>FR997789.1:4874667-6191825 GCA_905475315.1 Autographa pulchrina | reverse complement strand
GCAAAATTGCGCTGAAAATTAGGAAATTGAAGAATACTCAACCACCAAATTAAGTAATCCTGACTTTTGTTACGATAGTGATTTTTTGGATTCATCTCCACCCCTAATAATACAAAGGCACCGGTAACGGGACCTAGGTATTTACGCGGGTGAAACCGCGGGGCACAGCTGGTATACTATAAAAGTGGACACCATCACATACATTGCACTGAACCCAAAGTAAGTAGCTAAAGCACTTGTGTTATGTAATTCAGAGACAACGAAGGCATCACAAACACTCAGACCCGAGACAATGTAGAAAAGTGAGTTTCTACATTGACCCGTCCGGGGATCGAACCCGGGACCTCAGAGCTAGGGACACCTTGAAAACCGGTGCGTACGCCACTCGACCACGGAGGTCGTCACATAATTTTAGCCTTGTTCATTTGCCAGTGTTTAAAAATAGCAGACAAAGTTCCAAAATAGGTTATAATGACTATTATTAGGATAACAATTATAATCAAAGAAAATTCCATAAAATCCTTGATAAGCATTTAAAAAGTATTTGTATACCGTCATAATTTTAAAATTTCTAGGAACAATTTGTAATCAGATAATATTTCTATAATATTGTGCATAAGTAATTTTATTGTTAGATAAAATGTTTGATAGCAGTGATTTTTTAAACTTGTGATAAGAGCTCCTTGGTAATGAACTTGGGGATTCACTTTATGACTAAAATGAAGTATATTATTACAAGTGGTGTAATTAAATATTGATAACACATATGTAAATAAAGAATATTACACACATACATACACACATACAAGATACGCGCGAAAAACATAACCCTTCTTGGCAGTCGGGTAAAATGAGCAGACCTTAATGAAACATATACAGGTATACCCTTTCCGATCCGTTAAGGTATTGTTTGTTAGGTATCGATATCTGATTCCATTAAGGTAAAAAAAATAAAATTGAAAAAAAAATAAAAAAAATATAACCAAATTTTTTTTTCTCAAAGTGCAGGTGAGATTGTCAGCGTCGTCACAGGTACTGCCAAATGATCATACAAAAGGCCGCCAAAATACCGACGAAAATGGTGGTGTAAATTTTGTTTAAACCTCAAATTAAGGGAATTTTGCGGCCAAAAATGGTTATTTCAAACTTCATTATTATTGTTACTATCATGAATATTCCAAATTTAATATTTTACTAGCTGTGCCCCGCGGTTTCACCCGCGTGAATGACAATTCTTCTTTCTAAATTATAAATTATAGCCTATGTGTTATTCCGATGTATAAGCTACAATATTGGAAAGTTTCATTAAAATCCATTCAGTAGTTTTTCCGTGAAAGAGTAACAAACATCCACACATCCATTCTCACAAACTTTCACATTTATAATATTAGTAGGATTTGGGCATGTGGTTGTGGACCCTATATCACCGTTTCGGGTCGGACAGGGTTTTCTTAACACCCTGTATAGGACCACCTCTAAGGTATACCTTATCGTTAACAAAAATAATGCTGAACCTCCTCTTTTTGAAGTCGGTTACACAGAACGTAGGCCTATTCTGACAACCAGTATTAAAAGGATCTGTATTTCTGGGGAAGATGTAGTTAAATAAGTATCTAGCTAAATCTGATACGACTAGACCCATCGTAAACATTCTACCATGCTTAAATATCACTCTGTAATTAGCCCACTGTTTGATAAAAGTGTTTTTCCATATAAACAATAACGAGCACTACATACAATACATCAATGTTCTGTTTAAAATTATGTCGTAAGCTGATTTGACGATTTGAATTTTCTCGAATTTCCGGAATTTTGCAAAAACACAGTTAATTTGATAATGTTTCCCCAATGGTTATTGGACATTTCCTAATCTTACTGAAAAATTAGAGTTTTTTTTTATAAACTTGAGTTGTTATGTAACATTGCTTTCATTACTATGGGAAGAAACATTTTTCAGCGTGAGACCACGCATATTTGTAGAAACTTAACATAACATAACATACCCTCACGCCTGTATCCCCGAAGGGTTAGGTAGAGGTGTACCAATGTACACCCACAGTTCGCCGGTATGTTTAGGTCCCATGTAATAGGGGGCGTCTCCAATCGGCAAAAATGGAAGCATATCGCTGAAAGAGCAGTCCTCGGGGAAATCAACGACCCAACGCACATCCCTCCGTGTACCTCATCTGCGCAACCACGACCACTCTGACAAGAGTGTTACGACTTAGAAGAAGAAGAATAGGGGGCGAGCCTATTTTGCCACTAACCGGGCACAAATCCAAACTCCGACCTGCTACTGAGAATTTCATAGAAAAACCCAATATCACCTTGGTCGACTTGGGAATCGAACCCAAGACCTCGCAGTCGCGCTTAGAACCACTAGGCCAACGAGGCAGTGTAGAAACTTGTTTTATTTATATATTTCCTTGCTTTAGTAATGAAACTCCATTGATTGTAAGACGTCAAAATGCGAGCTGTCTAGTAAAACGGAAATAGCTATCGATCTATTATTGTAAGTCATTTCTAATGTCAAGATAGTTGTATTTTCTAATTAATAGTTAACATCTACGATACATATTATAATATATTTAGATTATATCACGGATATTGTAGATATACTAAGGATAGTGGAAATAAATAAGAATAGTAACACCTGAAAATAATTTTTACCTACAAATTTTTAGCTGTTACAGAACAAAAAGTAGTTGGTACTCAATTCGTCAGAATCTTTGTTTTTACTTCTCTTGCAAACTGAGCTCTTCGGTTTCACTCGCGTTCTTTGAGTTACTGTAAATAATAATTTCATCAAAATAGGTTTTGTTCCTAATTTCAATTTTTTTTTTACTGTACCTAACCTAAATTTCTTGTCTAACATAAATATTTTCTACTACAAAATTTTAGCAATTTACTTCTTATATAGTCAGCTACCTCAGCTTATCAGAAGAATAATAATAATATAATAATAATATTCCGGGACAACTCACACACGGTTATCTGATCCCAAGCTAAGCAGAGCTTGTGTTATGGTAACCAGACAACTGATAAACATACTTATATATTTCTAAATACATACATATTATAGATAAATTACACCCAGACGCAGAACAAATGATCGTGCTCACCACACAAACACTTGTCCTGGGTGGGAATGGAACCCACGACCTCCGGTATAGCAGTCAGGGTCACTTACCACTAGACCAACAGGCCCGTCATCTTATTAAAACCTAAACATTTCCTTCTTCAGGCTTACATTTATAATTTAATTGAGCTTTTACTAAGCAACAAGCTTAATCATTATCTTGTAGCAGTAACAACGAACAGGTAAAAGTCATTAATATTGATAGTATTTCATCACTTTTTAATTATTAACATAATGAGTCATGTTATGATAAGATTATGGTTGAATAGCAAAGACTGTCATGACGTATAAGAACCAAGACCTTTCCATTGACATAAGGATGTAGCTATCGACAGAGCAACATTACTTTGTTTTAGGGTTCCGTACCCAAAGGATAAAAACGGGACCCTATTACTAAGACTTCGCTGTCCGTCCGTCTGTCTGTCACCTGTCTGTCACCGGTCACCTGTCTCGAGAACCGCAATAGCCAGACAGTTCAAAATTTTTACAAATTGTGTATTTCTGTTGCTGCTATAACAACAAATAATAAAAACATAATAAAATTAATATTTAAGGGGAGTCCTCATACAACAGTGGTACGGAACCCTTTGTGCGCGATTCCGACTTGCACTTCGCCGGTTTTATTTACTCAGACTGCTTGAAGCAGTCGGTATAAATTGCTTAAAGCTGCCACTGTATAGTAAACTATAGACTTCTATATAGGTATGACACATGCACAGACTGCTTCAAGCAGTTTGACTGCTTCGAGCGGTCGAGCGAGGAGCAAAGGAATAAGAGGCATTGGTAAAGATTATAAGATGAATTAACATTGTTTATAACAAGCAGCCTTTTCTCAGCAGTAGGAATATTTTGGACCTATATTGTTATTATTTCTAATCGTCTCTTCGATCTACATTAATAGACAAAAATGTATTGTATGTTTTTAAATAGATGAGTCCATTCCTATTAACCTATCCAATGTGTTGAGTGTGACATGCTAGACTAGTGAAGCTAACGGTTTTTTAACCGTGAAACCCCTCATTGGCTTTCACCCCAAACCTTTGTCAATTGAGTTAGTTATCCTGTGTTTTTTGACCCAGTGTAAATCCACCATGGACTACCTCTGCCCTGGGGAAGACGGAGGGGCATGCCGGACTCCTACCGGCTAAAACCACCGGAGTGCTTCACCGTTCCCTATTGCCAGGGACCAGGCGGGAACGCATTTCGCAGTACTACCGCGATCCCCAGCAGGAGCGCTCCGTTTAAGTTAGTTATTCTATGTCAACATGGAATAGACAACTATGTAGTGTCATATTTATATGGCAGTTTACTGAAGAAAGTATGTTACTCTCGCATGGATTTGGCCTCGAGAAACATAGTCTCCTAGACATTAATCTTTTGGAATAGAGATATGAAAGAAGTAGAAACCCTAAAGTTTTTAATATAAGGTACTACGTAATAAATGTATTATAATGTTACCAATGTAATCAGATCAAATCAACAGATTAGATGAAAGATAATTGCGCACTTATTTATAAATATTAGTCGAATAGTTAAGTTACTGAGTTACGTCAATAAAGTGGCAGTTTAAATTATTATACTGCAATGCATAGACGAAGTGACGGCAGGTGGACTAAGGCGGTGACAGAATGGTGGCCAAGGCAAGGCAAAAGAAGCGTCGGTCGTCCGGGAGCAAGATGGGTCGACGACATAATTAAAGTCTCGGGTCGAGTCTGGATGAGGCTGGCACAGGACCGTAGAATATGGCACGAAAAAGGGGAGGCCTATGCCCAGCAGTGGGAGGACAAGGGCTGTGGGTGATGATGAATGCATATCCGTAAGGATAGTATAATTTAGATAGGTAATCATGACAATGAATTTTTAAGCTTAAAAACCATAGATAATAATCTTTTACCTCCGGTTTCAAATGTATGGACAATCTTACTCATATGTAAAGTACCTGAGTTTGATTTCCTGTTTTATCTATGTTATTATGATTAGATAATTTTAATGTGAAATTAGAATTTAGTCAGCAAACTATATGTAATGAATTCGTCATTATATTAAAGCTATTGATGTAAGGGTGTAAGTAGAGTAGAGAGACTCTCTGAATATTTAAATAAATGCTGTGGTCTAAATGAAATATTATAAATCCCCTGAAAAATGAAATTTTAGTAAAGAGCTGATAAAGTCTCTTTTCCATATAGTCTCGCGTCTGGATATTTGTGGTACTTTACTTGTGGTAACAAGTGCTTTAGTTACTAATACTATTGATTCAGAGCAATGTATGTGATTTCGTCCACATTTATTTATTCGTAATTTCATGACATCTCTGTCAACAGATAAGTTTTTCTCGAGAATTCACTAAAACGATCGTGTAAATAACAATAATAATAATAAATGCGGACAACATCACATACATTGCTCTGAACCCAAAGTAGCTATTAAGCAATTGTATTATGGAATTCAGAAACAACGAAGGTACCACAAACACCCAGACCCGAGACAATGTAGAAAAGTGAGTTTCTACATTGACCCGTCCGGGGATCGAACCCGGGACCTCAGAGCTAGCGACACCTTTAAAACCGGTGTACGCCACTCGACCACGGAGGTCGTCAAAATATTTGTAACAATTATTCTTTCAACACCTACTCACCGAAAGTTAAATAAAATCCAAATGTTTTTCAAAGATTATTGGATGGAGTTGTGTTTTGTGCTTATTTCATTTTATTTTCTCCGTAATGTTGTAACTAAAATTAACTAAAGAAATATAATATATTTGGCATTCATACACAACCAGTCACATTGGTATAGTGGGATTCAAACTTAATGGCGGCTCCGAAGTGCGCTACACGCTGCGCAGTATCTCGCCCCGCACCCCCGCTGGCTCATAAATTGGTTACTGCGCAGCGATTCGCCTCGTGTTCAGAGCCGCCATTAAGTTTGGCTCCCACTATATCTAAGCTTGACCTCTACAATACAGCTAAAAAGTTCAATGAAACACTGAGTCATCAAAATAATGTCAATACAATAACATATATTACTAGCTGTACCCGGCATGCGTTGCAATGCATTTTTTTCTACCTAGCACCTGCCTACTACCTACCTACTACCACTTAGGGGTATGAAAAATAGATAGTAGCCGATTCTCAGACCTACTGAATATGCATATAAAATTTCATAAAAATCGGTCAAGCCGTTTCGGAGGAGTACGGTAACTAACACGAGAATTTTATATATAAGAAGATTATGAATACCTTCTAAATAGGTTACAACGTGGTTACAACTACATTTTGTATAATTCGGCCACTAAGAGAATGATTTGCTGACACATGTCAGTTGGTCTTCATTTGTATAGGAAAATAAAAACCGTGTTATGATATTCATTATAACTGGGATAATGATATAGTTTTGAATGATTATTCTTTTATATAGGATAAATAAGTGATAGCTGTTCATGTTCAGTAAATTATTGGCCACATTAAAGTTACATCTTCCAGTTGACCACCACCTGTCTCTCTCTGCTGCATTCTCTCAGCGGCCGGACTGTAATGATAATGATTACATAACACTAACATACCATCACGCCTGTATCCCCGAAGGGTTAGGCGAACTGTGGGTGTACCAATGTACACCCACAGTTCGCCGGTATGTTTAGGTCCCATGTAATAGGGGGCGAGCCTATTGCCACTAACCGGGCACAAATCCAAACTCTGACCTGCTACTGAGAATTTCATAGAAAAACTTGGTCGACTTGGGAATCGAACCTAAGACCTCTAGCGTAGCAGTCGCGCTTAGCACCACTAGGCCAACAAGGCAGTTGTGCAATGATAATGATTACCTAATTTAAATAAGCGGGTCAACTTTGAAAGTGTGCTAGGAAAAACCCTGGTAAAATAAAAAAAAATAATCGAGAGTAAGTGTCGTGAGCCGTCCGATTTGGCTGTGCTGTGACTTAAATTACGCATAAAATTAATAGTTTAGTGTTTTACTTGAAACATGGATAAACATCCCAAAATTTATGACTTGCCTGTCTGTCTAGTGGTTAGAGACCCTAACTGCTAAATCGTGGGTTCGATTCCCACCCAGAACAAATCTTTGTGTGATGAGCACGATCATTTGTTCTGTGTCTGGGTGTAATTTATCTATAATATATGTATTTAGAAATACTTAAGTATGTTTATTAGTTGTTCTGGTTACCATAGTACAAGCTTTGCTTAGTTTGGGATCAGATGACCGTGTGTAAGTTGTCCCAGAAGATCATTAACAAAAATTGTATGCAGTTTTTCTTTTTGTTACAAATAGTGATTTTATTGTTATAATATCACGGAGAGTCAATGCAATTGTTTAATATAACAATGAAATTACTGAAACACAGTGTTACAAACAAGGCTGAAATAGAAGGCTGAAGGGTAGAATCCGATCCTATCTTTTATATTAAAAAAATAATTGAAAATTACTGTACTAGCCGATTTCGATCTTTTAATCCAATTACTTTTAAACAGTTGATTGAAAAGATAAAAGAAAATACCAAAATTAATTTGTCACTATCATTATTGATAGTTATCTTTTTTTATTGATTTAATTCTGAGAAGAATTTTGTTGTCGATATTGTTTGTATCAATAGAGATGGGAAAATAAAGTGACATTTAATTTTTTCTTTGTTTCAGTAAATGTCGTTGACTTGGAGATATTGTAATGACCTTACTTTGATAAACTGTAGACAAGTCAGAACATGAATTTTCAGGCTTTTTTTGTTATGTTTACAGAAAAATATTTGCAACAATAAAATATATTATTTTATATTTCCGACTGATTTGTCAAACTCTTTTTTGTTTAATAATGAAAACTTCTAAAGTGATTCCATGGTCATCAGGTCAGGATGTGATGATGAGATCCCAGGAAAATCGCAGGGAACCCTCAATTTATACAGGGTGTTAAGAAAACCCTGTCTGATCCGTTAAGGTGTTGTTAGGTATCGAAATCTGATTACATTAGTGTAGAAAAATATTGGAAAAAAGAAAAAAAAATTATAACCTAAAAAAAATTTTTTTTCTCAAATCTAGAGAGAGAGTCGGAGTCGTCACAGGTGCTACCAAATGATCAAAACAAAAGGCTGCCAATAATACCGACGAAAACAGTGTCGTAATTTTTGTTTAAAGTAATCTCGGGAATTATGCAGCAAAAAATGGTAATTTCAAAGTCCATTATTATTGTTACTATCATAAATATCCCAAATTTAATATTTTATTTGGACATGTGATTGTGAGCCCCATGTCACCCTTTCGGGTCGGACAGGGTTTTCTTAACACCCCGAATAAGTTAATTTTAGTATAGTTGCAAGTACCTATTTGTAGTTATATTAGATTTAAGAATTTGAAATTATTTAAACGATTCTTAAGATATAAATTAGGTCTCAAGATATAATTTAGGCTTAGATGACATACCTAACCTACCCAAAATTAGATATTAGTACCTATAATGTTTAATATTATAACATCGATAAAAATCCCAAAAAAATAACTTTAAACTCCCAACACTAAATCAATTTGAAATACATAAAATCAATTAAAATACATTAATAGAACACAACGATAAAAAGTCGGCTTTTTTTGAATAATTTTACATTATTTCATATCTGTCTAATCAGAGACAAGACTTATCAAAGTAAAATTGAAAACACTAATTGTCTGAATAAATAAATTGATAATGATCTAATATCATTATAGATGTTTATCAGTTTTGTATAAAAATGTATATTCGACAATTTTGGTCTTGTCTGTAATAATTAGAAATAGAAATAGAAATTTATTTGCCAGAAACATGGTATTTTACAAGATGTTAATTATAATTTTAAATGTGCTACATGTCTCACCGTTTAACCGGTATGCAAATTTTTATACAAATAATAATTTATTAGTGAAATTATAATAACCTATTACAGATTTACTATAATTAATTATCTCTATAGATAAATAAAACTAACACGCGTCAAAATACTCATCGTCATCCTTGTTAATGGCGGGAAACGTGCCCAGAAGGCTGGCAGCATTGCCACGTTGAATGGCTATGCCGATTCTCTGTGCAAGGAACAAACCAGCTCTCTGATCACGAGTAGAGTCTACCAAACGTTTTGACAGTTCTTTAAAAAGATTTCGTGCACTCGGACCCCACGACCCGAGCGTTTCAACCCCAAACGGCTCGAAAATATAATTACCCATTAGGTTATTATACTTTCGCCGTTTAAGGGTCTCCGCTGCTCCAGCAGCAGCGCCAGGAGTATTAGGAATTATCTCTATATTATATAAATCAAATATAAACAGAAATCTCACGTTTACAAATATGTTTCTATATTTATTGTAGTACAAGACATGAACTCTGCTACTGTAAATGCGTTGACGTAGATTCTGTCACAATTCATTATCTAATTATGTTGTATCCCGTAGAAGAATAAATATTACACATATACTTGATTTCATATAAAAGTAAAAACCGATTTTTAAAGTTAAGGTTGTGATCGACGAGCGAATTTAAAGCTTGCTTGTGGATCACCTGAAGACCGCGATTTTTTTTTGGAGCCGAATCGAGGCGTGTTTGAAATTTTTGCGCGGTACTTTGAAAACAAGAGTTTTTTCGCCCTAGTATCAGGCACGACGAGCCTCTAGTTAAACCGCCGCGAGCTTTACCGTGAGCTCGTGGCTCGCCCGTCGATCACACGCTTAAATAATAATTGTGATGAGCCAAAAAATAGTGCTTGAATTATTAACACCCTCGACTTTGTTGGCCTAGTGGTGGCAAGTGCGACTACGGTAGACAAGAGGGTTTGAATCCCGGGTCGGACCAAGATAGTTTTCTGTTTATAAATACTCAGTACAGATTGGAGTCAGGAAAGCACGTAAAGCCGTTGGTAATGCGTCTGATCTCCCTCCGTTCGTATGAGATAGCCGTCCCATCGGGCTATGAGAGTGTAGGAATAGATAGTGCGACTGCGTTCACACACTGTTGCAACAAAATATGCATCTCATTATATATAACGTTTTACACGTAAAATAACATAACATAACATACCATCACGCCTGTATCCCCGAAGGGTTAGGCAGAGGTGTACCAATGTACACCCACAGTTCGCCGGTATGTTTAGGTCCCATGTAATAGGGGGCGAGCCTATTGCCACTAACCGGGCACAAATTCAAACTCCGACCTGCTACTGAGAATTTCATAGAAAAACCCAATAACACCTTGGTCGACTTGGGAATTGAACCCAAGACCTCTAGCGTAGCAGTCGCGCTTAGCACCACTAGGCTAACGAGGCAGTTTTATACGAAAAATACGTGTAAAACATAATGTAAAAAACGGTTTTGGATTTTGAATGAGACTAGCACAGGGCCGTAGAGAATGGCACGAGAAAAGAGAGGCCGATGCAGAGTCGGTATTGCCCAGTAGTGGGAGGACAGGGGCTGTGGATTTTGATTATGTAAAATATGTACAGATTTATAATATCAGTATGAACTGGTATGGATAAAGTTACTGCGAACATCAACTAAACCCTTTCTGAGAATCCAAATACTTACATCATAAATACAAATCTTATCAACAGCTATCTGCTTCTACTAATTTTCCTCAAATATTGTCACGGAATTAAGAAGATAGCTGACGGTTATTACTATCCAATGCATCCGTGTAGCTACTTTGTGACAATAAAAAATTAATAATTAAAAAAATTAAAAAACACGCCTGCCATGTCAAAAAAAAATTAAAAACAAGTAAAATATTTGCAGTCGGGGTTCCTGTAATGAATTGTTCCAAGTAACCGACCTTGTAGTGAACAACAAAAAAACATGACACAACACAAAAAAAAATATCGTTCGGAACCCTTTGCAGGCGATTTCGACTCACACTTGATCATTTTTTAATGTCCACATAGCCTATGTCACTCGGGATAACTCAAAGCTTCTAACGATACCACAAACATTGAAATCGGTCAAGCCTTTAAGAAGTTATGGTGGAATAAAGAAACTCACAAACATACATACATACATACATACATACATGAACCCTGAAAACATAACACTCCTTTTTGGGCAGTCGTGTAAAAATACCGACACAACTGTTGTGAAAGAGATCCAATTTTTTATACAGTTCATAATTACTTAAATATGGACTCTAACAGCGATGAAACAAAGTGTAATTCAGTTCTCATAGCGCAATATGTACCAAAATATTACCGCTCTCTTTTAACTCTGGTTTAGACATATTGCTTACTAAAATATAACAATATAGTAACGAGGTGCGGCAAAAGAAGCAAAAGAAGTGTCGGTCGTCCGGGAGCAAGATGGGTCGACGACATAGTTAAAGTCTCGGGTCGAGTCTGGAAGTGGCTGGCACAGGACCGTAGAAAATGGCACGAAAAGGAGAGGCCTATGCCCAGCAGTGGGAGGACAAGGGCTGTGGATGATGATGATGAACGAGGTGCGAGGCGGCTAGCAGCAACCTACAGCCATGCCCGGGAGGCATGCCACCCGCCCCCGAGCGTAGGACCTAAACTGGTGAGGGAAGCTGTGGTGGAGCTTTGCCAAGTGATATGTAAGTAGATTAGTGAGATAGCAGGCTCTGCTGGTGCTTATAAGGCTGGCTCAATTCATGGATTCCAAAGTCCAACGTGTGAACGAGTAGCTAACACACTCGGGTTCCATCCTTGCCTTTGCCAAATCAAGATACTTCACACAAACGCATTCTCAGCGCATCTTCGGCAAAAGATTGCAAATAGTATTTTTATATACCTATTATTAGGTATATAAAATATGGGGAGTTTGTTGCACCGTTTCTTCTCCTCAGCCAAAGCACTTAGGAAGCGGTGAAGGGTGGGCGATTTGGGGTCGGTTCATATCTGGCGGTGGTGGCGTCGCGTGTTGTCGGTCGCGTTGCGCTGGGACGGGCGGGCGCATGGTGGAGCGTTCGGCCTCTCACGCTGACTTGATGACGCGTTGGTGCGTCAGGTGTGAGAGGTTGGATGTTTTGTTGTGTGTCTGCGCGTTCTGGCGTTGCGCAACGGATCTTGCGCGCTGCCTTTTCCGCCGGATATGAAATGACCCCTAGGGTGCTGTCCTTTTGTAATAATTTTTGACGTTTGATAAGTGCTACTTTGTAGCCTAAGTTAAATAAATAATTTTTGATTTTGATTTTGATATGTTCTTACTACGTTTACATAGCAATAAGCAATAGAATAAATTATATAAATATCTCTAACCGTCGGTTATCATATTTTTGACAATTTTTTGCACTACATTTTGTCTCTACATAAATGCATACCTCGCCTGCATCGCCTGCAAGCAACATTCTATAATCTGTTCTTCACTCGATTCTATGTTTATCAGTGGGCTATAGCTCATATACGGTTAAGGCTCCTACATACAGTGCCTTCGCTTTGCCGGGCGTTCGTGCCGCCAGCTTGTGCCGCAGAAAAATGCACAAAGCCGCCGAACATCATTCCAGTTGTGACAATCGTGTAGAACGCCACCCGCGCGTTACGCCGGCATACCCGGCGGCCATGCCGGCGCAGCGGCGGGTCCCATGTGCGGCAAAGCCGGCGGTTTTATAAGCCGCCGGGCGCACCATGACTTGGCCAGCGCGGCGGCGGCGGCGGCTCGACCGGGGGCAAGGCCGGTGGCCGTGCCGCCGGTACTGTGTGTAGGGCCTTTTTAGGTAGAGAGTTGAAATTTTCACATAATACAAATATTTGTTTTGCCCCTATATACCATACATAAAAAAAGAGATATTGGAGCATTGCGGCTCACACAAATGTTTATCCCTTGTGTGTAATAAACCCGGAGCACGTCGCTCAGTTTTTATTGGCGTATCACCTATACCGTTTCGTTATCTTTGCTTTCAGATGTTGATACTATAATAACTATATTTAAGTCTTGTAAGTGTCAAATAAAAAGGTAACCAGTTACAAAAAAAAAGGTAAACTGATCAATAATCTAACGTATAAGCACGCTTCTAGTAAATACACGTTTATTAGCAACACCCTGTATAAATGAGTCGTCAGTAAGTCTGGTCGTATCACTGCTTACGTTGATATGATTCACTAATACGCGAGTGCTTTGCCGTGATTACACAACGTACACTCAAATACATACGTTTTTAAAAATATATAAAATTGAATATATCCTGGGAAAACTTACAGTTGACCATCTGATCCGAAACTAAGCAGAGCCTGTACTATGACAACCAGACAGCGGATAATCATAGTTATGTATTTCTAAATACATAAATTTTATAGATAAATCACACCCCAGACACAGAATAAATTTTAATGATCACGCTCATCAAAGTTGAGCAGAGGATGCACAATTTGTTCGTTCAATAGAAATGTTCACGCTTGACCATTGGTTGCCTTAAGCAAATGAGCGCGACAACCAATGGAGCTTTAAAGTTGCAGTCAATGTGATATGGTTAGCCCAATAAATAGAAGTAGTGGTTTACGTCGCTACCACCTTTGTTGAAACAATCTTCAAAAAATTTGCCGTCATATGCGAGTGCGACACACTCTCTGACCATCTAAAATAATCTAAATTGATAGAATGCAATTAAAAATTCAAGATTTGTCTTTCAAGAGCTTTTGGGAAAATAGACATGACCAGCATTTAATTTATATACATATTTGATATCTTAGAATGTAAGAAAACAGAATACACATAAACATTATTTGAAAACGTATCATGTGTTTAAAAATTCTAAACTAAAAACCTAATGTAGAGTTTTAGCTTTTGAATTTTTTAACAAATTAACTTACGTATAATAATGTTTGAAAACTAACTGACAACGACTGTATCCAACAATTAAAATTATTGTTTAAATAAAATACCCACTTAATCTAATCTCAGATCCAAATATTATAATCTTTTTTTCTTAGAATATAGCTTGAAACGTTCGCGACGCATTATACTTAGCGGGTTTTTTACAAACAGATTGTTATTTAATTGACATATTAGTATTTGTTATGACAAGACAGAATTAGAATATGTTTACAAAAGATACCTACTTCCAGTTTTAGAAAATTTCCATAGAAACGGCAATTTTTGAGTGTCGGTTGCTGCGATTAAGTTGACCACAAAGCTCTATCGGGTGGGTTGACGCGCAACAAGCCCGCGGCAACCTATATAAAGTGGGGCATGTTTGTCCGGCGAACAAATTGTGCATCGTCTGATCAGACCTACTACTTATTTATACGGGTATAACTTATTAAAACCAGTCTTCTGTTTTACTTTGTATAATTAGGTCCTTATAAGTTAACTAAATGTGGTCAACATGAGATACATTGCTCTGAACCCAAAGTAAGCAGCTAAAGAATTTGTGAAAAGGAATTAAAAACAACGAATTTAATTTATAGATAAAAATGTGTCTATCTTTTTAAAGATTTCCTTTGTATCTATTTACTTTGTAAGTAAATTTTTATTTTTACTTTGTTTATTGACGATACCGTGGTCGAGTGGCGTACGCACCGGTTTCAAGGTGTCGCTAGCTCTAAGGTCCCGGGTTCGATCCAAGGACGGGTCAATGTAGAATCCAACTTTTCTACATTGTCCCGGGTCTGGGTGTTTGTGGTACCTTCGTTGTTTCTGAATTCCATAACACAAGTGCATAAGCAACTTAGTACAGGTTCAGAGCAATGTATGTGATGTTGTCCGCATTTATATGTCTCTTGTCAGTTATTGTTTGGCAGTACAGGTTACATAAATACGAAGGTACCACGAACACCAAGACCCTAAACAAAGTAAAAAAGATTTTTGTACATTGACTCATCCGGAGATCAAACCCGGGGACCTCAGAGCCTGCGTCACCATAAAACCGGTGTGAACGCCACTCAACCACGGAGGTTGTCATGAAAATATAGCACGCTGTATAAAGATATCTAGATTTTAAACACAGATATATCGATTACCCTATAATTTTGATAACGATCGATTTTATTGTGAACCTTATCGATGTATATGCGTAACAGCACTATCTCGACTTGTCATCATAATTTAAAAACTTGTAATATTTATTAAAATCTAGCCTTTGTTATTTCATGGACATATTTGGCAATTTAAGGTCTTTTGCGTTTTTTTCTTTAATAAACCAGTGTTTAATAATTAAAATTAAAAAAGTACCACAAACACATAGACCCGAGGCAATGTAGAAAAGTTGGTTTCTACATTGACCCGTCCGGGGATCGAACCCGGGACCTTAGAGCTGGCGACACCTTGAAAACCGGTGCGTACGCCACTCGACCACGGAGGTCGTCATCATAAATATTGTTTATGTCTTTGTATGTTATACACATTGTAATGTATAAGATCCAACGGCTGTAAATGCGCACGCGCAACGAAGCAATGACGTCGTCATTTCCAATGACGACTTCATTTACAATCGATCTCTCTATCCGTATTTAGCCTTAATACCGATACGACGATATATACATTTTGGTACTTTGACCAAAAACCAAATCTGCTTATTAATCAAATGTAAATGATTTGTGGAGGTCAGATAGGCAGTCGCTCTGTAACATACGGTGTTCAGCTGAATCCGGTGAGACTGGAAGCCGACCACAACATAGTGTGGGAGAACTTTACGCGAGATTTTTCAGTGTAAAAGATGAGAATCCCGCAGGAACGCAATGGATAATCATAAAAATAATTTATTTATCCAAAATGGCGGCGATGTGGTTCGCCACCCATCACGTCTCGTTTCTCGCGGGGGCGAAAAGCGGCCCACGGAGAGCCGCTTCGCTACGTTGAATGTAAGAGAAGGAATGGATGGTAAGGTGGATGAAGTATGTCAGATGATGGATGTAGTGACAAAAATTAAGAAAAGTATGCTGAGATGGTTTGGCTATGTCGAGAGAATGATGATTATATGTGTGTATGTATGTAAAATATGAATATTATCATTGCGTTTTAACTATTATCTATAACTAGACGCTGTTTTTTAGCAAACTATCAACATACAAATTGCTTAGGCAAAATATTCTCAGAAAATATGTAAGATTCGATAGTAAATCATCTATTTAGCTGTGATAAGCAGTGATATCTACCTTATTTAATTGATAGAGTGATAAAAAAAGTGAATAGTCACATAATGTAGTAAGTAGATTGGATAGTAGAATATTGGCGAATTGGGCCGTGAAAATAACGCAATACGACATATTAGATTAATAATAATAATATTCCGGGACAACTCACACACGGTTATCTGACCCCAAGCTAAGCAGAGCTTGAGTTATGGTAACCAGACGACTGATAAACATACTTATATATTTCTAAATACATACATAGTATAGATAAATTACACCCAGACACAGAACAAATGATCGTGGTAATCACACAAAGATTTGTCCTGGGTAGGAATCGAACCCACGACCTCCGGTATAGCAGTCATTGCCACTAACCACTAGACCAACAGGCCAGTCAAATTGAATTGATCATAATTTAAGAACCTACAAAAATTACGCCTGGCATATTAGGCGACACTACACATTTCATTATTTAGGCCCTTAGATATACTTTACTATGTAATTATAGGCAATCTCTGTGGTCAATTGGTGAAACACCGGTTTTCACGGTGTCACCAGTTCTGAGGTCCCAGGTTCAATCCCTGGATAGGTCAATGCAGAAAAACCACTGAGTCTGGGTGATCCACATCATTTCATAACA
This sequence comes from Autographa pulchrina, assembly GCA_905475315.1. Taxonomy (NCBI): domain Eukaryota; kingdom Metazoa; phylum Arthropoda; class Insecta; order Lepidoptera; family Noctuidae; genus Autographa; species Autographa pulchrina. The sequence continues at coordinate 6,175,010 of FR997789.1, read as the reverse complement.
CAAGTGCTTTAGATACTTACTTTGGGATAAAACAATGTATGTGATGTTGTCAACATTTATTCAATAATTTCACCTCGCAATATCTAACATCAATCGCCAATCCGCAATAAGCAAGGGTGTTGATCAATGCTTTTGCCTTCTCTATATGGGAAGAGGCCTGTGCCCAGCAGTGGGACGTTTATAGGCTGGTATTATTATAATATATCCTTAAAGAATTCACTGTTCTAGTCATAAAGCAGTTTGCCGGTAGTTATCTATTTCCTAATATTTCTAATCTATATCTTTTTGTCTACACTGCGAGCGACAACGTGCTACTGAAAGTGCTAGGTCGGTAGGCATATGGAGTAGGTACCTACATAAGATTCAATTCTGACAACCAGTCTTACTATGGGATACTGTGTTTCCCAGTAAAATGGTTTGTGGAGGTCAGATAGGCAGTCGCTCCATGTAAAATACGATATTCAGCTGAATCCGGTAAGACTGGTAGCCAACCCCAACATAGTTGGGAAAAAGGCTCGGGAGATGATGAAGTACCTACATATCTGAAGGGTTGTTCATTAGATACATGGTTTGGCAAATTTCTCCCTTTTTCTTCTTCTCGTTAATTTTCGTCAGTAGACAATAGGCTTTATGACAATGCTATTCGGGGTGGAGATAACTAACAGATAAAAGATCATCAAAACCGGTCCTTCCGTTCTTGAGTTTTAAATGGTTTAACTAACCCAACTTCATTAAGTATTTAAGATTTAACAGTGGTCCGCGACTGCTGTTGCATTTGAATCAAAAATATCGAGACGGTAAAATACATAAATATGTTGTAATTAAGACCTACTCTAAATCCGAAATCATAATACACACATCTTAGCTTTATATCCATCTCTTTCTTACACACATATCATGTCAATAGTGCGACAGTGACAGACTAATATTTTGCCAAAATATCAACAAAATATTATTGCTATCTGCTCGAAATGTTTTTCATATGGGTCGAAAAACGTGATTAAAACATATTGACCAATCTGAAACGTGACCGCGATATGCACACCTTAACCTTGATAAAAGGCGCCATGTTACCATCGCACCCTGATCTCCCTCTCCCTCTGTTATGGAATTCAGAAACAACGAAGGTACCACAAACATCCAGACCCGAGACACTATCTTTAGATAAGCTGTTATTTTCTGTATTGACGCCGTCCGGGAATCGAACCCGGGATCTCAGAGCCAGCTAGCTACACCTTGAAAAGCAGTGTGTACGCCACTAGACGACGGAATATAGCTAGGTTAATATGAAAAATAGTACCCAATATTTGTTTACAAATGTTAGTAAATACAATAATTATATTTTTCATGTTATCCAATCGACGTACCACAAATAATTTACATTTATATTGTCTTCTTTCTACATAATTTCGTAAGCCCACTTAAAATTCGCATGTCATAAACAGATTTTTAGGTATAGTTTGATGCAAATTTCATACAACTCCTCATGCTCCATTACATTACCTACTTACTATACACATTTCTATCCCACACTATCCTCACAGCTGGGCAAAAGATTAACACACTATTTACTATCACTACTGCCTCGTTGGCCTAGTGGTTCTAAGCGCGACTGCTAAGCTAGAGGTCTTGGGTTCGATTCCCAAGTCGACCAAGGTGTTATTGGGTTTTTCTATGAAATTCTCAGTAGCAGGTCGGAGTTTGGATTTGTGCCCGGTTAGTGGCAATAGGCTCGCCCCCTATTACATGGGACCTAAACATACCGGCGAACTGTGGGTGTACATTGGTACACCTCTGCCTAACCCTTCGAAGATACAGGCGTGATGGTATGTTATGTTACTATCACTATCACACTATCATTTTCAACAAACAACTTAGCCCCAATATTTTAAATAGTATGACGTCAAAACAAATGAAAATTACTCACCGTTTTAAAAAAAAACACTTCACAGATCAACAAATTATGTTTTAACGAGTAATTATTTTATAATGAACATAATTAATTTATTAGGTATTGATACACGTTTAGAGACTAATCAGTCGAATCTGATTGTGACTGATACATGTGTTATTATTTAATCCTTAATCTACATTTTATTTTCAATGATAGTCGATGTTTTGTAAGTCTACAGTAGGTTGTTTAATTGCAAAGTCATTTTGCCATTTTCACATGTCTTGGAAGCATCTATTCAAGTATTATACTATTATATAATATTGTATATTCAATGATCCCATAGTTTAGAGGTGTACACACCGGTTTTTGAGGTATCGCTAGCTTTGAGGTTTCAAGTTCGATGTCTAGACGGGTCAATGCAGAAAAAAGACTTTCCTACATTGTCTCGGGTCTGGGTGTTTGTGGTACCTTCGTTATCTCTGATTCCATAACACAAGTGCTTTAGCTACCTACTTTGGTTTCTGAGCAATGTATGTGCTGTCAACATTTGTTTGAATAATTTGTAATTTTTTGGACGTCGGCACTCGTAATCCTAAAAAATCTATGTTTCTATTTATAAAAATTGTTTTCATGGATGTAATTATTAAGTTTTATACTTTTTGCTGCTTTGAGACGAATTTTCGAATATGTAAAGTTAGGTTTTTAGTGATTTAAGTTTTGGGGTCGTTATTTTGATACTACTTAGTAAGTTCAAAGACATTATATGTGTTACTAAAAGTAGCGTTAAACATTAAATAAGGAATATCATAAAAATATTTTTAAATTATTATATGTATGTAGATTGTAATCCACATTGGACTTTTGTATATATCTTTGTATGTTTTACTTCATCCTGTATATAAACTTTAATAATATCTGCGTACGTACAACCTAGTATTAAAAAATTTAGTTTTTACTATAATTAAGCCAAGAAATGCAAATAAACGGAATAAAAACAATAATTTATGTTTATTATTTAAAAAATACAACCCGAAAAATTACACCAATATAATGGTTGTAAATTTACGAGAAGATAAAACGTAAATAAAGCGAGATTTAATAAGAATGTAATAATATAAAAATAAGAAATCATTATAATAATATATAGCTTTTTAATTAGTTTAAAAATAAACGAAGATTCAGAAAATAAACAACCTATCGATAAGTGAAATAACAGATTATTGTTAATACAGGTGTTAAGCTCGTCATAAATGACTGACAAAAGAAAACGTTAATAAATGAAAACAACATTACAGGTAAATATTAAATAATACTTATTAATATCTTGAGACAACACGCTGCCATCTGAACCCAATCTAGGCAGAGCTGTACTATGGTAACAAGATAACTGATAAACATACTTATATATGTATTTCTATACATACATATTTTACAAGGTGTCACCGAAAGGGTATATCTATCATATATATACTAAGGGTATATATAAAGGGGTGAAGAGTACATCTGGTATAGAGCTCAAATTTCATAAACTGACTCTATACCAGATGTACTCTTCACCCTTTTTGGATAGATATACACTTTTGGTAACATAAGTTACACCCAGTAACAGGACAAACATCATGCTCATTGCAAAAAGATTTGTCTGATTGGAAATCAAATCCAAGACCGCCAATTGAGCAGTCACGGTCACTAACCACTGGACCAACTAGCTAAAATGGACGTAAATAACTGAAAACAGCATTTCGGTTGAATAATTAAATGTATCCTAATTAACCCACCAAATGCTATAATTAGGTAGAATGACCTATTTCGTATCACAAGGGTGAAAGTTCAACTCAGGCAAGTGCAAATTAATGTACCTACCTACGGATTAAAAATTAACGAAGCGTCAATCCCCTCCCCCTCCTCTTAATACTTTTCAAAATGAAAGATATCGTGTGATGTATCGACGGAAAGGACTTTGTGTAGCGATTCCAAATATTATTTAATGGAATGGAAGTAAGAAAGTATAATCTATACTTATAATAAATCTGTAGAAGTGAAAATTCTGTACATTGAAAACATCAAAAAAATAAATGGCGGGGGGTGTTACTAGACCGACACCAAACCCAATAGTGTGAAAAAAAAAAATTTGTCTGTCTGTCTGTCTGTTTGTTCAGGTATCACGCAAAAACTACCGGTTCGATTACGATGAAACTTGGTATAAATATTCTTTATTATCCTGGGCACAACACTGGGTATTTTTTATCCCGGAAAATTATAAACAATAGAAAACAAACTTAATTTTGCGGTTAAAAACTCATTAATAAGTTTCGTCATCCACGCGAACGAAGTCGCAGGCACAGCTAGTACTTAATAAATGTATGGAGATACGTTTGTGTATGTCAAATCTTTAGAGCTAAATAAGACCCACTTCTATTGCACACTTATAGAAATTCTGTGACAGTACTATATTATGGTACTTTCGAGCTGGTCTGATGATGGAACCAGAAGGTGGCCAGAGGAACTCTGTAACGAAACGACGCAATCCTATCGTGTTTGGGCTTTTTTTATTTGTCTTTACTAGTACTGTGAGCCTAGCTGATTTAAAACATTTTTTAACAAAACTAAGTTAATTAGCTACCTATCCTCTTTAGGAATATAAGTATAAAGATACATTCATGTTAATTATCAAAGTACTTGAACTTGGTAAAGATTATTGCGCGCTTATTTTTCCGCTAAAGATAAGAAATTGAATTCGATAGCCGTTGTCCTTATTTAATTGTAGGTATCAGAAAGAGATGGAGTGATTTAGTATGAGTGCTCGCCTATTACATGTAACTTATAAGTAATTGGAGGCTAAACGTATACTCCTGGCCCCAGTTACGATAGCTTTTCTCAATAGAAATTAGCCTGCACAGGTAATACCTTTTTCAGTGCACTATGGTCCGGCTGCTGAGAGAACGCGTTCCTGACACATGTCAGTTGGTCTTGGATTTTTATGATGAATTAAAAAACCGTGTTTTATTTTTCATTGTAACCTGACACAATTAATAGTTTTTAATGATAACAGTCGTTTGTAGAACAAATACGTGATAGTTGTTTATGTTTAGTAAATTTTTGGCCACATTAAAGTTATATCTTCCTGTTGACCACGATCTGTCAGGAACGCATTCTCTCAGCGGCCAGACTATAGTGCGTAAATGATTCTCTCTATATACGCTCTCTATAATTCTTCGATCAAATAGTCAGTTCCTACTACTTGTATATGTATGTAGCTATGTAAGTAGTAACCCCTACTAATAGACGATAACATAATCTTTTTGGTTTTAGATTCAGAAGTGACTTTTGATATTATATAACTTGGTCTAGCCAAGTATACCTAATCCCAATGCTGGTCAAAATCGGAAGACGCTTATGAAATGCCTTTACACATGAAGAAAGAACGTGCATTGATCACCACGCTTGCTCATTGTCAGTTGAAGATTTCTGAGTCTGAGTTTGGATCTAGTTTTACTTTCTTTCAAAAAGCATATTGGTAGGTACGCAGATATAAGCCTGGTATGTATTTATCAGTTAAATAACAAAGCTCACCTTTTTGCTGAAACTGCTTAAAACAATTCACAGCAATTTACTTATAATCACAAATTATCACTAATTAAATTAAACCTAAACAAAAAAATACTTAAACACAATCCACTAAAAACGCACTATTTCACAATAATGTAGTTTTCTTTCATGTCTTTCAATAAAAATTCCCCGACTAAGGGAATAATTATTATAATCACTAATCACCGGTCTTAACGAAGACTACCTACCTACTAATCAAATAATTTATTTAATTTCTAAGAAACGTCAGTCTTTAAGCAAATTTTGTTTATTAAATAAAAGAAAATCGATTATTTTAATCCACTTTTATAACGGTATTAAAAATACTGATAATTAATAGATTATTTGCTAAAAGTAGTCACGGTTTCGTATCTGTATTCGTTAATCTTTACTCGTATTAAAATCATTACTTTTATTGGTATTTCTAATCAAAATTTATAAAAATATTTGATTTACCTTGTATCAAGGCTTCCTTTAATAAATTGTTGAATGGTTCAAGAAAGGTTTTGATTTTGAGTAATATTAGAGGTAACCTAAGTAGTTTTAGATTACTTTATATAGATTACAAATATGATAGCCAAACACAAAAACCAGATTGCAGATTTATTACGAAGTATAAAATCATTAAATGTTCGCGCTGTGTACTTACCTACTCATCTTGTGATGAGATAAGTTTTGTGATATAATTTAGAAGAATAACGTACAGTTTCTAATTTGCACAGCAGGTAAATTCCATAATAAACTTATAATATAATAAACGCCAACTTTCCAAGACTAATCTCTAACATGAAATCTCTAAAATGCTAAAGCTACTAAATTAACTTTTTAAGATCATTCAATACATAGGCAGGTCCTTCATCATCATCATCATACACAGCCTTTGTCCTCCCACTGCTGGGCATAAGCCACACCTTTTTTCGTGCCATTTTCTACGGTCCTGTGCCAGCCTCATCCAGACTCGACCCGATACTTGAACTATGTCGTCGACCCATCTTGCTCCCGGACGACCGCCGCTTCTTTTGCATTGCCTTGGGCACCATTCTGTCACCGCCTTAGTCCACCTGCCGCCACTTCGTCTGTCCAAGTGGCAGGTCCTTAACCACTTTTTATACTAAGGCACGCTCCCCCAAATTCTAACTTTAGTATGTCACACCATTTATCATCTTTTGGCTACAAGTTCCTTATAAAGGTATTTAATGTTTTTAAGAAGACAAGCGTTAGCGCCACAATTTCTTGAAATTGGATTGTTTGGTATCAGCTTAACGAAATCCGATAAATGTATTATGATGTCACCAAGTAACTCACGTCAGTACTTACCATGATAAAATGTAATGGGTAGAAGATATAGAAAATGTTATTGGGAGAAAATAAACCATAAACATTTAGCTAAGTAGAATATCTATTAGTTTAGTTTTTAGTGATCCTGACTGCTAAACTTAGATCTAGGGTTTGATTCCTAACCAAAACAAACAATACAAATGTTTGTCTAATCTGTATGTTTTATACATAAGTGTATAATTATGTTCATTAGTTATCTGGTTTGCCATAGTACAGTCTGCTTAGTTTGGGATTAGATAGCCGTGTGTGTGTTGTCCCCAGATGTTAGCGTGCGTCCACATCTGACGAACGAGCATTACGCGAGCCGCTCGCGAACATGCCGCGAACGCACTCATGTCAATTACGCCATCTGACAGACGTGCGCGCGCTGCTCGCGAGCATGCCGGGAGCGGTTCGCGAGCAACTCGCGAGCTGCTCGGTAGTGCTCGTTCGTCAGATGTGGGCGCAACCTAACATCTGGGGACAACACACACACGGCTATCTAATCCCAAACTAAGCAGACTGTACTATGGCAAACCAGATAACTAATGAACATAATTATACACTTATGTATAAAACATACAGATTAGACAAACATTTGTATTGTTTGTTTTGGTTAGGAATCGAACCCTAGATCTAAGCTTAGCAGTCAGGATCACTAAAAACTAAACTGATAGGTATTCTACTTAAACGTTTATGGTCTCCTTAAAAAAAACCTTTTGTTCATTTTCGCAAAGATACATTCACTTACACAAAGAACCCCCAGACTTAAAACCATATTATTTTGTCTGACATAAGTAATTACAAATCTCAGTCCCACTTCTGAGCAAACACCTCTTCCCATATAAAAAAGGAACAAGCATTGATCACCAGGCTTTCTCACTTACGATATTATGATGGGGTTGGCGACATCAGATTGCTTTTCAATATCTAGTTTTCCTCACCATGTTTTTCTTCACAGATTGTCAGCATTGTTTTTATAGTTAGTTATTGCATTAGGAAAAGTAAAGAAAACACAAATATCATTTTTCTAAACGTTTATTTATTAGAAACGTAGCAACAATACCCTTATTAAGTCTACAGTAATTACAAATGGCGGTGGACCACCTACAGGGCCTTGTGAAGCAGCGTCGGTGCATCGGATGAAATAGATGCATCGGGCGCAATAGATGCATCGAGAGCAGGATGCTTCGGGTGCAATAGATGCAACGAGAGCAATAGATGCATCGGGTAAAATGGGTGCATCGAGAGCAATATGCATCGGGAGCAATAGATGCCTCGGGAACAATGAGTGCATCGCGTGCATCGGATGCAATAGATGCATCGGGTGCAATAAATGCAACCCAAAATAATCTAGTCAGTAACAATAGTAAGGAAACAATGTTTTACCTGACTTATCTAATTAATTGATTCTTTTATTTCTATGACAAAGGCATTGATGAGTAAACTTATTATTAACATAGATTTAACTAAAACATGTAAGCTACAGGCTAATTTAATAGCTGATCAAGGGGGACACAGGGGATATCTTAAAAAAGTCGCAGGCAGTTATAACATTGCTAAGTACAACGCGACATAAGCATGAATTAGTATGTTTTTAAATAAAGAAAAGTTTAAAGAAAATAACCAAGACGTATGGTTTCATTAAACATTAATTTAAATTAGAGGTTTGTGAAAGTAACAAGTTTAGAGAAAATCAAAAGTACCTAACAATTTTATTATAAGGGGCTTTTTTTCAACATTGCCAGAGCACTTCAATACGGTAAAAGGTGGGCGAACCAGGGTGCTGTCCATTGTATCATTGACGTCCAAAAAGTGCTACTGGAAAGAATATTTTGAATGAATGACCTTAATATATTAAATAATATAAAAGAAATGGGCGAGCTTGACTCTTTTCAACCGACTTCAAAAAAGAAGGAGGTAGTCAATTCGACCGTTTTTTTATGTTTGTTACCACAGAACTTCTGACTGGGTGAACCGGTTTTGATGATTCTTTTTTTATTTGAAAGCTGGTTCCACGGGACCTATTTTATTTTGGTCCAGTTTTGACAGTCGGATCCATAAGAAATAAAAATAAGACTGATTTTGAAGTCGATTTTTTTATGATTTTGATTCATAATTTGGTAAGCCAATGTAATTCCATATTATGGACAACAATAGCTCAAGACCGGGAGAATTGGAAGAAAGGAAGGGATGCCTTTGCCCTACAGTGGGCCGATAACGGCTGAAAATAATAATAATAAAAAGTGGAAGAAATATGATAAAGAAAATAATAAATTAAAACATGATTTATATTTAATTGCATAGATTAATTAGGTACATCGTAAAATAATATTTGTACTAACATAACATTAAAATAAAAATAACAACAACTTAATGGTAAATTAATGGTAACTTGTTTTTTATTGTTTATAATATATAATAATATTCCGGGACAACTCACACACGGTTATCTGATCCCAAGCTAAGCAGAGCTTGTGTTATGGTAACCAGACAACTGATAAACATACTTATATATTTCTAAATACATACATATTATAGATAAACTACACCCAGACACAGAACAAATGATCATGCTCATCACACAAAGATTTGTCCTGGGTGGGAATCGAACCCACGACCTCCGGTATAGCAGTCAGGGTCACTAACCACTAGACCAACAGACCAGTCAAGGTGATAAAAGTAAACTGTGGTAACCGAGTAGGTCTTATCTTTAACTTATTGTTAATACATTTTTAAATTAAATATTCAGAAACCATAATTTTAACATATCATAATACTAAAATATTGACATTTAAAGATTATCTTACAAAGACTCAAAACAATTTTTGCTTCTAGCTCTTGTACAAATACTGAAATAATTTTCATAGATAAAAGCATAAAGTTTTTTTTTTGTCTTAAGAACAGAAATTTCAAGATTTACTTGACAAAGCCAAAACTTAAGAACTAAAGTAATTTTTGCTTCTTTCTTTTTTACAAATACTGTTTGGCTATCACTTAATTTAATCACAAAGAATATTGTACCAAAAGTACCACCTACCGTGGGAATGTGACTACTAAAAGTTTTTTTGGAAATTATAATATAAAATAACTTAAAATAAGTTTTATACACAAAATACATTATACAGGATCCTATATTTTATAAGAAGGGGTGTATTGTGGTTTTTACCGACTTCAAAAAGGAGGAGGTATTCAATTCGTATTTTTTTTTATGTTTGTTACCGCATAACTTTTAACTGGGTGGACCGATTTTGATGATTCTTTTTTTGTTTGAATGGTGCTTCTCATGTGCCCATTTTAATTTGTATTATAATTAAAATAATGTGTCCATTCCAATTCTGACAACGGGATCCATAAGAAAACCATATAAGACTTATTTTGAAGTCGGTTTTTTATGTAAGAATTATCTTCAATAAGTATTTTAATATAACATTAGACCCCTAAATTATAAACTAGTTTCCCACCGCAACTCTGCCCGTGGGTAACAGTTTTGGCGGCAAAAAGGAGCCTAACCTTTATTGATATTTAAAGCTAGCTCTAGAACAAATTTTGTTAAAATCGGTCGAGTGATTTAGCCTTGAAAGCGTAACAGAATTACTTAAATTATTTATTATTTTGAATGATAAGATCTTAAGGCAACCTGTAAAATACTGTACATTGACAGTTTTTCACCAAAAAATATAAATCTGCTTTATAGGCACCGCGACTTATCTCAAATAGGAATCCTACGATTTTATTAATTATATCTCACCGCCAATACTACAAAATTATATTCACACATACAATTTTTATACAACTTTAGGCCAATTTTGATGTTTTCAGCAATGGAATGATTTGGTTGCTATACATACAAGTAATAATAATAAGACAACTGTATTTTTTTTTAATGATTATGTAAAACATTATTTTTAGGTGTAAAAATAATACCATGTAACTATGGGGTCTTTAATAGTGACCAATAACAAATTAATATTTAAATTTTTTAGGGGTCAAGAGAAATTTTAATTAAGTGACCCCACATAATTTAACAAAGAAAAGCGTAAACTTATACTTAAGGCTAAGGCCGCATTGCGGTTTTTTTTCCGCAAGCTGTAAACCGTGAAACCGCAAAACCGAGACACACACACTAGGCCGTGGTCGCAAGCAGACTTCAGTCCTTTCCCTTCAGACCTCAGTCTGCTTACGACCACGGCCTGTGTAACCCGGTCGAAACGTCAAGCCCTAAAGGTATTTATGCATGTACGCGCTAATCCCCGTTTGATAATATTACTATAAACATGCAGCGCGATAGTTTAAAAGTTATTACACACGCTACGGTTAAAAACTGCGAAAGTAGCCACGATTTACCCAGTACTACAAAATTTGACGCGGTTTTTCCCCGCTAGCAATTCTGCAACAAATGCGGTTTAAAAATCAGTCGCGGAAAATAACCGTCAGTGCGGCTTCCATTAGTTTCCTTTACTCACAGAATCAGGCGGTTAAAATAAGCGGCGGTTTAGCCGTAGTGCGGCCTTAGCCTAAGTTGCACTTACAAGTCAATGAGTAATCAGTGATATGCATCTTAAAATACCATTAAAAAATACAGGTGTCATATTTATATTATTTATTAATAGGGTAGATGACTAGGTATGAAAAGTCCAAATTTATTTAGTCCGCCATTTAGATAATCAAAATATAATAGACACGTATTTTTTCTTTTATCAAACCAATAAATAAATTCGAAGATAAACCGCTTTAAAGTTCAGGAGTGGGGGCTTGTGACGTCACGGCTTGGTATTTTGCTTAGACGTGACGTCACGCAAGAATTGTACTCGCTGTATCTTCATAATTCTTTGTTTACGGGACAAAAAAAAATACGTGTCTAATATTTTTGTATTATCTAAAAGATGGACATAAAAATAAAAATGAGTCATCATCCCTATTAAAATATAATTGCCTACTTATTGATGGCAAAAATATTTATCTAATAAGTGCTTCTTTCTATGTGAAACGATCTTAAAATCATTTTTACATTTTGTCACAATTGACCTCAGCAAAGTTAAGCGTGGCCCCAAAATTATATTTAACCAATGATTTAAGTTTAGTTTTAGTTTTATTTTGCAAAAGGAATAAAAGAAGCAAATAATAAATCAAAATACTTTAAATATTTTCATATACATTTTGCAATTTCGTACATTTTTCACATCAAAATCAAAGCATATATTAAATTGATACCTACATTTTGTACATTTGTATTTTTTTATACTAATTCCACGTGATTCGAACATAACACTCTTCTACAAAATCGGTTAAAATGACAATTACATCACTGCGTTAAGTCTGCGCGAACACTGCGTTTTCTCTGCGTTCGATATACGATACAAACACCATCCACTCAAATTAAACTAAACAATTTACACAAAGCAAACATATCTAACAACTAAACGCTGCATCGCAACTGCGTGACAACTGCGTGGCAACTGCGTGACAACTACGTGGAAACTGCATGCCACAACAACACAGTGGCATTCCAATTGCGTGGCGGTTGCGTAACAGATGCGTGACAACTGCGTCGCGGTCTGGCGGTTGTGTGGTAACTATGTCGCTGTTGCGTGGTAACTGCGTGGCAGCTGCGTCAGGACAGCCTGACAACTGCGTCACACCTACATGATGACAGCATCACAACTGCGCGACAACTGCGTGACAACTGCGTGGCAACTGCGTGGCAACTGCGTTACAACTGCGTTACAACAGGCATCAGCACCGCCAGTTATTGTCGCGATACGCGTGTCTATGCTAGTACCTATAGTAGTTGGGCTTGAAGGGGCCCACCTTGTTTAGACCTAAGTATTTAGCTTGCTCGTCCGTCAACTCCGTGAGGTGAGCGTCGAATGTGGGTAGGTGGAGGCTCGCCACGTACTCGTCCATTTTCTTCGGTAATAAGTATACGTCAGCCTGGAAAGGAAAGAAGTAACATTACAATAACATGATTATAATTTACATTTAAATAAATAAATAAAATAAATAAATGTGGACAACATCACATACATAGCTCTGAACCCAAAGTAAGTAGCTAAAGCACTTGTGTTATGAAATTCAGAAACAACGAAGGTACCACAAACACCCAAAACCGGGACAATGTAGAAAAGTTGGTTTCTATATTGACCCGTCCGGGGATCGAACCCGGGACCTCAGAGCTAGCGACACCTTCATTCGAAATTTATTAATAGATTAAAAGAACTGCTGATTAATAAAGCTTATTACACTATACACGAATATCTAGAGTAAGAAAGTATACTACAACCAGAGAAAAGAAGAAAAATAAATAAATTATATAATAATTATAAGTAACAAATATGTAAGTAATAGATATGCTTAATAGGAATAATGTATCATAATTAATTGTCATAAAGTGCAATAATACAATATATTTGAACTACTCATAGACTAGGTTATAGCAAATAGTACAAAATAAATTAAGATATATGAAAATAATATAATAAAATAAACCACTAGTTAAAGGATAATTATATAAAATACGCACAATGTATATAATATTAGAATATATCATAATACATTAAATAAATAGCATATTCCTCCTCTCTCCTACTTTTGCTGTGCCCGACAGGGTCCATAATGATCTGTTAACTTACTGTATTGACCACCTATGTAACATTATGGTATGCAATAAAGAATTGAATTGAACCTTGAAACCGGTGCGTACGCCACTCGACCACGGAGGTCGTCGACATTCCGGTAATCTCCTCAACATTCCTACACCTTTCCAAAATTTTTTCCACTCTTCAATATTCCTCCGCCCTCCCCCACATTCCCCAGACCTCCCTATCATTCCTCCCTTAATTCTAACATTCAACATTCCCTGACGCTCGAATTTGCCTCGTAATTCCCCCATTGTCCGCTAATTCCCCAACCTCCTCCTAATTTCCCACCCACCCCTATAATTCCTCCATCCTCCTCCAGATTCCCCGCCCTCCCCCCAATTCCTCCAACCTCCTAAATATTTCCCCATCCTTCTCCAAATTCCTCCATCCTATTACATATTTCCCCATCCTCCTCCAAACTCCCCATCCTCCCCCACATTCCTTCAGCCTCGCCCACATTCCCCCTTCCTCTCCCACACTCCTCATTCCTCCGTCGTCCTCCGCATTCCCCCCACTCCCCCCCCTCACCTTGTACCGGTGGTGTGGTGCGTTGTAGAGCTCGATGAGCGCGAGCGCCTGCGTGGCGGCCGTCACCGACACCACGAACGACGGCAGCGACGAGCAGCACAGGTTGGCGAGCCGGCCCTCCGCCAGCAACACTATGCGCTTGCCGCTAGGCCATATTATGTGGTCTACCTGTGAAGGAGACATGAACAATTTAATAAAACCGTCTCGATCGCGTAAGCAGATCAAACAAAAAAAAGCAAAATCGGTCCGGTGACGGGCCTGCTGGTCTAGTGGTTAGTGACCCTGACTGCTATACCGGAGATCGTGGGTTCGATTCCCACCCAGGACAAATGTTTGTGTGGTGTGCACGATCATTTGTTCTGTGTCTGGGTGTAATTTATCTATAATATGTATGTATTTAGAAATATATAAGTATGTTTATCAGTTGTCTGGTTACCATAACACAAACTCTGCTTAGCTTGGGATCAGATAACCGTGTGTGAATTGTCCCGAAATATTATATATTATATTATTATTATATTCGCTTAGGAGCTACGATACCACAAACAGGCCAACAAGTCAAACTTATAACACACCTTATTTTTGCGTCGGAGGCAAAAAACGTATATATAAGGGCAGAAAAATTTGGAAAGTATAGTTTCTATAAATTAATTCTTTTAATATAACCTTTAAAATGGGCAAGGCTCAAAGTACTAGTAAAGACAAATCAAACAAGCCCAAACACGATGGGTTTGTCTTGTTTCGTTACAGAGTTCCTATGGCCACCTTCTGGCTCCATCATCAGACCAGCTCGAAATTACCAAATATTGCATTGTCACCGAAATTATGCAACATTTCAAATAAATGTGCATGTTGCAGACCACGCAGCCGTTCCCCTGCGCTGGAGACTTGGCTTTGCCCAGCAGTGGGCGTGGGGGTGTGTTACCTGGCTCCGCACTCTCTCCCACAGCAGGTCGGGCGTGCGTAGCGCGTGGACATCGATCTCGGTGTTGCTGTGGCCCATGTTGCAGACCACGCAGCCGTTCTTCATGCGCTCCATGTGCTCGCGGGTGACCACGCCCTTGTTGCCGGTCGCTGTTATTACTATGTCTACTTGCCGGATAACCTGGAAAGAGATTACATTTTAATGACGTAATTTTGAGCGGACCTTTCCCACTTCTCCGGGACTACGGTCCCACTTCTCCGGGACTACGGTCCCACTTCTCCGGGACTACGGTCCCACTTCTCCGGACTGTGGTCCCACTTCTATGTCACAACGGTATTTGTAGTTTTAAGTAGGGATATGTATGGAATAGGGGTATGTTTTCTGAGATTATTTTTTACCCGACTGCCAAGAAGATAATTCACTGTAACAGTCGGGACCCATTAAATAAGCTAGACTAAAATCATTCATTATGGGTCCCGACTGTGACAGTCAATTATGTTTCTCATTAGATTGATTGTGTATTGATTATTAAATTTTTGTACTAATAACATTGCTATCTACACTTCTAGAGTACCCGTCACGAGAAGCTATAAATTTTGTAAACACACATTCAGGGGTTTGCAATCTTTGGGTAGAATAAAATAAAAACAGTTTTGTACTATTTTTTTACGGGGATATAATTATATTAACACACACATCTAATTACTGTCTTCAGATGATTCTGAACATTCTGTTCATAAAATTCATACACTCGAAAAACCATTACTCTCTTTTTGACGCAATCAGTCAAATAAACACATCCCTTCTTTTGAGGTTCTTTTCGTGGCGAAATAATTTCCTTGGACGTATTGGGTCCTGGATCCATTATAGGTCGTAAAAAAATAACAATTCCTCATACAATAATTAACAATAACAAACAATATAACCTAATCCGCGACAACACCACAAACAAACAGACGAATAGGATTCGAAACTCGAAAGAGACAACGTCAGCGTGAACTTACTTCAAAATCTTGGCCCAAATGTTTACGTTCCATGAATCAGATGCGTTCCAATACCACAAAACCTTAGACGACAGCGCTTTATATCGCTAAAATATAACCCGATCAAGTGAAATTGCTCATTAGTTTCGTATAACACGTACGTCACTTTGACATTATTGAATTTGGGATTATTGGTTGTTGATTAAATTGTCGCTACGTAACTTGGTAGAAGTTCTTTATTTACAAAAATTATAGCTTCTCGTGGCGGGCACTTTAGACTTATTGAACTTGTTTTTTACTTTTCAGTTTTTATTTAAAGTGTTTTTTATGCAGTCGGGTTTTTTTATTTATTATTATTATTATTTTTTCACGATTTAGTAATTTTCATTCTGTGATCATAGTCAAGAACTGAATGCAACTAACTAGTTCTGAAGCTTTCAATAAATTTATTATAAATTCTCACCTCATTTAGTTTGACAACTCTGAAACCGTCCATGGCGGCTTGCAGCGCGCATATTGGATCTATTTCTGTTATATACACCTGTAAACAAAAAGTAAAGAATAAAAAAAAATGTGAAAAAAAGGGGGAATAGGTGTTACCAGACTCAAAATTATGTATTTGCTTAAATAAATAGGCAACTAAATCAGTTTATGTCACTATATTTTGCAAAATACTAAAAAATTACTTAATTTGTATATGATGGGTAACCTGTAATAGGCAACTGTGTTTGTCCATGTCATACGATCAATGTCCTTAGCCATTAAAGTGGGCCTTTTTTTTTTCTTTACCCGGGGATTTCCTCACGGCCTTCCTCCGCCCTGGGGAAGGCGGAGGGGTATGCCGGCCTCTTACCGGCTAAAACCAACGGAGTGCTTCACCCTACCCTTATGCTGGAGAAGCCATTTAAATATACCTACATCAACATCAGGTCCGTGCTACGTGTTACGAGGAATTGAGAAGCTCCTCCTATTACACTCGGTTAACATACTCACCACGCATCCGAGCGCCTTGAGGGCCTGGCAGCAACCCTTCCCGACCTCGCCGTACCCGCACACGACGGACTGCTTACCGCCGAACATGAGGTCCGTGCTGCGTTTTAATGCGTCGATTATGCTTTCCCTGATAAAAAAATACAATAATTTTAGGTATTTATCAACATGTATTTTGTTTCTCATCCATTTCTGACCCTCTGAAGGGCAAAGGTCAGGTCAGGTAAGGAGTGGTGGAGAAGCAAAACATATGTATGTAATATTTACTCACCGACAAGAATAAAGGTTATCGAACTTGGTCTTAGTGACGGAGTCGTTGACGTTCATCGCCGGCACACACAGCTTGCCCGCTTTACTGAGCTGGTACAGCCGATGCACGCCGGTCACACTCTCTTCTACTATACCTGGAAATAAATAGGTTAATCTCATATATAAAATTCTCGTGTCACAATGTTAGTTACCATACTCCTCCGAAACGGCTTGACCGATTTTTATGAAATTTTATATGCATATTCAGTTGGTCTGAGAATTGGCTACTATCTATTTTTCATACCCCTAAGTGGTAGTAGGTAGGTAGTAGGCAGGTAGGTAGTAGGTAGGTGGTAGGCAAGTGCTAGGTAGAAAAAATTGCATTGCAACGCATGCCGGGTACAGCTAGTTAAATATAATATTATAACGGGCCTGTTGGTCTAGTGGTTAGTGACCCTGACTGCTATACAAGAGGTCGTGGGTTCGATTCCCACCCAGGACATGTTTGTGTGATGAGCACGATAATTTATTCTGTGTCTGGGTGTAATTTATCTATAATATGTATGTATTTAGAAATATATAAGTAGGTTTATCAGTTGTCTGGTTACCATCACGCAAGTTCTGCTTAGCTTGGGATCAGATAACCGTGTGTGTGAGTTGTCCCGGAATATTATTATTATTATATTCGTGTATAAGACCTAGGCGGAGATGGTAGGATGAACTGGACGCGTAAAAAAGGAGTGGCCATAACTTGCTCTAAACAAAAACGTATGGAAGGAGGAAAGGGAGGACTTCGCCCTGTTGGACAGTTCAGGCTCAAAATAAGACGATTAAGGAAAACATCATGAGGAAACCTGGATTCCACAAATTGGAGTCTGAAATCGCCAATCCGCAGCGAGCAAGCGTGGTGATCAATGCTCGTTCGATCTCTATCTGGGAAGAGGCCTGTGCCCAGCAGTGGGACGTATATAGGCCGGTTTATTATTATACTACATTACCTTTGATATGCTTGAAGGCGGCGGCGTGCTTCTTGAGCATGAGATGCGTGGCGTCTCCTCCGTCGTCGAGGATCATGTTGGGCGTCCAGGCAGCGCTGGGAGAGCAGCACTGGTCGATGCACCACCAGAACGCTTCCTCGCTCTCGCCTCGCCACGCGAAGATTGCGTAACCTGAGGAATTAAGGTTATAGTTATTCATAATACGTATGGGTCTGTGGTCTGCCTGTTATATGACCAACGGCGACAAAACGTCGGAAACTAATACCTAAATAACAGAAAATTAAACCTTATAATATAATGCGGTAGAATCCGTTTAAAGTAGTTTTATTTTAGTGTCTAGCATTTGCGAAAACCTCAGAAAGCAAGATTATAATCAGATTTCGTAAATGGATTTTTTGAATTGGAGGGTTTCATATGCGATAGGGTTAATGTACTAGTGAAGACAAATGAAAAAAGCCTGAACACGATAGGGATGCGTCGTTAAGCGCAATACACATTGAGCCCGCCGCGCCGGGCCGCCGACATATGTCGGTAACTTTTTGTCGGCGGTCTAGTTGGCGGCTTCACTTATTACAAGTCGGAAAATTTGGTCGGCGGCATGACGGCGGCTTGAGATGAGAAATTTACTACAGGTACTACTTAGTACAGGTCGAGCGTCGCCGGGCAACTGAGCGCAGGCGTACCCAAGCCGCCAACATATCGGCGGGCAACACGCGCGGGCGCATGTTGCCGACATGATTCTTTTCATACAGGCCGCCGGGTTGTGTCGCCGGGCTTTGTCGGCGGCCCAGCGGGCTCAGTGTGTATTGCGCTTAAGGTTTAAGAATTCCTATGGCCACCTTCTGGCTCTATCTTTAAACCAGAAGGTGGTTGTCTATTAGACTGAGGTCCTTAATCAAATGCTTAATAAATGATGTTTGTATGTATGTAATAAATAAAAGTGGATAATTTTTTTATAATTTATCATTTAAAGTAGTTATTAAGTAATGTATTCTCACCAGCATGTGCCAAAGCAGCAGCAACTTCATTCTGCGTGCTGTATATGTTGCACGCGGCCCAGCGCACGGTGGCGCCGAGAGCGGCTAACGTCTCGATGAGGACCGCTGTTTGCGCGTTAATGTGTGTGCAGCCTACTATCTGTGGGGATAGGAAATAGACTTTAAATAAAGTATTTCAGGCCGACAGAATTCAATTAAGAGTATGCAAGAATCTGTCTTGAAATTATGGTGCGCTGGCGTGATTTCATTCATTCGGAAAAGTAGATTTGTATTATTATATTACACACATGCCAAGCTTTTTTCCCAAGCTATGTTGGGGTCGGCTACCAGTCTTACCGGATTCAGCTGAATACCGTATTTTACATAGAGCGACTGCCTATCTGACCTCCACAACCCATTTTACTGGGAAACACAGTATCCCATGGTAAGACTGGTTGTCAGAATTGACTTAAAGCCTGCCAAAGATGTACGTACGGACAGTCGGGACCTACGGCTTAACGTGCTTCCCGAAACACGGAGGGGTATCGGTGTGTGATAAATGGTCACCCATCCACGGAGCAACCGCGGCGAGTGCGGCTTAACCTATATTATCGGTCAAACCGTACGGCTTACACTTAGCCACGAGCCCCTCGTGGCTCATTCATTTGTATTATTATATTATTACGCATAAATATAAAAAGAACAGACCTATATGGAACCAACTTTGAGGTATATCCTATTGTTATTGATACTTGAAATCGATCCTCAATTGTCGGATGTATCACGTAACAAAGACATACCGTCGAATTCAGATCCTCCTCTTTTGAAGTCGATTAAAAACTATATCGTAATTTGTTTTCATGTATGTCCTACCACCTTTAACCTACATGATCATTACAACAGCTATGTCCTCCTACCTTCGCCTCCTTCAGAGGCTTGTCCCCCTTCACCTTGGCCCTCAGAACCACGATCCCCGGCATCTCTTACTCCCCTGGTATGTCCTAACACAATGATATCCTCTGGTAAGTCCTACATAAAATACCCATCTCCTACGGTATGTAAAGTCTTTGGCAAAGATGACTGGTGTGACTGCAGGCTGTGCCCTCTCACACTATGGACCACCTGTTGTGTTACCCCAGATACCCACTTTTTGCCGCAGCACGCGACTTAAAGAATGTTATCGAAGAGCGATTGTTTTAGCTCAGTTTTGGGCTGGTCAAATCTAAAACAAGGAAAACGTAACGTTAAAATCTGGTATCCCCTACCTTAGCCTCCTTAAGCGGCTTGTCCTCCTTAGCCCTAGCCCTCAAAGCCATGATCCCCGGCATCTCCTGCTCTGCGATCTCTATCTCTCGTCTCCCGAAGGCATGCTGCTCCACGTTGCGGACGCAGTACGCAGGGTTCGGGGTCCCGGCTGCGATGGCCTTCTCGTGCGGCTGGACGCCTTCGTCCTCGTCTGATGATGACCCTAGAACAAGTATGGAGCTTTTGTTAATAAGTATCTGGTACTAGCTCACGGCTTTGCAAAGGTAATGTGAGATTGGTAAACCGTTTCCATACGACTTTTGTTTTATATAAACTTAGGCTTAATAATAAAGAACATTACAAAAATAATTATCCGATTTGGACAATTAAATCCTATGGTGTGGCCAAGGGAAATCAGGATTATTTTTTTTACCTACATCGAAAGATTGGGTTTTATACATAATGGCCAAATCAATTGACATTTTATATGTGTGGCCAAAATACAAAAATATTAAATTAACTTACAAATATCACTTCCCGACACAATAGAAAATCTCTTCTTCATTTCTTTTGATTTCTTCTTTTCTGTTATGGCCTCCATGTTTCACAAACAACACTTATAACTTATGATTACTATTTAAACCTCAGTTACCTACACCATTTACAAGTAACTGTTTATTAGATACAAATATTTTAACTGTAACCTATCATATACTAACGTCCATATTAATAACATATCCACAAGTATTTTTCTCTTCTAATGCCTTTTCCCGCTCTATGTTGTGGTCGGCTTCCAGTCTCACCAGATTCAGCTGAACACCGTATGTTACAGACAGAGCGACTGTCTATCTGACCTCCACAACAAATTTCACTGGGTAACACAGTATCCCATACTAAGACCTGATTCGACCTGATAGAAGATCCTAATTTGTAATTTCAATCTCGAATAGGAAAAATATCTACGGATGTATTATTAATAAAGGCCAACAACAGACCCTCTAGCCAATTGACATTTCTACAAGCGTTTACGCTGATCCAATCGCTCAAATGTATGGAAGTGACAACAAGTCACGTGTCTTATCGAAATGACATGTCATTTCCTTGTCATTTCCATACACTTAATGTCATTTAACCGATTTATATCATCGTTAACGGTTGTAGTAATGTCACTTGGCTACAGGAGCTGGTTATGTTTTTAACAAGAGTATGTACTGTAACTATTGATCGTTAAAACTAAGTACAGTAAGTATATTTGTTATCGCAAACGCAATTTGCGCCGAGTATCGCGGAAAATTGATTCGTTCAGTTCTTTGTGTGTGTTTGTTATTTTAGGATATTCAATTTAGATAATATAATATCACGGTTCATGCAATAGTTTGTTTTGCTAATGTTATAAGTATAAATGGTCGTTGTTTGAATACGATGTTTACATCTCAACGTATCAAAAAAATTAAGAAAAATGGCATCTTCAGGTTTTGTTTGACTACGTGAGTTTCGAAGACGTAGAACGCAATTTAGTTTCTTTTTTTTTTAATTATCCTACGTTGTCCCACTGCTGGGCAAAGGCCTCCCCCAAATCTTTCCATATTTCTCTTTCTCGAGCCACCTCGAACCAACCCTCGCAGAACGACTGTAGGTCGTCCTGCCACCTCATCCTGGGCCGGCCTCGGCGGCGTCGTCCGTCTTCAGGCACCCATTGTGTTGTTATTTTGGTTAATGGTTAATTTAGTTTTAAGTAAGACAATTAACTCAAAGGTCTCTGGTGTTGAATACTCGCTAGAAGTGCAAGCCATAGAAATTTAGAACCACCAAAGCGTTTCACTATCAGCTGAAGACTTGCAAATTACCGTAAAACACATAAAAAAAAATATTATGGCTCAATGGCGAGTGATCCATCATCTTTAGTAGTTATATCAAGATTGTTTCTGGACTAATGGCTTACGTAGACCGGGACGGCATGGCAAGGGATTTCATTTTATGACAATGTACAATCAAACGTATCGTTATAGAAATACGGCATAGATAGCTATGCTTTAAAATGATGCAATGAAATCCTGTCGGTGCCACGGCATCATTTTAAAGCACACCAATTTATGTCATATTTCTATAACAATGCGTTTGATTGTCCATTGGAAAAAAAAGTCCCTTGCCATGCCGTCCCGGTCTGCATAGGCCATAAATCAGTAAATTAGGTAAAGTGGAGACTTACTTGCAACATTCTAGATACCATCGTTTTCATTTGATAAGAGACTTCCAATTTCCAAATTCAGTAGTTACAGAAGCTTTAGCCCGTTGAGCATTTATTTACAGTTAACACATTTCTGTAATATTATTTAATCAATAACTCACATTAATGTAAAACGCACCTTATCAACAGCATTTAAGATTCAATTTAGATCTCCATTTAACGCATTTTCTTTGTACATTTTGTGGACATTTCGAGTCAATGTGTTTCAGTTCATTGTACTTTTTATCGTTCTCAGTCTGAGTATATTTGAATGATCGCCAAATTAGCTTAGCGTGGCGACGTGCCGCCATCTAAACGACGAGTATAATAACACTAGTTTGGTCCCCCTACTTTGTCTGCGTTAACAGGGATATCAGTAGCAATATTTATTATATTATATGATTATATTTCAGGGTACTTAACCAACCAAATTCAGGAGTCTAGTTAAGAGACTAAAAATACAGTTTATATGGAAAAAAAAAATATGTCTTCAGTGTTGGCCTATTCATAAAGATTCGTTACAAGATACCATTACGAAAAATGAAAAAAAATATATATATATATGAGAGACCACCTCTGAAGTATACAATATAACTATAATGTATTTTGTAATCGTATCACATTTTTCGTGAATATCGCCAAAGTATAGCCTTATTTTTAAGTTAGTTAAAATTCGGATCTCAAATGCAAGAGGATGACAACTCCAACTGGTAATTTCAGATTCGAAAACACTTCAGCATACTATATTAGTTCAGAACCCAAGATTTATCTCACCTATTCATGCCTATCTGCTATCACCTTTCTTTATACAGACATACAATCTATCTCTTATCCCCGAAGCCAGGGATTTTCTCCTACAGGAAAGTACTTAAACCCCCATTTCACACCACATAAGTATCACATAAGGTGTCGAGACTACCATTCATTGGGCCGACAGTATTGTCAACTCGAGTCTCGGGTTTCCGACGACGCAAGTACTATTCCTAATCCTTCTACATCTTTACATAGTAGAAGTCGCTTACGCTGTCTGTTCGCGTAGATCTTTTAAACTACGCAACGATTTTCTAGTGATTGAAAAAAAACTAATTATACGGATTTTTAGGTTTAAGGTCTAGAAAAAACGTCGTTAATTTTAGGGAATTTTATAGAGATGAATGGAAGCTGATGAATGGAAGCAACGCGTTGCGCCGACCCGAAATAATTGGAAACAGGGCAGGGAGATGATGATGATGCAACGAATTTTAGAGCAGTTTTCAGCAATAGATAAAGTGATTCAAGAAGAAAGTTTATGTGTTTAATCCATGCATATTATATAAGGTGCTATAAAAATATCTGCCACGGCTTTAATGGGAGGTAGTATTGTGTTTATAGATTACAATAGTGAAGAACTTTCGTACCCCGGAACAGTTAATTAAATTTTAGAAAACAAAATTGTTAAATTAACATTGACTCTATTCTGCGTAACGTGGTTCACAAATTACGTGAATTCGGTGCGGAGCGGCAACAGCTTATGACACGGGATGGTTTTATACTAATAAATCAATTCAAATTTATACGTTATTTTTTTTGTATGAAAAAAAAATATGATAAATAATCAATAATTTATCTATACTATTGTAATCTATAAACACAATACTACCTCCCATTAAAGCCGTGGCAGATGTTTTAATAGCACCTTATATAGTACAGAAGCAGAGACATTCCGGACACTGTGTGAAGCCGGGACAAGTTGCTAGTATTTAATATAATACAACTTCAAGCCCTAAAATTTAAAGCATTTTGAACCTAAAGAATTGATTTTTTAGAGGTCATCTGCAGTAGTAAAACCTTTTGAAACAGTAACTTTCAGTCATACAGAAAAAGGTGATAATCGTCAAAGCTCGCAATAGAAAACCAAAATATGTATACCCATTCAAGAGCTGCGATACCATATACCTTTGATAATGAATATTTACGTACCAAAGTTATACCTCCGTTAAACTTATAGCATCGTATTTTTTGTACACACGGTCAAGGTTTCGACCTTGACTAGTCGTGGTAATACTTACTACTGAATGCATTTTAGTTTATATAACATGTTAAGACAACCGTTTGCGATCCGTGAAGCTATAGTTAGGTATCGATTTCTGATTCCATTAATGTCACATAAAACAGGACAAAATTAATAAAAATCTCCTTCAAATAAATCTCAACAAGAGAGAGAGTCGGCGTCGTAACAGGCCGCCAAAGGATCAAACTAAATACCCCCAATAATACCAAGACAAAGGGGTTGAAAAACTAAAAAAAAAAAAATTGGGTAAGTTCGCGGCAAAAAATGGTTAATTCAAAATTAATTACTTATTACTGTAACTATCATTTTTTTTTTCAAGTTTCATATTTTATTTGGTCATGTGACTGTAAAACCTATGTCAACCCTTTAGTGTCGGACGGGGTTTTTTTAAGGGCCCTTTACATGATATATAAAACAAAACGATACCTTAATTGTCAAACCAGCCAACTCCACATTTCGTCAAAATTTTTTTTTTTGTTTAGTTAGTAAGCAACAAAAATACGGCTTTATTTACAAAAACGATCTGACAGTATAAAAAATAAGAATTTAGGTTAATGTCTACCAACGGGATTTTAGATTTCTTTATAAGCAGTCTACAAAAATTATTATAGAGTTTTAAGTGTCTCCTGAAAAATTTGCTCATAAGGAGTTAGCTGGTTTGCCAATTAAGGTATCGAAAAGCAATGTTCTATGTAGGCTCTTGTTTCAGAAAATTGGTATTTCTTCTAAAAACAAGAGCTCCTTTTTATTTACGTCTCAGACGTGACGAGAGTTACCAAACGTTCATATTGTGAAGCTTCGCTTGCCAAAACTAATATAGTGGTTAGTATTTTTCTATTTTTGGCTAAATATATTCTAGACAAAAAGGGTTGTAGAAAAATACTAAAGGGGTGATTGATAATAATAATAATAAATGCGGACAACATCACATACATTGCTCTGAACCCAATGTAAGTAGCTAAAGCACTTGTGTTATGGAATTCAGAAACAACGAAGGACCACAAACACCCAGGCAATGTAGGATGATGATTTCTACATTGACCCGGCCGGGGATCGAACCCGGGACCTCAGAGCTAGTGACACCTTGAAACCGGTGCGTACGCCACTCGACCACGGAGGTCCAGTATTGATAAATAGAAAACGGTGGAGAATGGATATACACTTTAATGAAAAGAGAACTTAATATTAGGTATTATTTAAGTTTATACGTGCAAAGTGCACAGTTATTAGTAGATAAACAAACATTCTACTAAAGTCTACAATACGATGTAGTTCAGGTTATCAAATTACCACTTTAATATTTTTTAAAATATGAATACCTGTATCCTAATATCATTGAGCGTAGACAAGTCACGACGATAGTTAAAATTTGAACAAGCATCTTATGCATTCTTACTTTACTCGCGATCTATTAAAAACACAACTACTCAATCGATTTTGCTAAAATTAACATGGGACCTATCGATATCGGTCGAATTTTCGAAATCGGTCCACAATTACCGTAGATATCACGTAACATACATAGGTACATACAAAAACTTACAGACGAATTGAGAACCTCTTTTTTAAGTTGACCAAAAATAGCAATGCTTGCGACCACATAACATATCAATACATTCAAATCAAAAAGAGCTATTTGTGTATAACCTTGAAGTATGCTGAAAATGGCAAGCCTCGACTTCTCATTCAAATCGATCGATTTGTTTATGTAACGTATGGCTTCTGCGTCCTGGTTACTTTAATTAATGGCTTTCTTAAACGATTTATTTCTTGGTTATGAGAGGAAGTGAATAGAAATGTAATGAGGTGAAAATTGTTTATGCAACTAGGATATTGACTAAAACCAACACACTTATAATAATAATATTCCGGGACAACTCACACACGGTAATCTGATCCCAAGCTAAGCAGAGCTTTTGTTATGGTAACCAGGCAACTGATAAACATACTTATATATTTCTAAATACATATTATAGATAAATTACACCCAGACAACCAGAACAAATGATCGTGCTCATCACACAAACATTTGTCCTGGGTGGGAATCGAACCCACGACCTCCGGTATAGCAGTCAGGGTCACTAGCCACTAGACCAACAGGCCCGTCAACTTCCCGTTCACTTGAGGAAGAGGGTACGTAAAAGAGTACTAGTAATATATATTTATAAGTAGTGACATCACTAGTCCAGATTAGTGGGGTATTTAGATCTCAAAATAAATTAAAAAGGCACAATAAAAGATTTTCCTTTGCTTTGCATACGATTAGTAAGATAAAAAACTTCTTTATTGTCTTTACTAGGAATAGAAGCGCTCGGATAGTGTTAAATTGAAAATCACATACACCTTGGAATAATCATTTATGGTTCACAAAAAAAATTCTCCCAAAAGGGGATCGAATCTGCATCCAGCATGAGGCGTTTCACCCAATTGCTAATTTGCCATTCGGCAGTATCTTTAGTTGTCATATTAGCTTCAAAACATAACATAGCATACCATCACGCCTGTATCCCCGAAGGGTTAGGCAGAGGTGTACCAATGTACACCCACAGTTCGCCGGCATATTAGCTTCAGGCCCTACGATAACATATTTACATTTGCCTACAAGTTACGAAAACAAGACCGTGATATTTGTAGTTTATTAAAAGACAATAATGTATAAACCGCAAGTAAGTGCTCCATCATAAAATAGTCACAACAAGTAAAGCATTACGAATCAATGAGGCTGTCACCCGACCGCTCAGGCATTCAGTTTTACCGAGGACGGTGTTATGCAAGACAATCCTATATCTGTACTGTAAAATTTAACATAAAATACAATACGACATCATCTCCTGAGCCTTTTCCCAACTACGTTGGGGTCGGCTACCAGTCTTACCGGATTCAGCTGAATACCGTATTTTACATGGAGCGACTGCCTATCTGGCCTCCACAACCCATTTTACTGAGAAACACAGTATCCCATAGTAAGACTGGTTGTAAGAATTGACTTAACGACTGCCAAAGACCTATGTATGACAGCCGGGACCTACTGTTTAACGTGCTTTCCGAAGCACGGAGGGGTCTCGGTATGTTATAAATGGTCACCCATCCACGGACCAACCGCGGCGAGCGCGGTTAACCTGTATTATCGGTCAAACCGTACGGCTTACACTTAGCCACGAGCCCCTCTAATGATGACATACAAAACTAAAATAAATAATATAATACAATAAATGAAAAAACATACAGTCCAATTGATAGCAGGGTGGAAACGATGTTAAATAAATACCGAATTTTAGTTTTTTACCGACTTCAAAAATGTTACGTTCTCAATTCGATGGTATGTATTTTTTTATGTTTGAGACGCGAGATTTCGACAAACAGAGGATCGATTTAAAAAAATATTTCTGTCATAAATACCTTATCGGATCAATTGGTCATATATAAATTTCATTGAAGTCAAAGTGACAAATTATGAAAGCGAGTTTTTATATGCAAAATTCCCACCAGCAAAATTGCATTGAAAACAAATAAAGTTACTAAACAATAATAATAATCCAGCCTTTAAACGTCCCACTGCTGGGCACAGGCCTCTTCCCATATAGAGAAGGCACGAGCATTGATCACCACGCTTGTTCTCTGCGGATTGGCGATTTCAGATCCCAAATTTTGGAATCCAGGTTTCCTCACGATGTTTTCCTTCACCGTTTGTCAGAAGTGTCTTAGAATAATTAAGAAAGTACATATAACTTTGAAAAAGCCACATTGGTACTTGCCTGCACAAGGTTGCAGGTTCGAACTAAACAATAGTAAAAATAAATAAAGTTATACATATTACATACTCCCATCCCTATAGTTTGACGTATATAGGTCAAACGTATTAAATGTACTGTGTATTTGTACAAACGATGGACATTTCTGCTTTTAAGGTATTACGTCATATTCAATTCTGAAGTTAAGCTCCTTTTAAAGAAAAATGGGAATTATTATCAGTTTACTCTGACATATTTTTTAAAATATGGCTTGGGAAAAATAGTTTTTAGCTTTAGATAAGTACAGATTTTTTATATACATTTTGTATCGCCAATCCGCAATTGAGCAAGCGTGATGATCAATGCTCGTGCCTTCTCTATATGGGAAGAGGCCTGTGCCCAGCAGTGGGACGTTTATAGGCTGGAATTATTATTATTATTATTATGTATTTTGTACAACATTTAGTAGAACATTATCTATACTTATAATAAATCTGTAAAAGTGAAAATTCTGTACATAGAAAATATCAAAAAAAATAATGGCGGGGGGTGTTACTAGACCGACACCAAACCCAAAAGTGTGATTAACAAAAATTTTGTCTGTCTGTCTGTTTGTTCAGGTATCACGCAAATACTACCGGTTCGATTACGATGAAACTTGGTATAATTATTCTTTATTATCCTGGGCACCACACTGGGTAGTTTTAATCCCGGAAAAGTATAAACAATAAAAAACAAACTTAATTTTGCGGTTAAAAACTCATTGATAAGTTTCGACATCCACGCGAACGAAGTCGCAGGCACAGCTAGTTTACTAATATTTTTCTAAACAGCTAATGGCTGTTTAGAAAAATATTAGTAAACTAAAAACGCAAGTAGAGAACCTTCTCGAGTGACGATACCTAATACCTTAAAACTAAACACGTTTTATTATTTTGTCGTTTAAGTTTTATTTACTGTCCCTCCATTGAAATAAATGCAAAAGGATCCGATTCTTAGCATTAGAATGTTTTATTTTTACTTTATCTTATGTCAATTTAAAGGACGTCCTTTAAATAAAATAAGAATTAAACAAAGCTATTGCATACCTGTTCAATTCAAATATTAAAAAAATCAGCTTGTCCTTTTTTTACAAGACTAATAAAGAAGCAAGTCTAAATTTTAAGACGGGGATGGAAAGAAATTGTGTGCCTTTTTCCCTTACTACAGGGGTCTCCTCAGTTGAGGCCTGCGGGTGATGGGGAGGGCACCTCGTCACCCGATCAGCTGACAGGCCCCGGACGATACGGACGCGATGTTCCACGCGTTCGTTTTCAGAAGGAATGAGGGATGGGCACTTTACACCCACCCCTCTAGAAGGAGTCCTTAAAGGACCGTCGCCTGCCGGAGCTGCGCTGAGAATGCTTAGGGATCCCGCGGCTCCAGCAAAGGCGAGAAGGGGACCGGGGTGTTTTTGGTCGGTGCAAGTCCGTGGGTCCGTGGGCATATCCCCACGTCGTGCCCTCGACGTGGCTCAAACAAATTAGATTGTCACCACGCAAAAAAAAGAAAAAAGAAAAGGAGTCTCCTAAGTATTCCTATTTTTTTAACTTATTATACTATATTAATAGATTCCCAGTCACACACAAACATTTCTGGACAAACAAATTAGCTGTGTCGGACTGGATGCGGAAGGTGGAGGACCAGGTGCTGTGGCACTACGCGGGAGAGGCCCATGTCCCGCGATAGACTGATTGATTAAACCTATTTAACTACAACAATCCATTTACCAGTGAATACATTATCTTTTATTCGATTAACTGTTATTTGACGGGCCTGTTGGTCTAGTGGTAAGTGACCCTGACTGCTATACCGGAGGTCGTGGGTTCGATTCCCGCCCAGGACAAATGTTGTGTGATGAGCATGATCATTTGTTCTGGTGTCTGGGTGTAATTTATCTATAATATGTATGTATTTAGAAATATATAAGTAAGTTTATCAGTTGTCTGGTTACCATAACACAAGCTTTGCTTAGCTTGGGATCAGATAACCGTGTGTGAGTTGTCCCAGGATATTATATTATTATATTATATTATATTATATTATATATTCAATTATTTCGAGATTGTCAAAGGGTAGACAGAATTCAGGGCATGACACCTAGCCTTAAGTCCTTTTAAAGGCACAAAAGTAGCGTAGAGGGCATTTTTGCATTTTGTCTTTTAACTAACTCAAATGCATATCCTACCAAAATCATTACCCTTCCTTTTAGCTTTGCCGTAGTTGGGTAATAAAAGAGGAGGTTCCTTATTCGACTCTCATTTTTTCCCTGTATGTTTCGCAATAACTTGTCCAATTAAGAATCTTTTATTATTACAGGGTTATGTATCAATGTTATATCCATTTAAGATCTCGTTAGCAACGTATTCAAAACAGCTAAAAGGATAAAATATAATTAAAAAGAGGTCAAGTTAAGGAAAATAAACCAAACTGGTTTCTTTGCGCCTTGCTAGTCTAGAATATCTAGATAATTTACAAATAAGGTATTTAACTTTGAGTCTAGTTTAGTTAAAGTAATTGACCGTCCTAGTTGGCGACTTCCTTTATCAATACGGTCAGGGTGATTTGTCAGTAGCTTTATATTTGTTTTTTTTTTTTTAAATCAGACACCCCGTTGGAATGTAGCGCCTTCTACAGGTCACAGGCTAGAAAACTACAGACCCTACGTCCAAATAAAAACTAAAAAAAATTACGTATCCCTCCTTGAAAACACTCGCCTTACAAATTTATAAATTTCAATACTCTGTTCCGAAAAAGGCCCCATATTTGTTTATGTTTCATGCATTTTGTTTGTTTTTAAACTGTACAGGTGACCTAATAGATGAAGTCGTTTCTGGAACAGCTTACAACAATAAGGTTCTTGAAATTGACTGGCAGCTTATACCGTAGGTACTTAGAATTAACTTTTATTTTTTCTTTGCTAATTAAAAGTAATGTCATCTTTACGCTATTTTAAGAAAGAGTAATTTTACATGGGAAGTCCTTTCCCCAGCATTGAGGCAGTTACAGGCCTGTATTATATAAAACTAGCTGTACCCGGCATGCGTTGCAATGCAATTTTCTACCTAGCACCTGCCTACTACCTACCTACAACCACTTAGGGGTATGAAAAATAGATAGTAGCCGATTCTCAGACCTACTGAATATGCATATAAAATTTGATAAAAATCGGTCAAGCCGTTTCGGAGGAGTATGGTAACTAACATTGTGACACGAGAATTTTATAAATAAGATATAAGATAAGATAATATCAGTCAGCCATTTTTCAGTGACGCTTAGTATAAAAAAAAATAACAGACTGTTACCATGGTGATAAAAACATTGTTATGATTCGAGAATCTAATAAACATTTATCTATTTTGATTGCTTGGTTTTGTTTAGTTTATAGTTTATTTTGTTTTTATTATTTCTAGTATACATAATATAGTTAAGTTTTTTCAAAGAATTTTTTTTTTTTTTTTTTATTTAAACTTTCATGTACAATTGTGGTACATAAGGCGGACTTAATGCCGCAAGGCATTATCTACCAGTCAACCTTTGGGTCAAATGGAGAAGCAGCTGGGATAGGTACGACAGTACAATAAGAAAAAATATCTATTTTTATCTTTCTTCAACTAACAGATTATTATAACATAAATGAATAACAAACTGAACATTGGCCTGTTAAAAAATGGCTTGCTAACGAACTTTGTACTATCGCCCGGAGCTTTTAATTGTTTATTTATAACTAGTAAAAACCCAAAACTATTCCATCAAAAGCTAATAAAAAATATTCAAAACAAAGATGTTCATGTTTTTATAGTTTTTTGTTTGTTGCTTATATCATCATATCTATCTAAATTAGGCTGACATGTTTGGGAAATTTCCACTTTTTATGAGCTTTTCATTAACTTGCTGAGCATGTACTGATACAAGGAAACCACTGATGCTTTAAACTTTACAATATATTATCATTTTAAGAATGGATGCAATGTTACAATTACAATACTTTTAAAGGCCAGCGACGCCATAATGATTATTTTTAATTTATATAATGCAAGAGACTACTGCCACGAGAATCGCACGCGCCGCCATTCCCCAATAGACCTCTAGTGTTGTCAGTTCATCCGGTAATAGTGACGCGACGTATTAGTCGATTCTAATTTCGGTTAACAGTACCTATGCGTGTTTGTTTTGGTAAATATTACAAGCTAAATAAGACCCTTTTCCTGACATCCAATTTTAAGTACAGTGACAATGCAGTACTATGGTGCATTTGAGCTGGTCTGAAGCTGGAGCCAGAAGGTTGCGATAAGAACTTTAACACAAAACGACGCAATCTCATTAGCCTATGGGTTTAAATGAATTTCTTTCACTAGTACTATGATCTTAGCTGATAAAAGCTTGCATTTTTAATAAAAACGTATTTTCTAAATAACATTTTTTTTTTCGCCTCTGTAGCTTTTTCGCGAACCCATTTTTCTTATTATTAAACACTATACATAAGCTCAAAAAGCATGACCCTTCCTCGACAGTCGGGTAAAAGAATATCCTCATATAATCTTATAGACAACAAGACGCGATCAGTTTATTTTTTCTATAAGATTTATACACGCCTACATAATTATGTTATGTAAATTCGTGTCGTCTATACGTAAGCTTAACGGTTAAACCAGATCACAAGTAAACACGTTTTGTCTAGCCAAAATAGAGAGCAATAAACTTATAGCCTCAAAAATGTGATATGATCCACAATATTTAATATAATAATAATAAACCAGCCTATAAACGTCCCACTGCTGGGCACAGGCCTCTTCCCATATAGAGAAGGCACGAGCATTGATCATCACGCTTGCTCTCTGCGGATTGGCGATTTCAGATACCAAATTTTGAAATCCAGGTTTCCTCACGATGTTTTCCTTCACCGTTTGTCAGAAGTGTCTTAGAATAATTAAGAAAGTACATATAACTTTGAAAAAAGCCACATTGTTACTTGCCTGGGTTCGAACCTGCAACCTTGTGCATACAAATCCGTTCATTGAACCACTAGGCCACCACGACATTTCATCAATGTCATATATTTCATATATTTCCACAATATATGATTAAATAATATCAGCCTATAAATGTCACACTGTAGGGCCTCGGTTCACCTATTTAAGAGTTGCTTGAATCGACCGAATGACCTGCTTCATTTGGTAATTTTTACGATACTTGGTATTCTGCAAACTGTCATTACGATCATTAATTGGTCATTACGATCATTCTCTTCGAGAGTTCAATAAGATTTTATTGTAGGCTTATCTGAATACAAAAATTAGGCACATTGAAAACGACAAGTACACTAACCGACCACTGACATGCATTTAAAATAGCTGAATCGAGGCCCAGGCCTCTCATATAGAACGAGCATTGATCACAACGCTTGTGAGCCCCACTGTGGGATGCCATTACCGAAGCTGTTAAAAAACGGATGTTTAAAAGTTATCTACAAACTTAACTAAACATAACTTTCGTCAGGATTTCATAGTCTATGACATCTGAAAAACTGAAAAAAAAATCAGGAAACAATAGGGTACAGTAGCTACCTACCCATTAAATACTTGTGGCTTTAATATTCTCTTATAGAATCTATACTTATAATAAATCTGTAGAGGTCAATTCTGTACATAAAAGATACATACAAAAAAAATATCAGGGGGTGATTAGTGATCGATAGTGATGTCAAAAATGCAATCAGTAAAATTTTTATCTGTCTGTCTGTCTGTCTGTATGTTCCTTATAGAAACCAGAACTACTCGACGGATTTTAACGAATCTTGGTACAATTATTCTTCATACTCCTGGGCAGGTTATAGTATACTTTTCATCACGCTACAATCAATAGGAGCAGAGCAGTGAAGGGAAATGTTGGGAAAACGGGAGAAGTTACTAAATTTTTTAAGCTTCTGTCGCGTGTGCAGCCTTAATGGTTAAAGACTTATTGATAAGCTTCGTCATCCACGCGAACGAAGTTGCAGGCACAGCTAGTTAACAATAATTTTAATAATAACTACCAGCATTCTCACATGATTAAGGAACTTGAAATACTATACCAGGTCCAAACGTCAAGCCCTAAAATTTATTTATACGAAAATTAGGCACAATAACAAGTACACTGGAACGTCTATTAACCCGCCACTCACTGACTTAAAATAGCGGCATTGGGCCCCTGAGGTTCCACATAGATAAAGAGCACACAGACTGACAAACATTTGTGATCACTCAAATGCTTGTCCAATACGAGGATCGAACCTGCAGCACTTCGCGCATTGTGGTAGTTAGCGTGGTCACTATACCACTAGGCTATTCGTGCAATTAAAATATACCTAAATTTGTATTATAATAATAATATTCCGGGACATCTCACACACGTTATCTGATCCCAAGCTAAGCAGAGCTTGTGTTATGGTAACCAGACAACTGATAAACATACTTATATATTTCTAAATACATACATATCATAGATAAATTACACTCAGACACAGAACAAATGATCGTGCTCATCACACAAAGATTTGTCCTGGGTGGGAATCGAACCCACGACATCCGGTATAGCAGTCAGGGCCACTAACCACTAGACCAACAGGACTGTCCAAAAAAAATTTTGGCTAAAAAAAATAACTATTAACAAAATAACATAGTGTTTGTTGCTATGAGACCAATTTTAAAGTTGTTTATTATTATAGTTGATACATAACCTTTGTAACATGAAAAGCTATAAAATTGATTGGAATAATTCTATTACTATAATTATAGACGCTAAAAATAAAACAGGCGTTGGACTTTGTGATCTGTTTCATTTTTCCTTATTCCTAGCAAGCTTTTACTCGCGGTTTCGCCCGTATAAATTCTGGTTAGCAACAGAAAAACATAACCGGTATGTTTTTTTTTTACTTCCATTCCGCTATTTTAAATGCATGTCAGTGGTCGGTCAGTGTACTTGCTATTGTGCCTAATTTTCGTATTCAGATAAGCCTACAATAAAATCTTATTGAAATCTCGAAGAGAATGATCGTAATGACCAATTCATGATCGTAATGACAGTAAGCAAACTGCCAGTTAACGTAAAAATGACCAAATGAAGCAGGTCATTCGGTTAATTCAAGCAACTCTTAAATAGCTGAATCGAGGCCCAGACAGAGTAACTTTTGTATTTATAATACTAGTATGGGTTGTTTGCTAAAAAATACCAGTTCTTTCCAAAATAAACATAAATAACTAAATAATTAAAATGTCAAATGTTAATGATCTGCGACAAATTATGTCAGTGTCAAAGGCCTGGTAAAGGTGAAGTTATTTTTAAGCAAAAATATTATATACCTACGTATAAGTTAAATATACCTTTGCAAGGGCTAAATTAAATAATAATGTATTTAAACATATTAACAATTAAAACTAAAAAATTCAAGAAACTAAAATAAAATTCGAAAATCTTCTCGAATTTTGAATACTTTCAAAATTCTATAGATCTTCATAATTTATAGCTAAGAAAAATCTCTATAAGTAAGCTTTCAAACGAAAAACCGCATCATAATCGATCCATCATTAGAAGGTACGATGACACACACAGATACAGAGATCTTAGACACAAAACAAATACATAATGTACACACGTCAAATTAACAGTCGAATTTTATTTTTTGACGACCTCCGTGGTCGAGTGGCGTACGCACCGGTTTTCAAGGTGTCGCTAGCTCTGAGGTCCCGGGTTCGATCCCCGGACGGGTCAATGTAGAAACTCACTTTTCTACATTGTCTCGGGTCTGGGTGTTTGTGATACCTTCGATGTTTCTGAATTCCATAACACAAGTGCTTAATAGCTGCTTACTTTGGGTTCAGAGCAATGTATGTGATGTAGTCCGCATTTTATTTATTATTATGAAATAAGGAATTTCTTTGTTACACTCTATAGCCGTCAACCAAAATACAACTACGCAACGTGTTGCTGGTTCGATCCCCTCATGGAACAAGGTTTTGCGTGATCCACAAATATATATTTTTTGCATTATATTGAAGTTTGTAAAATCCCTGTGACCCACAGAATAAATTCTCTAATAAAAGAGCTGTCATTTGTAAATTAAAAAATTCTATCGTCTAGGTAAGTATGTCTAATATAGTTGTTTACCTACAGCACACTGCATATCCTAACATACAATTAACAAATTCAAATCATGTATCTGCCAAACAAAGAAACAAAAATACTTATAGCCATAACAATTAAAACAAATCTATCCAACCCATCCTTAAATTTAAAAATCGAACAAAAACCTCACACCGCAAAAAAAGTATAACAGTATCTAAGTCGAGCTTTTTTTTAAAACAACATGGCGTCTAAATCTCGTTACTGGATCTCCTTGGTTGAGTATATAAATGCTGGCCCGAGAGAGATCGCTACAGTTCAACTGATAGACACAATGAAATCGTTTGTGGTACTCTGTTTCGTGGTGGTCGGGGTTGCCGCTCACGTGAGTATTATTATAATATTAATAAATAATAATTAGTTAATGTGTTAATTTAGATTTTTGTTAGCTTTTCGATCAATATAAATTTTATTAACCGTTTCTTCAATACCAGGATTTTTTCCATAAAATAAACCCCTGCGAAAATAATAATATTGGGTTTTATTTGTTTATATTTATTTCTGTACAAAACAATACGTAATTTCAATATGCAGCTTTGGACTAGTCTTATTCACGATTCACCTTACATTCACAGTAAGCTAAAAAATTTTGATTTCAAATATTGGCCGCTACCGATTTTTTTGTACGATACTTA
The DNA here is from genome assembly GCA_905475315.1 of Autographa pulchrina. Lineage (NCBI taxonomy): Eukaryota > Metazoa > Arthropoda > Insecta > Lepidoptera > Noctuidae > Autographa > Autographa pulchrina. The sequence continues at coordinate 6,137,833 of FR997789.1, read as the reverse complement.
TATTATTGTTTTATTATTATTTATGTCGTTAACTCGTAATAGTATGAGCCTAGTACTATTATATCATTATAGTATTTATAAATACTGATAAAAATGATATCTAATAATATAGACTAAATAACACAGAAAAAAAATATATCATGTTTTTTCATAATCAAAAGCTATAGGTCGCGGACTTGCTACACCACTGCCTTGAAAAAACATTTCTGTACATCTTATTAATTTTGAAGGATCCACAGAACATAAATTATATTAATCTATCTATTGATAGGCCATTACATGCCTATATTTGAACCCCATGGCATTGTAATTTTTAAACCATTTAAAACCAACCGAAATTTTCTCTATTTTAGAGCGTCCATCTCCAAGACACCCAGAAAGAAAAAGCCATCGAATACAGCACGCAATGCATGAAGGAAACCGGCGTCAAACCAGAAGTACTAGCCGAAGCTAAAAAAGGCCACTTCACAGACGATGAAAGCTTCAAAAAGTTCGTCCATTGCTTCTTCCTCAAAGCCGACATCGTTAACGCCGATGGAAAACTGAACCTGGACGTTGCCCTCGCGAAATTACCCCCTGGTGTTGATAAGGCTGATGCGGAGAAACTTCTGAAGGGCTGCGTGAGCAACTCTGGGAAGGATGCCGTTGATAAGACATACGAAATCTTCAAATGCTACTACCATGGTACTAAAACTCACATCTTGTTTTAAGGTCAAGACTCTACCTGCCTGACCGACTTAAACGTTATTCAATTTTAAATCGCTGTCCAATTCTACTGCCTCTATCCCTAAAAATGTAGTGACAGTTTTTGAGCGTTTTAGAATTAAGTTTCATTTGATTATATGGAAGTTACATACCACTATTAAGATGTTTTTGGGACCTAAATCCTCTGTCTCTAAATGAGCCCACCACCTTTTAAGATACTCTTTGTGACCCCCTTGCAGAAGACATAAAGGATATCTACTCATGTAGCATTTTTTTCAATTTAAGGGCACATTATGTCTCATTAGCATCTTCAATTATAATTGCCATCTTGTTTCTTACAAAACAGATCCTTTTTCGGAGTATACCAAGGCAGGCAGGTTATATTGCAACAGTTATTACTAAGTAATTTATTGTTGTTATTTATTTATACCTAACAATAAAATATTTCGTGTCATATTTTGTGTTTTTATTTTGTTATTTTTGCCGACCACGCCAGAAGGAGGTGTTTTTTTTCTTTTCGTATTTATAATCCCAAGGGACTATCGGAAAAATAAGTCGAAAGAAACCTAATTTAATTACAAGTAGTCGATTGGTTTAGTTTAATACATTAGATATAACCATTTAAATTCATAGGTAATAATACTATAAGTCTGGGTGCAAAGTTCATTCTCAAAAACTAACTAACTGGAACAAATTCTACATTAAAATATACTTATGAATAAGCTGTTGATGTTGGCCCAAAAGTCTAAAGTCCAAAGATTAATAAATTAATCGAAGTAATCATGTTATGTATTTAGTTATTTATGTTAAGAGTGACATACTTAATGCATTGAAGTTCAGAAATAGACACAAAGTTAAAAAACATACAAACATAATATAGATACGTATGGACTTGCGATCATTGTGATCGAAGATATGGATAGAATAGAATAAAAAATAGAAATGAAATATCATTTATTTGCTGCATTTATAACATTAAATACACTATTATATTTTGACGACCTCCGTGGTCGAGTGGCGTACGCACCGGTTTCAAGGTGTCGCTAGCTCTGAGGTCCCGGGTTCGATCTCCGGACGGGTCAATGTAGAAAATAACTTTTCTACATCGTCTCGGGTCTGGGTGTTTGTGGTACCTTCGTTGTATCTGAATTCCATAACACAAATGCTTTAGCAACTTACTTTGGGGTCAGAGCAATGTATGTGATGTTGTCCGCATTTATTTATTTATTTATTATAGGTATATATTTCAAAAACGTGCATAACATATCTAAACCAAAGTCACTTGAAATTTCCTTATCGGTCAAAATGTAAGCCTGGTTAATCCTTATCATAACAGGTTTAAGTACTTGTTTTATCGAGTCGATAGAAATATATTAACATACTAAACTAGCCGTTGAAAACACTAAGGCTAGCCGTACACGGACAGCTCGAGAAGTCATCATCCGGCTGCTGAGAGAACGCGTTCCTGACACATGTAAGTAATGTAAGTTAGTCTTGATTTGTATGGGGAAATAAAAAACCGTGTTATATTATTCATTTTAGCTGGCATAATGACTAGTTTTGAATGATATTATTCGTTCATAGGACAAATAAGTTATAGTAAATTGTTTGTACTAAATTCTCCGCCCTTAAACTAATATCTTCCTGTTGACCACCACCTGTCAGGAACGCATTCTCTCAGTCAACAGTCCCTGTGTGCGAAGTTATTATTATGTGAGTAACGCCATCTACATAATTAAATATGAATGATAAAGATGTTATGTCATTTAGTTCAGTTTTATGATAACAGATGGCAGTACTAGTTTGAATCCTAAAACTCGCGAATATAATTCACCAGCAAAATGTAAGGTGTACTATTAAAGCTGGTAATTATATATTTAACCAATAATGTACAAATAATTGTAACAATTTATTTTTTAAAAGAGTAACCTATGGAGTTTCTTGCCGGCTCTTCTCCATAGGAAGGACACTTTGGAACCGAGCAACTAGAGTCAGTAGATTTAACGTAACGTTTCTTGAGCGCCTTTTTTATTTGGTTTATAAGAAATAAAAACATTTTGATTTGATTTGATTTGAATTATATTATTGGTAAATTATGTATATGTTTTAGGATATAATTTTGCTTTTATTATTCCAATTATGTGAAATATTCAAGTTATTGATTTCGTAATTTCAACAAACAAAACAAAGTTATTTTTAAACTTATGTAGTGCTATACAAAAAGCACAGAAAAATCTCTTCCCAGGAGCTTTGTCCTAACTTAATTAAAAACTTCTGATAAAGTAACTTTTTCCACTCATTTTTATGTTCTAGCTAATGTTTCGGTCCCTAGTGACCTAGCTTATTTGCTAGTTCACTATTTATTCTTATTTATTATGACTTTACAATCCCACAGCTGGGAAAGGCTACCTGGCATTACCTTAATTAGTAAAATTATTTCTGGGGATTTTTTCAGATTGTGAACAATCTTTGCAGTTATTTTTGAGGCTTACCACTCGATCAAAAAAACCTAAATAATTACTACTTAATATAGGTATAAGTTCAATAATAATTAATTTAAATTATTAAATAATAATGTTTATTTAAAATGTTGAAATTTGTTTCCCGGGCCCGACAGGGCCCAGAATTCAGAATACAGAATCAGTATTTTAATTTTAAGACCTCAATTGTACGTACATAACGCAATAATCGAATTGAGTATTAAATTGAAAACAAGATATTAAATTAAAACATTAAAAAACAACCTAGTGAAGTGACACGCTATTTCCTGCAATACCGGTTAATTTATGAAATAAATCTAAAGTGAAATGCCACTAAATTGGAATATAAATTTTATATGCCGAGAACTATTTTATCAAGCGCAATGCGCTGAAATAATAGTGCATAGGAAAAAATAAATTTAGGAAAATTTTAACGGTAAATATATTAAATTATTATTGTGTGTGATTACAGTATTTAATTGATTTGTATCGCCAGTCCACATTGAATAATAGTGGTCATAGATATGAGTATTACATTTTTAAACGAGAATAGTCCTGCCGTGGAACATATAGTTTTTAGCATCATCATCATCTCCCTGCCCTGTTCCCTATTATTTGTTGTCGGCGCAGTGCGTATTCAGCTTTCATTTTTCTCTACTACTCGTAAACTCCGCTTCTCAGCATCCACTCCTTTCTTTCTTATATCATTTTTCACACAATCTATCCACCTACCATTCTGTGCTATTCATAAAAAAATGAATATAATATTTTCAAGTAGGCCTTGACTCTTTTAACAAATTAAATGACCCCAGTTGCATGTATATGTTCCATGTAGACCCATTCACAATCATACTCATTTCATTTTATGGGACTACTATTATAATTATATTATTTGTAACTGTAATACTAATAGGTATGTAAGTGTGTACTCAGAACTCAGAAGTTGATAATAAAATTGCATTCCGGTAAATGATAACCGGTGTAAAGAAACGGAGAAGCACTCTATTCATACATACATATAATCACGCCTCTTTCCCTTGTAGGGGTAGGCAGAGACCACTTCTTTCCACTTGCTACGATCCTTACACACTTGTTTCATATTCGGTTATAATCGTATAATAGTCACACACTTCAGTTTACCCTAGCAGATAATTTTTATATGATTATAATTAAAAAGGGCTCAGGCAATAATATATAAAATCAATATAATGATCTTTCTATAGTGATCCATATAAAATGAAGTAGCTTCCGCTGTCTGTTCGCTTAGATATTTTAAACTAGTCAACAGATTTTAATGCAGTTTTTAATGCAATGGATATTGATTGGAGAGGAAGGTTTATATGTATAATACATGCATGTTCTACTACAGTAATACAAAGAAGTACCGAATACCGTGCGAAGCCGGCTTAGGACTCGAAAATTGGGACGTTGTCAAAGGTCTTTTTTAATTTTTAATTACTGCTTGTCCTATTTTATGTGCTAGTCATTAGTGCCACTTAACAACATTTTGGCACATACCAGCGGGATTTTAAACGTCGGTTACTATGCAGGTAACAATATATCTTGTGCATAATATCATTGGACATGTAATAAAATTATTATTTGTGTCAGAAATTTCAAATATAAGCAACTCTTGTCATGAAAGGAATGAAAAATCAAAAATGGTAGCGAAGGTAATTGGCTTGTATGAAAACATAAGGTCAACGACATGTCAATAGTAATTATACATTTCGATAATCAACCATAATACATTGTATTACAGGTTATATAAATGGAAAAATCGCTGATCTGCAGAACATCGAGAAATTCAAAATAAAGTACCACTAGATATGTCAGTAAACCAATGAATCAGTACAATAATTATACAATACCAGTATTACTCGAACAGTTAACGTAACGAGAAACACATTACCCTCCTTTACATAAATCGGTTAACATTATTTCCCAATACCAGTAAACTTTACTGCATTCCGCCTCCCAAAATAACGAACACACGCAATTATCTGCAAAAACACATTATTTCTACTTTTATTACCGACACAAATACTTAGACACTGTTTCCAGAAACCGTATTTTACGATTCAACTACAAAAACATCACATCACTATTCACACTTGCCAATTAAAAAGAATAGAGTTCAATATTTGAAATTTTTAAAAAACAAATCACTCGTTGAATCAAGGCTTCGAAATTCGGAATTTTAAAATCACTTGAATACGTTCGCCGCGGCATACGAACGTTAAATGTGTGACGAATAGTTTCACGTGTACGGCCAATAACGAGCTGGCTTTCTTTATAGCAATAAAAATATTTAATTTGTTTATCTCGATATTTTTATCTCGTGTGTTCAATATATTTTTAAGACTTACTGACTGAGTACATCCTGTGTAATGTATCTTGAAATATGATTATATGCAGTGTTTTTTTTAATCTGTGACACTTAAACAAAATTTTATATCCAGTGATAAAATTAAGATAAAAATCATAACACTCTTTCTGGTGCAGTCGGGTAAATATAGAGACATCTTTGTGTCACAGTGGATTTTAAAATATGGGTCAGTGCAGCATTACCGAGCTATATGCAGGTTTGCGATGAGTGCATATTTACTGCTCTTCTTTTTATTTATGTAGGCTAAATATTTTTGCCACTACTTTTTAAATGTTTCCTTTAAAAAATATCCCATTCGCTTATTTGTTTTAATTGACCATACCATTTCTAATTTTTTTAAAGAAAAAAGTTTTTTTTTTTTTATCTAATAAACTGTGTACCATATTGATATAAAATACATTATATTTCATCGCTCGAAAGAGAAACAAACATCCATATCCATACTTACATCTTTAAAGTTGATGATGTAAGTAGGATTTTTATGTTGTTATTTTAAGGACTATATTTCTTGTAGTATACTACTGTACTTATATAAAACACACTTGGCCACACCGCTGCAGTGACGGACTAAAGGGAATCAATCGATACTGTCGCAATGCCTAATGATTTACGGTTTAAAACCACTTAGACATTTATCCCTGGGAAGGGTCAGTTCTTAACAGTTTTGGTCGAAAATAGCTGTACCTACTACCGACATAATTAAAATGAAGCATCAGTCAAAATTCTATCTTTAGTTAAGTAAACGTTTAAAAAAAATCACTGGATAAGTGGAGAAGAATAACTGTAAATAAGAATATGATTGTTTCAAAATATATTCGATCAGCTAATAGTGAAAATTTGGACCAATCTTTTTAATCAACTTTGTCCCTGTGGAAATCTTCGGGGACTTTCTCGGGTTTGAAAAAGGGGGTAAGCCGGACATTTTTGTCAAATTTCTGTTAAATCTATCGGGTCAAATATCTCTTCTATTTGACCAGGAACCAGAAACATATTTTCTGTGAGGATAATAAATAAATAAATGTGGACATCACACACATTGCTCTGATTCAAAATAGCTAAAGCACTTGTGTTATGGAATAAGAAAAAACGAAGGCACCACAAGCACCCAGACCTGAGACATTGTAGAAAAGTGTTCTCATTAACGAATCAAAAACCTCAGAGCTAGCGACACCTTGAAAACCGGTGCGTACACCGAAGTACTACAAACTATGTACTTATCCTATGAAAGTAAGTAAATAATATACTACTGAACAGTGAGTTCTCGTTACTAATAGAATCCTGTTACTATCTTACTACAGGGCAAAGGCCTCTTCTAGCCTGTATTTGGATTTGAACCTGCAAATTTGCTTCCGAATCTTGTCTAGGCCACCATATGCATACGGAAACTGGTTAAACAAATATCTGGTAGTAATTAAGCTCGACCCAGATTGTTAAGTAGTGAATCACTCTGCCTATATGACTATCAATATTTAATCCATCCTTATTTAGAAAGTTTGGCTAGACGCCATGTTAAATAAATAGTGTTTACCAGAAAACGATTTTTGACGTTTGATAGTACTTATTTAAATCAACAACCGATTCCCCTATAAAACTATGGTTTCTTTGAACTCGATTAAATATAGAACTAGTAGTCGGAATCGGAACAAAGCTATGCATTTTAATTAAAAAAGAAAAAATTAAGAGCCAAGCAATTCATACAGAATAGAGTTCCAAAGGTCTATTCCTCACATAAATTTACCAAAATTCTAGGTAGGTATATTCAAGACGCTAATTGTGGTAGAAAATTAAAATTTCAAGTAAATATAAAGAGCATTGGATTGCAATTTAATCTCTGGCATACCTTTATATTTTTCATCAATTTTCCAGCCTTTCAGAGGTTTAGGTAGTACGCAATATTTGTATACCCCGCAGCGTAAATAGGGGTCTGAAAAAATAACAATCTGCGCATCCTACCCTTTCAATCTGCTGATCTCATAAAGGTTTTGCGAAACGCGGGTACACGCACATTGATCCGACCAAATTGCTTTGGCAGCACCTTTGTAGGGTACAAGATTTTGCCCTTCAAAACTTGATTCCTTTATATTATGTTTGCTGTGTATTTGAAGATGAACAGTGTAAATACCACGTGAAAAGTGTAAATAATGAGACAAAAATAAAGTGATATCAAGTTCATAGCAAAATAAATATGTCGTTTCCCTCTTTCTTTCTTGGGAAAACTGGGGTGTTTTATGTGTTAACGTATATCTTCTTAGCAAGGGGTTTAGTATTACCAAGAAACTAGGTTGTTTTGTTCATAAGAGCCACTTTAATTAAAATACTGTTATTAAAACTGGAAACTGACACAATCATAAGAACAGTTAATAATGCATTAATTATTGTGTGATATAATTATGTCAGTTAGGAATATATAAGTTGATTAAACTAATGTTTTAGGGAACATAGCCCTCATAGTAAAAAAGCAGAGGATAAAAGTTATTTTGAAATCCAAATTAATATCGGAAATAGGTGAGTGAAGAAAAAATGGATACTTTATACGTATAGCCTAAAAACGAGTAAATTGGCGCTTGTTTCTCCTCTTTAGAAGAATGCCAAGAAAAAAAAATCTGTAGAGAAATAGCAAGGTAAAAAAAAACTTTTTAAATACTCACCATCCGTATCGATGCAATCCAATTTTTCTAATTTTTCGTTTATAACATTGAGAACACTTTTCTTACACGACTTAGCCGTAGTGGACATTTTATCTGACTGGGCGAATGTCCTAGAAATCTGTTAGTATCTGACTGATAAGGTAATAAAACAAATGCACTGTTTCTTTTTAATATTACGTATATTTTGCAAAATTTTGAGAGATGGATTTCAATTACTCTTTTGGTGTATAAAACAAACTCGAGTTAGTTAAACCATTTATAACTCTAAAATTTTAACAGATTTTCTAGATCTTTGGTTTGTCGGATTCGTCTCCACCCCGAAAAATTGAAAAAAGATGTCTTACGAGGAGAAGGGGGAGTACTTACGAGGGTAAAACCGCGGAGTATAGCTAGTTATTTACATAATATGAGCAATTTTATAAACAAACATATTGACCATTCTCAAAAGGGTATAGCTAGTTATTTACATATGAGCAATTTTATACACAAACATATTGACCATTCTCAAAATGACTATGTAAATAAATATGAAAACGTTTTGTGGTCGTCAACCCAGCTTATTTACTAACTACTATTCCCAAACATAAGCTTTTGTTTGATATTCGTTAACGCCTATATGACAAAAATCACATAGAATAAGAACTACCTACTGTGGTCGCGCAATGCATCACTTTGCAAAGGTTTGAATCATTAGATAAACTGCCAAGATATCTAAAAACAGCAATGTTTTTATATTCATTAGGTTGACAATTTATATGTCCTGATTAGGACTTAGTTAAACTTACTGCATTCGCCATTGTTTACTTAATAAAGTTCAACCGCAGCAACCTATTGCCACTAGCGGACATTTTTGCCCGCGGACAAAAATTACGTGGCTACTTACAAAACTTGAAACTACCCCCCTCCAGAAATACATTTCAATAATTTACTAAAAAAAAAAGGTAGGACATATACCATGTGAAAAAGTGATTTGTATGGGGACAGGGAACCTGTTAAACATCGTCTGCTTACTACCTAACCCTATACAGGAAAGATAAGTACGCAACATTGAAATCAAAGAAAGTAGGTATGTTAAAACCCGTATTACCACGCAACCAAAGTTTTCCCATCATATCTTCAAGTTCTTAGCTATAAAAACTGCGTTGAGTTGTCGTAAAATCTATATTTGCTAACGTTGTTTTACAACTTTAGGGTTGTCAGAATACATATACATTTGGAAATTCGATACCGAACATTTCGTTAAGTAACGGTAGTACTTTGTACTGTATGTGGTTCTAACGAAATAACAATACGCCGATATCACATTATGCAAAAAAGCAATGTTTAGTTAGGTAAATGCATCGGAACTCCCATGAATCAAGTTATTTGGAGTACGCTTTAAATACCTGTACTTATCTCTCCTTCTCTGTCTACTACAATTACAATATAATTTGGTATGTTTGTTTAGGTTAATTCTTGCAATCTAAATTAAAACCACTTTTACATATCCGATTGAGACAAAATCTTGCATACTTTTAGGCATTCGCCATTCGTTGACAATACTATATGTATTATCCCGGTCTGATGATTAAAGCTCGCAATCTATGTAGGCTCGTTTGATTTGTCTTTACTAGCTTGGTCCATCCTAGCTCAAAACAGAAGTGCGTGGAAGAAGGAGAGCTAAGTTTTTGCAGTGAAATAGGACAAGACGGTCTTGGACATTAGATTTGTACTGAGAACTTTGCTGATTTAAAAACGTTTTTTTTTTGTTTTTTTTTTTACTATTATATCGGTATTTCTTGACAGCCCTAAGCTTAGGTCGTCGACAGAACGTCGTGGCATCGTGTCCCCGTCATTTCGTGACAGGCAGCAGATAAGGTATGATAGTCGGATCCCTCGCTACCTACTTTGTTTCTGAGATTGGTCTTTGATTGAATTACTTTACTTGTTCCAACTCAAGGAGCTTGTGGTTTTACTGTAAAATTAGACAGATCTCTGTTAGTACTTCAATACCAGAATACCATATAGGTAACACTTTCTAAAGAAGCATTTAGACTGGTGACTATTGCAAAAATTAAGCACAATACTAAAACATTATTCTAGGATGTTATTCTTGCAAATAGATGATCAATATGTAAGTTGTTGTAGGATTTTACAAGCTCGATTGTATAATGGAAAGAAACAACAGGACTATTGCAAATTGATAAGTAGTCATTTGGTTGTAGCTCGAGACAGAAAAGTCTGGAGTCAGACGGGGGAGACCTTTGTCCAGCTGTGGGACACAAGAAGATACATAAAAAGTAGTCCTTTGAACAACCTTGAAGAAACTAAATACATAGTGGAAGTCACATTCGGTATGAAAACAGAAAGGTTTATCTCAATTTACATGAATCAACAAGTTATCAGATATATAGATTCATGAAAATGGTTTAAAATTTGCTCCGGGCGGTACTCTTGGAGTAACTCTAAATCTAAAATTATGGGTATATTGTTTTACTGAAATAACCTAAAAAACAACAAACGAAGAAGCAACAAATAGCAATCAATATAAACCTGTGGAAAAAGGAAAGGGAGGCCTTTGCCCTGCAGTGCGACAGTTCTGGCTCTAAATAATAATAAACTCTATACTTTTGTTTTTTCGTTTCTTTCTTCATGTGCAAAACTGAATATCAACTATATGCATCGGTGAGCCTGGAAGACAACCATAAGGTAGTTTTGGAAAAGAGTATTTTTTTATAGGTAATAGTACCGTCCTTATCACCTTCATCCCTGTATAACTCACTGCTGGGCATAGGCATACCATCCCTTTTTGTCTGTTATCATTCGCACTTGCTTTATTACTACTCCCACCATCGTTTTTATGTCATCAGCCTATCTCGTCTTTATAAAATTTTTTATGTATGTCAAAAAAACAATGCTAACAAAAAACGTAAACATTTGAACAGATCAAAATAGTAGTAGACGTCTTAAGATAATCTATCTGATAAAACAGACAGGTTGTAACTTGTAATACAAACCTTATTTATCATCAGACAATGTTAAGGTAATATTTTGAATGATTCGTAAGTATCTTGTTTTACTCAAAACACTTGAGAAAAGACACTAGTGCAATGAACTTTAGAACGGTTCGAAAATGTCATTCATGTCGATAAGAAACGACAAGAATTAGGTTCGGACTGATCTAGTGATCTCCGAAACTGTTGAAAGATTTTCGATGAAACCTTGCGGAAAGGATGTATGTTTTCGCTAGTGACAGAACATGCTACTTATTTATTGCAATCGCAAGATTTTTATGTTGAAGATCTAGGTAAGAAATAAAGATAGTACAGAGTTTCGACATATCGGTCATATGTGACCAACGATACATTAGTCATAGGTCATTGGTGACCGACGATTTAAAGGCAAAGTAACATAACTGATTCATTACGTCCAATCAATTAAACAGTTTAATCATATAAATAACTTTAATTAAGGGTAATGGGGTCACCACAAAGGGAATTGAAATGCTAGCTACAACACAATCCAATGCATTATTGTGTCAATGTCTGATTGTAATATCGTCGTATCTAGGCTATTGGACGATAACACATAAATATATGATGTATTTGTTTAGGGACAAATGTTAGTGGTCAATGAAACGCAAAAATGAACTTTATTACATTGTTTTAAGGTGCTTTTAATAGGCATGTGAAAGCAATAGGCTCATTGATGTCAGGATTGGTTCCCTAAACACCTAGAGGGGTCGTAGCAAACGACGATGGCGATGGCGAGACAAGTTGGATGTCCTCCTTAAACCCAAAGCCTGGCCTCCCTGTCAGTATCAACGGCATCAGCGATCCGAAAGACATTGCTGACATGTTTAGATGTCACTTTCAAGTGGAGTCTCCGCTAAAAGGTGACCAGAACAAGGATGCTGAGGTCGTCGTATCAGAGGTGCCTGAGTGTGTCACAGCAAAACAAGTTGCTCTAATAATAAAGGGCATGACTCGAGGAAAGTCGCCCGGTCACGACGGCCTCAGTATCGAACATTTTCAGCATGCGGGGCCACACCTCCCGAGGCTTTTGGGGCTGTTATTTACGCTCTGTATTAGGCATTCCTACCTGCCAGGTGGGCTGATGAAGACGGTGGTAGTGCCTATAATTAAAAACAAGACTGGAGATAATTCCGACAAGTGCAACTACCGCCCGATATCATTAGCTACAACCACAGCTAAGGTGCTTGATGGTCTGCTTGAGAAACAACTGAAAGAACACCTAAATTTGCATGACGCGCAGTTTGGCTTCAGACCAGGACTTTCGACAGAATGTGCAGTTATGTCTCTCAAGCAGACCGTCAGGTATTACACAGACAGGAGAACGCCTGTGTATGCAGCCTTTCTTGACCTCTCCAAGGCATTTGACCTGGTTAGATATGATATTCTCTGGGATAAACTGAAGAATGAAGGTGTGCCGGGTGAGTTAATTCATATATTTAAATATTGGTATGGCCACCAAACTAACCAGGTCAAATGGCTTGGTGAACTTTCTGACGAGTATGGGTTGGAGTGTGGGGTGAGGCAGGGGGGGTTAACCTCTCCTGCACTCTTCAATTTGTATGTGAACAGGCTGATTGTTGAGCTGAGCGACACCGGAGTAGGATGCTCAATCGATGGTCACTGTATCAACAGTATTAGTTATGCAGACGATATGGTGTTGCTCAGCCCATCAATAGCCGCTCTCAGAAAGTTGTTAGGCGTGTGTGAGGAGTATGCGAGGATACACGGTCTCCTGTACAATTGTAAAAAAAGTGAGCTCCTTGTGTTTCAAGCCAAGGGTCGTAAACTGGGGGTTGTGGCACCTGTGCTGCTTAACGCTGTCGCTCTTCGAAGAGTGAGCGAGTTTAAATACCTCGGCCATGTGGTTACCGAGGATCTAAAAGACGATTCTGATATCGAAAGGGAGAGGAGGGCGATGGCGGTCCGCTGTAACATGTTGGCACGCAGATTCGCGAGGTGTAGCTTGGGGGTAAAGATCACTCTGTTTAAAGCATTCTGCCAAACTCTCTACACCTGCAATCTGTGGGTCAATTACACGCAGCGGGCCATCAACGCTCTCCGAGTACAGTACAATAACGCGTTCAGGGTGCTGGTGGGGCTTCCACGCTTCTGTAGTGCGTCTGCGATGTTTGCGCACGCGCACACAGACGGCTTTCACACGGTGCTGCGGCGCCGAATCGCTTCGCTGATGTTTCGTACGCGTGGGAGTCCCAACACCATCCTGAGCGTGCTCAGTCAGAAGATAGACAGTCCCCTTCTGGGTCACTGGGTTCAAACACAAGTGCGTGTACCTGGAGCCCCAGAAGGCGGTAAATACTTAAATTAATTTTATAACTAACATAGCTTTTAAGTTGTAATTTACTAACAATATTATGGGCCAAGTGTCTGAAATAAAAAGATTTTATTTTATTTATTTTATTTAAGAATTGTAAAGAAAATACACCACAAACCGACAATAAAGAATGGGCAGCGGTTTTTACCTAGCAGTGGGATAGCACAGGTAATAATGTGTTTATGTAAAACTATATGAAGTCAAAAACTTATACCATTTTACCTATAACCTGAAATTGTAAGGAAGGAAATGCACCAATACACTTTTTAATGATGGTATTGTTAGGGTGCTAATCAATTTGAATACCAATTGCAGTGCTACTGTAAAAAAAATCTATAGCAAAGAATCGATATTGTATAAAGCAATCGTCATCACCTTCATCTTTAAAAACCCACTCATATAGACCTTGTTTTTTGCACCATTCTCATCAGACCTGTAAACTGAAATTGAAAGAAAGGAAATCCAACACTTTATTTTACTACGGTATTGAATAAGAAAGTAATGCTTATCTGGTTCAGTGCCACTGTATAACAATTGATAGCACAGCATCGATTTTACATAAAATAATCAACATCAGCACTCCTTGCAGCCCATTTATTTAGACCTCGTTTTTTGCACCATTCACATCGAAATATATAAATTACATCCCTAATCAAACAAACACCCACAGAACTTCCATTAAAAAGGTATTCAGGTCGCTAAGAAGACCCAAAAGTACTTCAAAAGATTCAAACAATGTAAAAAGTTGAAATAGGCATACAATAAGAAAAACTAAGTCCCACAAATGTCTTTACGTCAGAATTTTTAATTAAAAAGTGTGGATTTCAAAGTAAGGAAACCACAAAAAGTCATTTTTTAACCGAGTTCAAAAGAAAGAGGTTCTTATTTTATTCTAAATTATTATTTATTTATTGATGAAATTAAACTTAAAATATTTATAAAAATAAAAAAAACTAGCCTACACAAGAAATAAGAAGAATTATAAACTAAATAAAACTAAGAACTAAAACAAGGCATCAAAAAATTCATCCACATCGCTGTCGACTGGGAGTGTGCCCAAAAGGCTGGCAGCATTGCCACGTTGTATGAAGAGGTTCTTATTTAGACGATATATTTTGTTGTACCTACCTATGTTTGTTACGTATATCTCAGACAAATGCGAGGCAAAATTCTTTTTGTATCAGAGATCATCATAGAAATGATATATTTGATAACCTCCTCCTTTTTAAGTATCTAAGTTTAAATGAATTCTAAGATATATTTGCAGTAGGACAGTAAAATACACATAATTCTGTCCTACGTCATTTAATTAATATAGGTACCTACTTAGATAACTACAAACTAGTATTAATAATATCTGTCACGTGCAACCTAGATAGTTTTATGTTAATGCAGTCTTGAAAACTGCTTAGATATTCAATTAAGTAGTTATCAGAACTGGCTTGTGAGTGATTGAAAGTATGTTAAAACATCTTGGGTTACTGGACTACGGACATTTAATTATTTTTTTTAATTTACAGTAGAACAAGACAATTTAGTACTTATATTTGCAAAACACAACATACAGCAGTAACGCGTAATTTTTTCTGCATTTCATGAAGGCCAAATTAAATAGGTAGGTCCATTGACTAGGTCCATTTGACCTGCCTTTTTGTGTATTTACTTTATATCATTATACATGAACAAAACGAAAGTGGATACATTATACCTACAAGTGAAAAAAACCTTTTTCATAAATAACGCAATAAACATACATATTCATATAATCACGCCTCTTTCCCTTGTAGAGGTAGGCAGAGACCACTTCTTTCCACATGCTACGATCCTTATACACTACGCAGTAAAGATAGAATATAACTATTTTCTGATGTTTTATGTAGTTAACATTCCAGCTCTCATAATAATAAGTCAAAAATCTTTAATAATAGTTGTATTACAAAAAATAGGTAATTTTCAAGTGAACACCAAGAATTTCCAACCATTTTGTTTTTGTACTGTCCAAATTCTGACTATTATTATTAATTAACATATACTATAAAAAGTCATTACAATATCCCAAAAGGGTCAAGCAGGTATTGCTCAAACATTCTCCATATAAATTCAAGTTACCTTACCAATTAGTACTTATACACGAAACCTTGAAAACAAGCCACGTTACATAACTGCAGCGTGAGACTTAACACCATAATAAGAAGCTGATATAAGGCGTATTGTTATAAATAAAGGGTAGTTCAGACTGAGCGTTTATTAACAGGCAAGCCAAGTGAGAATTATAATCGTTAACGCTGATCGAAATACTCAAATGTATGGAAGTGACAAATCTAAGTCACTAAGCGCCGTGACTTATCAAACTGGTATGTTACTTCCATAAATTTTATATAATTTAGGGCTGATTTTTCCAACGCCAGATAATTTTATCAGAGGAATAATTTAGAATTTTTGACAGGTCTTCAATACAAAATCTGTCAAACACGAATTTTATCTCTCGAATAAAAATTATCTGGCGTTGGAGAAATCGGCCCTTAAGAATAGAATAGAATCGAATATATTTATTTGTAAGAATATTGTAGTCACAGGTTGTTACAGTTTAAAATGTCCAAAATATTCTGCCGTTTCCGGCGCACAAATCTTTACACATCAATACATACACAATAACAATAGAAGAATTGGATGAATATAATAATAAAATCACCAAGTACTGGAGAAAGGAACAGTTCTTGAGTTTTCCGTAGCAATTGTTTTAAATTAGGTCAAGTTTCAATTTAGCATCAAATTTTTCCTTTAAAAAGTCGTCAACTGAATAATAACATTTATCTAGTAAAAAATTAATTAGTTTGATTTTAAGTGATTTCTGTCGTCTTTAATACTTTAGAAATGTCAGTTAACTATAGGGCAGTTATTCTTATTCCGTGTCAATGGTTTTTTTCAGATCAGGGGCGCAATGCCGCTATTTTAAGTCAGTGAGTGGCGGGTTAAAAAACGTTCCAGTGTACTTGTTATTGTGCCTAATTTTCGTATTCAGATAGTTCTTATCTGAATACGAAAATTAGGCACAAGACATTTTCGACGATAAAATACATTAAAAACCTACAAAAATCCCTGAATTTATTACTACCCCTAATCATTAACTATGAGCTAGCATCCATAACAGAACATTTCATTTGTGTTTAGTAATTCATTTAATGGATAATATCATGGTATTTGATCGAAAAATGTATGAAAATTCAGCATTTTTAACCCTGGATAAATTCAAAGGGAGTGGAGCTACAGCTTTTGTGCCATATTAAAAAAGCTTAAGAGGACAAGCTCTGTCTTCCTAGTAATTCTTTTTATCGATAATATCGTGGCATGTGATCGAAAAATTTTATGAAAATTAAGAATTTTGTCCCTGGATAAAATCGCGTGAAGCGGTGCTACAGCTTTGGTCCCATATTAAGAAATGCTAAGGAGGTCAAGCTCCGTCCTCTTAGAAATTCATTTAATCGATAATATCGTGGCATGTGATCGAAAAATTTATAAAAATTCTGAATTTTAAACCCTGGATAAAATGACGTGCAGCGGTGCTACAGCTTTAGTGCCATAGTAAGAAATGCTTAGGAGGACAAGCTCTGTCAGAATATCACATTTTTTTTTGTTGGCCGGCACTTTCGAATTTGGACCAAAATGGATGATGTCCTTTGTCTGTCTGTCTGTCTGTCTGTCTGTATGTTCCTTATAGAAACAAAAACTACTCGACGGATTTTAACGAAACTTGGTACAATTATTCTTCATACTCCTGGGCAGGTTATAGTATACTTTTCATCACGCTACAATCAATAGGAGCAGAGCAGTGAAGGGAAATGTTGGGAAAACGGGAGAAGTTACTCAATTTTTTAAGCTTCCGTCGCGTGTGCAGCCTTAATGGTTAAAGACTCAATGATAAGCTTCGTCATCCACGCGAACGAAGTCGCAGGCACAGCTAGTTCACGAATAAAACGCTATACCTGAACACGCACATACTTACGTAATTGAGACGGCAAGATTGTGTTACTGACATGAATTAAGGACGTTCGTTAGATTATATAACAAAGAACTATAAATAGGAGTTGATTAGATACAATTACATAGTCATTTTCCTATCCGTAAAGGGTCTTTAGCGAGACCTATATTCTTCTTATGTAACATTTTCGTAAAGTATGTTAGTCGGCTTCCAGTCTTACCAGATTCTGATGGCTATCAGTTTTATTTAATAAACAGCAACTGCCTATCTGACCTCTACAACCCATTTTAACTGTGTAATAAATACGGTATCCTTTACCAACACCGGTAGTCAGAAGTTTAGGGACTTCACGACCGCAAAACCATTTTAACTTTCCAGTATTTTACATAGGTAGACTCTATCTGATTTCCAAAACCCATTTCCTAGGTATTTTATTACCCTTAGTAAGTCAGATACACCGAATTTACGACGGTAAAAGAACAACGAGATACAACTGGGACTAAGGGCTAAACATGCTTTTCAAGGTAAACGGATTTTGGTATATTTAGGAATCCACGGTAAATATATTATGTTGTGTAAACCAGGACCTCGATTCAGCTATTTAAGAGTTGCTTGAATTCACCGAATGACCTGCTTCATTTGGTAATTTTTACGATAATTGGTTTTCTGCTAACTGTCATTACGATCATTAATTGGTCATTATGATCATTCTCTTCGAGAGTTCAATCAATGAGATTTTATTGTAGGCTTATCTGAATACGAAAATTAGGCACAATGACCAGTACACTGACCTACCACTGACATGCATTTCACCACTAGGCCAAAGTCTGAATCACAGCTGAATCGAGGCCCAGATAGGCAGTTGTTTCATGTAAGACACTGGTTATCTGCATGGCTAGACTAGAAGTCGACAAATACATTAGAGGAAGAGACTAAGCATAAGCCCGTCCTTCATATATTCAAATGTCTGTTGACATATTCATGGCATGCCAAGGACCTTCAGAAACATAAATATTTTTACTAGACGTTTTATGGGAGAAATGTTACGTCATCGTAAATGCCATGTGGTTTAGATAAGATGTTTATTCGCTAACAATGTCGGAGATTACATTTTGTATAGAGAGTTGAACATAAATCTGTTTTATCTGACCGATATAACCTCCAGTTTTTCGCAAATATATTTGTTCAGAACTTTTATCAATGTTTTATTGTGTACTAGCTGTGCCTGCGACTTCGTTCGCCGTTCTTCGTTCGTTTTTAACCGCAAAATTAAGTTTGTTTTTTATTGTTTATACTTTTCCGGGATAAAAACTACCCAGTGTGGTGCCCAGGATAATAAAGAATAATTATACCAAGTTTTAAAATGTCGTGGTAGCCTAGCGGTTCAATGAACGGATTTGTATGCACAAGGGTTGCAGGTTCGAACCCAGGCAAGTACCAATGTGACTTTTTCAAAGTTATATGTACTTTCTTAATTATTCTAAGACACTACTGACAAACGGTGAAGGAAAACATCGTGAGGAAACCTGGATTCCAAAATTTGGTATCTGAAATCGCCAATCCGCAGAGAGCAAGCGTGGTGATCAATGCTCGTGCCTTCTCTATATGGGAAGAGGCCTGTGCCCAGCAGTGGGACGTTTATAGGCTGGATTATATACCAAGTTTCATCGTAATCGAACCGGTGGTTTTTGCGTGATACCTGAACAAACAGACAGACAGACAAAAAATTTTTTTTTCACTCTTTTGGGTTCGGTGTCGGTCTAGTAACACCCCCCGCCATTTATTTTTTTGATATTTTCAATGTACAGAATTTTCACTTCTACAGATTTATTATAAGTATAGATGACGTTGGATAAGTGCTACTGTGTAGCCAATATCGAATAAAGAATTTAAAAAATTTACACTTTCTTTTGCGTGTCCTTCTGGATTCGTGAAGGTCAAATCTCTGGACTTGAGTTATGGCGAACATTTGATAAAAACGATTCCTAAAAGCCCTTTTGATGTGATACTTATAACTAGTTGATAAGCACATGTTCTTCACGTATATTTCTAGAGATCAATTGATATTTTTTGTAGTTTGCACCCAAAAATGAAACAGCCTAAAGTGCGGTGTAATTTTGACTCATTGTTTTTTCTTTTCAAATGATCAACAAAATGCGTCTGCAACTATTTCACTATCAAACAATGACCACTATAAATTACTGTGCAGTAGTAAATGTTGTGGTTTATGTACGCAGTTACTCACCGTTCGATAGCGCTTAATGGCCGATCGGATTTAACGAGCTGATTACTTTAATCCCCCTTCAAATTGGTACTTAGAATCCTTTGGAAAGACCTATATTGTATGGTTCTAGAAAAAGTTTGTAACACATCTAAGTATTGTATGAATTTAAGATAGGAGGAACAGTTATTACTTAGAATTAGATATATAGATCTTACGCAAAGATATGATGAAATAAGAATTTAATGCCAAAGATGGAAAGAGGCAACATGGAAAGAGGTATGGAAAGAGCGAAGTGTAGATGAAAAGAAACGAGGCAGGCGTGTTTTTTATTTTTTTTAATTATTAGTTTTTTATTTTATACCTTTTAGTGATATAATGACCAATATTGCGCAAAAAAAAATCGCTCGGAACCCTTTGCAGGCGATTTCGACTCACACTTGACCATTTTTTAATGTCCACATAGCCTATGTCACTCGGGATAACTCAAAGCTTCTAATGATACCACAAACATTGAAATCGGTCAAGCCTTTTAGAAGTTATGGTGGAATAAAGAAACTCACAAACATACATACATACATACATACATGGACCCTGAAAACATAACACTCCTTTTTGGGCAGTCGTGTAAAAATAAGGAAGGCATAAACATTTTTAGACAACATCACATATATAATATACCTATATTGCTCTAAACAAAAAGTAGGTAACTAAAGCACTGTTATGGAATCGGAAACGACGAAGGTAACTCAAGTATAAATGGTTTTCATCACGGACCCGTCCCGTGATCGAATACAGGATCCACGGTGGTCATCAAAAATGAAGAAATACATGGAACCCAGCCAAACACGCAATAACACAATACCAATAGCGTAAACGCGATATGTTATGTCCGTGGTAAGGTTACCAAGCAATTTGTAAAATCGTCTAGTAGGTACCTACTCTCAAGGAAAGCCCAGACCTCCCTCCTAAAATGACAATCCTGGATCCGCAACTATCCATTAATAATAATAATAATCCAGCCTTTAAACGTCCCACTGCTGGGCACAGGCCTCTTCCCATATAGAGAAGGCACGAGCATTGATCACCACGCTTGCTCTCACCTATCCATTACCATACTTTTAATATACCTTAGAACAACAATCTTATTTACAAATCTTACATTTCAACAGTATTTTATTACCATAATGTGTTTTGGCGCGAATAAATCGTGGGGAATAAACACCTTATCAATGTATCTTATTTACATTCTGCCTTTTCTTGGGATAAATGGAATATCTGAATAATATTGTGATGTTGTTTTTTTGGGTTTATTTTGGGTATGGTTCGACAGAGTTCGAAGTCAGTGGGTAGTGGTACACCCACATGTGTAGGTACGCTGTTGTATAATTTGCGCTTCAAGTATCTTCATTTTTTAGGGTTCCGTACGTCCGAATAAAAATACGGAACCCTTATAGGATCATGTCACTCGTGTGCCCGTCTGTCCGTATAGTTTATACTACTACTAGACCGATTTAGTTGAAATTTGGTACACGTATCAATTTCTGTGACACAAACACAGAGGTGTGACATGAATAGATGAAATTTGTTTATGGGAGGTCATTATTGGGGGGAAGGTAGAAAATTTAATAAAATATATTTAAATCTGCATTGTGCGACATATCAAACGGAATGTATTGTATGATGTAATTGAATAGTTTCAGAGTTATTCAAGTAAAAAGCGCCCCCCCCCCCCCCTCCCTTATCACCGAAACTACACAGTTTATACAGAATGACATAAATTACAATTGGCATTTGACATATAGACAAGAAACTGATGAAGATATGAAAAGTATGATCTACCAACCAAGCCAACCAAGTCATTATAAATATAATATTGATAAAAAAATGTATATATAATATCAGTACAAAGCCCTCGGGTGCCAGAGTGGTAACAGCACACCAATATGCACAATCCTGTTTGGAAGGTAGATATATTTTCCAAAGAATAATAAATAAATGCACACAACATCACATACCTGGTCCTGAACCCAAAGTAAGGAGCTAAAGCACTTGTGTTATGGAATTCAGAAACAACAAAGGTACCACAAACACTCAGACCTGAGACAATGAAGAAAAATGATTTTCTACATTGACCCATCCGGGGATCAAACCCAGGACCTCAGGGCTAGCGACACCTTGACGATGGAGGTCGTACTTATATCATTCTCATATTAGTATATCACTCAATTCAGAACATATTGGTCCAAAATCTTGCATCTTTCAAGTTGCAACCAAACTTTTTGGTTGGTCTTCCACATCCTGAACCCACCATATTATTTTACACTAAGTCATGTCCTGGGATTCTCTATAACTTCTGGCTGTGTTTCCACCAGGAATAAATATTCCATATGTAATTAAGTAATACATGCAGAGGAAGACCAAAAAAGAGATGGATGGATTGTGTGAAAGATGATATGAGAAAGAAAGGAGTGAATACTGAGATGACAAGTTGTAGAGACGAATGGAAGCAGAATACGCATTGCGCCGACCCCAAATAATTGGGAACAGGGCAGGGAAATGATGATGATGATGTAATTAAGTAATAGTAAATAGCATATCTTTATAATTAAAATGCCTATTAAATTCGTCTAAAAATGTGTTTCAAATAAAACATTTTTTTATTTCATTTGTATGCCATATGCTGGAAAGCTGGCAGAATATGTTGGAAACTTTGACTTTTGATTGTAAGACCTATTGTACCATATTGAAGCAAATATATGACTCATAGAGCGTCATTCCAGTATATTAAATGATATAATATATAATATATAATGTATGTGTGTGTTAGTTTTAAGTAATATTTTATTTTCGTTATTGTTTTGTTTGATTTTAATTTGATTTTGTTCCCCTGTAATACTGTATGGACTATGGTCTGAGAATAAAGTTTTATTTTTATTAAATAAATGATTCGATTCAATATACCTCAAAGATTTTGTTAAAAGAAAACTTAGCGTTGAGTTTTAAGTTCGCTATTGTATAAAAAACATCCAACATGCATCTTTAATTTAATGTTACCTATGTGTATATATGTAATAAAGAATAATAAACCCGATTAAATCCTCAAAAGGACAATTAGATATAATTTGAATAATAAATTATTTTGATTTTGATAGTATAAGCTGTTATCATCAATTTAAGAGTAGAAAATATAAACTCACAATATAAAACAAGTATAGCACATTATAATATTGTTTTCATGGCAAAATCATTTTCATTTATAGCCTTATTCAGCACCTAGACATCTAAAACTTTAATATTGTTTATGTACCTAAATTATAAGTAGTAAATATACTACTTAAAATTTAGATTAATCACAAAATAGAGTTTATAGAGTTTAGTAAAAATAAAGGAATAATAAATAATTCACATTCAAACAGCTATGTATTTGTTTTAAATGTTTACAAAAACGCCTGATCAATAAACATAGCAATAGATCCTAAATTAACAAATAAAATTATGAAAAAACTGTTTTGGAAAGGTACTTTTTGTAATAAATATTCCAAATTATTATAAATCTTACCTGTATATGACGTAGAACTGTAGGAATCTGCAGAGGACGCCGAAAGAGACCTGCTTCTGTATCTGGCAGACTTTTTCAAGGCGCCAGATTTCCCGCGCTGGCCCTCAAACTTGCCCGCAGCAGCACCAGCCTCGGTGTTCCCGCCACGCACCTGGCCCGGGTCCGTCACAGGACTATCACTCGGCACATTAGCCGCTGCAACACTCTCCTTTCTCTGATTTAACTGATTTGGTTCACCGTGTCCGTCAGACATATTTATTTTATTATTTTTATTTGTTTTTTTTTCTAACACTAATCCAATTAGATTTACGGTTTTTGTAATTAAAACCTCTTTACAGCTGTTCAGCTACGGTTTTATGGTTTTTAAGGCAGTCGCACATAGGGGCAGTTAAATAAAAATATCAATAATAAAAACAGCAGTACAAACAACCGCAGTGGCGATTAAAATAAATATGAAGATCGGCAAAACACTCCGTGGAATAAAAATAAATCTATCTGATAGTGAGATGTTATTTCGTTATCGGTAAAGTCATGGAAAACTAAAAAGTTAAATAGAACAGATGGAAAATACAATTTTTCTAGTTATCCGCCCGAGCAATTCGCACACCCCTCTCCCATGCTTCACCCCCGAAACTGAAATGTCATTTTTTCGATCGGCTTTCAGTTAAGGATTGAATAAGGCACATATTTAATAAACCGACAACTGATACCAATATCGGTTTATTTCACCAGGATTTTTTATTAATATTTATTTAATAACATACGGTAACTTTTAGAGAAATTCAATAGTAATACGATTGTGTAGATTTTAACCAATCAATAATGTAACCTTGAATAATTGTTAATAATAAGTATCACATGCAAACTAATGCAAAGTTCTTTTTAAATGGCGTTGTGTATTAAATCTAGTTCGATTTTGCCGCGCCGCATGATCTGCAGTATAAAAACTTATAACAACAAACTGGTTTTATCCCTTTACAGTATTACTATTACTAGTTAATGGCGCAGTTCACCTTTTTTATTGTAGAAACGAAAATTTCAAACAATGCTGTATAAAAATGCTTTGTTATATATGTGAAAAAATAAAAGATCTTTCTTCCCCCCTGTTCCTACATTTCACGTAATGGATTTTTAAGGCATTTATGCAAACTTAGCCTCTTGATTAAAAACGTGTAAAACCGTAATACCGGTTTTAGTCTATGAAAATATCGTGTTTCGAGCTCCCACGCACATAGAAGCACATCACTATACTCACCAATATGGAAGTGAAACGTATGTCAACTACTGCGCGACCAAACAACTAAGAAATAAATAACTCGAAAATACTTTCTATTAATTAACTTGGTGAGTAAATATTTACAATTTTTAAAATAATACTTTAATTTTATCAATTTTGCTACTAGATCATCCATTTTAATGCTATGTTCTCAAAAGGAAATGCACTCGTTAATCGTCATCGTAGCATTCGCCGGCGAACAAAGATATTTTTGCAAGATACATAGCCTATAAATATTTAAATCTCCTTTGAAAGCGGTGTAAACTAAACCTTTTGAACGCATGTATTGAGTTTTCATTGATGTTTTCCTGTATATTTTTGAAAACATACATGTGTGACATATTAAAGTTGTCATTGTGTTTACATGTCAGGGATTTTATTATTTTATGTATTTAGTTAATTGGAATGGTAGTAAATCGTGTATTATTATCTTAACAAACGTAATGTTGTGTAAACTTTAGTGATAATGTAGTATATATAGTTGTTTTCGAGATATTAAGTCAAGGCTGACAATCTTCGTATGGATTTCACACACGCTTTGACATGTGGGCAAATTTAGTTTTTTTTTTTCATATGTCGAAGGCACGTATCGTCATTCAGTCAAGGACTAAAACTTTTTGCATTGTTTTTTATGAGTGAATAATTTTTAAATAATGTATATTTTACTTAAGTTATGTATTAATATGTATTACTTCTTCTTCTTAGCGTATTACTATAAACATACACTGCATCAAAACAACAATTATACAGAATAACATTGAAAATCGAGCTACTAAAAACTGAATTATTTGAAATTTATACTTTGCATCGTGTGTTAAAACTACCATAAAAATAACTGCAGTTTTATTACAGTTTTTTGACCTCAAAGTTTATAAATAACTACTTAATAACTTAAGTATAATTTGCATAATATCTACTAAGTTTCTAATTGGGACAACTTTATGCAGTTCTTTATTATTCTATTATGGCTTAATGTTCCCAAAATGGTTTTGCCTGCCTTCACATAATATTATATTACATACTGATTCAACAGTAATTATTGCATAAAAAAATAGATACAAAATCTTCATTTTCATTCATACTTACAAACTTTTTCTTGGTGATAACAAATGCTACAGAAAAAGCAGATAAATCTGTCGAGCCATTCCTAAGTGGTACTCCATCATACACATGGCAATTTATTTTATTTAAATAGAATATATCCAAACACATTAATTTTACAGAAAAGTCAGGACAGTAACACACATAAAAATGTGTAATTAGTCTACTGTAGTAAACTTATTAAATGAAGAAGGAACAAGCATTTATATCCTACTAGCAGCTGCCCGAGGTCTGCCTGCTTGACTGTCTGTTTTTTTAAGTAGCCGATGCTCTTTCTTTGGATCCAGCATACCCCATACCAAGTTATATTTAAAATTTATACAGCGGTTTTGATATAAAAGTGTAACTGATAGATTTACTTTCGCATTTCCTATATTTGTATGGATTTGCCAATACATAACTCTAAAATGCTAAAGGTTCCAAGCAGACAAAAGACTCTTTTTGTGCAGGATAGAAATGTCCACAATCACCTATAGGTTGCCCTGGTCAGTTAAGCTGGCAACCAATGATGATTCTATGTATTGAACAGTTTGTCCAATGTCCATCTTTCATATCTAGTTAGCTATTTATACAGTTAAATTTCTTATTTATTTATTTACATCATAACACCTAACATTGTAAAGCAATATCAATTCGCTCTATTTACTACCATTCCTAACTAACCCTTTAAAACTATGTAATAACTTTTAGATGAATGAAAGTCAATGACCTAATTGACCTTCATAAACATCAAGGTTATCAATGTATAGTAATTGTGTGATATTGTTGTGTATAGATAGTGTGTGATAATTTATATTCATAATAAGGTGGGTATAATGCACTTTGGATATCAAATATGCAGTCTTACTGTGGGATACTGTGTTACCCAGTTAATGGGTTGTGGAGGTCACATATTCAGGAGTTTCGACACAGTATATTTTGGAATTATGTTCCTATGCACATCTTTCGTTATTCTAAGAAAATACAATCAAGTTAAAACTACAAGCAATACTTTTTTTATTGAGAAATGTTTTACCTATTTATCATCATCGTCTTATGACGCTTCAGTCAATCTTTGTAACTAATTAGGTAAAGGCTCCACTAATTAGGCATAATCATCTTTTTTAAATAAATACAGTCATGTTATGTAAATCGCTGAGCAGACGAAGGACGACTTTCTCTCCGAACGTAAATAACCACGCTTTACCGTTTGGCTGTCGTAAACAATTAACGTCAACCAATGAAGTTTGCGGTCAATTTGATCGCGGCAACCAGTGACCATGGCCTTTTCTGTTCGCGGACAAATTGTGCATCGTATGATCAGCTTACTAGATGTCAAAACATTGGCATGTATAGATCAGCCGCTGAGAGAATGCGTTCCTGACACATGCCAGTTGGTCTTGATTTGTGTGAGAAGTAGAAGAGAAGTAAGCATAATGAAATAGTTTTGAATGATAGCACAAATAAATTATAGTTGTTTCTTTTAGTTTTGACGACCTCCGTGGTCGAGTGGCGTACGCACCGGTTTCAAGGTGTCGCTAGCTCTGAGGTCCCGGGATCCCCGGTCGGGTCAATGTAGAAATCAACTTTCTTACATTGTCTCGGGTCTGGGTGTTTGTGGTACCTTCGTTGTTTCTGAATTCCATAACACAAGTGCTTTAGCTACTTACTTTGGGTTCAGAGCAATGTATGTGATGTTGTCTGCATTTATTTATTATTTTATTTGTTTAGTATATTCTTCGCTACATTAAAGTTATATCTACCTGTTGACCACGACCTGTCAGGAACGCATTCTCGCGAGAGGCCGTACTGTAGATGTCAAAACATTGTGATAATATTGTTACTTACGGTGCAGATTAACAGGTGGTTCCATTGTTATTTGTTTAGCATAACAGCGCTAATATTGCGAAAGGATTGTTTGACTTGTTACTCCGATGTGTAAATAATTGAAGCAATAGTGTTAAAGTCGCAATCATGACGCTTGTGGGTTTAAAATTAGGTATTTTTGTAGGTATTGTGAGTTTTACCGATTTTGTTCGCTCATATTTATTTGTTATGGATTTTATGCGGACTCAGTATTTTTTTTTTATTATATTGTGTAAATTCAAATTGTTTATTTTGCAAAGAGGACTACATCAATGACTTTTACACGTTTTCTTAGTCTAGATGAGGTCGAAATTTCTTAACTGACTAGAGAAGAAATGTCGAAACAAACTCAGGGGTGTAATTTATCTGTTATTTGTATTTATTTTGAAATATATAAGTATGTTTATCAGTTCTGGATGCGAGAGAACAAGATCTGCCTTATTTGGGATCAGATGACCGTCTTTGACTGGTCCCAGGATATTATATTATGTCTCATGATATATTGTCTTGTTTATTAACACGTTGTACTTATTTCCAGCTGGTTATAATGTCGAGTGTTGGCCGCGGGCGAGGGTACACCGGCCGGCATCACCTGCGGGAACAGCGCCCCGGCGAGGACCGCGACGCTGACGCTGAAGCCGCGCGCACGCTGTCCGAGCTCAGCCCTCGCTCTACTGGTGAGTGGGGGACAGACTACTGACATTATATAATAATCCAGCCTATAAACGACCCCAAAACGATGACCTGTGGGCTAAAACAAACACAAAGTGGGTCGTGGCAGACCGAGAAGAAGGTGGAGAGAGCAACTAGACTCCTACCAAGTGGATTGGCCATCCTAGCTCAAGACAGAAGTGCGTGGAGAAGGGAGAAGGAGGCCTTTGCCCTGCAGTAGGACAACACGAGCTTAATAGATTGATAGTAAATAGATAGATCAACGTATCACTGCTGGGCACAGGCCTCTTCACATATAGAGAAGGCACGAGCATTGGTCACCACGCTTGCTCACTGCGGATTGGCGATTTCAGATCCCAAATTTTGGAATCCAGGTTTCATCACGATGTTTTCCTTCACCGTTACCGACATTGAGTAGTGGTAATTGCGTTCTAGATTTTTGCTAACACACACACCGTTGAATATAAGCTACAGACAAAGCACGTCTATCTGTTTGTTACCTACGAACGCCGTTAGCTATACTACTGTGTTTACTACCTGCTTACACGTGGTGATAAAGTACTTGTTGTTACCTGTTACAGGTACAAGTGGTCATAAAGATAACTTTAGTAAATGGTGTTTTTGAGAACTTAGTTTTTAAAGCACTGGTAATAAAAACCCTTCAAAGTAAAATTGATAACTTTAGATTGAGCTTAATTGTCGTTTGTAGAAGCTAGATTAGTGGTAAGTGTAACTTGCCAACGATAGGCTGTGGATGGGTGACCATAAGTATATATATTTATAGTATTTTTAAGTTGTATTAGTATAGTATTGTATATATTTATATGGGCCTTGATGCCTGAAATAAATGGATTATTATTATTATTATATACCGAGAAATCTCCATACTTTCATAATCACGCTAAACCTCACTGCCAAAGATCACGTATGGCATACGTGATCTTTGGCAGTCGTTAACTCATTACTCGAAAACCAGTCTTACTATTTAATTGGGAACTGTTTTACCCCGTAAATGTGTTATGGAGGTCAGATAGGCAGTCGCTCTGTAACATACGGTATTCAGCTGAATCCGGTGAGACTGGAAGCCGACCACAACATAGCGTCAGCTCATGTCGTGTAGATTGTCTCAACAAGGATGGTAGCGAGGTAGACCATACGTACTTAGCTAGCACTCGGTAAAGCTCTGCTTAAACCCCATTAAAGGGTGTAGTTACGTGATTATAAGGAAAAAAGGAATCCTTACTTAACTTTGGAAACAAACATTAAACATTTGTTCAAAATAATACAATACCAAAACTTGTACACAAAGGTAAAATGAATTGTCACCTGTATAAAGAGTTAGAGTGAGACGCATATATACATGGAATATAGGTTAGACAGAGATAGCAATATTTTCTTCTTTTTTTTCAAGCAATGTTATTTTACAATAATAAGAGCAAGTAAACCAACAATAGTAACAAGAAAGGTCTAGTTTATTTCCTTTAGTGAGAGTGAGAAATTTTACGTTCAAACCTTTTGTTGATTGCTATCCCGCTCCCACATAAAAGCTTTGTATAGGTGCGAGTAAGACAAAATGTGGGGTTTCTTTTTTTGAATATGGATAGGAGCTAATTTGTTAATCTGATCCATTTAAACATTTATTTGCACTATCGCTGTTGACTTGAGTAGTCAAGTGTTGTGTTTAAGGAAAATAACGAAATTAATAAAATAATTCCAGTTACGAACATAAAAGTTCAGAAAGTAATTAAATACGTTTAAAAGGTTTCTTAAAGCTAATGAGTTGTGGTTGTTTGAAGTAAATTAATTATTAAAATGCGATAATTATATAAATTACCAAGTAGAGTTCGGTTTTTACTGTTGTGGTTCTGACGTATTTTTCATATAAAATAGATTTTTGTTGTTAGTTTTTTTTGACAATGAAGGAAACAATCGTTGATGGTGAGTTAATTACAGTGAGATAACAATGCCGTGGTATTTTATTTAATTATACTTTATTTTTGTATGAATTTTATATACTTGTTATATATCTACTGACGTACTAAGAGATATGAATGATTACTTAAGGAAGCCAAATCTTAGGGTGCGTCCACATCTGACGAACGAGCATTACACGAGCAGCTCGCGAGCCGTTCGCGAACCGCTTGCGCGCGCACGTCTGTCAGACGGCGTAATTGACACTAGTGCGTTCGTGGCATGCTCGCGAGCTGCTCGTGTAATTCTCGTTCGTCAGATGTGGACGCACCCTTAGACTTCTGAGATTTACCTTATTTCAATCTATGGGTAGTCAAATGGTTAATGTGCCTACATGGTAGTTTTTTTATAACGTGGTCATTTTAGTCTGCCTACGAGTGAAACCGGGAGGTATAGTTAGTTATATATAATTATTATCCGGCCGCTAAGAGAATGCGTTCCTGAGACATGCCAGTTGGTCATGATTTTTATAGGGAAACTAGCTGTACCCGGCATGCGTTGCAATGCTTTTTTTTCTACCTAGCACCTGTCTACTACCTACCTGCCTACTACCTACCTACTACCACTTAGGGGTATGAAAAATAGATAGTGGCCGATTCTCAGACCTACTGAATATGCATATAAAATTTCATAAAAATCGGTCAAGCCGTTTCGGAGGAGTATGGTAACTAACATTGTGACACGAGAATTTTATATATAAGATTTATGTTAATTGTATTCTTCGCCACATTAAAGTTATATCTTCCTGTTAACCACGACCTTTTAGGCACGCATTCTCTACGGCCGCACCATACCATCCAAATTATCAAAAATAATCTCAATTCTACCAAAAAATTTTTTTTCGAAAAAATTCCTCTTAAAACAATTTCTAATCATCTCTTCTTTACAGACCTAGCCCGAGTGGAAGTTAAACGCGAAGAAGAGATGGAGCCAGAGGGAGAGGCGACGGAACAGAGGGAGACAGAGAAGAGTCCCGTGGAGGAGGACACGACACTAAAAGAGATGTTGAGAATCGACGAGCAGTATATACCTTTGCTTACACTGGTATGTGTTAACTCTTTTTGTTTTTTGAAGATCGTTTTTAAGACGCAAAAAGAGTAGTGTTCGTTTGAAATGTCGTCTTTCTATATTTGTTCTTTTTAGGGTTCCGTACCCAAAGGGTAAAACGGGATCCTATTACTAAGACTCCGCTGTCTGTCTATCCGTCTGTCTGTCTCCAGGCTGTATCTCATAAACCGTGATAGCTAGAAAGCTGAAATTTTCACAAATGATGTATTTCCGTTGCCGGTATACCAAAAAATACTAAAAACCACATATAATGAATATTTAAGGGGGGCTCTCATACGACGGTGGTACGGAACCCTTCGTGCGCGAGTCCGACTCGCACTTGGCCAGTTTTTTCTATATTGTTGTCGATGATAGTTTTGTGTCTGAACAACACTGCCTCTTTGGCCTAGTGGTGCTAAGCGCGACTGCTACTAGAGGTCTTGGGTTCGATTCTCAAGTCGACCAAGTTGTTATTGGGTTTTTCTATGAAATTCTCAGTAGCAGGTCGAAGTTTGGATTTGTGCCCGGTTAGTAGCAATAGGCTCGCCCCCTATTACATGGGACCTAAGCATACCGGCGAACTGTAGGTGTACATTGGTACACCTCTGCCTAACCCTTCGGAGATACAGGCGTGATGGTATGTTATGTTTCTGAACAACACTACTGCAATTTATGTGTATTTAATTAAAATGAAAAACCACCGTAGATCAGATCATCACAATTTTTTTAATCCATCTTATATTACAAGATTGATTCTAAAATTCGTGTGAGTTTTGTTGGTGTTTCTTACAAATAATTTGATCTAAATTTCATAAAGCTTTTTACTGATCTATATAAAAGTATGGAGGTAACAGACATTTCAAAATGATTACGATATATGCAAGAAAGTGACTGACCGATTATGATTTTGATTTCTTCCACTAAAAATAACATGAGTGTATGCAAGTAACACCAAGCATAATAATTAGTAACTAAAACGTATGTTATATTCTCACCAGCTCGAACAGTTCTCACCCGGGGAAGATGGCATCCAGTTCAATAGGAAACTGCGACACTTTGAGACCACGGTCTCCTCGTTATGTCCCGATGAAGCCAGACTGCAGTAAGTACTCTATCTAGTAGTCTTGTGTAGTACTTGTATGTAAGGTCCGGTCGTAGAGTAAATAAAGAGTTTTATCTTGTTGGCCACCACCTGTCAGGAACGCATTCTCTCAGCGGCCGGACTATAATAGGTGAAGGAACTGACTTCATCACTGACCGCTTAACCGTCTTCGGGTTCGATTTACTTCCCGGACAAATCTTTGTGTGATCAGTATCATAATTTATTCTCTCTGGGTCTATATAAATAAATAAATAAATGCGGACAACATCACATACATTGCTCTGAACCCAAAGTAAGTAGCTAAAGCACTTGTGTTATGGAATTCAGAAACAACGAAGGTACCACAAACACCCAGACCCGAGGAAATGTAGAAAAGTTTGTTTCTACATTGACTCGTCCGGGGATCGAACCCGGGACCTCAGAGCTAGCGACACCTTGAAACCGATGCGTACGCCACTCGACCACGGAGGTCGTCGCGTATATAGATTTATAAAATTTATGTATTTAGAAACATACAAGTATGTCTATGAGTTCTCTGGTTACCGCAGTACAGGCTTTCGCTAGTTTGAGATCAGATGGCCGTGCAAAGAGATATCTCTTTTAAGGTTCTTAATTGATGATCCGATGCACGCGATGTGTTAAACGGTCAGTATCGTGCGATCAACATCAAGTGATTATTAGGTTAGGTCCTTACCTGTCGTCGAGCGTACGACTAATCATGTCGCGACGGCTTAGTATCTTCTGATCGTGCGTTTATCTAGCCAATTAGGGCGGTGCTTGACCCTATTTTTACGTCACTACCATATTTTGAGATCTTTATATTTGATATATGTTTCCAGACAAGCGTTCGCGACGTTTCGAGCAGCGGCTTTACTGAATCCGGTGACAGCTCGCAAGCTGGCGGCCGTGGGAGCCTCGTTCACGCGCCAGCAGCGACAACAGCTGCTGCGCGGCGCGCTGCTCAACGTTGTCATGCAGGGGACATTCTCCAGTAAGATATACATACACACTGGCACACAGACAGACACCCAAGCTGGCCGCCGTGGGTGCGTCGTTCACGCGTATACATATCACATAACGCAGGCAGATACACCGCAAACACACGCACAGCGTGCATCGTGATGAGCAATCGATGCATCGTCTGCTCATCACGATGCATCGGCTGCTCAGCTCGTTGGGTGCCATTACCTAACCTGTTAATAACACCAGGCTGTAACTGTCCCACTGCATACAGAGCACGAGCATTGATCATCACGCTTGTGTGGTGTGATGCACAAATTAGTTCAAACACAAAAGACCATTCATTGCCAATGTTGGCGTGGTTAAAGCTGACCACGGCAACCAATAGTCAAGAACACATAGTGCATCGTATGCACAACGACTGAAAATATAACCATATTCTTCACTAAGCCATCTTCAGTTAATTAAATTAATATCTTTATTTTCTTTACTATAGTATCTCAGTGTTTCCCGAATAAATTTAATTATTATTTCTTTTTTACAGAATTGGACGTACTGGAGCGATCAAACCCATTGTTTTTGATAAACGCAGCTAATTTGATGGGAGACTATTTTGCAGGTACTTATATTGTTTTTAAAATACTTACCTATTAATTTTATAGTCGATTATCTTGATGAAATATTTTTGTTTTTTTTTATGTATATGTATAGGGTGTTACCGAAAGGTTATACATATCCAACAATATATAACTCTATCCGTGTGTATGTCAGTTGACGCCTCAAAATTAGCATTTGTCCTGTATTGGGTGCGTCCACATCTGACGAACGAGCATTACATGAGCCGTTCGCGTAATTGACACTAGTGCGTTCGCGGCATGTTCGCGAACGGCTCGTGTAATGCTCGTTCGTCAGATGTGGACGCACCCTTAAAATTAATCGATTTCTGAGATTTACGCGACTGTACATTGAAATAAAACTACTTTTAACGGATTATATCGTGGTATATTTGAGTTTTTAGTTCCCGATGTTTCAATATCTTTGCAAATATCATGGTCGTGGGCAGAAATTTGTCCTTTACTTTGTTTAAATCTAAACTTCTGTAATGCATTTCAGAGGCCCGTCTCTGCAACGGCAACAAAGTGCACATACTGGCGAGCCCGCTGCTGCAGTACATGCGAGCGTTACTCGGCAGTGACGACATCAGAGCACACCGCAGTCTTGCCACACAGGTAGATATTAAAAAAAAACAGACATAAATAAAAAAAAACAGACATAAATAAAAAAAAACGAAACCTCTGGATTAATTTTGATGAAATGTATACCTATGAGTCCCACCACTATTGATAAAAAGATTTTTTTACAATCGATTCGCAATTTAGTTCGACCGGCCGTTGGTCTAGCGGTTAGTGACTCTGACTGCTAAAATATAGGTTGTGGGTTCGATTCCCATCCAAGACACAACTTTGTGTTATGTATATGATAATTTGTTGATTGTTCTGTCTCTGGATGTATTTATTTATAATATGTATGTAAATATTTAGAAGTATGTTTATTAGTTGTGTGGATGCTTTGCCTAGTTTGGGATCAGATAATCGTGTGCGACTTGTGTCAATATTATTATGGTATACCCTTGCCGCTTTTTTGCTCTACTTGCCCCCTAATTTACATTATTTAAGTATTGACACATACATATTTAATTAAAAAGTAACATTCTTCCAGCTAATGCAAAACGGGCGCGAGCTCCTCTCGGTCCTCGCTCAGGAGTTGGACGAGCTCTCCATCTCCATCCGTCTGCGGCTGCTCTCCCCGCCGCCGATCAGCACCATCTGGCTGCTCCTCTCCGCAGACCTCTGTCTCAACAAGTTCCTGCCACTACCCAACACTCTGCAGCAGTTCTACGCAGCACATCTAGAACTGACCACCGAGGAAACCTTCAGCGAAGTCAGCTATGGATCCTGGAAGAAAAGCCCGGAGAAGGATGAGTTTAGACCGGATTCAAATGATATTGCTGAGAAAGTTAGCCAGAATCTGTCTCAGATTAGTCTGAATAATAATGAGGATACCAAACCTAAGTTAAGACCTATTTTAGGCGCTGGTGCTGGACTATTAAGACAAGAACAAGCGTTTTCTGTCAGTCAAGACAATTTTGATACATGGACGGCTAAAACGCTTAATAAAAGATATGATTTGAACTCTTGGAGGCAACAGGAAGAGGAGAAAAAGGAAGAAATTGAGTACAACCAAACAGTGTTGCCACCTAACGTACAAAACTTCCCCGTACCTGATTACCCGCCTCCAACAAGATTTAATTATCAAGAAAATTTCGTTAATTATCTCCAACAAGGCGACGGTGCATACATACAGAACCAGTACACGAACGTTAATTTCAATCAACAAGGAGGAGATTTCGTTCAAAATTTCCCTGAACGCAACCCAATGGGTACCACAAATGCAGAAAGACCACCAATAGTCGAGCGGGTTGCCGAAAGAACGTCAACCACCCCACAAATACCAGAACGAGTCAACAACGAAATACAAAAAAACAGCAGTCGCCGCCCCGTGGAAAACTGGCGGAAAGAGAAACCAGAAATAAAAGAGGACCCCAACAGAAATAGACAAAGAAATTGGACTCGTCAGAAATCTAAAGATAACATCAACGACGAGGACGAAAACGAGAGGTCTGCCTCTAAAAATAGAGGCCGGATGAATAGGCGTAGCAGCGGGGAAGAGGACCCGGCTAAGACCCCGCCCAGAAGGCATGTGACTGAGGTCCCTAGGAACACGAAGTATTGGGACCACGATGATAGGTGTGATAAGGACTACAACAGTTAGTAGGAACGTGGTGAACGGTAGTGTATTGTGAATAGTGTGGGTCGTGGTAATCTGTCTGTCTGTCTGGAAGTGTGAATATTGGTAGATGGAGCAGAGTTTTGTTGTTTTGACAAAGATTGGTGAGACAAAGAAGTGTTTAATAATTTTTTTAGAGTGGTTTTAGACTAGCTTTTTTTACTTTGGACACGTGTCCCGTACGAGCGTTGACGAGCTTATAAACTTTTATGAGCGCTCTCTAGTATGGTAATTTATCACTAATAGTTCCACCGAACACCAGAATATGTTTACGCGAGCCCCTTTTTTTAAAGCGAAAAATTTCTATACGAGCAGAAAAAAAAACGCTAGTCTAGAACTACTTAAATAATAATAAATACATTTTTCTAGACTCATTTAATACATTGTTTAATAGATACATTTTAGTCGTAATATGTTCAATTAATTGAATAATTATAATTAAAATTCTGTCTTCATCTTCAGTCCCTCAGAAATAAGTTTAAAAGAGAAATACAATTAAAAGGAAGCCAATCTTTGAGATACTCCATAAAACATTTGCTCCGTCTACCAACATATCCAATAATTAAAACTTAAGATAGACATCTTAACTAAGCATTTAAACTATCTAGTTAAGAAAATAAAGCAGATAGGTTATAGACACTGACCATAATATTACATAAAAGCAGTATATTTTTATATAACTAGCTTAAGATCTCAACTATTCATTATATATCTATCGAAAGGACTTTCAAACCAAAATTGGGACTTTATAGTGAAATTAAAAAGTGATGAACACAAGTGTAGTGACAGCAAGCCAGTTGAAAATTTTAGTGTTGTACCCAAAACCATGTAATTTTTAAACGGGATTTGTGTGATTGTGGTGATTCTGTTACAATTTAAACGAACATAAAACAAATTGACGCGCTAACGCAACATCAGTTGAGTGTGCAAAGCCGAACGCCCCACCAAGCATCCGCCCGCCCCGGCGCCAAGCAACCGACAACACGCGACGCGCCTCCCGCCAGAGATGAACCGACCCTAAAACCCTTTACCGCTTCCTAAGTCCTCAGCCAAAGCACTTGTTGGCTGTTGTTGTCTTTTTCTATATTACTAAGTAAGAAAAGGACAAAATAATGACTTCTCAAACGTTTCTCAATTTCGTACAAATTTTCATAATGAAAAATTTTGTCATTTTTGACTTAGTTGCTACATATATCCGTCCTTTTCTTACACTGTTTGTTAGAAAAAGATAGCAATATTTTCGTTTAGTTTTAACAGAATCAACGCAATTATCTTATTGACTGATTATTCATTTTTAATTGAATAACGTTATCTCAATAAATAGTAAATTGCAAGAAAATAATTATAATTGTTATTTTTCTAAGTTTTTCAACAAGCAACTGACTTGTGTGCTAACTTATATCGACAAGATATAAGGAATATAATTATATTTAATTTAGTTTTAGAATAATTACGATAAATAAAAAAAAAAGTTTTTTTTTTCATTAAAATAGTGGTAGATAATTATTATTAATAATTTATCTTAAGAAAATCTTAAGTTTAAATTGGTATAAACGAAATGAGATTTTTAGTCGCAGTTGCGATTTGTCGGTTGTCTCGACTTCACACAAAATGAAGGACTTATAATCGCAACTGCGACTAAAAATCGCGTTGTTACAGCTCACCCTTATAAACTTTTAGTTGCTCAAATCCTTAGATTCTGACCGTGACGTCATTTTATTATATAAATACACAATTCCTAACAAAATAACATAATAAGTATGTTCAGATTAATTGATCTCTTTTGATACAGAAATTACATTCTTTATAATTCAATATTTGGTTCTCTAACAATTGTTTTCAAACTTAAAGCACTATTTAAAAATTAAAAACTATCTAATCGACTGTTTTACCCAAACAAATTTATTTCAATGTCTGATAAATTAAAACTACTAAATTGCTGAACAGAAAGTTATGAAATAAGCCTATAAAGCATAATATTGAAGATAGATTTCTTATTTTTCATATAATAGGATATATTACATTACGGTATATAGATTTAAGTCTACAAGCTACAAAGATTGTTTTAAGATGGACTTAGATTATAATTAATTGCGTTTTTAATTAACCTTACCTCTTTTTTTTGTCGGGGTTAAACTATTGACTTCAACCCACAACCTACTTTCGAAGTCGGTGAAAATATATGAGATAGTAACTCTGTCTTATACGATTTCATGGCTAAACCGCAAAACCAATTTTGATAAAATTGTGTATGGAGTTAGATTTAACTCCAAGAAAGGAAAATATACTTTATACCGTGACAACTGACATCCACGCAAGCAGAGTCAGTGAAAGCTAGTATCTAATAATTTTAGTTTATATAAATTGGAATTTTTAAATCATTTTTTTTTGTCGGATGCTCAAATTGAGGTCATAATGTGTGAATTTAAAATAGAATGTATTTGTGATTGAAAATATGTTAAATTAGAAATATGTCGGTAATTAAATATAACTACATGCATAGTAATCAATTATTTTAACTTATTTTAACCATCTTGGAATGTTTTAGATATTCCTAATTTAAAAAAAAATAGTTCCACAATAAAAACTAACTAACATAATATATGGTTTTACATTTAATAATGGATAAATTCAAAATAAATAATTTACAAGAAATAAACTGAATAAAAACGCAATTAATTATAGTCATTATAATAATTCCTTTAATTGATCTGTTCATACATTTCTGGTTTTATTTAAATTTACTAATTAATTTCAACTACAATACCTAATCATTCTCTATAATATATGTCTTAAATAATTACATTTACGTGATAAAGAGACAAGTCCGTTGGACAAAAATAACCGTATTGCCGTCAAATGCGGGATTTTCTGTCCGGAGACATTGTCAGTTATCTGTTCAAAAGCAAAGACAAGTGGTATATCTACAACCGTTATAATAATAATAATACTAGCCTATAACCGTCCCACTGCTGGGCACAGGCCTCTTTTCCATATAGAGAAAGCACGAGCATTGATCACCACGCTTGCTCATGACGGATTGGCGATTACAGATCCCAATTTTATGTTAGTCTATCATTAACGTCCTCTTAATAAATATGTCAATTTTAAATAATGCCAGGAATGTATAACAGAGTAAGGAATCTAGATTGCTATGGAAACACCGCTCGGGATGAAGTACCTGTATAGTATAATATAGCTCATTGTAATGCACAATGATTTAATGTAATGTAATATTAAAATTATAGAGTTTAGTCGTGAACTGTTGTAAGGCTTAAAGTATTGGCTGTTTTTAACGACTGTTTCTGAATGGCTGTTCAAGAAATTGAAGTTGTCAAAGCAAAATCAAGTGATGTGATTGGTTGTCTGATCAGCCAATCAGGTTATTTGAGTAGCGTTTCAGAAAATGGTCGATGGCCAGAGATATTTGTCAAGCCTTCGGGCGTTTCTGGCCATCATTAACGCCACAAATTCTAAATATTTAAAAGAGTATATTAGGTAATTTCGACAAAATGGTTTGACATTTTGTGTGAACCAATGCTTTGGGCGAAAATTCTAAAGTAAAGGTTAGGTAGTAAATTAGTTAATTGGATAAATATGTTACAGTTCACGGCACACTGTTTATGCGATACTGGGCGGAGACGTGCAATACGCTAGTCTAATTTAAGTCTCCGTTTAAAACCTTACACCCACCAATAACTAGATTTAATATAGGAAATAGGTTTTACGCTGAACAGACGATGGTCAATTTGTCTGACCAGAAATGACCGTTATAATTCGGCCGCTGAGAGAATGCGTTTCTGACACATGTCAGTTGGTCTTGATTTGTATGGGGAAATTAAAAACCGTGTTATATTATTCATTGTAACCTAGCATAATGATATAATTGGTTTATAGCACAAATAACTAATAGTACTTTATTTGTAGTAAATTCTTCGCCACATTAAAGTTGTATCTTCCTGTTGATCACGACCTGTCAGAAAATTCATGCATCACGCATTCGCTCAGTGTACTGCAATGGCATTTGGTCGCCACCATATTGTCTTTTAAACTTGGCACCAATGATCATATCTGGGCCTCGATTCAGCTATTTTAAATGCATGTCAGTGGTCGGTCAGTGTCTCGATTCAGCTATTTTAAATGCATGTCAGTGGTCGGTCAGTGTCTCGATTCAGCTATTTTAAATGCATGTCAGTGGTCGGTCAGTGTACTTGTCATTGTGCCTAATTTTCGTATTCAAATAAGCCTACAATAAAATCTCATTGAACTCTCGAAGAGAATGATCGTTATGACAGCAGAATGCCAATTATCGTAAAAATTACCAAATGAAGCAGGTCATTCAGTCAATTCAAGCAACTCTTAAATAGCTGAATCGAGGCCCTGACCGCCGGTCAAATTGTGCATCATCTGCGCAGTACCTACCTTAATGTCTGCGACTTCGAATATGATGTGTTGACTTTGATGAATTTAATGAAATATTCGCAAAGGGAAAATACATTTTATGAGATTTTCGCAGACGTGCTAATTTAGTGCAATCTCGATTTCTACCAAACGTTGAATTGTTTTCTGTACTTATGTAACTGCAAGCGGTTATATGGAGAAGACATAACTAAAATGATTTATGAAATAGTAGATAATTAACTCTCATAATGAATGTATTTCTGTTAAGAATTACGGAAAATATGTTGACTGTATTTCTGGTGCTGTTAAAAGTCCTAGACGATATTTTTTTTTGTAATCAATCGTTTGCAGGAAACATGTAACATATGGTACATAGTTACTTGCATTTTAATTCGTTAAAAAATATTTTGTTTTTGCATGAATAAATATTTTATTCGATAGCGCTATAATATAGCTTCATAAAGCCTTTTTTATATTCGGTTAATTTAATATAGTTAATCAGTAGTTAAAAGGCTAGTTAAAAATGCAGGTTAACTTCCACCAAAGTTTAATTTAACCTGTAACTAAAAGGTAGAAAAACACCTAATTTTCAGTATCGCATAAACATAATTATTGTTAAGGCATTGTAATTAGCTAAAAATATATTAGATTTTTCTAACAATTCGTAAAGAAAAGTTGTGGTCATTTTTTTGTTGAGAAACAAAATAGTTAATTATGAAAATGCACTGGAAATTGTAATTTGTTTAATTTAATTTGAGTTCAATGATAATTGTTTGTTTTTTTATACTTTAAAACAAGTTTTTAAGTGATAAGTTTTATAAACCCATTTTAGTACATATTAAAACTTATCTACATTAATCGACCATTATCATTGAAATATCAAATTGCTAGATAATAATGGACACCAGACTCACAGGCCCGTTTTGTATGAAACAAAACGGTATTAGTTCAATTTAAAAACCTATGCATAAGGAAATAATTATATGGTGCCTTAAATATAAGGATGTGTTCCTAAAATCTTAAGAGGGCGACTAGATACTTCTAAAACATTTTCTTAAAATACCAACTACAAAAGATTTTTTTTAAATCTTCACTCCTGTAGGCAACAGAATCCTAAACATTAGATCATCTGAAATAGATGTAAAAGCCTCTATTTATACCGTTTACTAGCATGTAAATGAATAACTACGGTACTCATTATTAAATTACTTTTATTGGATTTTGTGATTTTTTTTCAGAATATTAGTCAAACTTCACTCTATTTTATGTAACCGTTATGTTTACTGTTTATAACTTTAATGTATTGACAGATAACACTTAAGAGCGTCTTTCCTATAAAAATAGTTTTTTTTTTAATTTAATGTTTCTGCTTTTGTCTCAAGTTGTTTGTAAGGTATATAATATGTCTTAAGAAAATCTAGTCGCCTTTTAGCCATTAAGTGAAGTCTGGTAGTCTGCCAATTGCCTTAGTCTGATGATACAACGTTGTTGAATCAGGCTTAACAGTTACCCAGGCCCTTGACGCGTATTTGACATAAGTTGACTTTGTCAATCTTAAATAATGACACTGAGGTATTTGGCTGAAAAATATCCTTATATCCTATCCTTAAATATCCTATGAAAGGTTTACGCAAAGAAGATAAATAAAATAAGTTAAATAATGAAGTGTAGGTGTCCATGCTCTTCCTAAATATACTATGTACCTACAAGAATGTTGCTAATATGCTTTTTGTCTTTAGAATTACTCAAGAACTCAAAATAATTCACGAATTCAATGTCAAAATGTTACTTTCTCTAACATGTATGTTAGGTATGTAAATTATAATTGTTTGTATACGGCCAAATGCGCCTTCAGAGATGAAAATACCAATTATTTTTGATGAGGGTACATAAACATTTTATATTTCATTCAGATTCAAGATAACTGATTTGTTTTTTGCAAATTTTTCTCAATTTTTATAACATGTTATGTTATATAATCTGTACGCACCCTTAGATTTCCATCAAAGAGAACTTACATTTTGGACACTCATATACCTTGAGGCTAGCCAAGCAGCTAACTATTGCTACAAAATAAGTTTGAAGTTTATGTCTTCAAATATAATTATATGTACATTATCTATTTATTCAAATATTGTCAACTTAGCGTTTAGAAGGGAATGGTAACTGTCACAAGGTTTTTGTTATTATAAAATAATTTAGATTTGAATGGAGCGTCGAGTCGCTAAGATTTCGTTATTAAATTATGTAACCTCGAATAAATTGAAATATGATTTCTTTTTGACTTT
Source organism: Autographa pulchrina (assembly GCA_905475315.1). Lineage (NCBI taxonomy): Eukaryota > Metazoa > Arthropoda > Insecta > Lepidoptera > Noctuidae > Autographa > Autographa pulchrina. The sequence goes on along the minus strand of FR997789.1, from coordinate 6,094,993 downwards.
TTATTTGATACACCTAATCCTACTGGAATTTCAGTAGGTATATTTGAATCCAAAAACAAACTACATAAGACAACTGCTAAAAGAAATAGATATATTAGAAGAGGAAAAATGATTGGGCATCTTATACGTCATGACAATTACATAAAGAATATAATAGAAGGGAAGGTTGAAGGAAGGAGAGGAAGGGAGCGGCCAAGATACAGTTACATTACACAAATAAAAGAGAAGGCAGAGGTCATGACGTACTTGACAAAGAAGTTCAAGAATTAGCACAGGACACTGGACAGAGATAAATGGAAAGAGCTGCACCGACAAGAGCATGGCTTTTAAATTGATGGTGATGAGTAGCTACATACATATTTTATCATGTTTTCTTTTTGCTATAAAGAAGTGTAAAAGGTCAAATAATCATCTCCCGAGCCTTTTCCCAACTATGTTGGGATCGGCTTTCAGTCTTACCGGATTCAGCTGAATACCGTATTTTACATGGAGCGACTGCCTATCTGACCTCCACAACCCATTTTTACTGGGTAACACAGAGATATCAAATTGAATCTATAAATAAAAATACCAAATAATAACAAGTAGATTTAATTAATATGTACAACTTATAACTAAAGTAACGATAGAGGAACATAATTAATTTAACATAGATCAAACTTAATTATTTCATGACTGAATTACGTAACATTTTACCCGGAAAGATATTGGCACAGAAAAATCACTCTCTTACTTTAAAACGACGAAATGATGTACTCATGAAGCATTATATAATATACCTAATTTTACAATGGATTTTAGAACTTAACGTTTAAACAGGGCCTCGTTTCAGCTATCTTAAATGCATGTCAGTGGTCAGTTAGTGTACTTGTCATTGTTGCCTATTTTCGTACTCGTATAAGCCTACAATAAAATCTCATTGAACTTTCGAAGATAATGATCGTAATGACGGTTAGCAGAATGCCAATTATCGTAAAAATGACCAAATGAAGCAGGTCATTCGGTCAATTCAAGCAACTCTTAAATAGCTGAATCGAGGCCCTGTAGTTTGAAAATGAACACTCAAGAAAAGGGTACAATATAAAACTAGGAAATTGTTTTGTTGGTATAACATAAAATATTTGAGAAAAATTTTATTGTATTGCTCTGTCAACTTTCTATAGAAATGAATCTTCATAAAAATAAAACCTAAAAATATATGAATCGGACTTCAGGCTATCAAAATGAGGTCGAAAAGAGGGTGCCAAAATCAAAATTGATGTTCTTATATCTGAAAGAGATACGAATTAATTTTGTTCTAAAAAAATTTTTGATTTTTCACGTGGTTGCTTGTTTATTTTGCGTAGGTACCTTTTCGTATGTTAGAGCTTTTAACCAATAGCACAGCCAAACAATCTTCAGTTCTGTTTAAATAGATGCTCTATACGACCCTTAAAAAGACTTAACTCAAACAAAAAAAAATATTGTTTTTTAATACAAAAATAAAACCTTATTCTATAACTTCATATTGACTTGAAACCTTTTTAATTATGAAGAAATTGTGTCTTATTCGCGCTCAAATAGCGTTAAAATAATTTGGTAGCTGAACATCAGCTAAATATAAATGCCGAGGTGCGTAAATCCCATGTGTGACTGGTTAACCTGAAAAATAAAAGAATATTGTAAACATAGTGCTATGGTTAGATCATTTGTTCTGTGGTTAGGTGTCAGTTTCAATAAATATAACGGCTCAGGACAGCCGACATGGGTATTATCCATTGTGCACGTGTTCGAGGTTCGAGAACATCAAATTTATAAGGGTGCGTCCACGTCTGACGAACGAGCACTACACGAGCAGCTCGCGAGCCGTTCGCGAACCGCTCGAGGCGTGCTCGCGAGCCGCTCGCGAGCATGCCGCGAGCGGCATAAATGACTGTTGTCACTCTAATTCGACCTTCACTGTGCGGCGCCGACATATAAGTATGGTTCCCAAGTTTGGAATGAGATGGGCGTGCGTGAGTTGTTCCTGGGATATATAATAAGCTGACTGACCGTCAGCGCGTGGTAGCGCCGTGTTCGTCCTCGATGTGCGTGCGGAAGAGCGCGCGCGAGGCGGACTCGAACCCGCACGCGCCGCACACCAGCACGTCCGCCGCCTCCACCTCCTCCGTGTCCAGGTGCACCGTGTCTGCACGGACATCACTCTTACTCACAGGCTGTTAAGAAAACCCTGTCCGACCCGAAAGGGTCATAGAGGGTTCACAGTCACATGCCCAAATAAAATATCAAATTTGGAAAATTCATGATAGAAACAATAATAATGGATTTTGAAATAGCCATTTTTTGCCCCAAAATTCTATAAATTTGAGATTAAACCAAAAACTATAACACCAATTTCGTCGGTATTTTTGAGGGCCTTTTGTTTGGCAATTAGGCAGCATCTGTGACGACGCCGACTCTCTCTCTCGACTTTTGAGAAAAAATTTTTTTTAGGTTATAATTTTATTTTTCTTTTTTTCCCACATTATTGTAATCAGATATCGATACCTAACAACATCTTCACGAATCGGACAGGGTTTTCTTAACACCCTGTATACACGTTTATAACATCCTACCACCATATTGACTAACAAAAATATTTTTATTTAGAATCATATGGAATAAGGCTAAGGCCGCACTACAGTTTTTTTTCCGCAAGCAGTAAACCGTGAAGCCGCAAAACCGCCCGAGACGCAAAATAACGATTAAAAACCAGTCGCGGAGAAAAACCGTCAGTGCGGCCGCTTCCATTAGTTTCCTTTACTCACAAAACCAGGCGTTAAAATCCGCGGCGGTTTAGCCGTAGTGCGGCCTTAGCCTAAATCAATATAAAAACAAGTAATTACATGTTAAAAACTTAATTACCTTACAGGATTTTAATAAAAGGAACTACTTTTGATACAAGAAATCGAACTTGGATTAAGTTGACGCGCATTCATTTGAGTTTTTTACTACCAGAGCTGCGCTGTCTTTCGAGTTAGTTAAAAAAATAGTTTGTTTTTTGTCACAGCAGTTGCTAGACGATTTATCACGACTATGTGATCCCATTTCGATCCAACTACAATAGAAAAGACTATGGAATTTAGCTAGTTCATTAGGAATAGTTCTAAATAAACATTACTTTAACTTGAATTGATCTAGTACTACATATATTATCTAGTTTATACATAAAGCGTAATGACTTACTGCTAGTTGTATTCTCCAAGTGTTTGTCTTGTACATGCTTCATCAACTGTGGAAATAAAAATTCATAATATAACATAACATACCATCAAGCCTGTATCCCCGAAGGGTTAGGCAGAGGTGTACCAATGTACACCCACAGTTCGCCGGTATGTTTAGGTCCCATGTAATAGGGGACGAGCCTATTGCCACTCACCGGGCACAAATCCAAACTCCGACCTGCTACTGAGAATTTCATAGAAAAACCCAATAACACCTTGGTCGACTTGGGAATCGAACCCAAGACCTCTAGCGTAGCAGTCGCGCTTAGCACTACTAGGCCAACGAGGCAGTTAACAATTCAATTAATGAATATTTATTTACTTAGGTTATACAGGGTGTTAAGAAAACCCTGTCCGACCCGAAAGGGTGATATAGGGTTCCAATCACATGCCCAAATAAAATATCAAATTTGGAAAAATCCTGATAGAAACAATATAAATGAATTTTGAAATAACCATTTTTTGCACCGAGATTTCCTAAATTTTGAGATTAAAACAAAAACTACAATACCAATTTCGTCGGTATTATTGGGGGCCTTTTGTTTGGTAATTAAGTAGCATCTGTGACGATGCCGACTCTCTGTCAAGACAATGAAAAAAAAAAAATTGTTATAATTTTTATTTCTATTTTTTTTTACATTTTTGTAATCAGATATCGATACCTAACAACACCTTCACGGATCGGACAGGGGTTTCTTAACACCTTGTATGGTCGGTTGCAGAGTACAGTATGTGTATGTACCTGTGAGTGTGTGGCCCCCCTGTAGGGGCACCTCGCGCACTGCAGCGTGACGGCCGCGCCCCCGCGCCCCCCCGCGCGCCCCCGCCCCGCGCCCCCGCCGTGCTCGCGAGCCTGCACATACCACGAGGTTCATGTAAATATTTAACACAAGAACTGTTATAAAGCATTAAATATGTACATCCTAGAACATCATCAACATCATCATCCTAAAAACCTGCACCTGGTGATGGTAGAAGACTTTTGGCCGGCTGGCGTGGTGTTCCGTCGCTTCCGCGGACAGATACCACTTGAACGTACATAGGGAAGTGTTTACTAACATAGGTCTATATAAGGTGCTACAAGCTACAACTGTAATCAGCTGACTAGTTCGTCACTACATAATCTACTAGGTACGCAATAATACGCAGGCATACAAGTGTTTTAAAAGTGCAACTACTTACACGGGATGGTTTTATACTAATAAATCAATTCAAATTTATACGTTATTTTTTTTGTATGAAAAAAAAATGATAAATAGTGAATAATTTATCTTTACTATTGTAATCTATAAACACAATACTACCTCCCATTAAAGCCGTGGCAGATATTTTTATAGCACCTTATATACTAACACAAAATGTTTTTATAAAATATGTATGTTAGTTTATAAGGTATATATCTATGGGCCTTAGTGGCCTGACAATAAAAAAAAATGAAAAAATGAGGGCGCTTCTGCCACATATTTGGTCAAATAATATGATAACCCATACATTACGATGCAACTGTTTTTGATACTTTAGAGCGGGGGCACACGATGCGTTGCGACATCGGAGCGGCACCGTTTTCTTCGGTTTCACTTTCAGCGATGGCGTTATAGTAGGACCAACAACAGACGTCTTTTACGACTCCATTTTTATTAACAGGCACCCGCTTTTAGGGTGCGTCCACAGCTGACGAACGAGCATTACACGAGCAGCTCGCGAGCCGCTTATATTTTTGCAAGTTTTGCTAATATTCTTAAGTTTAATTGGGGTACTTTACATAAGCTCTGCTTAGCTTGGAATCAGATAACCGTGTGTGAGTTGTCACGAAACATTATTATTATTATATTACTAAATATATTTTGTTAGTGACCTTGTGGGCAGACATCTCCTTAACGGCGTTGCACTTGAAGGGGCAGAGCTTGCAGGAGTAGAGGTACAGCTTGAAGTTGGGCGAGGCGAGCAGCTCGTGCGGCGGCGGTAGGTCGCTTTTCCGTTTGCGACTCGTGTGACGAGATTGTTGTAGGAGCGCCCTGAAACAAAGAAAACATTTTGTATTGAAATAAAACTACATTTTACGATTTTGTCGCAGTTTATATTTAGATTTCAGGTCCCGACTTTTCGACACCTTTGCAGGGGCCCGAGTCTGCTATTTACACTCCGTGTCAGTGTGCTCATAGTTGCTCGCGCTCGGGCGGCCCGAACGCGCCCGAACCGGCCCGAGCGCGCCCGAGCGCCGCCGGACGAGCCAACTATGAGCACACTGACACGGAGTGTAAATAGCAGACTCGGGCCCCAGGTATGATGGTCACGGGCAGACTGGTATTAATTTGTAGTTTGTTTTTATTCGACTTCATGAAGAGATTCTCAATTCGACTGGTTTGGTTTTATTTCGCAATATTTTCGAGGATTACTGGTGTATTGCATGAAAAAATCTTCATCAATATCAATATAAATAAATAAATGCAGACAACATCAAATACATTGCTTTGAACCCAAAGTAGCTAAAGCACTTGTGTTATGGAATTCAAAAACTACGAAGGTACCACAAACACTCAGACCAAAGGCAAAGTAAAAAAGTTGGTTTCTACATTGACCCGTCCGAGGATCGAACCCGGGACCTCAGAGCTAGCGACACCTTGAAACCGGTGTACGCCACTCGACCACGGAGGACGTCAAAATGTATGTATAGGAAATACCTCAGTCACATAAAATAATTGAAGTTGGTAGCTTTTAACATTCACTAGATAATAAATAATAAATACTTAAATAAATAATAAAAAAATCTTTAATTTCTCATCAATTCTAGAAAGTTACAGATTAAATTTTAATAAGATAGATTAATGCTAGCCAAAAAAAATCTAGTACATATAAAATTAGTTAAAAATATAACTTACTTAGCTTTTTGTAGTGCTTTCGCCCTCTCTAAGATTTCTGTCGGCGACAATCCTTTCTGAAAGATACGATCCTTAGATAGTTATTACAATAATATTTATACACTAATTTTATATTCTGTGCTATAGTCCGGCCGCTGAGCGAATGCGTTCTAGACACATGTCAGTTTGTCTTGATGTGTATGAAGAAATAAAAAACTGGCCAAGTGCGAGTCGGACTCGCGCACGAAGGGTCTCGTACCACCGTCGTATGAGAGCCCCCCTTAAATATTCATTTTATGTGGTTTTTAGTATTTGTTGTTATAGCGGCAACGGAAATACATCATTTGTGAAAATTTCAGCTTTCTAGCTATCACGGTTTATGAGATACAGCCTGGATACAGACAGACGGACAGACAGGCAGCGGAGTCTTAGTAATAGGGTCCCGTTTTACCCTTTGGGTACGGAACCCTAAAAACCTTGTGATATTATTCATTGTAAACTGGCATAATGATATAGTTTTATTTTTCTTTAATGACAAATAAGTGATAATCATTTATTTGTAGAACATTATTTACCACATAAAATAATAATAATAATAATATCCTGGGACAACTCACACACGGTTATCTGATCCCAAGCTAAGCAGAGCTTGTGTTATGGTAACCAGACAACTGATAAACATACTTATATATTTCTAAATACATACATATTATAGATAAATTACACCCAGACACCAGAACAAATGATCATGCTCATCACACAAACATTTGTCCTGGGTGGGAATCGAACCCACGACCTCCGGTATAGCAGTCAGGGTCACTAACCACTAGACCAACAGGCCCGTCAAAAAGTTATCTTCCTGTTGACCACCTGTCAGGAATGCATTCTCTCAGTGGCCGGGTTGTAGTAACTAACTTTAAATATAATGTTACCTTGGGCTGTTCAACTTTCTTCACTACAGGAGCTTCTTGCGGTGGTGACTTGAGGAACACCAGCGAGCCTTGACCAGCGTCGTTTTCTACCACCATGAACGAATCTTGGTTATCTGAGAATAAAATTTAATAACTTTTAAACTATCGCTCTGCATGTTTATAGTAATATTATAGAACGGGGATTAGCGCGTACATGCTTAAACACCTTTAGGGCTTGACGTTTCGACCGGGTTACACGGGCCGTGGTCGCAAGCGGACTGAGTCTAAAGGTATTTAAGCATGTACGCGCTAATCTCCGTTCTATAATAAATATTATTTAGATCCAAATAATAAGAGAACAAATCAAAGTGCAGTCTTACTGCCATATTAAGGGACTTATGGGAACGTAAAGGAGTGCTTATTTAAATTATGTAATATATTATTATGTCCATAAGGAATACCTTAAGTAATAATGTGTCTGGGTGCAGCAGTGTCTACATTAATTGAAATTCATTAGCATTGTTTTAAAAAAAAAAGGAGGCAGCTTGCAAAAGACTATTTGATTTAAAGAGTTGTTTTATCTGTTGTTGCTAATCTCCTTAACAGCTGAACCAATTTAGATCAAACTTTTTGTCTTTATAAAAAGACATTTTGTCTTTATATCTTCCAAAGTTCAATCCTTTTTAAATAAAAACATATTTTAAAAGATATATAGAGTTTTTAAAGCACCTATTTCAAGTAGAAACATGAATTATTTGCAGAGTACGGAGTCCAGTTACATAAAGAAATGAACCTACCTTCAGTGTCACTAGACTGTAGAACACAAGTGACAGTGGCACTGGGGTCTGTCTCTGAAGTCCCCGCGTTGGCTACCAGCTGGTAAGACTCCTCGCCGTCTTGACATCTATGAAGGGTTGGCGTTTTAGGGTCGGTTCATCTCTGGCGGGGGACGCGTCGCGTGTTGTCGGTTGCTTGGCGCCGGGGCGGGCGGATGCTTGGTGGGGCGTTCGGCTTTTCACACTCAACTGATGTTGCGTTAGCGCGTCAGGTGTGGGGGGTTGGATGTCTCATTGCGTGTTTGTTTGTTCTGGCGTTGCGCGGCCGATGGTGCGCGGTGCGTTTCCGCCGGATATGAACCGACCCTTAGGGTGCTGTCTGTTTTTTTTGTATTTTGTGTTTAACGTTCGATAAGTGCTACTGTGTAGCCTATATTGAATAAAGAATATTTGAATTTGAATTTATGGACATTACATTATCTTCAGTTTCTATATCTTCTTGTTATAATGCTTACTTTTATAATTAATGTTCTACCATTATAAAGCTATTAACTAAACTCATAAATACTGGCTTTAGGACTTTATAATAGGGAATTCATTGATACCAGAAACTGAAATAGGTAGTGTATTTTAGAAATAACTAGCTGTGCCCCGCGGTTTCACCTGCGTGGATACCTAGGTACCGTTCCCGGTGCCTTTGTATTATTAGGGGTGGAGATGAATCCAACAAATCACTATCGTAACAAAAGTCAGGAATACTTAATTTGGTGGTTGAGTATTCTTCAATTTCCTAATTTTCAGCGCAATTTTGCAAACTTTTTCTTTAATAAGAACCTTCTCCTGACAATAACAAACACAACAAAAAAAAGAATTAGCGAAATCGGTCCAGGCATTATTGAGTTATGCGCTTACCAACACATTTAGCAATTCATTTTTATATATATAGATTATAGAAACAAAAGGCAAACATTAAACAAATATAATTAGGTGCTTTACAAGCATTGATTTATTTATTCAGTAAGTAATTAAATTATATGTATACATGTATAGAATGGGGCCAGCCCTCACTAAGACATTTGTTTTGTGGTGTATGTTATTTACCAAATGTTAATAATTAAAACTCACCGGACCAGTGTCAAGTTGAGTAGATCCAGTTGCATCAGTCCTTTACTGGTATCCAGGACTTGCATGTACTTCGGTTGCTGGTCCCCACCATCTCCTAAATCTGGGAGAATGCTGCCATGCTGGGGAAAATACTTTTTATTGTATTAAAATGAATAATTCATAACTTAACTTAATTTTGTTATATGATATGCTATCCTTACCCTGTCCTTTTCAAATGGAGTCACTTCAACTATCTGTAGTTGTCCTGAAAAAACAATCATATTTATTTGTAAGTGCAAATATGTGAAAACTAGTTAAAACCTTGTAAAAATACAAACATTAATTTCCTATTGATATTTAATAAACTATTAAAAAGTTGTGTAAATAAAGCTAGGCTAATATTTACTATGAAATCTTAACTAAAATAAATAATAATAATAAAAAATAAATGCGGACAACATCACATACATTGCTCTGAACCCAAAGTAAGTAGCTGAAGCACTTGTGTTATGGAATTCAGAAACAACGAAGGTACCACAAACACCCAGACCCGGGACAATGTGGAAAAGTTGGTTTCTACATTGACCCGTCCGGGGATCGAACTCGGGACCTCAGAGCTAGCGACACCTTGAAACCGGTGCATACGCCACTCGACCACGGAGGTCGTCAAAATGTTGTGTAGGAAATGATCTACTCCACCAGAGTAGAGGACTTGCATAAACAATTCATTTTACATTTAATTACCTACTTTTTCTGAATCAAAACTAACATGCTTAAAAATAATTAACTACACCACCCATTGGACATAAAGTTACCTTTTCCATATTTCATAGTTTTATAAATATGACTTACCATCTTTATACTCCGCAGCCAGGATCTGGCCATCAGAAGTCTCAATAGTAACCTCCTCATCAGACATTGTGATTTAAACCTGAGGAATAAGTATTACGAAACTTATAGCAATATATTATAGTAAAATAACTGTACCTATATGTACTAGGTGTGTGTTTATTTATAAGTATTCGGCTATTATGATGACTATTGGAGCTATGTGAAACAATAAAAACAGGTAAAAAACATACAGTTATATATTATTACGAATAAGTAATGCAAGAACGAAATATAAATAAGTTTTATAAAAAGTGCAACGTAAGTATGTGCTGCAATCAAAAGATACCTACGTTGTAATTACAGCGCAAGACATTTTATAAATAGCTGCACACATTTAAAAGCAAATAAAACTGTTATTTGATAATCCAAGGTAAATAATAAACAGAAAGATGTCAATCAATTTCTTTGTCAAAAATGGTTCTTGCAACACCAAAATTGTTGATGCGGTGTTTCTATGCTACAGCAATGACTTTATAATTTTATTATTGCAACAATCAATACTCACGTTTAATGGCAACAATGAAATTGTAAAACACGAAAGTACACGTCCACAATATGAATAACTCGAGAAATAACACGATTTACTTGAATTATCAAGTTAATATGGCGACGCCATTAAATTAAATATACTTCTCTTTGTAAATTACGACTTCAAGACATCTCGGCATTATGGTTGGTGTTGCCAGTTTTAATAACATAGATGAATTTTATTGTATTAGAAATTCGTTTTTTTGTTTAATTACATCATAATATGTTAATTCTTCGTCATAGTTATATATTGCTACAAAAAATATTTTTTTAAAGTAGTTAATAAAAAACGGCTTAACGTGTATCATGAAACATAACTTTTCTGTAATAGCAACATTATTGTAGAGCTCTTCTGTTTCATGATTTATATTTTATCAATCGATAAAAAAAAAGTAATTTAATTATGCAGCAGTTAATTTTGGATCAGAGACATAAATAAACATTTAAATTCAAGTCTGACGTCATCGGATGATAAAAATTACGGTTAAAGGCGTGGCTCTTGACACTACTCTCATCTCTCTTGCTTCGAACAATTTACATCGAAATTCGTGTTGCTATCTTTGTCTTATAATCCAGTTGGTATATAATTCTGATATGGTAGAGCTAAAAGCGTAAGCATAAAGAGTGGGCGACAAATGAATACAAATCCACACTCACAAGAGATCTCTGTCTTTTTCCCTCCAACACGATTACCGTAAGAATAATCTTAAAACTAAAACCCTATATAAAAATTAAAGTAGAAACAATTAATAACTCAAAAAATATCAAATGAATCGCTTTAATTAAATGAATCATCTCTTAAAGTCAGCAAATAGTGATGTTGCTTCTGTGATCGAGAAAAAAATTCTGAAATCGGAGTGCTGAATCGCGCTATCGAAGTTTTCTCGTCGTTTAGGCTAGTGTTCGATATTTATAGACTTGCGGTTGGGAGGTCCGTAGCTACTACGTATGCCGGTGCTGACAGGGAACCGGTCTAACTCCCTGTCATCAGATATGTTGAAGCGTATAAGCAATCATATAATGGTAAAATATAATGTCAAATATGTCAAGAAAATGATAAAGAGAGACTAGGTCTCATCCACACGGTAGTAGCTGATTTGACTTCCTTTTTTTTATTTTGGCATTATGCGTGAATGCCTGTGCCTCAAAACTTAAATAGGTCATTGTTTTCCCAACCCTATTTTATCGATTTCGGGTTTGCTGCAGAAAACTGCAGTAAACCCGAAATCTTACTAATATACTGTTCTTGACTAAAAAGTCAAGAACAGTATAATTACGCTAATCAAAATTCATAACACAACACATCATCTGAGCATTTTACTACGCAAAATTAAATAAACATTTGATAGCAGAATTATAGTAAATTCCTGACTCTACATTCACTAATACTAATAAAGGTACTTAGAACACAAAAATAAATAATAAGTACACATTTATTCAATACAATCATAAATAAACATAAAAATACACAGAATAATAACTGTAACATTTGCCTTAGCAATTACACTAAACACAAAGTATACTTAAGGCGTCAGACAATTTAAAAAAACACCAAAATTCTACTTAATGAAATCACCAAAATAAGTATTAAAACTTAAATCTACACACAAAAACACATATTTTATTAATTTAAAACAGAAACAACAACAAAAATCAAATACTGTTTACCAACAAACGCAAATTCGCGAGCGAATGACGCTTCCACAGGTCATTGACACGAGGTGCAAGGTATGAACGGTCAATGATCCGCCTTGACATTGATTTTTGCAATAAGTTCGCATTTTCATCAAAATATAGGTGAATCCATGTCTATTTTGAATGTTTATAAGAAATAATAGGAAATAATGTTGTATTTAATCTTTATTTTAACGTTATGTAAATAGATTTATTGTTCTAATGTTAGTTTTGGTATAATTTGTGGCTCTACTTTCAGTAATAATGAGTATTCGTTGGTTAAAATATTTGTCACGAAAATAATTATGTGCTTAGAAGCATTTAGGAAATGGACATATTATTATATATAAAAATAGTATTATTGTATGAAATAAATTAATTGTGCCTCTTTGCAGAAATTTAGCAGGTGCCATTAAATATTTAAAAGAAAATTTTTGAATTTTTCTTCCTTAATTTCTTGATATTTTAAAAATGAAATAAATAGGAAGAACTTTAAGTTAATTTTTATTGTATTTTGAATGACGAAAATATTGTTTTCGTTTACTGTATGATATGAATAACAGTAATTAAAAACCTTAAAAAGGAAGTCAATGCCGCTACATCGGTGTTTGTGAGAAGGGCTCTCGTTTTTCATTGAACAGTTTTGTTGAACAGTTTCGTTTTATTTAAACAGTTTATATTAAACCCATACATGACGACTTATCGACATATTCAGATGGCGGAGAATTACACCGGCCCTCCGCCACAACCGGCATCCCGTGTAGCAATGGACTCCCCGACACATGAACCAAGCCTCTTATATATATTCTAACTGAGGGTGAAAACTTTGATATCGCGATTCAGGCCCTGGCCTCTGATTGGTTGGTTCCAAGCGTCGTTTTGCGTCAAGGATTGAACATGAAGCCGTATTTGTACAAGGAAAGATGGATAAGTCGTGTTTTTTTTTATTTGAGTCATTTATGTTTTCTTGTAAGAATCCAATTGGAATCATGAAAATGTAGAGTTTACACATTTTGTTTTGACAATTAAGTGTAGAACCTTAAATTTGAGCCTATATTTATCTCGATTTCTCATACGTTTTCTATGTAACAATAATAAATTAAAACATAGGTATACCACTCAAACATGGACAGCAAAAATCGATAGCTTTTTTTTACTACAACATAATGGCTTTTTATTTTAAACCAAATACATTAATTTAATAATAAAGTATTAATTTAACATGGGAACATCCAAAGAGGTCATCCTATTTTTTATTTTCTATGGTTCCCAACTGTCAAAATATTCCCGCGCATTTTCTGAATGAACACAAGTAGAGCAGAGATCGTTACAGCAGTTACAAAAATGGGCAAAGGTCAATGCTCTGAACAATAGTAGGCTGTTATTAAGAAACTCTGAACGTTAAATCTATTTGCAGCAACCATTTTCTTTTGGCTGGAAATTGTCATTTTTCGCCATTATGGAAAATGTTGCAATTTTCTTGAAGGTTTTCGCTTTTTAGATACTAAGACGATCTGATATTTATTTAAATACCATCCAAAACAGCTTACATAATAGTATATTCTTGTTTGTACAGAAAAAGTAGCTTCTAGAGAAGTAGTGTAGAGATTGTCCAGGTGCGCCTCTATCCCTAAGCTGTATTTGCACCTCTCGAAAACAAAAGGCAAAAAAATCCTTTGTTTAAAACGCACATATTTTTTATTCTCCTTTTGTTTCAAAAGTCATTTGAATGAACATAGGTAGGGAATGCCTGGGATGGAGACGGATGCGTTTCCTTTACCATGGTGGGAATAATGTTAAGGTAATGTAGCAGAAAATTCCGTGATGCGCTTATTAAGAGTGTAAATCAGCTATATTCAATATTTGGATAAATCAAGAAGGGAGATCACGATAGTATTGCCTCCTTTTTACTGATATCCTGTAGTGTTGCTATCGCTTAGCTCCATCACCGGACCAGCTCAAAAATTCATATTCCGAACTCTCATACCTACATAATATGCAAAATTTCCTTTCAATCGCATATCGAGGAGTTGCTGTCATTTAGCTAGCAAAAATAAATACATAATACATAAAACATTTCACATACATAATGCACGTAAAAGAAAATCTGAAAAAAAAAACAGGAATTCGTAAGGTATGTCAGTTTTCCCGCCCAGCCGTTGACTCACTTGTGCCCGGTCTCAATTGATTGCAACACGTCACTCTGTCGTAATATAATATACACAACTAGAGCTACGTAATCGATTGATTTCAGTTATAGAGTGTGCAAGGTGTTTAGGTGATGCTGTAGGGACTTGGAGTATTGAAAAACTGGCCAAGTGCGAGTCGGACTCGCGCACGAAGGGTTCCGTACCACCGTTGTATGAGAGCCCCCTTAAATATTCATTTTATGTGGTTTTTAGTATTTGTTGTTATAGCGGCAACGGAAATACATCATTTGTGAAAATTTCAGCTTTCTAGCTATCACGGTTCATGAGATACAGCCTGGAGACAGACAGACGGACAGACAGACAGCGGAGTCTTAGTAATAGGGTCCCGTTTTACCCTTTGGGTACAGAACCCTAAAAAGAACATTTGAGCGCAGGACAGAAGTGCGTAGGTTAAAGAGATTAAAAACAGATGAATGCATAGAATGGGTACTATTACTAAGATTAAATAGGATAAAAATATGACCTTTAGGTATTTGTAATAAATGATACAAAATTACGGGATTGATTTTGATGAATATACCATGAAGCAAAAAAGAATTAAAAAGATTTTTTGAAATCGGTCCACATTAGCTGTAAATATCGCGTAACATACATAAATATACTAACAAAGAATTGAGAAACTCCTCTTTTAGAAGTCGGTTGAAAATAGCTCTTATATAATTAAGAAGCTTTCTTTTCAAACACTACTCAGATCTCTTTTGAGACCAGTATGCACAAAGAGTATCCCTTTTCTTACAGCAAAGATATCATGAGTCGAGTAGTACAAGTCACTACGCCAACTACCACTGCGCGACGAGCTGCGGGTTCGATCCCCGCATGGAACAAACATTCGTATGATCCACAAGTGCCTGTTCCAAGTCTGCATTTGCTATGTTAATATGATTTTAATGTATGCAAACTGCCTTACGATATAATGATAAGGTTACCAAGTGCGGAATACAAAAAGACGAAATATTGACTTGACTACTAGTCTGCGAGATTTTCTGTTGCATCCTTCTAGTACACAGTACACATAAAATGTATAAATGAAAAAACTAACTTCAAAGTATTTGATGGTCATAACATATTAAAATAACTCTTGAAACACGGAGTATGTGCCTATAAAAATTGAGCTTTGCCCTCGATTTCCCTGGGATCCCATCATGAGACCGTGACCATGGGGCCACTTGAAAATACACCCTTTTAAAGAAAAGAAGATTTTTCCAAAACATTCCAGGTGTCTTCGTGCAATTTGGCAACATACATAAAATATAAACATACATATGTAGATTCCTATGAATTATAAACTGTTTTTTTTTAACTGCTTCGTTGGCCTAGTGGCGCTAAGCGCGACTGCTATGCTAGAGGTCTTGGGTTCGATTCCCAAGTCGACCAAGGTGTTATTGGGTTTTTCTATGAAATTCTCAGTAGCTGGTCGGAGTTTGGATTTGTGCCCGGTTAGTGGCAATAGGCTCGCCCCTTATTACATGGGACCTAAACATACCGGCGAACTGTGGGTGTACATTGGTACACCTCTGCCTAACCCTTCGGGGATACAGGCGTGATGGTATTTTTATGTGTTTATGTATGTTTTAAGTCAGTTCAAATTAGTTCAAAACACCGATGAACTTCGGGAAGAAACAGTATTTCAAATATGAACAAGCATTTCCGTAGCTACATAGCTTAATTCAAAGTAACACTAAATCCCAATATTTATACAAATAAAACGTGCAGACGAAGTCGCGGGAACGAACGAAAAAAGGAACGAAAAAAAGTAATTACTTAATTAACTACAAAAGCAATAATGTAGAGTCACCTGTCGTTAAGAACAAAAGCTAACATGAACCGTGTTAAAAAGAGAGAGCTATCTGTGTATACAGCTCTATCCCGCTCTAACACCGGATCTACGTCAGAACTAAAACATTATAATACATGCTTTTAGCGTCGGATGCACGCGAACAACGCACGCTCTATTTATTATTTAAAGGCAAGACTCTCCATAATAAATAAGGATATAAAATAACTTTTTGTCCAATTTTTGTTTTCAAGGTATAGTACATGAGGTAAGCAAAAAACAAATATGGAAACTGTCGCATGCATTGCTCTGAAATTTAAATGCATAAATAATAAACACCATCAAATATATAAATAATATAATAATCATTAGCGGTTTCTTTTGGTTTTACCCGCGTATTAGAAACCTTTTCCTTAATTTAAGACTGTTACCGATATTTTAAAGTTATTCTGTTATTTGGGACACTTTTTGCCATAATAACCGACATCCCACACCCAGTAAGTAATAGTTAAATAAATATTTATAATCATATTTCTACATTGTCTCGGGTTTGGGTGTTTGTGGTACCTTCGTCTCTCATTCCATAACACAAATGCTGTAGCTACTTACTTTAGGTTCAGAGCAATGTATGTGATGTTGGCCATATTTATTTATTAATATATGTATAATGTACCGAACTCTTATTGACTAAATTACTTTGTTTTATTTCACTTTCTTTTATAATAAAAATGTATATCCAAATTTCTAAATTCTTTGTACATCTAGACTTAAGTTAGGAACTAAGCAGTAGGTAATATGTCTTTGTGTAATTTGCACATAAATTAGACTGTTCCCGAATGATTTATTATTATGTAAGAGTATTTATGTGCTATGGGTGGACCTAAACTAACCTTTTTGTAAAAAATCATTGTGGAAATGCAATAAAGAATATAAATATGAAATAAATTATGTAGAGTTGTAAATACAGGCGGTTCATGGTGGCCTAACTAAGCTAAGTTTATTGTAACTTGACCTTAACAGCTGTTCAAGAAACTCGTTCTACCTGCTTCCACCCCTCTTCGTTTCCGCTACAGAGTAGGAAATGTCAGAGATTTTTATATAAGTTTTATTAAAAATGTTAAATAGGCTATAAGTTGTAGACAACATTATAAAATGATGTCCTCTTTTTTTTTTAAATCACCTGTGCAATCCGTTGTTTAAGTATTTGCAGCTTTAATGTTATGTTGTGTAATAACCTTTTTTTCAGCCATTTCTGTCCCACAGCAGGACAAAGGCCTGAAGTTGTGGAATTATCTACAAAGAAATAAATGAGTTTAAAATAATGGTTCCTATACCAAGATACGATAATTAAGCAAAAACAACTTGGCCTAACTGTTCTTTTAAAACATTCACGTTCACACATTTGGACGTTTAAATAGCGGTTTCATTTCTTTTTATTTAGAAGCATTTCTATAATTTAGATTTTAAACAAAGAGGTTGATTGTAAGCAAACCTTTTTTTTGGTTTTGGTTCCTTAAACTTTCTTGTAACAATCTTACAAGGCTATATTCAATAGTACCCAAACGCCCTAATAAGAATCTTACAAGAAACCTTACCAACGCAATCAAACCTAAATTCATATCACATTTCAATAAAACACCGTTTTATTGCAAAAAATCTCTGTAACCAAGATAACCTACTTTCCTAAATCGCGCAATCGAAGTTTCCGAGCTACGCGAAACACGAACCATACATTCGCACTTTCTACCAAGGAGTCCGCAGCCACAAGGTACAGCGGTACAGTGCAGCCGTTTCAATCAAATGCACTGCACAATAATTTAGACCTTATCTCCAGTCACATAAAGAACAAACTTCAAGATTTGCCATTCTGTCGACTAGAAGAAATTGCTAGACTGTATTTGGAATACCGGTGACGCTGTAGAGAATGACGAATGCTTGAACTTGACTAATGAACGCTTACAGCCCCTATGTGGACACTTTGACTCCTGTTTTTGTCATTTAAAACAAAAACAAAATATTTTTGACTAACTATATAAAAATACATTTATGACTGATAAAACATAATTTAAAAACTTTTTGCAAATTTAGAGCTAAATAAATTTTAATAAAATAAATTTTATTAAAATAAAAAGGTTTTTATGCTAGTTTTTGTGCGCTTTTCTGACGTATTTCTACGAAGAAAATCCTCCAATTAAACAAATACTTTTAATTTTGATTAATGGCACACTTTTTTTTAGTTAATAGTGCATAGTTTTGGCACCTTAATAGGTGACTCTACATTTTCTTACTGATAAAATATTGTTTTATACTGATAGTTAAGTATTACTGCCACATTTTTATTGAAGATCTAACTTATTAGATTCTTATTAGCATCCTGATAAATTACTTCTTTACACAAATAAGTTTACAAATAACAAAAAGTTGAGTCCTAATTTCTAGATTTAGCGACATCTGTCGGCGTATAAACAAGTAACTTTCCTTACAAGTGTGTAAAAGTAAGGTAAAAGTAGAGCTAACGAGAGTTCCTACAACATCCGTAGGAAGTTGACGATGGCGCTCTACGTTACAACACATGTGTATATTATGTGTAATTTTAAGTATATTTAACATCAATCTACATACGTAACTCGTTTGTTTTCATACGACACTTTAATTAGCAACAATTGACATAATATACAATTCGACTACAAACAAATGTGTATTTTTTTGTATGTTGTTGTAATATATGTACGTTGTGAATGTGGATTTGAATTTAATTAAAGACTCCATCCGATTGAACTGGTTTTGTTTAAATAGCTTAATGTTGCTTGTTACATGCTATAGTAATATTTTTGTGCTTTTTTTTCGAACTATTCAGAAGATAAAGCGAAAAGCCAGCTTTATGTAAAGAGTTTATTAAAACTATCTTTTCTAGGAGGTACTTTCTGTAGTTTTATCTGATATGAAACGGAATTTATATATTTTAATAAACTTATAAAATATACTTATTCACAAAATATCTTACTGAATAGGTTTTTCCTGTGCTTCGGACAATCCTAGGGCTCCAATGCGCAGGTCAAAACAACGTCAATATCACTTTGTCAAAATCGTGAATCCGACAACAAATGTTTTAAAATGATTAAATATTAATTTATAAACGTGTTCCTAATATTTTATAGTCGTATAAAAAGTTTAATTATTTATTCAGAAGCAGTTTGTATAAAAAAGGGAATTCTGTTGAGGTAATTTTCAGTTTTATTTCACCACTGTGTTAGTCAAATAGAATACTAGATTTTTATGTGAATTTACGTAATTTTGTAAATAAAAGTGTTTTTTATTTATCCTAGAATTTAAGCCGTATTTTTATATTGTATAATTCTTTAAAAATAATCATTCTAAGAGAAATTACAAAGAGGACATTTATTTTCTGAAACTCTGCCTCCAAATACCTATATGGTTTGTAATTTTTAATGAACAGTTTTCGAGTCAAATACAGCTGAATAAATACAAATTATCACGAGAAAGTAAAATTACATGACTAAGCACATATTCGACGACAAAATTTTTAAAAATCCTAACATATGCCACGAAGCATTAATATTATTGTCCCGTTTTTAACTACATTTTTTTTCAGATTAAAATGGCTACAAGCGGCTCCGGTGCAGTTTTCTTTTTAGGAACAAGAGCACATTATCAGGTACTAGAAAGAAATACTAATAACCAAAAATAAATACCTACATACAAAGCGATAAAAATCACATCAAAATAGAATAATAATAAAATTGCCAATATTTTGCTAGATTTTTTAATTTTACAGTTGTATTATTTTGATCGCAAATCAATTTAGTAATTTATTTATTTAAAACAGCATGGAGGACTTACAGCTAACCAAATATGTAATAAGATTATGCAGAATTTAGTAATTAAAGGCAACAGCTTTAAAATCAAACAGGCACAGGAAAATGTAGAGTCTGTGTTTAAATAAAAACGGGCTCTACATTTTTTGCCAAATTCCCCAAAGCGCCAATCGAGTGGTCTTCGATTTATTCTCTTTTTAGACGTCTCTACCTTAGGGGGACAAATATAGTAAGACAGGAAACTCTTTTTTGACCTCAGTTTTTTTTGCATTGAGAAAACAAGGCAAATTTACTTATGATATAGTGACTTAAAGTTTGAAATGTAATATCATCAATTTTGTTCTTGAAATTTGAACTGCCTTGTTGGCCTAGTGGTGCTAAGCGCGACTGCTACGCTAGAGGTCTTGGGTTCGATTCCCAAGTCGACCAAGGTGTTATTGGGTTTTTCTATGAAATTCTCAGTAGCAGGTCGGAGTTTGGATTTGTGCCCGGTTAGTGGCAATAGGCTCGCCCCCTATTACGTGGGACCTAAACATACCGGCGAACTGTGTACACCTCTGCCTAACCCTTCGGGGATACAGGCGTGATGGTATGTTATGTTATGTTTATCAATTTTGCTAAAAATTTATAAAATCGATGTACCGCCTATCTATCTATACTTTCGTCGCAATTTTTCGATAATGTAAGTAGACAGGTTAACAAAAAAATAACACGTGTCCAATATTTTTAACTTATTTGGCAGAAGTATAAAAAATCGATTTAAATACAAATAATATCAAACAGTTTTGCGTCCACAATTTGGACCCATTTTACCCCCTTCATATTTTCCTAGGTCCTCCAACAGCCAGAATCGAGGTTCGACGCTGAGAACGGCAACGCATCCACAGAGACGATCTACCAGAACCCCTCGGTCCAGGAGTTGTGGCCGGCAAACCAGAACCCTTCTGTTCAGGAGCTGTGGCCTAAGAAGCGGGAGGTGGACAACGAGAGATGGAACTACTGTGACCAGAGTGAGGTTACTGGTGAGTTTCGTTAGTATTTTTTTATTGGCCCATATGATCCAACTGTTGGCAAAGGCCTCCCCTTCCGTCCTCCAAACCCACTGGGGCCCGATGCCGCTATTTTAAGTCAGTGAGTGGCAGGTTAATAAACGTTCCAGTGTAGGTACTTGTTATTTTGCCTAATTTTCGTATTCAGATAATTTTAGTTTAATGAATAATTTACACCTACTTGCCACTGTTGTCATCGTAGGATTACCAGTGGCTGTTCTTATCTGAATACGAAAATTAGGCACAATAACAAGTACACTGGAACGTTTATTAACCTCACTGACTTAAAATAGCGGCATCGGGCCACTGGACGCCGGAAGGACAGCGCCGTCGAGGTCGTCCGCAGCGAAGGTGGTGTGACGATTTAGTCAGTTATGCGGGTCGCACGTTTACAGATATCGCAAAAGATATACAGATTTAGTTAATATGACTATATTTATATATACAGAAAATCTTTTCAAATTGATTACTCTTAAATGTAGTTAAAACCCGATTTCAAAGTTATAACTATTTCATATTCAAAGAAAATCACTAAAAAAATGAACAACTCCTCGTCCCGGATTCCTATTGTCCGATCATGACCATAAAACCACCTGGATATTATACAGTATAAAAAATAAATACATAGAAGGCACTGTTAACGTAGGGAGTTAAAAAAATGACTCCATTTTCATTTAAATCAAATTATTTCTTACCGATTGTATCACGGTATAGGTTTTAGATCCCGAAGTTTCGATGCCTTTGCAACTGTCATGGTCTCGGGCAGTCTGCCCGTTGAGTTTTATTTCAATGTCTAACATTCGCGTAAATCTTAGTAAGCAATACTCTTTTTCTGTCAGCCAAGTTGCTAAGTTGTAGGTATCCTTTTATTGTTACTTTCCAAGTAGTAGTAATCTTGTCTGTCCTAGTGTCAGACGACAAGGACCGTGGTGACAGCACGCTGCGCTCGCGCCGGCGCCAGAGCACGGCGGCGCTCTGCGAGTCTGAAGACATGAAGCCGGCGCTACTCAACTCTATGGGGAATAGGTGAGGGATGCTTATTAATAAATCTATCTATCTTTCTATCTATATATATAAAAATGAATTTCTGTTCGTTAGTCTCGCTAAAACTTGAGAACGGCTGGACCGATTTGGCTAATTATGGTATTAAAAGAAGGTTTAAAAGGTGGTTAGGAAGGAAGGTTTAAAAGGTGAATAAATATGAAAATGTTCAGAATTTAAAAAAAAAAAAGTTGTTTTAAGTTTATTTTATACAAAAGTTTAGGCTTTTATAGATTGAAGCAGTACGAAGTCTGCCGGGTCAGCTAGTACTTACGTTATAAAACTTGCGTTATTAAGATTGTTAGCAACGCACTAAGTCGAGGTCCGAACCCCGCAGGGGTAGCACTTAGGGGACGTTGCTGACGTAGTTAGTTTTTTCTATTGCTCTGGCTGGAGGCCTTAAGGTCCTCGCCAAAAGTCCGGTGAAAGTCAAAGCCTGCGATCAAGCTAACTGAATAGCTCTTCCAAACAAAAAAAGTTGTAACACATATTCTTATAGTAAAGAGGTGCTTTCCGATGTGCCCGATTAGTTTCAGGACTGACTGCGAGCTTGAGGCCAAAATAGATAAAAAGGTGTTATTTGAGTGAAAGGATAGAGTTGCCAATATTATTGAAAGCAGAAGATCTTGCCGTTTTTAATTAACACGCTTTTATTAGCTTCACTTGTATGTATGTAGGTATGTATGTATGTATGTAACCGACTCCTCTGGACTCGATTTTGACCCACTTTAAACGGACAGATTTAATTCAAACTTTGTACACTTATCAAGAATCAGCGACAATATAATAATTTCATAGGTTTATCTCATTATCCTGATTAGGATCACCAGGATTAATTAAATAAAAAAAAAAAAAAAAAAAAAAAAATTAAGTCTACAAAGCAATACGTTTGAATTCAGACAACACGTATTGCTGCTAGGACTAAAAAGTGAAAAATAAATATAGTTTAAAAAAACTAAAAAGCACGCAGTACTTCTAACTAAAAAAGTGAAAAATAATTTCTAATGTAAGCTGAAATTGGTAATGAACAAAAAACACTAGTATTATTGTGAAAAAGCGTGGGGCGCTCTGTGCCATATTTTTCGTCTATCGAGCAACCCAAGCTTTTTCACAATTTCAGCTTTTTTATATTTATTTTATACTTATTCTCGATGTCTGATTGTCTAAGCAAAAATGAGCCATGTAATTGTACCTTTGGTTTGCCAAGTCTAGAAAAAGTGCTTTTCAAGAAAACCTTAATCAAATTACTTGGTTATTTGCAGTCCAAAATATTGCTCTTTGGTGGTGTTTAAATCAAATGGTCGTTTTAGACTCTGTCGCTCACTCAATAATTGAGTAAGAGGGCCTAAAATAATTAATTACATTATTTATTAACCCTACGACAGCCAATCCTTAATATAATTAAGAACTAACAGTAATTATTTTTACAGCACTACAACAAAAAGCGGTAAAGGCCGCAGTACCCTCCTAGCGCTACTCTGGTCTCTCGCCCGGCGCAAGCGACGCGGCCTCGCCTCAGACGACATACACTACCTACATCATATAGACAAGGCACTCACCAGCTGCACTTACAGGGAGTCTTGCAGGTGTTTGGAGTGTCAGGTAAGTGGTAGTATTTTCATGCAGTTGGGGTAAATGGGAACAGGTTTGGGGGGTAATAGTGAACAAATCTGGCCGAAAATAGGCGGTGAGGTGTAAATTGGGGCAAGTTTAGGGGTAACCATGTATAAATGGCCCTTTGAACAAAGATTTTGGGGATAAATTGGGACAACTTTAGGGAGTAAAATTAAATTAGGGGCAATAGTGGAAAAATTTGGACAAAATGTGATTTGGGGGTAAATGGAGACATATTTATTGATAAGACAGAACAAATTACTATTCTATGGTCCGTTGCTAAGGACGCATTCTCGCAACTGATCAGATATACATATATTACCTGACTGCCTGTGCCATATAGATAACGTCCTCTCTAGCTGTATATATAGAGAGACTTAGAGACGTCTTAACTTACGTAACGGGGTAATAACGAACAATTACGGCGGGTATTACGTTACTAAACTGTGTATTTCTGGTTTTCGTACAGCATGGACTAGGTACTTCTAGGTACTTGCTCATTAAGTAAATGCTTTCTAATAATGTACGTATTCGCGTAGCAACTCATTATTTTTTAACGATGAATGACATCTTTAATCCGAAAAGCGTGTCAGAAATACCCTTATGCAACTTTATCTATATTTACCCCAATTTACATTCCGGTAACTAAAACAGTGATCCACATAGAAATATAAATGAACGTAAGTACGTTACATGACACTGTTTTCATATCAACTCATTAAAATCGTAACCAGTTACAGTCAAGCGTAATGAATTTATATTTAAGTGAATTATATAACTAAGTAGTATTATAAATAAATAAATAATAAATGCGGACAACATCAGATACATTGCTCTGAACCCAAAGTAAGTAGCTAAAGCACTTGTGTTATGGAATTCAGAAACAACGAAGGTACCACAAACACCCAGACCCGAGGCAATGTAGAAAAGTTGGTTTCTACATTGACCCGTCCGGGGATCGAACCCGGGACCTCAGAGCTTGCGACACCTTGAAACCGGTGCGTACTCCACTCGACCACGGAGGTCGTCAAAAGTATTATGTAGTACATTGCATTTGCGCTTCCAGAGTGCTACGTAAGTACGTGTGGTTTACCTCGCTACCATCCTTGTTGAGACAATCTACACCATATAGTAGAAAAAAAAGGTTAGGTAACGGGTTTTTTTTTAAAACGTAGAAATCCCCGTAGTTTTAGATGATTGCTTATCTCTTTAAAAATGTTTTAATTATAGCTAAAAGCTGTCTCAATAACACTATCAAATACAGAATCCGTATCAAAATCGGTCCATTCGTTTAAGATTGCGTCCAGATCTGACGAACGAGCATTACACGAGTAGCTCGCGAGCATGGTGTCAGCGGCGCGCGCACGTCAGGCGGACGGCGTTATTGACACTCGTGCGTTCGCGGCATGCTCGTTCGTCAGATCTGGACGCACCCTAAGTGTTACGACACAGACACATCCAACTTTGAACACCTTTTGCGTCGGGGTTTAAAATAAGTAAGGCTTAATTAGTTTTTGTGTGTCTTAGAAATTTTCTATAGGCATCTTCTTATATATAAAATTCTCGTGTCACAATGTTAGTTACCATACTCCTCCGAAACGGCTTGACCGATTTTTATGAAATTTTATATGCATATTCAGTAGTTCTGAAAATCGGCTACTATCTTTTTTTCATACCCCTAAGTGGTAGTACGTATGTAGGTAGTACCGTAGTAGGCAGGTTGGTAGGTAGTATGCAGGTTGGTAGGTAGTAGGCAGGTTGGTAGGTAGTAGGCAGGTTGGTAGGTAGTAGGCAGGTAGGTAGGTAGTAGGTAGGTAGTAGGCAGGTGCTAGGTAGAAAAAATTGCATTGCAACGCATGCCGGGTACAGCTAGTAAGTAATTTCATAAAAAAAAGCAGAATAACATTAATTTGTGTTGCACGAAAATCGCTTGTCATCGTTAGCTTAAAGCCTCTTCCCTAGGCGTACTTAGGTATGTTATTAGTAGAAGCATTAGGTACATTACTCATAGACTAACCATTTTCCAAGTCATAAAATGAGTCAAACACATATTGAATCACTCTACAATCTATACTTATAATAAATCTGTAGAAGTGAAATTCTGTACATTTAAAATATCAAAAAAATAAATGGCGGGGGGTGTTACCGTAGTAGACCGACACCGAACCCAAAAGTGTGAAAAAAAAAATTTGTCTGTCTGTCTGTCTGTTTGTTCAGGTATCACGCAAAAACTATCGGTTCGATTACGATGAAACTTGGTATAATTATTCTTTATTATCCTGGGCACCACACTAGGTAGTTTTTATCCCGGAAAAGCATAAACAATAAAAAACGAACTTAATTTTGCGGTTAAAACTCATTGATAAGTTTCGTCATCCACGCGAACGAAGTCGCAGGCACAGCTAGTTTATAAATATATATTACGATATTCCTGTTTCTACAATAAGGACTTCAGTGGTATTTTTTGTAAGTAGGTGTATCCATTTAACTCAAAACTGGCGATAATTGTAAGGTTTTTAACCGACTTTAAAAAAGGAGGAGGTACTCAATTCGACTAAGACTCAGGTATTTTCGACTGGGTGAACCGGGTTTGATGATTCTTTTTTTTATTTGAAAGCTCGTGTTTCCCATGTGGTTCTATTTCAATTTGGTCCAGTTATGACAGTGGGATCCATATCTTCTTCTTTTCGAATCGATGGTAATCTTGTTTATTTAAAAATTAAATACGCTGCGCCCAGTAGTTGGCCACACTAACTGCAGCGTCATTGGCGAGGTTTAAGTCCTCCAAAGTGCAGGTGTCCGGACACTTTGGGCACTCTAGCAGGTGTGGCATTGTCTGGTCGGAAAGGCCGCACTCACACCGGATATTGGAAGGGTCTATGATCCCCCATTTGGCTAGATTGTGTTTACAGCGTACACAACGTACACACTACCCAGGTAGGTGGGTTCGCAATCGGTTGATTGCTTTCCAGGCAGGCCACTGCAGGTTGCCTCCGGGCGGCAGATGTTCGTGAGGCGGTATATAGTTGCCTGGTGGTGGGTGCTGTTCTTCCCAGATCTTGCATCGTGCTCTAGACGGTGTTTCGTTTGTGGCCTATGTGCTCCGGAGAAAATTCTTACGACTTTTACGACGTTTACGACGTGGGATCCATATGAAAACCATAAAAGACTATTTTAAACTTTTAAACTATCGCGCTGCATGTTTATAGTAATATTATAGAACGGGGATTAGCGATACCTTTAGGGCTTGACGTTTCGACCGGGTTACACAGGCCGTGGTCGCAAGCAGACTCAGTCTGCGTATTTAAGCATGTACGCGCTAATCCCCGTTCTATAATATTACTATAGACTATTTTAAAGTGGTTTTTTTTTGTTAGAATTATTCAAATATGCGTTAATGCTTTTCAGTTGTATTTTGTAAGTAGGTGGGTGTACATTTACCTCGAAACTGGCGATACTGATAAGGTTCTTAATACATAGGTTTTACCTCGTTGTTTTATTAGATTTTCCTATATATTTTGCGACTCATTAGTAAGACACGTACACGAACTGCTCTTAAAGGCCTGCCTAACCGAATTTAAATATGTAACAATAAAAAGTAGTGAACCTATTTTGATTGATGATAACATCTTTGTTTATTTATAAAAGGCATTTAAACTACATTAAAAGCTTGGTATTCTAATTTATTATTATATTGAATTAAATAATAAAACAATAGGAATAATGTTTGAATCCAGATCCAGATTCCTTTTTACATTAACTATTCTAAATATCTCTTGTATGTATTTTTATAAAAAATGTCTTGTATACAATAGACGTAGGTATTTAATTTATTTTAATCTCTTCAATATGTAGGTATTGTGTTTCTAAGTAAACAAGCATGATATTTAAAACTATTTGTAACACCCATTTATCCTCATCATTTCTATGTATAAATAAAACTTGTCAACCTTCATGGTCGAGTGGCGTACACACCGGTTTTCAAGGTGTCACCAGCTCTGAGGTCCTGGGTTCGATCTCCGGACGGGTCAATCTTTTTTACGTTGTGTAGGCTATGTTCTGGTGTGGTAAAAATAATACTGCTTTGGGTAGATCAATAATATAATATAATTATATAATAATAATATTAAATCCATGTATGGAATGAAACAAAAAGTATTTAAAATCATTATAATTTTTCAAAGAAAATATAAAAGATTGTTTACTTAACAACAAATATAATTGACGCAGATTATAAATTTTGCAACACAATTATAAAACTATTATTCATGTCAAATATTATCGAATAAAATTTAGCATTGAAATACATGTCAGTCAAATGTCAAACTTCGGTAAGCATAACATATAAACTATGCGGTATCTGATTTTATGACTCAATTTACAAATTTGTCAATATCATATTCTAGTGTATCTGTAGTATCTACGGTAACATCAACGTTTTTCTTCCGTTCTTCCAGTCGAAGGCACTTCAAACATATTTGGCCTTTACGTAACCAGCAACCTCGGTGATACATAGTATTACATTTGTCACACATTAAAGCACCACTGTCAAATGGGTATAAAACCTCATTATTCTTACAAACTTCACATATATAGCCTTTTCCTGAACAAAGGCCACAATTCGTTATATGGGAACGGCAGAGCTCTGTTAGTTCCGTCAGTTGTGTCTCTAAGGAGCCATCGTTGATCGCTTGTAAGTGTCCCATACTGTATTTCTTGTTGACATCTCCCAGTTGAATGAATAACGGTGATAGTAAGCTCGTGCCGTCAGCACAAGCGCAGAGATACCTCCGCATCCATTCTAGATCCTTCCTCATCTTGTGCACCCATTCTAACTCAGCTATAAAGTTTATCAACCTGGGGTTTATATTTTCTATATCTATATATGGTCTTGTCCATGACAAGTTTAGCATCTGGAAGGCAATACGAGAGACATACCTCTTCTCCCAATCCCAATTATGGATAACTCTAGCTGGTATAGCTGACAGATCATTCCAGTGGCACGTTGCACAGAAATATAGGCCCGTGTAGTCACACAACCGAGGTTCATTCCAAGTGTCTTTGAAAGTTAAAGCAGTAGAACATTCAGCACATTTGTAGTCTTGAGCTGCTAGACCTTTTTCAGGGCATATATTAGTTTCGAAGCTCCCCTTTTCGGTCATAACAACATGGGCACACACCCTGCATATGTGATCTACACATTTATAATGACATAAGTACCCGCAGTCACTACATATGTATGAACCTTGCACAATACTCCATATTACACCGCTACAGTGGTCACAATACTGTTTCCTGTTGCTCGGGTTTGTCTGCTGTTCGAAGTGATGACCTTTTATAGACACACGAACTCTCGCTTGACCATTATTGTCTTTCAAATCTTCTAACCTAAGTCTTAATTCAACTAAGTATCTCACAAGCCACTTCCTTTCGTCGGAACACTGTGGGCTGCTCAACACTAACTCTTTACACTGGTTTATAGCTTTTTCTATCTCCTCCTTCGTAGCTGAACTGTGAATTTTTAACTTTTTGTTCGCGATAGATTTAGGTATGTAGTTCGAGTCGTAACTTTCGTCAGCCGAAACGCACCCAGAAGTAGATGAAGTCGACGTTCTAGAGGTAACTTCGACGCTCGGACTGCAGCATATTAAACTATTCTTGTATTTCGGAGAGTCATTTGCTATTGTTGCTGCCATAATCACTAATTTTTACACAAAGGAAGTGTCAACATGAAGTCATCACTTTATTCGAGTTAATTCCACTTCTTGTTTCACTGTCTGTTGTTTTGTTTGTTCACGACTTGTTATCTTTGATTGCGTATCATTTCAATGATGATATAATGCTTAGAAAATGATTAGAATGTTTTTTCAGTGTCAATGTATATTAATAAAGTCGTACGTACTGTCTTCATTTTTGACGGATGAGTAAAATCTTCGTGTTTGTATGTTGTTCATCCTGAATAACGTTTCGGTTTAAGTAAATAAATACATTTTTAATTGAACTCACTGTTTACTCGCTATTTTAGCCTTCATTTTTAATTTAAACAAAGAAGAAGTAAATAAAATGACAATTGATAAATGATTCCTTAAAATGTGATCATATTTCAACTACATAATTACAAAATATTAAAGAGTTTTCATTGCGACGTTTTCTAGTATTGAACGGAACGTAGTTTCACCGCCCAGGCGTACCAACTTGACGTCAATACTTTCTGCCTGTCAAAGAGAATGCAATTCACTGCGTTTAGTTGTCACATACTTTTACGTATACATTGCTTGCAATGACCCATGTTTAAATAAGCATTCAGAACAAAAGCGTCATTGTATATGCAAACAGGTTTAACCTCGCGATTTACTTTTTTAAAAAGTATACGAGTTTAACACGGACACATGAGATCAGCCGCTATTTTCGTTCCAATTACCTAGTTTATTTAATGATGACCTATGGCCTGACACGTGCGGTTAGTGTCTGGGACATCAACGGAATATAGATATTGATACGTTGATCCAGTATTAGTAGTAACGTAACGTACACAGTAATGGCGGATGGTGGATGGTAATTACACAATGGCCCGTGTTGGTTGATGGCCTTGATTCCATAGCCTTGGCGTTGTTAGTTTAATATTTGCAAGTTAATTATATGAATATTAATTAACCTTTCGATAGCTTTATACTGTTTTAATTATTGCGTTATAACTTCTAATGATGCAGTAGTCTAAGTTAGATGCCATAGTAAGGATTGTCGGTTCGATTCCCATAAATGGAAATAAGTATTTTCAGGCCTAGTGGAATTATGACTGAATTTATGTAGGGTTCGAGGTCAGGGTTGTGAGTACCAAACAATATTGAGTTCTGAGGTTTACGCGAATGTTAGACATTGAAATAAAACTACTTTTACGGATTTTATCGCGGTTTGTATTTAGATTTTAGTTCCCGACTTTTCGACACCTTTGCAGGTATCATGGTCACGGGCATGTGTAAAAGTAGTTTTATTTCAGTACCTACCTAACAAATAAAAGAAAAATTGAAAAAAACTCGGAATTGAAATAATCCTAAATTAGGAACTTTTGCCAAGTTTTTCCGTAACATATTTATCTAATGAATAATTAAAAGTTACATACCTATATAATACGTCTAGTTTATATTATAGCATTCTAGCGTTTTTTCTTTAAGTAAGTTTTTTAATTATTTCTTCCTAGTAATATTTTTATTACATGATTTGGTTCTGTCGCTCGCTTACAGCGGGAAATTAGCACTAATTTTATAGATTATTTTTTGAAGAAACCCTTTTCTTTTCTGTTGAACAAAAAGGGCTTTTAGAACAGATGTTTATAATACTTTACTGCGCTGAGCATACTTAGCGATCCCGCGGCTCCAGCAAAGACGGGACCGGGGTGTGGTCGGTGCAAGTCCGACATATCCCCACGTCGTGCCCTCGATGTGGGTTGAAGGCATTAGAGTCTGACCCCGCAAATAAAAAAAAAGCAATGTATAATTATTGTATATGTATGTAGTCATCATAATTCTCTTCTCTTCCCTCCTAGAGCCGCTACTTCGAGTGCGACGAGGACAGCGAGGACTACACCTCAGACGAGGACAGCTTCGCGCAGCGCTACGTGGAGGAGCTGGAGGCTCATCACCAGCCCGCTGCGGTCGCGGAGCCGGACGAGGATGATGATGATGATGAGGTAGGTCAGCAGTGATGTGTGTACTCCTAGTGTGATGGACACGAGGACAGCGCTACGTGGAGGAGCTGGAGGCTCATCACCAGCCCGCTGCGGTCGCGGAGCCGGACGACGATGATGATGATGAGGTAGGTCAGCAGTGAAGAAGTGCATTTAAATTTGTATGTAAAGCAAATTTGGGTTAGTTATACCATCTTTAACTCATGAACGGGTGAGCCGACTCACGGGAACGGGAACTAACAATACGGGTGAATCGTAGCACCGATGGTTTAATAATTCCAGCCTATAAACGTCCCACTGCTGGGCACAGGCCTCTTCCCATATAGAGAAGGCACGAACGTTGATCACCACGCTTGCTCAATTGCGGATTGGCGATTCCAGATCCCAATTTTAGAATCCAGGTTTCCTCACGATGTTTTACTTTACCGTTAGTCAGAAGTGTTTTACAATAATTTAGAAAGTACATATAACTTGGAAAATTTACATTGGTACGAACCTGCAACCTCGTGCATACAAATCCGTTCATTGAACCGCTTAGCCACCACGACACTCTTTTTAAAATAACCTACTATGAATTTATTATCTAAATTATTATCTTCTTTCCTTCCCCAGGTATTTGTAGACACGGTACCCGACGACAACACGTCAACCGACCTCCTTCTAGACAAGAAGATGTCGGTCTCTTCTGACGAGGTCACTGACCCCGACCTCGAGGACAAGTTGCAACTAGAAGTGGCCGCGGGTACGCCCGTCTTACTTAACTACTTACTTACACATCCTATCACTTGTAGCATACAGTAAAATGGGATTTTTGACCTTAAATGTGATTGTAAGCGGATTTTTGTGGGCTTTCGTGATTTCATCAGCTTTTTAATTAAGGTTTTTTTGAAGAAGAATCTTAAGAGAAGATAACTCATGAAATTATAAAATCGCGTGGGTTTAAAAACATGCAATTGCTAACACAACAATCAATCAATTTGACGACCTCCGTGGTCGAGTGGCATACGCACCGGTTTTCAAGGTGGCGCTAGCTCTGAGGTCCCGGTTTCGGTCCCCGGACGGGTCAATGTTGAAGATCATATTTCTACATTGTCTCGGGTCTGGGTGTTTGTGGTACCTTCGTTGTCTCTGAATTCCATAAAACAAGTGCTTTAGCTACTTTGGGTTCAGAGCAATGTATGTGATGTTGTCCATATATTTACAAAAAAAAAATAAACAGCCAATATTGGTTGGTTGCTGGCACCTACCTATGGTAGGTATAATGGAATTGGTACAAACATTTGTCCCACACACGCATGTTTGTCGCCAGCGGGGAGGCTCGCCCGCAGCACCGAGCGCAGTGCTAGTTGTGCACCATACCATGAGGCTAGCCGCGCATTTAAATGGAGAAAGTTTTTGTAAGAATTAAAAGATTATTGAATAAGCTAGTCATTTCGTTTTTTGTAAGAATTCATTATCATTACATAGCTTATGTGCGTTTCATGCATAATTGCAGTCTATAGCGCATTTTGACTGCATTTCCATATCGCATTGGAGAAAACATTCATAATATTATCAAAACAAGAACAAGTACAATATCTTGCGTCCGAATAAATAAGTTTATTTCAACGAAATACTTATAAATATAAAGTATTTATTAATTATTTGTTACAGTAATTAATATTTATTTACCTACTTAAGAAGATTTAAAACGAATTTATTAAAATAACTGTTTTTTTTTTATTTATTTTTATTAAATCACTTTAGATATACCTACATATAAATCTACGTTGTTCTATAATATGTTTACTATACTTACTTAATTTTAATCTTTTTTGAAATATTAAAACGTCATAAAACTAATATTATCGATAATTTTCCACTAGTTGCGGAATAGTCCGTGATTAAAGAATTGGGTCTAGTTCGCAACTAGTCGAGCATTTCTGATTAAGTTTTGATTACAAGTAATTTTATATTATAATACTTTAATATTATATAATTATTCGTTTATTTGTGACTACAGATTTCTATAGCTTTACAGTAAAATGTGTAAGTACCTGATATTGCGTTACTATTAAAATAAGTTTAAAACTACTGATCAGACAAGAAATAGGTTTATTTATACAAGATCTCAATAATTAAGTTTAAATTTTTCGCGATATTAAATCATGCACATGTAACATATGAATTCATCATTTTTAAAGTTACCTAAAAGAGCTGAAAAAAAATCTAAATAGTTGCCTAGTCTGCATTGAGATTTACTATTAATTAGAAAACAAAATGGAATCTAGAATCGCAAATTAAATGTTATATCTAGTCAAATAATTGTGTCAAGTCGTAACTTTATTCGTTTAGGTAAATAGGTGATTTACATTTGAAAAATAAATCTAGTTCCATAGTAGGGTAAGTCTAGTTTCAAGCATATTGCTAAAACTCCATATAGGTACGAAAGAGTAGATTCCAAGGTCAATGGGCACCTTAGTATGGAAACTATACCCACGCTGTACAGAAACAAAATACGGTGAAATAGAATGATTAAGTGTCTCTAGTCTACGACAGTATGGGTCGCATTACTGTGGGTATAGTCTGAAGGTGTTCAAGAGAAGAGTGTCTGGAAGGATATGAGGAAGGCCTTTGCCCAGCATTGTGACATTGTTCTTTGAGTTACTAATGTTTAATACTGCAATAAAAATAAAATAATGTACATGTAATTAAAAATGGGGTATAACTTAACAATTTAAATCTAGTTTGGTTTATGTACAGAAGTTTTCACAACAGGTCAGATTATGCCCAATAACCTTTGCAATAAGTTGAGTTTTGATAATCTTGCAAGATTGTGAGCTAAGTACCTATATTATTTCTACTGAAAAACATAAACTTTACAAAAGGACACAAATATATTCAGCCTATATGTATTTACTTAGAAAAACTTGACGCGGTATTGTATGAAAAATATATACCTATAAAAATATGCAATAGTATTCAAAATACGGGCCGCCCATCTAGTCAAAAGACTGGGCCTCGATTCAGCTATTTTAAATGCATGTCAGTGTACTTGTCATTGTGCCTAATTTTCATAATCAGATAAGCCTACATTAAAATCTCATTGAACTCTCGAAGAGAATTTAATTATTTAATCAATTAATGATCGTAATGACAGTTAGCAGAATGCCAATCATCGTAAAAAAGACCAAATGAAGCAGGTCATTCGGTCAATTCATGCAACTCTTAAATAGCTGAATCGAGGGCCTGTATTTATAACAATGCGTCTAAATTTCATTTCTTTGCTGAATATTTAAACAGTATTACTAGTTCTAAGATCCCTGTAAGTTCCTACGCTAATTAAACTGTGCATTATGTAATTAAAGCTTATTAAGAAATAAAAGTGAAATTAATTTAAGCTTAGTACGCATTTAAGATATAATAGTCATCAATTTAAGATTACTTCGTCGTATCGTAGACTCTTTTTTGTATAATTATTTTTGCTGAGAGAATGATTTAAATAAGAAAAACGCCTAATAAATATAGATCGCTACTAAATAAAATTATGTAAAATGTTGTATCAATAAGGTCTACTGTTATTGCGCTCACTAGTTAGCACCACTGGCGCATCAGCTGTCAAAGCCCACCAACTATGAAATTTGACATTTCAGACATCACGTGCGACTAGCGCCCCTGGCGGCGAAATTGATGACAGTAAACTTTATTCAATATGAATGCTGGATAAAACATTGTGTGACATTTTGTCAAAGACATAACGTAAAAATGTTTTGTAGATTTAGACTTTAAATTGTGATTAATCAAATCATAAAGTATTGTTAGAAAAATGCAATTCAAACATTTAGTATGTGATATTCCATTTGCTAAGATAACTAATAACGCGATTATTGCTATTATGAACTTACAAAATACAGCAAAAAATTTACACAGAGCGACCGCCTATCTGGCCTCCACCACCCATTTACTGGGTGACATGGGACAGTTTGATGGCATTTAATAACAAATCAATTGATACAGCCTACAAGTCATTGGATTTGACATAATCTTCACATAAATTATGTAAAATTCCTGTTTAGTTGGAAAAAATGATCTACAGTTGGGTTGACGGGCCTGTTGGTCTAGTGGTTAGTGACCCTGACTGCTATACCGGCGGTCGTGGGTTCGATTCCCACCCAGGACAAATGTTTGTGTGATGAGCACGATCATTTGTTCTGGTTGTCTGGGTGTAATTTATCTATAATATGTATGTATTTAGAAATATATAAGTATGTTTATCAGTGGTCTGGTTACCATAACACAAGCTCTGCTTAGCTTGGGATCAGATAACCGTGTGTGAGTTGTCCCGGAATATTATTACTAACATACTACCGATTACTAATAATGCATTTTCTATATCTCGGTATTAAGTGGTTATAATGTTTAATAATATTATTGTTATTAAAACAAACTAGTTTTACGTTTATGCAACTCAGTCAATTTCAATACTCGCCATTGAATAACACTAACTTTTCGTTTGTAAGCCAAAGTACGCCATTTTGCTACGAATTATTATAAGGTATGTTAGTGTTTATTTATTTATATTATTATGTGTAAGTTAATTATAATGCTTGTAAAATATAAATAAAGAAGTCATAAATATATCTTAGTTTTTTTGTAAACCTTGTTTTGTCACTATTATTATTAGTAAATTAAATAAATCATTGATACAAATAATTGGAAATCAATTATTAAATTAACTCATTTCGAGCTGTTTTTTTTAAACTGGCCTTATACCAGATGTTCTATTCGCCCCTTTTGTATAGATATACCCTTTCGGTAACACCCTGTATCCTCAAAAGCTTAAAATACAATATACATCTATACTAATATTATAAGGAGGAAGAAAAATGTTTAAAAAACAAACAGTTCTTAAAACTATTTTATTCTCAGTCAATAAAAAATCCATTTAATTATAATACACATAATCATTCACACGACGATATATATAATTAATTTATAACTACACCTATACGCTAGGAGGCAGGCAGTGAGATATTATACCTACATAATACGGATTTAATTAAAATTAAACAATGTTTTAAATCAGCTTGGTTCTGTACTAGTGAAGACAAATCAAACAAGCCCAAACACGATGGGATTGCGTCGCTTCGTTACAGAGTTCTTATGACCACCTTCTGGCTCCATCATCAGACCAGCTCGAAAGTACCAAAATATTGTATTGACCGAACCGAAATATTTATAAGTGTATAGTTTCATCTCAATCGGATGAAAAGAAGTGATTCTAATTTAGCTGAATAAAAACTGTACTAAGCAATTATATCTAATAATTTAGTACTTACTAGCTGTGCTTGCGACTTCGTTCGCGTGGATGACGGAACTTATCAATGAGTTTAAACCGCAAAATTAAGTTTATTTTTTATTGTTTATACTTTTCCGGGATAAAAACTACCCAGTGTGGTGCCCAGGATAATATAGAATAATTATACCAAGTTTCATCGTATTCGAACCGGTAGTTTTTGCGTGATACCTAAACAAACAGACTGACAGAAAATTTTTGATTTTGATTTTGCTCCGAGGTCGCTCCCGCCATTTATTTTTTTGATTATTTCAATGTACAGAATTTTCACTTCTACAGATTTATTTATTATAAGTATAGATTTATTTACCCTGAATTAAGTTCTTAAAATTCTAACAATATGTATCTAATTTTAACAGTTCTTTAAATCATGAAAGATAGTTTACCTGTAGGTTAAATCTCACTGTCTGCCTAATCTTATTAAATAATCTTAGAAAATAGTGATATGTACAGGTCAGATAGACAGTCGCTCTGTAACACACGGTATTCAGCTGAATCCGGTGAGACTGGAAGCCGACCTCAAGATAGCTTGAGAATAGGCTATGCTATACAATCACTATCTTCCTCGAAAAACTAATATTATAAATTATTCAACCGCTGAGAGACTGCGTTCCTGACAGATGATGACTAACAAGAAGATATAACTTTAATTTGGCGAAGAATTTACGACGGATAAATTACTGTCACTTATTTATCCTATAAACGAATCGTCATTTAAAACTATATCATTATGTCAGATTACAATGAAGAAAAATATGGCAGGGTAACTAATTTCCCCAGACCAACTGACATGTGTCAGGAAAGCATTCTCTCAGCGGCCGGATAATAATATAAACTATATTAAGTATATTTAAACTTAAGGACATTTCCTCTCTAACTGTCCTTTGCCGCCTTCGTCATACTCCTGAGAAGATATCCACATTTGTTGGAACGAGCCAATCGAAGCGAGAATTGATCCGCCTGTAATAGGATAAGTCGTGTTATTACAAGTATTTTAAATTGATATTAGTACACTTCCTAACTTTTTAATCGAAACATTTTACATACTTTTGTTATGAAGTCTTATCATCATCTCTGCCCTGTTCCCAATTATTTGTGGTCGGCGCAATGCTTATTCAGCTTTGCGCCGGCATTTCGCCGACCATAAATAATTGGGAACAGGGCAGGGAGATGATGATTGGTTCAGTACTTGCGAGAAAACAAAACTGGATGTTAAGTTTTTCTTTAGTTTAGACCATATTTATAGTCAAGATTTGAATTTTGTTAGAAATGCTTATTAGGGTTCCACAAGGGGTCAAAATGGGACCCTATTACTAAGACTTCGCTCTCCGTCCGTTTGTCACCAGGCTGTATCTCAAGAACTGCGATGACTAGACAGTTGAAATATTCACAAATTATGTATTTCTGTTGCCGCTATAACACCAAATACTAAACACAAAATAAAATAAATATTTAGGGGGGCTCTCATACAACGGCGGCACGGAACCATTCGTGCGCGAGTCCAAATAGCACTTGACCGGTTTTATTGTTGTGTAGTATGTGTTGTTTTTGGTTGAATGGTGTTTTTGTATAATACTAGTGGTGTATAGTGTAGAGCTCACCTATCCAAGCGGCGAACCGTCTCTCCGTGGAGTTGGGCGCGGCGTGTGACTTAAGGCGATGGCTGGAGGGCGCGCGGGCCGCCAGCTCCTTGGCGAGGCGCTCCAGCCAGCCCGGCACGCTCGCCACGCCGCCGCAAGCTACCACGGAACCCCATAACGCTGGTCGTGCGTCTGCGTCACACGCTGCAGCCGCTGCACAGGCTGTAGCAAGGATGTAGTTATATGACCGTGCGTTTACAATTTAACAAAAGCCGACCACGTCCACGATAAAAACCGATGCCGCGATGCCTCAAAACAAGGTTTTTATACTTCTGTCTGTCTTTTGATTCCAGTTAATCTTCAAAACGTCTAGACTTTAATAACAGGTAGCTCGCGCAAGACAGACGAAAATGGCTGAAAAAAGAGAAGGCTTAAACCCAGTAGTGGGTGATTCCGGGCTGAAATGACAATCAGGTATATAACTGTACTAAAACTAAAAAACTACACAAATTAAGCAAATAGAAGAAAAAAAATATCTTCTCACAGTAGACGGATATAACACCCTACCTAAATGTGGCGCCCCGAGCGTCTGCTCAAACAAGCACTCGGTGAGCTTGAAGCGCTCCGGCCCGAAGTCCTGGTGGTAGCCGCCCGGGAACTCGTAGTGGCTGAACGGCGCTGAAGCCACTTGACGCTCGTCGTACTGGCTCTCTGATACCTGTCAACAATACATCAGGTACAGGCAACTAACAACATGTGCATGTTAGACGACCAATAGGTCCAACGACCCAATGAGTCCCTCTTAATAGCAAGAGACATCGCGGTAGGCCCAGATGGAGATGGTGGGAGGAGCTAGACTCCTTTGATTAGGAGTGGTTCACCACAGCCCTTGCCAGAGAGAAATGGAAGAAGGGTGGAAAGGCCTTTGCCCTGCAGTAGGACGACAATGGCTGAGAAAAAAAACATAGTTAATTTTTTGGTTTTTTATTGATGGACGGTCTGACAGAAATTATCCGGCAACGGTATTAAGTAGTTTGCACAAGTAAAGCGAAAGTCAAATTTGTTTATTAGTTGTCCGGTTACCATACAACAGGCCTAGTTTGGGATAAGGTGGCCGTGCGTGAGGTCTCAAGACATTGATATTAACACATTATAATTTTTGAACAAGTACATTCTCTCATGATCTAGTAACACAAAGCTTTCAGCGGTTTCGCATACCTACTAAATCTATACTAATATTATAAAGCTGAAGAGTTTGTTTGTTTGTTTGGTTGAACACGCTAATCTCAAGAACTACTCGTTTTTCATATTACCTAAAAAATACACGAAACGACATAGAAACCCTGCCTGCCTAATGGTTGTCGTTATCAACTGATAACCGAAATTAGAATCGACTAATACGTCGCGTCACTATTACCGGAATAACGAACAACACTAGAGAGCGATGTTTGATGGCAGCGCGTGCGATTCTCGTTGTAGTAGTCTGTTGCAATATATAAATTAATAATAATCATTATGACGTCGGTGGCCTTTAAAAGTATTGTAATTGTAACGTTGAATCCATTCTAATGATAATCTTAATATATATAAATCTCGTGTCACAATGTTTGTCCTCAATGGACTCCTAAACCACTTAACCGATTATAATAAAATTCGCTCACCATGTGCAGTTCGATCCAACTTGAGAGATAGGATAGTTTAAATCTCAAATTATAGTCGCAATTTTAAGAAATTGACTCGGACGAAGTCGCGGGAATCAGCTAGTATATTATAAGTTTAAGCATCAGTGTTTTCCTTTTAACACAACATAGTAAGCGACTAAATAAAAAATTGGTTTATTTGATCAACTTTAAGGGCCTTATTACAAAAGATGGTTTAAACCAAGACTAAGGTAAACCCAGGTTTAAAATATACCCATCACTTTCTTATGTCATATAACAAAAAGAGACGGGGCTATTCTAAAACCTCGGTTTTTCTTAGACCATCTTTTGTAATAAGGGGGTAACAGTCTAATGGTTAAAAGAGTTGGCCATTGGTTGTAACAGAGTTCATATAATCAATCATACAAAATATATAGTAGATCTTCTCAGAGAAGGTAATAAGACCTGCTGATGTCTTTGTGCCGACATTGGAGGCTTGGTAATAGCCCATTGGTAATAGGTTATGCCCTTGGTAATAGTTAATAAACGCCCGACTAGTTTCGATCTAGCCTACAAGGTCTAACCCTAAACTAGTGGATCATTGTATGTATACAAAATATCTCGTGTCTCTCGCGAGAATAAAGCATATTTTAGAGCTATAATATACTATACCGTTGGTATACCAATGGGCAGCTCTTAGTATTACGTTGATACTCGACTAGTTTCAACCTAGACTCTAGACTAACCCGTAACTAGTCGAACATTTTTACACCTGCACCAAATAAACTAATTTAGGAGCTATAAAGTGATATACCGTTGAGATACAGACACAAACCTGCGCTACGCAATGGCAGAAGTCTTCGTACTGTAGCACCTTCACCAAATTACACAACGATAAAACTAACTAGTTTAGGAGCTATAACGTAATACACCGTTGAGATACAGACACAAACCTGCGCTACGCAATGGCAGAAGTCTTCGTACTGTAGCACCTTCACCAAATTACACAACGATAAAACTAACTAGTTTAGGAGCTATAACGTAATACACCGTTGAGATACAGACACAAACCTGCGCTACGCAATGGCAGAAGTCTTCGTACTGTAGCACCTTCACCAAATTACACAACGATAAAACTAACTAGTTTACGAGCTATAACGTGATACACCGTTGAGATACAGACACAAACCTGCGCTACGCAATGGCAGAAGTCTTCGTACTGTAGCACCTTCACCAAATTACACAACGATAAAACTAACTAGTTTACGAGCTATAACGTGATACACCGTTGAGATACAGACACAAACCTGCGCTACGCAATGGCAGAAGTCTTCGTACTGTAGCACCTTCACCAAATTACACAACGATAAAACTAACTAGTTTAGGAGCTATAACTTAATACATCGTTGAGATACAGACACAAACCTGCGCTACGCAATGGCAGAAGTCTTCGTACTGTCGCACCTTCACCGAATTACACAATGAACGATAAAACTAACTAGTTTAGGAGCTATAACGTGATATACCGTTGAGATACAGACACAAACCTGCGCTACGCAATGGCAGAAGTCTTCGTACTGCCGCTTCAGCATGTACTGTTGCCACGAGTGTGTGAGGCCGGCGGGGAGGGTCTTCAGTGTGTAGCGACCGCGCTCTCGCTCGCGGATTACTTCTTTACTCTATGATCAAAAAATAAATAAGTTTAAGTTACACATGTGTAAAACAGATATTTCCGACAACCACTCTTACTATGGGATACTGTGTTACCCAGTAAATAGGATGTGGAGGTCAGATAGGCAGTCGCTCTGTAACGTATGGTATTCAACTGAATCCGGTGAGACTGGCAGCCAACCCCAACATAGTTGGGAAAAAGTAACGCATAGATACTTTGGTCTTTGACTCAAATTATGTTCTTTTGTGTAAACAAGACAATAAACGGGATACCTCCGGCAATACCATATTTTGTTGAAATCGGTTTTCTAATTGGTAATTTTTTGCGGAAAGAGAACTGTCTTTGGTATGGGGGCGCTGTGATACTTAATTAGCGAATTTCTTAAGTTATAAACACTCTTGCGTTAATTTATGTTAGAAAGCAATAGTTTCAGATATCGCCTTCATATTTATTTTATTTTAATAACAATGTTAGTTCCATTTTACGCCACGGTGGTTGTCTTTCCACACATAGTCTATCGGAAATATTTTCAGACAGATTTCAGTGTATTTTGTATTAATTATATTAAGTAATTTTAATTTGTTGATAAGGTACTTCGTTGATGTTACTGTGTCCTTACCGGGTTCCATGTTGAATCCACTTAGCACACATGAACGCAATAAATGATTTCAATAAATAAATGCGGACAACATCACATACATTGTTCTGAACCCAAAGTAAGTTGCTAAAGCACTTGTGTTATGGAATTCAGATACAACGAAGGTACCACAAACACCCAGACCCGAGACGATGTAGAAAAGTGTCCGGGGATCGAACCCGGGACCTCAGAGCTAGCGACACCTTGAAACCGGTGCGTACGCCACTCGACCACGGAGGTCGTCAAAATTCAATGTATATTCTATAGCTGTTACCTGTATACTGTATAGCGGTAACATCTGTATATGCATGTTGTTGAGCATGTGCTTAGCCTGAGCCGCGAGGTGGTCGCCGCCGACCGGGGATCGGACCGCCGCGTTCACTAGCGCGTAACTGTGGACAAGGATATAAATATATTACTAATTAATGGCGGATCCACGATTAAGTAACCACAAAAAAAACACATATTTCAGTTAAAATACTTATAAAATACTGTTTCGTTTAGTTAGGTTGTGTAAAGTTAAGTCAGAGTAACGTTGACCTAACCTCAATATATTACAATAGACAGAACCCAAAGTCGCCCACGCTTGACCCCTTCCAAAGTGATTTAGGTGTAGGAAATAAACGGCGCAACAAACTCAGCTCGCAAGCAGTAGTTTGATTTGCTTTTCTTCATAATCAAGTTCCTAATTAGTGCACCTTTAACAGTGAATTAGGCTATGTGAATTTATGATCTGTGAAAGGCGAATTGCTGGTTTTTATAAAACATGTTATGAAGCATTTTTATCTGCACTCACTGACTGGCGCCCGCGTCTACCACTAGCACGGTCGACTTGCCGTTAGCGAAGGCAGCTCAGACTCTACCTCTGCTATACATAGAGAAACACTCACCCGTCAATAACAGGCACTGCTGACGTCTGACTGGCGCCCGCGTCTACCACTAGCGCGGTCGACTTGCCGTTAGCGAACGCAGCTAGTACCGCACTCTTGACTAAGAAGAACGCTGGTGCTTGGTACTTCTCGAAGAGGAGTTCTGCTAGCTTCTCTCTGGCCGGACGTGTGGTCCATACCGCTTCCGTGAAGAGTGCAGGGTGGTGCTCAGATGGGGAGCGGATTACCTGGAAAGTAATTTATTTTTAGCTTTGAATTAAACCTTTTTATATGTAACTTATATGTATACCTGCGACGGCCTGTTGGTCTAGTGGTTAGTGACCCTGACTGCTATACCGGAGGTCGTGGGTTCGATTCCCACCCAGGACAAATCTTTGTGTGATGAGCACGATCATTTGTTCTGTGTCTGGGTGTAATTTATCTATAATATGTATGTATTTAGAAATATATAAGTATGTTTATCAGTTGTCTGGTTACCATAACACAAGCTCTGCTTAGCTTGGGATCAGATAACCGTGTGTGAGATGTACCTACTAAAAAAAAAAAATACCTATGTAGGCTCATAAAACTACTAAATACTTGATTGTATGTCTTAATGTGATGCTAATGTGCTTTGTGGTGAGAAATAAACTATGAATAATAATCTTAGTTTAGTTAGTAGCTGGACAAAGGTTAACTTTAAATGAACCAATCCACACAAAAATACACATAGCAATTAATATCATACAGCTACCATCATAAAATTTTGGACCATATAAAAAGAACATTTTTGTGTTTAATGACCATTACTAATAGCATGTCTGTTGATAACTTGCCCTAAAGAAAGAATTCAAGGCAAGAAAGATAATTTATATAAACATACTAGCTGTACCCAGCATGCATTGCAATGCAATTTTTTCTACCTAGCACCTGCCTACTACCTACCTACCTGCCTACTACCTACCTACTACCACTTAGGGGTATGAAAAATAGATAGTAGCCGATTCTCAGACCTACTGAATATGCATATAAAATTTCATAAAAATCGGTCAAGCCGTTTTGGAGGAGTATGGTAACTATCATTGTGACACGAGAATTTTATATATAAGATCTATCTAAGAAAACATCTAACAAGTACTACGTACTAACCTTAGCATAACAGTAATCCAGCATCTTCTCGAACAGGTCCCAGTTGTCGACCTGTCCGTCCTTCATGTACGTGTGTACCTCCATACCGGCTCTCGGTACATGCAGCTCTGTGACATCAATGTAGTGACGCAGCTCGCCTCCAGCTTTTGATCCTGAAATTGGTAATGCAGTCATGTTTAATAACAATAACAACAATCTAAGTAAATATTTACTTATACTTACTATTTTACTAATAAAATTATAAACATTAATGTTTGTTTGGCAATCATAAGTTGAAAATATAATATGATCTTTGTTACATTGACTCAACATGTCATTTAAATAGTATTTGGTTCATAACATACATAATCAGTTACAAAAACAGTTAGAAACATACTACTATGTATACATGTATGTATCATTTTTAATTATGCGAACA
Source organism: Autographa pulchrina (assembly GCA_905475315.1). Classification (NCBI taxonomy): domain Eukaryota; kingdom Metazoa; phylum Arthropoda; class Insecta; order Lepidoptera; family Noctuidae; genus Autographa; species Autographa pulchrina. Next base: position 6,050,501 of record FR997789.1, on the reverse strand, counting down.
GCTCAAAAAGCTTTCTCAATAACCACTAACTACACAGTCCAAGACTATATAAATGGTATATTGTACTGCAGAATGTTTATTTTGTCAACAAAACCAACCTCCAAAGTAATAATCGTAATAATTTCCAATATTAACTATAAAATTAGAAGTAAAAGCATTAAAACTCCAATTATCGAGTGAAAGCTTAACTATGTAAATGAATAAAGTAAAAATAGCAACAAAAAACATCGTAACCAAATTGAAGCATTTTCTTAGAAATTCTTACCGGTCTGTGTGACATTTCCATCGGGAACCTTTTCCTCGGCTTCTGGTATATGGGTAGCTGACACAGTTCCCACCACGGCAGGAATATCTGCCTTCGGAGTATCCTCCTGAGCATAACCAACGCGCAAAGAATGATGGCCGGGGTCAAACACTAGCGCCCCAATCTCATCGCCACCATATAACATCCCGTTAGGACCACTCATTTTCGCACTTTCTTGTTTATTATTTAACTAAATTGTTTTATATTTAAAGTTATTCTATAATTTCGGCGCGACTTCCGATTTTGTTGATTACGGATTGATGTCAATCAAACGTCATTGTAGAATGAATGGTTTATGTTTTGTCTGTGGTTATCCACAGATGTTAAATAAGAAACGATAAAACATGATTTGTATTCAATTTTTTCAAAAATAATAATATTGGTAACTTAACGTCTTTGTACACAAAATATTAAATATTAATTTAATTTAACACATTAAAACATTAGGCGCTTGCTTCAGTTAATTCATTTGGCAGCTTCACTTCCTTTATTATTGTCCCTAGCCTAGCAAAATAATTAAAATTAATGTTTAGGACACTGTTTCTTTAATACATAGATTTTTTTATTATATTGAATGGTCAGGTCCTACGAAGTTATTATCTCTTGCTTAAATAATATGTACCTACATATTATTATTGTAGGGCCTATTTTTGTAATCGATTTTTTTTTTTTTTAATTTAATCTCAATAAAGACCATGCCAAGCACACAATCATCTTTTTTAGCCTAAGAAGAAGGTGAAGGTTCGTTCCGGTAAGTTTATATTATGTTCTACTTAAGTTTTTTTATACTTTTTGTTAAGTGTTAAAAATTTAAAGAAATAAAATACCATCATGTGTTTTGCAAGTATATTTTGAATTTGACAGCACAATAACATATTACAACACAAATTAGTTTTATGCGAACAAATATCACGCTATTAACATTAATACAAACAAACAGATGTTGTAGTTATTGCTGCTAAAATATTTTTCTTATACAAAACTGAACGTGGTGTAGAATACACAACAATAATTATAGGTAGATGAATGGTTACCTTTAAAAGACAAAATGTAAGGTAATCCTTCAGTCAGAAAAAAATATTATACACGAATTTATCGCTTTGTCGAAATAAGAAATAAAAAAAAACATTTAGATGAATTATAGTAGCTACAAGAGTAGTACAAAATAAATAAAATTGTATCGTCTTGCGCCATTTTAAATGCATTTACCTTTACATCGTCGGAGTTGTTAGTTCAATAGAAAATACGTGTTCAATATTTTTATTTTATCTTCATGACGAACAAAAGAATATACTCATGTACCTACCCCATTACCTTTAACTGACAAGTATATATTTAAAGTCATCAACAAAATAAGAAAGATGTGGTTAATTAGACGGCGATTAAAGATAAATTCTGATCAGTTTTAGTTTCATAAGTATTTTAACAATTTGCTATCACACAACTGCCTCGTTGGCCTAGTGGTTCTAAGCGCGACTGCTACGCTAGAGGTCTTGGGTTCGATTCCTAAGTCGACAAATGTGTTATTGGGTTTTTCTATGAAATTCTCAGTAGCAGGTCAGAGTTTGGATTTGTGCCCGGTTAGTGGCAACGGGCTCTCCCCCTGTTACATGGGACCTAAACATACCGGCGAACTGTGGGTGTACATTGTTACACCTCTGCCTAACCTACCTAACCTAATGTTATGTTATCGCACAGTTAATCTTAATAAACACTCTTAAATTTTTTTATTATTGCAGCCGAAAAGTAGTAGCTTTGGGTGAAGTTTATAAGTGAAGGTAGTTAAAACCTTTTTAGTCTGTTTTATGACATCAAGATCTTGAAGAGCCCTACTAAATAATAAGCTTCTGCTATCGGTCCGTCTGTCAACTGCATCTCAAGTACCGTAATAGGTAGAGACTTAAAATGTCAACAGAGAGTCTATTTCTTTTATGAAACAACAAAAGATTAGAATGAACATACCCCACGTTTCAGATAAACTGATCAATTTAATCTGTGGTCAAATTAATTGATCACGACTGTGATTGGTTGACTAAAAAACTGTCAATCACAACGCTTAACATCATGTTTGACAGGTGATTAACTACTTTTTATGTTGATTAGCGTTTCAGATATTGGAGGAGATAGTGTTATCTTGTAAATTACGGAACCCTTTTTGACCGAGTCCAAAACACGATTAACTTTTTTTCATTGTTTGTTTCTTACTATTTTTGCTAATAGCATACCATCCGCCTGTATCCCCGAAGGGTTAGGCAGAGGTGTACCAATGTACACCCACAGTTCACCGGTATGTTTAGGTCCCATGTAATAGGGGGCGAACCTATTGCCACTAACCGGGCACAAACTATTTTTGCTAATACAACTATACAAATATAGAATTCCACAAAGACAGAAGTTTAGGAACCATACTAGAAGGCTTTTTATAGATTTTTCTATTCAAAATGTGGCTTGATAGTTTTGACTATCATTCTACAAAAAAAGGGTTCCTAAAAAAAAAATATGTGATAGAGACATGAAAAAGGAAATAGGAATTGTTCTAGTGATAATAAGTCCCAGAATTATGTACCGAATTATAAAATAAACGAAAAGGGGGATAACATTTTGACAGCCATTTCCCCTTCGAAGAAATGTCACTCCGATTCTTTGTCAACGATAAAAACCGCTGATATGTCATTTGCCAAGATAATGATTTTAAAAATTCAGTTGGTTCAGTGTCAAGTGAAGTCTATCTGTCAATTTGTACCAATCATAGGCTAGTAACATGGCTCTTAGAATGGCAGATTGGACTGATGCAAAACTAGAGACCCAGTTTTTTTTAAGCCAAGACAATAGCAAATGACGGTTTTTATCGTTGATAGAATCGCTGAACAATTATTTCTTTTTTTTTTTACAAACGAATGTCACTTTGCTAAATGGCCTTCTATTTAAAATATTAAGGCCTTGATTCTCATACACAATGTCATCAAAAATGTGTTAAAATATTGTGTGATTCTCATTAAATTGTGTAATCATTAAACATCGAAACTACGTGACTATATTTTACAAACTCTCAAGGGTGTGATCAACGAGCGACCTTACCGCGGTTTTGTTGGCTCGCCAGAAAAGCTGTGCATCGATCAAAAAAAAATCGCGGTTAGCGGCTCATCACTGTATAAAATTTTAGCGCGGCGCCTTAAAAAACAACAACTTGTCCACTGTGTACTGAAACTGCTGCGAGCTTTACCGTGAGCTCGTGGCTCGCCCATTGATCACACCCTTTACACATCAAAAGCTATCGAGCCACACCGCAATCGTTACAAAAACAGTAGTATGAAAGTACTATACCTAATAAGGTATACATCACTATATACTAATACGTATAACTACCTGTATAAGTATATACGACACATTAATTAAAAAATAATTTACATTTCACACCTGTTCAAATTTTCTATATACAAGTGCTTAAATATACAAATTTGAATTGATTTCAAGATGTCATTGACGACGTTATGACGAAAGTCGACGTCAAGAAATTACGCTTTGTTATTTTTAACTGACAATTCATTGAAGTCAGTTTAGTTAAAAAACATCTTATGGGAGTGTACCGATTTAAAAATCTGTAAGTATCGCTAGTGTTAAGTGAGGTCTATCTGTCATTTTAGACCAATCACAGGCCAGTAGCTTGTAGTCTCTCATTGGTGGAGAATGACAGATAGACCTAATGCGACACTAGCGACCATAGTGTTTTTTCTTTAATCGGTACCCCCCATATAGCACATACCGTCATCATATTTTGTCATAACGTTTGCAAATGTAGAAATTCAGTAGTTTTATACTGCCTCTAATGTCACTGTCAAAATTGACGGATAATTTGACATTTCTTGCTCATAATAGCACACAAGTAAAAGGGTTTAATATTCTCTCCTAATCCATTCTTATAAACTACACCAGTATATTTAGACACAGAATAAGTTTAATTAACTTTATCTACAATTTTAATACATATTAATGTGTAAAAATACATATAGGTATATACACGCAATTTGCAGTCATTCTAACTCTTGTATAAGTATTAGTTCTAAGTGCAAAAATGTATTAAACATAGTTAGTTACTTGTATTTAGTTGACAAATTGTTTTATAAGTGACACAATACTATGCCTTTAAAACCACAAGGTGATGTGATATCTTCATAGAGCGAAAGTGTCTTGCAGAAATGTATTTTTGCAAGTGTCCGGGCCCGAGTCTGCTATTTTAAAGTCAGTGGGTGGCGGGTTAATAAACTTTCCAGTGTACTTGTTATTGTGCCTAATTTTCGTATTCAGATAAGCCTACAATGAACAGTCAGTGGCAATCCTACAATGACAACAGTGGCAAGTAGGTGTACATTTGTCATTTAACTAAAATCATCTGAATACGAAAATTAGGTACCTACACACGGGAACGTTCATTAACCTGCCACCCACTGACTTTAAAATAGCGGGATTGGGCCCCTGACCGAAATCTGCAATATATTGCACATAAGCTTTTCCTTTTGTGAATTATTTGTGATATAGCTGTAGATAGTTAATGAAATCACTTATTTTTGTATTTTTTGTTCATTTTACAAAGTTGAATTTTGAATTATAATAACAACAAGTTCTATAACCAAACTTTTTTGCTTTTTTTGTCGCCAAACCCAATATTCAATAGGGTTACCATTCTTTTAAAATTTAATTCCAAAAATTTACAAATTGTCTCAAGCTCTCTCTTAGATCCATTTACACAAAACTATTTATATCCTGTTAATAATACTAAACAATAAATAAGAGACGATCTTCAAATTACTAAGGATTTTTGCGATACGGTTGCTAGTCTTTCATGTCGTCTATCTGTCAATTTCCACCAATCAAGAACCAGTAGCTTGTCTCCTTGTCTCTCATTGGTGGAAAATTACAGATAGATTGCTTTAGTAATTACTCTAAGTTTTAACCGCAAAAACCTATGTTACAGATCTTTAACAAACAAGCACATTTTCTGTACATACGTAAGGATTTATGAACTTTTACAAACTTTTTGATTGGTGAATATTATAATGCTTATTATTTACTGTCTAACACACATTACTGATAGAAAAATGTAATTCCCGCCAGCAGGAATAGATTCTTTAGTAACTAAACTAAAACAGATAGTTATTTAGCATTGAAGTTATGGCAAAAAATCTCCTAAATTGAACGAACGAATTGAATGAACATATAAACGGCACGCCACGCCACAATCTCACTCATCCTTTTAGGGGACTAGCCAAACAACTTAGTATATTTATTTATAAACACAATTTAAAAAATCGTGCACAAAAAATTGTATTCGATAAACTCTAAAAACATATAGTTTAAACGGCGATAATATATTATGTTTAACTTAAAGCTCAGAATAATGTCAAACAAATTATCTTTCAAAAGAAAAAACTATAATTTTTTATAACCTTTTGGCTGTCCACAGCTGGGCAAGGTCTGAAAAAGTTGGGTTTTAGTTAAAAAAGAACCTTTATTGCATCAAAGTTCAAAAGAATGGCTGAGTTGTGTCGTGCCCTGACATAAGTGTAGTCGGCCATTTTGTCCCTAATTTTTCCCGTTCTGTCATACTCTATATTAAGTGATAGCATTTCAGTCTTACGCGGAACCAGCGCCGAGGCCTTTAGTCAAATCGCTCGAAGAATCAATATATTTCACGTGAACTGTGTATTTATAAATATAATATCATGTTTGAGAGATGACATTTTGAATTATTAAACCTTAAACTAACGGGTAATAATTTGACATTAGTAAACAGTGTTGCCCACGTAAAGACTTTATTTCTACTTTTTTAATTTAGGTATTATATTTATAACTGAAATTTTGAGATGGTATTAATAAAAAATATATAAAGTTTAATCGGAATCTGTTACTTATTGCCGACAAGTATATTCTTATAAGCATAAATTATTTAATGTGGTTGTTCTGATGCCAGGTCTTAGTTTAAGATCAATATAATATTTCTCAAGCATGATATTATATTTAATAGTACTTTATATTATAATATAAATATATAAACACACATATCTATGACTAAACACCGATATATCACAAGCTACGTGTAACGTGAAGTAGAATCTTCAGTAAACATTACACTAATAAAATTACAATTTACAATAATAATATATTTAAAATACACACGTGTTATGAACCTGGTTTTAAAGAAAAACAAGTTAACTTCAACAAGGTTTAAATAAGAAAACTTGAAGTTATTAAGAAACTCAAATAATCTTAATATATAAAACGAAGTCGGGTTACGTTAAGATTTTCATGATCTTTCTCGATTCAGCTATTTTAAATGCATGTTATTAGTAGGTCAGTGTACTTGTCATTGCGCCTAATTTTCTTATTCAGATAAGCCTACAATAGAATCTCATTGAATTCTCGAAGAGAATGACCGTAATGACCAATTAATGATCGTAATGACAATTAGCAGAATGTCAGTTATCGTAAAAATGACCAAATGAAGCAGATCATTTAGTCAATTCAAGCTACTCTTAAATAGCTGAATCGAGGCCCTGGACTCGTCTCCACCTTTCATTGCAGTATATGTAATAACGCGGGTGAAACCGTGAAGCAACGTTAGTAAAGTTGAAAATGAGTGAAAGGTGTCCATCAGTTCTCCATAGCCTCTTCCCGCACTATGTTGTGGTCGGCTTCCAGTCTCACCGACAGCTGAATACCGTATGTTACAGAGCGACTGCCTATCTGACCTCCACAACACATGTTTCTGGGTAACACAGTATACCCATAGTAAGACTGGATGTCAGAATTGTTATGACTTACCGACTTTCAAAGATCAACGTGAGACAGTCGATTTCAGTTTATTGTTAATTGTTTTACTTTAAATAAACCTTGTTTAAGTTACTTTGTCTTGTAAAATACCTTGCATAGAGTATTTATCAGCTAGGTAGTGGTATTGCAGAGTTCAAAATAAGGCTTTACCACACAGATACAAAACTCTGCACTCCCATTTAACTCCGCAATCGCTTCAATACAAATTGTATATTCAAAAGTTACACTAAAAATTGTTTCCTCTCCAAAAATCAAGTGTACGTATATATTTATTTAAATACATATTTTTCTATAAAATACAAAGTCTTAATTTAGCTAGTAGTTTCATAAGTAGGATTGCAGAGTTGTTTAGTGTTGCTAGCACAGAAAAATAAATCTACCACACTTGAATGTTGCCAGCACAGAAAACTTGGTGGTTTTGGTAGATTTTTTATTGGACTATGCAGCCGACACTGATGGCGTTGAAGAGGGGCGCAGCGCCCAGGCCTCCGTCGCCGTCCGTGACTCCCGCAAGGTACTTCGCCCTCGTGCAGTCGTCACAGGTGCAGCTGTCTTTTAAGATGCAGAGGCCCCTGGCTGTAGCTATGGCTTCCCACTTGATTTGCTCATCTAGGGTCCCGCTTTTGCTTAGTAGGTGCTGGTGAAGAAATAATATATTAAGAAGCTACATTACAAAAGAATTTCGAATTATTTACTTCTGATAATAATATTTGTCATTGTAGGTTTGGACAACATAAACAATATATTTCATACACTAAAAACATACGTTAAATAAGCCACAAAAAAACTGTCTACGCCGTAGCGTTATCCGGTACTACGCTGACTACGCCGTAGTGTTCCGTAGCGTAAAATTAAAGTATGTATATTTTTTTTTCAAATTTCGTACGTATAAGTACAATTATTGGAAAGTTCAAGTTATGAAAAGTTATTGTGAATTATCTTTGGCGAGAGGCGATAAAATATGTTTTTTAGCACACTGTTTATACATAATTATATTTTTAAACATAATTCCTTGGTTGTTTTTTACGTCAGTCATCATCCCCTGAGCCTTTTCCCAACTATGTTGGGGTCAGCTACCAGTCTTACCGGATTCAGCTGAATACCGTATTTTACATGGAGCGACTGCCTATCTGACCTCCACAACCCATTTTACTGGGAAACACAGTATCCCATAGTAAGACTGGTTGTCAGAATTGACTTAACGACTGCCAAAGATCTATATTGTATGACAGCCGGGACCTACTGTTTAACGTGCTTTCCGAAACACGGAGGGGTCTCGGTATGTTATAAATGGCCACCCATCCACGGACCAACCGCGGCGAGCGCCGCTTAACCTGTATTATCGGTCAAACCGTACGGCGACGACGTAGCTACGAGCCAGTCAGATGAGTATTATAAGAACTACATTGGTGTTCTATCTATTAATTCCCTGTTGTCCCACTGCAGGGCAAAGTCCTCCATCTCCCTTCTTCACGCACTTCTGTCTTGAGGGTCTTAGGATGTTCTATATATAATTTAACTATCAATTGAATAACTAAATAGAGCTTAAATTGTCTTGTCATACCTATTCACTAACCCTATTTACTGAAACAATGATTCTCACCTGCATAACCTCAACATTACTCGCTTGCCACATATCAAAGTCCCTCAACTGCTTCTCCTTAATCCTCAACTTCTTGTTCTTCTTCAGGGTCCCGCAGTAGACCGACAGGTCTTCGCTGGCCGCTATGGAGGTCTCATCGAACTGTAGCGAGAGAACGTCGCAGGTGGTGGACGCGTCGTCGTCTACTATGTTCTTCTCATGGTCTTCTGAGTTTAGGGTGGAGATTGATGTGGCGTCTGTAGCCTGGTTCTTTAGGGGTTGGTAGTTTATCTGGAGAATAATGGATTTGTTTAGGTTCTTCTTTATATATTATCTCTATTATATAATGTTGGGTTAGTTATACCATTTATAAGGCCAGGTGGACCGATTTACATGATCACTGATTTGATGAATTTGTCTGATTTTTTTTTTAAATATCACGAATTATGAAAAGATATGTTATAACAACGTACTACTTAGTTGTAAGTATGTATGTGTAATATTTTAATCATTAAAATCAAATTTTATGGAATCAGAAAGTGACCACTAGCATTGTAATTTCGTCATTCCAAGACATATACAATTAAATTACTTTACATTGTATAAGTAGATTTTGTTTAAAAGATGCTTTATTATTATGTTACGTGTTGAATTCATGAAAATAGGTATTTTCAACGAACCTGTGGGTCGTCAAGTCTACTGCACTCGCTGATGCGACGAGTTGTCGCCATTCTTAGTGATAAATCCTGAAAAATAATAGTTTCATCTCCTAATACCAATCTTAATTACTACTTAAAATAACTGGATTTCTTACCTACCTTCACTAACACGCTTATTTATAAACAACGGTTTAGCAGATTTTAAATTCAAAGTAAAAAATGAATTTGGATTTTGCTTAATACTTTTTTTGTTGTTTATACCCTATTGAGTATGCATAAGCATATACTATTATATCGATAGCGCAGATGCAAATAGAGTAATGTAATTGAGTTTTGGAAATAGTATTTATGATTAACAATTAACTATTGGTGGCAAAACAGCTAGTTTATTTATAAGAGTGTCACTCACATCGTCCTCGCTGTCATTGTGGACTACTGCTAGCACTGCTGCGTCGTCCGGCAGACCCTTGCTGGTTGAAGGTCCCGGGGAAGACAGTGTACCCACTGGAAATAATCGCAAAATAATAATAATATCCTGGGACATCTCACACACGGTCACCTGATCCCACACTAAGCAGAGCTTGTACTATGGTAACCAGACCCTAAAAAGTCTCTAGCCTAAGTATGCGATCATACTAAGACTTCAATAACAGTCACTTAAAAAGAATTAAAATCAATTCTCTCATTTGATAATACGCCCAACATACAAGACAAACAAAACATTATTTCTGCCTCATTTAAAAATAAATGCAGCCAAAAATCTTGACCAAATAAATTTTCCACTAATAAGTCTCCAAGGCTTTGATGTCCGTCCTTCTGATGACCTTGGCCGGTCTCCAGGTTTCCACTTCTCTGGCCTACATAATGTTCTCTCAAGAGCTGAGCCAGATACTTCAAGTCTCAAGTCTCTTGAGATTTGTTAAACGATTGAGATGAAAGGAGGTCGGTTAGGTGTTGAAAAGAAACTCTTTGCACCTCGGCTTGTCTGTACAGTCACGTGCAAAAATATGAATACACATAGCGAAATTGTAAAAAAAAATAGCGAGCCTTTTGTGATTAAACTAAGTAAGAAAAATATACATGTTTGTACATGATAAGAGAATATATCATCATCAATATTCAATAATTTCTCCATAACACGTTTTACAATAATAATTAAACACGTATTAAAATAATAATCTAGAATTTAAGTAAAATTTAGATACTTAAAAATTATACTTTTTTTATAGAACCAGGACAAAATCTTGATGTTATGAGTATGATAATTTGTTCTTTGTCTGGGTGTTATTTATTTATGATATGCACATATTTAGAAATATATAAATATGTTTATCAGTTGTCTGGTTAACACACGGGCTCTGCGTAGTTTGGGGTCAGATGACCGTGTGTAGTCCGGGGATTTTATATTATATTACAGAGTCTTAAATATTTTCTTACCGTGGTCACTACTATTGCTGGTGTGCAGAAGATTCTCTGTCGAAGGCTGTTCCTGGTAGTCCCTGCTTCGGGCTTTGAAGAGTCCAAACTTCACTGGTGCCATTATCTGGAAAAAAAAATCATAATATATTATAAATAAATAAAAATCAATTTACGTAGAATAAATATATTATAATATATTTATTCTACGTAAATTGACGATAACTTTCGAAATGATAACCAAAACAGACAAATAAAAACAAACCGCATCATAATCGGTCGATTTTCATTTGAAGTGATCACATTTCTACATTGCCTCGGGTCTGGTTGTTTGTGGTACCTTCGTTGTTTCTGATTCCATAACACAAGTGCTTTAGCTACTTTGGGTTCAGAGCGAAGTATGTGATGTTGTCCAATTATTTATTTATTTATCGTGTTTGGGCTTGTTTGTTTTGCCTTCACTACTGTACTTAACTGATTTAAAAGCTTGTGTTTAATAATATTTTTTATAATACTGGTTCAATAACATAATTACCCGCTCCTTATTTACAGTTTTAACATTTTTGTCGCATGACTATTGTTAGACGCAGTTTAAGTTATTTGATATATGAAACTTAAATAACTACAGTTAAATAATAAAGGTTGTTACCATTCCGTTACGTACGGTACAGTCACGAGCAAAAATATGTATGCACTCAGTTATGTTTAATTGATTTTTCTCCTTAATTCCACATTGTTATCGTAGAACATGTTATGTAGAAATTATTTAAAACGGTGCCTTAATAATTTACATATTTTTCTGTTTGATTTGCAACAAAAAAATCTCACCAACCTTGCTATATCCTAATATCCTGGGACCACTCACACACGGTCATCTGATCCCAAACTAAGCAGAGCTTGTACTATGGTAGCCAGACAACTGATAAACATGTAATTCTAGATACATACGTACTAAAGATAAATAACACCCAGACATAGAACAAATGATCGTGTTCATCACACAAAGATTTGCATTGCATGGGAATGACCACGACCTCCGGTATAGCAGTCAGGGTCACTAACCACTAGACCAACAGGCCAGGGCCTCGGTTCAGCTATTTTAAATGCATGTCAGTGGTCGGTCAGTGTACTTGTCATTGTACCTAATTTTCGTATTCAGATAAGCCTACAATAAAATCTCATTGAACTCGAAGAGAATGATCGTAATGACCAATTAATGATCGTAATAACAGTAAGCAGAATGTCAATTATCGTAAAAATGACCAAATGACCATTCGGTCAATTCAAGAAACTCTTGAATAGCTGAATCGGGGCCCAGTCAAACAGTATACATATGTTTGCTCGTGACTGTACCCGTACCTGTGGCGAGGACATCGTATTGATTCCGTGACGCAAGTACAATGAAAGTTTCAGTTTCATGATACTTTTGTTTGCATTACATAGTGTTTTATACTGACCTATATTGTGTTGGTAGTTGGTACGGTAACTTTGGTACAGCTTTTGTTTTACTATATCGAAGATTTAAACGGTCTTCTAAAAAAAGAGGTCCACAATTATGTATTACTAGCTGTGCCTGCGACTTCGTTCGCGTGGATGACGAAACTTATCAATGAGTTATTAACCGCAAAATTAAGTTTGTTTTTTATTGTTTATACTTTTCCGGGATAAAAACTACGCAGTGTGGTGATGGATTTATGGGCTTAAAGAAAACTAATAGTCTGATTAACACAGATTTTAATTAAAATAAAAATTAAGAACGTACATCATTACCAAAAGCCGGGCCGGAAAATTGACGCTAAAAAATGGTTACCAATTATTTAACTAACTCATTTTGAGCTGAAATTTTGTAAACTGACTCTATACCAGATGTACTCTTCACCCCTTTTGGATTGATATACCCTTTCGATAACACACTGTATGTGTTTTTTATATGGGATCCGTTTTTTCAAATAGTTTGTCTAATAAGGGCTGATTTTTCCAACGCCAGATAATTTTATCAGAGAAATAATTTAGAATTTTTGACAGGTCTTCAATACAAAATCTGTCAAACACAAATTTTATCTCTCGAATAAAAATTATCTGGCGTTGGAGAAATCGGCCCTTAGACATATGTTATCATGACCTCGCAAAAAGTTTGCATGTCCTAATTCGGCCGTGGTCGCAAGCAGGGCTCAGCTATAAAAATTTAAAAGTTGCTTGAATTGACTGAATGACCTGCTATATTAAAATTTGGTCATCTGCTAACTGTCATTACGATCATTATTGGTCATTACGATAATTTTCTTCGAGAGTTCAATGAGATTTGTTTTTGCAAAGTAGATTGAAGATAGGTAGGTTTGTATTTTTATAGTTATTGTTTCCCATTATTAAATATACTTATATGAAATATACTTATCTGTAATTTGTAGAATGACCATATTCATCGAAATTTCTACAGTGGTTCCATAGCAGTGGAATAAAACAGACGGACAGAGTTAATTTCGCAGTTAAATTATAGTATGTAAAGTAAGTTATTACCGCAATATTTACCCATATCAAATTTAAAATTATTTGCACCTTCTCCATATAAATACAGTAATAACACCAGCTCGTAACTATACCACTCCTGACCCTTCGCGTATAAAAAATATGCAAAAACATAAAGTAGTTTAACTTATTTACGACTATTTTACAATAAAACTATGTTTGATTGCCATATTATGGCAGAATATGCTGGAAACTATGATCTATTGTAACACCTATTGTACCATATTCATACAAATAAAAGCATTGATTTTAATTTGTAGAAAAAATATCAAACCTAAATCATCGATGAAAAAAAAAACATAATATAATTAAAAATTAATTTAATATCTATCCTGTCATCATTGAATTTACCTAAGTAACCATAATAAATCTACTGCAAGATATCTAATCCGTATTCTTAATTCAAGCAATAATATAATTCTGATATCCTAACTATAACACAGACAATAATATGCACTGAATTAAAAAAAAAACAATACATTAAAATGTATTAATTATTTACTTCGAAATCGATAATAATATCATATAAAACAACTCTACCTACAACATGAATAAAACACAAATAATTTAGACCGAAAATACCTGGATATAATTATAATAATAATAGAACACCTACATGAAATAATAATTAAAAAAAAAATGTTCCTAAGTGCCCATTAAGTAAAAAATATTTATTTATTTACGACATTGTCATACAACCAGTTATGTTATGTTAAATACAAATTAGGATTATGTTCTTATCATTTTCAAACAATACCGAAAAGAATTATCATTAAAATTACTTATTAAAACATATCAATAATAAAATACTCACGATTTAGTAGAAATGTAAATAAAAACACACTTTTTAGATTTAGCAACGCATAACACACTTGATATGAATTGGTATCAAACGTTAAAAATATTGTATAATACAGTGTAGTCCTCAAAAATATTTCTCGAGTTGAAAATACGTGTAAAAATAGTTGGTTTTCTTCAATATTTTGTTTTAAATGTAGATTTTATTCGAGTATAAAATAAGCGGTGTCGCTCGCTTCCTGTATCGCGACTGTGGGCTCTTTCTGGTTGCTATTTTAGTTGAACTACTGAAGTTGAGAACTGTTATTAATAACCAGTTATTTTTAACGATTATTTAACTGTGATTAAATTTTTAAGGTTGATTATTATTTCACAAGAAATCTTCAATGACTAAAATATTACTAAATAATGGTAACTACAGAGTGGATTGTTAGATTTGTCAAAATATTCCCACGTTGGGCTCCAATTACATAACCTTTACATTTTGATCAAGGGATTAAGTACATCTATATCACACCCAGTTACATAACTAAGTCGACCATTATTATCGGACCTTATTCGTTCAAATATTTTACTTATAAATATACTAACAATAAATAAAACTGTACTTCCTAAACTGATGCCATTTATTTTCTAGTCCCATGTTGGGCGCCATTTTTATTAATAACCCTCAAAATAGTTTTGAACAAAAGCATTATTTAAATTACCCATATTTTTTAATAATATTATATTTTAAAACACGTTTCAACATAAAATAAAAACGAAAAATAGCAGTTTCAAACAGTAACGAACTGTTAAAAATAAACGGTTCCGCCGTGTCAACCAAAAAGCGCCTTCCGCCATTACAGTAGAACATCGTAGATGCGCGCGCACTCTGTTTATAATCCACTTAGTTTCGATTTGACACCCCGTATGATATACAACACGTCATTGTAATATGTATCTTATTGTTATGGAGTAAGGTGTATAATGGCTTGAGGGTAATGTGATATGGAAACTAGGGTATCACGCGGAACTGCTTATATTTTATTTTGTTTTTTTTTAGTGATTGATTAATAATATTGTTTAAATTGAAATCAAATATTTTCAGCTACTAATATTTGTTTACAGCAATTCTCATATTTTTCAGTTGTTTTTAAGGAAAGGAAAATAATGAACTCTTATAGGTTTTCAGTTTAATTCAATAAAAAAAACATTATACCATATATACCTATTTGAAATTCGTAATACATATTTCTACTTTATTTCTTCTCTTTATTTTGTTTTGCGAGATTCTTCTACTAAGACTTATTATTAAACAAAATAAAATTTAGCTTTGTCCTGTTAAATAAGTAAACAAACAAACACGACAACCAACCAACAATTCCCATATACAAACGAGATAATTGCCTTGAACTAGTTTAATTAATCCCTATCAAAGCAAACTGTACCATAACTTTTAGTCATAAGGTATAAATTCGCTTAACACCCAAGTTATGTCATTTGATCGCTTAGTAACAGCGGTATAATTGTTGGGGTGTGAAGGGGGGGGGGGATTATATCGCAAATGAGGTTAGGATAAAATGGAATTAAAACCTTTTTCGTAATCTATAGGTATCATAGTTGTAATGAGAATGTAGTTGTAGGTATAGTCCGTCCGCTGAGAGAATGCTTTGCTGACAGATGGTGGTCGAAAGGAAGATTTAAGAGGAAAGGGAGCGGAGAGACTTTTGAAAATTCGGTTTTTGAAGAAAGTATTGCTGACGTTCTAATTCCCCTCGCCCTCAAATTCGTGCGATAAGGACAACTGCAGCTCAGACCGAAAAACTGACGAAAAATCGAGGTTTGGCTCTCGTCTATTTTCTCCCCCAATTCTTAACCAATTTTAAAGATATTTCATTTACTGCATAAGAAAAGAATAATCTGTGCCTCTATTTTTTTTTTGCAATAATCGTTGCCAAATTTGAAAAAAAAACGCCTCTGAAAACTGCGGTCAAAATCGGCACTTTTTAGAAGGCTCTAGTTTCTTTAAATATAATTTATTTAAAAAAAGGAAAAAATAAAAATAGGGGCATAGATCTAAGTAGTTCATATTTATATTACTGCAAAAAATCATAGCCCTAAGTTCAAAAACCAGCGAGAAAACAGACGAGAACGTTTGTATGGAGAAAAGTCCACCCCCTTTCCTCTTAATTACTATCACTACAAAACTATTCATATGCCAGATTACAATGAACAATATAAAGGTGTTTTTAAATTATAAATCGAAATAGAGACACATTTAACTTTATCATTAGGCTATAATGATCTGGGCCTCGATTCAGCTATTTTGAATGCATGTCAGTGGTCGGTCAGTGTACTTGTCATTGTGCCTAATTTTCGTATTTAGATAAGCCTATAATAAAATCTCTTTGAACTCTCGAAGAGAATGATCGTAATGAGTCATAACGATCATTCTCTTCGAGAGATAATTGGTCATTACTAATGACCAATTAATGATCGTAATGACAGTTAGCAGAATGCCAATTATCGTAAAAGTGACCAAATGTAGCAGGTCATTCGGTCAATTCAAACAACTCTTAAATAGCTGAATCGAGGCCCAGACTCGGCCCCAGAGTAAAACAAATGAAAACGCCAATATCCAATGAATTTTCTAATCATTATTGAAAATTTCCATTGCCCATTTCGTAATTTTAGATTTTTTGGATTCGTCTCTGCCCCAAGACATCGGGAACCTAGATTTTCACGCGGGTGAAACCACAGCGTACAGCTAGTAGATTATATTCAGAAGGTTTTCAATGAAAAAATTATAGATTTTGGATTTTTCCACACGAAAGTGGTTTGTGTCCACAAGTTGATTTATGAGAAATATAAGACTCGTTTATATTATACGACATTAATATTTAATGAAGTAACATATTATCATAATTTATCCTTTTACCAGATTGTCTGATTAACATACAATCTGATTAAATAATTTAAGGATTCATGAGTATTTTATGAATGAACTAAATAAATGTGAACTAAATTGAACGAATGACTACCTCAACTTTACATTCATTCCCCTCGTGCACCATCGTGAATCGTCGCATTTTCTCGCTAACTACACCACCACTCGTTAGATGGCGTTGTCCGGTCTCTCTGAATGGCGGTGTTAAGATTCTGCTAGATTTAATGACTACCCCAGACGTTTGAAGTTTCATCGTTAATTTGGTTATCAAAGGCTTATAGGCTTGTCTTGTCTCCCATATGTAGCACACAAACAATAGTAAACTATGGTACGGCCGGCCAGAGAATGCGTTCCTGATAGGTGGTGGTCAACAGGAACATAATATTATAACTTTATTATGGCGAAGAATTTACTAAACATAAAGTACTTATCACTTATGACTTATAAGTATAAACAAATAATACCAAGTTATAATCAATAACATAACAGGGTTTTTTTATTTCCCCATATAAATCAAGAATAACTGATATGTGTCAGAAACGCCTTCTCTCAGCGTCCTAATTATAAAACACATAGGATCGTGAGGTCGCTATGCCCGTGGAAGATATCATAGGGTCTTATGTATCTTAATATTCTTTAATCAGAATGTGTTTGTCATAAACTCTGATTATGGAATGTGTACAAAAGTACACATTTATTTTAAGCGTTCAAAATATCAAGAGTCCATTGCTCGTTATAAGAATAAACAATAAAAATGTATCATCATCATCATCATTCAGCCAATCATAGTCCACTGCTGGACATAGGCATCTCCCAATTTGCGCCAAAACACCCGGTCCTCTGCCCTCCGCATCCAGTCCCCTCCAGCGACCTTTTTCAGGTCGTCATTCCACCTGGCGGGGGGGGGTCCTACCTTACGCTTGCCGAGTCGCGGTCTCCATTCTAGGACTCGTCTGCTCCAACGGCCATCGGTCCTTCGACAGACATGTATATGAACTAAATTTACCTATTAGTATAACGTATGATGATCTATTTTATTATAAAAAAAACCCTGCTTGATTTATATGTGTATTTCTTTCTACTGAGCAATTTCAAAATTACTTTAATTTATAATAGCTACTATAAATATTTTCTTTCAAAATAGTAAGTAGAGTCTGTGCGAAGAGCGAACTGTCTTAGGATTTGAGGGAGCTGCTGTGTTTAATTTCTGTATTTGGTATGTTGACGACCCTGCAGCATCATTAAAGTGCGACTTTATAATCTGGACCTAATGATTAAGCTCTATCTTTAGTGAAGATTAGGTTAAAAATAAAACAAATATGCCATGAAACAATCTTGTTTTTTGAATAAATACTACTTACATAGTAACACTATTTTCTCGTGTATTTATACATATTTTATTATCTATTACATTAAAGGTATTTATAGAAAAATCATTCAAAATAGTTCTTCACCCAGCCTGAGAACTATTTCTATGATTTTATATAGAAAAGCGAATAATTGACTAGAAATTGTTTTTAATATAAATAGCTAAACAAAATTTCTGCAAATTTCACAATAATACAGTTAAATGTCAAAATGACAGTTACAGAATTAGAATTCGATTTAAATAATTTTCGCAAAAGATGGGTACACAAAAGTTTTTTTTAAGTAGCTACATGTGCTATGTAAATTATGGCAATATTAAAAATAAAACAAAGAAATCGTTTTTATTGCAAGTGTTACCCATCTCAAAAAAATTGTGGAATCAATTAAAAAAAACAAGCAAACTCAGATAATTTTTTATGACATCGGTTTTTTAGTTAACCCTTTAATATGGGGTTATTGGTGTATATTAATTATTATTTATAATTATTTTACTTATATCCAAGGGTTTTGAAAGCCGGTTCGTCGTTAAAAGTATGTTCGAAGAATGGACTCTCTCGGAAGATCACAGATGCATCAGCTATGTGCATTTGTCGCTTTCCGTATCTGTAAAAAGAAATAGTTATTAATTATGATAAACAAATAATAAAGCCAGGAAACAAGGGTATTATAATAATATAATACCGGCCTATAATAAACGTCTCACGGTTTTGTCCTCTAAAGACCAGGGCCTCGATTCAGCTATTTAAGAGTTGCTTGAATGGACCGAATGACCTGCTTCATTTGGTCATTTTTACGATAATTTGCATTCTGCTAACTGTCATTACGATCATTAATTGGTCATTTCGATCAGTCTCTCCAAGAGTTTCAATGAGATTTTATTGTAGGCTTATCTGAATACAAAAATTACACACAATGACAAGTACATTGACCGACCACTGACCCATAAGTCCAGTCCTGTAAGTAAATACTCTGCATTTGTTTATACAAAACTATTGTATTGTTTGGACTATAAAAAAGACTATGACCCCTGAGTTTGTTTCGACATTTCTTCTCAGGATAGATAGTTAGATAATGTCAACTTCATCTAAATTAAGATGACGTGTAAAAGTGATTATAGAGTCCTATTTCTAAAATAAACTATTTCAATTTTATTTCAACTGCTGGGCACAGGCCTCTTCCCATATAGAGAAGGAACGAGCATTGATTTTTTCTTTTCCTTTATTTGTTTCCCAAATAAAGTAAAATAAAATAAATAAAAATTGATCACCACGTTTGCTCATTGCGGTTTGCCGACGTAAGGATATGATGTGTTATTAAAAGGGTATATCTATCCAAAAGGGGTGAAGAGTACATCGGGTATAGATACAAAAAAAAAACAATTATTTAATAAAATCATTTTGAGCTGAAATTTTGTAAACTGACTCTATACCAGATGTACTCTTCACCCCTTTTGGATAGATATACCCTTTCGGTAACACGCTTTACGGTACACCCTGTATAGTAAAGGGGTGTAAGTAGTGCCTTTTGATTGCTACCTAAGTATGTGTGGTCTACCTCGCTACCATCCTTGTTGAGACAATCTACACGACATGAGCTGTCATGTGACCATTGACTGATGCTTGTTACAAGTTTTAGGCTGTTTGCTCATTACATTATAAACGGCCTCTCTAATAAATAAGACAAGACTTCTGAAAATACTCTTTCCCTGTGTTCCTGTTATGTTAACAGCACATAAGTTCGTGAAACAATTCATAGATGGCGCAAATCACAATTTACTAAGTTAAATAGCTTTGTTTTCGGTGCTATACGCTGCAAATCTTGAATATTTCTACTTGATATTTCACAAATATACATTTTATTGATTACTGGCGCCCAATTTGGGGCTTTACTTATGAGAAAGGTGACTTCATATAAATGCTTTTTCATTCAATCTGTTATAAGAACTAATAATTTTATTAAAAGTATCAACATTAAACCCTTGTGTAATAACTTTTGCAAAACGAGTATTAAGCAACTGCTTAGGTAGAAGCTGAATCGTACAATATCGTCAGTTTATATCTGACGGAAAATGCTTCACGAATTATCGGTCTCGTGAAGCCTAATACATAATATAACCTTCAGACCTAGCACTCAACCGATGATGCTTTGGTGCTACAAGTGTGAAAGGTATGTTTTATCCTTGTTCAGGCGTTAGCGACGTATAATATGCGACAAATTTCTCGTTATATATGTACCGACCCTAAACCTTGTATACCTTATAGTCTTACCTTCCTCTCCCATGCACAGAGTAATACTCCTGCAATTCCTTCAGATAGTTTGATATTTGCTCGGCGGTGTCGAAGCGCTCGGGGCGGCGCGGGCGCGGGTACTGCGCCTGCGCGGCGCACGACAAGATGACCGACAGCAGCAACATGGCGGAGATTACGGCGCGCATTTTGTCTGCAAACAGTTATGACAACATTTAAGTATAAAAGGAATATATAGTATCTAATAGTCCTTTCTCATGATATATCGCGTGATGTTATTCGTTCCTAGGCAGGAATGCCTGTTTTCTTTAGTTTTAGAATTTTGCTATCTATAATATCCTGAGACAACTCACACACGGTCATCTGATCCTAAACCACCTGTCAGGAACGCATTCTATCAGCGGCCAGACCATAGCGTTAAATAAAATTCACTGTATAGTCGTAGTGTAAAAAGTTACTGTATAGTCTTTTGTAACTGTAATGCACAAATAAGACAGTTTTTTAGTACCGCAGGACAAACCAGGGTTATGTAACTTAATAGCCATAAGGTGTTTTGATAATAAATAAATAAAATAAATAAATAAGAAAGTATGTCATTGAAAAGTCACATTATTCCATTAATTAAGCATAGTAATCTATCAGAACAGATCAAAGCGCTGTAATCTACGCCACTTATCGTTATCGATAATATTAAGTTATTATCGATAGCTTAACATCACTATCATAATTGATTTTGAACGCTTAAGCTCTTAATTCTAGTGTATTTGATAATACTTGCGCACCGCTTTGACGGGACTTTTTGTCGCAAACTCGTTTTGATTCAATTGTAAGGCTAAAATCCAATTTCAATAATATCGTAATCTGCCGAGCCTTTTCCCAACTATGTTTGGCTCGGCTTTCAGTCTCATCGGATTCAGCTGAACACCGTATGTTACAGAGCTACTGCCTATCTGACCTCCACAATACATTTTACAGGGCAAAAAAGTATACCATAGTACAGCTGGTTGTCAGAATTGACTTAACGATTGCCAAAGATCAACGTATGACAGTCGGGACCAACGGTTTAACGTGCTATCCGAGGCACGGAGGGGTCTCGGCATGTTTTAGAAATGGTCACCCATCCACGGACCAACCGCGGCAAGCGTGGCTTAACTTGTATTATCGGTCAAACCGTACGGCTTACACTTAGCCACGAGCCCCCCTTAATTTATTCACAGTATGAGCAATAAATTAATATAATTTATGTTGACTGACAAAGCAAGATAAAAACTTAATTTAAAAATGATAATGTTACCATCTAAATAAACACTATTTTCTTTCAAGTCTTTTATGTAATATTACTCTACACTACGTCGTTATAAAGATGGGTAACCCAATAATAGATTATTTAATTAATTATTGCTTTCAAATCAAGCTGTGGGCAGTAATTAAATAATTACAGTCTGTTTTAAACAAACAGAGAGTACCAAGGTGTCCTATACATTATAAATTTAAGGATAAAAAATATAAAAATCCAAAAATAGGCGAGAAATGAGTAAATAATTATTGCTACTATCATCTGTCAAAGTCTTTTTCTTTGTAACTAAATACCGTTAAGGAAATGCCAAAATCTTCAATTTACGAAAAAAAATGCGATTGATTTTTGTACGTGGAATAAATTGGGATAATTAAGATTTATTGGCGCTAAGCGCGACTGCTAAGCTAGAGGTCTTGGGTTCGATTCCCAAGTCGACCAAGGTGTTATTGGGTTTTTCTATGAAATTCTCAGTAGCAGGTCGGAGTTTGGATTTGTGCCCGGTTAGTGGCAATAGGCTCGCCCCCTATTACATGGGACCTAAACATACCGGCGAACTATGGGTGTACATTGGTACACCTCTGCCTAACCCTTCGGGGATACAGGCGTGATGGTATGTATGTATGTATTAGATTTAACATTTGTATAAAATTATGTAATAAAAGTTTGTTATTATCACTGCAGGGCCTCGATTCAGCTATTTTGAATGCGTCGGTCAGTGTACCTGTCATTGTGCGTAATTTTCGTATTCAGATAAGCCTACAATAAAATCTCATTGAACTCTCGAAGAGAATGATCGTAATGACCAATTAATGATCGTAATGACTGTTAGCAGAATGCCAATTCTCGTTAAAATGATCAAATGAATCAGGGCATTCTGTCCATTCGAGCAACTCTTAAATAGCTGAATCGAGGCCCTGGTGCTATCTTAATACTATCTGGAAAACCTATATTCTTCAACCTATTTTTGGATCAAGTCAAAGCGATGAAAATATTAAAAGAACATAACATATAACATACCATCACGCCTGTATCCCCGAAGGGTTAGGCAGAGGTGTACCAATGTACACCCACAGTTCGCCGGTATGTTTAGGTCCCATGTAATAGGGGGCGAGCCTATTGCCACTAACCGGGCACAAATCCAAACTCCGACCTGCTACTGAGAATTTCATAGAAAAACCCAATAACACCTTGGTCGACTTGGGAATCGAACTCAAGACCTCTAGCGTAGCAGTCGCGCTTAGTGCCACTAGGCCAACGAGGCAGTCTCCATTTCCTTTTATATATTAAAAGAAATAGCCATTAATAAACGCAATTGTTTGATAATGGTTACTAGGCCTCTATTTTTAATTTACTTACATAGGTTCATTTATAGGTACCTATTTAAGTTATAATTAAAGGTATTAATCTAGTTTATAATTAGATTGAAGTTATTAGTTAAACTGTATTATAAAATCGAACCTAAAAAAAAGAAATATTATTTTCGTCGGGTCCTTTTCAACCTACTTCAAAAAGAGGAGGTTATTAATTCGTCTATATCATTTCTTTTTGTATATATGTGGACCGATTTCAATAAATCTTTCAGTAATCTGTAAAGTAGACCTCAGAGGTGGTCATATATGTTTTTTATCGAAATCAATCCGCGTTTTTTTTTAATTGATTTTGATTTTTACATGTATCCATTTTTTATTGTGTAATTAATCATTAGTAATCATCTATTACTATTTAACCGTTTATAAATTAAAACATTGTCCATTTAACATCCCCGCTAAAATTGTCCGCTTAATAAACGCATATTCGATGGTCCAAAGTGCAGTTAATTTTAACTATCGGCGCGTTCGAGGGTAGTACAAACATTGGCCGTGTGTGCACACCTCTTGTCACATTTGTAGGTTATTTTCGTAATTTAATTACCATTATCTACTTATGTGGGTAGAATAATTTTTTAGTAGAATTGTATGTTTTGTTTGTTAGTGATTTTTGTTTTTAGTAGGTTAATTTTTATGGCTCTTTTTTAACGTAAGTGAATATTTGAATACGTACAATTTTTTTTAATAATTCATTCATTCAAACTCAAACTCAAAACTTTTAGTCAGTCAGAAAAAATGTGTACGGGCTTTGTGCAATGTCGGACCACTGGAGTCATGTAGACCCCTTTTTAAACAAAACCGATTACTCACACTCGTAGAATTGTATATTTTCGAAATCTGTGTCCATGTAAAAAAGTTTTCATATCAGTTTATAAATGCTCGTGACAATTCCATTATTGGCAAAAGAGATCCCACTAGATTACTCATGCCTACCTGTAAGTCGTCATTATTCCAAAATAATTGTTATGTGATGTGTATTAAAGTGTTTAATAAAGTGCCTAAATCTATCCGAGAGTTACCTCTACGTAAAATGAAAAGAGTACTAAAATTATGGCTAACAGAACACACGTTCTATAGTATTAGAGAATTTTTTGAATTGTAATCCTTTAGAACGCCCTGTTTTGTTAATATTTCTCTCTTTTTGCCATGTATAAATTAGGCATAGTATTTAAGTTACTACTTACTTACGTTAATTATTAGTTTTATTATCATTTATTGTATTTTGCATACCGGAATGGTGAAATGTGCTGCTCTAAAACCCTACTTGTAACACCTTATTTTATCCACATTTCTCGCAAATAAATGTTTCTTTCTTTCTTTCTTTCTTTATTTGCTTTCCACAATAGCATTAATCGGTGGTAAGTAAAGAATATATAGTACATCGTGGACCCTGTTGGGCACGCAAAATTTAGGAGAGAGGAAGAACAATGGTAAGTAGGTACTTATAGCATTGAATTTGGTAAGTAATATTTATTTATTATTAAAGTATCTAGGTAGAATATATGACAGTAAGTATACTACATAGATAAATGATATTATTATATTTGTAGTGACTGACTGCCTCGTTGGCCTAGTGGCGCTAAGCGCGACTGCTACGCTAGAGGTCTTGGGTTCGATTCCCAAGTCGACCAAGGTGTTATTGGGTTTTTCTATGAAATTCTCAGTAGCAGGTCGGAGTTTGGATTTGTGCTCGGTTAGTGGCAATAGGCTTGCCCCCTATTACCTACATGGGACCTTAACATACCGGCGAACTGTGGGTGTACATTGGTACACCTCTGCCTAACCCTTCGGGGTTACAGGCGTGATGGTATGTTATGTAGTGATTGGGTATTCTTGTTTTAATTTATAGCATATAGAAGTAAACAAAATATATATTGATGCACCTTAAATAGGTATATTTTTTCGGATATAGAAATACATACATGTATATAAAGAGAAAAACTTGTAAATTTAAACAGTAAAATAAAAGTATTTAAAGAGAATTTATATTCATATGGAAAAACATAAAACTTTTCACAAACTCTATTTGAAATAAATATTAACCAATTTAATCAGATTTTACCTTCTTTTGCGGCCCCATGTTGGGCGCCAAAAATATTTAACTAAAAAAAATCTCAATTGATTCTTACAAAAAACAAAACGACTTTAAAATTGGTCTTATATGGCTTTCTTATGGATTCCACTTTCCATCCATATATCCAATAAATAAGGAATATTATTATTATATTATTATTATATTATTATTATATTATTATTATATTATTATTATATTATTATTATATTATTATTATATTATTAACTTAGAAAAGTATAAAAAGAATCATCAAAATCAGTTCACCATCAGTCGAAAGTTCTGAGGTAACAAACATAAAAAAAATACAGTCGTATTGAGTACCTCCTCCTTTTTGAAGTCGGTTAAAAATACCTTTTACTTCTAAACTCGTGATTTCAAATTAATATGAAATATATATCTAACAAGTGTATAGTAAAAACTATCGTCCTGATTACCGTCTCGGTTGAGTGCCCTATCTGAGCTCAAACTGTAATCCTGCATACTAGTTACAGTTTGTGCAAGTTATACTATCACAAGCTCGCGTTTATGTGTACAGTCACGAACAAAAATATGTATACAGGGTGTTAAGAAAACCCTGTCCGACCCGAAAGGGTGATATAGGGTTCACAATCACATGCCCAAATAAAATATTAAATCTGGAATATTCATGATAGTAACAATAATAATTAATTTTGAAATAACCATTTTTTTTTTCGCTAAATTCCTAAAATTTATGTTTTTTTTTCACATTTTTGTAATCAGATATCGATACCTAACAACACCTTCACGGATCGGACAGGGTTTTCTTAACACCCTGTACACTCTCCAATTTTTCATTGATTTTCTCTTCAACTCTAGATTGGTATTGTAAAGCGTGTTATGAAGTTTATGAAAAGAGTTCCTTATTCATGTCATATTTTTCTTTCTGAGTTTCAATACAAAAATCTCGCTAATTTATTGTTACAATTTCGCTATGTGTATAGATATTTTTGTTAGTGACTGTACTTGGTAATGGCTAGTCAAAAACAGGCTGGTTTAGGCTGTGACCTAGGCATACAGTGTGTTACCGAAAGGGTATATCTATCCAAAAGAGGTGAAGAGTACATCTGGTATAGAGTCACTTTACAAAATTTCAGCTCAAAATTATATTCATGTTTTAGCATCTAGTAATTTTACATAAAACTAACTTTACCCGGCATGCGTTGCAACGCAATTTTTTCTACCTAGCACCTGCCTACTACCTACCTGCCTACTACCTACCTTCTACCACTTAGGGGTATGAAAAATAGATAGTAGCCGATTCTCAGACCTACTGAATTTGCATATAAAATTTCATAAAAATCTGTCAAGCCGTTTCGGAGGAGTATGGTAACTAACATTGTGTGTAACTAACATGTTTAATATATGGCTTTCAATTCATGTCGAATTCATAATTATTATGATCTCGAACTTAATTAGTGACATACGCAGTTTTTTTTTTAATTCTATAAGATTTTACCAATTTGTAAATGGCTAGAGGAGTAACATTCCAATATCCAACGCTTTTGTACTTATGTACCTATTGTCACTAAGATTATTTTACAATTTCAAGCCATCAAAATGTCGTGGTGGCCTAGCGGTTCAATGAACGGATTTGTATGCACAAGGTTGCAGGTTCGAACCCAGGCAAGTACCAATGTGGCTTTTTCAAAGTTATATGTACTTTCTTAATTATTCTAAGACACTTTTGACAAACGGTGAAGGAAAACATCGTGTGGAAACCTGGATCTCAAAATTTGGGATCTGAAATCGCCAATCCGCAAAGAGCAAGCGTGGTGATCAATGCTCGTGCCTTCTCTATATGGGAAGAGGCCTGTGCCCAGCAGTGGGACGTTTATAGGCCGGATTATTAAGCCATCAAAATAAACAACATCACAGTTAACTTTACCATAAAGCTTAGTAAACATTAACTGCATTCAAAAACGTTTATCAAACTTTATTTACCAAAACACCGCCATTTTATAGGGGCCAGAAGATCAAATGCCTGTTGAAAAGTAATTATAAGTCTGAGGTTATATCTCGCCTGGTTTAGCGTAGGAGGCCAGAAACTTTATTTTGTTTACTTGAAGCATACGCAAACAAGTCGTTAAGTCAATTCTGACAACCAGTCCTACTATGGGATACTGTGTTACCCAGTAAAATGGGTTGTGGAGGTCAGGTAGGCAGTCGCTCTGTATCTACGACAGGCCTGTACGGCCGCCCGAAGAAGCTATCAGCGCCTCCGTCGACGTCGCCATAACCGGGACCTTCAGGGTGAGGCCCGGTACCACCTGCAATGGCAGGAGGCGAAGAAGGCACTGAAGGCGGCCATTGGGGAGGCTAAAGACGCCGCGAGGGAGGAGATGTTGGAGGGTCTCAACGCCGATCCTTGGGGGAGACCGTACAAAATGGTACGCAACAAGCTACGCCCTATTGGTCCCCCACTAACGGAGACCCTTCCGACTGATCTACTGGAAAGGGTGGTTCAGGCGCTGTTTCCGAGCGCTGCCAACGTTACCCCGCCCATGATGAATCCCCCATACGGGATGGGCCCTTCGGAGGACGTTCCTCCGCTGACCTCAGAGGAGTTCGCGGACGCGGTGTCCTGCCTAAGTGGCAAGAAGACGGCCCCCGGCCCCGACGGCGTACAGGCACGGGTTATGGCGATCGCTACTTCCCGTTTGGAGGAACGGTTTCGGGACCTTTTCAACCGGTGTTTTTCTATCGGGAGGTTCCCGAAACCGTGGAAGGAAGGTTTGTTAGTCCTCCTTCGAAAGGATGGGCGCCCGGCCGATTCCCCGTCGGGATATCGGCCAATCGTCCTTTTGGATGAGGCGGGCAAGACCTTTGAGCGGATAATCGCGGTTCGCCTCAAGGATCATCTTGCCGGGACCGGCCCAGACCTATCTGAGGCCCAATTCGGGTTTCGTGAGGGTCGGTCCACTATAGACGCAATACAGGGCCTAAAAGTCCTGTGCGCAGAGGCGAAAGAGAGAGGGCAGGGAGTGGTGGCGCTATCTTTTGATATCGCTAACGCGTTCAACTCCCTGCCTCACGCTGTAATATTGGAGGCCCTGAGGTACCACAGAGTACCGCATTACCTGGTGGCGCTTCTGGCCGACTACCTACGTGACCGCGAGGTCTTGTTTAAAAGTAGAAACGGCAGCGTCAAGCGCCGCCGGGTGGACACCGGAGTTCCACAGGGGTCGGTCCTTGGGCCACTCCTGTGGAACATAGGTTATAACTGGGTGCTTCGGGGCGCCCTCCTCCCAGACATGGGTATCTTCTGCTATGCAGACGATACCCTAGTCACTGCCCGAGGAAGGACATATGGGGAAGCTGCACGCCTGGCTTCTGCTGGCGGCACGCTGGTTGCCAACAGAATGGGACGTCTGGGGCTAAAAGTAGCCCTGGAAAAGACAGAGCCCATTTATTTTCCGGGGCCTCGTCAGCGCAAGCCTCCTGATGCGCACGTTGTGGTAGCTGGCGTCAGGATCAATGTGAAGGCCAGGATGAAATATCTGGGCCTGATCCTGGACGCCAAGTGGGAGTTTGGCCCCCACTTTCAAGGTCTTGCTACGCGCCTCCTTAAAGCGGCTAACGCCTTTTCCTGGCGCCTTCCTAACCTGGGGGGGCCACGGACTAGTTGCCGCCGCCTCTATGCCGGAGTCCTGCGCTCCATGGCGCTTTATGGAGCGCCAATATGGGCGGACTCCCTTTATAGGAAGAAAAACGTAGCCCTCCTGCGCAGGCCCCAACGGGCAATCGCGCAACGCATTGGGAGGGCCTACTGCACGGTGGGGCACGCAGCAGCATGCGCCCTTGCCGGTACTCCCCCCTGGGAGCTAGAAGCTAGGGTCCTGGCCGCCGTATACCATCAGACGGCGGCCAGGAAAGCGCTCGGAGAGCGCCTAGCCCCAGAAGAACGCTGCGCCGTGCGGCACGAGGCCTACAACGAAATGGTCCTCCGCTGGCGGTTGGATCTCGCCAGTGCCCGCTACGGACGCCGCGTCGCTGAAGTTGTGGGTCCGCTCTTGGACCCATGGCTGGAGCGACGCCACGGTTTCCTCACGTTCCGTTTGGTGCAGGTGCTGTCCGGGCACGGGTGCTTCGGATCGTATCTGCACCGAATAGGGCGGGAGGAGTCCCCTGCGTGCCACCATTGTGGCGCAATAGAAGACACGGCGCAGCACACACTCGAAGTCTGCACGGGCTTCGAAACTGAGCGCCGTGTCCTGCGTGGAGTTGCTGGCCCGGACCTTTCGCTCGCGGGTGTGGTTAGTGCCATGCTCGCGGACGATGATGTCTGGCGGGCTGTGTCTCATTTCTGCGAGATTGTCATTTCGCAGAAAGAGACCTCGGAGCGCGAGCGGGAGGCTGACCCTTCCGCTCCATTGCTCCGCCGACGGCGGGTGGGTAGGGCGCGGACAAGCACCGCTGTAGCCAGACCTGCCCTGGGGGGGACGCAGAGGGCGGGGACGGGGGTCCCTCAGCCTTCTTTGCACGCGTCTCCTTCTTTGCTGGGTGGGGGTGGTGTAGTGCCATACACTGCCCCCGCTGTCCTCCCTCTGGCATAGGAGGGGGGTCATGCCGGGCCCGCCACTAAGCGGGCAGTCACCGGGGGCGTTATGGTGCAAAGACTTCGGTTGGTCCCGTAACGCCGCCACTAAGGCGAAAGATGGCACCAGGTGTTTTGCCGGAGTAGTCGGAGCCTTTTTCAAGGCTCTGGAAGCCCGGACTCTTGCATCCCCACCCCCCATGGAGATGCAAGGCTGGCTCATAAATGAGTTTCACCTGTATAAAAAATAAAAAAAAATAAAAAAAAAAAAAGGCAGTCGCTCTGTAACATACGGTATTCAGCTGAATCCGGTGAGACTGGTAGCCGACCCCAACATAGCTTGGGGAAAGGCTAGACAGATGATGAAAGCATACTCAAACGAAGCTCAATTATAAGTAGCCGTCAAATCTCATGCTGTCTTTGTTATTCACGTGTAAAGTACGCAACAGATACCTCTAGTTTCTGATACGTTGATCAACATTGAAATTAGTTGATCACCTGTCAAATGTCAAAAGCGCTGTGATTGGTTGATAGTCTTTTGGTCAGCCAATCACAGTCGTGATCAGACTTGACAACAGATTAAATTGATCAGCCTTGCAAACACCATGGGACAAACTCTTAAATGCATCGTAGTTATGTATGAGTACATTCGTTAGACTTTAATTGTGAACTGCCTCGTTGGCCTAGTGGTGCTAAGCGCGTCTGCTACGCTAGAGGTCTTGGGTTCGATTCCCAAGCCGACCAAGGTGTTATTGGGTTTTTCTATGAAATTCTCAGTAGCAGGTCGGAGTTTGGATTTGTGCCCGGTTAGTGACATTAGGCTCGCCCCCTATTACATGGGACCTAAACATACCGGCGAACTGTGGGTGTACATTGGTACACCTCTGCCTAACCCTTCGGGGATACAGGCGTGATGGTATGTTATGTTATGTTTGATTATTGATCATTGTCAGTGATTTAGTCACTACAATTCTGACGTATGTGTTGTGGAGGTCAGATAGGCTCTGTAACTGAAAGCCCGACATAGCTTAAAAAAGTCTATGGACAAAAAAAATGCACATAACCTAATAGATCTCTTTACTTGGGGTTCAAAACTTCAATCTCCGGTAGGTACCAAATCTTACTAAAACTGTCTAACGTACAACAAGAAAGAAGTACAAGACTTCCTACATGATAAGTTAATATAAATTTAATTGTTTTTCACTTATTGTTCAAATGCATTATAACACCTTCTTATTATACCCACATTCAGAATAAATAAAGATTTATATTCTCTTCTATAATTACTAATTTAAAAGTCAAATGCGAACTAAAATCATCTCGCTAAACGAATCCTTAACTCAACCCTTTTCCAAACCAATTTGCTGTTCTTTTTGTGAATAACAAACAAAATGGCCGCTTATCCGTTATACCCCTGTAATATTTACGCGGCTTTCAATGGAGTCGCGGGAAAATTACGAACCTTGCCGTACAACAAGTGGTTGAGGGATGGGACATGTTGCAACAGAAATATATCGATGTTTTTAGTTTATTTTTTTTAATTAAGGCAGTGTTATTATTTTAAAAATACCTTCATGATAAACGTTAAGTTAAGATACATATTAAGATCAAATTGACTTAATTTGTAAAACGTTTTATGTCAGGTTTTCTATTGAAAATACCTAGGTACATGTTTATTGTTCAAAGCAATTATAATGTAATATTTTTTGTTACGTTATGTGTGTTTTCATTTCAAGTAAAATACATTTTATTTATTTACTACCAAAAAGTTTACCTCTATAACATACCCTTATCTCGACTCAATCTCTAAACTAAGCATTTCGATTAAAAAACAACTATCGACAACTAATCCCGACACTAGCCCGTTGATTTCCCGCCCGTGGAACAATAGAGGCGCGCAATTTTCATCATACATTGTTACATGCGGGTAGACTCCAATTTTCTATTTTCTATTTTCTATCGAGGTTTTAACTTCACTTGAATAGAAAATAAAAATAGCTGAATGCTAAAAGTTCACAAAAAGGTTACTTCTGTTTTGAAGTAACTAGTACATATTGTGGGCTTCATGCTTTACCGCACTGTGTGCCAGTCAATCGTTTATTAAAAAGAAGACAAATAGTATCAATAATCCTAGCATTCTATGATTAGATAAATAAACTAAGTAAGTAAGAAGTAAATGCATTTCTTTGGCACAGCACAAAGAAAAAAAAAAGAAAAGATCGTTGGGCGTAATCTGACCCGGTTTGTGAAAACTTGTGTACATCAACCAAACTAGATTCAAATTGTTATGTTATACGTCACTTCTAGTGTCATGTACTTTTTTATATTTTTATTGCGGTATTAAACATTAGTAGGTCAAAGAACAATGTCACAACGTTGTGCAAAGGCCTTTCCCATATCCTTCCAGACACTCTTCTCTTGCGTAACTTCAAACCCCGGTAATGCAATCCATACTATCGTAAACTACTATTTCACCTTATTTTGTTTCTGTACAGCGTGGGTATAGTGTCCATACTAAGGTACCCACTGACCTTTACTAAGTAGCACTGTCTAACATGCAAAATATGCAATACCAAAAAGATCAAATACCAAAATTTGTAGTAATTGTTTCTGAAATACCATGGGTTACAATTCTAAATCTTGGCATACAGCTACGGGTGTCCATACTAAAGTAAGTAGGTAGGTATGTTATGTTCTCATGCTCATTTAAAATTATTACGATACGATTTCCTTGATTAAATTGTTTGCTTAGATCTGGGGCCTCATTCCGCTATTAAGGAGTTGCTTGAATTGACTGAATGATCTGCTTCATTTGGTAATTTTTACGATAATTGGCATTCAGCTAACCGTCATTACGATCATTAATTGGTCATTACGCGCATTCCCTTCGAGAGTTCAATGAGATTTTATCGTAGGCTTATCTGAATACGAAAATTAGGCACAATGACAAGTACACTGACCGACCACTGAGGCCCTGTTAGGTACCTGTTGCCACAATGTAAAAGTTATAAAATATAATATGCTAACCTCACCTATCATTTTCATGTATATCTATAGATACTTATAATAAATCTGTAGAAGTGAAAATTCTGTACATTGAAAATATCAAAAAAATAAATGGCGGTGGGTGTTACTAGACCGACACCGAACCCAAAAGTGTGAAAAAAGCAATTTTTGTCTGTCTGTCTGTTCAGGTATCACGCAAAAACTACCGGTTCGATTACGATGAAACTTGGTATAATTATCCTTTATTATCCTGGGCACCACACTGGGTAGTCCCGGAAAAGTATAAACAATAAAAAACAAACTTAATTTTGCGGTTATAAACTAATTGATAAGTTTCGTCATCCACGCGAACGAAGTCGCAGGCACAGCTAGTAGGTAATATACCTATCTCTATATGTAGGAATGTAATAACATCTTAATAACTAACTCAGCCAAAGATTAAGACATTTGCATATCAAAACGATACCTCACCTTAATAATTTCACCTTAGAATTGCTCTAAAAATTTCCGCACGAACAAAAATATTTGAATAATGAACAGCCTACAGTGTTGCCAGCCTCAAAGGCCGTATTCACACCACGACGGATATTATTTTCACGCTTGGCAACACCGTAACTAGAAACGGAACGTGCAACATGGCGGCGCGGCGCGTGTTAGGAATTCCCGCCAACTTTGACAAACTGTTTTGAAGTTTTAGTTTCATAAGTCACAGTTAATTACAGTCGTCCTTTTTGACTTGGAAATGAATATTTCAAATCTTTGAGAACTATAAATATCTTGTAAAGATGCAAGTTGAGAGCTACCTAAGTACGTGTGGTCTACCTCGCTACCATCTTTGTTGAAACAATCTACATGATACAGAATAATGTCAAATTGATATGAAACATTGGATATCAATGATTAAATTAACTCATTTTGAGTTGAAATTTTGTAAACTGACTCTATACCAGATGTGCTCTTCACCCCTTTTGGATAGATATACACTTTCGGCAACACTCTGTATATCATGAAAAACAAAGTCGGGATAGTTACACCATTTATAACTCAAGAAAGAGAGAACCGTTTAACATGATCTTTGATTTGTTGGATTTCTCCCCGCTCCGAATTAAAAATAATAAAAAAAGTCTGGCTTACTTCGCGGATGAAGCCGCGGGGCTTTACTAGTATAATATAAATGGCCCGTAAAACTGACACGTAGCTCAATAGCTGATAATAATATTTTTACAGAAATTATTAATAAAAGTTTTTAATATATTTTAAAGTTTTTGTGGTAGATAACCAGCATACAAGCGTTTTAAAAGGTCTTTTTTAGGGTTCCGTACCCAAAGGGTAAAACGGGACCCTATTACTAAGACTCCGCTGTCTGTCTGTCCGTCTGTCTGTCTCCAGGCTGTATCTCATAAACGGTGATAGCTAGAAAGCTGAAATTTTCACAAATTATGTATTTCCGTTGCCGCTATAACAACAAATACTAAAAACCACATAAAATGAATATTTAAGGGGGGCTCTCATACGACGGTGGTACGGAACCCTTCGTGCGCGAGTCCGACTCGCAATTGGCCAGTTTATTTCTTTCTATAATAAGCGTTTAAAAAGTAAGCTTGATTGATACCAAAGTATTATCAAAAAGGTACATCTCTAATCACAAAAATATGTCAAGAAAATTTTAACCTATATAAAATTCATTTACATTTAAATAATACTCTTGAGAAATTCTCCGCTAATTAAGAATGACAGAATCAAGTAACTTATTTCAATTTTATATCAAAGCCCTCTTGAGTACAATTTGCCTTATAATCAAATGTACCAAATCCTAAAATTTGATTTTACGCGTACAAACTCATCACATGTTTTAAATGTGTTAAACCATTATTTCCCATAGGTATTGTCAGGGCCTCGATTCAGCTATTTTAAATGCTTGTCAGTGGTCGGTCAGTGTACTTGCCATTGTGCCTAATTTTCGTATTCAGATAAGCCTACAATAAAATCTCATTGAACTCTCGAAGAGAACGATCGTAATGATCAATTAATGATCGTAATGACAGTTAGCAGAATGCCAATTATCCTAAAAATGACCAAATGAAGCAGGTCATTCGCTCAATTCAAGCAACTCTTAAATAGCTGAATCGAGGCCCAAAGGCAGCTCTACTTAGTTAAGAATTAAATTGGAATAATAGATTGTTTTCGACGTAGTTACTTGAATAATATAAACGTTCTTGTGACACAAAGTTCATAGAAGAAGTCTTTTTTAATATTTTTCAATTGAAATAAAGTTTAAAGAAGGTTTTTGGATTAATATAAAAATATAGATTTAAGCTAAACCAGTGAGAGTAGTACCTACCTGTTAAAAAAATAAACATGTATTCTTTTTTTAATTATAAAAGACCTATAATTAAAAAAACATTAAAAATGGAGACACATTGATGGAATGTCAACGTCGCTTAAATAATAAACTAGTTAATCTTAAATCTATACTTATAATAAATCTGTAGAAGTGAAAATTCTGTACATTAAAAATATCGAAAAAATAAATGGCGGGGGGTGTTACTAGACCGACACCGAACCGAAAAGTGTGAAAAAAAAATTTTATGTCTGTCTGTTTGTTCAGGTATCACGCAAAAACTACCGGTTCGATTACGATGAAACTTGGTATAATTATTCTTTATTATCCTGGGCTACCACACTGGGTAGTTTTTATCCCGGAAAAGTATAAACAATAAAAAACAAACCTAATTTTGCGGTTAAAAACTCATTGATAAGTTTTGTCATCCACGCGAACGAAGTCGCAGGCACAGCTAGTTCTTTAATAAATATTAACATCGAACGTAACTAGTAACTTATTTTTGAACCTTACATTATAATTAATACATATTTATATAAACTTGTCAAGACATGTTTTTACCTTAATTAAAGACAGTTCTATAAATAAAAACGAAATAAATAAGAACAGGAAGGATTACATCAACTGTGATAATTATAGACTTGTCTCAAATCGAGCTAAAAACACATTTTCCTTACACTTTACATCTTAGAAAAGCCATAAAAGGTTTAACGATGGCTTCATTACATTTCGGGAATGTTAATTTGGGTGTAATTGGATGTATCTCTTTAATTAACAATTCTGAATGTCTTTGGTTAGGTTTAAATCGTATGGGGGTTTAATTTGTAACTTTAATAGCTTTGTTACAGTATTTTTAGAACTTGTGTTATTTAATTTGAGCTGCTGTACTTTTGGTATGTTTGAGGTTATTAAGGTGAATCCAATATTTTATATGTTTATACAAAAATGAAGTAAGTTTGACAAAAATAAGGTACTAATAAGGTAGAAATAAGGTCTTAGTATCATATATTTCTATCCCTTTCCGTCTCGCATATTCTAGATGATCTGTTTCTTTCAATCACACAGTGACAGGGATATTTTCAATATGTACATGGAGTTCGCACTACTTTCTTTAGTACATCGTTCAAATTCGGTTTGACGGGCCTGTTGGTTTAGTGGTTGGTGACCCTGACTGCTATACCGGAGGTCACCCAGGACAAATGTTTGTGTGATGAGCACGATCATTTGTTCTGGTTGTCTGGGTGTAATCTATCTATAATACTAGCTGTGTCCCGCGGTTTCACCCGCGTGAATACCTAGGTCCCGTTCCCGGTGCCTTTGTATATAATAACAGACAAATAATTAGCAATAAATTAAAATTGCGACTATAATTTGTGATTTAAACTATCCTATCTCTCAAGTTGGATCGAACTGCACATGGTGTGCGAATTTTATTATAATCGGTTAAGTGGTTTAGGAGTCCATTGAGGACAAACATTGTGACACAAGATTTATATATAAGATGTATGTATTTAGAAATATATAAGTATGTATATCAGTTGCCTGGTTACCATAACACAAGCTCTGCTTAGCTTGGGATCAGATAACCGTGTGTGAGTTGTCCCGGAATATTATATTATATATATTATATTATATTAAATACAATTCCAAATTAACACTCAATCAAACATTAAAAGTACTACTTCATTTATTTATACACTTATTCTTTCAAAACTGACGTCACATCACATTCACCCAAACAAAAATTCTAAATACAAATAAACTGACGTACAG
Organism: Autographa pulchrina; assembly: GCA_905475315.1. NCBI lineage: Eukaryota > Metazoa > Arthropoda > Insecta > Lepidoptera > Noctuidae > Autographa > Autographa pulchrina. Next base: position 6,013,432 of record FR997789.1, on the reverse strand, counting down.
ATACCCACAAATATGGCTCTTAAGGTCCCCCAGTAAAAAGGTTTCGCTCTATCAAATAATAAAATCTCCTGTTCACTAATCAATCTAAAAATATACCTTAACAATGGTTGTTCACTTGACATCTTAAATCTGTAGGGTAAACCACCCCGTTCTCGTCCGTTTATATTTAATATTTATTTTAAACACAAGTCTTTCAGCCCACCGTTTTGGAATGTTAAGATGTTAAGCTAAAATAATCACACTAAGATGTCTAGTCGTTTTTTTTTCTGGGTAACCTTTTTTAAAACTATTTTGGGATTGGTTTTCAGTTATTGTTACAATTCAATACTTAAATCTAATACAAGAACAAACAAAGACTAAAATTAAATCTTATATAGGTAAATAAAACTAATACGCGTCAAAATACTCATCGTCATCCTTGTCAATCCTTTCAGTTGTATTGGATTTAGCTGAATACCGTATGCTACAGAGCGAGACCTCCACGACACATTTTACTGGGTAACACAGTATCCGATGGTAAGACTGGCTGTCAGAATTGTAATGACTTAATGACTATCAAAGATACATGACACAATATATAATATGGCTACCAGGAGCTTAATATTCAGCCATGAGCGTTTTAATCGGATAATATTACCTTTTTTTAATAAAATACACATATTTGCTACTGCATTAGTTAAAACAGTTTTTTTTTATACTATCGACAGTCATCGTCATTGTATGATAAATAACGTTTTTTGCACTTATTTTGGGTGTATTTAAATCAAATTATTTTCTATATATTTGGATGGTTCTCTACTTGCATCATGGACGACAACGGTTGTTTTCACCCTGCACTTTGCAAAAAGGGCATCCTTATTTTGTTTATCCTTATTTTGTTTGAGTAATCTTGATTTCTATTATATTCAAAACAGACGGATTTTTCAAATAATTGGCCACTTTACTTTATGTAGTCCATTTTAAATACCCCAAGGTAATGTTTTAGTTTCATTTTGTTCAATTTGAAAGCGAAAAAGACGAAAAAAAAAATTTTTGTACACGATATTCGAAATATATTGCTTCTACAATTAAAAGATTTAAAGTCCTTTTTTCCAGTATGTTTAGGTACTTCTAAAAAACAGGCAATATACTTACAAACATATAAAAAAATACAGAAATACAAAAACACGTTTATATATTATGTAACAATAAATAATGTATGCAAAACCAATTTGATAAGTTCATATTATGAGAATCGTAGCACTCGCAATAAACAACGTTGCGTAGCGTTCATCATTGTCTACGACGTAGCTGACTTAGTCCCGCTACGGCGTAGCAAACGAAAAAAAAAAATTGTGTTATAGTTGATTTCCATAGAGTTTACGTTTTTTTTTTGTTTTGTTTAACTTAACGAGATTCTATGTTCTCTAAAATAACATTTAACACTCATTACCGGAGTTCCAATTCAGAAATACATAATGTTGGAAATTATAAATACAAAATGTCAATTTAATTAATAATTGTGTGAGTTGTCCCAGGATATATAAAAATATATTTAAAACATATAAAATTGATAATTTTAATTCTAATAAACGTCTTAATCAAAACCCTATCAAGCTAGACAGATATAGAAATACTACTAAGCACATGCTAATCACGAACTAAGTATATTCTTTACCAAAGTAAGCTTATAAAAACATTAACAATTCAACATTTCTTCGCCAAATGGTTTTAAAAAGCCTTCTCAAGAATTCTTAATTAAATCGTCCATTAAACAGTATTTATGATCCTAAGATTGCAGTGCGTTAGTTTTTCCTTTGCATAATTAGAAAATATTAAAGAAATAAATCATTTTAACTGTCGTTAAAATATTCTGGTTATTTAAAAGTAAGATTGTTTCTATTTTTGTGTCTGTGTTTCATTTGGAAAGGCTTTCGTGGCATTGTAAAAAAGTCGAAAAGCCAAAAACTATGAAATGTCTGAATGTACTAATTTACCGTGCCTCGAACAGCACGTTAATCTGTAGTTCCCGACTGTCATACGTTGATCTTAGGCAGTCGTTAAGTCAATTCTGACAACCAGTCTTACTATGGGACACTGTGTTACCCAGTAACATGTGTTGTGGAGGTCAGATAGGCAGTCGCTCTGTAACATACGGTGTTCAGCTGAATCCGGTGAGACTGGGAGCCGACCACAACATAGTGCGGGAAACGGATACGCAAAACAAAGTTTTTTTCTAATCTGGGAATCGTAGAAATGAATTTATATCTTCTTATATATAAAATTCTCGTGTCACAATGTTAGTTACCATACTCCTCCGAAACGGCTTGACCGATTTTTATGAAATTTTATATGCATATTCAGTAGGTCTGAGAATCGGCTACTATCTATTTTTCATACCCCTAAGTGGTAGTAGGTAGGTAGTAGGCAGGTAGGTAGTAGGCAGGTGCTAGGTAGAAAAAATTGCATTGTAACGCATGCCGGGTACATCTAGTATTAATATATTGAGAATAAACTTATATTAGCACTAGCTGACCCGACAGACGTTGTCTTGTCTTAACTATGAATTCTGTTTCTAATTGAATTCTGTCAATTCTATGTTACTTCATAAGGTGACATTAAAAAGTTTAGGTTGGATAAGAAATAATTTTATATGGTGGTTAAGTATTCTTAAATTTTCCAATTTTCCACGCATTTTTCCATATTTTTTGTTTCAGAACCTTCTCCTGACAATAACAAACACAACAAAATAAATTTGAAAAATAAAAAAACCCGACTGCATAAAAAACACTTTATATAAAAACTGAAAAGTAAAAAACAAGTTCAATAAGTCAAGAAGTGTAGATAGCAATGTTATTAGTACAAAAATTTAATAATCAATACACAATCAATCTAATGAGAAACATAATTGACTGTCACATTCGGGACCCATAATTAATGATTTTAGTCTAGCTTATTTAATGGGTCCCGACTGTTACAGTCAATTATGTTTCTCATTGGATTGATTGTGTTTTGATTATTAAATTTTTGTACTAATAACATTGCTATCTACACTTCTTGACTTATTGAACTTGTTTTTTACTTTTCAGTTTTTATATAAAGTGTTTTTTATGCAGTCGGGTTTTTTTATTTTTCAAATTTATTTATTTTTTATTTTATACTTTTTAGTTAAAATCTGAATACGTCATGGTAGTGGAACTGGCTATCCACCTAGCGTACGGCATTCGAGTATGTATTTAGTTTGAATAAAGAACAATTTTTCACATAGTATTTTTTTTATACGTAAATGATATATACCATTTTGGAATCCTCGTTACAAGCCCTTTATTTTGATACCCATATTGTAGCAAACATATTTTTTTTATTTTTTTTTACCTCAATCTATGGCACTTCGTGGCCGCCATGTTGGTTTTTATTTGACCTGACATATCTAAGAACACTTGGGTAATCGATACTAATCCAACGATACCCTAATTATCGAAATCCATTTGGCCGTTTCGAAGATATGAGGTAATAAAGAATATTACACACATACATACATACAAGATACGCGCGAAAAACATAACCCTTCCTGGCAGTCGGGTAAAAAGAATTAGCGAAATCTGTCCAGCCGTTCACGCGTGATGCCGTGACCAAGGGAAATAGGGATTCAGTTTTATATATACAGATTATAATTATTACAAAAATCTTGAAAAGGTCGTACCTAACATCAAAATAATGTTTTTAAGACAATTTGTATATAAATTGAAAGTAAATATTGACACTTAACAGAATCTGAAAGTTTTTGGCTATATTTTAGTCACTTTAAATTAAGATTGATATTTAGCGTAGGCTGTTATTTGATCGGATTTATTATTTAAACAATATAAGAGTTTTCCTAGATATTTCAATTACGTTTGATGGTTATAATTTGAATATATATAACTAAATATTTTTTAACACATTTGTGTTATTCTAAGGTAAGAAGCTAGCAAGCGCTCGCGGCTTTGTCTGTGTAAGGTATTTAAAAAATGTATTTATCAATTTATAGTATTAATTTAATAAATGAGCTATGTGGATGGATTATAATCTATTTCATCAGAATCCGTTAAGTCCAGCATTAAACCCTTAAATAACTAATAAAAAAATAATTACTTCTCGGTACTTATAGAAAATAGATAAGTGTATGTAATACAATAATATAAATTACTTAACAAATCGTGAAAACTGCCACACTTTTAGCTTATAACTACTTTGAATGAAAAGTTGACTCTGAATCCTCACGCAGGATAATTTAACTTGAAGAAAACTGTTCTAAATGTTAATTCCAGGTATGAATTATCAGTAAGCAGAACTTCATCTCAATGCGTTAAGACATTTTCTGTAATATAGAAAATTAATTATTAATTGTTGACGGGCCTGTTGGTCTAGTGGTAAGTGACCCTGACTGCTATACCGGAGGTCGTGGGTTCGATTCCCACCCAGGACAAATGTTTGTGTGATGAGCACGATCTGGTTGTCTGGGTGTAATTTATCTATAATATGTATGTATTTAGAAATATTTTTAATATATTCTTTTTAATATATTTTTTATATTATTTTATATTTATATTATTATTAATTAATTCTATTTTCGTAGCAAAATTAGGTTCAACAAAAAAAAATTGCCATCGATACATAAAATAAAAATTTATTTCTACTAGTAATCGAATCCACAATCCCTCTGACAAAAACCAAGCAGACACCCACTGCACTAACCAGTAATTATGTTTCACCTTTCTTCTAAGCAGATAAAGTAAAAAAAAATAACGCTTTTCTTAAGATAAAAACGTTGTCCTTTGTAATTAACTGTTAAGGGGGTTCTTTAACTGAAATGCAAGAAGGAAAATGGACAAAAAGAGTCCCTTTTGAAGTTAAATCTTAACACAATCATTATCAAAGTAATCTATAAAAACAAGCCCTTTCACAATATTAGTTTCAGATTATTTTTTAACCGATTTCGAATAAGGAGGAGGTACTCAATTCGATTGTATTTTTTTTATGTTTGTTACCGCAGAACTTTTGACTGGGTGAACCGATTTTGATGATTCTCTTTTTATTTGAAAGCTAGTGCTTTCCGTGTGGTCCCATTTTACGAGTATTTTGGTCCAGTTTTGACAACGGGATCCATAAGAAATAAATATAAGACTTATTTTGAAGTCGGTTTTTTTGTAAGAATTTTTATTATTGAATTTTACCAATGTTTACCATGGTTTACCACTAAGTCAAAAATCATAAATATCGGTCTACCCGTTCTTGAGATATAAATAGCGTAACTACTTTACTGATTTTGTTGGGGATACAATTATTTATTTTTAAATATGAGTTACCTAAGTACGTGTGGTCTACCTCGCTACCATCCTTGTTGAGACAATCTACACGACATGAGCTGTCATGTGACAAAAGTTAAATACGAAACCACATCGTGTGAAATATTTTGGTACTGTATTATTCTAATTTTAGTTAATGACGAGAAATCTACGGTTTCCAAGGAGACTTCAGTTAATTAGGAAGTATGTTTATGACTTTTTTGCAGCTAAAAACCATTGCGAATGGTGAAGAAAAACAATGTAGGGAAAACGGAATTGAATAATGCAAGAAAACATATCAAGTGTTATTCAATGCTCGTTCTCTGTATGAGAGGCCAGGGCCTTGATTTAACTTTTTTAAATGCATATCAGTGGTCGGTCAGTATACTTGTCATTGTGCCTTATTTTCGTATTCAGATAAGCCTACAATAAAATCTCATTGACTCTCGAAAATAATGATTGTAATGACCAATTAATGATCTTAATGACAGTTAGCAGAATGCCAATTATCGTAAAAATGACCAAATAAAGCAGTTCATTCGGTCAATTCAAGCAACTTATAAATAGCTAAATCGAGGCCCTGCAGTGGGACAGTTACAGGCTGGTGTTATTACATCATCATCATTAGACCAGACCTTATTCTTGTTACTACTGTGAAACTAAATTAAGCTAAGTAATAGCTTTCCAGCCAAAACAATAAAAAGCTGTGGTTGATTCTATTACTAGAAATGACAATATTGTCACGTAAATTTAATTGGTTAAGTAATAAACCTAAGTTATTTATAACTTGATAATAAAGTTATAGTTAAAAATATTTTAGTTTTTATTCTTTTTTATAGGGTCTAGTGAGTTTAATTAGTATATTTGATAGTTAAACATTTTATTTATAGGGAACAAAGTGTAGTGATTTTTATTAATCCTAGGTATTGTATTTGTTAAATTGAATAAAATAACAACTGTTCGTAAAACCAAATGAATAAATGGTTTTTAGATATATTTTAATAAAAATATTTTTATTTATTATTAAATACGTCTGAAAGAGATTTAATTATCTATAATTTATATCAAATAATGCAGTACTTTTTCATTTTATTTTTGAAATGCGTTTGTATTTTGATTAACTTGGAATAATTTATTTATTTGTCTGAAATGGTGTTTTATATTTTTTGAAAAATTCTTATATTTTATTTTTGTATTTTTGTTAGATGCGTGTTATTATTATTAATATATAAAAATACAAGATAATAAATATACAAAGGTATAAGTAAAAACTTACAGCTCATTTTATCAATTTCCGTGTAAAAATATTTTTAATATTGTTAAGTTTTTATCTAAATAAGGGTTGTAATAATAAAAACTATTATTAAAACCGCCTAAAAATTTAAATACTTATAGTTTTAAATGCATAATATTTTTAAACACCTCAATTCGAAATTAGTTATCAATAATTTTAGAACGTAGCGTTTTTTTTTAAATCGACTTTTACCTTTTATTATTTTACTGTCGTTAGTCATTTTATAATTTTACATATTAATTTTAAATAAATAAGACGGCACAACCAAAAATATGATTGTTTTTGTATATCACAAATTATATCTTTAACTTTTTACAGAAAGTTGGAGGTACCTTACATGTTTATTTAGTACAGTTTTTTTAGCTTTTTTTGTGCAAGTTTTTTTCCATATTCCAATTTTCTTTTCCTTAGTCAAATTTAACTTACTTAAATATTTTTTTTTGGGGCATTTTTTTCTGAAGTAACCTGACCTTTATATTGCCGAAATCATTTTTTTACAGTTAAAAAAAAACACAGATTTTTCACTGACTTACCTTATACCGAGTAGCTCAGCGGCGTTGAGTCGGCTGTCGTGGCGGCGGTCGCACAGTCAATGCCTGGCGCGGCTCGAGCCTTTAATATAAGCCCGACAGGTGGGCGGGCATTGTGGGCGGGCGGAGTTATGGAGATGGCTCCATATTTATTGCGACTATAGTTTTTTGGAAAATGATTCTTTTTTTGTTAAGTTGAATTTTAAATAAAAAATAATGTTACTGTGCTATATACTATACTAGTATGTTTAAACTTAAAAAGTAGAACTTGATACTTATTAATTAATTCTGATTTTTAAGTACCTAACATTTGTTTTGTAACTAGAATAAAAGAAATAAAAGTAAGACAATAATTAGCTAAAGAAATTTAAACAAAATGAAATCCCATAATAATAATACAAAAATCCTTAGCTCAAACAGTCACTTAAAAAACTAAATTTAAAAATTTCAAGTATAAAAATTTTAGTATAGTTTAAATTCATACCTACCACTTAAAATAAATTTGTCTCATATAACCACTCCATTTTACCTACATAAAAATTTTACCTATCAATTTTCTATTATATACAACTAATATCTTTACCTACATCAAATTTTTTATCTATCAACGACGTCTCCACATCTTTCCGTGTCCGCGAATCACAAACGCACCGAGCAGTCTGTAATTACACGACTTCTAACTAAATACTTTGCGTCCAGATAAAAAGGATGAAGAATGATCTAGCCCTTATTTTACGATAATTAGCAAGATTTAAAGGTTATCGATTGTATCATGGTTAAAAATAGATATTGTCAGCTGCGTGGCACGTGCTGATGAAAAATAACGACGGGAGTGCCGGCAGAAGTGAAAACTTGAATTAACGTTGTGCATTTTTGATATTTTGGAATGGTTAGGGAATAATTTTGCACGAATTGCTTTAATTATCAGTATAAAGGTATTATCATTTATGTGGTAGAATACAATATTTATTTATTGCGCTATCGTACACAAACATGACATCCGTCTTACGAATTTTCGATCAGGTCACGTGTCCTGACGCGAGTTTAACATTTTTTACCCATTACAGAAAAGTGTACAACGCCGCTAAAGAAGTTTTCACTTCAAAAATAAGGTTTTTTTTGTACACAGCGCATTATCTTTTAACGAATGTTACAAGTATCGTGCTTGTTAACAACTTAACTGTCCCGCCATTAGACACAATAGTTAAAAAATGAAAATGTTCATATGTAACTCACGGGACAGGGAAATGGTTAATTTGCACTTATAGAAAGATACAGGCTGTTATTATTGATACAATTAAAAAAGACGATTTTGCAAGTAAAGAAATAGTTTCTCCGAATATACTTTATTAGAAGTTAAATACAATGGTAATTGGTTTTATTTGTTAGATAAATTTTATAAAATTCAACGATTTTTTTTTAATAATAATCTTGTATTTAGCTATTTTGCGTCGTTTTCATATATTTAATCATTAATTACAATACATTTCTAAAATATTGGTATATCACTATTTTTAAGAGTTACCGTTAGTTAACGGTGAAGAAAAACATCGTGAGGAAACCTGGATTCTAAAATTGGGATCTGAAATCGCCAACCCGCAAGTGAGCAAGCGTGGTGATCAATGCTCGTGCCTTCTCTATATGGGAAGAGGCCTGTGCCCAGCAGTGGGACGTTTATAGGCTGGAATTATTATTTTTATCATTACCGTTACTTCCTTGACAGTTCTTCTCCATTAAAGAACATTTTGAAATCTAGAGTCAAAAGTGCCAAAGAAGTTACCTTAAATATTATAAGGTTTTGCATTTTGCGACAAAATTTTGATTTTTATGTATTTTTTAACTTACAGACTAATAATAATGGTTTAAATAAATCTGTGTCAGTGTTTCATTAAACATTATCGTCTCATAGGTTATAAGAAAGAAATATTCATTTTTTTAACCGACTTCAAAAAAGGAGGCGCACTCAATTAGACTGTATTTTTTTATGTTTGTTACCACTGAACTTTTAACTGGGTGAACCGCTTTTGATGATTCTTTTTTTATTTGAAAGCTGGTGCTTCCCGTGTGGTCCCATGTTCTTCTAGTTTTGACAGTGGGATCCATAAGAAATAAATATAAGACTTATTTTGAAGTCGGTTTTTTTTTGTTAGAATTATTGACATTTTGACATCATTTTATTAACTCTATTTAAGAGAAAACTTATGACAAAGTAACGTACTACATAAAACTATATATAACTAAAATCTTTATCCACAAAACATTTAAAACACCTTGAATAAGATACAAAGGTCTGAAATCCGCGAATGTTTTCAAATGCATTGCGAACGTCTAGCAATCCGTGCGAACTAACTTTAATATAAACTCCATCAAGCTTACCGACTTTAAAATAAGGTTATTTTTAGACCAGATGTTATAAAAGACAGTTTTGAATGTAAAATAGGAGGAAATAGAGGATTATAGCTGGCAAGAACTAATGTAGGTACAAAATAAAGTTAACAGATATAAGTTATTTGAATTATTATCATTAGGAGCCTGGAATGTCCCACTGCTGGGCAAAGGCCTCAACACTCTCCCTCCATTTGTTTCTCTCAAGAGCCGCGATTGAGCAGTTTGGTAAGACTGAATGTAGGTCATCCCGCCACGTCTGCCCGGGTCTGCCTCGCTGACGCCTTATGTGTGTTGCGAACCATTCGGTGGTAATTTTAGCCCATTGATGTATTGGCATACGGATACGACAAACATGTCCAGCCCTTTTCCACTTCAACGTAGCAGCTAGTTATTTGAATACCATGGTTTTATTAAAACGAACATTTTAAAGTTTCGACTGTTTTTTATTTAAATACCTGCAGAACTAGGGTTATTATACAGTTACACATGAATAAATAAAATAATAGAATAAAAATATCTTTATTCGAGTAACATACGACTTAAAACTATATTACTTAGTAAAAACGCAGTGCAAAAAAACAAATCAATAGTAGCGGATCACCGCTGTGGCAACCCATGTGAGATGGCACAACAGTGACCCACGAAAACACAGTCTAGGCGACTTAAAATCATGCCTAGGATACTGTTAAGTGCCCTGTAAACAATCAAATGATTTGTCAAATTTTACGTGTTTGTCAAATTATTTGATGGTGTATAGCTGTGTTTGAGGCGTTTGTCAAACAATCTACGTGTTTGTCGCGTTTGATGAAAATCTGGATTGATGTGGAGTTTGACAAACAGGTTTGACGGTGTTGGTCAAGAAAGATCTCACTCGTTGTGTTGGCGTCATGGAGAACGCTACGCCCATTGACTTTGTTTGATATTTGGTTTGATCGTTTAGCTATTGTTTGATGAAAACGTGAAGATTGACACAACAAATTTGTCAAGCAAATTTGTCCGTTAACAGGGCTCTTTAGAGCTGCCCCACACCCTGCGCACCATGGAAGCACACTTTTTGCGCATGGTTGTGTATAAACAATCTACACAACAAATAATACATTTAGCCCTTACTTTTCCCAACCTACGAGTATGTTGTGGTCGGCTTCCAGTCTCACCGTATTCAGCTGAATACCTTTCTTTTTTTATATGCGTGACTCCCGTTACTAAATACTAATAAAGTGAGATTAAGATTAGTAAGAGGAACAGAACGATAACCTCTGACTGTATACTTATAGCAATACCTAATCGTAACACAGCTTTTATTTGGCACACAGATGGGTAAAAACTTATTTGAATTTCTCCTCAAGCCTTATAATTATAATAATACGTTTGATTCAGATAAAAATCCATAAAACACACAAAAGATACAATACAGTCGGTCGAAAATACCAAAAATTAAAACATATGGCTAAAAATTACATTATACACGAAATAATGGAATTTTTAGCCATATGTATAACTGCCTCGTTGGCCTAGTGGCGCTAAGCGCGACTGCTACGCTAGAGGTCTTGGGTTCGATTCCCAAGTCGACCAAGGTGTTATTGGGTTTTTCTATGAAATTCTCAGTAGCAGGTCGGAGTTTGGATTTGTGCCCGGTTAGTGGCAATAGGCTCGCCCCCTATTACATGGGACCTAAACATACCGGCGAACTGTGGGTGTACATTGGTACACCTCTGCCTAACCCTTCGGGGATACAGGCGTGATGGTATGTTTATGTTTATACACGAAATAAGTCAAAATTACAATATAATTAAAATATAATAACAATAATTAAAATATAATAATCTGTATCCCAAAGAGCGAAAAATCTGTAAATTTTGAAATGGGGTCAGTATCAAAATCTACCCATAGCATACTTTATACTTGTTTTGACCTTTTGTGACCCCAAATTAAAATACAACAATATATTATTTATAATGTCTTACAATGGAACACACTTAAATCTAGACATATTATTATGTAAATTATTAATAACACTAAAACTAAAAATACAAGTACACGAATAAAAATCCTTTCATTAGTAATTAAAAATAAACGTATAATGTTGGTTAATAGATAAACATTAATTAATTATTTAATCTTGCTTTGGTTTAGGGAAGGGAAAAATATCGACTTCGATCTACATAATTCTAAAAAAAACCGACCTCAAAAAAAGTCTTATATTTATTTCTTATGGATCCCACTGTCAAAACTGAACCGAAATAAAATGGGACCAGCTTTCAAATAAAAAAGAATCATCAAAATCGGTTCAGCCAGTCGAAAGATCTGTGGTAACAAACATTAAAAAAAAACAGTCGAATTGAGTACCTCCTCCTTTTTCGAACTCGGTTAAAAATGTATTTAATATTCGTCCTCAAATATTAACCACTTCCCTGTCCAATGAGTCACATATGAACATACCCATTGTTTAACTATTGCGTCTACTGGCGGGACAGTTACGTTAAGATTATAATTAAAAGACATTTTCTATCACATACATCATTACTATCGCAGAATAAAATAAATAAGGTAAGTAAATAAATCACTACAAAGATAATATATAAAAACATACATACATAGGAGGTATGTATCACATAGTGGGGTATGTATCACATAAGGCAGTGTGTATCACATAGGTGGTATGTATCACATCAGTATGTATTACATAGGGGCTATGTATTACATTTCCTTGACCTTGTGTTCAAAATTTTCTTTTATCGAGAAAACTTTAACGAATGCTTTTTCCAATTTTTTTTTTATAAATCAGGTTTTTTTTTGTACATGTAAAAACGGCCACAGATGACAGCATTTAACAGATTGTATATCGAAAGCCAATGTCACATCACTACCATACATTAATTAAATTAATTTTATATTGACATGAAATGTACTACATACTTTGTACACGTTCAATAAGTAATCAAATTTACATTAACTGTATGTCTATTCTGTAAATAATTTCGGTATCGAGCTTCACCTGAGTGACAATAGAGCTCACTTCAAAAGTGAACCCAATCGGCCTTGATTTAGAATTCAAATTCGAGAATACGTATTTGTCATCTCACCGCGGATTCCGCTGTCGAGACATGAAAATAATGTTACAGAATAGCACTACTGGTTTATAAATACGCTTAACTAGCTGTGCCTTTCGGTTTCACCTGCTTTGTTACCTTCAAAGTGGGGTAAGGAGGTCAGATAGGCAGTCGCTCTGTAACATACGGTGTTCAGCTGAATCCGGTGAGACTGGAAGCCGACCTCAACATAGCTTGAGATATGGGTAGGCGGGAAAAAATATTATGGGTAAATATACTTACTGAAAATACATAAATATAACAGTAGTAAGTAAAACTGTAGAACCGAATGTCAAATCGAAGATTAACATTGAAAAGATATTGATATTTTTAACGCAAACTTAGTATCAGTGAGAAGGTTGCTAAGCCGAGATTTTTTCGTTGACTATTAGGGTAGTTAAAGATTTTATGAAAAATATTAATATAATATGTATTGTTAGAAGTTAAACTTAAGGTAGGTAGTGCTATTTTCATCTGTCAATTTTTAATGTGCAGTGTATCAGTGAAGACTTGTAATTGGCTGTATGTTGCAAATTCATGTAATTTTTACTTATTGTACTAGCTGTTAGTCTTCCTTATATATAAATAAATAAAAAGGGAAATATAAAATTGGTTATAGAATCAGGCGTTACTTTGCGGAAATCCATGACATTAAATGTTATGAAAGATACTAGGGACTGCATCCTGCTTCCAAGCTTGGATTTTGGTAGCGGAATTAAAGCTAAATATCTTTCATAACATTTAATATAAAATTGGTTTACGAAAATCTACATTTATTATTATAAAATAAAGTCGATTGCGCCGTCTATTCGCTTAGATCTTTTAAACTACTCAACCGATTTGAATGCCATTTCAGCAATAGATGGAGTGATTCGAGATTAAAGTTTGTATGTATAATAAATGCATGTTATTGTACCTACAGGGCCTCAATTCAGCTATTTAAGAGTTGCTGAATGACCTGCTTCATTTGGTAATTTTTACGATAATTGGCATTCTGCTAACTGTCATTACGATCATTAATTGGTCATTACGATCATTCTCTTCGAGAGTTCAATGAGATTTTATTGTAGGCTTAACTGAATACTAAATTAGGCACAATGACAAGTACACTGACCGACCACTGACATGCATTTAAAATAGCTGAATCAAGGTCCTGAAAAGGCGAGAAATTCAGGATACCGTGAGAAGCCGTGGCTGGCCGCTAGTATATCTATAAACTGGATGACTGGGCGTATGAAACTAAGGTCTAAACAAACTCCAAAAATGACTATCTAGGTAGGTCTAACTGATTTTGGTTTTCTATCCTATATCTCTATATAATAATCTAGCCTATAAACGTCCCACTGCTGGGCACAGGCCACTTCCCATATAGAGAAGGCACGAGCATTGATCACAACGCTTGCTCACTACGGGCGATTTCAGATCCCAATTTTGGAATCCAGGTTTCCTCACGATGTTTTCCTTCGCCGTTTTTCAGAAGTCAAAATCAAATCAAAATCATTTATTGGAACAAAAACCAGTAAGTAACATTAATTATGTTAGTTACAAAAAACTGTGTCGCAACTGTTAGCGCCCACCTCCGAGATGGGGAGTGCTCCAACATAAAATTATTAAGTGTGAATTAGAAGTGTCTTAGAATAATTAAGAAAGTACACATAACTTTGAAAAAGCCGCATTGGTACTTGCCTGGGTTCGAACCTGCAACCTTGTGCATACAAATCCGTTCATTGAACCGCTAGGCCACCACGTCATATATCTCTATATGAGAAGAGGTATTTATAGGATAGTTATAACCAGATCATAATAAACAAAATTTCATCATTATCTATTTAATGTAAATATCCTTCAATTTTTCAATATTATTACAAATATTACTGACGTAACTCGGATCATTCATGCTATAAGGAGTCAAGCAGATTCACTTCAGCATAATAAATAATATTATTTTAATGTCATTCATGAATGAGTATTTATTCAATTAGTCTTAGAGTGCGTCTAGATCTGACGAACGCGCACCAAACGAGCATTACACGAGCAGCTCGCGAGCCGCTCGCGGGCATGCCGCGAACGCACTAGTGTCAATAACGCCGTCCGCCAGATATGCGCGCGCTGCTGGTGAGCTGTTCGTGTAATGCTCGTTCGGTGGGCGTTCGTCAGATTTTGACGCACCCTAAGACCAATTGAATAAATTCTCATTCATGAATGACTTTAACATTTAACATTTTAAAAACTATATTAGGTCATGATTTTGTTATCATCAGATGACTAAACATTGTTTTTAAGGAGCTACTGACTGATAATAAGCACGTATACGTTTAATTTATAATAAGCATACATTTACACTTATTTATAGGTAAGAGCAACGGAAAGATAAACAGCAATTAAAAAAAATATAAATACATATTTAAAAATTATAAATAACTCAATTGATTTAGTAAATACAGAGTACTATTAACAAAAATTGTCATCATCGTCATCATCATCTCCCTGCCCTGTTCTCAATAAGTTGTTTGTGTTCGGCGCAATGCGTATTCAGCTTCCATTCATCTCTACTACTCGTCATCTCAGCATTCACTCCTTTCGTTTTCGTGTCACCTTTCACACAATCCATCCATCTCTTTATCGGTCTTCCTCTACATGTATATACCCATAGGTACGCTTTTTTTAGATCCACACATAAAAATAAACACCAAAAATTAACTAATTAAAACGTATAACCTAAAATATGGCATCAAAAAGTTCGAAGTAAAAAAAATCTAACTCAAATTCTAAGTAACACTGTATCCTGTAACATATTTTGCATAACACCATCTTTCGCCGTTCACCGCAAAATAATTTTCACAGCTATTTATTTCAATATTCACTGTCTGGTTTATTTCGTGCCTTCTTGATCGCTTTGCCGTAAAACAGCAATTTTCTTACTTACAAGGAAAATAGTAGATAATACGCGGTTTAAAAAGAGGAGTGAGAAAAATGTGAATCTTATAGGACATCTTACTTTTCATGTTTTATTTCTAAAAAGAATTGGCACACTATTATTACGAGTTATGAGTATGGCGAACGCTACACTATCGATATGTATCGCGATATTTGGATCGTAATCCAGGATCACGATATTTATCGAGTCTGTAGTATAGCGTATCACCTATCGTGATACGGATCGCTGGATTTCTAAAAATCCAAATATCCACGATTTGTATCTAGTATCGTTGATAAATATCGAGCGTCTAGTCTCTAATCGATATTAATCACGTCAGTATTAATTATGTCAGCGATGAAAGAGGACGCGCATGTTGGGTCGACGCCGGCGGCGCCCGCCGCCGTACCTCAAACAAACTACCAAAAGCATTTAAAAGAATTCATACTAATATTAGAAACACTACCAGAGGTATGAATGTGAATAGGTATACGTGCAGAGGAAGACCAAAAAAGAGATGAATGGATTGTGTGAAAGATGACACGAGAAAGAAAGGAGTGAATGCTGAGATGACGAGTTGTAGAGTTGAAGCTGAATACGCATTCCGCCGACCCCAAAATAATTGGGAACAGAGCAGGGAGATGATGAGTTGTCATATTAAAACTTAAATAAGTAAATAAAGTTAATTTCAAATGGACTATTGATGTTAAAAAGTTAAGTAAGTAAAATAAGATAATTTTAACCCAAACTGAACCTTATATTTTCCTAAATTCGTGAAAGTTAACATCATCATCTCCCGAGCCTTTTCCCAACTATGTTGGGGTCGGCTACCAGTCTTGCCGAATTCAGCTGAATGCCGTATTTTACATGGAGCGACTGCCTATCTGACGTCCACAACCCATTTAACTGGGAAACACAGTATCCCATAGTAGGACTGGTTGTCAGAATTGACTTAACGACTGCCAAAGATCTATGTATGACAGCCGGGACCTACTGTTTAACGTGCTTTCCGAAACATGGAGGGGTATCGGTATGTTATAAATGGTCACCCATCCACGGACCAACCGCCGTCAAACCGTACGGCTTACACTAAGCCACGAGAACGAGAAATTCGTGAAAGTTAACATGTTTGGCATATAAATTGCGAATGTAGTATAAAACTAACAAACCATTTGACGACGTAAATCCGCTTTTAAGGCTCTGTAGTAAAATTACAAGAAAAAGATATATATTTTCTTTAAAATTATATTATAATACTGTAACTGTTTTAGTTACGCTAACTTCACATAATAAATCATAGAAAAAGCACTGTGAAAAGAAAGGAATAACTCAAAGATATAAAATACACAACCCATTAAGCAAGCCTTGTTAAGTTGTCAATGCTCTTTCTTTCTGCTTCAAAAGCCTTTGTTAAGACATACTGAATTATTATTATAAAATTAAAATCATATCTACCGTTTCTTTAATAACAATAACTATTACTGCAGGCGACTTGACCTATAAAATAAAATCCCTCTTATGTAATAAAGGCAAAAGTTTGTTATTATGCTTATTCCTTCTTCGCGCTTAATTTGCTGGACCGGTTGTGATGAAATTTGACATAGAGGTAGCTGACACTCTGGATTAAAACATAGGACACCAACGCGGAACCGCAGGAAAAAGGTAGTAGATAAAACAAACTAATAAACTAATTCTTAGGACTATTTTACACGCGAGTTTGTTGCGCCGTTTCTACTCCACAGCCAAAGCACTTAGGAAGCAGGGAAGGTTGAGCGAATTGAGATACTGTCTGTAAATGATTGACCTTCAAAAAGTGCTACATGGTTAAACCTATTTTAAATAAAATATTTTTAATTTGCTGGTTTGCCACGTGTTTTTATGCGATGTTAGCGTCGCAGCTAGCTCATTGACTGCAACTGCTGCGTATGCACTTTTGCGGTCGATACAAATAGTAGATAAACGTACTTCTGTGGTTGTCGCAACCGAGTAATCCGAGACGGGACCTTAGAGTAAATACAGGAAACTAGAGAATTCGCACAATAGGGTATGAACTGTCAGCACCAGTATGAACAAGAGCCATTATTTAAGTGTCAAAATAGAGCGCACCGTTTTATTAAATAAATAAATAAATGCGGACAACATCACATACATTGATCTGAACCCAAAGTAAGTTGCTAAAGCACTTGTGCTATGGAATTCAGAAACAACGAAGGTACCACAAACACCCAGACCCGGGACAATGTAGAAAAGTGGTTTTCTACATTGACCCGTCCGGGGATCGAACCCGGGACCTCAGAGCTGGCGACACCTTGAAAACCGGTGCGTACGCCACTCGACCACGGAGGTCGTCAATTAAAACTATCTCAAAATGTAATGTTCTATTTATCTTTATTAAGCCCGTTTTGTCTCACTGCAGGGCAAAGGCCTAACTCTCCCTTTTCCACGCACCCTTCCCCTATCGGAACCATCGATATTTTGGCAAAAATGTCGGTCGTTGCACGGAAAATCACTTACTTATGTACGAGTGTAGTACGTACAGACAAAAATTTGCTTAAAGCACATCTTGCTAGAACGATACGCGCACTCTAAGGTTTCTGTATATACTCTATAGCATCTACCGGTAATATGTAATATAAGTATGTACTAGAGCTAACTTCAAAACAAATGACAGACACATTTTGTGCGGACGACTATACACGTTGATTGTCGGTGCTCTACTTCCCGTACCATTGCATTGGCACGTGCACAATCCCACCCAATGCATAATGAATCACAAGTTCAAAGTTAATTACGCAATAAGCAGATGTGTAATTTATTATTTTCATAATACCGCTATAGGAAATGTCAATATTCTATTCAAATACTATTTTATTATAATAACAGGGTCGCCATCTTAGATTTTTTTGAAATTACTTATTACGGTATTCCATTGCAATCAGTCAGTGATGTGCAAAATGGAAGACATCTTGGAACGGTGTGTTCTTTTTTTAATTTTTAAATTGTGCTTGGGAAGTTACCATGAACAGTACAGAGGTTGGTTTTCTTTTATTTTTTTAATTAAAGTTGGTTTATTAATTTATTATAAGTGTACTTTATTTAATAAGGTTATATTGTTGCTATATTAATTTAGTTTATCGGATATTCTTTTTCTCCTAATACCTTAGTTTCCAACATGAGGGCCATCAGTTATTTAATAATACCGAAAAGTGATTTAATAAGTTTATGGGTCAGTGCAAGAATAATAATATATATTTTCTATATTTATTTGGTTCACTTTAATCTGTTATATTATGAAATAGCAAGTCTTGAGTTTGCAATTGATAAATAAATAAATAAGACTGAGTAGGCACTTATACGTAGTGGAAAGGTACCAAATTGTTAAAATCATTTACATGATTTATTTATTCCTACTGCAGGGCAAAGGCGTCCCTTTCCTTCTTCCAATTCTCCCGGTCCTGGGCTGTTGTTGTCCATAATATGGGAATAAGAGTCCAGCTCGTCCCGCCATCTCCTTCTGGACCAGTCACGAGGTCTTCTGACGTTTTGCAGAGTCCACATAGACGTCACTTTGTCATTTACATGATAAACATGTATAATTGCATACTTGTCGACAGCTTCTACGCTGGTGTGGGATTCGGCTATGGCGGCAAAAAGTAGACTATGTCCTTTCTTTGTAACCAATACCCCCATATAAAACCCCATGCCAAGTTTCATCAAAATCAGTTCAGCAGTTTAGTCGAAAAAACAGACAGCCAGATACTTTTGCACATTATATTATTATGGAATACCAGTAACTTCCTTAATAATATCTTCTTACTAACTTTAATTTTAATATCTTTTAATTTAATTATCTGTTTTAGTGCCACAATTAAGTTCAGATAAATGGGAATCCTACATATTTAACAATAAAGAGTATTTAGTACAAAACCTGCCTGTGAATTGGGAGAACGCGAAAATCCTGTGCCGGTAAGTATACATTACTTTTATAAGATATTTTTTTATTTACACTTCGATAAATACGCGGTTAGTCATGTTATTATAATTATTTATTATTATAAAAATTACGTAATACTTAAACTACTTGAAAACATTGCATTATGATTGACATTAGGTATTAATATCTAGACGCTAGAGGTATTGCGAGTATCGTTAAAAGCCTATGTGGCGAGCGTAAGTAAAGTTTTGGCTGTAATGTATGT
Source organism: Autographa pulchrina (assembly GCA_905475315.1). Classification (NCBI taxonomy): domain Eukaryota; kingdom Metazoa; phylum Arthropoda; class Insecta; order Lepidoptera; family Noctuidae; genus Autographa; species Autographa pulchrina. The sequence goes on along the minus strand of FR997789.1, from coordinate 5,993,709 downwards.
AGCTAGGTCATTCATTTACTGATTTAAGTAGGTAATTTACCGCACAACGACAGACGTTTATGCGTAAATATCGATGGTTCTGATATTATTAACATAACATACCATCACGCCTGTATCCCCGAAGGGTTAGGCAGAGGTGTACCAATGTACACCCACAGTTCGCCGGTATGTTTAGTTCCCATGTAATAGGGGGCGAGCCTATTGCCCCTAACCGGGCACAAATCCAAACTACGACCTGCTACTGAGAATTTCATAGAAAAACCCAATAACAGCTTGGTCGACTTGGGAATCGAAGACCTCTAGCGTAGCAGTCGCGCTTAGCGCCACTAGGCCAACGAGGCAGTTTGATATTATTAGGTTTGGAGATAGTTATAGTATAGTAATACTATTTTTGCAACGAAACTAGTTCACACTGGTTCTCACGGTTCATACTCTGATATGCGCTCTCTTTATCTATCCTCTAAGGTAAGGTTCACTAGTCTGTCATAAAGTTTTTCTATTAATTTCATCCTATGAAAAACAAGCTATTTGCACGTGATTAAATTAAATAAAAAATGCCGTCTCGGGACGCCTGGCAGATGTGAAACATCGACATTATTTTGTAAAAGTAACATGCAAAAAAGAACAGATCGCGATAGGAACTAAATCCTACTAATATTATAAATGTGAAAGTTTGTGAGAATGGATGTGTGGATGTTTGTTACTCTTTCACGTAAAAACTACTTAATGGATTTTAATGAAACTTTACAGTAATGTAGCTTATACATCGGAAAAACACATGGGCTATAATTTATAAAGATAGTGTATCAATTGTCATTCATGCGGGTGAAACCGCGGGGCACAGCTAGTATGTCATAATGATAAATGGCGCTGTGAAATACGCGACATAAATTTCGCGCCATTCGCGCATGCGCACGGCATGCGTCGCCACGCCAGAAATCGGTTTTACGTGCGGCTATAGATGTTTGACATTAAAACAGGTCTTGTTTTAGCTCTTTTGTTTTAAAAGGCATTATTAACTGAAACAAATATGTTTTTTCAACAGAGGCTACCACAATGGGACTCTAGCTATCATAGACACGAGAGACAAGGCTGAGTTTTTAGCAGAAGCCTTGTCAGAATCGCAGTTCAGTGAGTATTTTAATAAGTATTTATTTAACTTTCAATTTATGTCTGGTTATGACAAATCTTACAAGCTAAATTAGTACCACTTCTTGCCCCCCAATTGAAATTAAATTTTGTGTAAGTTCGGTGACTATACAATGTTCTGATAACTTCGAGCTAGTCTGATGATGGAGCCAGAAGGTGGCCAGAGGAACTCTGTAACGACACGACGCAATCCCATCGTGTTAGGGCTTGTTTGATTTGTCTTCACTAGTACTTTCAGCCTAGCTGATTTATAAGCTTGTGTTTTAAACTTTTTTTAGCTCTAACTTCAATATGGGTGGGTGCACGACGGGACTCCGCGGAGGATGCTGCAGGCTACCGTTGGGGACAAGGCATGGAGCTGAGACGAACAGCCTTAGATGTGCTGGCGAGTGAGCGAGACGAAAACATCGGGAGGCATTACCCTGTTGTAAGTGGGAGGGAGATGGATACATTTTACCATGTGCTATTGTTATTTATTCCTGTGCCGTGTTTCTGATTTTGGCACTATTTAAATAAGGTGGGCATACATAGACCCAATTAACCTAAGGTGTAGATATGGCATCACTCTCCAGACGATAATTATATAATATCCTAATAATATTATGAGACAACTCACACATGGTCGTATTCGTATATTATCGTCGAATATTAAAAACCTAATAAATAAATATGTAAGGGGGGTACCCATGCTATGGTCGTACAGAACCCTTCGTGCGCGAGTCCGACTCACACTTGGCTGGGTTTTTTCCAAAAAGGACCAAAACGTTCGTCATAAAGAACTTGATAAATAAATCTATTTAAAGATAAAAATTTACTTTTAAAATGTGAACTTTTTGGAACTTAAGGTTCACCACAGTGACTTACAATGTTGTCTATATTCTTATCAACTTAATCTCCTTGACAGTGGCTGAACAGGACGCACGTTCCGGTCCCGGAGACGGGAGCTGACTGCGTGGCGCTGGAGAGGGTCAACCACGACAACCCAGTGTTCCTCGACCTGCCCTGCCATCTGGAGAGGGCCTTCGCTTGTGAAAGAGGTAAGGTAAAGAGGTTCAAAGTATTCGGCAAGGGGTTTTTGTGTGGCTAGAATATTATTTTGAATCAAAATGTAAAGATTTTCTGAAGCTCATCATACAAAGATTTTTTGTCTTGCACAAAATCTCTTGAAGAGCAAGAATATAAATATAAAAAACCCCCAAATTACTTCCCTTAACCATTTCCCTGTCCCGTGAGTCACATATGAACATTTCCATTGTTTAACTACGGCGGGACAGTTAAGTTGTTAAATTTATTTTGCAAAGTTATAGAAATATACGTGTGCTAAGCCTATCTGTGTAAATGTTAACACGGTCACATTAAATACAATGTGGAGTTACATAAAGATTACTTCTTTCCACATACTTTTCGATTACGATAATTCCGTTATTCATAATATTCAATAACCTAAAGACTGCCCATGTAAAAGTGCTGATTTGTAAAGCAAGCATAATTAATAAAACAGCACAAGTACAGAAACGATCATATTATGTATGCCTAGCTATCGCATTGGGTTGTAAATGCATGTGTGTAAGTGTACCTTTAAAGATAGTTTTAAGGGTTTGTTTATCCAAATAAATTATTCCTAATCAATTTTCTATACTAAAAGACTTCATGGATTTCTACCGTCGTCCGACGAAATGGTAACTGGAATCGTAATAGACGTGCTGGATCTACTAAGAGTTATCCCTCAACCAGCTCTCAACCAGCTCTCCACTTTGTGCTTCTGTGGTGCAATCTACCACATTCCCTACACTGAATAACCTTAAAATAAAGTAACTATTATTTCTTGCCAGACGCCCAGGCAGTGACGCATGTGAACGAGGTGAAGTCAGTGCGGTGTCGCGGCGGACTGTACCACGTGTATGATGGCAGAATGGACTGGCATCAGGCCGCAGCCTACTGCGTGCTCAGGGGCATGACGTAAGCTTTGTTTAACCGACTTTCAAATGAGGAGGTTGTCAATTTGTCAATTCGTCTGTATTTACTGCAATTGAGGCTCGATTTCAAAAAATATTTTTAATCAAAAAGTATACTTCAGTGGCGGTCCCATGTTTCTATGAAGTCAGTTCTTTCTTTACTTTCATATGCAATCTTTTATCTAAGTAAATTATTGTTTTTTTTTTTTAATTTTGTATATTTTCTTTTATCCAGAGAATCAACAAGGACCTCACTTTCATGGACCACGAAAGAAGATTTTTATATCTTTATTTATGAACTGTAATTTTATCCCGTTTTCCCAACATTTCCCTTCACTGCTCTGCTCCTATTGATTGTAGCGTGATGAAAAGTATACTATAACCTGCCCAGGAGTATGAAGAATAATTGTACCAAGTTTCGTTAAAATCCGTCGAGTAGTTTTTGTTTCTATAAGGAACATACAGACAGACAGACAGACAAAAATTTTACTGATTGCATTTTTGGCATCAGTATCGATCACTAATCACCCCCTGATAGTTATTTTGAAAATACATTTCATGTACAGAATTGACCTCTCTACAGATTTATTAATATAATAGATAACACTATGTTAAATAAGATCACTTCCACGTTTTGTTATTGCGATGTTTCTTCTGTACATTGAACATACCAACGTTTTCTAGGAACCAAATTACGATAAATGTATTTCTCTATACTAATATAAAAAAAACTAATATTTCATGGTTTTCCCAGATTGGCAAATATATCTACACTCAAGTGCCTTCGTAGACTCGGTATGACGATGCTGAAAAACCGACCCAGTAAGTAATCTATTGATTAGATAGTTACTACTGACTGCACATTCGTCTAGTACACTGGTATTAATCTAAAGGTCATGGTTTCGAATATTTATTTATTTATTTAAACTTCTATGTACAATTGTGGTACATAAGGCGGACTTAATGCCGCAAGGCATTATCTACCAGTCAACCTTTGGGTCAAATGGAGAAGCAGCTGGGATAGGTACGACAGTACAATACGAAACAATAATTAAAAACTACTACATCTAACTATGGCTATTTATAAATAATATACGAATACATATGAAAATATATACCTATATAGATAAATAATATTTGATAAATAAATAAAAGACGCTTATTATATAAAACATATGTTTTATAATGCTTTATTTAACTTGAAATATTTACAATAATATAAAAACCTAACTATATTTACACTTTAAATAAGAAAAATAAAAGAAACTATAAACTAAATAAAACCTAAAAACTAAAATAAGCCATCAAAATATTCATCCACATCGCTGTCGACTGGGAGTGTGCCCAAAAGGCTGACAGCATTGTCACGTTGTATGGCAATGCTTATTCGCTGAACTAGGTAGAAGCCAGCCTTTGGGTCACGCGAAGTGTCAACCAGGCGTTTGGATAAATATTTCAAAAGCATGTGTGCACTCGGACCCCACGAACCAAGGGCCTCAACCCATGTTTTATTTTCGTAGCCAAAAGGTTATTGCAGCTAATTTATTAAGATGTTAATGTTTACCTCCAAAAAGGTATGTATGCATGACTCGCGCTAATTCCCGTTGAATTATGTACATTAAAGTTAATATAATAATAAACAATTATGGACAACATCACATACATTGCTCTGAACACAAAGTAAGTAGCTGAAGCACTTGTGTTATGGAATACAGAGACAATGAAGGTACCACAAACACCCAGACCCAGAACAATGTAGAAAAGTGATTTTCTACATTGACCCGTCCGTAGATCGAACCTGGGACCTCAGAGCTAGCGACACCTTAAAAACAGGTGACACACGACCACGGAGGTCGTCACACAAATGTTATGTTGTATTTTGAAGTGCAACACGGAATGCGTAGGTATCGAGAACGCGTGGGTGGGAGCGCGCGGCACGCTGGGGCGCTGGACCTGGATAGACACCGGCTTCAATGTCTTCCAGACGCCAGCCCTGACCGACGCTACTGCCGACACCTGGCCTCCTATGCGGTGAGATTATAAACTATTTAACCAACTGCAAGAGGAGGTTCCCAATTCTATGATATTTGTGTACATGTTTCTTGAAAAATATTTTTGTGATACAATGGGTGTACCTCAGTGGTCCCATGTAAATTCCAGCAAATCGATTTAATAGTTACCTGTGTTTTGTTATAAATGAAGTAGGTTTTATGTGATATCATCTTGTCATAAATTATTAAGTTTTCCTGCTTCGGAAAGACATATACCTACCTACCTACATTAGGACTTTCTCCTAGATATGACGACAAGCTGCAATTTTGAAATGTAATAACTTTAGGTACTTACGTTTTGATAGTTGCAATGTTAGTTTAATGATATACGGTTGCAATTGACGAACAAATTAATTTTCAGTGACAGGGCGAATGTGAAACAAAATGGCTGCCTGCAGATTGACAGACACGAGTCGCATCCACCCGTGTTCTTAGAAGCGAGATGCGAAAGGAAAATGCAGTTTATTTGTTATGAAGGTAATGTTATATTTATTACCAAAACTTTTTTTATAATGTTCCTTTATACCTATTTACTGTTAGAGATACTGTTCCTAAAATATATTGTTTAGAGTGGACGAATAGAAGGCAGGCCTTTGCTTTTTTTTTTTTTTTTTTTAGTAGCCTATACTGTCCCACTGCTGGGCAAAGACTTCCCCTAAGTCCTTCCATTGGTCCTTGTCTCGCGCCACCTCTTTGCTTTTAAAGGGTCAAAAAATTTGCTTTTTAAAAAAAAGTTTGCCACATATACCTTCTCACTATTCAATTCCTGTAAGCTAGGATCTACAAAGACAGCTAACAAATACCACCGAAACAAGTCTACGTTACATAAACGATTGAAAAAAATAATTCCGCAAAAAATTAATCAATGAACTAAACCTATCTGTCTAGTGCTGGGCATGGGCCTCAAGTTAAGCCATAACACCCGGTCCTCCGCTTTCCGCATCCAGTACGAACCAAATACCTATTTTATATACTTAAGAAAATATTTAACAAAGGCATTGTCAACTTATTTGTTTTCACAGGAGTGTCATCCCTGAAGTCGACAGTAACGACACCTAGCGACGACCTTTATTACTACGTGCTCGTCAGACAATTATACTACTGGCAACACGCTTATGAAAACTGTCTGAAAATGAATGGAACTCTCGCCAGTTTGGACAACAATGATATACTTATACAGCTGTTGTTGGTCATGGGAGAAAATAAGGAAGAACGTGAGTATAAACTATCAATCGAAAATTTATAAAACAACCGATTTTTTTTGGGAAATAGCTTATTACTTTTGATATATTATTATTTACTTAATTTTAACTGTTTAAACTAAGTAATAAGTAAAACAAGCAGTGACTTCATCATCTCTCCTACCTAACTTAATCTATGCTGTTATAATATGGTAGGTACGCAAAAACTAATTCAGAATTTAATTGACGAACCTAACGGCTTTCCTACAAGCATACCTAAGAATACTAAATAAATCACTTATCAAACTAAAACAAAATCAAAATCGGTTCATGCGTTCGGGAGCTACGATGCCACAGGAAGACACACACACAGACATAGGTACACGCCAAACTTATAACACCCCGTTTTTTTTTTGCGTCGGGGGATAAAATGTTATTAGAAATTAGTGGAATAATAATAAAAATAAAAAAAAATAATTAAAAAAATTCAAAAACGCCTGCCATGTCAAAAAAAAATAAAAACAAGTCAAATATTTGCACCTGTAATTAATTGTTCCAAATAACCGACCCCGACTGCAAATATTTGACTTGTTTTTATTTTTTTTTGACATGGCAGGCGTGTTTTTTAATTTTTTTAATTATTTTTTTTTATTTAGTACCTTTTAGTGAACACCAAAAAAACATGACACAAAAAATATCGTTCGGAACCCTTTGCAGGCGATTTCGACTCACACTTGACCATTTTTTAATGTCCACATAGCCTATGTCACTCGGGATAACTCAAAGCTTCTAATGATACCGCAAACATTGACATCGGTCAAGCCTTTTGGAAGTTATTGTGGAATAAAGAAACTCACAAACATACATACATACATACATACATACATGAACCCTGAAAACATAACACTCCTTTTTGGGCAGTCGTGTAATAACGGCGTAGATTGTTAGAATTGAACACTATCCTGTGACTATATTTTTTGCAGCCAATTGCTTTATGAAAAGAAATAGTTCTAAATCACAATACCCATTTATTTAATGTTTAGGTACATACATGAATGTTAATAGAAAAATATAAAAATAATAGAAAGGTACCTAAATGAAATTTAAAAATAAAATTCCGTGTGACACTGGACTTTACAAACGACAGAATATTTTCAGATTTGGTCTAGAAAGGAAACAACCAAATTACTTACTTAATAAATCAGAAATGAAGTACAAGTAATGACATCTTTTGTTGCCAAGTAACAGTTGCTTGAAATTACTGAATGGCCTGCTTCATTTGGTTATTTTTACGATAATTGGCATTCTGCTAACTGTCATTACGATCATTATTGGTTATTACGATCATTCTCTTCGAGAGTTCAATGAGATTTTATTGTAGGCTTAAGTATCTGAATACGAAAATTAGGCACAATGACAAGTTACCTTGACCGACCACTGACATGCATTTAAAATAGCTGAATCGAGGCCCTGTTTGAACTAACTCTTTAGTCTCACACTAAGTTTTACATGTTATTGTGCAATATAATTTCAAATTCCAATCATTTATTGCGTTCATTTGAATTAAGTTGTTGTAATTTAAAGTGGCAAAAAGTTGCACTTTAAATTTACTTTGCTCTGCAGTGGGACAGAAAGGGCTAGAAAAAAAAAAAAAAAAAAAGTGGATTCAACATGAAACCCGGTAAGGGCACAGCCACACAAACGGAACCTTATGAACTGATTTAAATTACTAAATATATCTAAACACATATTTCTAATTATTTTATTTATCCTAAAATATATATAAAAACTTTTATTTATCTAATCAGATAAAATTACAAGATTTTTTTAAACTAAGTAAATAAACATTTAGGTTTTCTTAATCACATAAGGCGACTAAACTATACCTACTTATGTACTATCCTATACTGAGATGCCTGTTCCATTAATACCCAGCTATCGAGCACATCTGGATATCCGGGCGACTGAACATGACGAAGGACGTGAACACGGATACTGTCAGCTACGCTTGGTACAACCCCATCAATACCAAACAGATCCCCGACCCTAAAGCTTACGGCGATACCGCTCTAAGCGCATATGTGAGTATTACTACCTTAAAAATATGCTTTTTTTAAACATCAACCAAAAACTTCAAAAACACGTAGTTACTTTACGAATTTTTATTTTATTTTATTTATTAGGCTCACCAACAATTGATTACACCCATACAATTACAAAAAATACATAGGTATAAGTATGCTTTGCTCTAGTGTAACAATCCCTTACAGGTAAGCACATCATGCTCAAATCAAAAAACAAAATGGCTGTAAAAAAAACCGTATATTTCTCTTACTAGATGTCACCAGTAACCTTCGATGAAACTCCGCCAGATGTCACTAACACATTAGTTCTACTTTCCTCCGCTAGATGTCACTGGTCTATTAATTCTACTATTTACCGCTAGATGACACCATACTATTAAGTTTTATTATTCGCCGCTAGATATCACTGGTAAATGTAATTCTTCTGTTTCCCGCTAGATGCCGCCGTGGTTAGATGAGGAGTTTACAATGGACAACTCTTGCCTGAACTTGGACAGACAAGACCATTTAATTGGCCTGGTCTATGGGCTGCCGTGCGACACAGCGCAGTATTCTGTTTGTATGATAGGTAAGGTGATTTGACTTTACCTAAACTAGAACCAGGTATATAATCAAAGAGTAATACTATGGTTTCTGCAGCCTAGCGAGTGAGACATCACAAATCTATTAGAGGCAAAGTTCCCGTGGAACTTTGAAAAAAGCCATGAAATAAAATAATAATAATACCAGCCTAAAACGTCCCACTGCTGGGCAGAGCCCTCTTCCAGCAGAGAAGGCATGAGCATTACATAAACTTACCAATAGCTAGCATGCATAGTACTTCTAACTTTAACAATAATATAACTTAATTCAATACTAATACCATGTTATATTTACAGAGAAATCAAAAACCACATCATCTCCAGGAGCAGTGGTCAGCATTGGTATAGGCCCGTCTGGCCCGTCTGTTGAGCCGGTTTCTGAAGGATACGAGACTACTTAGATACATTAATTGTCTATATAATGTAGTAAAATATAAAATATATTATAAATAAATGATTAATTCAACTTTTTGTTTTATTCTATTTATTGATGATTACAAAACTAAATAATAAAACTTATATTATTCATACATTATTCAGGACAAAATTTTTCATCTAAGATACTTCCCATCAGGGCTTCGATTCAGCTAGTTTAAATGCATGTCAGTGCACTTGACATTGTGCCTAATCTTCGTATTCAGATAAGCCTACAATAAAATCTCATTGAACTCTCGAAGAGAATGATCGTAATGACCAATTAATGATCATAATGACAGTTAGCAGAATGCCAACTATCGTAAAAATGAACAAATGAAGCATGTCATTCGGTCAATTCAAGCAACTCTTAAATAGCTGATTTACAACATTATGATAGAAATGTTTTGATGTTAACACAACATGTTACATTGACCTTATTATTAATCTATATTAAAAATATTAACTTTATTGGTGATAACTTAATAAGGAATGCAACAGACATCTAAGACTTGCCTTAATTATTCACAGTGAGAAATCCTTGAAATATAATATCCTGAGACAACTCACACACGGTCATCTGATCCCAAACTAGGCAGAGCTGTACTAGCAACCAGACAATTACTGATAAACTTACTTATATATTTCTAAATACATATAATATGTGTCATAGATTAACATTAAAATCTCTGAGTAAACCAGTTAGATCATTAGATTTAATCTCTATAAATTGTTATTTCATAGTATTTAAGGTCTCTATCCATTGTTTATTAACTTTATTTAACTGAGTGTAATTGCCATTCATCGCTACAAGGTTCTTTTTAAACATCCTCAAATGTTCTAGATAGGCCCTAAGACTGCTGTTCATTGCTCGGATCGAGTCTATTTCTTGCGATAACTCTGTGGTTACTCTCTGAAAAAAAGAAAATAAAAAAATTACGCGGTTCAATATCATTGATGGCGGCAAGTGAAGAAAAGCAATGTTTTCGTATAATTATAACTGTAAGGTTAGCTAGATGGATATATAATAACTTAAAGATAAATTTTGATCGTCACATCTTAGTGAGTCAATGCGCCTTTAATGCTATTTATCTGCAACAGAGGCAATAACAAAACGTAAAGCAAGATAGCTCCAGACTGGTATATATCTGTTTATCAAGTTTAAGAGCGCGGCCGCGGTGGACAATAAAATAGTAGTAAATAGGATAATAATAACTAAAACCAAATAAACAGTTTCGTTCACAACCATTACCTCTCGTTTAGACGATGTTACAGATGCACTAGACATTTTTATATACACTTGAGATTTAGCTTAAAAGAGTATTATGTTCTACTGTTTATAACTTAAATTGGAAAGAAAAGTTTACTAAAGAAATAAGTAATTTCAACTTCGTAATTCGTATTTTTCTTTGGCGGTTGATTGATACTTTGATAAAGTTTGATACTGACATAACATTGACATATCACAAAAAGTGTTGCCGTTTCTAAACTGAAATTAAGTAATATGTTCCTGGGTTTTTGTTTCGACGAAAACAGTAACAGGAACTGTTTTCTGACCCTCTGTTGTAATTTAGTAATATTTGGTTAAGATAATTAATTCATGGTGAATCATTATAAAATTTAAAAAATTAAGATCCACCTGAGAATATAAAAATATTTTATTTAAAATATAGTTAACTACTATATTTGTTGAAAAATTCCTTGCTTGGCAACACTACATTATTTTACGTTCCATTTTACGATAGTGACTTTACTTAAATCACTTCTGCAGGGAAAGAGAAAAACCTTCTCCGTAAAAGTAACTAACTTTAAAAAAAACTATTTTAAAAGTTAGATATTACATACAGCGCAAATTATCTGTGTAGATAAATAAATACATCAATAGACGATATACTTTTGTACTTACCTGCATTAGGGATGGCGATCTGAAATCGATTAATCGAAGAATCGATTTTTGAAGCCAAAAAGATCGATTTTTTTAATCGATATGTAGTATTGAATCGATTCGGTGAATCGATTTTTCACCCTTGAAAATCGACGTTAGATTTTTTTTTTTTACCATAAGACTACAATTAAATTAATTGAATGTTCTCGTATTATAAAAGTGCTGCCGGTTAAAGAATTAATTATTCAAAAACTCGCGAGATGGCTGTATGTTTAGATTCCTTCGCGTATTTCGATTTTTTCGATCATGATCAATTTGATCGATTTTTTTTTGTATAATCTGCGTCTGGACTGACACTACTTACGTCATGCCGACATTTATTTTTGGTATTTCATTTGTTTATTGTTGATTGATTGAATTACCTGATTTTACTGATAAGAGATCGTTAAATTATAATATGTATCTTGTTTTTTAATAAAATAGATATATATTTATTACATAATGAACGAAAATTTAAATAAAAGATCGATTAATCGGAAATCGATCTTATAGACCTCGATTTTTTTGTGAATCGATTCATTAATCATTAGGTCACGATTCGAATCGATTTAAAAATCGATCTTTTTCGGAAAGAATCGCCATCCCTAACCTGCATCAGACAAAGATTCATCAGATCACAAATTTACAACCTACGTATTATAAATGCAAATAGAGACATTATTTACCCTGTTTACGCCTCCACGACACTATTTAATAGTGTCGTGGAGTCGTAAACAATTAATTTAATTCAATTGTTAATTTAACTGAACTTGAATAAAATTTATAGAAAGTAATAGATTGTTCAATCCGAGCTGCTGGAAATGGATAGACAAATTTAAAATAATATATAAATAAATAAATAAATAAATGCGGACAACATCACATACATTGCTCTGAACCCAAAGTAAGTTGCTAAAGCACTTGTGTTATGGAATTCAGAAACAACGAAGGTACCACAAACACCCAGACCCGAGGCAATGTAGAAAAGTTTGTTTCTACATTGACTCGTCCGGGGATCGAACCCGGGACCTCAGAGCTAGCGACACCTTGAAACCGGTGCGTACGCCACTCGACCACGGAGGTCGTCAAATGAAAATGTCATGAATAATTATTTGCCTTTGGTAGATATTTGATTTTCATAAATATTATATTATATCTTTAACTAGCTGTGCCGCATCATGACGTAATTTTAAGAATAATCTTGGATTCACATGTAATATGAATTACCTACCTACGTAACCAGTGCCCAATGCTTACTACTTACGTAGTTGCAATTGTTAGCAATTCAATAAAAATAGCATGGTTGCGTTCTGGTGTCTGCAATTACTGTGTTAAATAAGTAACATTTATTGCATTTTAATAGACTAGCTTAAGGCCGCAGCACCGCCCGCGTGCATGTCTGGTATCGTAGCAAAATGTAGTCAATGTCCTTTCCGGGATATCCAAGCTAACAAAATACCAAGTTTCATTAAAATTGGTTCAGCAAACCCGTGAAAGTGTAACAGATGGACACACAAAGTTACTTTCGCATAAAATGTTAGTTTATATTGCTCTTAGAAAGGCGCTACAATAAAAAAACTAATACTACAACAAAGCTATTTATATCTATACTTCCTAATTACATAGTAATTTATAAATGTCGTAGCATAGTTGATCGAGTTTTTATGAGGAAAGGATTTTAGTCACAGCCTCTCACCTCATTATCGACTTTTCCGAGCATTCGCAAAACGCATGCGCACAGCCAGAAGACGCCATCTGCAGAAAAACGTCGCAACTAAAAAAAGAAACGCCGCCATTTTGACATTTGTTTGGCTTTGTGTTCTACAATAAAAGTTATCATGTAATTAATCCTTACAAGATACTATACTTTGTATTTCCGCTATGGAACTACATCGCCGGTGCATCGGATGAATAAATTCTAACGCATCAGTGAGAATCGCATTCATTATGCAGCGAAAAAATCAATAATGAACCAGTGCCGCTTTTTTACTTTCGCGTTACAAATTTTCGTGATAAAACATTGATTTATTGAGAATACTTGTATTAAATATCGCGTCCATTCATTTAAAGTGATTTTAATGTGTTTGAATCGGAAAAAAACTGTGTTATGTGGTGAAAAGTGGATTTCGAAAAAGGCGCGAAGTGCCCCGCGCCTATTTTTTCTACGGGGACAATAAACTAAAATAAGGTGTATAAATAGATAAAAAAAGACTTTAATAAATGCCTAATGTGCACCAGAACGAACAATTTAACTAGATTTCCGGTTATGAATTACGTTCAGCAAATGGAATAAGAGATACTTTCTAAAAATAAGTTCATGTAAGTACACATTTCCTGAATTAGGTAATTTTGTAGTGTTAAAATTGCATTCTTTATCTAGGCCTTAATGCTTGTGTTCAGAGTGATTTCTTAAATACTTACGTTTAAGTATAATATGATCATGTATGTCAATATTGTCAGACCATATGGATTTAAGTGGTACAGACTATTATGACAGAAAAATGTAAACAACTGTAATGTTGACATGTTTTGTATATTTACAGAAAAATTTCACTTTTACTTTTTACACAATTTTTGTTTAACTTTTTGTGCTATTTGTGGACTATTTATAAAATGAATTCATTTATTTTCACCACATGTATTATGGTCTTATATTATTTTAATAGATTTCTTTACTTAAAAAAAGAAAATTAAAATTACATTATCACACTCATACCTCCTTCCAGTAGTCTGAAACCATTTATTCTATTATAATTATATTTATTTACATCTTGATTGTCCATTACCATTTTTAATGTTTATTAAATTATATATTTGCTAGAAATGTAGGTACAGAATAAAAATTGAAGGAAGTTGTAATTCTTAATCTTTAACATGTGAACAGTTTAATAGTTATTTGTATAGCATGTGTGATTTATTGGATAGTCATACATATAAAACTTATTTTACGTTAGGTTAGTGGTTGTTGGATTGGATAATCATATAAAACCTTTTTTAATTAGGTTAGTAGTTGTTAGCATAATATCTATTAATAATATTGACCGATAGATTCCTTTTTACATACATAGAGGAACTCTTAATTTCACCGTGATAAGTAACATTAGCGATATTATGGCCATAGTTCATTTGACACAATGTATTAACGTGTGTTTAAAGAAAATTATATTAAAAATTTCCTTGAGTGTGTTCACATAATCTTTAATTTCTAGTCTATCTCTATAAGTGAGGACTTGAAATTGGCTTTATGTTGTCTAGATATCTCAGTTTTGTTAAGTTTTTTACATAGCTGTAAGTCTTCCATAGTGTAATAAATAAACATAGCGGCTGGCTAAAACTAGTTGAAATCACATCACATACATTGCTCTGAACCCAAAGTAGCTAAAGCACTTGTGTTATGGAATTCAGAAACAACTAAACCACATACACCCAGACCCGAGGCAATGTAGAAAAGTTGGTTTTTACATTGACCCGTCCGGGGATCGAACCCAGGACCTCAGAGCTAGCGACACCATGAAACCGGTGCGTACGCCACTCGACGACAGAGTCGTCAATAATTATCTGTGAAAACAATTATCTTGATATATATATATAGTTGTTGTAAAATGTAATAAAATATAAAATATGAACAACACATGTCTGGTATTTCCCTGGGCTTGAACTTGCCCTTGAATGGTATAATCCAGTTAGTAAATCAATAGGTCATTGTGGCACTGAACTTCTATACTTAGATATTTGATCCTATTAAAGTAATTAAGTTTGCCATTGCCACATGTTTATGTGTTTATAAATAAACTGTATAGTGTGCATATTATATTAGTTTTGATAATTAAGTCAATTAGCCAAAGCTCTTAGAAGTATATGATAAAAGAAATATTGGATTTAGTAAGGTGGCTTTTTACCTATATTTATGCAGTTAGTTAGTTTATGCAGTTATTCAGTACCCAGTTTGCCTAGATTTTTGAATAATATGTGCATAATTGACAAAACAAAAATCGCGCCATGTGAACAGTTGAGCTGTAACTTAACATATACGAAAGAATACGCATGTATGTGCTTAGCAAAGTGTATTATATAAATAGTCAGGGGCATTTCACATTGCGTGGGCTTAATACAATTACCCTCGTGTTTACATTACAATCTTGTTTCAGGTTAAGTTGCCCTCTAATATTGCGATGCGGCTAAGAAGTAGAAAGAGAGAGCGGCCGCTCTCAAGTAAAAGGGGATCAAAAGTAACTAAACTCAAGAAGAAATCCGTTAAACCATTGACAAAGCCGCCAAACGCTTGGAGGACCATCTTAAAGAGGGACGTGAAGAATGTGGTTGAGACACCTCAGTTCTGTATCACTAGGTCTCAGAAACTAAAGACTCGTCCTGTTAGAACTAAATTAAGTATGGAGAAACCTTTGGAAACAACGCACAAGAAGGCCAAGCACAAAGATGAGGGTCGCACAAAGAAACCTATCTTCCAAACTGTTGTGCGGAGCTCCACTAAAGATCCGGTGTCTTCGACGACCGCTGTGAAGGTTAAACCTCAAAATGAGAAGGTAACAACCACTTCTAAGACTAAAGAGGTTCGAACGACTAAAAGTGTTCAACTACGACACAGTTCTTTGAACCGAGAGCTTAAGAAAACTGAGGTTATTTCATCGGCAATCAGCTCGCCGCGTAAAACTAGACGTATGGACAAAACTGATAAGTCAGCGTCATTAAACAGCTCTCCAATCCGCAAAGTCCGTCAAATAGGCATTATAACCCCTAAAGTGACAAAGTCTTCAGTCAGCTCGACCAATGAGAGTCCTAAGAAGAGAACTAAGAAGGCTCCCGTCGTGCCAGACACGAATGGTTACGGTGAAGACAATGACGTCACAATGTACGAACCTCACACGACCACTTTTGTCGATTTCCCTGCTCAAAAGGCAGAGGAGTCCGATTCTGAAGGCCAAGTGGAATCTTCAGAGCTGTGCTTACCAAACGACTGCCTAAACGACTTTATGGCTATAGCGGAGTGCGCAAGACTGATCAACGAGGATATTCCAGCTACGGAAGAGGATATCAACTTCTTGGCTGATAAGGCGGCGAGGGTTATGACCACGGAGAAGGCGGAGGAGAGGCTGTCCAGGAGCAGTTCCGTGGACAAGCGCGTTATGAAGAGGAGGAAGTCCAGCAATGACTTGGAGATGTATCAGCCAACTTCTACGACTGATGACCTTGATCATTGCACTGATTTCTTGACAAATGGAGATAAATATGTTCAGGTGAGACAGATACCTATATTACGTATGTTTTTATTTTCTTTCTCTGTTAGGTATCAAAATATTTTTATGGAGGTGTCTTAGCAGCATAACGTTAAAGTCAATCATTTTATTTCCTACGGCAAAAAAAGCGATGACACTTTCTAATAGAATGCTGGTGATTTTTAACCAATTTCGAAGATTATTTATCAAGAGGTTCTCAATTCTATATGCTATGTAACTTATTTCAATTTTTTCCTCACAGCCGGACTTCGTAACAATGCTAGAGCAGGACGGCTACGTCCGAGACTCGGAGTGCGAGATCTCGTCCACGTGCGACACGCAGGGCACCGCTATAGAGAGCCTCGAAGCCCTATCAGCGCGGAGCCCTAGCTCAGGGTTCCTGGCGGAGATCAGCCAGAGTCTAGCGGCTGAGGCGGCCGGATGGGTGAGTGTTTTGTTATGAGGGTACTAGTAAAAAGAATTTAGTCTTCAGGTGAAAAAAAATATATTATCAGGACAGAAAATCTCATTAAAACAGGGTTTTGCTACGAGCGCTATAAAGTCATTATAATCTTATATATAAAATCCTCGTGTCACAATGTTAGTTACCATACTCCTCCGAAATGGCTTGACCGATTTTTATGAAATTTTATATGCATATTCAGTAGGTCTGAGAATCGGCTACTATCTATTTTTCATACCCCTAAGTGGTAGTAGGTAGGAGGCAGGTAGGTAGGTAGTAGGCAGGTGCTAGGCAGAAAAAATTGCATTGCAATGCATGCCGGGTACAGCTAGTATATAATATCATATTGACAGGTATGGTAGGATTTTAATACGCGCTCATCGTGAATGAAAGAAAGGAGTAAATGCTGAGATGACGAGTAGTAGAAATGAATGGAAGCTGAATACGCTTCGACCGTATGCGCCGACCACAAATAATTGGGAACAGGGCAGGGAGATGATGATGATGATGAAATGATTTAATAAACGTTGAAGCCATGTAACATAATCACGTGTTGTCAACAGAACGGGTCGGATATCGCAGTCGATGAAGTCTCGCTTGCGTGCCACGACGAGCAGTCACCGACAGACATAGAGGTATGTAATAACTCTCATGTGTGGTATTCAATAAAGAATATTCTATTCTATACGGAATAAACTGCCTCGTTGGCCTAGTGGCGCTAAGCGCGACTGCTACGCTAGAGGTCTTGGGTTCGATTCCCAAGTCGACCAAGGTTTTATTGGGTTTTTCTATGAATTTCTCAGTAGCAGGTCGGAGTTTGGATTTGTGCCCGGTTAGTGGCAATAGGCTCGCCCCCTATTACATGGGACCTAAACATACCGACGAACTGTGGGTGTAAATTGGTACACCTCAGCCTAACCCTTCGGGGATACATGCGTGATGGTATGTATGTATATGATGGTATACAGAATACAGAAACACATATTTTAGGGGAGACACCTGTTTTGTATACTACTGTTACCTAAAGAAATAAGTTTTCTCTCTTCAAACAAAAATAGTTTTAAATACATGTTCAATAGTTTGTCTTGAAAAAAGCGGTAAGAAAATGTCGAAGTATATAATTCCATAAATACTTATGAAAGTTTAGGTAACATGCTTGGATCTATTTACTCAAAGTAGGAAAATAAGGCAAGAATTTGTATCAACTACCTTTTAACTTCTTTTTCTTTCATTCATTCAGTTCGTTCATTCAGTTCATTCGTTCGTTCCTTGTGTAGGAGGAAGCTGGCGATGTGATCTCTTCGTGCAGCAACCGCGTCGACTGCGAGCAGATATCGTCCTGGGTGGACGCCTTCGACCCTTACCTGTTCATCAAACAGGTCTGTATTATATAATTACTATGTTTATAGTAATATTATGTAACGGGAATAGGGTAGATGACTAGGTATGAAAAGTCAAAATTTATTTAGTCCGCCATTTAGATAATCAAAATATAATAGACACATATTTTTTCTTTTCTCAAATAAATTACAAAATACGAAGATAAACCGCTGTAAAGTTCAGGAGTGGGGGCTTGTGACGTCACGGCTAGGTACAATTTGTACTCAAACGTGACGTCACGCAAGAATTGTACTCGCTGTATCTTCGTAATTCTTTGTTTACGGGACTAAACAAAAAATACGTGTCTAATATTTTTTTCTTATCTAAAAGATGG
Organism: Autographa pulchrina; assembly: GCA_905475315.1. Classification (NCBI taxonomy): domain Eukaryota; kingdom Metazoa; phylum Arthropoda; class Insecta; order Lepidoptera; family Noctuidae; genus Autographa; species Autographa pulchrina. Next base: position 5,974,959 of record FR997789.1, on the reverse strand, counting down.
ACATAAAAATAAAAATTAGTCATCATCCCTATTAGCGCGTACATGCATAAATACCTTATTGGGCTGGGTGTTTCGACCGGCCACCGGCCGTGGTATTGGCCCAATTAGGTATTTATGCATGTACGCGCTAATCCCCGTTCTATAATATTACTATAAACATGCAGCGCGTTAGTTTTAAAGTTATAAATAAATAGTAAAGTTGTAAAAATTACTGTTTGAAATTTCATTCATAAATCTTGATTTTCACACAATGACAAACTTTATTTTATCATTCAAAACCAACCTTATGATGTAAAAACATATTCATCTCTATTTACTTTTAATATTATTTGTATGTCTTTCATAATGATAATTTCTAATATAATAATATGTTCGTACAGTTGCCGCCGCTAGAGACAGTGGCTACGGGTGCTCTCCGCGCTCGCTACCCCGCTCTGCCGCTTAAGACACGGACCAGTCCTGACTTCAGCTTGGTAAGCACCTTCTTACAAATAAACCGACTTCAAAATAAGTCTTATATTTATTTCTTATGGATCCCACTGACAAAACTGGACCAAATTATAATGGGACCACAAAGAACAAAGAGCTTTCGAAAAAAAAAGAAATATCAAAATCGGCCCCCCTAGTCATAAGTTATCAGGAAACAAACATAAAAAAATACAGTCGAATTGATTACCTCCTCCTTTTTTTAAGTCGGTTAATAAATATATAAGTTTTACTATCAAGATCAGTATAATAAGAAGTTCAACAAAAGCAGTATTTTCTCATGTAACTTGTTTATATGCCCACTGCTGGGCAAAGCTCTCCTCCTTTGACTGCAGATTTTTGACCATATTAGCTAAAACTCTAAAAGACTAAAGGCAACTTTATAACTTCAGTTCCAATAACATAGCAGTAAGATTTGATAGAGAAAATTTTACAATGATTCCTATCAAAATGATAATTCGTATTTTCTATCGTCGGCGTCGTGAGGTCATTCATACAAATGACAAAAATTGTATCTCTTGGATTTCGTATATTAGGTATAATCTTTCATTCTTTGCTGTGTGGGTTCAGAAATTCGTAGTAAATATTTATGTTTTTATTATTGTACGCGAGGGGCTCGTGGCTAAGTGCGAGCCGTACGGTTTGACCGATAATACAGGTTAAGCCGCGCTCGCCGCGGTTGGTCCGTGGATGGGTGACCGTTTTCTAAACATACCGAGACCCCTCCGTGTCTCGGATAGCACGTTATGCCGTAGGTCCCGACTGTCATACGTTATAATCTTTGACAGTCCTTAAGTCAATTCTGACATCCAGTCTTACTATTATGCGGGATACTATTTGACGACCTCCGTGGTCGAGTGGCGTACGCACCGGTTTTCAAGGTGTCGCCAATTCTGAGGTCCTGGGTTCGATCCCCGGACGTAGAGAAAAGAGTGTGAAAAACCACTTTTCTACACTGTCCCGGGTCTGGGTGTTTGTAGTACCTTCGTTGTTTCTGAATTCCATAAAACAAGTGCTTTAGCAACTTTCTTTGGTTTCAGAGCAATGTATGTGATGTTGTCCGCATTTGTCCCCATACTGGATTACCCAGTAAAATAGGTTGCGTAGGTCAGATAGGCAGTCGCTCCATGTAAAATACGGTATTCAGCTGAATCCGGTAAGACTGGTAGCCGACCCCAACATAGTTGGGAAAAGGCTCGGGAGATGATGATGATTACTGTACGCATATAATAATACGTTTTAACCAAAAACATTTAAATGCAAGTGCCATTTAATTGTAATAAAAGTTATCTATTCTTTGCTCGTAGGTATTGGACCTGGATGAGACGCTGGTACATTGCTCGCTGCAGGAGCTGCCGGACGCCAGCTTCCACTTCCCCGTACTGTTCCAAGACTGCCGATACACTGTAAGTATATAATATAATAATACCAGCCTATAAACGTCCCACTGCTGGGCACAGGCCTCTTCCCATATAGAGAAGGCACGAGCATTGATCACCACGCTTGCTCACAGCGATTACAGATCCCAATTTTGGAATCCAGGTTTCCACACGATTTTTTCCTTCACCGCGAGTATATAAAAATTATATATTATTATATAATATCGAAGAAAGGGTTTTACATGTGCTCGGGAACAGATAGGATATCTTCGTTCATCGTGAACGGATAATAAAAATAAATACACCAACAGATTAAGAATAATCTTTATTAACTTAATATCAATGATTTTTAATTAAATAATCAGAGTAGTATGTGATGTAAGTGGATTTAATTCTCCCGTCCAATGTTCCAATGTTCGTCAATGTTCGTGATGGCCGTTCGAGGGACGTTCTCCTTGATAGAAGTCAAACTCAATTTACTGCCACGAATGATTGTCATATTACTGCTTCGCCGATATTATATTTACACTTGGAATCCATGTAATATGTAATTTCCTGCCCTGTTCCCAATTATTTGTGGTCGGCGCAATGCGTATTCAGCTTCCATTCATCTCTACTACTCGTCATCTCAGCATACATTATTTTTTTTTTCGTGTCATATTTCACACAATCCATCCATCTCTTTTTCAGTTTCCTCTACATGTGTATACCCATACGCTTTTATTAGATTCCCCGAATAGCTATCGACTATTTTATCGCTCAAGAAACGTACATCAAGATGTAGGTCCCGTTTAAATGAAGGAGATGCATATACATATAAATAGTTACATGTCTATGGGCCTGAGTAGCCTGAAAATAAATGATTTATTATTATTATTATAAATAGTTACTCGCTGACTGTTCACACTGGCCGGAGAGAACTCTCTCAGCATTTGTTTGTTGCGGCGATAGGGACTCTCGCTACTCGTTAATCGCTCATCGCTCCCAATGGGGGACAAGCGCCTTAGGAGTTTTAAACTATAATTATTTTTTTTATTCTTGTCTGTTTTGCCCGTCTCCATTTAGCTTTGGTTTTATAATATTATGTTTGTTTCGTCCAGGTGTTCGTCCGCACCCGGCCGCACTTCGCGGAGTTCCTGTCGCGCGTGTCGCGGCTGTACGAGGTGATCCTGTTCACCGCCAGCAAGCGCGTGTACGCCGACCGCCTGCTCAACCTGCTCGACCCCGCTAGACGCTGGATCAAGTACAGGTACATGATACCATGCTCACAATACCTGGGCCGAGATTCAGCTATTTAAGAGTTGCTTGAATTGAACGAATGACCTGCTTCATTTGGTCATTTTTACGATAATTGGCATTCTGCTAATTGTCATTACGATCATTCTCTTCGAGAGTTCATTAAGATTTTATTGTAGGCTTATCTGAATACGAAAATTAGGCACATTGACAAGTACACTGACCGACCACTGACATGCATTTAAAATAGCTGAATCGAGGCCCTGGTCTGTTGGTCTAGTGGTTAGTGACCCTGACTGCTGTACCGGAGGTCGTGGTCATTCCCACCCAGGACGAATCTTTGTGTGATGAACTCGATCATTTGTTCTGTGTTTGCGTAATATATCTATATGTATGTATTTAGAAATATAAAAGTATGTTTATCAGTTGCCTGGTTACCATGCCACAGGCTCTGCTTACTTTGGCATCAGATGACCGTATGTGAGTTGTCCCAGGATATTATTATTATATCCTTCTAAACATTGCAAATTGTAGTATCTTCTATAACTCATCCTTTAGCTACTTACTTTGTGTTCAGAACAATATATGTGATGGCGTCCATATTTATTTATTAATATTTGTGTACAGATTGTTCCGTGAGCACTGCCTGCTCGTGAACGGTAACTACGTGAAGGACCTGTCGATTCTCGGCCGCGATCTGCGCAAGACCGTCATTGTCGACAACAGCCCACAGGTGAGGATAAACATCACGACACACATACATACCAATCATAAAATACATATACAATATTGTGAAAAAACCCTGTCCGATCCGTGAAGGTATTGTTAAGTAAGTATATGTAAGTAAGTGATGTAAGTGATGTATTGTGACCCTCTCGGGTTTTCTTACCATATTGTATAGCCAAAAATTTAATAACGTAACGGGGGACACTTCGCGTGACTCAAAGGCTGGCTACTACCTAACGTGACAATGCTGCCAGCCTTTTGGGCTCACTCCTAGTCGACACCAATGTGGATGTATTTTGATGCCTTATGATTTTAGGTTTTAGAGGGGCTCGTGGCTAAGTGTAAGCCGTACGGTTTGACCGATAATACAGGTTAAGCCGCGCTCGCCGCGGTTGGTACGTGGATGGGTGACCATTTATAACATACCGAGACCCCTCCGTGTTTCGGAAAGCACGTTAAACAGTAGGTCCCGGCTGTCATACATAGATCTTTGGCAGTCGTTAAGTCAATTCTGACAACCAGTCTTACAATGGGATACTGTGTTTCCCAGTAAAATGGGTTGTGGAGGTCAGATAGGCAGTCGCTCCATGTAAAATACGATATTCAGCTGAATCCGGTAAGACTGGTAGCCGACCCCAACATAGTTGGGAAAAGGCTCGGGAGATGATGATGATTTTAGGTTTTATTTAGTTTATAGTTTCTTATTTTTCTATGTGTATAAACATAGTTTCATATAAGTATTTGTTGTAGGCGTTCGGCTACCAGTTGGAGAACGGCATTCCGATAGACAGCTGGTTCGTCGACAGGAGCGACAACGAGCTACTCAAGCTGCTGCCTTTCCTCGAGCATCTGGCTACTGTAAGTACCTTACCTTATAATAATATTGCTTTCGTAGGTTTAAGCGAATTTTAGACATTGAAATTAAAATTACTCTTTACGGATTATATCGCGGTTTATTATTAATTGCATTATTTACACAAATAATACAAATTTAAAGTAGCACGACGAAAGTCTACTGTCTAGCGTTGAACTACACTTGACCTCGGTCAAGGTGTTGAAACGTCGGGACCTAAAACCTAAAGTAAACTGCGATATTATCCGTAGAAAGTAGTTTTATTTCAGTTATAGTAATAATATTACCATAAATAATATAATATATCAGCCTACAAACGTCCCACTGCTGGGCACAGGCCTCTTCCCATATAGAGAAGGAGCTCGTTCCTTGATGGATCACAGCGCTTGTTCTTTGCGGATTGGCGATTTCAGAGCCAAATATTTGGAATCCAGTTTTCCTCACAATGTTTTCCTTCACCTTTTGTCAGTATTGTCTATGAATTTATAAAGAAATTACATATTTGGTTGTGGGTTCGATTTCCACTCAGGAAAAGTCTTTGTGTGATGAGCATGATCATTTGTTTTGTGTCTGGTGTAGTCTATTATGTATGTCGTGGTGGCCTAGCAGTTCAATGAAGGGATTTGTATGCACAAGGTTGCAGTTTCGAACCCAGGCAAGTGCCAATGTGGCTTTTTCAAAGTTTTATGTTCTTTCTTAATTATTCTAAGACACTTCTGACGAACGGTGAAGGAAAACATCGTGTGGAAACCTGGATTCTAAAATTTGGGATCTGAAATCGCCCGCAGAGCAAGCGTGGTGATCAATGCTCGTGCCTTCTCTATATGGGAAGAGGCCAGTTCCCAGCAGTGGGACGTTTATAGGCTGGATTATTTATAATTATTATTTTATATGTATGTACATGTACTTTACTATATTATATGTATGTATTAAGAAATGTATAATGTTTATCAGTTGTCTGGTTACTGTAGTTGTGTGTGAGTTGTTCCAGGTATTATTATATTTAACAATCACACAAATTAAAATGTATACAACTATATATTCGTTATTTGTTGTACACAGAAAGATGACGTTCGTCCCTACATCAGAGACAAATACAAACTGTTCAGCTACCTACCACCCGACTAAGAACCCCCCATCGCACTGTACGAACATTTTGGAGAAGAAACAAAGGTAAAACATTCATCAGTATGGTAAACCGTCATTAAAATCACAATTAAACGTTTGCCATATAGTATATGAAGGATAAGAAATTATAGAGTGCGCAAATCAGGGTATGAACCACGAGCTAGTATAAACTAGTTTCGTCGTAAAAATAGTATCAAAACGCCTCATATCGCAACCGTCGATATTTTCGAATAAACGTCTGTCGTTGCACGGTAAATAACTTAAATCAGTAAACGAATGTACGACATAGAGCCAAAAATGTGCTTACGCTCGGTACAATGGGCTTTTAGCGATACGCGCACTCTATAGTTTTTTCTTCTTACTCTATGTACGAACTTATTGTCAAAATAATTGTCGCCTTAAATATCTTTTTAGTGGACACATTTTTATTGTGATTTTGGTATACACATACATAGTTTAAAACATAATATTATTTTTGACCAGAATAGTTTAGTGAATTGGACAGCTTATGTGAATAAATTGGAACTCTATGAAGGGATCTTTTTTACTTTTTATTGTTTACTTTTTAATTATTTGATGTTTTAATTATCTTGGGTGTGACCAAGTCTTTTTTATGTAGGTTAAGTAATCTGTAATACTAGGTGATTTTAATTTTTATATTTTTTTTTATATCAATGCAATTTTTTGTCTTTTTCTGACTGTGTGTAAGAATTAGTTGTTTAATTTAATGTAATGAAGGCAACTTTTTTTGTTATTTTTGATAATTATATGAAATTATCCTATTTTAATTTCGCTTTAATAAACCAGATAGCTAAGTTGTTCCTTTTTATATTGAAAAATATTTTTTTCATTTTTTTATTAATATAGTTTATTAATGCAATTGCAAATATTCTCCGCTTAGTTTCGTATTTAAAAAGGTTTTTACCCTGTTTGAGTCCGAAACTATTCGATTTCGAAATGCCTTGAGTTATCACAAACATGTGGATACCCTACTAAATATATTATGTCAGGAATTTATATAATATTATTGACTTGCCGTATACACCCTTTATAGAGTCTGAAAGGCAACGATAAAAACATAATTATTTATGTGTGTATATCACGATTCGATTTCGAACCCCGATTGAGTCCGAAATTTTATCTCCGAAAAAACATTACAAAAATAAAAAATTTTGGTAATTTAAATAAAAATTCTCCAAAATGTTTATATAGTCGGATTGTAGTTAAAAAAATCGTTACTATTTCAAAAAATCATTTTTAACGTTTAGGAGAACATATTCTAAAGTATAGATTAATTTATTAATGAGAAAAATCGGCAAACTATTAGTTGTATTTTAGTATAGTAATTACATTTTGCTGTTTAAATAGCTATACTGCTTTATTTTTTGTCGTGGTAATATTGGACTTATCTAAAAAGGGTACGTTTTTGGACTATATCTACTTTATAATTTTTAAAACCAATTATTGCAATAAGTTGTGATTGTGTTTGTATGTTCAAAGTCTTTTACGCATAAACTACTTGACCGATAATATTGAAACTTTAACGTAAAGTATAGGCTATCTTTGATAAGATACATAATGCAGACTCATCATTTTTTTAAGAGGCTAGACCACAAATAAAACAGTATAAATTATTTAAACAGCAAATTGTCCAAAGCGTTTGATGAATAAAATTATTAAAAAAATATATCAAATGCTTATTGAATTGGGTTTTAAATCTGTGATTTTGTTTTTTGTTACACGTTTGTGTTTCGCAAATTGTTTAAATATGCACTTTCATATCTTGTTTAGACATATCCTAATTATTATTGACTTAATATCGAAAATCCATAATTCTATCATCATCATCCACAGCCCTTGTCCTCCCACTGCTGGGCATAGGCCTCCCCTTTTTCGTGCCATTTTCTACGGTCCTGTGTCAGCCTCATCCAGACTCGACCCTCGAATTTAACTATATCGTCGACCCATCTTGCTCCCGAACGACCGACACTTCATAATTCTATGCTTAATATAATAAATGCGAAAACAACCCTGTCCGTCTGTCTGTTACACACGGTATCCGAAATTACTCGACTTTTCTGTACTATACACTGCATGTATTGTACACATAAACCTTCCTCGTGAATCACTCTATCTATTGCTGAAAACTGCATTAAAATATGTTGCGTAGTTTAAAAGATCTGAGCGAACAGACAGAGGAAGCGAATTTATTTTACTCTATAGATATATAGATATCATATTTTTTAGCCTTATCCCAAGCTATGTTGGGGTCGGCTTCCAGTCTTACCGATACATATTACAGAGCGACTATATACTCATAGTTTTTATCATAGCTATGTCTAAACAATGATATATTTAACTATTATTATATACACTAATATAGCGAATACATTGGCACTTATACATAAATTAGGCACAATAACAAGTACACTGGAACGTTCATTAACCTGCCACCCGCTGACTTTAAAATAGCGGAATCGGGCCCCAGGAGTTAAAATGAAATAGCTACCGAAATTTATTAAAAATCAATCTAAAAGCTTCCTGGGCACATAATCCTGTGTTTCCATTTCCAATATTAATATTGATAATAATACCAGCCTATAAACGTCACACTGCTAGACACAGGCCTCTTCCCATGAGAAGGCACGAGCATTGATCACCACGCTTGCTCATTGCGGGCGATTTCAAATCCCAATTTTAGAATCCAGGGTTCCTCACGATGATTTCCTTCACCGTTAGTCAGAAGTGTCTTCAAATTATATGTTTTTAATATTAGTGTATATAATAAACATCATAAAAACATAGTTTTATTTAAGTAATAAGTGTTTTTACGTATATTATTTAATGTATAAGCGTTCTCTAATGAGGTGCTAATTATTTTACCCTTTTTTTTGTGTAAAATGTAAGTGTATTTTATTATTTTTTTCCTTTGGGGATGTGTAGAATAATAGATTTTAATAATTCACAAAGAAATTTGTTAAAAAGCATTCCATAGCAAGATATTAGATTGGTATTTCAACCCGACTGCAAAAAAGGAGGGTAATGTGTTTGTTCATCCAAGTTCTTTAACTGTCTTTCAAATATCTAAGGTTATCTAGTTTTTGTTTGTATAATAAAAACTAGGGCCTTTTCCCACTGCTGGGCAAAGGTCTCTTCCCATATACAGATTATATATAAAATCTATGTATCCTAGACATCCTCAAACAATGTTTTACAGTAATTACGTTATTCTAATTAATGTACGTCCATTTTTGTTTGTCTTTTGTAGTTTAGCAATAGTGATAAATTTTTGACTGTATAAATTTCGTGTTGTCACCATTTTGATTAAAACTAAACAAATTTGTCTATGGCTTATGTATGGCTACGGTTTATGGTTGATGTTTACTGTTATACTTATAATAAATAAATGATTTTCGTGATAATTTAGTAATTACAATTAATTTAGCAACTCTACTTTCCATACAATATTGCCTAAAAAACATATATTTTACTGTACTGTGGTTAAATATCAAGAAATTGCTTACTTTTAAAAGTAATTATAACCAAAACTCACTCAAAACTCCAAACTAGTAACAGTGCTATAAATATTTACCCGACATAACAAAAGGAGGGTAATATTTAGTTTATACTTACTAGTAAAGTTACTTTGGAAAAGTAAAGATGCTATTTTAATTGTAATAAGATTAAAATTTGAACTTACGGCCTATATTTTAAGTATAACAGTTTAAATATAATAAAATTTATATAAATGTATTATTATTTATACAAAAAATGTTTATTGTGAATGTTTTAAAGATCAGTCTAGTCAAATGTTTTTTGATGTTATTGATCTTATATGTTTATTGCTTGATTAAAATGAACAGTGATGTACTAATGTACACCAGTGTTTTTAATTTTAATGTCGAGTGTACTTTTATATGTGGTGTACTTTCGTATGCCTATCGTATGGCTTTCTGAGGTCTTGTAACAGACTAGTTTTGGGGTACTATTGTGACCCTTAATACTTACTATATTTAAAACACTGCTTGCGTAATAGTGTAGATGCCTGGGTATGAAAAGTCAAAATCAATTTAGTCCGCCATTTAAATAATCAAAATATAATAGACACTTATTTTTTCTTTTATCAAATCAATTACAAAATACGAAGATAAACCGCTTTAAAGTTCAGGAGTGGGGGCTTGTGACGTCACGGGTTGGTACAATTTTTGCTTAGACGTGACGTCACGCAAGTCTTGTACTCACTGTATCTTCATAATTTATTGGTTACGAGACAAACGAAAAAATACGTGTCTAATATTTTTATGTTATCGAAAAGATGGACAAAAAAATAAAAATTAGTCATCATCCCTGTTCTATAGGTATTTACTAGTGCCTGTTAATTAAATGTATTTTACAGCTAAATCACAAATATAAGAAATAAATTATAAATGTGGTTGCACTGTATTTTTTATTATATAGGGTTCTAAGATCTCAAAGATTTGATTAGACTGAAAACGAGAATATATTTATAAAAAAAAAACTTTATTTAAAAAGTTAAAATTCGGTTTAAAGTCTGAGGTTATGATCTGAAAAATATTGGCTAAACTAAATTGCCTATGGATTTTATCTAAAATGTTCGGTGAGGGAAATTCTAAAAACAGTATTAAAGTGTCGATTATTTGATTTATTTTTTTAAAACTTATATTATACAGTAGTTAGTCGAATATAATTGCGGTTTTCGTTGGAATTGGGTGTTTTTGCAAAATAATTTCGAAAATTATTTTTAAAGTATAATATCTATACAAGTTCTAGGTTAAAATCAATCAATTCAGCCTGTATTGGTCCACAGCTGGACATGGACCTCTAACACAGATACCTTTTTTCATATTGGCAGTCTTTAAGAATGATCAAAACACAAAAAACGCATTGATATTGACCCGGTCTCAATTTTTCTTTGCCCAGCTGTGGGTTGTTGAAAAGCTAAATAAGCAACAAAATTAATCTGTAGTTGATAAAAACAACTAATTTCAACGAAAACCCAACTAAACTCTCTAAAAATAAATTCACAATTAAAAATACATGTACTATATTAATAAAATAAAAATATAATAAAAAATAATCATAAACTATTTCTACTTAATGCCTTTATGAATGTTATTTCTGATTGCAAATTCCAAATATATTTAAAAACAATATTCTGGTCAGATTTGGGAAGTATCGTTTGAAATGGTTAAGCAATGCTTGCCAAGGTCAATGCGTGGGTGGGTGACCGTAACATAAAATTCGGTGAATGGATGGTTAAAAAATTACTTTTTTTGTGGTTTTATTTTCTTTTAATAAGTATTGAGTAGTAATTACTTTCTAGGATTCCAATTGTCATTTCATTAAAACCTTCTTTCACTATATTAGTGAAAAGGTCTAGGATTTCCGTAAATTATAGGTCTTTTTCTCTGGTGGAAACGCAGCCTAAGGCTAAGGCCGCACTACGGCTAAACCACCGCGGATTTTAACCGCCTGATTTTATGAGTAAAGGAAACTAATAGAAGCCGCACTGACGGTTATTTTCCGCGACTGATTTTTAACCGTAGTGTGTGCATCTCGGGCGGTTTGGCGGTTTCACGGTTTACCGCTTGCGGAAAAAACCGTAGTGCGGCTTAGCCTTACGTGTTAAACGTACTTATTTGGACAATACATACAATTTTAATAAAATTTTGTTTGTAAAAATTTAAGTTATTTGTCCCATGACAGCTCATGTCGTGTAGATGGTCTCAACAAGGATGGTAGCGAGGTAGACCACACGTACTTAGGTAGCATTCAGAAAAAATTATACTTAAAAAAAAATAATATTATAAGTGTATTTGGAATTTGCAATAAAAAGTTGTTTGGCTAAATTAATAATTGTTTAATAATGGTCTCAGTTAAATCGCCCGCCTATTTATGATTCTAATATAGATATTTGAGCCTGATTGTTGTTGACTAACTTTATAATATCGTCTATTGAGGGTAGACAGAGAATTACGAAAAAAAACGTAAAGTTATAAGACAAGTTTAAAATTAAAATATGCTGTTTTGAAGCTTATTTTAATTTTAAAGTTGGCATATTATAATAATGTTTAATTTCTTGAATATTTTTTGCATACCCTCTTAAGTCTTAAAGACGAAATTTAAAGTTATTGAAATGTTAAATTGTTTTTGTTTATTGTTTGTTGAAAATGTCCTCACGTTACTGTGAGAGAATTGCGTAAAATGATATAATTTATGTGAGAAGAGAAAATTTTTATTATTTGTATTCTTTAGTGTGGAACTGTAATACATTATATTGAACTAAATTATGTTTATAACTCTCGCGTTATTTTAAAATTATGGACCTTTGGTTTTAGACAAAAAACCTAACCTACAGTTTTTTAACCGACTTCGAAAAGGAGGAGGTACTCAATTCGACTGTCTTTTTTATGTTTGTTACCTCAGAACTTTCGACTGGGTGAACTGATTTTGATGATTATTTTTTTATTTGAAAAGTTACACTTCCCGTGTGGTCCCATTTGATAATTTGGTCCAATTATGACAGTGGGATCCATAAGAAGACCATATAAGACTTATTTTGAAGTCGTCTTTTGTAAGAATAATTTAATGGATAAAAATATAACAAGAACTATAATTTATAACTGCTAAGAAAAAACCTCTTTTACTATCAAAATCAAAATGTTTTTATTTCTTATAAACCAAAAAAAAAGGCGCTTAAGAAACGTTACGTTAAAAACTACTGACTCTAGTTGCTCGGTTCCAAAGTGTCCTTCCTATGGAGAAGAGCCGGCAAGAAACTCCATAATTATATTCCAACTCTATAATAATTAAATCACTTCAAATTCATATCTTTTATAAAATATTGTTTCTTAATAATGTATAACAGTTTCAAACTAATAATTTTAAAAATAATTTGTAATGTGTTCATTGTAATGTTGGTAATTCGAATCATAAGCGTGGCAGGAATCATTATGTAATATTCATAGTAATTAGTTAAATAAGCGAAAGTTTAAATTTTTTATTATAGATATAAATCGGTGTAAGTAACGTAGCGATCAAATTGTTTTCATTCTTATTGTAGTTTAAGACATAATCAAACGTTTAGTCTATTAAAGTATTTAATGAGAATGTTGGTGTTTTATTAGATATCCTATTATTTAAAGATCATCATCTCCCGAGCCTTTTCCCAACTATGTTGGGGTCGGCTACCAGTCTCACGGGATTCAGCTGAGTACCGTATTTTACATGGAGCGACTGCCTATTTGACCTCCACAACCCATTTTTACTGGGTAATCCAGTATCCCATAGTAAGATTGGATGTCAGAATTGAACGACTGTCAAAGATCAACGTATGACTGTCGGGACCTACGGCTTAACGTGCTATCCGAGGCACGGAGGTGTCTCAGTATGTTTAGAAAACGGTCACCGGTTTAGCCTTGGATTTATAATATAATATTTTAACACCCCAATCAAGACCAATTGGTGGCCGAATTATAGTTAGTCAAATATTTTATGTTCCTTGATATTTTCCTACATAAGTTATCCGGAGTTGATATTTATTTCAGGCAAACCTAGATCCGAGATGGTTAATTAACATTTGTGGATACAAGGAGCTGGCTAATTAGAAATCTGCAAAGTAAGTACTACATTGATCAACTTACATATTAATTAAGTACAATACACATCACCTGCGCAAAAATATATAGTGCACTTGTGTTTTAACGGTACATTCTACTTAGTTCACCTGGGTGATATCACCCAGGTGAGTAACAAAGTAAATTTTTTGTGTCTCCTCATTTCACCTCGGACGCAATTCACCTAGCTGATATCACCTGGGTGAAATGAATAGACTTTTTTTGTATTTCTTTCACCTTTTAACTGTATCACCCAGGTGAACAAACGCGACTTTTTATTTTAGTCAAGTGGACTTTTATCAGAATATACCGTGTGAAAACAGTCGCATTATATATTTTTTTTACTCTCATAGTCCGATGGGACGACACGACCGGGGAGAGATCACGGGACCAACTTTGGTTGTCGTGTCACATGATTTCCAAGGCATGGATCACCTCGATGGGACTTTTTTAACGGTAACCCAACCTCCGATTAACCGCCACAATGTCTGCTTAACTTTTACCTTCTATCTGTCTGGGCCTCGATTCAGCTATTTTAAATGCTTGTCAGTGGTCGGTCAGTGTACTTGTAATTGTGCCTTATTTTCGTATTCAGATAAGCCTACAATAAAATCTCATTGAACTCTCGAAGAGAATGATCGTAATGACCAATTAATGATCGTAATGACAGTTAGCAGAATGCCAATTATAGTAAAAAAGACCACATGAAGCAGGTCATGCGGTAAATTCAAGCAACTTTTAAATAGCTGAATTGAGGCTCTGTCTGTCTGTCTGTGTAGTATATTTTATGATTTTGGTAATGTTCCTATTTGCTTATAAGTAATAGACAACAAATTTAAAAAACGGATTAATAATAAGTACCTATGTAATTTTGGAAAGATCTCGATTCCTTAGATAAATTAAATAGTTAACATGTTTATTATCTGACGATCAAGACCGGTTCAGATTTTATCAATTTATAGTACATAAAACATGCAGAAATTAAATTTTTAAGGATTAGAAATTTTTGATGTTTATCAATTTACATAATTTTATTAATTGGAATTTCTTGGAAACATGCGTAATATCGATTTGTGCTTTATCATTATTTAAACATGTGAATATTATTTATCACGTTGGTTATTGCACTGCGTTGTGTTACAGGTTCGATTCCCACACGAGGCAATGTATGATATGCAGATATTTGAGTCTGGATGCTTTTATATGTGAAATATTCTAAATAACTTTCTAGGAGTTTCAACCAAACTAGGAATAATAATAATAACATCTGGGGCAGCTCACCCACGGTCATCTGATCCCAAACTAAGCAGAGCTTGTGCTATGGTCAACAGACAACTGATAAACATACTTATACATTTCTAAATACATAATAAGTACAGCAGAATGCCAATTATCGTAAAAATTACCAAATGAAGCAGGTCATGCAGTCAATTCAAGCAACTCTTAAATAGCTGAATCGATGGCCAGGTGTTGTGGCGCAACGCGGCAGAGGCCCATGACCAGCTGTGGATCAGGTAGGCTGAGTTCATCCATGACTGGCCTGTTGGTCTAGTGGTTAGTGACCTTGACTGCTATACCGGAGGTCGTGGGTTCGATTCCCACCCAGGACTAATGTTATGCTATGTCTGGGTATAATCTTCTTATATAATTATATAAAATTCTCGTGTCACAATGTTAGTTACCATACTCCTCCGATACGGCTTGACCGATTTTTATGAAATTTTATATGCATATTCAGTAGGTCTGAGAATCGGCTACTATCTATTTTTCATACCCCTAAGTGGTAGTAGGTCGGTAGTTGGCAGGTGCTAGGTAGAAAAAATTGCATTGCAACGCATGCCGGGTACAGCTAGTTTATCTATAATATGTATGTATTTAGAAATATATAAGTATGTTTATCAGTTGTCTTGTTACCAAGATACAAGCTCTGCTTAGTTTGGGATCAGATGACCGTGTGTGAGTTGTTGCAAGATATTATATTATAGACCTGCAAGACTTAAATCATCCTATTAAGGTTTAAAAAACTGATTGTAAAAAAGGATATGTTCTAAAAAAAAGACTGGATCGATTTTGATGAAATTTATATGGGAGCACGTCTGAGGTATACCCTATCGCCGTAAATATAATGATAAAAAAGCATAAGGACGAATTGAGAATCTTCTCTTTTTGAAGTTGGTAGAAAAAGAATAAAATTTTCTGGACGCACCGTTCCGTAAAATTATTTATTAATTAATAAAAGAGATGAAATGATACCTATTTCTAAGAAGATATCTATTAATATTATAAAAGTATTTACTTCTCTCATAAGTTTCATGATTTACCTTCAATAAATATTAGAACAAAGACAGATTATGTTTCTAGGAAAAACATACTGAGGATTATCTACTAATACCTATGATTAATACATTTTCTACGATTAAATAAATGTGGACAAACATCACATACATCGCTCTGAACCCCAAGTACCTAGCTATAGTACGGCCGCTAAGAAAAAAACCGTGTTGTATTATTCATTGTTAACTGGCACAATGATATAGTTTTTAATGATATTATTAGTTTTTTAGACAAATAGATAAATTATATTTAGTAAATTCTTAGCCACATTAAAGTCATATCTTCCGGTTGACTACGACTTGTCAGGGGCCGGAGTCCGCTATTTTAAGTCAGTGAGTGGCGGGTTAATAAACGTTCCAGTGTACTTGTTTTTGTGCCTAATTTTCGTACTTATTCAGATAATTTTACTTTAACGACAAATGTACCCCTACTTGCCACTGTTGTCATTGTAGGATTGCAAGGGACTGTTCTTATCTGAATACGAAAATTAGGCACAATAACAAGTACACTGGAACGTTGATTAACCCGCCACTCACTGACTCAGAATAGCGGACTCGGGCCCCTGACAAGTCGTAGTCAACCGGAAGATATGACTTTAATGTGGCTAAGAATTTACTAAATATAATTTATCTATTTGTCTAAAAAACTAATAATATCATTAAAAACTATATCATTGTGCCAGTTTACAATGAATAATACAACACGGTTTTTTATTTCCCCGTACAAATCAAGACCAACTGACATGTGTCAGGAACGTATTCTTTCAGGGCCTCGATTCAGCTATTATGCAGTCAGTGGTCGGTCAGTGTACTTACTTTACTCATTGTGCCTAATTTTCGTATTCAGACAAGCCTACAATAAAATCTCATTAAACTCTCGAAGAAAAATCGTAATGACCAATTAATGATCGTAATGACAGTAAGCAGAATGCCAAGTATCGTAAAAATCACTAAATGAAGCAGCAACTCTTAAATACTTAGCTGAATCGAGGCCCATGCCAAATGCATAGATCTCCTAAAAAAAAGAATCTATGTAAAGATACTTATTTCAACACTAGAAGCATTAAACAATAAGTTTTTTTTTATCCTAAACATGCGATAGTATTACTTTACTAATGCCTATGATATTGATAATACGTTCTATCAATATTAAGACCTCATCTAATCCACGTCCGGCTTTTCATTGCTTTGACGTTTTTATTGATATTAATTAGCATATGCAAATTAATTTATTACACATTTTCCTATTCGCGTGATATTCATTTCAATTACGTTTATCACAACAATATTATATGTAACTTTTTCCTAGGTACTCTCCTTACACGATCCTTCAGTATTTTACAATTATTTTTTTTTCTAAAAATAACATTCATACATATAATCACGCCTCTTTCCCTGTAGGGGTAGGCAGAGACCACTTCTTTCCACTTGCTATGATCCTTACACACTTGTTTCGCTTTGTCCAATTTCATTATTTCCTTCATACATGCTGTTCGGTTTATGGTACTCCTGACCTGGCCTTTTTCATTCACACTCGCCTTATACACTTTTTTCGTCAATCGTTCTTCATACATTCTCTCGGCATAGCCAAACCATCTCAGCATACCTTTCTTAATTTTTGTCTCAACATCCATCATCTGACATACTTCATCCACCTTACCATCCATTCCTCCTCTTACATTCAACGTAGCGAAGCGGCTCTCCGTGGGCCACTTTTCGCCCCCGCGAGAAACGAGACGTGATGGGTGGCGAACCACATCGCCGCCATTTTAGATAATTAAATTATTTTTATGATTATCCATTGCGTTCCTGCGGGTTAAGGAATTGGGAAAGGATACGTTGGAAAGAATAACAAGGTAGGAAAGGGTTATAGGATGCTACCATCACGGAGGTACAATGAATGTGACAGCAACAGCTAGGGCAGTCCGGGGTGGCGTACCCGTAGCGGATCTAGCCAGCTGTCGAAAAGATAACTGGTAGATCCACTCCCTGAACGAAAAATATATACTTAGATATAAAATTTATATGTTAACCATAATGTAAGATGCTATGGATAATATGACGAGGAGAAAGAGGCTGGCAGAGGACCGCAGAAAATGTCACGAAAAATGAGAGGCCTATGGCTATGCCCAGGGTTTCCATTCAGCTATTTAAGAGTTGCTTGAATTAACCGAATGACCTGCTTCATTTGGTAATTTTTACGATAATTGGCGTTCTGCTAATTACGATCATTAATTGGTCATTACGATCATTCTCTTCGAGAGTTCAATGAGATTTTATTGTAGGCTTATCTGAATACGAAAATTAGGCACAACGACAAGTACACTGACCGACTACTGGCATGCATTTAAAATCGCTGAATCGAGGCCCAGCAGTGGGAGGACAAGGGCTGTGGATGATGATGATGATGGATAATATAAAGACCAGTCTTACTATGTTCCAGGATGTTATTCAAAGCAAATAATTTATTTACATGAATATGGTACAATAGTTCTTACAATATAGAGTCATAGTTTCCAACGTATTCTGCCGTAATATGGAGTACAAATCTTTTATACTTATTTTAGGAATTTTAATTATAGAGATTTGAGTTGACGACTTCCGTGGTCGAGTGGCGGACGCATCGGTTTTCAAGGTGTCGCTAGCTCTGAGGTCCCGGGTTCGAGCCCCGGACGGGTCAATGTAGAACCCAACTTTTCTACATTGTCCCGGGTCTGAGTGTTTGTGGTACCTTTATTGTTTCTGAATTCCATAGCACAAGTGCTTTAGCAACTTACTTTTGGTTCAGAGCAATGTATGTGATGTTGTCAGCATTTATTAAAAAAAAACGATATAAGTACTATTTACTGCTATTTAGGTTAGAAGACAGTCGCTCTGTAACATACGGTGTTCAGCTGAATCCGATGGGACTGGCAGCCGACCTCAATATAGCTTGGAAAAGTTTAGAAGATTGCTTCGATAAAATTTTCTAACAATCTTTCGCAATTAGTTATTGTAAAATCACGTTTCTCTTTATCAGATCTAAATGTATAATAAACTTATTAACATATCGATTACGGAAAAATACTTAATTAATTAAAATCTTAACTAGTATCTCTGTTTGTTGTTAAGTAATTCAATTAAAAATACATAAGAAATTGCTGTTTTAGACGGTTGATCTTGATCTTGATTATGAGATTAATTTAACCTTAGGTAAGCAAAAAGCCTATCTGCTGTACCTACCTATGTATTATTTTGCATACTAACTTCGCTACAGGGTTTGACTTGCTTATTTCTCATTTTTTGTGACAGATCGGGACAGAAACTGTACAACGTCATATCCAGTTTAAAAACTATCTGAGTGGCAAATTTTATCCATATACATTCAGTAGTTTCGTCGATAAAGAGTTACAAACATACTAAAAACTTTCGTGTTTGTATCATTATTAGGATTTAAAGTAAGTATACAAAGGTATAATCATAAATTACGGTAGTATGTAACATTACAAAACTGTATATTTAAGAAATGTATCCTGTGGGCCATTGTCGACAGCTAGCAATGGTAAGCGAAAGAGACATAATATATGTTTTAACAGGCCTGTTGATCTAGTGGTTAGTGACCCTGACCCGTGAACCAAAGGTCTTGGGTTCAATTCCCACCTAAGAGAAGCCTTCGTGATGAGCAAGATCGTTTGTTCTGGGTCGGGGTGATTTTTATCTATTATATTATTATGTATGTATTTAGGAATATATAAGTATGTATATCAGTTGTCTGGTTACCATAGTACAATCTCTGCTTAGTTTGGGATCAGATGATTTATCTAGCTTAATATATTTTGTATTGTAAGGGATCACACGACGGTACGGCGGACACTCGTCACTGACAAAAAATTAGAGAAGAAATAACAAAACCAGCATTTAAAATAACGCTTGCTCACAGGTGCATGAAAAATTCATTATCATCATCTCCCTGCCCTGTTCCCAATTATTTGTGGTCGGCGCAATGCGTATTCAGCTTCCATTCATCTCTACAATTCGTCATCTCAGCATTCACTCCTTTCTTTCTCGTATCATCTTTCACACAATCCATCCATCTCTTTGTCGGTCTTCCTCTGCATGTTTACCATGGTTAAAGTCATACTCGTTTATATATTAGTTACACATGACTTATACATCTCCACATAAAAACGAAAAATATAAAGTTTCTTCACCGATTTATAATTATTATTATCAGTAGAGTCTTAAAATAATTTAGAAAAAAGGGACCTACTTTATGCACCTTTGAGAAAGTGATTTGTCACCAGCTTGGGTTCGAACCTGCAACCTTACCTATATACTTAAACTAACCCGGACCGCTAGGCCACAACAAAAGCATGGTAAAACATAAGTTTTGACATTCGGCAGAGTATTTTTTTTTTGGGTAAACGATTATCAATTCAATATTTAAGTAACCTCCTACAAGTTTTCTAAAATAGTTTATATCTTTCAAATTACTGAACCGATATTTACAAATGATAACTAAGAACACTCCTAACTAATTCATCTTTCAAACCAAAAAATAAAATCAACATCGGTTCATGCGTTCGGGAGCTACGATGCCACAAACAGACAAGTCAAATTTATAACACCCCGTTGTTTTAGCGTTGGGGGTTAAAAAGACGAGATGGTATGTACCTATTGCGTAGCTCTATTTGTCTGTAAGTAGGTATACCTACATAAAAATAGTTTTAGAAATAAACAAACAGTCATAAAACTTATCTATTACTTTCTTACCTACCCCAATGCGTAAAACTTTTCAGTAAACAAGTGAATTTTCCATTAAACTAAATAAAAAGCTAACGACATCTTATCAAAACAATAATTTGCTATCATTTGATAATAAATACCTACAAGTAATTAATCTTTTTCCGACGAATACTCTGCTTCCGCCATTTTTGTTATCTTTACAAGCGCAAATGCGGTTTTAATTTCCTTATTGTGTGCACATAAGGTTCGAAATCGTTTGATTTTTATATTTTAGGTAGGAAAATTATTGTTTTTAAGTAAAATTCTATAAAAGAAGTCGATAAACCTTGTATTAATAGACAGTAATACACAGCTTTGTCTGTTTACAATCCTGTCCAGTGCCAACTACGGTGCAATTAGAAAAAAAAGTGCTTATTTTTTTTAAGATTTTTTTTGTGCAACTATAATTATTGAATCAATCAAAATGTTCGGTGAGTTTAGTAAATTATTATTTTTTATATTAATGTATAAACAAATTAAAAAATTACTTGGTTACAAATTAAGCCTAATAATAAAATATATCAAATTAATTGTGAAGTTACAAATTCTGCGTATAACAAATGGGTTAAAAAAAATATGTGAAAAAACTTTTTTATGTGCTTTTATACTTGGTCCCGAAAATTTTAAGTAGGTAGATAGGCACTTCAAAATTTCCATAACTTAATAAAGTTACATCTAAGTTAGGATTGCTTATTAATAAATTCAGTCAAATATTACCTAAACATATCATCATATTTTAGTTGCCCTTTTATCATCCCGCGAATATCTTATGAACCAATCCTGGCGACTTTGATTTCCACCGGACAAAAGTCCACAATGGACATCGCGGTTTGAAGATGTGGAACGTGTTTCGGATTATCAAATTTTCCCTGAAAGATTCAGATAGTAGCTATATAATATTTACCGGGATGTAAGAAAATTTAGGTACCTACAGTAAAACATAACGGAAGTCGTAACACTGGTGCACTGGTTTTCAAGGTGTCAGTAACTCTGAGGTCCAGGTTCGATCTCCGGACGGGTCAATGTAGAAAAAGCACTTTTCTACATTGTCTCGGGCTTAAGTTCGTAGTACTTTCATTGTCGACTGTTGTTTGTTGTAGCGCGACAGCTAGATGATCGGGTTAACATTTACCGGAGGTCATGGGTTCGATTCCCACTCGGGACAAATCTTTGTGTAATGAGCATGATGATTTGTTCTGTGTCTAGGTGTTATTTGTCTATAAAAAGTATGTATCTATTCTGAAATATATCAGTATGTTTATCAGTTGTCTGGTTAACATAGTACAAGCTCTGCTTACTTTGGGATCAGATGACCGTGTGAGAGTTGTCCCAGAATATTATTATTATTTAGCCATTCGCGGCCATATCTGTCCTTAAAACATTTTTAATTGTTTTTAACCATCTTACTAGTATGACTGTAGAGAAATCAATGGGTAAGTATCTACAGGGCTGTTAAAAATATTTATAATTT
Organism: Autographa pulchrina; assembly: GCA_905475315.1. Classification (NCBI taxonomy): domain Eukaryota; kingdom Metazoa; phylum Arthropoda; class Insecta; order Lepidoptera; family Noctuidae; genus Autographa; species Autographa pulchrina. Next base: position 5,952,946 of record FR997789.1, on the reverse strand, counting down.
TATTACGCTATAGTTTTTTCGTTTGACCGCGCTAAACCTTGGAACTGTCAGTTGGATTTGGGGTCTAAAATCACGAATCCACAAATGAGCAAGCGTGGTGATCAATGCTCTTGCCTTTTTATATGTTAAGAGGCCTGTGCCCAGCAGTGGGACGTTTATAGACTAGTATTATTATAAATTCCGGTGCAGCATAAAAAACGACTCAATATATTTTTAAAGGACTTCATCAAACCCTTATACTATACCCTTTCATGAGACCGACTTATAAAAAGATAGTAATCTTAAAACAACTTTATCGATTACGAAGTGAACATCACACTGACGTTTATCATTTTGATTAGAATCTCTAAAATTATGTCTTAATGCTTCTTAATGGCATATAATTAAGATTATCATACCTTTACATAAGTAAGTTAATATATATATGATGTAGAAACATGTTGTCATTTTATCACCGGGGTATGCATATTTAACAATCCCGCCGCTGCAAAGGCATTTTATCGCTTCACGAAAATAATAATATGCTACTATCCTAAACTAAGCATTGCTTGTACTTTGGTAAACAGACAAACAAACATACTTATATACTTATTGCTAAATGCATACATATTACAGATAAATAACTCCCAGACACAGAACAAATGATCGTGCTCATCTCACAAAGATTTGTTCTGAGTGGGATTCCAAGAAGGGACGAAAGAATGACCAAACTGCACTATAATTAAATTTGTTTTACAATTTCGCTAGGCGTATGAGTAGGTACCTTTAAAGAAAAATACGTCATTACATCTACATTAGTTCGTGGATTAGTTAATCATTTGAAAAGCGGTTTTTACGATACGAAATTAATTCTTAATACCTCACAATTAGTCTATTGATATAATTAAATATCATAAGCTGACGTCACTAATTCTATGAATTCTTATAATCATAGGATTAATAGTAAAAAATAATCTATGTTTGTGACTGATAAGTTAAATACAAAAGATGGTAACTAGCTAAATAGGTAATAATAATTTATATACCTAGTCCAGGAAAATTCGTCTGGGTGTTGTGCCCAAACAAAAGATCAGGGGCCTGATTCCGCTACTTTAAAGTCAGTGGGTGGCAGGTTAATTAACGTTCTAGTGTAATTGTGCCTAATTTTCGTATTCTGATAAGCCTACAATGAACAGTCAGTGGCAATCCGACAATGGCAACAGAGGCAAGCACGAAAATTAGACACAATGAATGACAAGTACACTGGAACGTTCATTAACCTACCACTCACTGACATTAAAAAAGCGGAATCGCGCCCCTGTTTGCTTAAAGATCATTAATTTTAGTTTGATTTTTAGAGCTCAGTGACCTTTATAAATATGTTTCTAGCTAGCTTTATAATGACGTTTAAAAACCACGATTTTCTAGTATACCTACTTCTAGAATTACTGTAGGTACCTACTCTGGAAAGAGACCCAATACATTTACATCGGAAGTAGATAAGACAGAATAAAAACATAAAACCCTGACAGAGATCGAATTTCTAGAAAAAATAAATCGTAAATAGATGATAAACATTGATAAGGATTCATGCATCTATATCCTTATAACTTTGCCGCCATTTTGTTAATAACATAATCCCCACAGATAAAAATAGTCTGGCGCGTAAATTCATTGACTCCTTCATTTAAATATTGCATTGCTATTTATAGGATTAATTATATCTACAGGACATATTATTATATTTGACCTACAAATATGTTTATTATTGTTTATTAATAATTCAACTTGTACAACCTAATATGGGGAAATAAAAACCCTGTTATACCCTTCGGTTTTTCATAACTTATAGTTAAGAACCGTTTGGATCACTTAAGCTTTACAAAATCAAATTTTCGAAATCGAAAATCGGGAGATACAATGCCACAGGCAGGCACACACACACAGACAGACAGACTTGTCAAACCTATCACTAGCAACAAACAACACCGCGTCGGTTTTGCCTCGTTAAAAAAAAAAAGAGATTATTTTTCTTTAAAAAATTTATTATTAGCTACCTATTTTAACATCTATACATTCCCCATCTTCTATACCAAGTTCCTGAGGTGTATTCTTATCTGAAAACAATAATAAATTAATATTAGTATGTGTGTATATATGTAAACTTAGGTCTATAGTAAATTTACTAAACAATTATTATTTGCTCCATGTTAAATACGGTATTCAGCTGAATCCGATAAGACTAGTAGCCGACCCCAACATAGTTGGACAAAGGCTCGGGAGATGATGATGAGAAATAAAAAAGTGTATACAAACGTATTGTCATGATGACTAATCTTTTAACGAAAGCAAAATATAAAATATTTTCTTATATCATTCAATTTATAAGATGGCCTTTTACATGCAATAAATATTTTGAAAATAGTTTCAAGTATTCATAAAAAAGGAAAAAAAAAGAAAGTAAATAAAACCTACTTGATAACAAATCTCCATCGAAATAAAACTTCAGTCTATGTAATGATATTTCTAAATGCTCCGCACACTTGCTCATGGCTCTTGCTAGTTTCTCATCCGGCGGTATTGACGTTTCAAACGGTCTCTTACTATTTTGACATTGAAACTTAATTCTCAGCCCATTCATTACAGAATTCGTACTCTTTTTGTCTTTCACAAGTTCCGTGACATTTCTATTAACAATACCACCATCTATAAACTTAGCTATACTATAATCAATAGATTCTGGTGAATCATCAATCTTCAGAATCTTATCATTGTACATAAATAACAAATTATCGTAAGTAACTCCTTCTTTTTCAGCAAAATACTGGAATATTTGCGTAAACTTTTGGTATTTTCTTATCTGAAACTTAATTACATCTAAGTTCTGCCAGTAGACCTTCACGGACATTTCCTCGTTATCATCTTCTAACGGGTCTTCGTCGACTACCGTGACTATGTTAGTCCCAGAAAACAGCTCCGTCTCCTCACATTCATCAGGGTACTCATATGTGTTGCCCACACTGTAGATAGGCCCACTCATGGGCTGTCGGGCCCTGCCACGACCTCTTGCCCTTCTGCTTGGGGTCCTGCCTCTAGGAGAAGCTCTAGGAGCCGCACCCCTCCCCCTAGGAGAAGCTCTAGGAGCCGCACCTCTCCCCCTAGGAGAAGCCCTACTGCTTGGCGCTCCTCTACTACCCGGAGCCCAACTTCTGCGACCTCTAGCTCTTACTGGAGGACTTTCCTCTACTTCTATAGTACTAGTGTCAGGTGCATCAGGTTTTTTCTTAGATCTTTGCCTAGTTTTGGCAACTAGACGCTTACTCACTCTGATGTTTGAACATTCCGGTTCAAAATCAACGTCTGGGGATTTACGTTTTCTCCCGCGCCCCCGACCCGATTTTCGTTTACTATTGTTCGCTATAATAGCATCTAAAGTATATTCTTCATTATCAGTACTATTTACAGTCAAATTTAAAGATGAATTACCATCATCGTTTGAGTTTGTTTTCGTATTTTGGACGTCCCAAGAATCATCTAAGTCTATTTCGGTCACTTTTCTATCTTTTTCTTCATATTTGTTCTTTATCTTCTGTAACTTTTGTGCTATATTACCATAACAATCGTCCTCTGAGTCCGATGAAGACATTATTTAAAACCTTCGCAAGAAACACCGTTTGAAAACACAAACACATTAGAATTGCTTGTGATAGATTATTATTTTGACGTTGTTTGAAAAAACTAGTGTTGTGCAAAGCTTAAATCACATAATTTTTATTCGATTAAGATTAGTTATAATCACATACTGATATTCTATAACAAAAATGGTCTTTATTTCAATCAAATGATACTCAACTAATAACCATAAATAACATAGTACTTACATTATTTTTAAAGTTTATAAACTGTCGGGGTTTCGTGTGTCTTAAAACACCTTGATCCTAAATCTCGTATATACATTTTCTCCAAATTCCGTTATTTTACGTATCAAAGACAAATAAAAAATCATGTTGGGAAAACAAAATTTCTATTATTTTTAAATTTAACAAAAAACATTTTGATCTCAGTTCTGGATCTCGGAATCGATTAATTTTTTGAAATTCATTATATGGACATCTCTAGAAGATCCTAACATGTTCGTTATATTTTTCCGTCGAAAATTAGAAGTTAATATCTTTCTTTGAAGGTGTAAGTATGTGCTATGTGATTTTGTTACATAAAATAAATGAAATGTAATAACGTTTTCACCAAAAAAGTTACTGTTTACTCGCTGTAACAATTTTGTACTCGCGTGTAGAACAAACAAATTATTATTGCGTTGAATTCGCAATAACAAAACGCGAATTAAGAATGTGTATGGAAATCTTTGCATGGAAATCTGATAACAATTTGTTTACCAAATATTTTTGTTTTAAATCATCATTGTTCATTAGTCATATCATAATAAATAGAGAGTTATTAATCTACAATAATTAACCAAATATTTACAAAGCAAAATATAATTTTTTAGCGTAGGCTAATCTATCAATTCCTACTAAACTTAAGGTTTTTTAACCGACTTCAAAAAAGGAGGAGGTACTCAATTCAACTGTATTTTTTTTGTATGTTTGTTGCCACAGATCTTTTGACTGGTTGAACCGATGTTGATGATTCTTTTTTTATTTGAAAGCTGGCGACTCCCTTGTGGTCCCAGTTTTGACAGTGGGATCCATAAGAAATAAATATAAGACTTATTTGGAGTCGGTTTTTTTGTTACAATTATTTAGTAAACATGTTTAATTTGCTCTGTTATGTAACTACTTATTTCTTCATATACTTAATCATGTTTTATCGTAAGTAGGTAATTAATAATTATATTAGGTACAGAGTTGGATTACTTTCCAGTTATTAAGTACTTACTAGGGCTTTTTTATTAATTAGTAAATTAACTAAGTATCTATACTTAAGTATTTTGAACGAAATAAAACTGATGATTAAAAACAGTTTGTAACAATAATTCATCATAGCAAGTTCCCTAAAATTTTATAAAATCGGTTATAAAATATTCGTTCTTGCTATAGGGACTAAGAATTAATTTACTTAGTAGGTAACGCAATTTATTAATCCTGATGCAAAGCGAAGGACATAATATTTTTAAACTGCTTTGTTGGTGACTCTATCTGTGTATCTGTCTGCGGCATCGTTCCTCCAAAAGAGATGAACCGATTTTGAGATTGTGGTATATCCGGAGGTTTAAACTTTAAAGTCGGCAAGAGACAGACAAAGCCTCTGTTGGAGATGGACGTTTATATATTAACAGGTGAGCCTATTTTTAGAGTTCCGTACCCGAAGAGTAGTTATGGAACCCGAATGCCAAGCCTTCGTTACCCGTCCAACTGTCTTTCAGTGGGCTATTCATCATGAAACTTAGTACCTAGGTAACTTAGTTTTCTATTCTAATACAACAAATCATAATAATAATATTCCGGGACAACTCACACACGGTTATCTGATCCCAAGCTAAGCAGAGCTTGTGTTATGGTAACCAGACAACTGATAAACATACTTACCTATTATATTTCTAAATACATACATATTATAGATAAATTACACCCAGACACAGAACAAATGATCGTGCTCATAACACAAACATTTGTCCTGAGTTGGAAATGGGAATCGAACCCACGACCTCCGGTATAACAGTCAGGGTCACCAACAGGCCCGACAAAAATACTTAATAACATAATGTTCTTTTTTAATAACATTATAAATTCCAACTCCTACTTAAATAATCGGGTTTTTGGTACTAAAAAGCCTATGTCTCTATTAATAAAGAAATAAAATGATAATTTATTATCTATGAGATAATTTACAACAAATATTTTTATAGTTATTGCTAATTGATTCATAAATACTTATAGTCTATAAAATATTTCTTTACAATTGAGATAAGATTTATATTGTATTCGGAAAACATAAAAAAGTCCATCAAAGTACATTTTCTGATTAATTTCGTATCGGGTTTCCAAACAGACAATCTCTTTCGACTTTCTCGGACGGACAGGGCCTCGATTCAGCTATTTTAAATGCATGTCCATAGTCGGTCAGTGTAGGTACTTGTCATTGTGCCTTATTTTCGTATTCAGATAAGCCTACGATAAAATCTCAAAAGAATGGTCGTACTTAATGAGAAATTAATGATCGTAATAACAGTTAGTAGAATGCCAATTATCGTAAAAATGACCAAATGAAGCAGGTCATTCGATCAATTCAAGCAACTCTTAAATAACTGAATCGAGGCCCTTCACGAATATTTAAATAGTAATGCACTACCTAAGTTCTCTGAGACTTAGAACAAACATTAAAACTTGTGGATTTACTACAAATTTTCATAGGTACTTATTTGTCCTATAAACGAATATTATTATTCAAAACTAACTATATCATTCTGCCAGGGTACAATAAATAATATGACACGGTATTAAATTGGGGAAAAAACCATACAAATCAAGACCAACTGACATGTGTCACGAACGAATTCTCTCAGCGGCCGAAGTATATCCATTTAATCACCTTGACGTTAATATTATTCTAGCACCTTCAAGATTGTTACAAAATAGCTCTTATGTATGACAAATCAGGGGCCCGAGTCTGCTATTTACACTCCGCAACAGTGCGCTCACAGTTGCATCGTCCGGCGGCGCTCGGGCCCTCTCGGGTGCACTCGGGCCGGTTCGGGCCGCCCGAACGCGCACGAGTCGCGCCCGAACCGGCCCGAGTGCACCCGAGAGGGCCCGAGCGCCGCCGGACGATGCAACTGTGAGCGCACTGTTGCGGAGTGTAAATAGCAGACTCGGGCCTCAGGATCAATGACTTTATTAAAAACTTTTTTTTCCTCAATTCGGCGCTTGGAAAATATTTACAATTATTTTATCTGTGTACAAAATCAGTTTACGATCAAGATTGTTTAAACCAATTAATTGATTACAATCTAATGTTTGATTATCTTAACATCTACTATCGACAGGAAAACAAGTGAGAATCATGTCTATTCAAACGTAATTTTACAGATAAATCAATAAATAAGTGTATTTTTATGTAAACCATTTATTTATCCATCAATTTTCAAATCAATCATTTTGACTGAATCCGGTTTTGAGGTTAGGATATTGGAAAGAGATATTTTACAAATTGTTTGGCAGAAAATCACAGTTTGATGTTGGATTATGTTCTTATTTTTGCGTTAATTTACTGTAACTAATTAATCCCCGGTTTCTAAAACATTAATCAACACAAAAAGTTGTTAATCAACTGTCAAATCTCATTTAAAGCGTTGTGATTGGCTGTTAGTCTTTTGGTCAACCAATCACAGTCGTGATCAGTTGATTTGACAACAGGTTAAGTTGATCAGCCGTCCAGAAACCGGGGGATAGTGTGGCAAAAAGAGTTTTACTTACTGATTTAATTATACAAGTTTTAAGATTTAGATTATTTATTGAATATAATTTTCAACAACTCCTTAAATTTCTTAAATTTAATTTGTAACACCTTATATATTCATAGAAAAGACAAAAGAACGATGACAAAACCATATTAGGTACTATCAAATGTTAAACGTGCCGTATATGTTTATAAGCTGTTATTTTTAAATTGCATATCGGGCGACACCGCTTTATAAGTTAAAAACGTGACAAAATTAAATAAATATTTACCAATCTGAGATTTTGATAATAGATGGCGTTGTCATCGATCAATGAAATAGCATAATTTTATCGTTTAATCTAAATTGATCTTGAAAAACTTCATAAAGGCCGAATAAATATGAATTGACAATGATTGAACGTTTACTTGTGATTCATTTAAATATAATATTTCGTAGATTTGTGTAACAATGTAAAACGGTGGGAAAATGTTACTTATTCTTGTGTAAACCGAACTAATTCCGGCGAAACATTCTTGCCAATTTTTACCCAGTCTATTAAATAATATAAACTTAGATCCAGGCATCCCTTTTTATTTTGCCTTATTAAGATTGTTAGCACTCTTCTAAGTCTCACACTAAGTCGAGGTCCGAACCCTGCAGGGGGTTAGTGGACGTATGAGCCATAGACCACTATTATAATACTAGAGAGTATGAGCCCTTAGTCGACGTTGCTGACGTAGTTCGTTGTACTATTACTCTGGCAGGATTTACTTATGGTTTCGCCAGAAAGACCGGCGAACCTCTAAAAACAAAATGGCAGTCCATTTTGTTTACTACCTATTTACTTTAGCAAAATTTAGTATACAATTTATAGAAATCATTCACTTATTCGTTCATTGTTCACAGCTTCAATCTTCACCGTCGCTTTGTTCGTGGCCGTCACAGCTGCCGCTGAAACCAAAAACGAGACAGACTTCAAAAGTTTCCAGGGAGTCGACCCAAATACCCTGAGCTGTGATCCCGCAGGACATGTACGTATTTTTCAACCGACTTCAAAACAATGAGGAGGTTATCAATTCGGCTGTATTTTTTTCATGTATTATTTTATATTTCAATAATGAATACATACATACATAATAATATAATCACGCGTCTTTACCGTAGGGGTAGGCAGAGACCACTTCTTTCCACTTGCTACGATCCTTACACACTTGTTTCGCTTCGTCCACTTTCATTATTCCCTTTATAAATGCTCTCATTTCAATAATTAATCTAATCTATAAACATCGCGCTGCATGTTTGTAGTAATATAAAGTTTTTTTTATTTACAATTCAATACTTAAATCTAATACAAGAACAAACACTTAAAACTATACTAAAATCAAATCTTATATAAATAAATAAAAGTAACACGCGTCAAAAAATTCATCGTCATCCTTGTCAATGGCGAAAAACGTGCCCAGAAGGCTGGCAGCATTGCGACGTTGAATGGCTATGCCGATTCTCTATGCAAGAAAAGTGGACGTGGACGAAGCGAAACAAGTGTGTAAAGATCGTAGCAAGTGGAAAGAAGTGGTCTCTGCCTACCCCTACGTGAAAGACGCGTGATTATATAATGTAATGGGAAATAAAGCGAACAGTCTTCTTGACCACGGCCGGTATAACCTGGTCGAAACGTCAAACCGAGCCAAGCCCAAATAGGTATATATGTGTGTTCGTGCTAATTCTTAGGTATTTTCCTAGAGACAATTAATTGTTGAGACAGAGATGATTTCTTGTAAGACTATTTTCACATTATACGAAACGATATCGGTATCGGCCTCCAATACGATATCGGGAGCAGGTAAATGTTTTTTATCCCAAACTAAGCAGAGTTTGTACTATGGTGGCCAGACAACTGATAAACATACTTATATATTTCTAAATAGATACATATTATAGATAAATTACACCCAGACACAGAACAAATGATCGAGCTCATCACATAAAGATTTGTCCTGGGTGGGAATCGAACCCACGTCCTCCGGTATAGCAGTCAGGGTCACTAACCATTAGACCAACAGGCCAGTCATAATGTATGAAACATGTACCTATTTTTTAAGCTGGTATTAACAGATTGCCGTCTCTTTCAGATCTTCCTCCTTCTCCCTCACTTCACCGACTGCTCAAAGTACTACATGTGCGCCCATGGCCTAGAAGTGGAGTTCCAGTGCCCGGGAGGGACTATATTCGACTTTGAAGGACAGGTAAAGACACCATTATCAATGTTATATTATACGCCTTCTAAGATCATAGTCCTAAAAAAGTCCTGCGTAGTCTAAACTATACAATATTAATGAGCAAATAAAACACAGTCTTTATAATAATAATACAATAGTAATAAAGGTCTATAAACGTTCCACTGCTGGGCACAGGCCTCTTCCCATATAGAGAAGGCACGAGCATTGATTATTTTGGATTGCGACTTTAGTTTCAAATTTTGGAATCCAGGTTTCCTCACGATGTTTTCGTTCACCGTTAGCCAGAAGTGTCTTAGAATGATTAAGAAAGTACATATAACTTTGAAAAGTTACGTTGGTACTTGCCCGGGTTTGAACCTGCAACCTCGTGCATAAAAATCCGTCAATTCAACCGCTAGGCCACTGCAACTTAGTCTTTATTAACATACTTGATTACCCAGGGCTGCAACTGGTCATGGGCCGTGTCTTGCAACTTGAGGGTGCCCAAGGACGATGAGGACGAGGGTTCGGGAGACGAGGCCGACGGTCTCATCGGAGCGTTCGCTGATGCCCTGGAGATGCAGGCTGGCGGTGAGTTTCATCATACAATAATTATCATTATATTTGGCCTGAATTACCCCTCCGTGCCTCGGATAGCACGTTAAGCCGTTGGTCCTGACTATCATACGTTGATCTTTGGCAGTCGTTAAGTTAATTCTGACAGCGGGAATTTGGGAATATATTATTTAACTTGAAATTTTGTAAACTTATTCTAAACCAGTATGTCTATTCTGTAAATAATTTCGGTATCGAGCTTCACCTGAGTGACAATAAAGCTCACTCCAAAAGTGAACCCAATTGGCCTTGATTTAGAATTCAAATTCGCGAATACGTATTTGACATCTCACCGCGGATTCCGCTGTCGAGACATGAAAATAATGTTACAGAATAGCACTACAGGAGTACTCTTCACCCCTTTTTTTATTGATGTACTCTTTCGAGAGAAAGAGTCCAACAAACTCCTGTAGTTTGTTGGACTCTTTCTCTATATGATACTTTATTAACTACCTCTGACTGCTAGCATTTAAGTAAACTTCCTTTAATTTTATATAGAAATGATGTTATAAGTAGCATTTTATATTTATTTCAGATATGTCTGCGAGTGTAAGGCCTATTTCGCCGATACTTGGCAGGTACAACGGTATAATCAACTGCAACAGGGCCGATGTCGCCGCGAAACACGTCCCTTACGCGTAAGTACCATTCACTCTTTGACAGTTAAATCATTCACTTATTCATTCAATCACACGAAATTCGTTACCTGTAAAATTTTCATACAAAGGTCAATGGACACCTTAGTATGGAAACTATACCCACGCTGTACAGAAACAAAATACGGTGAAATAGACAGATTAATGTCTCTAGTTTACGATAGTATGGGTTGCATTACTGTGAGTATAGTCTGAAGTCACGCAAGAGAAGAGTGTCTGGAAGAATATGGGGAAGGCATTGTGACATTGTTCTTTGACCTACCAATGTTCAGTACCGCAATAAAAATAAAAAAGGTACATGATATTAAAAGTGGGGTATAACTTAACAATTTAAATCTAGTTTGGTTTATGTACACAAGTTTTCACAAACCGGGTAAGATTATGCCCAATGACAATTTGACGACAAGCAGAAACGATGCCGATGTACTAAAATAAGAACGTGACAGCACTAAATAAGTTTGTCGTTTTTATATTATTTAGTTATGCATAAAGCTTTCGTATTCCAATGATCTATGTAGTACTCTAATTAACTATAATTTTTTATTGAAGTTTATTTTTAGTTTAGTTTGTGAACATCAGAATAGGCACAACCATAAGCTTCATTAGTGACAAATTGACTTTTGACGTATTTAAGTGAAGTTTAGTTGATTAAATCATCATCATCATCTTCCTGCCCTGTTCCCAATTATTTGTGGTCGGCGCAATGCGTATTCAGCTTCCAGTCATCTCTACTACTCGTCATCTCAGCATTCACTCCTTTCTTTCTCATATCATCTTTCACACAATCCATACATCTCTTTTTTGGTCTTCCTCTGCATGTATACCCATCGACATTTAGTTGATTAAATAATAAATTTAATTGTTCTCTTTCAGAGGTGACTGCCAAAGATATTGGAGATGTGTTGCCGGTGTCCCACAAGTAGCGTTCTGTACAGATGGTCTGTTCTTCAACGACGCAACCCAACAATGCGACTTCGAAGCGAATGTCAAATGTCACGTACAACAAGAAGATGAATTACAGAGCGAGTTCATTAAATACCAATAACAACGACCAACGGCTTTTTAGGGTTGATTTTTTATCGATATTCTAAGGTTTTTGTATCCGTTTATTTCAACTGAATACGAATTTCTGACCCAACTAATATGTAAATTAATCATCTGTCAAATCTTAAGTCAAGCGCTATGATTGGTTGATAGTCTTTCTTTCAACCAATCATACTGGTCGTCACATGATTTTATAACAGATTTAATTTATCAAACTTTCAGTAATTTTGTTTAATAAGTTAATGGTATGGTAGTACTGTATTTTCAACCGACTTCTGAAAAAGGAGGAGGTACTCAATTCGACATTTTTTTTTATTTTTGTCACCACAGAACTTTTGACTGGGTGGCCCGATATTAATGATTCTTTTTTTATTTAAAAGCTAGTGCTGCCCGCGTGGTCCCATTTTTGGTCCACTTTTGACAGTGGGATCGATAAGAAATAAATACAAGACTTATTTTGAAGTCTTTTTTTTTTAGAATTAAATCGATAAGAATCAACCTAAAGGATTACGATCAACTCTGCATAGAGTATTATTAGTCATTAGTATCGATTGGCTTATGAAGTTTTGAAGCCAACATGGTTGCAGTAAAACAGATATAGCTATATATATATAAGCATCTTTTTACATAACTATGATGACTTTAACACTACATAATGCTTTTTGAAGTGCAAATATAATTCAAATTGTATAATATTTAATTATTTCGATGTCTAACAATAAAAATCTGTAACTCATTGAGTAAGGAAATGGTTAAATATAGTACTTATAAACGAATAATCAAACGTTACTTTTAAGACATATGCTGTCTCTCTCTTTTAAAGGTGTAATATGGAGATAGATAGATATTTAAGACCCTCTTTAAATTAAGTTTCCTTTGAGTATCCTTAGATTAAATTTGCACTCCTCAATCGATAACATCTTATTTAAGTATTTTATTGTATTTTTATTTATATACAAAACGTGGAAACCGTTGAATTATATTAATGTGTATAAATATTACAATAAATGTTACAATATTATTAATTCGTTTTTCTTTCAATATGTCTGTCAACAATTATGCCAGAACCAAAAATAAATAAATCATTTAAACTATTTGAAGGCGCCGCTCAATGAAGGTCGAATTAGAGTGACAACAGTAATTCTGACAGAGCGTCGGGTGTTCCCTACTTAATTACTTTTCTCTATGGTCGGGTGGTTGGCAGCGCGGCGTAAAATGGACGTCACTTGAAAAGGAATGACGGTCCGCGCACCACATTTACGACGAATCGTCTTAATTCGATGCCATCATTGATATTTTTGATTAGACCCTTACTGCAAAGTGTTTTAACGATCGATTAAAAGTGTACTATTGATTTATTTCGGTTTTTCTTTAATAAATTTCAGTAGGTCTGAGAATCGGCTCCTATCTATTTTTCATACCCCTAAGTGGTGGTAGGTAGGTAGGTAGTAGGCAGGTGCTAGGTAGAAAAAATTGCATTGCAACGCATGCCGGGTACCTACAGCTAGTATTTAATAAATTTCTGATGGGTAAGCATTTCAAAAGGAACAAAGAGAAATAATTTAATTTCTTCAGCCTAGCTTTTCCCGCACTATGTAGTCGGCTTCCAGTCTCACCGGATTCAGCTGAATACCGTAAGTTTCAGAGCGACTGCCTATCTGACCTCCACAACCCATTTTACTGGGTAACACAGTATCGTGACTGTAGGCCTAACAATTATTATTAGAGAAGGTAATATAGATAGATAATTAAAACAAAACATTATTTCCGATATATTTAATAATACAAAAAATAATAGGTAATGTTAATTGAGATTCGATAAAAATCAAGTACAATGCTTTCTGGTGCATCAAAATTATATTAATTTATTAATTATATTAACCAACGGTTTCTGATAGGCTGATCAACTTAACCTGTTGTCAAATCAACTGATCACGACTGTGATTGGTTGATCAAAAGACTAACAGCCAATCACAACGCTTAAAATGAGATTTGACAGGTGCTTAACTAATTATTGTGTTGATCAACGATTTAGAAACCGGGGTTAAATGTTTTTGTATAAAATATCTTCATTTCTTAAAAAATGTGGATTAATTTGATCCTTTTTAGCCCTTGAATAGGTCTGGGGCAGGTACATCCACCTGTTCATAAGGGTAGTAAGGATGGTCTTGCCAGAACGAAGGGAAAACTACCCTGTAGTCTTTGTTGAACTTAGCTGAAAAATGAAAATAAGTAATAATAAATACAACATCACATACATTGAACATCTGAACCCAAAGTAAGTAGCTAAAGCACGTGTTATGGAAGTCAGAGACAACGAAGGTACCACAAACTCCCAGACCTGGGACAGTGTAGACAAGTGATCAAAATTGACCCGTCCGGGGACCGAACCTTAGAGCCAGCGTCACCTTGAAAACTGGTGAGTACGCCACTACCAAGGAGGTCATCGAAGTAGAACATACAACATACATACATTAAAAAGTGTTAGGGACTGCCCTACAATTACTATGCATCTTAGTTGAAAAATCGTGTACCAAGGGATTTATGAAATGATATTTTTTTTATGATCATGAAACTAAATGCTAGACTATAAACCAAGAAAAGAGATATATTTAGTTTAGTTTAGAAAAAACTAAAATTAATTGCGATTTCATCAATCTGTACGAAAATTATGTTTTTTTTATACACATGATATTTAAATTGGTGAATACCTAATTTAGCTGAAAGACCATTATGACTGTATCTTTAAGATTTGACGCGTGTTAGTTTCATTTATTTATTTAAGTTTTAATTTTAATATAGTTGTAACTGTTTGTTGTTATATTAGATTTAAGTGTTGAATTGTAAATAAGAAGTAGAAATAATGTTGTTTACATTTACCTAGAGTTTCCATTTCTTCATCAGTAAGTTTGAAGTCAAAAACTTGGATGTTTTCTTCGATACGATCCTTATTTACAGACTTGGGAATTGGGACTACTCCTCTCTGGACCTAAAATAAATAAAGATATAGCTAAGATCCAAGAAGAAGACAATTTAATGGATAGCAATACACTTAGGATGTCGTGGTGGCCTAGCGGTTCAATGAACGGATTTGTATGCACGAGGTTGCAGGTTCGAACCCGGGCAAGTATCAATGTAACTTTTCAAAGTTATATGTACTTTCTTAATTATTCTAAGACACTTCTGACAAACGGTGAAGGAAAACATCGTGAGGAAACCTGGATTAAAAAATTTGGGATCTGAAATCGCCAACCCGCAGAGAGCAAGCGTGGTGATCAATGCTCGTGCCTTCTCTATATGGGATGAGGCCTGTGCCCAGCAGTGGGACGTTTATAGGCTGGATTATTAATACACTTAATATAATATTAGATGACATTTCTCTTATATCTGTCAGATAAATTTAAAGTATTATAGTCCGGCCGCTGAGAGAATGCGTTCCTGACAGGGGTGGTCAACAGGAAGATATAACATAAACGTGGCAAACAATTTGCTGCAAATAAATTACTAACACTTATTTAGTCCTAGAAATAATAATTTTCGTCTTTTAACACACAGTTTTCGTGTTTCTTTCTAGAACAATTCAGTTACAATAATGACTAACTAACATACTGTTGAGAAGATCAAAATTGTAAGTAAACTTACCAAATATCTCAATGATATTTGTGGGGTTGTTTTGTTATATTTCTTGGCGAGTTCCACCAAAGTGGGGTCATTGGCTCTCGGTGGCGGGGGTCCAGATTCCTTGCTGAAGAGGGACCCAAAGGGGGTGTAAGCCATGACCACTATGTTGTGAGCCTTGCAGAAGTCTAGCAGCTTGTTTTGAGCTAGATTCAGGTTAACCTGGTGACAAACAGAACAATTTTTGGACCAGGTCTTGCGACTTTGGTGTTTGATAGCAGTTTTGTTACTTTTTCTCCCGTGAGCTGTTTGTAAAGGATTAATTAAATATGGGACGTTTTAAAATCAATACCAAAGTTTTTATACTTTAAAAGGTTCTTAATTCGACTGTATACTTTTTTGTTTGTTTGTTTCGCGATATCTCCCATTTTGGGATAATTTCATAAGTTTGTCATTGATAAGGTACCAAGGGCCCGAGTCTGCTATTTACACTCCGTGTCAGTGTGCTCATAGTTGGCTCGTAGTTGGCTCATAGTTGGCTCATAGTGGGACGATTTTACGATAATTGGCATTCTACTAACTTAGTAGAATGCCAATTGCCAGACTCGGGCCCCTGTAGTGCTATTCTGTAACATTGATTTCACGTCTCGACAGCGGAATCCGCGGTGAGATGTCAAATACGTATTCTCGAATTTGAATTCTAAATCGAGGACAATTGGGTTCACTTTTGAAGTGAGCTTTATTGTCACTCAGGTGAAGCTCGATACCGAAATTATTTACAGAATAGACATACTGTATCGAAAAGTAATGAGTTCAAACACTTATCCCAGGTACTGAAATGCTGATCAGCTTAATCTGTTGTCAAAATCACGACTGTTATTGGTTGACCAAAAGACTAGCAACCAATCATAGCGCTTAAAATGAGAATTGACATGTGATCAACAAATGTTTATGTTAATCAACGTTTCATTAACCGAGGGTTAGATATATACCTCAACTTGTAAGACTGCGGGCTTGATCTCGCAGTTAGCCAGGATTCTTTCAATCTGGCTGACGTTGAAGTTAGATATGCCTATAGACTTAGCCAGGCCCAGTTTTTTAGCCTCTTCCATGCCTTTCCAGGTGTCTAGGTAGTCTATAATGTCGAAACCACTGTGGTCAGCCTGAAATTAGAAAAAATGTATAAGTTTACAATTACAAAAAAGTTAGTAACAATAATAAAATACGGTTAATTACACTTTTCAGTTAGAAATTCGTTAATACTATAATAACATTTCTCAGGTAGATACACTTTATACCTTTTAAAATACTTATATATTAATCATTTGGAAAGGATTTCTTTTTTTGGGCTTATATTAAGCCCAATTGCTTGGTACACAGCTCTAAAAAAAAAAAGCCATAAGATAAATAAATAAATAAAATATGGACAACATTACATACATTGCTCTGAACTCAAAGTAAGTAGCTAAAGAACTTGTGTTATGGAATTCAGAAACAACGAAGGTACCACAAACACCCAGACCAGAGACGATGTAGAAAAGTGATTTTCAACATTGTCCCGTCCAGGGATCGAACCCAGGACCTCAGAGCCAGCGCCACCTTGAAAACCGGTCGTAAAAAGATAGAAGTTTTGAAGTACGAAAAGTGACTTTATTATAATTATGTTTGTTAACGAATCGACGCTAATTGAATCCCCATGTTGCGTATCTCTTACAAATTTAAAATAAAATATCCTGGGAAAACTCACACACGGTCATCCGATCACAAACTAAGCAGAGCTTGTACTAGGGTAACCAGACAACTGATAAACATACTTATATATTTCTAAATCTATAATATAATAAATAAATTACACCTAGACACAGAAAAAATGATCGAGCTCATCACACAAACATTTGTCCTGGGTGGGAATCGAACCCACGACCTCCAGTATAGCAGTCAGGGTCACTAACCACTAGACCAACAGGTCAATCATCAGTCCAAAAGAAAAGTAGCCAAAACTATTGCTAGGATTTTCATTTCTAGCCCTTTAAAGGTATCGCGGTGTAGCGAAAAGTTCTAGTTATGTATAAGGAAAACTCACGTGAATTGATAAAACATAAATATATTTTGATAAAAATCTCTTTTCAGCAAAATCTACAAAATCTTTTGATCCTATGGATAAAGACCGGATGCTAGTTTCTTGTCTACTAGAGTTAATCAGAGTAAACAAACATTACGGATGAGATTTGTCATGAGTGTATGAAATTTTTATGAGAGTCGTCATCGCATTAAATAATAAATTAGTATCCTGGGACAACTCACACACGGTCATCTGATCCCAAACTAAGCAGAGCTTGTGGCATGGTAACCAGTCAACTGATAAACATATTTATATATTTCTAAATACATATATACTATATATAAATTACACGCAGACAGAACAAACACAGTAAAATAGGGATGCTAACTATTATTATGTCAATCATTTAGATATTAAAAAAAAAATACATGTATTTTTTCTTTTGCCCCGTAAACAAAAGTAATTCTCATGAAGTTATATTTCTGTAAACATGCAGCGCGATAGTTTAAAAGTTATTAAGGGTTGTAATGTCAGTTTTGAAGATCAGACAGTCAGTACCATAACTCCCTTGGTGTTAGGTACCCACAAAATGAAAACTCCACCGAACTTTATCCTACCAAAATTTATTATGACGCAATTCCGGCATTCCCACTACGCAAGTCACCATCACACATACCCTTAGAGTATAGTAGATAAGAGTACTACTAAAGAGTGAGCCTATCAGTGTATGAACCGTGAGCACTAGCATGAACTAGTTTTATTGTAAATTTTGTATCAAGACGGAGCGCGCCGTTTTAATAAAACTATCAAAAACCCTAATATTATCCTAACAATGTCGAAACCATCGATATTTTCGCTTAAAAGTCTGTCGTTGCGCGAAAAATAACTTTAAATCAGTAAACGAATGTACTAGATACAGACAAAAAGTGCTCTCGCTTGGCACGAAGGAAAACTAGCGATACTAGCGGTCTATAGTTATCTATAGTCTAAGCACATACCAAACCAGTGACCATTGACAAATGAGAATCTTTGTGTTAATGAAGCGTATTTGTTTTAAAAGCATTTCTTAGTAATCGGCCTCTTTGATGGTACTTACTCATAACTTAATTAATGATGGCTCTGATATGAAATAATGAATGGCAGGAGATTTGATTAGATATAGACGAAGAGCATAGAAACTACAGAGTGCGCATCAGGGTATGAACCGTGAGCACTAGTATGAACTAGTTTGTCATAAAAATTGTATAAAATAGAGCGCGCCGTTTTAATAAAACTATCCCAAACCCTAATTATATCGGAAGCATCGACGTCGTCGTTGCACGTTGCACGAATGTACTACATAACGCCAAAAATGTGCTTACACTCGGCGCAATGGGCTTTTAGCGACAGTCGCACTCTATGGTTTTAACTATTTTAAATTCCATATCTAGGTATGTAGTATGCAATTAGTAGTAGTAGACTGTATGCGGAAGGCGGAGGACCGGGTATTGTGGCGCCACTTGGAAGCAGTGACGGATTAAGACTACTTGATGCCCTAAGCAATCCACGTCTGTGGGGCCCCCCTATCCGTTTGTCAACTAGTAGGTACTACAGTCACTTGGTGCTCAAAAAGAGAGTAACCCGGAAAGTTTTCCGGGAGTATGAAAGTTGGTGATTTTATAGAATAAGACGTGCTTTTTTCGAATTTTCACTTTGCCACCTCATATTTTTGCTGCTTGCGCCATAAGGTAAAAATGGCGCTCAAAAACAGTTTTTTGACAACAATTCCTTTCCGGATTATTTTTACGAGATAAATAGTTATTTAATAAATTAAATTAGAGAAAATATCCTACAATATGTTAATAGTATTAACCTTTTTTGTAGAATCAATAGTTTTAGCGTCTCATACGCCACGAAGTCCACTCCTTGATAAGGTGCGTAAGTTGCTCGTTTTGTTTATATTATCTCCAGTAGACCTAATCAGGGGGCACGGCAGTGCTTCCGCCCAGTTGAGAAAAAACAAGCGGCTAGGCCGTACCATTCTTTACTCGAAGACTATTTTCGACCCCCTATAACCTAGATGTGGATAAAACTAGAAGCCTAAACTTTCATTAACCAGGCAGGCATTATATAAATAAGGTATATTTCAAATTTCATTCAATTTAAACTAGTTGTTTAAGAATTATCGTGTCTTAGAGTTTTTATGATAGGTCAGTCAGTAAGTGAGAGAGTGACAAAATTAACAAACTTTAACTAGTTATTATTCTTAAACTACTGGTTCAAAATTAATGACGTTTAAAGTACCTATACCAGGTCTTGGGGCACAATTTGATACCTGATTTAATAATTTTTCATTTTTTTAAACTTATGTTTTTTTAATCACTAATCGTAATAGGTACCTACTTTATATAAAATGAATACATAAATACGTTGCTTAAATATTTTATGTGGTAGGTACTGGTAGGTAGGATTTTGCTCGACTTGACGGGGGCACTGTCGTGCCCCTAGGTTAGGCCTAACATCCATTTCTTGAAGCAGTTCAGACCATATTCAACCCCCTATAACTTCGTTGTAGATAAAATTAGAAGCCTGAACTTTCATTAACCAAACAGGTATTATCTAAATACGATGTATTTCAAATTTCATTTAATTTGAACAAGTAGTTTAAGAATTATAATTTGTCAAAGTAAGTTAATTTTGTCAGTCACTTACTTACTGACTGACCGATCATCAACACTCAAAGACACAATCATTTTTTCGGTGTAGTGTATGGTGACGTGAGACGTGATGCCCTAAGGTAATATTTTTTTTCGCTTCTTCTGGTGCCCCCCCAGACGTGGTGCCCTAGGCAATTGCTTAATTTGATTAAGGGTTAATCCACCACTGCTTGGAAGACACAATAATTAGGCTGAATTATCTTTAACACGAAGGAAAGAGAGTCTGTCAGTGTTGTAAATTCTGGCCAGTATTTAGGGTTCCGTACCCAAAGGGTAAAAACGGGACCCTATTACTAAGAGTTCGCTGTCCGTCCGTATGTCTGTCACCAGGCTGTATCAAAAGAACCGCGATAGCTAGACAGTTGAAATTTTCACTAATTATGGACTTCTGTTGCGGCTATAACAAAAAATACTAAAAACAACAAAACTAAGTCAATGGTACGGAAACCTTCGTGCGCGAGTCCGTCTCGCACTTGGCCGGTTTTTTGTTTCTGTTCCAATGGTCATAGCCAAAATTGAACAAATAATACTTCCAAATCTAGGTTTACTTTGAAAGCAATATAATTCAATGGGAATTAGCGCATAGAATGCATAAATACCTTTTTTTTGCTCTTGACGTTTCAACCAGGTTAGTCTACTTGCGACCACGGCCGTTGTAACCCAAAAGGTAGGTGTGCATGTATGTACCCGCTAATTCCCGTTGAATTATATTACAGTAAACATGCAGCGCGATAGTTTAAAAATTAGTATAACTTTGTACATCTTTTCTTAGATCTATGGTTTGATATGATAGAGAGATATTTGTGAAGCCCACACGTTTTTTCTTATTTTCTAGTGTAGAAGATGTTTGTGAAGTTATTTAACTTACCTTATGGGCGACTGGAGTGTGTATTAAGTAAAGGTCCACATAACTCATGTTCAGACGTTCCAGAGATTTCTTAAGAGACCCAATTACATCTCTTTGTTCGTGTGAAGCTAGCTATAACAAAATATATAATAATTTTAAATTTGAACTTTATAATATAGGCACTAAGTCACATATTACAATACCTTGGTGACAATGTATACATGCTCCCGGGGCACTCCTGATGCCCTCACTCCTGAGCCAATCTGCTCCTCATTGTCGTAAGCAGCAGCCGTGTCCAGCATCCTGCAAACCATAATAATGATTTTCCGTTTTTGTTTAAGGAGCTAATCCACCTCACACATCCCAATTGACCATGTCATTATTATATACATACTAGCTGTGCCCGCGGTTTCACCCGACTGAATACCTAAGTTCCGTTTCCGATGTTTTTATAGTTATTCTGTTATTTGGGGCGGAGACGAAGACTTTTTTTTAGACATTTTCAGACAATTTTTGAAGTTTTTCTCTCCGTAAGAACCATCCTCGTACTTCAAAGAATATTATAAAAAAAGAATTAGCGAAATCGGTTCAGCTGCTCTCGAGATTTGCGCTTAGCAACACATTCAGCGATTCATTTTTATATTATAGATAATTTACAATAGTCCTACATCTACTCTTTTCTCCCATAGAGCAGGGGTGCAGCCCCGTGTAGGTGCCCCATTTCATCTTAAAGTAAAGTTCTCAACAAGGCCGCTGCGTGTTGGACCTGTGTCCCCACGTAAGCCTTTCAAAGGACCGGGTATTTTTTTAATGAGGATAGCACATTAAAAGAAAGAGATACTGCTCAAATAATACATGTTTCCAAAAATATACGTCAGCCTAATTACAGGCTCTACAGGGTGTTAAGAAACCCCTGTCCGATCCGTAAAGGTGTTGTTAGGTATCGATATCTGATTAAAAAAATATACTCAAAAGTCGAGAGAAAGTGTCAGCGTCGTCACAGATGCTACCTAATAACCAAGCAAAACGCTCCCAAAAATACCGACGAAATTGGTGGTGTAGTTTTAGTTTTAATCTCAAATTTAGGGAATTTCGGGGCAAAAAATGGTTATTTCAAAATCCATTATTATTGTTTCTATCATGAATTTTCCAAATTTGATATTTTATTTGGGCATGTGATTGTCAACTCTCTATCACCCTTTCTGGTTGGACAGGGGTTTCTTAACACCCTGTATACGACAAATGAGTGATAGTAATTTCATCATCATCATCCACAGCCCTTGTCCTCCCACTGCTGCTGCTGCTGCTGCTCATCCAGACTCGATCCAAGACTTTAACTATGTCGTCGACCCATCTTGCTCCCGGTTGACCGACGCTTCTTTAGCCTTGCCTTGGCCACCATTCTGTCACCGCCTTAGTCCACCTGCCGTCACTTCATCTGGCCAAGTGGCCTAGTAATAATAATAGTAATTTACTTGTTGTAAATTCTTAGCCACGCTAAATTTTTATCATCCTGTTGACTACCACCTGTCAGGAACGCATTCTCTCAATGGCCTGTAGTGTGGATATATTAGTAGTTGACTACGCAAGTAATCAAGTTTTTAAGAATAAATAAAAGTCTAACCGCAATTTTTTTTTGCAAACGGAAATAGACAAACGTAATTATTGTAAAGGCCTCGACCACTGAACATTGTAATATTTATAGATATTTTAATCAAGTGAGCGCATTCAAGGTAAGTACCCGTACCATGATCTCTGTTGCGGTTGTGGAAGCGAGACGGCGCACTACACTGCGCATAGCGCTGTCCCGCTTACTCAAGGGCAATAGTCCTGCTTTAAGAGCTCATGGTAAGTATAGGTAAAGGAAGTAATTTAAAGCCTTCTTAAGTATATTTATATTATTACTAGCTGTACCCGGCATGCGTTGCAATGCAATTTTTTCTACCTAGCACCTGCCTACTACCTACCTACTACCACTTAGGGGTATGAAAAATAGATAGTAGCCGATTCTCGGACCTACTGAATATGCATATAAAATTTCATAAAAATCGGTCAAGCCGTTTCGGAGGAGTATGGTAACTAACATTGTGTCACGAGAATTTTATACATAAGAAGATGTATAGAAAAACATTTGCAATACATTGTGTGCATGTTATGACCATAAAATTCTTTAAATATTGTCTGAACAAGGCATGGCTTGCGTTTTATTTTCTATTTGAATAACAGAAATTAAAATATATTTAAAACATTAGAAAATTATTAAAACGCTGTACCTAGGTACTTAAATTATGTTTCTCTTTTTGTGATCGATGATATGAGTTCGAGAAATGGTTTAAAATAGTTTGTCTGTAGTTTTATATTTAATGTCATATGCTATTTACCTGTAACCCGCTTTCAGTGCCCATGTGACTGGCAACTCCACCTCCTGATCTTCTACATCTTTAACACCATCCTGTAGAAAGATATACATTAAAGTATCATTCTCATCTCCCGAGCCTTTTTCCCAACGATGTTGGGGTCGGCTACCAGTCTTACCGGATTCAGCTGAATACCGTATTTTACATGGAGCGACTGCCTATCTGACCTCCACAACACATTTTACTGGGAAACACTGTATCACTGTACATAGTAAGACTGGTTGTCAGAATTGACCTACTGTTTAACGTGCTTTCTGAAACACGGAGGGGTCTCGGTATTTTATAAATGGTCACCCATCCTCGGACCAATCGCGGCGAGCGCGGCTTAACCTGTGTTATCGGTCAAACGTTACGGCTTACACTTACCCACGAGGCCCTCTTTAAGTATTTAAGTATACAGGCAATATTATCTTCTGGCGGGATCTAACATACCTATGTGCCATTCTGGAAAGGACTAAATAAACATATTTTACACTATTTATTATCTGTAATCAAATGAATGAATAATGTATAAACGCCATTTTTAGTACCAAAGAGTAAAAACGGGAACCTAATAATAAGACTTCGCTGTCTGTCCGTCTGTTACAAATTATGTTATGACAAAAATACTAAAATTAAAATAAAAAAAATATTTAGGGGGTAGTTAGTGGCTTTCATGCAACGGTTGTACGGAACCCTTCCTGCGCGAGTCTGACTCGCACTTGGCCGGTTTTTTAGTTTATAGTTTAGTTTTGTTTTTAGAGTACGTTTCTGTAATTATTAATTTATACAAGCTATGTTGTCTCAAGTAGTTAGATATAACAGAGGTCATAGTTTTCGTTAGTTTAACGATAACAAAATGAATCGTATGTACTTGCCTCGTACCGTCCCTAGACCAAGCTGACCCAAACCAAACTAACAATAAAAATATGTCCCTAAATAATCAAAACTTAGATCCAGCCATCCCTTGTTTTGCCTTATTAAGATTGTTAGCTCCGCACTAAGTCGAGGTCCAAACCCCGCAGGGAAGTGCCTTTAGTGGACGTTGCTGACGAAGTTTATTTTTCCTATTGCTCTGGCTGGAGGCCTTAAGGTCCTCGTCAAAAGTCCGGTGAAGCAGTCAAAGCCTGTGCTCAGGCTAACTGCGTAGACTTCCTCCAATAAAACCGACTTCAAAATAAGTCTTATATGATTTTCATATGGATCCCACTGTCAAAAATGGACCTAATATTGTAACACACTTTTAAAAAAGTGCAGTCGAATGGAGTGACTACTCTTTTTTTGAAGCGGTTAAAAAAAGCTCTTACCTCGTCAAATCCTAGGAAGGTCCCAAGACCTAGTGCTGGTATGGCTTTACCATCATTTAGCGGAACCCTGAACGCAACACCGCCATCTTTGTCATCAGCCAACTAAAAAAATAGGTTCGTAAATAATCATAGACAGCACAAAAGATCCAGCGCAAGCAGAAGAAATAAATAAAAAAAAATTGTTCATAAAACAAAAAACAAAAATGGAGAATGTCTTTTAAAACGTAAAAAGTAGAACATTTTCTTAAAAAAAATGTGAATTTGACTAACAGGTATAATTTACCATTATTCGACAATATGAAATAATCGAGAAGAATGATTGTCAAAAATTTAGTTTATGTTTACACATTACAAATTTCTAATAATAATAAAATCTATCTAGAATAATAAATACTAAAACCTTCTCCTTGATCTTACAAATTATTTTCTGAAAACTGCATCAAAATCGGTTCAGCCAAACGCGGAATAATCGCGGACATACATACATACATACATACATACATACAGGGGCCCGAGTCCGCTATTTTAAGGCGAATGTAGTCGTGAAACGATCATTTTTGAAAGCCTAAGGCTCTTAAATTAGACTACTGACTATTCCAGAATTAATATATGTCAAAGATTGATATATTAACTTCAATTATAACAAGCGAAAAAATTGTAGTCTAAAAAATACTATATAAAAAAAAACATTGAAATGAAGCCGTGATAAATTTGAAAAACGCTACTGCTTCTAAACTACAAGTGCGATTTTCACGATTTTTTCATAAAGATATTGCTAACTAGTTTATCTCAAAATATAACAAAGATCATTCTGATATAATACATAGTTTTTCTCTAAAGTTTTTAATACCCGAGCGGGGCGTGCGCGGACGCCGGGACCAGTATGCCGCTGGCATTCAGACGGGTAGGGTGTGCGCTGCGCTGTCGCAATGCCCTTTGTTACGTAAAATTATATGATAGCTGTCGTGTTTAGTGACCCTGACTGCTACACCAGAGGTCGTGGGTTCGATTCCCACCCAGGACACATGTTTGTGTGATGAGCATGATCATTTAATTTTGTTCTGTGTCTGGTCGTAATTTATCTATAATATGTATGTACATATTTAGAAATATACAAGTATGCTTATCAGTTGTCTGGATACCATAGTACAAGCACTGCTTAGTTTGGGATAGATGATCGGGTGTGAGTTGTCCCAGGATATTAGCAACTATTTAAAAATGTCATGAAATTTTTACTCGATAAGTTCAACGACCTCACTCGAGCCGCCGCCGGCTAGTACCTATTGTGAACTTGTGTGCGAGCGCGCACCGCCACATTTATGTGTGTTTATTTATTGTTACCTATTTAGGTTGCTAAACTGAGTTGCAGTGTTGTAATATCCACACGACCGATCTTTCGTGGTGGACGGAAAAAAATATTATGAGAAAATATGTTCTTTTTTATATTTCGAAACTATCATCGATTCCGAACCGAAAAATTTAGACCGTTTTATAAACTAACCCTGCAAAATAAAAATAAAGGGTACATATTTTAGTATCGAAAATTAAAATACCTACGGGTAAAATTTAAATGTTCAAAAGAACGAAAACTTAAATATCGAAGGACCATATATGACCGAAAATTATAATATTAATTTCCGAGGTTTACGAAAGTAAACGAGCAACATCAATCGTCAAGACAGTACCACCTCATTCTGCCTGTGACCATGATACCTGCAAAGGTGTAACGTCCGTAAAACCTCAATACAAACGATAAAATCCGTAAAAGTAGTTCAACGAAAACTATAATTCTTACAAAAAAACGACTTCATAATGAGTCTTATATTTATTTCTTATAGATCCCAAAACTAGACCAAATTGAAATGGGAACACGGGAAGCACCAGCTTTCGAATAAAAAAAATCGGATCAGTTATGAGGTGACAAACATAAAAAAAAATACAATCGAATTGAGTAGGTACTTCCTTCTTTTTTACAGTCGGTTAAAATAACGTAAGTTTATAATGTTAAATTGTTAAATAACCTACGACCAATATATCTACAATCTAATTATCTACAATAATAACATCGAAATACCTAAATATCGAAAGTACAGAGTATCGAATGTCCTAACTATCGATATGGACATAGTAAATTTTATATCACGAAAGCGGGTGAGCCTTTTGTAGTTGTAATGTGTATAGACACGCGCTCTGTTCTTGTGTGCGTAACTGCAGGCAGGGTTAGCAAGCTTGTCGTTAATTTAATACGACCTGGTAAAATAAAATATAAACTTATTAATGTTGCAATATTTACAAAATGTTTATTTTTATATTTATTTTGTACATATAATGTTAATAATTATATTCAACTTATTTTAATAAGTATTTCAAGTCGAATCTAAACCATTTTAATTCTTAACCAACTTCAATTTTTTTTTTAATCTTTGTTACCACAGTACTTTCGACTGGGTCAACCGATTAATGATTCCATCTTTATTTAAAAGCTGGTGCTTTCGGTGTAGTCCCATTTCGACCCAGTTTTGACAGTGGGGTCCATAAGAAAACCAAATAAGACTTATTTTAAAGTCGGTTCTTTTTTGTAATCGGTTATATTGTCATTCGATATTTATGTTTTCGATGTTTTGAACATTTACATTTTAAACGTAGGTATTTTAATTTTCTATAATCAAATATGTACCCAAATAAACATCAATCATTATTTACCTGAAGTATAATATATAAATAACATAATAAAGTAAGTACCATGTATAAATATTTGCATGACATTTTTTTTTTTTTTTTTTTTTTTTGCGGGGTGAAAATCTAATGAGTTCGACCCACGTCGAGGGCACGACGTGGGGATATGTCGGACTTGCACCGACCAAAAACACCCCGGTCCCCTTCTCGCCTTTGCTGGAGCCGCGGGATCGCTAAGCATTCTCAGCGCAGCTCCGGCAGATATATTTGCATGACATGATGGAATATCTGTAAGTAGTGACCCTACTTGCACTAGCTATAGCGCGCCAAAACGGCGCGGCAGGGCTTCAACGCGGCGCGCTTCGTTTGCGTTGGCAACGGGCGCTCGCGCGACTCGATGTTTTGTGCGGTGCGGTGCGGGTAGCGCGGGGCGAGGACGCCTCAACGCCCAAGGTCGTTGGGGACTACACGCGCCTTAAGTCAGTGAGTGGCGTTATTGTGCCTAATTTTCGTATTCATATAATATGTCATTAGTTAACTAATTACTTGAAATTATTAGTCTAATTGCTATCTATTCTTACTTATAGCTAATAAGCTACTTTATAACTATGTTCTATTAGGGCCTAATTAAAATGCACATTAGAAAAAAAATGATTTTGATGTTCTTACACAATGCATGTCCGATTTCTGACAGAAAAAATATGATTATTTTTTATAATAGGGATGATGAGTCATTTTAATTTTTATGTCCATCTTTTAGATAATAAAAAAATATTAGACACGTATTTTTTCTTTTGTCCCGTTATCAAAGAATTATAAAGAAACAGCGATTACAATACTTGCGTGACGTCACGTCTAAGCGAAAATTGTACTTACCCGTGACGTCACAAGCCCCCACTCCTGAACTTTAAGGGTATTACCTTGCCCAATGACCTTGAAGATTTGATCTGTATACTGGTATTTTTTATTCTAGCGCCATCTACCGACCAACGACCATACTACAATAAAAAAAAGTGGAGATTAAGCAAGAACACAGATGTGTCGCAAAGTTTTCATAATTTTTGCCTATTTTATTCGCTCTCTGAGAGACCTAATGTTGTTCCTCTAGTTATTGTTGTCTTGTACGAGGAATACGAGGATCTGCCTACATCATAATTTATATTTATTTTGAACTACACGATGCACTATTACTTGAGCACGGGTGCTACTACATGATGAATTCTGAAGGTCTGATGATGACCAGGTAAGTACTTATTGGTTCTCAGTAACGGGAATAGTTAGGATGACCTAGCTTTCAACATTTATCTACTAGAGCACGGGTGCTACTACATGATGAATTCTGAAGGTCTGATGATGACCAGGTAAGTACTTATTGGTTCTCAGTAACGGGAATAGTTAGGGTGACCTAGCTTTCAACATTTATCTACTTGAGCACGGGTGCTGCTACATGATGAATTCTGAAGGTCTGATGATGACCAGGTAAGTACTTATTGGTTCTCAGTAACGGGAATAGTTAGGATGACCTAGCTTTCAACATTTATCTACTTGAGCACGGGTGCTGCTACATAATGAAAACATTATAATATATAGATAAAGATAGTAGCCGATTCTCAGACCTACTGAATATGCATATAAAATTTAGTAAAAATCGGTCAAGCTGTTTCGGAGGAGTACCTATGGTAACTAACATTGTGACACGAAAATTTGATACAAAGATAAAATCCAAAAAGTAGTATAAAAGTGAAATATTTCGATTTTACATGCCATTATTCTATAAACTATTTTAATAAATAAATAAATTTAATATTATTTTTGAAACGTATTCATATTTACCTATCCATAATATCAAGAAAATATTTAGATATTTTTATACCTATAATCATACAAACATGAATTTTAGGCTCCGTCATACTTGCGAAACGAAGAAAGGGGCGGGGCGCGGAGCGTCGGCTCACAAAACATCGAGTCGCGCGAGCCTCCGTTGCCAACGCAAACGAAGCGCGCGCGCCTCCTTTCTAGCGCTTTGAAGCCCTGCCGCGCAGTTTTGGCGCGCGATAGCTAGTGTAACTAGGGTCACTACTTACAAATATTATAGTCATGAAAATATTTATATGTACCTATATGGTACTTTATTATGTTATATTATTATATTATTCTTCAGGTAAATAATGATTGATGTTTATTTGGGTACATATTTTAATATCGAAAGTTAAAATACCTACGTTTAAAATGTCCATATTCAAAACATCGAAAACATAAATATCGAATGACCATATAACCTATTACAACCGAACCGAAAATAAGTCTTATATGGTTTTCTTATGGACCACACGGGAATCACCAGCTTTCAAATAAAGAAGGAATCATTAAAATTATTAAAATATAAATCATAAAAATGATTTTTTTTTAAGTCGGTTAAAAATTAAAATTGTTTAGATTCGACTTGAAATACGGTTGAATATAATTAACATCATAATTATGTACAAAATAAATATAAAAATATAGTAATACATTTTGTAACATTTATAAGTTTATATTTTATTTTACCAAGTCGTATAATTACAAGCTTGCTAACCCTGACTATAGTTACTCACACAAGAGCGCGTGTCCACACTGTCCAGGCATTACAACTACAAAAGGCTCACCCGCTTTTGTGATAAAATAACTATACCCATATTGATAGTTAGATAGTTAGGCCATTCGAAACTCTGTACTTTCGATATTTAGGTATTTCGATGTTACTATTGTAGATACAACATTATAAACTTTCGTTATTTTTAACCAACTGTAAAAAAGGAGGAGGTACACAATTCGAATGTATTTTTTTATGTTTGTTACCTCATAACTTTCGACTGGCTGAACCGATTTTGATAATTCTTTTTTTATTCGAAAGCTGGTGCTTTTTGGGATCTATAAGAAATAAATATGTGACTTATTATGAAGTCGTTTTTTATGTAAGAATTATAATTTTCGTTGAAATATAACTACTTTTACGGATTTTATCGCGGTTTGTATTGATTTTCGACACTTTTGCAGGTATCATGGTCACAGGCAGACTGAGGTGGTGTTCGTCTTGACGGTTGATGTTGCTCGTCTACTTTCGTAAACAACAGAAATCAATATTATAACTTATATATCGGTCATATGGTCCTTCGATATTTAAGTTTTCCATCTTTTGAACATTGACATTTTACCCTGTAGGTATTTTATTCGAAATATAAAAAAGAACATATTTTTACATTACATTTTTTTCTATCTACCACGAAAGTACGGACGTGTGGATATTACAACTATTTACAACACTGCAACTCAGTTTAGAAACCTAGATAGGTAACAATAAATAAACACACATAAATGTGGCGGTGCGCGCACGCACACAAGCACAAAATAGGTACTAGCCGGCAGCTCGAGCGAGGTCGTTGAACTTATCGAGTATAACGATTTAAATTTTTTATGACAACTTTGAAAAAAAACGAAATTTCGAAATTGTCGCAGTTCTTGGAGTAATACAGTATCCGCATCCTTATCAACCGTGATCGGCGAGAACCTCGCCTGGCTCCCGCGCTTGGTATTTACATTATTTATTGTGCTGATGTTGTGGTTAGTAGTGTCGGCTCTCACCGGTAATTCAGTGTTCCCGCATTTTGGATTTAGGCATACACACTCTGGACATACCCATTTCTTCTTATATGCTGGATTAAATCCCTTAAAAGCATCAAGTGTTATTTTAAGACAATTTAAGTCATATTTCTTTTTGCATTTATCATTTGAGCATTCTAGAAAAGCCCTGTTTGTTATTGCCGAATAACAAGCATTACAATTCGCCATTGTTGCCATTACAATTGGTTTAACTGTCCAATAGTCAAATTCTGTGCGAAAAATTAATCAAACTGTGCAAAGAAAAATAAAAAATAAACACAAAAAGTCAGATTGCTAGGTCGAGATTTGAATTCAAGACCCTATTCAATGTTAGTCGCCCAACGTCTGTTACCGCTATGCTATCTGTACACTTAGCAGTTACGTCAAATAGCACATTCACTCATAGCAGCTATTTATAAAAACGTTAACCGGTGGATTAAATTTTTGAAAAAAATGTCAATGTCCTGCAAGCTTGTATAAAAAATCACTTATAACTAAAATTGTTATTTGTTTATATTGAATTAGTTTAAAAAAATATAATATATTATATTTTTTTTATGTCCCTTGACACCTCTCAACTTTTTATTATTAGTTAAATTAAATTATTAAATATATTTTTTTTAATATTAATTTAATTTAATTAACTTAATAAATTAATAATTAACTTAATAATAATAGAATTTAATTAAGTTAAATTTAATATAATTAATTTATATTTAATTTAAGAATTAAATTAATTTAAATTAAATTAAATCAAATTTATAATTAATTAATTTTAATTTAATTAATTTAAACAAAATTTTATTAATTTAATTTAAGAATTAATTTGAATTTAATTTAATTAATTTTTAAAAAGTTTCTGTTTTTGCAAAAAGTGTCATGCCAACTTTTCGTGAGAATTTTTTCCGTCTAGCCCCCTTTCTCAACGCGCGATAAGTAACTTCGTTCCAACAATAAAAAATAAAAACACTAGAAAATAATGTACTCTTTATGGTAGGTACCATAAAGAGCAGCTTACACCAATAGTTTTGGAGAGCTCGGCCACGCTTCACCTTACATTTATTCTTATATTAGGCATAGTTAGCCTTACTCTATGACAGGTTCAAAAAACTAAACGAAATTACAAACTACTTTTCATATATTTACAAACTTAATTTCTGTTGTTTTTTTACGAAATATTTATATTTATACTATTTACAATATGATTTCATTCAAAAATCATTCAAAACTAGTAGTTTTAGTTTTTATTCGGAAAAAATAACGCGCGTACAGTCCACCCGTCACAAGAGTCATCGAGACACTGATGTATCGCTTCCCGAGTACGCGTCACAGGCCGTAGCGGGGGTGCTTCAGCGGGGTATTGGTTAGGATTCGGGTTTTTATTCATTTTTAAGAAATGTGAGAAGAAATAAGAAAAAAAAAACAATACAAATTGTGAAATACGTCATTACACATTTTATGGTACAAAATTCACGCCAAACTATTGAGCCGTTACTGAGATAATTTACAATTTACGTTGAAAAAGGCCCCATTTAATAATTTTTTTTTCCAATTTTGGGAAAGTTTATTAAAATTTTAAACAATACAATTTATTTATGATAACCTTAAGTATATCATATATTTTTTATATGGAAAACGAACGAGAGGATTCATCTAAAATTTTCTTTAAAGTTACAGTGTTTTTGGGATTTGAGCGGGGTAATCCCCTTAAAGCGGTTTATCTTCGTATTTTTTTATTGATTTCATAAAAGAAAAAAAAAGTGTCTATTATATTTTGATTATCTAAATGACGGACTAAATAAATTTTTACTTTTCATACCTAGTCATCTACCCTATTGTTAGCATTAAAAAGGTTAAAAAATTACTGGTAAAAAAAACTTACCGCCCCGACAAATAATATTGTTAAAACCACAAACAACATATCGAAAGCTCAAAACACGACTGACAGAACATTGATCTTTACCTTGTATAATATATAAACACTAATAACAAAAACCACACGATTTTAAACCTTAACTCCAACACATAAATCATAAAATCCATCAAAACTGATTGAATGGTTTTTTTTTAGTTTAGTATTTAGTGTTTTAGGATTTTCAACTTTAGGTAGTTGCGTTAAGGTTGAAAATACTATAAAAGGGTGTATAACAAAGTGATTGCTTTATTACTGTGCTACACTAATTTGAGCGCTTAATCCGCTGAAGTAAAAGCCTTGATTTGTATGGGAGGATAAAAAAACGTGTTATATTATTCATGGTTAACTGGCATCATGATATAGTTTTGAATGATATTGTACGTTTATAGGACAAATAAGTGATAGTAATTTATATTTGGTACATTCTTCTCCACATTGAAGCCATATCTTCCTGCTGACCACCACCTGTCAGGAGCGCAATCTCTCAGCGGCCGGACTGTAGAGCGATATCTACCTTATTTTTAGGGTTTCGTACCTCAAAAGGAAAAAAACGGAACCCTTATAGGATCACTTCGTTGCCCGTCCCTCCGTCTGTCAAAACTGTTTTTCGCAGGAACGCGTGGAGGTATTAAACTGAAATAATATCTAATACTCAAGTCTACTGTCCCTTGGAGCTGTGAAAAAATCAAACTTCTAAGCCAAAGCAATCAAAAGATACAGCCGTTTATGCCGCAAATTTTCGAAATTTGCACGGGAGTCAAAACCTACAGGGTACTTCCCGTGAACTTAGAATCTTGAAATTTGGTACGAAGTAACGTCCTATAGTACAAATAAAGGAAAAATTGCGAAAACCGTAAATTTTTAGTTTTCACATAATAAAAAATATTTTTGAAGATTTTAAAGTTACTACTACTTTTCTCATTAACGCGTATGAAGAGGTATTAAATTGAAATTCATATCAAATACTCAGGTCTATAATACCTTTAAGCTGTAACAAAATCAAACTTTTATGTCAACGCAATCAAAAGAAATAGATACCTACAGGTTTGTACGGAACCCTCGGTGCGCGAGTCCGACTCGCACTTGGCCGGTTTTTTGTCTGCACATATTATAGATTAGTAGCCTTCGTTGCGCTGAATATATAGTCGTCAAGTTACAATTACTATGCCAACAGTTTCAAGGCAAACTTGGAGCGTTACAAATTAATAATAGTTATAGTAAACCTCTTTTGGTCGCCAGAAGCCATAGAGTAAAACAGTAAGAACTGTAGAGTGCGTCTATTACTTAAAGCAAATTGCGCCGAGCGTTAGCACAATAGGGTTAGATGACTAGGTATGAAAAGTCAAAATTTATTGAGTCCGCCATTTAGATAATCAAAATGTAATAGACACGTATTTTTTCGTTTATAAAATCAATAAAAAATACGAAGATAAACCGCTTTAAAGTTCAGGAGTGGACTTGTGATGTCATGGCTAGATACAATTTGTGCGTGGACGTGACGTCACGCAAGAATTGTACTCGTTGTATCTTCGTAATTCTTTGTTTACGGGACAAAACAAAATTACGTGTCTAATATTTTTTTATTATCTATAAGATGGACATAAAAATAAAAATTAGTCATCATCCCTATTTTGGCTATATGTAGTACATTCTTTTACAGATTTAAGTTAATTTTTCATGCAACGACAGACGTTTATGCGAAAATATCAATGGTTTCGATATTATTAGTGTTTGAGATAGTTTTATTAAACAGCGCATACATACATAACATACTATCACGCCTGTATCGCCGAAGGGTTAGGCAGAGGTGTACCAATGTACACCCACAGTTCGCCGGTATGTTTAGGTCCCATGTAATAGGGGGCGAACCTATTGCCACTAACCGGGCACAAATCCAAACTCCGATATGCTGCTGAGAATTTCATAGAAAAACCCAATAACACCTTGGTCGACTTGGGAATCTAACCCAAGACCTCTAGCGTAGCAGTCGCGCTTAGAACCACTAGGCCAACGAGGCAGCGCGCTCTGTTTTAATACTAGTTTTTGCGACAAAACAAGTTCACACTAGTGCTCACGGTTCATACCCTGATATGCGCACTCTGTAGTTTCTTAGCTATACTCTAGGTTATAAGTTTTTTGTTATACATAGGTGTTCGAATGTTTTTTGTTCTATTTAGCTATGGCCAGGGATTTCCCTGCAGATTACATCATAATAGTGACAAATATAGAATCAAGGAGCGAAAAAATATTGAAGGAGCTATGAAAAACGTTTTTTTCCGCTTTGAAAACGAAGCCAAAACGAGGGTGCTGACTACTGAGATTTAATTGAGTGTGCCAGTAATTTTTTCAAGGTTATTTTTTTATATTTTAAGGGAAACTATTCTGTTTTAAAGCCTACTTTCTTAGAATACCTTAATTGAAGTACTATTAACTTTTAAACTATCGCTCTGCATGTTTAAAATAAATAAGTATCCCACCAAAAACATTCAATGTAAAAAAAAGCCTAGTCTATGCAATTCTTCCATCGTAAAAAGTTTTGAGATCGCATAGGAGCCAAGTCCTGTTCAACTTAATTTGTAATAATAAATCAATATTTTGAGACTATATCAATAGTTTTGTTTACATTACAATAACAGTGACTTGGCCATGAGCACAAGTTAAAGGTCAGGCTTGTGCTTCAGCTGCTGATTTGCTAAGAGCCCATTCCCTGTCTCTTACTCTTTTGCCTGTTCTGTGATGTTTCGTAATTTCTAAGGCACACAAGTCTGGGCGGTAAATATTTCTGAGTCGATTATATTCAACTATTGCTGACTCCTGAGCTTTGATGCTTTTAAAATCGATATTTATCAAATGTAATCTACCTTCATTTCATTTTAACCTTGCTTTGTTTATTAATATGTATATTCAATACATTATTACAATTTATTAATAAT
Organism: Autographa pulchrina; assembly: GCA_905475315.1. NCBI lineage: Eukaryota > Metazoa > Arthropoda > Insecta > Lepidoptera > Noctuidae > Autographa > Autographa pulchrina. The sequence goes on along the minus strand of FR997789.1, from coordinate 5,916,945 downwards.
ATAATTCGATTTGTTTTACTTTTTGTACATAAACAAAGAACAAAGTTAACAATGCAGTCAAAATTCATACACCATGTTCTTGTAAAACCGCAAATATAAATTTGTTTCCTATTATTTACTAAGGTATATAATTTATTACCGTTTTTATAATTTTCCCTCTACATGTAGCTAAAAACCTATCATGGTGCCAAATTTGAATTTTCTAAGTTTGCTAGAAGTACCTTAGATTTTTGATGATCGGTCAGTGAGTGAGTCAGTGAGTGACAAAATGGTGTAATTTTGATCGCTCATAACTCGTAAACTATTGGTTTAAATGTCATGTAATTTTGAGGCTGAGCTTGTTTTAATACTTACTCTAGGTCATCGAAAACCTAAACCCCTAGCTTTGTCCGTATCGATGATACAGGGGGGGTGAAATAGCCGCGAAACGCTTCGAGAAAAGGATGGTACGGCCGTGCCCGTTTTGCTCGAGACTTGGCTGGGGCACTGCCGTGCCCCCAGATTATTTGTTCTCGTTTAACAAGTCGAAGTTCTTTCATCATTTTCAAATAGTTTTGTCAAATGATAACGATTCTTGTGTATAACCCAAAATAATAATTAAAAATATTAAAATAACTTTATCCATTTTACATTATAAACACAAGGGTAGGTAGGTTAGGTACACCAAGATTTGTGGATTACACGAAATGTTTTTTTATAATGTTATTTTTACTGATATGTAGAATTTGTGAAGTGGTCGGTAGAGTTAGGCCGTGAAGATTCAGTACCTTGGCTCTACACAAGACCTGATATCTTTTTCACGGGGTAAACCTTATGTGGTCGTCTTGGCAACACTTTACATGAAATGTTTTTGGTGGGATGGCTTCCTTAAATCAACCCAAAAAATTCCTCTTCAGTAATTACAAAATAGGGTAGATGGACTGACTATGAACGGTCAAAATCAATTTAGTCCGCAAGTAAGATCATAAAAATATAAAAGACCTGTGATTTTTATCAAATCTGTAAAAAAATACAAAAAAAAACCGACTTAAAGATCAAGATCTTGTGACGTCACATCTTACTACAATATTTGCTGAGAAGTGACGTCACGCATTTCTATTCACTGTATCTTCATATTATTTTGTTTACGGGACTAGAGAAAGAATAATGTGTAATCATTTTTCATTAACTTTCGCCAAACGGTGAAGGAAAACATCGTGAGGAAACCTGGATCCCAAAATTGGGATCTGAAACCGCCAATCCGCAGAGAGCAAGCGTGGTGATCAATGCTCGTGCCTTCTCTATATGAGACGAGGTCTGTGCGCAGCAGTGGGACGTCTATAGGCTGGAATTATTTTTTAACTAAAAGATGGACATCGAAATAAAATTAGTCGCGGTTTCCATTTGAGTTCTTTCACAAATCCACACTGAAATAATTTGCATATGTATTTGTAGGCGCTTCGCTATTTCTAGTGTTAAGAAACGTGAAAAGGAACTGCTGAAACATGACAAGCGGGTTGACGTTTCTTGACACTGACGCAACTCCGGGCTTTTTTGCTCGCGGCCGTCGGATGAAGAGGAATCTGGTGGCTCCGCATTGAAGCTAAACATGTTCGGTGGAGTGTCGCTGTTGTTAATTCTCCTCGCCCGCCTACCCACGATAGCACGCAATCGCAATGAACGATGATGATAACCAAGTTTCTACATATTTATGCTTATTTTGAAGTTATTTGTTTTAACTTCATAAAAAGAAATAAAACAATCACAGATAGTCAAGAATATTTTTTTTTATTTCATAACCTATAAATAATTTCAGTTCAATTGAAAATACTTATTCAATATCATAATTAGCCCCATTCTTCCATGTTATAAGTTCCTCCGGGATGGCTATTTTCGATGCAATTTTGTCAAAGGGATAGTTTTCATAATCTTGCCAAAATGCACACCGATTTGTTCGGTAACCATTGTCGAAACTAGCTAAAACCGCCATGTCTGTTTTGTCTATGGTGAAATCAAAGATGGACGCGTTTTCTAAAACTCTAGCTTTTGTGACTGTCTTTGGTAATGGTATTATGTTGCGTTGGTACTGAAAATTAAATAAAAAATAATTAAAAAGAATATTGATGTAGTCCAATTGACGTAGAAATCTTGAACATACATGAAAAAAAACTGTCGACTCTTCAACCTCTTTTTGAAATCGGTTAAAAATGCTATAGACTGTGAGATAAAAGAACCGTCGGCGTCGTGGTGTACAATGAAGCTAACATTACGATAACATTAAAATCATTCCCTACAGATTATTACTTAGGACGATGTCCAAAAACTATGTTTTGACTGTTTTAACATAGTTTCTCAAGATCTCAAATCCTCAAGATGTTACAGGGGCCCGATTCCGCTATTTTAAAGTCAGTGGGTGGCAGGTTAATGAACGTTCCAGTGTATTTGTCATTGTGCCTATTTTCGTATTCAGATAATGTTAGTTTAATGACAAATGTACACCTACTTGCCACTTTTGTCAACGTAGGATTGCCACTGACAGTTCATTGTAGGCTTATCTGAATACGAAAATTTGGCACAATAACAAGTACCTTGGAACGTTAGTTGACCTGCCACCCACTGACTTTAAAATAGCGGAATCGGGCCCCAGTATGTTTAACAAATACCATAGATCTATATTATAATGGTCAATTTACGGCGTTTCCTAAGACTGTTTTCTTATCGCACATACTGTATGTGTGGGTAACTAATCAGTTGTTACACAATAAATTGTTGTTAAAAAATTGATTCTCGACGATTTCTCTAAAATTGTTCATAAGTTTTAAAATCTTCATAACTTATAACTAAGAACCATATTGATTTCGGCAGCCATCAAATGAAAAAAACTGCATCATAATTGATCGACTCGTTTAGAAGCTAAATCCACACACACAGACAGACAGACGGACAGACAGGTCAAACTTAAATATGTAACAGCGTTGTTATTGCGTCGAGGGTTAAAAACGGCTAAGCAAAGAAATATAGATTCTGCCTTTTTTTCAAACTAATTTATCTATACATTAGTTTGAAAAAAAGGCAGAATAAATATCTATAATATATTTTTAACCGACTTCAAAAAAGGAGGAGAACACAACACATAACTTTCGACTTGGTGAACCTATTTTGATGAATATTTTTTTATTTGAAAGCTGGTGCTTCCCGTGTTGTCCCATTTTCAGCCAGTTATGACAGTGGGCTAAATAAGAAAACCATATACGGCTCGGCGCAAATGGGCCACCGACCACAGCCACCGGTGGCCAGCGACGGCGACTTAACACACTTTTTAATATATTTTGTATAGACGCGCCGCACACGTGTAGCCGGTGGCGGCCACGCGCTACAGCAATAAAATATATGAAAAAGTGTGTTAAGTCGCCGTCGCTGGCCACCGGTGGCTGTGGTCGGTGGCCCATTTGCGCCGAGCCTAAGACTTATTTTGAAGTCGGTTTGTAAGAATCGTCTTACCAGATACCGTAGTACAATCTGTGTCACAGATTTTCCATACTTTTTCCCCAAACCCACCAGAGTGGGGTTATCCAGTTTGGGTTCAGGGCTGTCGGGTAGGTCCTTTGACGGGAACATGGTGCCGAAAGGCGTGTATGCCACTACCAAGACATCTTGCGACTGGCAATAGTCCACCAGCTCATTTTGACCTAGGTTTAGGTTGATCTGAAAGAGAACTTGGTTGTTTAAGTGGTATATTTAGGTTTAAAGCGGAATTCATGACCGGCCTTTTGGTCTAGTGGTTAGTTACCGTGACTGCTATACCGGAGGTCGTGGGTTCGATTTCCACCCAGGTCAAATCTTTGTGTGATGAGCATGATCATTTGTTCTTAATCTGGGTGTAATTTATCTATAATGTGTATGTATTTAGAAATATATAAGTATGCTTATCAGTTGTCGGGTTACCATGCGGGCACAAGCCCTCCTTAGTTTGGGATCAGATGACCGTGTGTGAGTTGTCCCAGGATATTATATATAGGATCTGATCCCAAACTAAGCAGAGCTTGTACTATGGTGACCAGACAACTGATAAACATGCTTATATATTTCTAAATACATACATACTATAGATAAATTACACCCAGACACAGAACAAATGATCGTGCTCATCACACAAAGACTTGTCCTAGATGGGAATCGAATCCACGACCTCCAGTATAGCAGTCAGGGTCTCGAACCACTAGACCAACAGGCCCGTTTAAAAGTTAATCTTTCCGCATCATTCTAAGGTTGACTGGAGAGAATGCCTTCTGGCATTGGATCTTCGTACTATACGGTGCTTGAAACATTAAATAAATCATTAAGTAACAAAGTCACATTGACCTGACAAGTTCGGGGATCGAACCCGGGACCTAGAGCTGGCGCCTCTTTTAAACCGGTGTCGACACTGCACCACAAAACGAACTAGCTTTTTGGGTTCATCAAATTAATATACTATAATACCAGCCTATAAAAGTCCCACTGCTGGTCACAGGCCTCTTCCCATATAGAGAAGGCGCGAACATTGATCACCACACTTGCTCATTGCGGATTGGCGATTTCAGATCCAGGTTTCCTCACGATGTTTTCCTTTACCGTTTGTCAGAAGTGTCTTAGAATAATTAAGAAAGTACGTAAAACTTTGAAAATGTCACATTGGTACATTCTTGGGTTCGAACCTGCAACCTTGTGCATTTGAAGGCCACCATGACATTATCAAACTAAAAGTGATACTTTTTGCTTATTTCAGGGTACCCACCTCGACTTGGTTAGCCACCGGTTTGACCTCACAGTTAGCTAACAGCCTCTTCATCTGGTCCACATTGAAGTTTGATACTCCGATGGCCTTGACCAGACCCTTACGGAGAACGCTCTCGAAACCGCGCCAAGTTTCTAGGTAGTCTATTCTCTCATCTACTCCTTCTTGCTAGAAAGGAAATGCATAAATCATTATATATTTATTGACACACTTATTTCAATAGAGAAGATGGCTGGAAGATATCACCTAATCGGGACCAAACAATTTACAAACTCAAAATCAAACTTAAGAGCAGCGCTGCAATACCTCAAGACACAGTGAGCTCGTATTGCGCAGATTATATTATTATTGTTACTATCATGAATATTCCAAGTTTCATATTTTTTACCGTCTTCGAAAAGGAGGAGGTCCTCAATTCGACTGTATTTTTTTTATGTTTGTTACCTCATGACTTTTGACTGGGTTATACCGATTTTGATGATTCTTTTTTTATTTGAAAGCTGGTGCTTCCCGTGTGGTCCGTGTGGTAATTTGGTCCAGTTATGTCAGTGGGATCCATAAGAAAACCATATAAGACTTATTTTGAAGTCGGTTTTTTGTAAGAATGATATTTGGTCATGTAATTGTGAACCCTATCCGACCCCAAAGGGTATATCCCTTTGGGGTCGGACAGGGTTTTCTTAACATATTGTGTGATAAACATGAAGGAACTCACCGAGATGGACATAGGCCAGTGCATGAGTATCAGATCGACGTAGTCCAGGTTAAGACGTCGGAGAGAGTCCCGCACTGCCACCTCTACGTCAGCCTCGCGGTGGTAGTAGTGCCACACCTAGATATACACATAAAACCATTATTATATAAATAATAAATGCGAAAAACATCACATACATTGCTCTAAACCCAAAGACAAGTAAGTAGCTAAAGCACTTGTGTTATGGAATTCAGAAACAACGAAGGTACCACAAACACCCAGACCCGAGGCAATGTAGAAAAGTTGATTTCTACATTGACCCGTCCGGGGGTCGAACCTGGGAACTCAGAAGCAGCATCTAGAAAACCGGTGCGTACGCCACTCGACTATGGAGGTTGTCATTAAACACTTTACATCTTTTACATAGCCCGGTCCGATTAACTTGCGTTTTTTAAAAAGTGAATGGTTATACAGGGAAATATAAAATATAAATGGATAGATAATATGGATTGTGTGAAAGATGATATAAGAAATAAAAAAGATACGTTGAGATGATGAGTAGAAGAGATGAAAGGAAGCTAAATTCGCAATTTGGACCTCAAATAACTATAATTAGGAACAAAAAGAAGAATAAACATCGACAAACCTTAGTAGTGACAAAGAGTTCTTCTCTCTTGACGACGCCATCTTTGATCTTCTGGTTGATGACCTGCCCAACTTCCGGCTCCACTCTATATAGGTGAGCCGTGTCTATGTGCCGGTAGCCGATGTCAATGGCATAGGACAAGGCGTCCACTAGCTTCGGAAATGCTTCCACGATGAATTTTTGCTGGAAATTGAGGAAATTTAGTCATAAAACTATACCAAAATTAAGTACCTATTGATAACCGAAATTAGAATCGACTAATACGTCGCGTCACTATTACCGGAAAAACGAACAACACTAGTTAGCAATATGTCATGGCGGCGCGTGCGATTCTCGTTGTAGTAGTCTCTTGCATTATATAAATTAATAACAATCATTATAGCATCGCTGGCCTTTAAAAGTATTTGAATCCATTCTTATGATAATATATTGTAAAGTTTAAAGCTTCAGTGGTTTCCTTTTAACAGTATGTAAGATTCTCCGAACAATTGTAACGTTGTACGTTAAATTCAACGTTCCAAATCTTGTTTTTGTTAAAGAAGGAATTAATTACATATATTATTTACAATTATTAACTTAAACCTACTTATTTACAACATTATATTTACAATAATAACCAAGATCATAACTAAACTTAAAACTTAAATAATAAACAAAACGTACGGTAGTCATTATCTTAGTTTACTTAACTGCAAGTTAAATTAATTTAGTCCTTCGCGTCATTGTGATATGGTTTCGATTCGTTCACCTGGACTGCTGTGCCAATGCAAGTCACCTTCGTTCCGCGTGACCTTTCCCCACCTATTGCTTCCGAACTAAGGCGACGGTGTTCGAGTGCTTTCTGTAGCAGCGACGTATGGCCATTAGCGAATAGTGACCATTTTAAACATGGTCATTAGGCGATAATTCTCACGGAAGACACACGTTCACGCGCTCCCTAAAAAGTACTCTTGCAAGTGCCAAGTGCGTGACGTCAATCGTGTGGTCTTAACGTATTTCTGTTCGAAATATTTTACAAATTATTTAACAATATTAGATTCAGTGTCTTTCCCCGTATTGGGTAAGTGTTGAACATTATTATTTTTGCTACTACCTATATGTTGGGTGATCATTAGCAAATGACTTGCAGTTTTAATTATCATGACTTAGCATATATTAGAACTCATTTTTTCTAACGACTTTATCATTGATCATTATTCGTAATTCTGCTTATTTTGCTTATTTTATTTATACGTTTGTGAACTTTGTGTTTTGTACATTTATATAAAACATTTTTTTTTTATAACTATACTTTTGTGAACTCCGATTCTGACTGTGATATTTGCACACATTCGCCTTAAGCGCAACGTACTTCCGCTTCATGCTTCCGCCGCGATCACAGTCAGAGGAGGACGAACAAAGGACCGTTATTTATATGGACGGACGTGAATTCCAGGGTCCAGAGTCCGGGGCACAACCGTCGGACCGCTGACGTCCATCAGTACACTCCTAAGGGCACACTGCGCACTACCTTACCACCTTGACCACCTGGAAGCGCCTCCTCGGCTGAGCGTCATCACCGGCCATCTCTTCTGCCTACGTGAAGCCAGGATAGTACCTAGCGCGCCTACTTCCATAGACGGAAAAAATTAATTGACGGGCATTTACGGAACACGACCCTTAATAAATTTTATGTCGAGCGAGTTGTAATCTTTTATTTAATTAGACCAACTAAGCAAACGCCGCACAATTACGGAATATATATATATATATCATCAAAAATACTGAAGAGATCTTCACAAATCATAGCTAACAACCATCTCGATATCATCAGATGTAAAAAAAAAACATCACAATCGGTCAATTCGCTTAAGAGCTATGATGCCGCAGACAGACCCACAACACGTCGAAATTATAACACCGATTGATTTGCTAAAAAAAATTGTTTATTATTGATATTGGGTTTTAAACTTTTTAAAACTATTTTTCTTTGTATTAATTTTCAAACTACCGCGCTGCATGTTCACAGTAACATAATGAGGGCTAAAGCGCAGGCGCGGATCCAGGGGGGTGGTCACGGGGTCATGACCACCCCCCTGGGCTAGGTCCAGGAACTCGGTGGACCACTAATTAAATTTGTTAAACGTTATCTACATATGTCTATAGGGCGCAAAAAGGAGAGCAGCTGGAGCTCGATAGTAAAAATCCCAAATACAACATCAAGTTATGTAATTATATAGACAAAAATCGCGCTGCGCGGCCAACATTATGATGAAGAAGGAAATTAGCTATAGGCTCATTTTTTAACAGCCGGTTGTTACCTAACTTGGGAGGACCGGGCCCGGGAGCATGCTGTCGCCGGGTTTTCATGAGGAATAGTGCTTTATGGGGTTCTCGTGTAAGCCGAGAGAGTGACGGTTCGCGGTTTGGCTCTTTTGAGCCGATTGCAGAGAGCAACGCAATTCGAGTCTTACGCGCCTACCATTATATATTTTAGATTGCCACATAATGGCATGGACCTGGTCAAAGGCCTGATCAAAGCACTAACAAGTATAAATATCTAATAATATATCGATACAAGTAGTCTTATAATCGATTTTTGTAGTTAGTGGAGTCAATGAAGCATATCACCTGTAAAATGTCAGAAACAGCACCGATTTTGATGATATTTCTTTTACCTATTTTTTTTTAATACTGTTATTAATCACAATAGGAGAAACAAATGTCTTTATTTTTAAATATTTTTTTTGATAATATTGCCATTCCTGGAGAGGTGTTAGCCTGTTAGGGTTGGTGGAAATAAACAAATTAATTTATAAAATAGACTACATTGTTAATCGGTTCTGAGATTTTTCGACCAGTTTAACGTATTTTTAGAGGTTTAGTTACAATTTTGTTTTGTGCAGTCTAGTCCTACTTTTTTGTTTTTGGTGTTTCCATATGAAATACTTTTAGTTATCTGAATCCTATTCATAAATTTAATTCAAAATTGCTTCGAGAAAACTTTACAAGAAGGATTATACATTTCCTAATTATTGTTCTATTAGACAAGAAGGAAAACAGGGATTAAAAAAAAAAAGTAGGTCTTTAGTTAATTACACCAGAAACTTCTTTGTTTCATCAACTTTTTAAAAAGGTACAATAGTCAAAAGAAATGTAGGTGGTTTTACGGGAAATTAAACCCATGAAAAATCAGGTTGAAGGAAGACCTCTCCACGAATGGCAAATGACTTTCGAGTAAACCTTTTAATAAAAATAAAATATTTTAAGAAACTAAAAATTTCTTCTATTCGGGAGATTTTTTATTTTAAACTAGCTGTGCCTGCGACTTCGTTCGCGTGGATGACGAAACTTATCAATGAGTTTTTAACCGCAAAATTAAGTTTTTTTTTTATTGTTTATACTTTTCCGGGATAAAAACTACCCAGTGTGGTGCCCAGGATAATAAAGAATAATTATACCAAGTTTCATCGTAATCGAACCAGTAGTTCTTGCGTGATACCTGAACAAACAGACAGACAGACTGACAAAAAAATTTTTTTTCACACGTTTTGGTTCGTTGTCGGTCTAGTAACACCCCCCGCCATTATTTTTTTTGATATTTTCAATGTACAGAATTGTCACTTCTACAGATTTATTATAAGTATATATAGTATTAAAATATAAACCAAATAAAAGAAAAATCATCAAAATCGATGCTGTTTCTGAGAATTTAGAAATGTTGCCTGTTTTATGGGTGTATTGACTCTACTAAGTAATACTCTACAATTTTTGAGACCTTTGAGAACAAAAGTTGAAAAATTATTTTGCGTCGGGTTATATAGCATAAAAAAATCCTAGTTCAAAAGCTAGGTACGCCCTTGCTTCTTGAGATTATACCACGACTATGTGACCACCCCCTGGCACCAAAGCTGGATCCGCCCTTGCTAAAGCGTGTGAATTCGCCGCTAGAGGCGCTAGTGTAGCGTGAGGTCTCCAAAATGTCACTTGTCACTTTAATGGGTGGGCTGCGCGGTTTTATTTATTTCATTTAAGTTTAATTTTGAGGTATTACAAAATATTTAATTTAAAACATCCTTATTATGGCAAATACGAGTTACGGGTCAATGAATGTCAGTGCTTTAAAGTGGAACTAAGAAAAAGAGGTGCAAAGTTAAGCGGACTGAAAGAACAGCTACCTAATTCAGAGGTTTGTTTACTGTTTACAAACAAAATATATTGTCGCAATTAAGCTTCTTTACCGAGTTTACAGCTATGTTTTTCTTTTCTTACAGACTTTAGATCTTTAGATCGGGACCTCACTCGCCAGTGGCGCCAACTGGTGAGCAAAAAAACGGTAGCCCTCATTCAACGGGAATCAGCGCGTACATGCAGAAATAATTTTTTGGGCTTGATATATATTTTTAAACGACTTCAAAAAGGAGGAGGTACTTAATTAGATTGTACTTTTTTATGTTCGTTACCTCAGAACTCTCGACTGGGTGAACTGATTTTGATGATTCTTTTTTATTTGAAAGGTGGTGCATCCCTTGTGGTCCCATTTTAATTTGGTCCAGTTTTGACAGTGGAATCCATAAGAAATAAATATAAGACTTATTTTGAAGTCGGTTTTTTTTTGTATAATATCCTAATATCCTGGGACAACTCACACACGGTTATCTGATCCCAAGCTAAGCAGAGCTTATGTTATGGTAATCAGACAACTGATAAACTTACTTATATATTTCTAAATACATACATATTATAGATAAATTACACCCAGACACCAGAACAAATGATCATGCTCATCACACAACATTTGTCCTGGGTGGGAATCGAACCCACGACCTCCGGTATAGCAGTCAGGGTCACTAACCACTAGACCAACAGGCCCGTCTATGAATTATTCAATGTTTGAATAAATTGGACTTACGTTTTCATCCATACCAAGCCAAGTACCGTAGCCCAGGACGGGCATTTCTCGCCCATTGTTCATCTTGAAGGTTGGAATGTTTACCTGAAATCATTATTGTTATCATCAATAAGTATATTAATATAAATGAAGTATCTTTTTGCGGGAAATAAGGGGTCAAGGACATGTTATGAGGAGGTATGAAAGTCACTTAACTAAACAAGTTATGAGTAAGTCTGTGAATGGGTATACATGCAGAGGAAGACCGAAAAAGAGATGGATGGATTGTGTGAAAGATGATACGAGAAAAAAAGCAGTAAGTGCTGAGATGACGAGTATTAGAGATGAATGGGAGCAGTAGTGCTATTCTGTAACATTATTTTCATGTCTCGACAGCGGAATCCGCGGTGAGATGTCAAAAACGTACTCTCGAATTTGAATTCTAAATCAAGGCCAATTGGGTTCACTTTTGAAGTGAGCTTTATTGTCACTCAGGTGAAGCTCGATACCGAAATTATTTACAGACTAGACATACTGCTCGCATTGCGCCGACCACAAATAATTGGGAACAGGGCAGGGAGAAAATGAAGAGGTCAAGGTCACCACCCAGGTGATCAAGGATACTATTTTTAGGTTAATGATCCCAAGGTCACTAATGCCGAGGTCAAGGTCAACTATCTTGAGCACTCAAGATACACTATATTATACCTATTATCCAGCCGCTGAGAGAATGCGTTCCTGACAGGTCGTGGTCAACAGGTAGATATAACTTTGTAATTGGTAAAGAATTTACTAATAAATAAAATGTGGCAAGGAATCTACTAAACATACTATCACTTATTTGTCTTATAATTAAATTTGACGACCTCCGTCGAGTGGCGTTCGCACCGGTTTCAAGGTGTCGCTAGCTCTGAGGTCCCGGGTTCGATACCCGGACGGGTCAATGTAGAAACCAACTTTTCTACATTGTCCCGGGTCTGGGTGTTTGTGGTACCTTCGTTGTTTCTGAATTCCATAACACAAGTGCTTCAGCTACTTACTTTGGGTTCAGATCAATGTATGTGATGTTGTCCGCATTTATTTATTTATTATTTTATTATTATACTATCACTTATTTGTCTTATAATTAAATTTGACGACCTCCGTCGAGTGGCGTTCGCACCGGTTTCAAGGTGTCGCTAGCTCTGAGGTCCAGGGTTCGATCCCCGGACGGGTCAATGTAGAAACCAAGTTTTCTACATTGTCCCGGGTCTAGGTGTTTGTGGTACGTTCTTTGTTTCTGAATTCCATAACACAAGTGCTTCAGCTACTTACTTTGGGTTCAGAGCAATGTATGTGATGCTTTCCGCATTTATTTATTTATTAATTTATAAACGAATTGACTGAAAACTATATCCTTATGCCAGTTTACAATGAATTATATAACACGGTTTATTTCTCCGTACTAATCAAGACTAACTGATATGTGTCAGTAACGCAAACTCTCAGCGGCCGAACTGTAACTGTTTTTTTTTTTAATTATGACCGTTAAAAATTGCACACAACTTTAGTAAATATTAAATTTAATTTTGTGAAAAAAAAACAAGTGTGTCAGGAACTCAGGATCGTAGCAAGTGGAAAGAAGTTGTCTCTGTCTACCCCTACAAGGGAAAGAGGCGTGATTATATGTATGTAATTTAATTTTTAACTGTGATAACCTTAGAAAATAAAAATAATAATAAATACATACTTTCGCCATAGTTGTTTGGATATTAAAATCACCACTGACTCTCACTGACTGCAATAATAATATGTTAGTACTCAACGATTTTTATATGATATCATATTGTAATACCTTATGATAAGGATAAACAGGAAAACCCGTTATCAAGGCCAGATGGCAAGATATTGGTAAATAATATATCTATATAAATAAAATTGAAGTGTCTGTTTGTAATTCAAATTAATAACTAATATAATAATAATATTCCGGGACAACTCACACACGATTATCTGATCCCAAGCTAAGCAGAGCTTGTGTTATGGTAACCAGACAACTGATAAACATACATATATATTTCTAAATGCCTACATACATATTATAGATAAATTACACCCAGACAACCGGAACAAGTGATCGTGCTCATCACACAAACATTTGTCCTGGGTGGGAATCGAACCCACGATTTCCGGTATAGCAGTCAGGGTCACTAACCACTAGACCAACAGGGCCGCCAAAAACAATAGGAATATAATGTTATGCTAAGAGAAGCCGGGGCATATAGCTAGTATATAATATATTTCATAACAGCGTGAAATACGTAATTAATTGCTTTCTGATAAAAACAATACGTGATAAAGACGAGGCTGGAAGTATTTTTTAGAGTCTAGCTAACCATACGCTGACTGTCAAAATATTTGTAAATAAGCGTTTAGCGTCAGCACTCGGCGGATATGACAAGCATAATACGTATACAGGGTGTACCGAAAATCTTCTTACAACGCATATAAGAGTTTTTCACCCAAAACACACACAATAATATATGCAACTTAATATTTTTACATGAGGATTGTCGTTATCGATCGAAGTGATGTATACAGGGTGTTACAGAAAGGGTATATCTATCCAAAAGGGGTGAAGAGTACATCTGGTATAGAGTCAGATTACAAAATTTCAGCTCAAAATAAGTTAATTTTGTAATTGATATCCAATTCTTCGTATCAATTCTTTGATACCAAGAATTATGAATTTGTTAACTAATGGCTTTTCGGTAAAACAGGTTTCTTTAAGATTAACATAATTCCTCCAAAAAAAAAAACGACTTCTGGACTCGACTTATGGATCCCGTTGTCAAAACTGGACCAAGATGAAATAGGACCACACGGGAAGCACCAGCTTTCACATAAAAAAAGAATCATCAAAATCGGTAAACCCAGTAAAAAGTTCTGCGGTAACGAATATAAAAAAAATACAGTCAAAAAGAGTACCTTCTCCTTTTTTGAAGTCGGTTAAATAAGACTGACCAAAGCGAAGAGTAACTATTCAGGGTTAAACTGATGTAAAAAAAAGTATAACAAAAGCTATTTTGAGCCACAAATGTGGACAAATCTGACGCAAGGTAGCATTTTATGAAATTTTGCAAAACCGATTGCTACTTGAAATTCGTAACATTTTTTGGTAGAGATCTTTGCAGTTAGCCTGAGCGCAGTCTTTGACTGCTTCACCGGACTTTTGGCGAGGACCTTAAGGCCTCCAGTCAGAGCGATAGGAAAAACTAACTACGTCAGCAACGTCCACTAAGGTCACCCCCTGCGGGGTTCGGAGCTCGACTTAGTGCGTTGCTAGTTTGGCCAGCTCGGGCCAGTTTGGTCTATTGACGGGGGGTCCGCTTTTTTGTGTTCCTTTTTATTTGTTCTACCGACAAAAGAAATGTACTCTGGAAATTTGAACTCCTACTATTCCAGTTTTTGAGATACGCTGTCAGACAAACAGACGGACAGCGAAGGCTTGGTTTTAGGCACTGTAACACCTTTCGGAACCTTAAAAAGGCAAAAAGTTGGGCTATAGTAAGTTTGACGACCTAAGTGGTCGAGTGACGTACACACCAGTTTTCAAGGTGTCGCTAGCTCTGAGGTCCCGGATTCGATCCCCGGACGGGTCAATGTAGAAACCAACTTTTCTACATTGCCTTGGGCTGGGTGTTTGTGGTACCTTCGTTGTCTCTGAATTCCAAAACGCATGCTATAGCTACTTACTTTGGGTTCAGAGCAATGTATGTGATGTTGTCCGCATTTATAGTAAGTTAGAGAACATCTAGTTCTCCGTTATTCGAAATTAAGGCATAGCAAGAGAAAAACAAAAATGCAAAGACTGCTAATATTCCACATTTTATTATAAAACAAACCTAAAACTAATTACAGTTCAGATCAAAATACTTATTCAATATCGGAATTAGCCCCATTCTTCCAAATCATGAGGTCCACTGGAATATCCATTTTCGTTGCAACTTTGTCGAAAGGATAGTTCTCATAATCTTGCCAGAATACTGGCGTAACTGTTCGGTAGCCAATGTCGAAAGCAGCTATAGTCGCCATGTCAGTTTTGTCTATGGTGAAATCAAAGATGGACGCGTTTTCTAAAACTCTAGCTTTTGTGATTGTCTTTGGTAGAGCAATTATGTTGCGTTGGTACTGGAAATAAAAAAAAAGTAAATTAATTACACGAGTAATTATATTTAAAAATAGTTTAAATTATTGAAATTTAAAATTGAATTCCGGAAAGCACGTTAAACTGTAGGCCCCGATTGTCATAGATCTTTGGCAGTCGTTAAGTTAATTCTGACAACCAGACTTACTATGGGGTGTTTCCCAGTAAAATGGGTTGTGGAGGTCAGATAGGCAGTCGCTCTGTAATATACGGTATTCAGCTGAATCCGGTAAGACTGGTAGCCGACCCCAACATAGTTGGGAAAACGCTCGGGAGATGACATCTTAGCATCTGATCTCATACTTGATGTAGATCAATATATTTTGTGCTACCTGTACATATTATATTTAAGCTTATCAAATGTATTTTTTCAATATCAAATAAGATAAACAATGTATTACATAGATTAGATATAATATACACAAAGATTCTGAGCGGAAAGAGAGCCGTCGTGGCGTAAAATGGAACTAACATAACGTTAACATTAAAATAAATAAATAAATTAATGCGGACAACATCACATACATTGCTCTGAACCCAAAGTAAGTAGCTGTAAAGTACTTGTGTTATGGAATTCAGAAACAACGAAGGTGCCACAAACACCCAGACCCGAGACAATGTAGAAAAGTGAGTTTCTACATTGACCCGTCCGGGGATCGAACCCGGGACCTCAGAGCTAGCGACACCTTGAAACCGGTGCGTACGCCACTCGACCACGGAGGTCGTCAAATCATTCGTTAGTGACCCTGACTGCTATACCGGAGGTCGTGGGCTCGATTCCCACCCAGGACACATCTTTGTGTGATTAGCACGATCATTTATTCTGTGTCTGGGTGTAATTTATCTATAATATGTATGTATTTAGAGATATATATGTATGTTTATCAGTTGTCTGGTTACCATAACACAAGCTCTGCTTAGCTTGGGATCAGATACGTGCGTGAGTGTCGGACTCGCGTACGAAGGGTTCCGTACCATTGATTAGGTTTTTTGTTGTGTTTGTCGTTATAACGGCAACAGAAATACATAATTTGTGAAAATTTAAACTGTCTAGCTATCGCGGTCGCTCACGTAATGACAGGCGTGAAATTCGGATTAGTTTTTTAACGTCTCGCAGTATTGATTTGCGTCATCGATACAGAGTTAGTTTTCAATGACCAGTCAAAATTTTAAATTAGGATCTAGATAAACAGGGTGTTAAGAAAGCCCTATCCGATCAGTTTTGGTTCGTTCTAGCGTTGCGCGGCCGATGTTGCGCACTGCCTTTTTCGCCAGATATGAACCGACCCCTAGGGTGCTATCAATTTTGTAATCTTTCAACTTTAATAAGCGCTACTTGTAATTTTGTAACCTAAGTAAAAAAAAAGTTTATTATTTAATATGTTTCCTTATCGAACTGATAACCTTCTCAGTTTAAAGTCGGTTAAAAAGTATTTTCTTACCAGGTATCGGAGTGCTATCTGCGTAACTGTCTTCCCATACTTTTTCCCCAATCCCACCATTGTGGGGTTATCCAACTTGGGTTCTGGACTGTTTGGGGCGTTTCTGGAAGGTACCATGGTACCAAATGGTGAATATGCCACTATTATTACATCCTGCGACTGGCAGTAGTCTACCAGGTCTTTTTGACCTAGATTCAGGTTAATCTGGAAGAGAAAATGCGTGTTTTTTTTTAGTTCAGATCATATCTTATGCTACAGAAATACGTCATATTTGAAAAAGTGCTTCTGCATAGAAATGAATTTTGGATCTCCCTTACTGATTAACCGACTTCAAAAAAGGAGGAGGTACTCAATTGGACTGTTTTTTTTTGATAAATATTTATGTTTGTGTAGATCAAATCATGTCCGGTTTATACAAAATTGTCCGTATTAGGCAGTTGTCCGACTTAGAGCGAGAAGCGAGTAGCGAGTAGAACGATAAACTCAAAACGAGTCGGCGAGCAGCAAGTAGCGAGTATGTAATTTTGATAGTTTTGTCGCCGAGCGATAAGCGAGTGAGCGAGTGCGACAGGCGATACTCGCTCAATTCGCTTGGGTCATTCTATACTACTATAAAGGAAGGGAGGGCAAAATGGAACATGCCTTTAAAACGCTCATGCCTTTGAATTTTAACTTGTTCAGGGCTAAAGTTAAAGAAATGTTATTATAATCTTAATGACTACTTAAATGATAAATTTTAGTATTGCATAGCTGCCCATATGATTTTATTATTAATTATAATTATTATTGACAATTTCTGTATTTTAATCTTTACATTTGACATTGCTACCTTGACATTTCTTTAATGAACACCTCTATTCAATTTTTTGCATTCTAATATTAAATTAACTATGTTCATAATTTTAATTTTGTTACTCGTATTTTTTTCCTTTTTTTAATTTAAATTAAATTGTCTTCTAAGGCAAAACATGTTGATACTCACACATACTACATTTTATTCTTCTTTTATAGGATGCATTACCTGTAAACTACACATGTTTAAAGCAAATAAATATATCTTTATCTCTATCTTTATCTTTAAAACCCGGATCATATAACGGGCGCGCGATTTAAAATGCACACAGTATCTGGCGGTTTTGCTAGTAAAGGGTAGGTCTTGTTGTTATTTCCATTTTAAGGTAGTATTTTCTAAGTATAGATTTATTGTAATGATATTTTAACATGGAAAATGGTTAATGGTTTTTAGAAACTTCAATATAAAATTGAAGGCGAGCTTTTGGGCAAGATGGAGTTTTGTATTTAAGGGCAAGTTCTCTTGTAATACCATGAACATCGTAAATAAACATCAAGATTAAAAACTTTAAATTCCCAAAAGTAACACCATAGGTACAAAAAATATCAGGCATCATCATAGTAAAAGTCTAAAATAATTAAATGTTTTTGTTTTATTATATCGTGAGGTTAAGCCTTCCACCTTGCCCTCCCTTCCCCTACTAAAAATTGTTATAAATTCGAAATCGCACTTTTATGCAGAATAACACTGGTTGGTCTTCGGCGAGTGTTTTGATCACCAAGCGAGTATCGCTCAGCGAGTCTCGCTCAGCGAGTATATTTTTATAGTTCTACTCGCCGCAAAAAACAAATGCTGATAGAGTTCTCTCCGGTAATGTGAACAGTCGGCGAGTAACTATTTCTACATCTTGTTGTACGTTTCTTGAGCGATTTTATAGTCGATAGTTACTCGCTTCTCGCCCGTAAGTCGGACAACTCCCTTATGTATTTGGTGATAACACAATATTATGGTATTTTCGAGCTGGTCTGATGATGGAACCAGAAGGTGGCCATAAGAACTCTGTAACGAAACGACGCAATCCCATCGTGCTTGGGCTTGTTTGATTTGTCTTCACTAGTTCTATGAACTTAGCTGATTAAAAATAAATTGTTTTCGAGACATACCTCGACCTGGTTGACCACTGGCTTGACCCCACAGTTGGACAACAGTCTCTTCATCTGGTCCACATTGAAGTTTGATACTCCGATGGACTTGACCAGACCCTTACGGAGAACGCTCTCGAAACCGCGCCACGTTTCTAGGTAGTCTATTTTCTCATCTACTCCTTCTTGCTGAAATATATTATAAAAAAGAGATGGTATATTTCTCTATCTTTATAAATCCACCCTATAGCACAAAACTATATAATTAAAAGCGGTGAAGAGTAAATCTGGTATAGACAGTTTACAGCTCAAAATGAGTTAAAGAAATTATTGATAACCTATTTTTAAATTATTTTGTTAATATATGAGCTGAACTTTTGTAAACTGACTCTATATCAGATGTACTCTTCAACCCTTTTGGATAGATATACCCTTTAGGTTACACCCTGTATGTTTATTACCGTCGAAAAACAGGTAACTACAGAATCGATGTTCCAAAATCGCAATAAAATTTATGTAACTAGAAAACAATACAATATACCGTAGAAGAACATTTCTTATATGTATACATATATGTCGTGGACTTTTGTGCATGAGGTTGCAGGTTTGAACCCAGGCAAGACCCAAAGTGGCTTTTTAAAATTGATATGTACCTTTTTAATTATTCTTAGACACAACTAACAAACAATGAAAGAAAACATTTTGAGGAAACCTGAATTCCAAAAATTTGAATCTGAAATCACCCGCAGTGAGCAAGCGTGGTGATCAATGCTCGTTCCTTCTTTATATGGAAAGAGGCCTGTGCCCAGCAGTGGGACGTTTATAGGCTGGTATTAATATTGTTTTGTCCACAGAACACACAACCTTCTTAAAATTTCTGTGCTATTTTCCATGCTTCTCTTTTTTGCTCAATAAACACTACTTACCGAGATGGACATAGGCCAGTGCATGAGTACCAGATCGACGTAGTCCAGGTTAAGACGGCGGAGAGAGTCCCGCACTGACACCTCTACGTCAGCAGCGCGGTGGTAGTGATGCCACACCTAGAAACCACACGTCATATCGATAGAATTCTTTTTAGTAAAAAAGAATATATCAATTATTTAAGTAACTCCTTTTGAGCTGAAATTTTGTAAACCGACTCTATACCAGATGTGCTCATCACCCTTCTTGGATAGATATACCCTTTTGTAACACCTTGTATTTCTAAATACATGAGTATTATAGATAAATTACAACCAGACACAGAACATACTTTTGCAGTACGCTGTGTCTCGTGTGATATGGGTCTCAGTTAACCTACCATGAAACATACCTATGAACCATGAACACTAGTATGAACTAGTTTCGACGTAAGAATAATATCAAAACAGAGAACGCCGTTTTAATAAAACTATCTAATACCCTAAAATTATCGGAATCATCGATATTTTTAAATAAATTCTGGCAAAAAAGCCCAGTAAATGAATGTACTTTTTTTCCTTGTGGGTGAGTGGTCGTGGTCATCACTTCAGGTGTTGGTGGCAACACAACCAGCCGCCACTCTTCTCTGATGGCCGCCTTCCTCGTGCTGAATGTACTACATACAGCAAAAAATCTGTCAATGCTCGGCGCAAAAAAAAATTACCGCACTTTATACTCGCTCTCTACATTTTTTTCCTTTTTTTTCTCGTATGTACAAACCTTAGTAGTGACAAAGAGTTCTTCTCTCTTGACGACGCCATCTTTGATCTTCTGGTTGATGACCTGCCCGACTTCCGGCTCGACTCTATATAGGTGAGCCGTGTCTATGTGCCGGTAGCCGATGTCTATGGCATAGGACAACGCTTCCACTAGCTTGGGAAACCCTTCCGCAATAAATTTTAACTAGAAAAATACACACATCCGAATTGAGAACCTCCTCCTTTTTTAGAAGTCGGTTAAAAAAAATGCTGTTAAAAGCCAAAATCTATCGAGTGACATTAACAGTTACACATAATTTTTATGATACAGATCTTTCTTTACGTAGTAATGAAGTCCGGCCGCTGAGAGAATACGTTCCTGACACATGTCAGTTAATCTTGATTTGTATGGGGAAATAAAACACCGCGTTATATTATTCACTGTAACTTGGTTTAATGAATTGTTAAGAATTATATTATTGGAGAAAGAAGTGATAGTAATGTTTAGTAAATTCTTCGCCACATTAAAGTTATATCTTCCTGTTGACCACCACCTGTCAGAAACACATTATTTTAGCTGCCAGGGGTGAATAGGTGAATTAGGGTCAGTTCATCTCTGGCGGAGGGCGCGTCGCGTGTTGTCAGTTGCGGTGCGTTTTCCGCCGGATATGAACCGACCCTTAGGGTGCTGTCTATTTTGTAAGTGCTACTGTTTAGCCTATATTGAATAGAGATTTTTGAATTTTGATACAAAAGGTGGGTTTTAAAACTTTAAATAGGTACTTACATTATCATCCAAACCGAGCCAAGTCCCATAGCCCAGCGCTGGGATCTCTAGCCCATTGTTCATTTTAAAGGTCGGAATGTTTACCTGAAATGAAATACAGGAAAGTTAAAGAAACTAATTAGGCTCTTCTGCGTAGCATTTTCCTAAGCTATGTTGGGGTCGGCTTCCAGTCTCACCGGATTCAGCTGAACACCGTATGTTACAGAGCGACTGACTATCTGACCTCCACAACACATGTTACTGGGTAACAAACACAGTATCCCATAGTAAGAGTGGATGTCAGAATTGACTTAACGACTGCAAAAGAGTAACGTATGACAGTCGGGACCTACGGCTTAACGTGCTATTGGAGGCATGGAAAGGTTTCGGTATATAAATAGTTGTTTATAAACCCATCCACGGAGAACCCTCGGAAACCGTTGCTTAACCTGCTTTAAGTACCTAGATTTTTTTAAGCCTGTATGTGTTTTATTGTTAATAAATTTAGTTAAACCAGACATTAAATATTTTTAACAACGTTTAGGTACGTACACAAGTGGTAGATTCTTATTATAATAATTAAAAAAAAAAACCGACTTCAAAATAATTCTTATATTTATTTCTTATGGATCAAACCACCGTCAAAAGCGGACCAAAATAAAATGGGACCGGGAAGCACCAGCTTTTAAATACAAAAAAGAATCATCAAAATTGGTTCACTCAGTCAAAAGTTCTGTGGTAACAAACATAAAAAAAATACAGACCAATTAAGTACCTCCTCCTTTTTTGAATTCGGTTAATAAAGATATCTTTATGTAAACTGTCTTGGGTCATTACTGTCAGGGTTTTTAATTTGGTTGATGTATCATCTCTTTTTATTATGAAGTTTAATCTGTATTTGTAACAGATAAACTGGTTATGCAAGAAAGAAAACAAGAACTCCCAGTCTTTGATAAACTTTGAACTGTATCTAATGATTACTCTTTATGTATATATATTTATTTAAGACTAGCTGTGCCTGCGACTTCGTTCGCGTGGATGACGAAACTTATCAATGAGTTTTTAACCGCAAAATTAAGTTGGTTTTTTATTGTTTATACTTTTCCGGTATAAAAACTACCCAGTGTGGTGCCCAGGATAATAAAGAATAATTATACCAAGTTTCATCGTAATCGAACCGGTAGTTTTTGCGTGATACCTGAACAAACAGACAGACAAAAATTTTTTTTTTCACACTTTTGGGTTCGGTGTCGGTCTAGTAACACACCCCGCCATTTATTTTTTTGATATTTTCAATGTACAGAATTTTCACTTCTACAGATTTATTATGTACTAGCTGTACCCGCGACGTTGTTCGCTTATATACCTATCATTCATCATTATGAATAAATATTTGACTGTGATATAGAGGGCCACTAACACGAACTGCCTACTGCCGAGTAAATTTTGTCACAAATGGTACTGTTTGTATAAATTCTCAAAATAAAAAAGTACCATCGTCATAATTATATAATTAGCTTACCTCTAAAACTTTTAAGGATTGGTTTTGATGCTACTTTGTTTAAAAAATTTAGATTTATCTTCCAAGTCCAGAACCGTGAGAAAAAATTATAATTTTCATGGTGGCTTTCGATGTCAATGTCCAAAATATGTCTACCTTGGGCAGTTTTGAACTGACTCTATTATCTTCTTTTTTATATATGTAGTATGTTTTCTCTTTTGTGCTTTACCCAGTTGGTTACAATAATTGAAGGTCAATGTTTTTGTGTTTGGTATTGAGTCTACTGGCAGCGCCAACTCTGAGTTAAAGTGAAAGCAGCTGTCGCTCTAGGCAGTAAATGGCAAAGGGCACCCAAAAACCGAATCCATAAAAACAAATTAGTCCATTTTTTATGCTATAGTTCTCGTTGGTACCGTAGTCCCTAGTGAGACTACAGGACGCGAGGTTTTGGTGCGAAACCTCGAAATTGAACTACGCCGTTAAATTGAGAGTGGATATCAGATAGGCAGTGACTGACATGAGACCCATGAAACTGAAAGAGGAGGTAGTTACAAAAAGTTGACGTACGGTTTGAGAGGCGCAGTGGCAGAATTACCTACCAAAACTGTGTTTAAAATTATTTGTTTGGAAAGATTAAGTAATAGCTGTCCAAGGACAATCTCATTCTACCCTGATTAAAGTCAGAGGCTGTATCCTGTACAATTCGCTTTATTAAGTGTAAGGTGCAGCATAAGGTGATGGGCTTAAATACCGTACGTATATATTTTAAAATGTAGAGAATGCGATAGAAAGTTTATTTTATTTAGGGTTTTGGCCCAACCTTCCGGTAACCTATTACATATGTGTTTAAATTTCATAAAGTTTTTGAACCCTAGTTCAAAAACTTTATGAAATTTAAACACATAAATAAAACATCATGTACGCATAAAAACCTACATGAGAAGTAAGCTACCTTTTAATGAATATTAAAGAGGTAGTACATACTAAAGATTGTGTGATAAATAGATCATTGGATAAATAACAAATACAAAAAGATCTTGTCCATGGAATATAATAAAGATGACCAATAGAAAACATTACACATTATGTTGGAAAAATAGTTTAAAAGTGGATTAAAGTTTTTAACCAACTATAAAGTGATCTATGAATTTCCAAGCAAATGGCCAGGACATTTACGCCTGAATCACTTTGCAGTATATGCCATGCACGTTTGTTCCTCCATGATCAGCAATGAGGAACAAACTTACCTACGGAGATTAGTAAATACAAACACTAAAAAATTGTAAGTTTATATATCAGTTAAGAAAAAATTCACGACTTAAAGATGTCGTTTATTGCGACTAAAAGTACAACAAAATGTTACAAATATTTTTTTACTTAAAATAGATACGTTAGTAAAACACAAAAAGAGTTAGCTCTATTGAGATTTGAACTTGGGTATCCAAAAATTCAATCTTATATAAGAAAATGGACACATGAAAAAAAATACAAACATTAACAACCCGGATTTGAACTTGCAGCAAGATCACTCATTTCCAATCGTTCAACCGCCAAGCTGTTTACTTCGATAGCTAGTTCACTAAAAGATAGGTACTAATCAAATTGAAGATTGCTATGGCTACCTCAGTCTGCCATGGTTACCCTCTTGTTTATCTGTCAATAATGCCAATTTATGTGTGCTGTTGAGAAAATGATTTTGGAAATTTAAAGCTCCACCCCTTATCAGCTAGATTGAATAGCATCTTTCAACATAGCTAACAACCATCTACGATTTTTTGAAAACAACCTCTCAATTTTTTACACTATTCGATTAAGTAGTTTATGTTTGATACTGTAACATGAAATCTGACCCCCGGCAAAAGAGAGTTGTAATGCAAGTACTGTACTGAATTGCGTGTTGTAATATTTTACTTCTTGAACTCACTAAATTAATCATATCTTTTGATAGAGTGAACCGATTTCGATGAAACAAAAACTAAGTAATACCTCAAGTTGTGTATAATTTTTGTATATAAACATTGTCTGCATTGAATTCGTAGATTTTACGTGATGTGTGCACAAACAAACAGACAAACAGACAAACAGACAAAAATTTCAAAAATGATGGAAATGGGTTCTGTTAGTTATCCTTTAACACGCTGGCTATTTTTTTTTTCAATTTCTTCAATGTACAAAAATGACTTTTCTACAGATTTATTATATGTATAGATAGATACGGAAGCCTTATTAATTGGAGAATTGAATATAGAATGTACGGACTACACTAACTAGCACTGCGCTCAGTGCTGCGGGCGAGCATCCCCGCTGGGCCTCGATTCGGCTATTTTAAATGCATGTCTTTGATCGGTCAGTGTAATTGTCACTGTGCCTAATTTTCGTATTCAGATAAGCCTACAATAAAATCTCATTGAACTCTCGAGAAGGTTGATCGTAATGACCAATAATGATCGCAATGACAGTTAGCAGAATGCCAATTATCGTAAAAAATACCAATTGAAGCAGGTCATTCAGTCAATTCAAGCAAATCCTAAATAGCGGAATCGAGGCCCTGGTGTTTTTCAAGAGAATTTACAAACGTAAATGCTTTCAAAATGGCCGATGTATCATTCAGTCATCCAAACATCCATTCTTCTTTCGAGTAAATATAACCTATGGTCTGGCGTTCCTGACAGGTGGTGGTCAATAAGATGTTATAACTTTCATGTGGCGAAGAATTCACTAAACAAAAACTGGCCAAGTGCGAGTCGGACTCGCGCACGAAGGGTTCCGTACCACCGTCGTATGAGAGCCCCCCTTAAATATTCATTTTATGTAGTTTTTAGTATTTGTTGTTATAGCGGCAACGGAAATACATCATTTGTGAAAATTTCAGCTTTCTAGCAATCACGGTTTATGAGATACAGCCTGGAGACAGACAGACGGACAGACAGACAGACAGCGGAGTCTTAGTAATAGGGTCCCGTTTTACCCTTTGGGTACGGAACCCTAAAAATTACTATCACTTATTTGTCCTATAAACGAATAACATCATTCAAAACTATTCATGTTGCCACGTTACAATCTATACTATATATAATTATATAATTATATAATCTATACTAATATTATAAAGCTGAAGAGTTTGTTTGTTTGTTTGTTTGGTTGAACGCGCTAATCTCAGAAACTACTGGTTAGAATTGAAAAAATCTTTTTGTGTTAGATAGTCCATTTATCGAGGAAGGCTTTAGGATATATAACATTACGCTGCGACCAATAGGAGCTAAGCAGCAGTGAAAAATGACACAAAAACGGGGAAAAATATTCATACTTGAAAGCTTCCGTTGCGTGCGCTGCGTAAACGGTTCGAGTTACCCAAAATATATGTATGAAAGAATTGTTCCTCTTTAAATGATCTAAAAAAATGTCTGCGACAGTATATGTCTATCTTTTAAGATTGACTCACTATAACCTTTTTTAAGGTAATCATTTGGTCGAAATTAATACATTATTGCCAATCATTTGCTACAGAGTTTTATCAACATAATATTAACTAAAATTATCATTTACGCAGAAGTTACGCAGAGTTTTTAAACTTCTTAATCGCGGTCATAATAACAGAAATTGACGCGGACGAAGTCGCGGGGATCAGCTAGTGAGTAATATAACACGGTTTTAATTTCCCCTTATAAAACAAGACCACCATGTGACATGTGTCAGGAACTCATTCTCTTAGCGACCGGACCTCAGTGGGTTTCTTTTATATTTTTTTCATGTTATTTTTATTGTTAACGAATTGACAGTGTGCTGTTGTTTCTTCTCCACAGCCAGAGCACTTAGGGCTCGTACACATTACTGCGAATTCGCAACGCATCGCAAAATTCTGCGAGCTCGCGTTCCATTTTGAACTTTATTTACTAGAAGTTCCTGCGATGAGGCATCGCATAGAATCGCATCGCAGTTTTTTGTATGAGCCCTTAGGAAGCGGTGAAGGCTGGCCAACTCAGTGTTCTGATCATAATTTGACCTTCAAAAGTATAAAATGTATTTTTTAACAATATGGTCTAACTTCATGAATACATGAATTTGAATTCTAAAACACAACAAAACAAAGAACATACTTCCATATTTATCTACATAGTAAGTTGTTACGCTTTTACTGCTAAACTGCTTAGCCAATTTACGTGAATCTTGGTATGAAATCATCAAGGACGGTCATAAGCTACCTTTTGACGCGTCTACCAATATCTACGCAGGCAAAACCGCGGCTAAAGCTACCTAGTTTCCTTTATTAAAATATAAAGTTTTATAAGTTTACATCAAAACATAGGACACTTTTTGTCACGATAAGTCAAAACAAGCGGAACCTTGCGGGTAAGACCGCGGGGCAAAACTAACATCATAAAAATCTGTTTTGAAATCGACTCGATCAACGTTAGTTTTTTACAATTCCGGATTCTTTATAAAGATATAGGTAGGTACTACTAACTAGCTGTGCCCCGCGGTTTCACCCGCGTGAATGAAAATTCATACACTATCTTTATGAATTATAGCCTATGTGTTATTCCGATGTAGGTACCTATAAGCTACATTATTGTAATGTTTTATTAAAATCCAGGGCCTCGATTCAACTATTTACGAGTTGCTTGAATTGACCGAATGAACTGCTTCATTTGGTAATTTTTACGATAATTGGCATTCTGCTAACTGTCATTACGATCATTATTGGTCATTAAGATCATTCTCTTCGAGAATTCAATGAGATTTTATTGTAGGCTTATCTGAATACGAAAATTAGGCACCATGACAAGTACACTGACCGACCACTGACATGCATTTAAAACAGCTGAATCGAGGCCCAGTAGTTTTTGCGTGAAAGAGTAACAATCATCCATTCATCCAAACAAACTTTCGCATTTATAATATTAGTAAGGATTACATGAATATACCTACTATACACAGTAAATAACTTATGTAAACAGAATACTAAACGAGTACTAGAATGTTCAGGGGCCCGATGCCGCTATTTTAAGTCAGTGAGTGGTGGGTTAATAAACGTTCCAGTGTACCTACTTGTTTTTGTGCCTAATTTTTTATTAGGCACAATAACAAAAACCCAGGAACGTTTATTAACCCACCACTCACTGACTTAAAATAGCGGACTCGGGCCCCAGGTGTTTTACGCAAGTTTGTAATTAAGTTTATGGTAGAATAAACACTAATTTCTATCGCTAGGAATTAACATTATTAATAGCTAATTATGAAGGTAGGTAGTAGTTAAATAACCCACTAATAGTAGGTATCTACGAATGGCCTACGTTTTTGTAAATATATTTAATTAAATAACAATTCATAAAACTATTTTCAAACATAAAAATATGGGCTAGCGATTCCATTGGCAGTCAATGCCGTAAAAAATAATATACATACAGTTAACCGGTCAAGGTACCTACTTTAAAACTGATTTTAACCTAAATGAAGATGTAATATAACTTTATACAAAGTTTAATTATAAAAGTAACAGCCAGAAACATTAATAAAATAGTTTTTACGTACTTTTGCCATCTTGAAGTTTCGTTTTTAATTGAGCACAACACAGTGCGCGCGAGTACCTAGCTGACCTGACAACTAACAATTTTGCCGGCCGGAACCTACCACCACAGATTATAAACATTGGCCAAAGATTATAGATGAAGATATGACACATGTAAATAGTGTGTTTATGCCTATTCAGATGTCTTCAGTATGTTGTTGGAGTCTGACTGTTCAATAGTAGAGTAGGTAGGTATCTATTTAAAGGTGCTTGACTTGACTAGCTTTTGCCGGCGGCTCCGCCCGCTTGGGTGTTGATTATCACAGCAAAAAGTACCTGAAATATCTCTCCTGAGAATTTAAACTAGCCCCATAATTTCGTTTCGTCAAAATTTCAGTTTAATAGTTTAGCAGAGTAAGCGTAACTGCAAGACAGGGGCCCGAGTCTGCTATTTACACTCTGTGTCAGTGTGCTCATAGTTGGCTCATAGTGGGACGATAGTGATAGATAGACATAGTGATTGGCATTCTACTAAGTTAGTAGAATGCCAATTATCGTAAAATCGTCCCACTATGAGCCAACTATGAGCACACTGACACGGAGTGTAAATTATAGCAGACTCGGGCCCCTGATAGACAGAGTTAAACTATTTTATAATATTATTATTATATAATTCGGCTTAGTACCAGCTATTGTAACTTTTCAGAGTTGTAAGTTATTTGGTCAAATAGCAACATAAGTCAGTGTTAAAAAGGCTTAAATTGTATTTAGCTGAGAAATGTATAGAATTAACGAATTTTAACTGAATTTTTTATAGATATTTATTTTATGTATGTTGGTACTGGAAAATTTTAATTACTCAGATTCTAAGTTTATTATTGTCACTAACTTTATTTTTTCTTTCTTGCGTTTATTAGTTATTTATGTAGATTATTTTAGCAATATTTAATTTGTTAATTCAATGCTAATGTTCACACATATACCAACTAATAATGTACACCCTTGGGTATGTTATGGAGATCTCATTTATGTACCTGTTATCTTTATAAAATTACCTGTAAAGTAATAGTGTAGACTTATCAAACAAGCCCAAACGCGATGCGATTACGTCATTTAGTTAGAGACTTCCTCTGGCCACCTTCTGGCGCCACCATCAGATCAGCTCGAAAGTACTATAAAATTATATTGTCATCCAAACTTAACAGATACACAAAATTTCAGCTCAATCGGTTAAAGATATATCTGTTTCAAAATTAAGTTGCAAGATTCCACTCGTAACTGTTGGTACAAACGTGTACATTAAATGTTAAATAAAAGCTTGTAAATATATATTTTTTGGCGTGCTAACTGTTGTATTAGTACATACAAAGAAGACTATCCAGTAACTATACGCTAGTCTTTTTTCCATATTTAGCAAAATCTAGAAAAATATGCGAGTAACATAAAAATACTGCACGAGATCGTATGTACGGGAGCGGAGGACGGGCGTTGTGACGTCACGCGTTGATCGGGCGAACCAAAACTAAATTTAAGAATGCCCGACTTTAAAAATTCGTAAAAAATAGAGTTTTTGAGATATCGCTAAAATTTTTTCACCATTGTTTTTCTAATTTTTAGTTTGATTTTTCTAGATGATAAAAAAACATGCTCATCTTCGTCATTCAGTTGTGACTTAACATAATAAAAATACAAACATGAAGGTAACTCAGTACTTTAAGTAATAATTACTTACCTGTGTTACTCATCGTAATTATTAGCTCGTTACGTGTGGTCAAATTCGCAATAACTAAATAAAAATTGTAAAGCAATGACGCGCCGCTCGGGTGCAAGTATCCCCACCTTCATGCAGCTTAAGTTTATTGGGTAATTCAGGGTAACACGAATAAAAGGCTTTCGTTTCAAAGGCTTAAGTTATTGAAGGGGTTAACCCCTTCACGTGGTTACCATAATGAAGGTGTTAACCATTTCGCTGGGTTTCGAGGATGTAACTCGAACAAAAGGTAACACTGTGACATGAGTTACCCCATGTACGGGTTACTCTGTCAAAAGGCTTAACTCTAAAGCGGGGTTGTCCGGTCCCTGGTTAGACGATCTCCGTGGCCGAGTCGACACACCGGTTTTCAAAATGTCGCTAGCTCTGAGGTCCCGGATTCGATCCCCGGACGGGTTAATGTAGAAACCAACATTTCTACATTGCCTCGGGCTTGGTGTTTGTGGTACCTTCGTTGTCTCTGAATTCCAAAACACGCGTGCTATAGCTACTTACTTTGGGTTCAGAGCAATGTATGTGATGTTGTCCGCATTTATAGTAAGTTAGACAACATCTTATGGTTTAAGACATTTATTTTCTCAAAAGACACATAAATCACTTACAGAGAAAATTATATTTATAGAATACAATATGGCCGATTGGCGTAGTTAACTACGTACTAAGTTTATACAAACTTAAATCTTATTAACATTTATTAAGTAAAATCACAAAAATGTTGGGTATTCTTAAAAAACTACTACCATTCATACTAAGTCATATTTTGTTCGTTGCCAGTGCGCCGAAACAATAGATGTTTACTAAGGCCGCTCACATAGTGGATAAAATGAAACTGACTTTGAAGTTCGTTAAGGAAGATGTGTATATTATCAATTATGATTTTTTTATCTCATTTTTATGATCACAAGTAGCTTATCATTCATTAATTTTTTTATATTCATAAATAACTCATTTTTTTTTTCACATCTTGTCCTCCGTTATTCGAAATTAAGACATAGTAAGAGAAAAACAAAAATGAAAACACCGTTAATATTGAACATTTTATTAGAAAACAAACCTAAAACTAATTACAGTTCCGATCAAAATAATTATTCAATATCGAAATTAGCCCCATTCTTCCAAATCAAGTGGTTCTCTGGGATATCCATTTTCGTTGCAACTTTTTCGAAAGGATAGTTCTCATGATCTTGCCAGAATACTGGCGTAACTGTTCGGTAGCCAATGTCGAAAGCAGCTATAGTCGCCATGTCAGCTTTGTCTATGGTGAAATCAAAGATGGACGCGTTTTCCAAAACTCTAGCTTTTGTGATTGTCTTCGGTATAGCAATTATGTTGCGTTGGTACTGAAAATTAAAGAAAAAGTAAATTAATTACACGAGTAATTATACTTAAAAATTGTTTAAATTATTGAAATTTAAAATTGAATTCCGTGTTTTGGAAAGCACATTAAACTGTAGGTCCCGCTTGTCATACATCTTTGGCATCGTTAAGTCGATTCTGACAACCAGTCTTACTATGGGATACTGTGTTTCCCAGTAAAATGGGTTTTGGAGGTCAGATAGGCAGTCCTTCCATGTAAAATACGGTATTCAGCTGAATCCAGTACGACTGGTAGCTGACCTCAATATAGTTTGGGAAAAGGCTAGGCAGATGATGATAAGTTTAAATTATTGAAAGACCAATGCCTTCGTATCTAGGAAATTGTACTAGGATCAAAGTCTACTAAGATCAAATGTGTAGAAACATAATTTAAATGTAAATATTTGCATGTTAGATAATCTCTAACTAAGTGTTTAGAACGTAAGATTTTTTTTAACACCTTCATTGTACAACACTTATGGCGAATAAATGATTATTATTATTATTATTAAGTCAATAAATCATTTGAAGAAATATGCTTTGTTTGTTGATTTTTTTAGATTTATCCAAACGCCTTGTTGACACTTCGCGTGACCTAAAGGCTAGCTACTACCTAGGTCAAAGAATAAGCGTTGCCATACAACGTGGCAATGCTGCCAGCCTTTTGGGCACACTCCCAGTCGACAGCGATGTGGATGAATTTTGCGATGCCTTATTTTAGTTTATACGTTTTATTTAGTTTAATGGTTTTGTTTTTTATTCTTATTTCTGGTGTTAAGTTTTTATATTATTGTAAATATTTTAAGTTCAACAACAATCATCTTAGAATCTGATGAAGAAGGGCTCGTGGCTGAGTGTAGGCCGTACGGTTTGACCGATAATACAGGTTAAACCGCGCTTGCCGCAGTTGGTCCGTGGATGGGTGACCATTTTCAAACATACCGAGACCCCTCCGTGCTTCGGATAGCACGTTAAGCTGTAGGATCCGACTGTCATACTATGATCTTTGGCAGTCGTTGTTAAGTCAATTCTGACAACCAGTCTTACCATGGGATACTGTGTTGCCCAGTAACATGGGTTGTGGAGGTCAGATAGGCAGTCGCTCCATGTAAAATACGGTATTTAGCTGAATCCGGTAAGACTGGAAGCCGACCTCAACCTGGTTGGGAAAAGGCTCGGCAGATGCATCTTAGCATCTGATCTCATACTTGATCTAGATAAATATATTTTGTGCTACCTGTACATATTATATTTAAGGTTATCAAATGTATTTTTTGTAAATATCAAATAAGATAATTACATAGATTAGATATAATATACAGAAAGATTCTGAGCGGAAAGAGAGCCGTCGTGGCGTAAAATGGTACTAACATTATGATAACAGTAAAATCATTCGTTAGTGACCCTGACTGCTCTACCGGAGGTCTTGGGTTCGATTCCCACCCAGGACACATCTTTGTGTGATTAGCACAATCATTTGTTCTGTGTCTGGGTGTAATTTATCTATAATATGTATTTATTTAGAAATATTGAGCATTTTTATCAGTTGTCTGGTTACCATAACACAAGCTCTGCTTAGCTTGGGATCAAATAACCGTGTGTGAGTTGTCATTTACGTTTCTTCTCCACAGCCAGAGCACTTAGGAAGCGGTGAAGGTTGGGCGAATTAGGGTCGGTTCATTTCTGGCGGAGGGCGCGTCGCGTGTGTGTGGTTGCGTGTCAGCGGGGCGGGCGGATGCGTGGTGGGGCATTCAACCTTTCTCACTGAGCTGACGATGCGTTTGTGCGTCAGGTGCGAGGGGTTGGGTGTCTCACTGCGTGTTAGTCTGTTCTGGCGCTGCACGGCCGGTGATGCCCGGTGCGTCTTCCGCCAGATAGAACCGATCCTTAGGGTGCTGTCGTTTTTGTATTGTAATTTTCT
Organism: Autographa pulchrina; assembly: GCA_905475315.1. Classification (NCBI taxonomy): domain Eukaryota; kingdom Metazoa; phylum Arthropoda; class Insecta; order Lepidoptera; family Noctuidae; genus Autographa; species Autographa pulchrina. Next base: position 5,883,931 of record FR997789.1, on the reverse strand, counting down.
ATTGACGTTGATAAGCGCTATTTTGTAGCCTAAATCAAATAAAGAATTTTGAATTTTGATTTTTTTGGCCGCCAATAATACCGACGAAAATAGTGTTATGATTATTGTTTTAATCTCAAATTTAGGAAATTTCGCGGCATTATTATTGAATTACACGAATATTCCAAATTTAATATCACCGTTTCGGGTCGGACAGGATTTTCTTAACACCCTGTATATTAACAACTTGTAACCAACACCTATGTTAAACAAATATTACATTTATTTCAGAAATTTAACTTAAAATATTTACAATAGTATAAAAACTAAGCCTACACAAGAAATAAGAAAAATTATAAACTAAATAAAACTAAGAACTAAAATAAGGCATCAAAAAATTCATCCACATCGCTGTCGACTGGGAGTGTGCCCAAAAGGCTGGCAGAATTGCCACATTTTTTTCAATGTTTTCTTATCGAACTGATAACCTTCTCAGTTTAAAGTCGGTTAAAAAGTATTTTCTTACCAGGTATCGGAGTGCTATCTGCGTAACTGTCTTCCCATACTTTTTCCCCAATCCCACCATTGTGGGGTTATCCAGTTTGGGTTCCGGACTGTTTGGAGCGTCTCTGGAAGGTACCATGGTACCAAATGGTGAAAATGCCACCATTACTACATCCTGCGACTGGCAGTAGTTTACCAGGCCTTTTTGACCTAGATTCAGGTTAAGCTGGAAGAGAAAATGCGTGATTTTTAGTTTAGGTCATATCTTATGATGTTCTAAAGAAATGCGTCATAGTTGAAATAGTGCTTCTGACATAGAAATGAATTATTTTCTCTAAGAAAGTAAAACTCGAAAATCATTTGGATCTCCCTTACTGATTAACCGACTTCAAAAAAGGAGGAGGCGCTCAATTGGACTGTATTTTTTTATGTTTTTTACGTCATAACTTTCGACTGTGTGAACTGATTTTGATAATTATTTTTATTCGAAAGTTACTGCTTCCAGTGTGGTCCCATTTCAATTTGGTTCAGTTTTGTCAGTGGGATCCATAAGAAATAAATATAAGACTTATTATGAAGTCGGTTTTTTAATGTAAGAATTATTTTGATATTTTATCCTGGGTCAACTCACACACTGTCATCTGTGTACTGTACTATAGTAACCAGACCCAGAACAAATTATCATGCTCATCACACAAACATTTGTCCTGGGTGGGAATCGAACCCACGACCGTCGGTATAGCAGTCAGGGTCACTAACCACTAGACCAACAGGCCATTTTAACTATTTTTAACTGACGGTTTTAAAATTAGTACCTATAAGATTATTCTCTTTGATGTAAAAGACACTTCATTATAGTACTGTTTTTTAGGGTTCCGTACCCAAAGGGTAAAACGGGACCCTATTACTAAGACTCCGCTGTCTGTCTGTCCGTCTGTCTGTCTCCAGGCTGTATCTCATAAACCGTGATAGCTAGAAAGCTGAAATTTTCACAAATGATGTATTTCCGTTGCCGCTATAACAACAAATACTAAAAACCACATAAAATGAATATTTAAGGGGGGCTCTCATACGACGGTGGTACGGAACCCTTCGTGCGCGAGTCCGACTCTTGCACTTGGCCAGTTTTTTCGATAATTATTTATGTTTGTGTAGATCAAATCATGTCCGGTTTATATAAAATTGTCCGTACTATGTATTTGGTGATAATACAATATTATGGTATTTTCGAGCTGGTCTGATGATGGAACCAGAAGGTGGCCATAGGAACTCTGTAACGAAACGACGCAACCCCATCGTGTTTGGGCTTGTTTGATTTGTCTTCACTAGTACTATGAACTGAGCTGATTAAAAATTGTTTTCAAGACATACCTCGACCTGGTTGACCACTGGCTTGACCCCACAGTTGGACAACAGCCTCTTCATCTGGTCCAAATTGAAGTTTGATACTCCGATGGACTTGACCAGACCCTTACGGAGAACGATCTCGAAACCGCGCCACGTTTCTAGGTAGTCTATTTTCTCATCTACTCCTTCTTGCTGAAATGAATATAAAAAAGATATGGTATATCTGTCTATCCCTATAAGTCCGATATTTTCCTCTCAAAGCTATATATTTAAAAGCGGTGAAGAGTAAATCTGGTATAGACAGTTTACAGCTCAAAATGAGTTAAAGAAATTATTGATAACCTATTTTTAAATTATTTAGGTAATATATGAGCTGAACTTTTGTAAACTGACTCTATACCAGATGTACTCTTCAACCCTTTTGGATAGATATACCCTTTAGGTTACACCCTGTATGTTTATTACCGTCGAAAAACAGGTAACTACAGAATCGATGTTCCAAAATCGCAATAAAATTTATGTAAGTAGAAAACAATACAATATACAGTAGAAGAACATTTCTCATTTGCATATGTCGTGGACTTTTGTGCATTAGGTTGCAGGTTCGAACCCAGGCAAGTACCAAAGTGGCTTTTTAAAATTGATATGTACCTTTTTAATTATTCTTAGACACAACTACCAAACAATGAAAGAAAACATTTTGAGGAAACCTGAATTCCAAAAATTTGAATCTGAAATCACCCGCATCGAGCAAGCGTGGTGATCAATGCTCGTTCCTTTTTTATATGTAAAGAGGCCTGTGCCGAGCAGTGAGACGTTTACAGGCCGGTATTATTATTGTTTCGTCCACAGAACGCACTACATTATTAAAATTTATGTGCTATTTTCCATGCTTCTCTTTTTTGCTCAATAAACACTACTTACCGAGATGGACATAGGCCAGTGCATAAGTACCAGATCGACGTAGTCCAGGTTAAGACGGCGGAGAGAGTCCCGCACTGACATCTCTACGTCAGCTGCGCGGTGGTAGTGATGCCACACCTAGAAACCACACGTCATATCGATAGAATTCTTTTTAGCGAAAAATTGCATATCAATTATTTAGATAACTCATATTAAGCTGAAATTTTGTAAACTGACTCTATACCAGATGTGCTCTTTACCCCTTTTGGATAGATATACCCTTTTGGTAACACCTTGTATTTCTAAATACATGAGTATTATAGATAAATTACAACCAGACACAGAACATACTTTTGCAGTACGCTGTGTCTCGTGTGATATGGGTCTCAGTTAACCTACCATGAAACATACCTATGAACCATGAACACTAGTATGAACTAGTTTCGACGTAAGAATAATATCAAAACAGAGAGCGCCGTTTTAATAAAACTATCTAATACCCTAATATTATCGAAATCATCGATATTTATAAATAAATTCTGGCAAAAAAGCCCAGTAAATGAATGTACTTTTTTTCCTTGTGGGTGAGTGGTCGTAGTCATCACTTCAGGTGTTGGTGGCAACACAACCAGCCGCCACTCTTCTCTGATGGCCGCCTTCCTCGTGCTGAATGTACTACATACAGCAAAAAATCTGTCAACGCTCGGCGCAAAAACAAATTACCACACTTTATACTCGCTATCTAAATTTTTTTCCTTTTTTTTCTCTCTATGTACAAACCTTAGTAGTGACAAAGAGTTCTTCTCTCTTGACGACGCCATCTTTGATCTTCTGGTTGATGACCTGCCCGACTTCCGGCTCAACTCTATATAGGTGAGCCGTGTCTATGTGCCGGTAGCCGATGTCTATGGCATAGGACAACGCTTCCACTAGCTTGGGAAACCCTTCCGCAATAAATTTTAACTAGAAAAATACAAACATCCGAATTGAGAACCTCCTCCTTTTTTAGAAGTCGGTTAAAAAGAAAAATGCTGTTAAAAGCCAGAGTGACATTAATACACAAAATTTTTATACAGATCTTTCTATACGTAGTAATGAAGTCCGACCGCTGAGAGAATGTGTTCCTGACACATGTCAGTCAATCTTGATTTGTTTGGGGAAATAAGACACCGCGTTATATTATTCACTGTAACTTAGTTTAATGAATAGTTTAGAATTATATTATTGGAGAAAGAAGTGATAGTAATGTTTAGTAAATTCTTCGCCACATTAAAGTTATATCTTCCTGTCAGGAACACATTCTCTTGTCAGCCAGGTGTGAGCAGGTGAATTAGGGTCAGTTCATCTCTGGCGGAGGGCGCGTCGCGTGTTGCCAGTTGCGGTGCGTTTTCCGCCCAATATGAACCGACCCTTAGAGTGTTGTCTATTTTGTAATATTGTGTAGGACCTTTGATAAGTGCTACTGTTTAGCCTATATAGAATAGAGATTTTTGAATTTTGATACAAAAGGTGGGTTTTAAAACTGTAAAAAGGTAACTTACATTATCATCCAAACCGAGCCAAGTCCCATAGCCCAGCGCTGGGATCTCTAGCCCATTGTTCATTTTAAAGGTCGGAATGTTTACCTGAAATGAAATACAGGAAAGCTATGTTGCTATGTTGGGGTCGGCTTCCAGTCTCACCGGATTCAGCTGAACACCGTATGTTACAGAGCGACTGCCTATCTGACCTCCACAACACATGTTACTGGGTAACACAGTATCCCATAGTAAGAGTGGTTGTCAGAATTGACTTAACGACTGCAAAAGAGTAACGTATGACAGTCGGGACCTACGGCTTAACGTGCTATTGGAGGCATGGAAAGGTCTCGGTATATAAATAGTTGTTTATAAACCCATCCACGGAGAACCCTCGGAAACCGTTGCTTAACCTGCTTTAAGTACCTAGATTTTTTTCAGCCTGTATGGTTTTTATTGTTAAATTTAGTTAAACCAGACATTAAATATTTTTAACAACGTTTAGGTACGTACACAAGTGGTAGATTCTTATTATAATAATTCTAAAAAAAAACGACTTCAAAATAAGTCTTATATTTATTTCTTAAGGATCCCACTTTCAAAACTGGACCAATAAAATGGGACCGGGAAGCACCAGCTTTTAAATACAAAAAAGAATCATCAAAATCGGTTCACTCAGTCAAAAGTTCTGTGTTAACAAACATAAAAAAAATACAGTCGAATTGAGTACCTCCTCCTTTTTTGAAGTCGGTTAAAAAAATATATCTTTATGTAAACTGTCTTGGGTCATTACTGTCAGGGTTTTTAATTTGGTTGATGTATCATCTCTTTTTATTATAAAGTTTAATCTGTATATGTAACAGATAAACTGGTTATGCAAGAAAGAAAACAAGAACTCCCAGTCTTTGATAAACTTTGAACTGTAATGATTAATATATATATTACGGATACGGAGACACGGAAAGCTTAATAATTGGAGAATTTAATATATAATGTACGGAATACACTAACTAGCACTGCGCTCGGTGCTGCGGGCGAGCATACCCGCTGGGCCTCGATTCAGCTATTTTAAATGTCTTTGATCGGTCAGTGTAATTGTCACTGTGCCTAATTTTCGTATTCAGATAAGCCTACAATAAAATCTCATTGAACTCTCGAAGAGAATGATCGTAATGACAGTTAGCAGAATGCCAATAAAATTATCGTAAAAAATACCAATTGAAGCAGGTCATTCAGTCAATTCAAGCAAATCCTAAATAGCGGAATCGAGGCCCTGGTGTTTTTCAAGAGAATTTACAAACGTTAATGCTTTCAAAATAGCCGATGTTGTATTATACAGTCATCCAAACATCCATTCTTCTTTCGAGTAAATATAACGCTATAGTCCGGCCGCTGAGAGAATGCGTTCCTGACAGGTGGTGGTCAACAAGATATTATAACTTTCATGTGGCAAAGAATTTACTAAACAAAAACTGGCCAAGTGCGAGTCGGACTCGCGCACGAAGGGTTCCGTACCACCGTCGTATGAGAGCCCCCCTTAAATATTCATTTTATGTGGTTTTTAGTATTTGTTGTTATAGCGGCAACGGAAATACATCATTTGTGAAAATTTCAGCTTTCTAGCTATCACGGTTTATGAGATACAGCCTGGAGACAGACAGACGGACAGACAGACAGCGGAGTCTTAGTAATAGGGTCCCGTTTTACCCTTTGGGTACGGAACCCTAAAAATTACTATCACTTATTTGTCCTATAAACGAATAATATCATTCAAAACTATTCATGATGCCACGTTACAATGAGTAATATAACACGGTTTTGATTTCCCCTCATAAAACAAGACCAACTGGGGCCCGAGTCTGCTATTTACACTCCGTAACAGTGTGCTCATAGTTGCATCGTCCGGCGGCGCTCGGGCCCTCTCGGGTGCACTCGGGCCGGTTCGGGCGCGTTCGGGCGGCCCGAAGAACTGTGCAACTATGAGCAAACTGTTACGGAGTGTAAATAGACTCGGGCCCCTGACATGTGTCAGGAACTCATTCTCTCAGCGACCGGACCTCAGTGGGTTTCTTTTATATTTTTTTCATATTATTTTTATTGTTAACGAATTGACAGTGTGCTGTTGTTTCTTCTCCACAGCCAGAGCACTTAGGGCTCGTACACATTACTGCGAATTCGCAACGCATCGCAAAATTCTGCGAGCTCGCGTTCAATTTTGAACTTTATTTACTAGAAGTTCCTGCGATGAGGCATCGCATCGAATCGCATCGCAGTTTTTTGTATGAGCCCTTAGGAAGCGGTGAAGGCTGGCCTACTCAGTGTTCTGATCATAATTTGACCTTCAAAAGTGTATTAAAATGTATTTTTCAATAATATGGTCTAACTTCATGAATAAATGAATTTGAATTCTAAAACACAACAAAACAAAGAACAAGATCTGTTCTTATCAGGTTTTCTTTTATTTAGTTAGCAGTTTAGAAGTTAATTTTATACTTATTTAGTCTAGGTAAGTATGTTAGACGAGTTACATACCTACGTAGTTACGTAAATAGTAGATATCAAATAATTCATGCATTTCCTATTCATGAAAATGATAAAAGATAATTTATTTTGTAAAACATGGGTGTATGTGTACAAAGCAGATGATTGCAACATAAGGTGAGAAAAATAATAATAATCAGACCCTAACATGTTTTGCCAAGGATAGGCGTACAAATGGTTTTTGTTTTTTTTTTTATATAGGTATTTAACAGAAGCGTCATCCTTCCATACTTATCTACATAGTAAGTTGTTACGCTTTTACTGCTAAACTGCTTAGCCAATTTACGTGAATCTTGGTATGAAATCATCAAGGACGGTCATAGGCTACCTTTTGACGCGATTACCAATATCTACGCAGGCAAAGCCGCGGCTAAAGCTAGTTTCCTTTATTATAATATAAAGTTTTATAAGTTTACATCAAAACATAGGACACTTTTTGTCACGATAAGTAAAAACAAACGGGAATCTTGCGGGTAAGACCGCGGGGCAAAACTAACATCATAAAAATCTGTTTTGAAATCGACTCGATCAACGTTAGTTTTTTACAATTCCGGATTCTTTATAAAGATATAAGTACTACTAACTATAGTTGTCAAAATATAAAAGGTCCGTTTTGACATTTGAGAAAGACCCTAGAATGTAACTTGGAACGAAACTACATTACTAGTTACGTCGCGATGACAAATGTCAAAACGGACCTTTTATATTTTGACAACTTTAGCTGTGCCCCGCGGTTTCACCCGCGTGAATGAAAATTCATACACTATCTTTATAAATTATAGCCTGTGTGTTATTCCGATGTATAAGCCACATTATTGTAATGTTTCATTAAAATCCAGGGCCTCGATTCAGCTATTTAAGAGTTGCTTGAACTGCTTCATTTGGTCATTTTTACGATAATTGGCATTCTGCTAACTGTCGTTACGATCATTATTGGTCATTAAGATCATTCTCTTCGAGAATTCAATGAGATTTTATTGTAGGCTTATCTGAATACGAAAATTAGGCACCATGACAAGTACACTGACCGACCACTGACATGCATTTAAAACAGCTGAATCGAGGCCCAGTAGTTTTTGCGTGAAAGAGTAACAAAACTCCATACATCCAAACAAACTTTCGCATTTATAATATTAGTAAGAATTACATGAATATACCTACTTAACACAGTAAATAACTAATGTAAACAGAATACTTAATGAGTAGTAATGAGTACTAGAATGTTCAGGTGTTTTACGCAAGTTCTAAATTAGTTTATGGTAGAATAAACACTAATTTCTTTCGAAAGGAATTAAGTAATTAACATTATTAATAGCTTATTATGAAGGTAGGTAGTAGTTAAATAACCCACTAATAGTGGGTATCTACGAATGGCCTACGTTATTGTAAGTATATTTAATTAAATAACAATTCATAAAACTATTTTCGAACATAAAAATATGGGCTAGCGATTTTATTGGCAGTCAATGCCGTAAAAAATAATACACATACAGCTAACCGGTCAAGGTACCTACTTTGAAACTGATTTTAACCTAAATGAAGATGTTATATAACTTAAAACAAAGTTTTATTATAAAAGTAACAGCCAGAAACATTAATAAAATAGTTTTTACGTACTTTTGCCATCTTGAAGTTTCGTTTTTAATTGAGCACAAACAGCGCGCGCGAGTAGCTGACAACTAACAATTTTGCCGGCCGGAACCTACCACCACAGATTATAAACATTGGCCAAAGATTATAGATGAAGATATGACACATGTAAATAATGTGTTTATGCCTATTCAGATGTCTTCAGTATGTTGTTGGAGTCTGACTGTTCAATAGTAGCCAGTAGGTAGGTATCTATTTAAAGGTGCTTGACTTGACTAGCTTTTGCCGGCGGCTCCGCCCGCTTGGGTGTTGATTATCACAGCAAAAAGTACCTCAAATATCTCTCCTTAGAATTTAAACTAGCCCCATAATTTCGTTTTGTCAAAATTTCAGTTTAATAGTTTAGCAGAGTAAGCGTAACTGCAAGACAGATAGACAGAGTTAAACTATTTTATAATATTATTATTATATAATTCGGCTTAGTACCAGCTATTGTAACTTTTCAGAGTTGTAAGTTATTTGGTCAAATAGCAACATAAGTCAGTGTTAAAAAGGCTTAAATTGTATTTAGCTGAGAAATGTATAGAATTAACGAATTTTAACTGAATTTTTTATAGATATTTATTTTATGTATGTTGGTACTGGAAAATTTTAATTACTCAGATTCTAATTTTATTATTGTCACTAACTTTATTTTTTCTTTCTTGCGTTTATTAGTTATTTATGTAGATTATTTTAGCAATATTTAATTTGTTAATTCAATGCTATTGTTCACACCTATACCAACTAATAATGTACACCCTTGGGTATGTTATGGAGATCTCATTTATGTACCTGTTATCTTTATAAAATTACCTGTAAAGTAATAGTGTAGACTTATCAAACAAGCCCAAACGCGATGCGATTACGTCATTTAGTTAGAGAGTTCCTCTGGCCACCTTCTGGCGCCACCATCAGATCAGCTCGAAAGTACTATAAAATTATATTGTCATCCAAACTTAACAGATACACAAAATTTCAGCTCAATCGGTTAAAGATATATCTGTTTCAAAATTAAGTTGCAAGATTCCACTCGTAACTGTTGGTACAAACGTATACATTGAATGTTAAATAAAAGCTTGTAAATATATATTTTTTGGCGTGCTAACTGTTGTATTAGTACATACAAAGAAGACTATCCAGTAACTATACGCTAGTCTTTTTTCCATATTTAGCAAAATCTAGAAAAATATGCGAGTAACATAAAAATACTGCACGAGATCGTATGTACGGGAGCGGAGGACGGGCGTTGTGACGTCACGCGTTGATCGGGCGAACCAAAACTAAATTTAAGAATGCCCGACTTTAAAAATTCGTAAAAAATAGAGTTTTTGAGATATCGCTAAAATTTTTTCACCATTGTTTTTCTAATTTTTAGTTTGATTTTTCTAGATGATAAAAAAAACATGCTCATCTTCGTCATTCAGTTGTGACTTAACATAATAAAAATACAAACATGAAGGTAACTCAGTACTTTAAGTAATAATTACTTACCTGTGTTACTCATCGTAATTATTAGCTCGTTACGTGTGGTCAAATTCGCAATAACTAAATAAAAATTGTAAAGCAATGACGCGCCGCTCGGGTGCAAGTATCCCCACCTTCATGCAGCTTAAGTTTATTGGGTAATTCAGGGTAACACGAATAAAAGCCTTTCGTGAAGGTAACCTCTTCAAAAGCTTAAGTTATTGAAGGGGTTAACCCCTTCACGTGGTTACCATAATGAAGGTGTTAACCATTTCGCTGGGTTTCGAGGATGTAACTCGAACAAAAGGTAACACTGTGACATGAGTTACCCCATGTACGGGTTACTCTGTCAAAAGGCTTAACTCTAAAGCGGGGTTGTCCGGTCCCTGGTTAGACGATCTCCGTGGCCGAGTCGACACACCGGTTTTCAAAATGTCGCTAGCTCTGAGGTCCCGGATTCGATCCCCGGACGGGTTAATGTAGAAACCAACATTTCTACATTGCCTCGGGCTTGGTGTTTGTGGTACCTTCGTTGTCTCTGAATTCCAAAACACGCGTGCTATAGCTACTTACTTTGGGTTCAGAGCAATGTATGTGATGTTGTCCGCATTTATAGTAAGTTAGACAACATCTTATGGTTTAAGACATTTATTTTCTCAAAAGACACATAAATCACTTACAGAGAAAATTATATTTATGGAATACAATATGGCCGATTGGCGTAGTTAACTACGTACTAAGTTTATACAAACTTAAATCTTATTAACATTTATTAAGTAAAATCACAAAAATGTTGGGTATTCTTAAAAAACTACTACCATTCATACTAAGTCATATTTTGTTCGTTGCCAGTGCGCCGAAACAATAGATGTTTACTAAGGCCGCTCACATAGTGGATAAAATGAAACTGACTTTGAAGTTCGTTAAGGAAGATGTGTATATTATCAATTATGATTTTTTTATCTCATTTTTATGATCACAAGTAGCTTATGATTCATTTATTTTTTTATATTCATAAATAACTCATTTTTTTTTTTCACATTTTGTCCTCCGTTATTCGAAATTAAGACATAGTAAGAGAAAAACAAAAATGAAAACACTGTTAATATTGAACATTTTATTAGAAAACAAACCTAAAACTAATTACAGTTCCGATCAAAATAATTATTCAATATCGAAATTAGCCCCATTCTTCCAAATCAAGTGGTTCTCTGGGATATCCATTTTCGTTGCAACTTTTTCGAAAGGATAGTTCTCATGATCTTGCCAGAATACTGGCGTAACTGTTCGGTAGCCAATGTCGAAAGCAGCTATAGTCGCCATGTCAGCTTTGTCTATGGTGAAATCAAAGATGGACGCGTTTTCCAAAACTCTAGCTTTTGTGATTGTCTTCGGTATAGCAATTATGTTGCGTTGGTACTGAAAATTAAAGAAAAAGTAAATTAATTACACGAGTAATTATACTTAAAAATTGTTTAAATTATTGAAATTTAAAATTGAATTCCGTGTTTTGGAAAGCACATTAAACTGTAGGTCCCGCTTGTCATACATCTTTGGCATCGTTAAGTCAATTCTGACAACCAGACTTACTATGGGATACTGTGTTTCCCAGTAAAATGGGTTTTGGAGGTCAGATAGGCAGTCGTTCCATGTAAAATACGGTATTCAGCTGAATCCAGTACGACTGGTAGCTGACCTCAATATAGTTTGGGAAAAGGCTAGGCAGATGATGATAAGTTTAAATTATTGAAAGACCAATGCCTTCGTATCTAGGAAATTGTACTAGAATCAAAGTCAATAAATCATTTGAAGAAATATGTTTTATTTGTTGATTTTTATAGATTTATCCAAACGCCTTGTTGACACTTCGCGTGACCTAAAGGCTAGCTACTACCTAGGTCAAAGAATAAGCGTTCATCAAGATCAAGTATGAGATCAGATGCTAAGATGCATCTGCCGAGCCTTTTCCCAACCAGGTTGAGGTCGGCTTCCAGTCTTACCGGATTCAGCTAAATACCGTATTTTACATGGAGCGACTGCCTATCTGACCTCCACCACCCATGTTACTGGGCAACACAGTATCCCATGGTAAGACTGGTTGTCAGAATTGACTTAACAACGACTGCCAAAGATCATAGTATGACAGTCGGATCCTACAGCTTAACGTGCTATCCGAAGCACGGAGGGGTCTCGGTATGTTTGAAAATGGTCACTCATCCACGGACCAACCGCGGCAAGCGCGGTTTTACCTGTATTATCGGTCAAACCGTACGGCCTACACTCAGCCACGAGCCCCTCTTCATCAGATTCTAAGATGATTGTTGTTGAATTTTATTGAACTTTAAATATTTACAATAATATAAAAACTTAACACCAGAAATAAGAATAAAAAACAAAAACCATTAAACTAAATAAAACTAAGAACTAAAGTAAGGCATCAAAAAATTCATCCACATCGCTGTCGACTGGGAGTGTGCTCAAAAGGCTGGCAGAATTGCCACATTTTTTTCAATTGTTTCTTATCGAACTGATAACCTTCTCAGTTTAAAGTCGGTTAAAAGGTATTTTCTTACCAGGTATCGCAGTGCAATCTGCGTAACTGTCTTCCCATACTTTTTCCCCAATCCCACCATTGTGGGGTTATCCAGTTTGGGTTCCGGACTGTTTGGAGCGTCTCTGGAAGGTACCATGGTACCAAATGGTGAAAATGCCACCATTACTACATCCTGCGACTGGCAGTAGTTTACCAGGCCTTTTTGACCTAGATTCAGGTTAAGCTGGAAGAGAAAATGCGTGATTTTTAGTTTAGGTCATATCTTATGATATTCTAAAGAAATGCGTCATAGTTGAAATAGTGCTTCTGACATAGAAATTAATTATTTTCTCTAAGAAAGTAAAACTCGAAAATAATTTGGATCTCCCTTACTGATTAACCGACTTCAAAAAAGGAGGAGGCACTCAATTGGACTGTATTTTTTTCTGTTTTTTACCTCATAACTTTCGACTGTGTGAACTGATTTTGATAATTATTTTTATTCGAAAGTTACTGCTTCCAGTGTGGTCCCATTTCAATTTGGTTCAGTTTTGACAATGGGATCCATAAGAAATAAATATAAGACTTATTATGAAGTCGGTTTTTTAATGTAAGAATTATTTTGATATTTTATCCTGGGTCAACTCACACACTGTCATCTGTGTACTGTACTATAGTAACCAGACCCAGAACAAATGATCATGCTCATCACACAAACATTTGTCCTGGGTGGGAATCGAACCCACGACCGTCGGTATAGCAGTCAGGGTCACTAACCACTAGACCAACAGGCCATTTTAACTGACGGTTTTAAAATTAGTACCTATAAGATAATTCTCTTTGATGTAAAAGACACTTCATGATAGTACTGTTTTTTTTGATAATTATTTATGTTTGTGTAGATCAAATCATGTCCGGTTTATATAAAATTGTCCGTACTATGTATTTGGTGATAATACAATATTATGGTATTTTCGAGCTGGTCTGATGATGGAGCCAGAAGGTGGCCATAGGAACTCTGTAACGAAGCGACGCAATCCCATCGTGTTTGGGCTTGTTTGATTTGTCTTCACTAGTACTATGAACTGAGCTGATTAAAAATTGTTTTCGAGACATACCTCGACCTGGTTGACCACTGGCTTGACCCCACAGTTGGACAACAGCCTCTTCATCTGGTCCAAATTGAAGTTTGATACTCCGATGGACTTGACCAGACCCTTACGGAGAACGATCTCGAAACCGCGCCACGTTTCTAGGTAGTCTATTTTCTCATCTACTCCTTCTTGCTGAAATAGATTATAAAAAAGAGGTGGTATATCTGTCTATCCCTATAAGTCCGATATTTTCCCCTCAAAGCTATAATTATATTTAAAAGCGGTGAAGAGTAGCGCCGTGTGGTATCCGGCTTAGAATTGACCACCCCCATTCCTCCCGTGGGTGTCGTAAGAGGCGACTAAGGGAAAAATCTAGAAGATGGGCAGCAGCGTCTTCTGTAACTTGACCACCAATACTGCGATCCCCAAGCCGCCTGCCAAGCGTGGGGATTATGGCAAACCCCCCCCCCCCCCCATAATGACAGACACAACGGCGCGACGGCCCCCAGTACCCGGCAGCTCCTCTATCCCTGGCTATGGTAGCGGGCCAGGTAACGGAGGAGCAGGGGGTGCTAAGAATCCCCGGTGGATTTCGCGCTACCACCCCCACCGGACTTTGGCCCTGGCAACGCACAACGTCCGCACGCTCCGGACTGACGAGAAGATTGTCGAGCTGGAGGAAGAATTGAGCAGGTTGCGTTGGGACATCATGGGATTATCTGAAATCCGACGAGAGGGGCAGGATACGATAATCCTAGATTCCGGCAACATGCTCTTCTTCCGGGAAGGAGACCGAAAATCCCAGGGTGGTGTTGGGTTCCTTGTCCGTAAGTCTCTCATTAACAACGTGATAAAAGTCGATAGTGTGTCAAGCAGGGTAGCGTACCTGATACTCAGAATCACCGATCGGTATTCGTTGAAGGTCATCCAGGTATATGCGCCGACCTCGACACACCCTGACGATGAAGTAGAGGCTATGTATGAGGAGATCTCCGAAGCCATACATACCTCCGAATCTTACTTCACCGTTGTTATGGGAGACTTCAACGCTAAGGTGGGCACTCGGAATGGCGATGAGTTGAGAGTAGGGTCGTTTGGATATGGGCAGCGGAACCAGAGGGGCCAGCGGCTGGTCGACTTTATGGAGAGGGAGGAACTCTATTTGATGAACTCCTTCTTCCAGAAGCGACCATCCAGGAAGTGGACGTGGATAAGCCCCGATGGTTCAACCAAAAATGAGATCGACTTCGTCATGACAACCAAGAAGCGTATATTCAGTGATGTCTCTGTGATCGGGAAGGTGAAAACCGGTAGCGATCATCGCATTCTCAGAGGCACACTGAATATCAATGTTAAGCTTGAACGGTCTCGTCTGATGAAGTCCACGCTCCGTCCAGGTCCTGCCCAAATCCAGAATCCCGAAACCTTTCAACTCGAACTGCGTAATCGTTTCCAGTGCCTAGCCGAATGCGAAACAGCGGACGAGATAAACAGCGGGTTGGTGGAAGCTGTCCAAGCAGTGGGGTCCCAGTTCTTTAGGACCCCACGCCGAAGAAAGCCTCAGAAGCTCTCCAATAAAACCATTAAACTAATGGAAGCCCGGAATGAGATGAGACTGCAATCTTCAGCTGATATGTCAGAATACGGCCATCTCAATAGGCAAATTTCTAACTCCACGCGTCACGACCTGCGTTCCTTTAATACTGCCCGTATAAAGGACGCAATTGAGCGGAATCAGGGCTCCAAAGTGTTCGCGAGAAATTTCTCTATTGGGAAAAGCCAAATGACGAAGCTGAAGATCGACGATGGCCGTATCATCTCATCGAAACCGGAGATATTGAGAGAGCTCGAGAGGTTTTACGGACAGCTGTACACTTCGACACGGAAACCCGTTGTCAGTGTGGCTCAGGACTCTAGAGCCAAACTGACCCGGCACTATACTGAGGACATCCCAGACATCAGCCTGTACGAGATTAGAGTGGCTCTGAAACAGCTTAAAAACAACAAGGCGCCGGGTGATGACGGAATTACAACGGAGCTTCTGAGAGCGGGTGGAAAACCGGTACTGTTAGTCCTCCAGAGGCTATTCAATTCCGTCATACTCAAGGGTACTACGCCAGAAGCATGGCACAGGAGTGTGGTGGTGCTCTTCTTCAAAAAAGGCGACAATACCTTGTTGAAGAATTATAGACCCATCTCGCTCCTGAGCCATGTGTATAAGTTGTTTTCGAGGGTCATTACGAACCGTCTCGAACGCAGGTTTGATGACTTCCAGCCTCCCGAACAAGCTGGCTTCCGAAAAGGCTTTAGCACCATAGACCACATTCACACGCTCCGCCAGATTATACAGAAGACCGAGGAGTATAATCGGCCACTGTGTCTAGCGTTTGTGGACTATGAAAAAGCCTTCGATTCAATCGAAACCTGGGCTGTATTGCAGTCCCTCCAGCGATGGCATATCGACTATAGGTATATCGAGGTGTTGAAGTGTTTGTATAGTAACGCCACCATGTCGATCCGGTTACGGGACGAGAGCACGAAACCAATCCAACTGCAGCGTGGTGTGAGACAGGGAGACGTTATTTCTCCGAAACTGTTCACAAATGCGTTGGAGGACGTCTTCAAGCTCTTGGACTGGAACGGGTTCGGCATCAATGTCAATGGCGAATACATCACTCACCTTCGCTTTGCCGATGATATAGTGATCATGGCGGAGTCGCTGGAGGAGCTCAATACTCTGCTCAGCGACCTCAGTATCGTTTCCCAACAGGTGGGTCTTAAAATGAACATGGACAAGACGAAGATCATGTCCAATGTCCATGTCGCACCTGTACCGGTTGTTGTTGGGAATGATACTCTCGAAGTTGTCGACCACTACGTCTATCTTGGACAAATAGTTCAATTAGGCCGGTCCAACTTCGACAAAGAGGTCGCCCGAAGAATCCAACTCGGATGGGCAGCGTTCGGGAAACTACGCGACATCTTTTCGTCCAAAATTCCGCAGTGTCTGAAGACGCAGGTCTTTGACCAGTGTGTGTTGCCAGTGATGACATATGGCTCTGAGACGTGGTCGCTAACTGTTGGCCTTTTGGAGAGGCTCAGAGTCACTCAACGAGCTATGGAGAGAGCTATGCTCGGGGTTTCTTTGCGCGACAGGATCCGGAATACGGAAATTCGCCAAAGAACTAGAGTTACCGACATAGCTCGAAGAATATGCAAGTTGAAGTGGCAATGGGCAGGCCATATCGCTCGAAGAACCGATAACCGCTGGGGAAGAAAGGTTCTCGAGTGGCGACCACGAACCGGAAGACGCAGCGTTGGCAGGCCTCCCACCAGGTGGACCGACGATATCGTCAAAGTTGCGGGCACCCGGTGGATGCAATTGGCGAGTTGTCGTTCATTGTGGCGTTCTAGGGGGGAGGCCTTTGTTCAGCAGTGGACGTCTTCCGGCTGATGATGATGATGATGATGATGAAGAGTAAATCGTTAGACAATGGACCGGTATCGCCAACGTAGAAGAACTTTTTCGTCTGGCGAGGGACAAGGAGAGATATGCGGAGTTGACGGCCAACCTCCAGTAGTGGAGAGGCACCGCAAGAAGAAGAAGAAGAAGAGTAAATCTGGTATAGACAGTTTACAGCTCAAAATGAGTTAAAGAAATTATTGATAACCTATTTTTAAATTATTTAGTTAATATATGAGCTGAACTATTGTAAACTGACTCTAAACCAGATGTACTCTTCACCCCTTTTGGATAGATAGACCCTTTCGATGACACCCTGTATGTTTATTACCGTCGAAAACCATAACTACAGAATCGATGTTCCAAAATCGCAATAAAATCTATGTAAGTATAAAATAATACAATATACAGTAGAAGAACATTTCTCATTTGCATATGTCATGGACTTTTGTGCATGAGGTTGCAGGTTGGAACCCAGGCAAGTACCAAAGTGGCTTTTTAAAATTGATATGTACCTTTTTAATTATTCTTAGACACAACTAACAAACAATGAAAGAAAACATTTTGAGGAAACCTGAATTCCAAAAATTTGAATCTGAAATCACCCGCAGTGAGCAAGCGTGGTGATCAATCATGCTCGTTCCTTCTCTATATGGAAAGAGGCCTGTGCCCAGCAGTGAGACGTTTATAGGCCGGTATTATTATTGTTTTGTCCACAGAACACACTACCTTATTAAAATTTCTGTGCTATTTTCCATGCTTCTCGTTTGTTTGCTCAACAAACATAGTACTTACCGTGATGGACATAGGCCAGTGCATGAGTACCAGATCGACGTAGTCCAGGTTAAGACGGTGGAGAGAGTTCCGCACTGACACCTCTACGTCAGCAGCGCGGTGGTAGTGATGCCACACCTAAAAACCACACGTCATATCGATAGAATTATTTTTAGCGAAATATTGCATATCAATTATTTAGATAACTCATTTTGAGCTGAAATTTTGTAAACTGACTCTATACCAGATGTGCTCTTCACCCCTTTTGGATAGATATACCCTTTTGGTAACACCTTGTATTTCTAAATCGAACGTATTATAAATAAATTACAACCAGACACAGAACATACTTTTGCAGTACGCTGTGTCTCGTGTGATATGGGTTTTAGTTAACATACCAACCCTTACAGGATATACAAGACACTACAGAGTGCGTTTATTAGGCTATGAACCGTGAACACTAGTATGAACTAGTTTCGTCGTCAACAGAGCGCGCAGTTTGAATGCACTATCTCAAACCCTAGTATTTTCGGAATCATCGATATTTTCGCACAAATTCTGGCAAAAAAAAACCCAGTAAATGTAAGTACTTTTTTTCCTTGTGGGTGAAAGGTCGTGGTCATCACTTCAGGTGTTGGTGGCAACACAACCAGCCGCCACTCTTCTCTGATGGCCTCCTTCCTCGTGCTGAATGTACTACATACAGCAAAAAATCTGTCAATGATCGGCGCAAAAAAAAATTACCGCACTTTATACTCGCTCTCTACATTTTTTTCCTTTTTTTTCTCTATGTACAAACCTTAGTAGTGACAAAGAGGTCTTCTCTCTTGATAACGCCATCTTTGATCTTCTGGTTGATGACCTGCCCGACTTCCGGCTCAACTCTATATAGGTGAGCCGTGTCTATGTGCCGGTAGCCGATGTCTATGGCATAGGACAACGCTTCCACTAGCTTGGGAAACCCTTCCGCAATAAATTTTAACTAGAAAAATACCAACATCCGAATTGAGAACCTCCTCCTTTTTTAGAAGTCAGTTAAAAAGAAAAATGCTGTTAAAAGCCAAAATCTACCGAGTGACATTAATACACATAATTTTTATACAGATCTTTCTTTACGTAGTAATGAAGTCCGGCCGCTGAAGAGAATGTGTTCCTGACACATGTCAGTTAATCTTGATTTGTATGGGGAAATAAAACACCGCGTTATAATATTATTCACTGTAACTTGGTTTAATGAATTGTTAAGAATTATATTATTGGAGAAAGAAGTGATAGTAATGTTTAGTAAATTCTTCGCCACATTAAAGTTATATCTTCCTGTCAGGAACACATTCTCTTGTCAGCCAGGTGTGAGCAGGTGAATTAGGGTCAGTATATCTTTTTCGGAGGGCGCGTCGCGTGTTGTCAGTTGCGGTGCGTTTTCCGCCCGATATGAACCGACCCTTAGACTGTTGTCTATTTTGTAATATTGTGTATGACTTTCGATAAGTGCTACTGTTTAGCCTATATAGAATAGAGATTTTTGAATTTTGATACAAAAGGTGGGTTTTAAAACTCTAAATAGGTACTTACATTATCATCCAAACCGAGCCAAGTCCCATAGCCCAGCGCTGGGATCTCTAGCCCATTGTTCATTTTAAAGGTCGGAATGTTTACCTGAAATGAAATACAGGAAAGTTAAAGAAACTAGCATTTTCCCAAGCTATGTTGGGGTCGGCTTCCAGTCTCACCGGATTCAGCTGAACACCGTATGTTACAGAGCGACTGCCTATCTGACCCCCACAACACATGTTACTGGGTAACACAGTATCCCATAGTAAGAGTGGTTGTCAGAATTGACTTAACGACTGCAAAAGATTAACGTATGACAGTCGGGGCCGACGGCTTAACGTGCTATTGGAGGCATGGAAAGGTCTCGGTATATAAATAGTTGTTTTACCCATCCACGGAGAACCCTCGGAAACCGTTGCTTAACCTCCTTTAAGTACCTAGATTTTTTTCAGCCTGTATGTCTTTTATTGTTAATAAATTTAGTTAAACCAGACATTAAATATTTATAACAACGTTTAGGTACGTACACAAGTGGTAGATTCTTATTATAATAATTCAAAAAAAAAACGACTTCAAAATAAGTCTTATATTTATTTCTTATGGATCCCACTTTCAAAACTGGACCAAAATAAAATGGGACCGGGAAGCACCAGCTTTTAAATACAAAAAAGAATCTTCAAAATCGGTTCACTCAGTCAAAAGTTCTGTGGTAACAAACATAAAAAAAATACAGTCGAATTGAGTACCTCCTCCTTTTTTGAATTCGGTTAATAAAGATATCTTTATGTAAACTGTCTTGGGTCATTACTGTCAGGGTTTTTAATTTGGTTGATGTATCATCTCTTTTTATTACAAAGTTTAATCTGTATATGTAACAGATAAACTGGTTATGCAAGAAAGAAAACAAGAACTCCCAGTCTTTGATAAACTTTGAACTGTAATGATTAATATATATATTACGGATACGGAGACACGGAAAGCTTAATAATTGGAGAATTTAATATAGAATGTACGGACTACACTAACTAGCACTGCGCTCGGTGCTGCGGGCGAGCATCCCCGCTGGACCTCGATTCAGCTATTTTAAATGCATGTCTTTGATCGGTCAGTGTAATTGTCACTGTGCCTAATTTTCGTATTCAGATAAGCCTACAATAAAATCTCATTGAACTCTCGAAGAGAATGAACTTAATGACCAATTAATGATCGTAATGACAGTTAGCAGAATGCCAATTATCGTAAAAAATACCAATTGAAGCAGGTCATTCAGTCAATTCAAGCAAATCTTAAATAGCTGAATCGAGGCCCTGGTGTTTTTCAAGAGAATTTACAAACGTTAATGCTTTCAAAATGGCCGATGTATTATACAGACATCCAAACATCCATTCTTCTTTCGAGTAAATATAACGCTATAGTCCGGCCGCTGAGAGAATGCGTTCCTGACAGGTGGTGGTCAACAAGAAGTTATAACTTTCATGTGGCAAAGAATTTACTAAACAAAAACTGGCCAAGTGCGAGTCGGACTCGCGCACGAAGGGTTCCGTACCACCGTCGTATGAGAGCCCCCCTTAAATATTCATTTTATGTGGTTTTTAGTATTTGTTGTTATAGCGGCAACGGAAATACATCATTTGTGAAAATTTCAGCTTTCTAGCTATCACGGTTTATGAGATACAGCCTGGAGACAGACAGACGGACAGACAGACAGACAGCGGAGTCTTAGTAATAGGGTCCCGTTTTACCCTTTGGGTACGGAACCCTAAAAATTACTATCACTTATTTGTCCTATAAACGAATAATATCATTCAAAACTATTCATGTTGCCACGTTACAATCTATACTATAATATTATAAAGCTGATGAGTTTGTTTGTTTGTTTGTTTGGTTGAACGCGCTAATCTCAGGAACTACTGGTTAGAATTGAAAAAATCTTTTTGTGTTAGATAGTCCATTTATCGAGGAAGGCTTTAGGATATATAACATTACGCTGCGACCAATAGAAGCTAAGCAGCAGTGAAAAATGTCACAAAAACGGGGAAAAATATTAATTCTTGAAAGCTTCCGTTGCGTGCGCTGCGTAAACGGTTCGAGTTACCCAAAATATATGTATGAAAGAATTGTTCCTCTTTAAATGATCTAAAAAAATGTCTGCGACAGTATATGTCTATCTTTTAAGATTGACTCACTATAACCTTTTTTAAGGTAATCATTTGGTCGAAATTAATGCATTATTGCCAATTATTTGCTACATAGTTTTATCAACATAATATTAACTAAAATTATCATTTACGCAGAAATACTTTTTTTTAAAACTTCTTTATCGCGGTCATAATAACAGAAATTGACGCGGACGAAGTCGCGGGGATCAGCTAGTGAGTAATATAACACGGTTTTAATTTCCCCTTATAAAACAAGACCACCATGTGACATGTGTCAGGAACTCATTCTCTTAGCGACCGGACCTCAGTGGGTTTCTTTTATATTTTTTTCATGTTATTTTTATTGTTAACGAATTGACAGTGTGCTGTTGTTTCTTCTCCACAGCCAGAGCACTTAGGGCTCGTACACATTACTGCGAATTCGCAACGCATCGCAAAATTCTGCGAGCTCGCGTTCCATTTTGAACTTTATTTACTAGAAGTTCCTGCGATGAGGCATCGCATAGAATCGCATCGCAGTTTTTTGTATGAGCCCTTAGGAAGCGGTGAAGGCTGGCCAACTCAGTGTTCTGATCATAATTTGACCTTCAAAAGTATAAAATGTATTTTTTAACAATATGGTCTAACTTCATGAATACATGAATTTGAATTCTAAAACACAACAAAACAAAGAACATACTTCCATATTTATCTACATAGTAAGTTGTTACGCTTTTACTGCTAAACTGCTTAGCAAATTTACGTGAATCTTGGTATGAAATCATCAAGGACGGTCATAAGCTACCTTTTGACGCGTTTACCAATATCTACGCAGGCAAAACCGCGGCTAAAGCTACCTAGTTTCCTTTATTAAAATATAAAGTTTTATAAGTTTACATCAAAACATAGGACACTTTTTGTCACGATAAGTCAAAACAAGCGGAACTTTGCGGGTAAGACCGCGGGGCAAAACTAACATCATAAAAATCTGTTTTGAAATCGACTCGATCAACGTTAGTTTTTTACAATTCCGGATTCTTTATAAAGATATAGGTACTACTAACTAGCTGTGCCCCGCGGTTTCACCCGCGTGAATGAAAATTCATACACTATCTTTATGAATTATAGCCTATGTGTTATTCCGATGTAGGTACCTATAAGCTACATTATTGTAATGTTTCATTAAAATCCAGGGCCTCGATTCAACTATTTAAGAGTTGCTTGAATTGACCGAATGAACTGCTTCATTATAATTGGCATTCTGCTAACTGTCATTACGATCATTATTGGTTATTAAGATCATTCTCTTCGAGAATTCAATGAGATTTTATTGTAGGCTTATCTGAATACGAAAATTAGGCACCATGACAAGTAAACTGACCGACCACTGACATGCATTTAAAACAGCTGAATCGAGGCCCAGTAGTTTTTAAGTGAAAGAGTAACAAACATCCATACATCCAAACAAACTATCGCATTTATAATATTAGTAAGGATTCCATGAATATACCTACTATACACAGTAAATAACTTATGTAAACAGAATACTAAACGAGTACTAGAATGTTCAGGGGCCCGATGCCGCTATTTTAAGTCAGTGAGTGGTGGGTTAATAAACGTTCCAGTGTACCTACTTGTTTTTGTGCCTAATTTTTTATTAGGCACAATAACAAAAACCCAGGAACGTTTATTAACCCACCACTCACTGACTTAAAATAGCGGACTCGGGCCCCAGGTGTTTTACGCAAGTTTGTAATTAAGTTTATGGTAGAATAAACACTAATTTCTATCGCTAGGAATTAACATTATTAATAGCTAATTATGAAGGTAGGTAGTAGTTAAATAACCCACCAATAGTAGGTATCTACGAATGGCCTACGTTATTGTAAGTATATTTAATTAAATAACAATTCATAAAACTATTTTCAAACATAAAAACATGGCTAGCGATTCCATTGGCAGTCAATGCCGTAAAAAATAATATACATACAGTTAACCGGTCAAGGTACCTACTTTAAAACTGATTTTAACCTAAATGAAGATGTAATATAACTTTATACAAAGTTTAATTATAAAAGTAACAACCAGAAACATTAATAAAATAGTTTTTACGTACTTTTGCCATCTTGAAGTTTCGTTTTTAATTGAGCACAACACAGTGCGCGCGAGTGCTGACAACTAACAATTTTGCCGGCCGGAACCTACCACCACAGATTATAAACATTGGCCAAAGATTATAGATGAAGATATGACACATGTAAATAGTGTGTTTATGCCTATTCAGATGTCTTCAGTATGTTGTTGGAGTCTGACTGTTCAATAGTAGAGTAGGTAGGTATCTATTTAAAGGTGCTTGACTTGACTAGCTTTTGCCGGCGGCTCCGCCCGCTTGGGTGTTGATTATCACAGCAAAAAGTACCTGAAATATCTCTCCTGAGAATTTAAACTAGCCCCATAATTTCGTTTCGTCCAAATTTCAGTTTAATAGTTTAGCAGAGTAAGCGTAACTGCAAGACAGGGGCCCGAGTCTGCTATTTACACTCTGTGTCAGTGTGCTCATAGTTGGCTCATAGTGGGACGATAGTGATAGATAGACATAGTGATTGGCATTCTACTAAGTTAGTAGAATGCCAATTATCGTAAAATCGTCCCACTATGAGCCAACTATGAGCACACTGACACGGAGTGTAAATTATAGCAGACTCGGGCCCCTGATAGACAGAGTTAAACTATTTTATAATATTATTATTATATAATTCGGCTTAGTACCAGCTATTGTAACTTTTCAGAGTTGTAAGTTATTTGGTCAAATAGCAACATAAGTCAGTGTTAAAAAGGCTTAAATTGTATTTAGCTGAGAAATGTATAGAATTAACGAATTTTTAACTGAAAATTTTTATATTTATTTTATTTAAGTATGTTGGTACTGGAAAATTTTAATTACTCAGATTCTAATTTTATTATTGTCACTAACTTTATTTTTTCTTTCTTGCGTTTATTAGTTATTTATGTAGATTATTTTAGCAATATTTAATTTGTTAATTCAATGCTATTGTTCACACCTATACCAACTAATAATGTACACCCTTTGGTATGTTATGGAGATCTCATTTATGTACCTGTTATCTTTATAAAATTACCTGTAAAGTAATAGTGTAGACTTATCAAACAAGCCCAAACGCGATGCGATTACGTCATTTAGTTAGAGACTTCCTCTGGCCACATTATATTGTCATCCAAACTTAACAGATACACAAAATTTCAGCTCAATCGGTTAAAGATATATCTGTTTCAAAATTAAGTTGCAAGATTCCACTCGTAACTGTTGGTACAAACGTGTACATTAAATGTTAAATAAAAGCTTGTAAATATATATTTTTTGGCGTGCTAACTGTTGTATTAGTACATACAAAGAAGACTATCCAGTAACTATACGCTAGTCTTTTTTCCATATTTAGCAAAATCTAGAAAAATATGCGAGTAACATAAAAATACTGCACGAGATCGTATGTACGGGAGCGGAGGACGGGCGTTGTGACGTCACGCGTTGATCGGGCGAACCAAAACTAAATTTAAGAATGCCCGACTTTAAAAATTCGTAAAAAATAGAGTTTTTGAGATATCGCTAAAATTTTTTCACCATTGTTTTTCTAATTTTTAGTTTGATTTTTCTAGATGATAAAAAAACATGCTCATCTTCGTCATTCAGTTGTGACTTAACATAATAAAAATACAAACATGAAGGTAACTCAGTACTTTAAGTAATAATTACTTACCTGTGTTACTCATCGTAATTATTAGCTCGTTACGTGTGGTCAAATTCGCAATAACTAAATAAAAATTGTAAAGCAATGACGCGCCGCTCGGGTGCAAGTATCCCCACCTTCATGCAGCTTAAGTTTATTGGGTAATTCAGGGTAACACGAATAAAAGGCTTTCGTTTCAAAGGCTTAAGTTATTGAAGGGGTTAACCCCTTCACGTGGTTACCATAATGAAGGTGTTAACCATTTCGCTGGGTTTCGAGGATGTAACTCGAACAAAAGGTAACACTGTGACATGAGTTACCCCATGTACGGGTTACTCTGTCAAAAGGCTTAACTCTAAAGCGGGGTTGTCCGGTCCCTGGTTAGACGATCTCCGTGGCCGAGTCGACACACCGGTTTTCAAAATGTCGCTAGCTCTGAGGTCCCGGATTCGATCCCCGGACGGGTTAATGTAGAAACCAACATTTCTACATTGCCTCGGGCTTGGTGTTTGTGGTACCTTCGTTGTCTCTGAATTCCAAAACACGCGTGCTATAGCTACTTACTTTGGGTTCAGAGCAATGTATGTGATGTTGTCCGCATTTATAGTAAGTTAGACAACATCTTATGGTTTAAGACATTTATTTTCTCAAAAGACACATAAATCACTTACAGAGAAAATTATATTTATAGAATACAATATGGCCGATTGGCGTAGTTAACTACGTACTAAGTTTATACAAACTTAAATCTTATTAACATTTATTAAGTAAAATCACAAAAATGTTGGGTATTCTTAAAAAACTACTACCATTCATACTAAGTCATATTTTGTTCGTTGCCAGTGCGCCGAAACAATAGATGTTTACTAAGGCCGCTCACATAGTGGATAAAATGAAACTGACTTTGAAGTTCGTTAAGGAAGATGTGTATATTATCAATTATGATTTTTTTATCTCATTTTTATGATCACAAGTAGCTTATGATTCATTTATTTTTTTATATTCATAAATAACTCATTTTTTTTTTTTACATGTTGTCCTCCGTTATTCGAAATTAAGACATAGTAAGAGAAAAACAAAAATGAAAACACTGTTAATATTGAATATTTTATTAGAAAACAAACCTAAAACTAATTACAGTTCCGATCAAAATAATTATTCAATATCGAAATTAGCCCCATTCTTCCAAATCAAGTGGTTCTCTGGGATATCCATTTTCGTTGCAACTTTTTCGAAAGGATAGTTCTCATGATCTTGCCAGAATACTGGCGTAACTGTTCGGTAGCCAATGTCGAAAGCAGCTATAGTCGCCATGTCAGCTTTGTCTATGGTGAAATCAAAGATGGACGCGTTTTCCAAAACTCTAGCTTTTGTGATTGTCTTTGGTATAGCAATTATGTTGCGTTGGTACTGGAAATTAAAGAAAAACTAAATTAATTACACGAGTAATTATACTTAAAAATTGTTTAAATTATTGAAATTTAAAATTGAATTCCGTGTTTTGGAAAGCACATTAAACTGTAGGTCCCGCTTGTCATACATCTTTGGCATCGTTAAGTCGATTCTGACAACCAGTCTTACTATGGGATACTGTGTTTCCCAGTAAAATGGGTTTTGGAGGTCAGATAGGCAGTCGTTCCATGTAAAATACGGTATTCAGCTGAATCCAGTACGAATGGTAGCTGACCTCAATATAGTTTGGGAAAAGGCTAGGCAGATGATGATAAGTTTAAATTATTGAAAGACCAATGCCTTCGTATCTAGGAAATTGTACTAGGATCAAAGTCAATAAATCATTTGAAGAAATATGTTTTGTTTGTTGATTTTTTTAGATTTATCCAAACGCCTTGTTGACACTTCGCGTGACCTAAAGGCTAGCTACTACCTTGGTCAAAGAATAAGCGTTGCCATACAACGTGGCAATGCCGCCAGCCTTTTGGGCACACTCCCAGTCGACAGCGATGTGGATGAATTTTGCGATGCCTTATTTTAGTTTATACGTTTTATTTAGTTTAATGGTTTTGTTTTTTATTCTTATTTCTGGTGTTAAGTTTTTATATTATTGTAAATATTTTAAGTTCAACAACAATCATCTTAGAATCTGATGAAGAAGGGCTCGTGGCTGAGTGTAGGCCGTACGGTTTGACCGATAATACAGGTTAAACCGCGCTTGCCGCAGTTGGTCCGTGGATGGGTGACCATTTTCAAACATACCGAGACCCCTCCGTGCTTCGGATAGCACGTTAAGCTGTAGGATCCGACTGTCATACTATGATCTTTGGCAGTCGTTGTTAAGTCAATTCTGACAACCAGTCTTACCATGGGATACTGTGTTGCCCAGTAACATGGGTTGTGGAGGTCAGATAGGCAGTCGCTCCATGTAAAATACGGTATTTAGCTGAATCCGGTAAGACTGGAAGCCGACCTCAACCTGGTTGGGAAAAGGCTCGGCAGATGCATCTTAGCATCTGATCTCATACTTGATCTAGATAAATATATTTTGTGCTACCTGTACATATTATATTTAAGGTTATCAAATGTATTTTTTGTAAATATCAAATAAGATAATTACATAGATTAGATATAATATACAGAAAGATTCTGAGCGGAAAGAGAGCCGTCGTGGCGTAAAATGGTACTAACATTATGATAACAGTAAAATCATTCGTTAGTGACCCTGACTGCTCTACCGGAGGTCTTGGGTTCGATTCCCACCCAGGACACATCTTTGTGTGATTAGCACAATCATTTGTTCTGTGTCTGGGTGTAATTTATCTATAATATGTATTTATTTAGAAATATTGAGCATTTTTATCAGTTGTCTGGTTACCATAACACAAGCTCTGCTTAGCTTGGGATCAAATAACCGTGTGTGAGTTGTCATTTACGTTTCTTCTCCACAGCCAGAGCACTTAGGAAGCGGTGAAGGTTAGGCGAATTAGGGTCGGTTCATTTCTGGCGGAGGGCGCGTCGCGTGTGTGTGGTTGCGTGTCAGCGGGGCGGGCGGATGCGTGGTGGGGCATTCAACCTTTCTCACTGAGCTGACGATGCGTTTGTGCGTCAGGTGCGAGGGGTTGGGTGTCTCACTGCGTGTTAGTCTGTTCTGACGCTGCACGGCCGGTGATGCCCGGTGCGTCTTCCGCCAGATAGAACCGATCCTTAGGGTGCTGTCGTTTTTGTATTGTAATTTTCTATTGACGTTGATAAGCGCTATTTTGTAGCCTAAATCAAATAAAGAATTTTGAATTTTGATTTTTTTGGCCGCCAATAATACCGACGAAAATAGTGTTATGATTATTGTTTTAATCTCAAATTTAGGAAATTTCGCGGCATTATTATTGAATTACATGAATATTCCAAATTTAATATCACCGTTTCGGGTCGGACAGGATTTTCTTAACACCCTGTATATTAACAACTTGTAACCAACACCTATGTTAAACAAATATTACATTTATTTCAGAAATTTAACTTAAAATATTTACAATAGTATAAAAACTAAGCCTACACAAGAAATAAGAAAAATTATAAACTAAATAAAACTAAGAACTAAAATAAGGCATCAAAAAATTCATCCACGTCGCTGTCGACTGGGAGTGTGCCCAAAAGGCTGGCAGAATTGCCACATTTTTTTCAATGTTTTCTTATCGAACTGATAACCTTCTCAGTTTAAAGTCGGTTAAAAGGTATTTTCTTACCAGGTATCGCAGTGCAATCTGCGTAACTGTCTTCCCATACTTTTTCCCCAATCCCACCATTGTGGGGTTATCCAGTTTGGGTTCCGGACTGTTTGGAGCGTCTCTGGAAGGTACCATGGTACCAAATGGTGAAAATGCCACCATTACTACATCCTGCGACTGGCAGTAGTTTACCAGGCCTTTTTGACCTAGATTCAGGTTAAGCTGGAAGAGAAAATGCGTGATTTTTAGTTTAGGTCATATCTTATGATGTTCTAAAGAAATGCGTCATAGTTGAAATAGTGCTTCTGACATAGAAATGAATTATTTTCTCTAAGAAAGTAAAATCGAAAATTATTTGGATCTCCCTTACTGATTAACCGACTTCAAAAAAGGAGGAGGCACACAATTGGACTGTATTTTTTATGTTTTTTACCGCATAACTTTCGACTGTGTGAACTGATTTTGATAATTATTTTTGTTCGAAAGTTACTGCTTCCAGTGTGGTCCCATTTCAATTTGGTTCAGTTTTGACAATGGGATCCATAAGAAATAAATATAAGACTTATTATGAAGTCGGTTTTTTAATGTAAGAATTATTTTGATATTTTATCCTGGGTCAACTCACACACTGTCATCTGTGTACTGTACTATAGTAACCAGACCCAGAACAAATGATCATGCTCATCACACAAACATTTGTCCTGGGTGGGAATCGAACCCACGACCGTCGGTATAGCAGTCAGGGTCACTAACCACTAGACCAACAGGCCATTTTAACTGACGGTTTTAAAATTAGTATTATAAGATTATTCTCTTTGATGTAAAAGACACTTCATGATAGTACTGTTTTTTTTGATAATTATTTATGTTTGTGTAGATCAAATCATGTCCGGTTTATATAAAATTGTCCGTACTATGTATTTGGTGATAACACAATGTTATGGTATTTTCGAGCTGGTCTGATGATGGAACCAGAAGTTGGCCATAGGAACTCTGTAACGAAACGACGCAGCCCCATCGTGTTTGGGCTTGTTTGATTTGTCTTCACTAGTACTATGAACTAAGCTGATTAAAAAATGTTTTCGAGACATACCTCGACCTGGTTGACCACTGGCTTGACCCCACAGTTGGACAACAGCCTCTTCATCTGGTCCAAATTGAAGTTTGATACTCCGATGGCCTTGACCAGACCCTTACGGAGAACGATCTCAAAACCGCGCCACGTTTCTAGGTAGTCTATTTTCTCATCTACTCCTTCTTGCTGAAATAGATTATAAAAAAGATATAGTATATCTGTCTATCCCTATAAGTCCGATATTTTCCTCTCAAAGCTATATATTTAAAAGCGGTAAAGAGTAAATCTGGTGTAGACAGTTTATAGCTCAAAATGAGTTAAAGAAATTATTGATAACCTATTTTTAAATTATTTAGTTAATATATCATTATGAGCTGAACTATTGTAAACTGACTCTATACCAGATGTACTCTTCAACCCTTTTGGATAGATATACCCTTTAGGTTACACCCTGTATGTTTATTACCGTCGAAAAACAGGTAACTACAGAATCGATGTTCCAAAATCGCAATAAAATTTATGTAACTAGAAAACAATACAATATACCGTAGAAGAACATTTCTTATATGTATATATGTCGTGGACTTTTGTGCATGAGGTTGCAGGTTTGAACCCAGGCAAGACCCAAAGTGGCTTTTTAAAATTGATATGTACCTTTTTAATTATTCTTAGACACAACTAACAAACAATGAAAGAAAACATTTTGAGGAAACCTAAATTCCAATAATTTGAATCTGAAATCACCCGCAGTGAGCAAGCGTGGTGATCAATGCTCGTTCCTTCTTTATATGGAAAGAGGCCTGTGCCCAGCAGTGGGACGTTTATAGGCTGGTATTAATATTGTTTTGTCCACAGAATACACAACCTTCTTAAAATTTCTGTGCTATTTTCCATGCTTCTCTTTTTTGCTCAATAAACACTACTTACCGAGATGGACATAGGCCAGTGCATGAGTACCAAATCGACGTAGTCCAGGTTAAGACGGCGGAGAGAGTCCCGCACTGACACCTCTACGTCAGCAGCGCGGTGGTAGTGATGCCACACCTAGAAACCACACGTCATATCGATAGAATTCTTTTTAGCGAAAAATTGCATATCAATTATTTAGATAACTCATTTTGAGCTGAAATTTTGTAAACTGACTCTATACCAGATGTGCTCTTCACCCCTTTTGGATAGATATACCCTTTTGGTAACACCTTGTATTTCTAAATACATGAGTATTATAGATAAATTACAACCAGACACAGAACATACTTTTGCAGTACGCTGTGTCTCGTGTGATATGGGTCTCAGTTAACCTACCATGAAACATACCTATGAACCATGAACACTAGTATGAACTAGTTTCGACGTAAGAATAATATCAAAACAGAGAGCGCCGTTTTAATAAAACTATCTAATACCCTTATATTATCGAAATCATCGATATTTATAAATAAATTCTGGCAAAAAAGCCCAGTAAATGAATGTACTTTTTTTCCTTGTGGGTGAGTGGTCGTAGTCATCACTTCAGGTGTTGGTGGCAACACTACACGCCGCCACTCTTCTCTGATGGCCGCCTTCCTCGTGTTGAATGTACTACATACAGCAAAAAATCTGTCAACGCTCGGCGCAAAAACAAATTACCACACTTTATACTAGCTATCTAAATTTTTTTCCTTTTTTTTCTCTCTATCTACAAACCTTAGTAGTGACAAAGAGATCTTCTCTCTTGACGACGCCATCTTTGATCTTCTGGTTGATGACCTGCCCGACTTCCGGCTCAACTCTATATAGGTGAGCCGTGTCTATGTGCCGGTAGCCGATGTCTATGGCATAGGACAACGTTTCCACTAGCTTGGGAAACCCTTCCGCAATAAATTTTAACTAGAAAAGAAAAATGCTGTTAAAAGCCAAAATTTATCGAGTGACATAAACAGTTACACATAATTTTTATACAGATCTTTCTTTACGTAGTAATGAAGTCCGGCCGCTGAGAGAATGCGTTCCTGACACATGTCAGTTAATCTTGATTTGTATGTTGTGTAACTTGGTTTAATGAATTGTTAAGAATTATATTATTGGAGAAAGAAGTGATAGTAATGTTTAGTAAATTCTTCGCCACATTAAAGTTATAATCTTCCTGTCAGGGACACATTCTCTTGTCAGCCAGGTGTGAGCAGGTGAATTAGGGTCAGTTCATTTCTGGCGGAGGGCGCGTCGCGTGTTGCCAGTTGCGGTGCGTTTTCCGCCCGATATGAACCTACCCTTAGAGTGTTGTCTATTTTGTAATATTGTGTATGACTTTCGATAAGTGCTACTGTTTAGCCTATAATAGTATAGAGATTTTTGAATTTTGATACAAAAGGTGGGTTTTAAAACTCTAAATAGGTACTTACATTATCATCTAAGCCGAGCCAAGTCCCATAGCCCAGCGCTGGGATCTCTAGCCCATTGTTCATTTTAAAGGTCGGAATGTTTACCTGAAATAAAATACAGGAAAGTTAAATAAACTAGCATTTTCCCAAGCTATGTTGGGGTCGGCTTCCAGTCTCACCGGATTCAGCTGAACACCGTATGTTACAGAGCGACTGACTATCTGACCTCCACAACACATGTTACTGGGTAACACAGTATCCCATAGTAAGAGTGGATGTCAGAATTGACTTAACGACTGCAAAAGAGTAACGTATGACAGTCGGGACCTACTTCTTAACGTGTTATTGGAGGCATGGAAAGGTCTCGGTATATAAATAGTTGTTTTACCCATCCACGGAGAATCCTCGGAAACCGTTGCTTAGCCTGCTTTAAGTACCTACCTAGATTTTTTTTCAGCCTGTATGTTTTTTATTGTTAATAAATTTAGTTAAACCAGACATTAAATATTTTTAACAACGTTTAGGTACGTACACAAGTGGGAGATTCTTATTATAGTAATTCTAAAATAAAACAAACTTCAAAATAAGTCTTATATTTGGATCCCACTTTCAAAACTGCCGGGAAGCACCAGCTTTTAAATAAAAAAAAAGAATCATCAAAATCGGTTCACCTTTCAAAAGTTCTGTGGTAACAAACATAAAAAAAAATACAGTCGAATTGAGTACCTCCTCCTTTTTTGAAGTCGGTTAAAAAAATATATCTTTATGTAAACTGTCTTGGGTCATTACTGTCAGGGTTTTTAATTTGGTTGATGTATCATCTCTTTTTATTATAAAGTTTAATCTGTATATGTAACAGATAAACTGGTTATGCAAGAAAGAAAACAAGAACTCCCAGTCTTTGATAAACTTTGAACTGTAATGATTAATATATATATTACGGATACGGAGACACGGAAAGCTTAATAATTGGAGAATTTAATATGAAATGTACGGACTACACTAATAATAATAATGTCGTACTGAGCGTCAAGGACCGCAGGGATGTATGGCAAAGCAAGGAGCTACACGGACGCTTTTATCGGTCCCTTCATGGGCCCGATGTAGATTTCTTGGCGTCCGTGGCCTGGCTACGCTTCGGTGATCTCTTTGGAGAAACCGAAGGGTTTGTATGTGCAATTATGGACGAAGTTATCATGACGAATAATTACCGAAAATATATAATAAAGGACGGGACAGTGGACATATGTCGGGCATGTCACTGTCCGGGTGAGTCCATACGACATATAATTTCCGGTTGTTCTCGTCTTGCTAACAGCGAATACTTGCACAGGCATAACCAAGTGGCCAGAATTATCCATCAGCAGCTTGCTTTGAGATACATACTTGTGGAAGCTGAGGTTCCGTACTACAGGTATGTTCCCGACCCAGTTCTCGATAATGGTCATGTCACATTATACTGGGACCGATCTATCATCACTGACAGGACTATTGTAGCCAATAAGCCTGATATAGTGGTGATAGATCGATCAGAGCGACGGGCGATGATTGTTGATGTAACGATTCCGCATGACGAGAACCTCGTGAAAGCTGAAAAAGAAAAACAAATGAAATATTTGGATTTAGCGCACGAGGTTGTCGACATGTGGGAGGTGGACTCAGCAATCATCGTCCCGATAGTCATTACAGCCAATGGCATAATAGCCAAGAGCCTCGACCAACACCTCAAGAGGCTCTCGTTAGGCATCTGGGTCAAGGGTTTGATTCAGAAAGCGGTACTTCTCGACACGGCCCGTATCGTGAGGAGGTTCCTCTCTCTGGAGCCCTAACCACCGGCAGCTTGGACCCTGTCCCGAGGCCGGTTGGACACTATATTTTATATTTTTAAATGTATATTTCTTTTTTTTATATATTTAAAAATGTATTTTATATGTTTATTGTGAAATAAAGAAATAATAATAAAACCCCTCGGGGCAAGTCGTTACCTCATCATGAGAATAACGCAATACCTGAGGGCATATTAACTTGCTTTTTCCAACCTTGAGATATAAATAAAAACTGTATCTGAAGGTATATGTAGGAGCAAACATCCGCAGGGCAGCTTGTGGCGAGCTGTTTGTGAGTAGCGACACAACGGACCTGACTGCCTCAGGGGGCCACTCTTTAGGAGGGCTCCCAGCTCTTTCTTGCCTTAACTGGCTGGCTAGAGAGGGGCCGCTAGAGCTATATGCTCGGGGGTGGAAGTGTCTAATGGCATAATAGCGAGGAAACCCGCTCCGGGCCGCTTCTGTGACCCGTGATGGTGAAATCGGGGCCGCACCGCTCGACACCCCTAGCCGCTCGCACTGGTGTTGCCCCTCGCTGCCTATCGTAGCGGCTGTTTCGGGGGGCCCATCTGGTGAGCTGGCGAGTCACCACCTGCCTATTTGATTGCATATACATGTATTGAAAGGCAGGTGCCATAGTATCCGATTTTATTTAAATATCCAATCCACTTAACACGCGCTCGCCACAATTCACAATAGTTCTGTAGCTCCCTTGGGCCGTTCATGTCTGTTCTCCCATAGGGCAGGGATGAATGGCCTCTGGTAGATGCCCCATCCCATATTAGATTAAAGTTCTCAACAAGGCAGCTGAGTGCTGGATCTGTATCCCCACGTAAGCCTTTCAAAGGACCGGGTCTCTTCTTCTGAAGATATCCCGTGAAAATAAAGAGATACATAATAATAATAAGGCTCTTCGGTGTAGTCCCGAAGAGCCTTCAGCCCAACCTTAATTTACTCCAAATGCCCAAAACCACACTTACAATCTTACAGAAAGCTACGCTTTTAAACACATGCAGCCTCACACGCAAGTTCCTTGCCTCATCATCATCAACATAAAATTATAGCTTTCACACTTGGCCACGGCCCGTGTGTTCTTTTTCTAGGTCCTACCTCTTTAAAAAGAAAGACCGAAATACGGAAAAATTCAAATAATAATAATAATAACATCCCGGGACAACTCACACACGGTTATCTGATCCCAAGCTAAGCAGAGCTTGTGTTATGGTAACCAGGCAACTGATAAACATACTTATATATTTCTAAATGTATTTATTTCTACATGTTATAGATAAATTTCACCCAGACAACCAGAACAAATGATCGTGCTCATCACACAAACATTTGTCCTGGGTGGGAATCGAACCCACGACCCCCGGTATAGCAGTCAGGGTCACTAACCACTAGACCAACAGGCCCGTCAAACACTAACACAACTAGCACTAACTAGCACTGAGCTTGGTGCTGCGGGCGAGCATCCCCGCTGCTCCTCGATTCAGCTATTTTAAATGCATGTCTTTGATCGGTCAGTGTAATTGTCACTGTGCCTAATTTTCGTATTCAGATAGGCCTACAATAAAATCTCATTGAACTCTCGAAGAGAATGAAGGTAATGACCAATTAATGAACGTAATGACAGTTAGCGAATGCCAATTATCGTAAAAAAATACCAATTGAAGCAGGTCATTCAGTCAATTCAAGCAACTCTTAAATAGCGAAATGAGGCCCTGGTGTTTTTCAAGAGAATTTACAAACGTTAATGCTTTCAAAATGGCCGATGTATTATACAGACATCCAAACATCCATTCTTCTTTCGAGTAAATATAACGCTATGGTCCGGCCGCTGAGAGAATGCGTTCCTGACAGGTGGTGGTCAACAAGAAGTTATAACTTTCATGTGGCAAAGAATTTACTAAACAAAAACTGGCCAAGTGCGAGTCGGACTCGCGCACGAAGGGTTCCGTACCACCGTCGTACGAGAGCCCCCCTTAAATATTCATTTTATGTGGTTTTTAGTATTTGTTGTTATATATATATATATATATTGGCCACAGCATCCTTGCAGATGATGGTTGCAGCGCTTGTGGGTTCATAAGTTATTTCTGCAGAGTCTCCGGTGGCTGTAAAGCCCTATAGCTGCACGACATTTTTTGCCGCATCTGTTGCAGGTGAAGCGTGAGTCTGTAGGAGGTGATCGGGCCAGACGAAGTCTTTGTTATAGCGGCAACGGAAATACATCATTTGTGAAAATTTCAGCTTTCTAGCTATCACGGTTTATGAGATACAGCCTGGAGACAGACAGACAGCGGAATCTTAGTAATAGGGTCCCGTTTTACCCTTTGGGTACGGAACCCTAAAAATTACTATCACTTATTTGCCCTATAAACGAATAATATCATTCAAAACTATTCATGTTGCCACGTTACAATGAGTAATATAACACGGTTTTGATTTCCCCTCATAAAACAAGACCAACTGGGGCCCGAGTCTGCTATTTACACTCCGTAACAGTGTGCTCATAGTTGCATCGTCCGGCGGCGCTCGGGCCCTCTCGGGTGCACTCGGGCCGGTTCGGGCGCGTTCGGGCGGCCCGAACAACTGTGCAACTATGAGCAAACTGTTACGGAGTGTAAATAGACTCGGGCCCCTGACATGTGTCAGGAACTCATTCTCTCAGCGACCGGACCTCAGTGGGTTTCTTTTATATTTTTTTCATGTTATTTTTATTGTTAACGAATTGACAGTGTGCTGTTGTTTCTTCTCCACAGCCAGAGCACTTAGGGTTCGTACACATTACTTCGAATTCGCAACGCATCGCAAAATTCTGCGAGCTCGCGTTCCATTTTGAACTTTATTTACTAGAAGTTCCTGCGATGAGGCATCGCATAGAATCGCATCGCAGTTTTTTGTATGAGCTCTTAGGAAGCGGTGAAGGCTGGCCAACTCAGTCTTCTGTTCATAATTTGACCTTCAAAAGTGTATTAAAATGTATTTTTCAACAATATGGTCTTACATCATGAATAAATGAATTTGAATTCTAAAACACAACAAAACAAAGAACAAGACCTATTTTTATCAGGTTTTCATTTATTTAGTTAGCAGTTTAGAAATTAATTTTATACTTATTTAGTCTAGGTAAGTATGTTAGACGAGTTACATACCTACGTAGTTACGTAAATAGTATCAAATAATTCATGCATTTCCTATTCATAAAAAAGATAAAAGATAATTTATTTTGTAAAACATGGGTGTATGTGTACAAA
Source organism: Autographa pulchrina (assembly GCA_905475315.1). NCBI lineage: Eukaryota > Metazoa > Arthropoda > Insecta > Lepidoptera > Noctuidae > Autographa > Autographa pulchrina. Next base: position 5,846,544 of record FR997789.1, on the reverse strand, counting down.
GCAGATGATTGCAAAATAAGGTGAAAAAAATAATAATTATCAGACCCTAACATGTTTTGCCTAGGATAGGCTACAAATGGTTTTTGTTTTTTTTTTTTATATATTTAACAGAAGCGTCATACTTCCATATTTATCTACATAGTAACTTGTTACGCTTTTACTGCTAAACTGCTTAGCCAATTTACGTGAATCTTGGTATGAAATCATCAAGGACGGTCATAAGCTACCTTTTGACGCGATTACCAATATCTACGCAGGCAAAGCCGCGGCTAAAGCTACCTAGTTTCCTTTATTAAAATATAAAGTTTTATAAGTTTACATCAAAACATAGGACACTTTTTGTCACGATAAGTCAAAACAAGCGGAACCTTGCGGGTAAGACCGCGGGGCAAAACTAACATCATTAAAATCTGTTTTGAAATCGACTCGATCAACGTTAGTTTTTTACAATTCCGGATTCTTATAAAGATATAGGTACTACTAACTAGCTGTGCCCCGCGGTTTCACCCGCGTGAATGAAAATTCATACACTATCTTTATGAATTATAGCCTATGTGTTATTCCGATGTAGGTACCTATAAGCTACATTATTGTAATGTTTCATTAAAATCCAGGGCCTCGATTCAACTATTTAAGAGTTGCTTGAATTGACCGAATGAACTGCTTCATTATAATTGGCATTCTGCTAACTGTCATTACGATCATTATTGGTTATTAAGATCATTCTCTTCGAGAATTCAATGAGATTTTATTGTAGGCTTATCTGAATACGAAAATTAGGCACCATGACAAGTACACTGACCGACCACTGACATGCATTTAAAACAGCTGAATCGAGGCCCAGTAGTTTTTGCGTGAAAGAGTAACAATCATCCATTCATCCAAACAAACTTTCGCATTTATAATATTAGTAAGGATTACATGAATATACCTACTATACACAGTAAATAACTTATGTAAACAGAATACTAAACGAGTACTAGAATGTTCAGGGGCCCGATGCCGCTATTTTAAGTCAGTGAGTGGTGGGTTAATAAACGTTCCAGTGTACACTACTTGTTTTTGTGCCTAATTTTTTATTAGGCACAATAACAAAAACCCAGGAACGTTTATTAACCCACCACTCACTGACTTAAAATAGCGGACTCGGGCCCCAGGTGTTTTACGCAAGTTTGTAATTAAGTTTATGGTAGAATAAACACTAATTTCTATCGCTAGGAATTAACATTATTAATAGCTAATTATGAAGGTAGGTAGTAGTTAAATAACCCACTAATAGTAGGTATCTACGAATGGCCTACGTTATTGTAAGTATATTTAATTAAATAACAATTCATAAAACTATTTTCAAACATAAAAACATGGCTAGCGATTCCATTGGCAGTCAATGCCGTAAAAAATAATATACATACAGTTAACCGGTCAAGGTACCTACTTTAAAACTGATTTTAACCTAAATGAAGATGTAATATAACTTTATACAAAGTTTAATTATAAAAGTAACAGCCAGAAACATTAATAAAATAGTTTTTACGTACTTTTGCCATCTTGAAGTTTCGTTTTTAATTGAGCACAACACAGTGCGCGCGAGTAGCTGACAACTAACAATTTTGCCGGCCGGAACCTACCACCACAGATTATAAACATTGGCCAAAGATTATAGATGAAGATATGACACATGTAAATAGTGTGTTTATGCCTATTCAGATGTCTTCAGTATGTTGTTGGAGTCTGACTGTTCAATAGTAGAGTAGGTAGGTATCTATTTAAAGGTGCTTGACTTGACTAGCTTTTGCCGGCGGCTCCGCTTGCTTGGGTGTTGATTATCACAGCAAAAAGTACCTCAAATATCTCTCCTTAGAATTTAAACTAGCCCCATAATTTCGTTTTGTCAAAATTTCAGTTTAATAGTTTAGCAGAGTAAGCGTAACTGCAAGACAGATAGACAGAGTTAAACTATTTTATAATATTATTATTATATAATTCGGCTTAGTACCAACTATTGTAACTTTTCAAAGTTGTAAGTTATTTGGTCAAATAACAACATAAGTCAGTGTTAAAAAGGCTTAAATTGTATTTAGCTGAGAAATGTATAGAATTAACGAATTTTTAACTAAAAATTTTTATATTTATTTTATTTATGTTGGTACTGGAAATTTTTAATTAGCTACTCAGATTCTAATTTTATTATTGTCACTAACTTTATTTTTTCTTTCTTGCGTTTATTAGTTATTTATGTAGATTATTTTAGCAATATTTAATTTGTTAATTCAATGCTATTGTTCACACCTATACCTACTAATAATGTACACCCTTGGGTATGTTATGGAGATCTCATTTATGTACCTGTTATCTTTTATAAAATTACCTGTAACAACACTAAATAAATATTCTATTCCATAATGTTTTATTCTAAAAAGTACCTATTGTTCTTTCTGTAGATTTCCTGATCTTTGACGAGACACGAAGCCGTGTTTATAAAATAGAATGATTCTAATTTAGCAAACGTCTGTCATTGTTTTGATGGGAAGTAAAGATAAAACTATTTGCCGATGTGACAACACTAATAGATGCTCTCCGATTTTAATAACTATATGTTGTATCTTAGATTCAATTATATATTTTTTTTACCTTGTGCTTTTTTTTAAAGATTTTTATGCCTGTGTAATTGTAATTCATAGATTTATAAAATAATTTAAATGTCTTATCCTGTAGGTTATTCCTATGACATTCTATTTATGTATGTATAGTGTAAAATTATAATGTAATAGGCCGGATATTGGAATTCATGTTTACTTAAAAATATTTAAAATTATTTTAGTAATAAATAAAATAGCATCATGAATGCTACTCGCGTCTCACAAAAAAAATATTTTTATTTTACTAGATTTCTTGATTTTTATTTAACTAGTTCAGCGCCATCTTTATACGTGAGCCTATACTAATCTAGTAGTAGTAACATCGAACATTGTAATCATAACACTACTCGCCACTAGATGTCTCTCAACCCAACCTTGTAAAGTTAAAACCTTTTCTACTCCTCCACAGATGGCGCCACCAGTCCCAATTCATTCAACAAGCCAAGATTATTATCTTGAAAATTGCTGCGAAAGATACATATTTTGGTCAGTCGGCGAAACGTTTCATTGAATCATATTATACACATCAAGACGTATCATTACACTCAATATACGATCTTTATTGCACTGTTTTCTTTTATTTTTGTTCCTATTCATAGTTCATTAATGTATTCTTGAGTAAGTCGAGGTATATTAATACTAATTGTACATTATTATCGGGCGTTTCGTTAAAAAACTGGGCGTAATGAGAAGCAACGTAGTAATTTAAGAAACAAAAGTCCTGAGAATCTGTTTCTATTAAATATTTTCGGATTTATTTACTGTTTTTTTTGGGCACGAAATTACTAGGTGTGATTTTAACTGTTCTAAATTAGTAGCTATAGGTAAATAATAGGGCGCTACTTATTAAACATACGTAAGTATGTATTAAAGACAGGCTTTACAATTCTATTAATTCTCATGTTATTTTCGTGAGAAATAGTAACTTCAAAGAAATAATTTAAATAAAAATATTAAAGACTCCATCTACGTAGGATGTCTTTTTCTAATAAATGGTTAATTAATTAGGTACCCACGACACATTATTAATTTATCAAAAATGTATGCCTATCTCCTAAATAGTAAGTTTTCTTATCTAAATTAGAAGTAGATACCTATTCATTTATTAAGTAATATTCGAAATATTCTAAACTAGATTCCCGCGGTTTCACCGGCCCTTTAGCTATCCTCCAAAGGTAGCACTGAGGAGCAGCATTTTTTTACCTACCCTATAAGCAAAGTTATTTACATCCAGCTTGTAGTTTCAGAGGTAAGAGAGATCAAACAAATAAACACATCAGTTTTATTATAAAGAGTAAATACTTTTGAATATGATACGCTATTAAGCCATAGACAATAAAAGTGAGAATCGCTTTCAGAAAATTAAAATAAGGAAAATAATTAATTTAAATTCAAAAAAGGTACAGTTCCTAAGAGTTTTTTCATCAGAAGTCTCGAATGTACCAAAGTGACTCGTTAGTTAGTTTTTTAATTAAAACCGGGGCAAAGTTATGTGTTACATTTTCCGTGTTTTTATGCGAAAGAAAGACTTATTCACAGTCAGCTAAGATATTTGAAGTTCGTTTGAATTGGACGAGTTACTGGCGCCAGTAGTGAAGGAAATGTAATGCGCCTCTAAAGTTAAATTATTTTAAAGAATCAGGGTACGTATTTTTTATTTTAGTTTTCATCTCTTTACTCTTCCTTATTATTTATATACCCGAGAAAATCCCTATAGAATACATACTGTTTATAATTTTTTTTTTTTTTTCCTTAGCCTGTACTTTCCCACTGTTGGGCAAAGGCCTCCCCCAATTCCTTCCATACTACCTTATCCCGCGCCACCTCGAACCAGCCCTCACGGTATGCGATGTAAATAATAAGTATATAAAATATGTCGCGATAAAATTCTCAGTATATTTACTAAAAATATATGTAGGTAAGTACCAACTAAATTGTAATAGACTACAACAACAACTACATTGATTCGTTATTTCTAACGCATAAAGTAAGGTACAGACAGAAGTATAAACACATTACTTTTGAACGTCAGATTGTGGTTCATGTACTGTGTAGACATTATATCTTTATGTAGTTCAACAGCATTATAAACTCACAGAAAGATAATTTAATTTAAAATATTCGTTAATTTACGACGACTTATTGGTAGGTACTAAAACTTAGTTAAGCCTAGAAAGAAGAAATAAAACGATGAACTATATAATTAAATTTCAATAACCCTGAACTAGGAAACGTCATATTAAAACCTGAAGGGCCTTATTACAAAAGATGGTTTAAACCAAGACTAAGGTAAACCCAGGTTTAAAATATACCCATCACTTTCTTATGTCATATAACAAAAAGAGACGGGGCTATTCTAAAACCTCGGTTTTTCTTAGACCATCTTTTGTAATAAGGGGGAAAAGTTTTATTTTTAAAAACATAATATTTGTTTCAATTACAATAAAATAAAAAACAAGATGACTGAACTAAATAATTCTTTATGACTTTCAATATTATATTTTATATAACTTATTTTATAGCTATTTGTATTTGCATAAAATGTCGCAATAATATATATTATAATAGAAATATAAACGAAATTCGTTTCCGTGCATATTTTCATTTAACTGAAAATAATAAAATGAATAGGTTTTCTGTGTTGTACTGTTTATTTGCAATTTTGACTGGCCTGTTGGTCTAGTGGTTAGTCACCCTGACTGCTATACCGGAGGACGTGGGTTCGATTCCCACGCAGGGCAAATGTTTGTGTGATGAGCACAATCATTTGGTCTGTGTCTGGGTGTTATTTATCTATAACATGTATGTATTTAGAAATATATTATTATAAGTATGTTTATCAGTTGTCTGGTTACCATAACACAAGCTCTGCTTAGTTTGGGATCAGATGACCGTGTGTGAGTTGTCTCAGGATATTATTATGCCTACTTCCTCATAGTCCGATGGGCTGGCACGACCGGCGAGAGATCACAAGGAGGACACACGGTTTTTATTAAATCGATTACAAGCTTCCTTATTGTAGGACAGCTATTTATAACAGCGACTGATGTATTAAAAAGAGAGCACCTTTAATGAATTGCGGCGTTTAGTTGACTAAAGAGGCCCTTAAATTTAAGTTTAGTTTAAGTTATTATAATGTCGTGGTGGCCTAGCGGTTCAATGAACGGATTTGTATGCACAAGGTTGCAGGTTCGAACCCAGGCAAGTACCAATGTGGCTTTTTCAAAGTTGTAATTATTCTAAGACCCTTCTGACAAACGGTGAAGGAAAACATTGTGAGGAATCCTGGATTCCAAAATTGGGATCTGAAATCGCCAATCTGCAGAGAGTAAGCGTGGTGATAAATGCTCGTGCCTTCTCTATATGGGAAGACGCCTGTGCCCAGCAGTGGGACGTTTATAGGCTGGATTATATTAAGTTATTTACGAATGCTTTGCTAACACTCATGTTTTCTTTGTCAGTTGAGAGTGTGAAGTAGGTATAAGCATTTTTAAGACACTAATACGGTAATAAATATATTACTAGCTGTGCCCCGCGGATTCACCCGCGCGAATGACAATTCATACACTATCTTTATAAATTATAGCCTATGTGTTATTCCGATGTATAAGCTACATTATTGTAGTTTCATTAAACTTCATTCAGTAGTTTTTGCGTGAAAGAGTAACAAACATCCATACATCCAAACAAACTTTCGCATTTATAATGTTTGGATTTGTAAACCTTTAAGACCGTTCAAGGTTCACGTTGCGTTTAAACATTCGGTTATAATAATAATACCAGCTCATAAACGTCCCACTGCTGGGCACAGGCCTCTTCCCATATAGAGAAGCCACGAGCATTGATCACCACGCTTGCTCATTGCGGGCGATTTCAGATCCCAATTTTTGGAATCCAGGTTTCCTCACGATGTTTTTCTTCACCAGTATTCGGTTAGTTCTATCTATACATCAATATATTTTAGCCTATTTTGGATCCAAATGCTGGGCAAACGCTCCCTCCTCTTCTTCAAAAGATAATATAAACAATATATATTTCGTTACTAGCATACTTTACTGGATCAAACAACTCGACCATCTGAACACAGCACCATCTTGGAAGCCACTTAAAAAAGGTGACTAATTAAAAATCTCCCTTCGAGGGATGTTTTTACTTTTTTTCATCCCTCTCAAATTATTGCAAGGGGGATGAGCCCCCATTTTGTTAGACTTTAAATGTTTTACAAAAGTATTTTATGCTGTACAAACAAGACATTTTGGGAATTAAATATTTTATTTCATTACAAAATTATTCTATTTCTCGTTTTTTTTTGTGTTAGGTAAAAGATTTTAATGAATAGATTTTGCTATAAGTATTACCTAAACAGATAGGCAAAAGTAAAATTGACTGAGTTTTCTATCAACAATATTGTTTATTGTCGTTCAAAAATATTTCTGGTAGAGTTGTTACATAAACATTTTTTTTTATGTATCCTGTTTAGTTTCCCAGTGTTGGGCAAAGATCTCCCCCGTCAGACTCCAGACTTTTCTGTCTCGAGCCACATGACACCAATCACTTAAGAAGCGATCGATGTCATCCCGCCACCATCTCCTCGGCCTGTCTCGTCTGCGAGTTCCGGTATTAGGGGTTAGCTATTTTCGCCCATCCGTCCCGAGTCATACGGCAAACGTGTCCAAACCAGCTCCACTTCAACTTGGCTGTTTGAACTCCTACATCTGCGATTTGTGATGCAAACAAATAAGTATAAAATTTGATTACGGTAACAATATATTTCAGAGATTAAAACCGACAATAGACGGAATAACTACTGACTAAAGAATATTTATTGCATTACTTAACTCAGAAGACTTTTAATAAAGAACGAGAACTTCTTAATTTCTATCTAATAAAAAATTAAAAGCGTTAACTTTGTTAGTAACACTTAGTTCTCAAAAGTTTAAGTTAAATCTTTAATTGTTTAAATATGTAAAGCTTATAAGGTACCTTAATACTGCTATTTAAATAATGGTAACTAGTACCAAGATAACTACAAATTATTTTAGAAGACAGTATCGAAAATTAATTTCGATTGAAATTCTCACACAAACCATGAGAAAAGTCCGTAAATATAATTTATTTCTGCATTGTAATAAAATATCTAAAAAGGTGAAACTTGAAAAGATCTTTTTTAATATTTTGCGTATTAAATTAACCCAAATACCTGCGTAAAACAAAATCATCCGTGAAACCAATTATAATTACGAAAAAACTCTCCACCAAAGACAAACTACGAAATTTTCCACTTTAAATCCAAAACACAATTCCGAGAACTCCAAAAATAAAATCCCCGAAACCAGAGACAAGAAAATATCAACATTTCACTAATTAAACCCACCCATTGCTTACAATATGGCAGCGAGATTGTCCTATCACAAAAAAGTTATTCAATTAAGACGCGAAAAATCACGATTTCAATACATTGACGAACAAACAGACAGACATTACAATATAATAAACTGCCGACTAAATATAATAAAACCAAAAGTATAAATAGGAAAAAAATTACTCGGCGCCCCGCCCAGTTGTGGGAGAGTCGAGACCACGCCTAAAAGAGGGGGGCAGCCTACGTGCATTCGCCAGTCGACTTCGATTCGCGCAAAGAGTCAGCGTTCGAAACGTAACCTCTTTTGTAAAAATTCAATTATCTGTCAAAATTATTTTTAATCTGCATTTTTTTTTGTAGTACATTTACCGCGCGTTTTTGACAATTCCGTTTTAGTTTTAATTTCGAGCGCGTTCGGTTTGTGTCCGTGTGTTTAGTGAGTGAGTGGACGGTTTGTTCAGTTTTCTTTGTTGGAGATATTGTTATTATGAAGGATTGTTTTCGTGTTTCTAGCGGGATTTTATAGAAACGTAAGTACTTATTTTTACCATTTTTTTCTAATTCCCGTAATGTTTTTTTTTAAAAAAAGCTAATTAATCAAATGTTTAGCTTCAATGTACTATTTATTTATGAGTATTATGCAATAGTTTATACACAATAAACATAAAATCTAAATACGTATTCTAAACTAAATATTTCACGGAACCATGATTTATGCTCTATTTAAATGCTGTGATAAATTATGGCCGATACATTTGCGGTGCTAATTAATTTATTGCATTTAAAATGTATTCTGTCATATATTATTGTGTGGGATTATGATTGATTATCCTTTTTAATTTAGTATTAAATCATATTTAATGTTTGCGTCGCTAGCCGGTAAATCGAAGATATTTAGAAAAGGTATAGTTTAGATTTATTTGTATCTTTATTTATCGCAAATGGTTTATATAAATTACAATTAGCAGCTACAGTTGATTAAATAATGCCGTGTAATGACAATATTCTGTCAAAATAAAACCCAAAAATAATATCTAATTAGCCTCCTTGCTCTATATTCTAGATTAAAAAAAAAACGTATTAAGTATTATGTCTATGACCATAAAATGGCACGAAATAAAAAATAAAACAGTCAGGAATTAAGATGTATTTTGCAAATAAAAATGCATTTTTAAGAATAAAATGTCGGTCAGAAAAGGCGATAATTTATAACGAACAAATTTATGTAGTTTTATTCAAATTGGTATTTTTGCGTTGAACAGAACAAGCTGGTTTTTTATTGCGTGAATTATACAGCCTATGTTTATTAAAAAAATGTTTTATTGTTTGTTGTTTTTATATTAATTCTGGCTTGTTTTGCGGCAGAAATTTAACTTAATAATAAGCATCCAATAGGATCTTGTAATAAGGTAGATTAGATAACAAATTGAGTTGACTTAAATGCGTAAAATTTTGGACAAAATAAACTTTTTAGTCTAATAACTATATCAAATAGAATAACCGTTATCTGAATATCTCAAATTATTTGTAAGGAATAGAATAATAAGTTAAATGTTTTATTAATTGTTACTATACCTAGTAAAAAGGTGCGGGATTATAATTAATGTACTTCTGACCAAATCTCGGTCAAGCCGCCTTTCCTAATTGACCGGCCATTTAGGTTTAGTTAAAATATGAGGTAAGAGGATATAGAACTGCCTCGTTGGCCTAGTGGTTCTAAGCGCAACTGCTACGCTAGAGGTCTTGAGTTCGATTCCCAAGTCGACCAAGGTGTTATTGGGTTTTTCTATGAAATTCTCAGTAGCAGGTCGGAGTTTGGATTTGTGCCCGGTTAGTGGCAATAGGCTCGCCCCCTATTACATGGGACCTAAACATACCGGCGAACTGTGGGTGTACATTAGTACACCTCTGCCTAACCCTTCGGGGATACAGGCGTGATGGTAGATATGTTATGTAAGAGGATAAGGTTGTAAGGAAAGAATTGGGGACAAATTGTTTGGAGTAATTATATCGGAAAAAGTAAAGAGTAGAAAAAAAAACACCTAGGTACGTATCTACGCAAAAAATACGCTTAATGACGTATTATACAACATAATTTATATAAGTATTTAATATTCCTATTATTAAAATAAACCAAAAATAAACAAAAAATATATAAAAACTAATCAATAATCTAAATTAATTTAGTCCCCTCATTCAGTTTACAATTACCGTAAGTATAAATAAATAAAGCAATAAAATTAAAACAATGTAACATATACAAACATAATAAATATTAATGCATAATAATGTTTTTAAACAATTAATCATTTTAACAGAATAATTAATGTAAATCGATCGCCATTTTGTTTACGCAGCCGCTTATGTTTATACAATATGGTTCAAGTGAGCATAGGAACTTGTATTATAATTATCTTTTAACTGTCAGTTAAATATAACTGTTTTAAGTAAGAATAACTAATCTTTTTTAAAAGAAGCTGTAGAAAACTGATGATTTTTAAAGAAATAAACATGAGATTCTCAAAAAATCGCTTCAAAATCGGTTCGTCCGTTTAAGAGCTGTGACACCTCAAACAATTAGCGCAAACATAGACGTGGTGTTTAAAATTACAAAAATTGTCTTTACTCCTACAGGGTTATAAAATAAATAATTCTTACAAAAAAAAACCGACTTCAAAATAAGTCTTATATGGTTTTCTTATGGATCCCACTGTCATAACTGGACCAAATTAAAATGGGACCACACGGGAAGCACCTTTCAAATAAAAAAAAGAATCATCAAAATCAGTTCACCCAGTCGAAAGTTATGAGGTAACAAACATAAAAAAAATACAGTCGAATTGAGGACCTCCCCCTTTTTGAAGTCGGTAAAAAAAATGTTTATTTTTAATTTTCCTCAAAGTCAAATAAATACTATTGTCAAATGAATCGCCTTGTTCATTCATTATCACTTACTAAGTAGGGTGTGGTCCCCTGTTGTCGGCTTCGGAATAATTTAATATTAAATATCTCTTAGTCATAACTTAGTCTTGTCAAATCAATATATTAATCTCAGTCTTAGGCCGCGCTACGGTTTTATTCCGCAAGCGGTAAACCGTGAAACCGCAAAACCGCCCGAGACGCACACGCTACGGTTAAAAACGAAAGTAGCCACATTTTACCCAGTACTACAAATTTTGACGCGGTTTTTCCCCGCTAGCAATTCTGTAACAAAACGCGGTTAAAAACAATCGCGGAAAATAACTGTCAGTGCGGCCGCTTCCATTAGTTTCCTTTACTCACAAAATCAGGCGGTTACAATCCGCGGCGGTTTAGCCGTAGTGCGGCCTTAGCTTTACCGTAAATAATTATTCACTAAGTAACTAGTGTTAGTTTAAACTTTAAGTTATGTTATTTCATACATCATCTCCCGAGCCTTTTCTCAACTATGTTGGGGTCGGCTACCAGTCTTACCGGATTCAGCTGAATACCGTATTTTATTTACATGGAGCGACTGCCTATCTGACCTCCACAACCATTTTACTGGGTATTAACACAGTATTCCATGGTAAGACTGGGTGTTAGAATTGACTTAACGACAGCCAAAGATGACAGTCGGGACCTACGGCTTAACGTGCTATCCGAGGCACGGAGGGGTCTCGATATGTTCAGAAATGGTCACCCATCCACGGACCAATCGCGGCGAGCGCGGCTTAACCTGTATTATCGGTCAATCCGTACGGCTTACACTTAGCCACGAGCCCCTCATGTTATGGTATTTCATACATTCGAGGAAATAATTAAATTAATTGTGAAAATATATGTGTGAGTAATTATTTCCTTATTCTTAGTTTGTTAAGTGTTTAATTACTAAATACTTTTATTATGGGAAACTATAGCTAGTTCATGTTCAGTTATTTGCAATAGCAGCTAGTTAGAACAACATAATAATTGCTGAAGTGCGAGTCGAACTCGCATAAGAAGGGTTCTGTACTATGATACAATAATAAAATGTAGCAGTAGGTATTAATTTTTATTTGTTGTTATAGCAGCAACGGAAATTTAATAATAGCCTATAAACGTCCCACTGCTGAGCACAGGCCTCTTCCCACATAGAGAAGGCACGAAGATATATAAACTTTGTTAAAAAAAACCATGCTATTACGGTATGTAAGACACAGCCCGCTGACAAACGGACGGGCAACAGAGCCTTAGAAAAGGTTTCCATTGACACCCTGAATCTTAAAAGATCTTATGTCATGTATTCGTAAGATTTTTTATATATATCTACCAAAATTAGTTTAGTGGTAAATTTTTACCACCATTTATAACATACCGAGGCTCCTCCGTGCTTTGGAAAGCACGTTAAGCCGTTGGTACCGACTGTCATACGTTGATCTTTGGCAGTCGTTACGTCAATTCTGAAAACCAGTCTTACTATGGGATACTGTGTTACCCAGTAAATGTGTTGTGGTGGTCAGATAGTCAGTCGCTCTGTAACATACGGTGTTCAGCTTAAACTAAGACTGCAAGCCCAACATAGTTTGGGAAAAAGGTTAGGTAAGTGATGACTAAAGGTTGTGATATGATGATTGCGTTTTCCATTATTTTTGTTATAACGTCTCTTCTGGTGCAAAATCTTTGCTAGCCTCTACATATTCTGTTCCGGGAATATCAGTGTAATGATTTACTTACATCATTACTGTGCTGTCAACTTGAAGTAAATGTGATTTTCATATCAAGTTACTGTAGTCTTATGGTCCGTCGCCACAGCGTAAATCACGGGCCATATTAAAAATAAGTAATTTAAAGTGTCTTTGTAATAAAACATACTTCATAAAGCAAATATCCTGCATTATTTTACACAATATTACTCGTAGTGGGTTCGATTCCCACCCAGGACAAATCTTTGTGTGATGAGCACGATCATTTGTTCTGTGTCTGTGCGTAATTTATCTTTAAATATGTCTATGTATTTAGAAAAATATAAGTATGTTCATCAGTTGTCTGGTTACCATAACACAAGCTCTGCTTACTTTGAGATCAGATGACCGTGTGTGAGTTGTCCCGGGATATTATTGTGTAATATTATATTAATAATAAACTTAAAGAACTATGAGCTTAAAGAAGCTCTTGAACTTATATACTTAGTTTATTTATGATATATTATCTAAATATTATATATTTTTAAATAAATACCTTTCAGAAATCGACGACTATTTGTAATATAATAATCCAGCCTATAAACGTCCCACTGCTGGGCACAGGCCTCTTCACTTTTGTTCCTCACGCTTGCTCTCTGCGGATTGGCGATTTCAGATCCCAAATTTTGGAATCAAGGTTTCCTCACGATGTTTTCCTTCACCGTTTGTCAGTAGTGTCTTAGAATATTAAGAAAGTACATATAACTTTGAAAAAGCCACATTGGTACTTGCCTGCAACCTTGTGCATACAAATCCGTTCATTGAACCGCTAGGCCACCACGACAGTACTTAACGATATATTAAACAATAATATTTTAGATCATACAATATCAAGTTGAACTTTCGACGCGCAAAGGCAGAAAGGAAGTGAATCATTCCGTCGTTAAATTCATGTATTGTACAGACAAACAGTATTACATAATTATGTGTTTAATGGTGTCCTTGCGGTTTTGTGACCGGATTGTCATAAAGATTGTGTGTTTTATTCAATTACGTGCTAAGTGAAGTTTTCAAATTTTAATTGATAAAATGCTTACTCCTTTTATGTATGTAGATACGATGTTTTTGTTTTTGCACTAATTGTAGAATACTATTTAAATTGATATTTATCTGAAGAAAATGGTTTGTTTATTTGATGTCGCTTGGAATTGCAAAAAAATATGTTTGAAGTTTTTAAGCAAATGCTCTAGCACAGGAACTTGGTGAAATGATGAGCCACGGAAAGCAGGTTTATTATCGAAGATGTTACATGTATAAAATACAGGGACATACGGGAACCGGGGGGCCGGGGGGCGCGTGCCTGTAAAGAGTGTTTTTCACATGGCCAATTATTTACTAGAATCAAAACAGTCCCTAAATAATCAATCATTGATCCAGCCCTCTCTTGCTGTTTTATTTGTTATGATCGTGAGCAACGAACTAAGTCGAGGTTCGAACCCCGCAGTGGGTGCTCTTAGCTTTTGTTGCCACAACCCTCTTTTAATTTGTAGCTTCTAGCTGGAGGCGTATTAGTAATGTCTCGCCAACTTAGTCCGGTAAAGCAGTAAAAGCCTCCACGAGGCTAACTGCGGCAGCTCTCCACAAAAAAAAAATTGCCCACTATATGTCGCTCTTTCAAGAGTAACCTCTAAAGGAAACATGTTTGTATAGTCTAATGACAATACCTAATTCTGACAAAAAAAAAACTTCAAAGTAAATATTATATGGTTTTCTTATGGATCCCACTGTCATAACTGGACCAAATTAAAATGGTACCACACTGGAAGCACTACCTTTCAAATAAAAAAAGAATCATCAAAATCAGTTCACTCAGTAAAAAGTTCTGAGGTAACAAACATAAAAAAATACAGTCCAATTGAGTACCTCCTCCTTTTTGAAGTCGGTTAAAAAGCTGTGAACATTGTATATAAAGACATTCTGTAGTATATTTAGTATCAGCATTGTACCCGTGCAAAGCCGGGGCGGGTCGCTAGTATTTAGATACTATAAGGTAGCTATAAACTATTAATAGTTTGGTAAATAAACAATTGTAAGTCATTTGCAATCCCGAAAAGTAACTTCTCGAATCTTCATGATGATTGCTTGTCAGAATTAATCGATAATGTCAAATTCTAGGTTACATTGAGGGCTTCAAGAAACCAATTATAAAATTTTAATATCGGCCGACAAATGTGTGCTTTACCTTAATTAAATGTCAATATAGTTAATTGTTATTAAGCGTACAATATAATCAGTATGTTTTTAATTAAAGTCATTGACTTTATTTAAACGAATTTTTACTTCAATTATATTGCAAAGATTTTATCATCGTCATTCAAAGCCCAGATCCCACAGCTGGGCAGGCAATATAGACAAATGCTTTTTTTTTACTTTTCATTATTTATTATTCAAATTAATAAATTTAATTATTTCTTCTCGGGCCGAGAAGGTGGAGAGACCAACTAGACTCCTACCGAAAGGATTGGCCCATCTTAGCTCAAGACAGAAGTGTGTGGAGAAGGGAGGCCTTTGCCCAGCAGTGGGACAAGACATTTGCTTTATGTTATATTTGTTCCAAGAGTTAAATTACTGTCGTGATGATCAATGCTCGTTCTGTATGAGAGGCCTGCAGTGTGACAGTTACAGGCTGGTGTTAACAGCTTCGGTAATGGCACCCACAGTGGGACACACAAGCGTGGTGATCAATGCTCGTTCTGTATGAGAGGATTGCAGTGGGACAGTTACAGGCTGGTGTTAACAGCTTCGGTAATGGCACCCACCGTGTGACTCACAAGCGTGGTGATCAATGCTCGTTCTGTATGAGAGGCCTGCAGTGGGACAGTTACAGGCTGGTGTTAACAGCTTCGGTAATGGCACCCACAGTGGGACTCACAGGCGTGGTGATCAATACTCGTTCTGTATGAGAGGCCTGCAGTGTGACAGTTACAGGCTGGTGTTATATTTTAAAACGTAGTGTCAATTTCAATCTATTTATAAATAATTTTATTGTTCTTTTAATTTCATTTAAATAAGTTAACTGAGTTGTAATGACACAGGTGTGAAGTATAATTGATAAATGGGTTGCAATCATGATAAATTGTGCGATTTGCGTAAGAAATGATATTCGTCATACTTTGTTATTGCTATTGATTTTAGATCAAATCTGTTTATTACTCAAAATACATTTTATATTTCACATACAAACCCAGCCTAATTTTGGACCTACTTGCGTTCGATTTGGATGATTTTTTTGATGCATTTTTTTCGTTTTATATTCGTTATGATTTAAGTTTTATTAAGTACATAGTTAAGTTTGTTTTATGTATACATAAACAAAAGTTTTCTTCGCAGTTTTCACATGAAAAAAGGTTTTAAACACTTATAAATAAATACTTAATCATACCAGACCGCTAAAGTGATGTATTGACATTTAGCGAGTGACGTAATAAGTTATTGACCCACGTAGTGCGGTGACACGTTTGTTATTATTTTTGGTGGCGAATAATTGACGCGAAAATTGGATATCAATTATTTAATGAACTCATTTTGAGCTGAAATTTTGTAAACTGACTCTATACCAGATGTACTCTTCACCCCTTTTCGATAGATATACCCTTTCGGTTACACACTGCAAAACAGTTATATTGATAACCCATAAATGAAAAACAATCTTGTGAAGGGATTTTCCTTTAAAAAATATAGTGAGTAGAGTCAAGAAAACATAAAAAAAAAACTTGTCTTTCCATGTATAGGAAGACACCTGGGTCACCTGGTCACTTATCCATGAAGATTTTTAATCGCCTACAATTACCTAACATGTCACTTCAAAAATAAATAAAAAGCAGCCAAATTGAAAACCTCCTTCTTTTTGAAGGCGGTTAACAACTAATCTTACTTCACGAACTACATCATAAGCGTGTAGTTTTCTCATGTCGCTTACTAGATGGCGCTAGCGTGTTATGGCGCTCAATTTATCGCAGTACAATCTTACATTGATAAAAACAAGTCGTGATGTTACGCTGTTTGTTAAATAGAAATTGTTTATTATTGTTTAAATACTGTGGGAAAGTATTGTTTTTGTATTAATAAATAAAATTTAAGTCTCCGTTTGTTATTTTTTCTCTCTCTCTGTCTGTCTGTTTTGCATAAGATTATAAATTAAAAAAATAACTAGAGATTTTCTTTATCTATTTGTTCGTTTATTTCAGCTAATCTCTGAAACGGCTGGACCGATTTTCACTTGAAAGCTAATGTTACAAGGAGTAACTTAGACTACCTAAGTACTTTTATTTTAGAATGTTATAATTACTGTTGCTAAGTTCTTTTTAAAGTTGACTGTGAACGCGGGCGAAACCGCGCGACAAAGCTAGTATAACGACTCTAGGTATCACTTTATTTCAAGTTTTCTTAAGAAGGGCTCATAGCTAAGTGTGATCGGTTTAATTGATATCAGTTAAGCCGCGCTCTCCGCGGTTAGTCCGTGGATGGGTGACCATTTGTAAATATACCGAGTCGCTGCCGTGCTGTATAAGTCATTGGTTTTTAGTAATCTTTGACAGTGACAACAGTTTGTCAATTTTTCGGACTGTGGTATACTTACTGTGATACCCAGTGAAGTGTGTCGTGGAGTTCAGGGGCCCGAGTCCGCTATTTTAAGTCAGTGAGTGGTGGGTTAATAAACGTTCCAGTGTACTTGTTTTTGTGCCTAATTTTCGTATTCAGATAATTTTAGTTAAATGACAAATGTACACCTACTTGCCACTGTTGTCATTGTAGGATTGCAAGGGACTGTTTTTATCTGAATACGAAAATTAGGCACAATAACAAGTACACTGGAACGTTTATTAACCCGCCACTCACTGACTTAAAATAGCGGACTTGGGCCCCAGATAGGCAGTCGCTCTGTAACATACGGTATTCAGCTGAATCCGGTGATACTGGAAGCCGACCACAACACAGCTTAGAAAATGGCTAAACGTAAGACTTTTACTTTGTCTAAGTCTATAGATATTTTTAAAACTTTCAGTCCGAGAGTCGTTTAAAGTTTACAAGACAATGCAAGATTTTTCAACGTTTTAATACTGGAATCATAAACATAAATCGGTTGCCATAGAAACCAAAATGGCTGCCAAACAGTTGAAATTCTAATTACATCTCTAGATCGTTGACTATAGCATAAATCAGTGTTCCGTAAACAATAACAAACAGTGAATGTTTAACTACTTATAAATGTCGGTCTGTTTGTCTGTTTTGTAATTTATATATTTTTGTGTTCGTTTCATTGCTTGCTTGTGTTGAAAGTTATAACATACTTATTTTGAACATTAACTATTTTTTTCTGTGCACTGAATAGACTTTAAACCACCATTTATAATAACCGAGACTCCTCCGTGCTTTGGTTAGCACGCTAAGCCGTAGGTCCCGACTGTTATACTTTGATCTTTGGCAATCGTTAAGTCAATTCTGACAACCAGTCTTATTATGGCTGTGTTACCCAGTAAATTTGGTGTGGAGGTCAGATAGGCAGTCGCTCTGTAACACAATGTTGTTTAGTTTAATCTGGTGAGATTGTAAGCATATAACGTAGTTTGGAAACAGTCTGCCTAGATGAAGATTCACGATATTTAAGTAGAAACTTTATAATACTCTCTCTTACTGAAGGATCTTGTCGGATTATGAAGTACCTATATTGTCAACACTAAGACCTGTGTAAGTCTGCCCGCCCACGTCCGATAATCGGTGACCGATTTTTTGTAGGAGAAAAATAGAACACACTGATAGTTTATATAGCAATAGTGCAACGCACAAGTCCTACAAAAAGTAGGTCAGGATTCGGTACTAAGAATCGGCGGAAAAATCGGCCCGATTATCTGACCTTCAAAATGTCTGATGTGGGTAGGCAGCGTAAGACTCACCCTCGGTTTCTCAAACGTTAATCTACATAAAAATTTGTTAGTCACCTGTCAAATCTCATTTTAAGCGCTGTGATTAATTGTTCGTCTTTTAGTCAACCAACCACAGTCGAGATCAGTTAATTTGACAACAAATTAAGATGATCAGTTTTCAGAAGCTGGTGGTGAATCTGACTCCAAAATAGTTTAGTCAAAAGAAGTTAAACCTTAACTAAATAGTAAACTAACAAACTAAATACCTAACTAAACGGTATAGTTTGGAAGTTAACCCTAAAATTGTATTCGAACCACAAATATAATATCGCGGTTCTTTAACCTGCTCAATGGGGCGTTTTATACCCTGTACATTTAAATATTACATTGTAAACAGTATATTAAATGTAAAAACAACAGTTTGTTGATAGGGTGAGGGTCTTAGGGACCCCTTAGTTTCATGCGTGAGTGATTCTGTGCTTTCTTGTGTAGTGTTAGTTGAGAGTAGGCAATTGTTTCATGGTTTTTTAGGGTTCCGTACCCGAAGGGTAAAAACGGGAACCTATTTCTAAGACTTCGCTGTCCGTCCGTCTGTCGGTCACCAGGCTGTATCTCAAGAACCGCGGTAGCAGACAGTTAAAATTTTCATAAATAATGTAATTCTGTTACCGCTATATTTAACATCAAATACTAAAAACTAATTATAATAATAATATAATAATATTCCGGGACAACTCACACACGGTTATCTGATCCCAAGCTAAGCAGAGCTTGTGTCATGGTTACCAGACAACTGATAAACATACTTAGGTATATATTTCTAAATACATACATATTATACCTAGATAAATTACACCCAGACACAGAACAAATGATCGTGTTCATCACACAAACATTTGTCCTGGGTGGGAAATGGGAATCGAACCCACGACCTCCGGTATAGCAGTCAGGGTCATTAACCACTAGACCAACAGGCCCGTCCAACAAATATTTAAATTAAAGCAACAAATATCTCTTACTAACAAACAAACAAACACGTTTATTATGACATATTTAAACCTTAATCAGTTAATCATAGATTCCTATTGGTTCCTATTGCTATATTAATAACATATTTGTCGTTAATACCATACTTATATAATCACTTTGAACAATGTCGACATGGCCAATAATTGTTTAATTAATCCCTCTATCATAGACCATTCAATCATAAATAGTTTTAATGCGGATATTGAGAATGGCAATTAAAAAATACTGGTTTTATTTTTAATATTCTGCAGAAGGAATGAGCATTGATCACCACGCTTGCTCACTTGCGGGCTTAGATTCTAAATAGGGTAGATGACTGGGTATGAAAAGTCAAAAACAATTTAGTCCGCCATTTAGATAATCAAAATATGTATAATAGACACGATTTTTTTAAGATAAACTGCTTTTTAGGAGTTTTGCTTTAAATAACTATGTTAAATAATAATGATATCAGTTGGTAAATACCCTACTGCTAGGCAAAGACCTCATTTCATTCCTTTACAGAAGGAACGAGCACTGGTCACCACGCCTTGCAATAACTGTCTTATGAATGTTTAATTTCATAGTTTTAATAGAAAATCGGTGAAGGAAAACATCGTAAGAAAAGCTGGATAGGGTAGACTAATTTTTATGTCTATCTTTTAGATAATAAAAAAATATTAAATAAAATAAATAAATAATAAATAAATAAATGCAGACAACATCACATACATTGCTCTGAACCCAAAGTAAGTTGCTAAAGCACTTATGTTATGGAATTCAGAAACAACGAAGGTACCACAAACACCCAGACCCGGGACAATGTAGAAAAGTGGTTTTCTACATTGACCCGTCCGGGGATCGAACCCGGGACCCCAGAGCTGGAGACACCTTGAAAACCGGTGCGTACGCCACTCGACCACGGAGGTCGTCAACAATACTAGACACGTACTTTTTCTTATGTCCCGTAAACAAAGAATTATGAAGATACAGCGAGTACAATTCTCGCGTGATATCACGTCTAAGCAAAAATTGTGCCTACCCATGACGTAACAAGCCCTGAACTTTAAAGCGGTTTGTCATTGTATTTTATATTGATTTGATAAAATAAAAAATACGTGTCTAGTATATTTTGATTATATCTAAATGGCGGACTTAATAAATTTTGACTTTTCATACCTAGTCATCTACCCTATTCCTTTTTTCATCATCCAACACATCTTATATAATAATAATAATATTCCGGGACAACTCACACACGGTTATCTGATCCCAAGCTAAGCAGAGCTTGTGTTATGGTAACCAGACAACTGATAAACATACTTATATAATTCTAAATAAATTACACCAGAACAAATGATCGTGCTCATCACACAAACATTTGTCCTGGGTGAGAATCGAACCCACGACCTCCGGTATAGCAGTCAGGGTAACTAACCACTAGACCAACAGGCCCGCCAATCTCTCTTCGCTCATCTTAAAACACCATATCGTATCGAATTAATATTAATTATGCAAGAAATATCAAAATTTTCACACTTCACAAATTGTTCGAATTCTTTAAAAACGCTTGATTGAACCATTCTGTGTGAGTCATGATTTTATTGTATAATTTTATAGTTTTATTATACTATAATAAAAGGCTAACAGTTAGGTATAATTTTGTTGTAAAACAGTATATTTTTATTATTTTTAGCGTGTAATTAATATATCTTTGATTGAATCGTTTATCTATTTATACTAATATGAAGATAATAAAGCTAAAAACATTTTAATGAAATAAAATACAAATAAAGGAAGAAACGTTTGTTATTGGAAAGTAATATTCTAAATTCAAGAACCATCTCAATTACAAACTAATAGGTAAACAAAAAAACTGCATCAAAAACAGTCGGTCCGTTTGAGAGCTATTATGCCACAAACAGATACCCAGATACGCAGTTTCGCAGACGCGTCAATATTATAACACTTTTGCAAAGGTGGTAAAAATAATACTTACCTAGGTATAGTTGGCCATCTATTTAACAAGATCAATAGCAGAATATATTAACACATTTAATAGCAAATAACAAATAAGTAGGTCGGACTAACTTATCGTAGTATTTAAATCAAGAGGCACACCTATTCGTCAGCAAAATAAATGCTCAAGATCATATTATCGGATAAGCATTGACACATACAGAATTAAAAATGGCTGACCGTATAAAAACAATTTTGCGCACATAAAACTTATGGTCACACAGCTGATACAGTTTTATTGCACATAAAAAAATCATATTATTATAATTAACGATCATATACGGACCATGTTTGATAATAATCAACTAGACATACGGCTGAATGTGAATTCCTTGGCCAGTTTAACGTTTCCACAAAACATTAGCGCGGTAAACGGAACGCGGCCGCGCTGCGGAAAAAAAGCTAACTGTCAAAGTGACGTTTGCATTTTTCCCGCCAATTTAAACGTCAAGCGGAGGTCATAACAGTTAATGACCATTTGGAGAAGGTGTCGTGGAAAACGCATTTAAATGCTGGTGTGATTAAAATTTATAGTTTTCAACTTTATTTTTATGTTTGCCCTTTAATGTCGACTGAATTCTAAGATAGAAATAAATTAATGTAAGGTACTTAGAAGTCTGTCAAATTACATAACGCTCCTAGCAGATCTTTTTTTAATTTCTTTCGGCCTTTTTCCGTAAACAGTAGCAGTTTTCTCAGAAAATGTCAAACAGCAAAACAACTTATTCTTAAACCACTTAATAAGCCCTTCATGGTTAAAAACCTAGTATTTTTAACAATAATAAAAACGAACTATTTTATCCAACTACATTGTAAAATTATGCTATTGCATAATCTACTTTGTATTACACCTTATTTGTGACTTAACTTATTGGTATTACACAAAAATTCGCTAAATACATAGGTACCTACATATTTTATAACCTAACAAGTAAAATAAGAATAACTTACAAAAAGGTACGAAATAGCGTGTCAAAACATCATTTTATTAATATAATGAACATGTAGGCAACATCTTGTAAAAACAAAATTATTTCAAAATGATGTACGCCATTTTGAAATGCCAATTGCAAATTATTCTAGTGTCAAGTAGGTACTAATAATTCGATCTGCGTGAAGTGTCAAATGAATAAACAACATGGCTACCTCTTTATTGGTTTATTTTAATCAACATCTTTAGATAAGTATGTATAAAATTGACACCTTCAGAAACTTTATTTCTTTAGCTGTAGCTAAAGAGCTTGTTTTTTGGCACTTTGAATTTTTACGAGATCATCAGATTATAAGAAGTTATTTCTGCTCCTGTGTCATCTCCCGAGCTTTTTCTCAACTGTGTTGGGGTCGGCTTCCAGTCTTACCAGATTCAGCTAAATACCGTATTTAACATGAAGCGACTGCCTATCTGACCTCTACAATCCATTTTACTGGGTAACACAGTGTTCCATGGTAAAACTGGTTGTCAGAATTGACTTAACGACTGCCTAAGATGTACCTACGTATGACAATACGTGACCGGGACCTACGGCTTAACGTGTTATCCGAATGCGATATTCAGCTGAATCCGGTAAAACTGGCAGCCGACCCCAACAAAGTTGGGAAAAGGCTCGGGAGATGATGATGGCAGGTACATAATACAGGATTTTTACAATATCCGCATGTAAGAAATCCGAGATAGGTATAGGCATAGCATACACAAAAATCTTCATCTAAAATCACTATCTATAAGGAAAACCATATCAAAATCGGTTCGGTAGTTTTTGAGTTGTTTGCGATCAGATAGTTTTGTTGACCGCTCGAAGCAGTCGAAATGCTTTAAGCAGTCCGTGTGCTTACGGTCGTAAAAATCGCTTAAATATCAACTGCTTGAGTTATTTACAAGTAAGCAATTAGTTATTTAATGTCAGCTGAAAGCCACATTTATTAGCTAAATAAATTGAATTTTAAGTACTAAACCATAATTGATTAAAGTATTAAGTAGAATTAGCTTCGCGTTAATTTCTAGCGATTTAAATGAAATCTAAACTAATTAGTATCCAGTCATTAAGTACAGATTTAATTAACAACTCATTTAAAATAAATTCTTGCTACACTACATTAATATTACTTTAAAAAAGTGTCAAAGAGTAAGCGAACCATTTTTTTAAGAGTTTCACCAAAATCATAATATTATAAATAATAAATACATGCAGTCAACATCACATACATTGCTCTGAACCCAAAGTAAGTAGCTAAATGACGTGTTATGGAATTCAGAAAGATCGAAGGTACCACAAACACCCAGACCCGAGACAATGTAGAAAAGTTGGTTTCTACATTGACTCGTCCGGGGATCGAACCTGGGACCTCAGAGCTAGCGACACCTTGAAACCGGTGCGTACGCCACTCGTCCACGGAGACAGTCAAAAAAAATCGGTTTAGCTGTTTAGCATAAACAAGCACCTTTCTGTTTATATTATAACTATCGCTACTCGCTTTTCTTCCAAACCAAGTAACGTGATGCAAAACAGCCTCCAAAATTGGGCTATCAAATGCAAAAAGTTTTTTTCAAATCGGACTCGTGGTTCCAGAGATAATCGCATCCAACTAAGCCTTATTAGATTAGTGTTTGAATAAAATGGTCTGTTCCTCTATTTTTCTGTTTTATTTGCAGGAAAACAAGTGGGTATAGATTGTGGTTGATTCTACAATAACTCATCATTTTCGAGTTAGTAATATGTATTACTTTTATACAGATTTTCAATAAACACCTTCAAATTGCGAAGTCGTGATTCAAAAATAAAAATATAAGACAATTCGCTACACTTTAAGCACGTAATCATTTACAAAAACTTACTTACTGCTTATATATACTTTAGTTCTATACAAATAAGGTTGAAAATCGTTTAATTTAAATCAGAGAATAACGTGGTACCGTCTCGTTCGTCGACAAAGATAATTTTGCGGTCGCGTAAATGCATAATTCAGGTGTAGCTCCCACAAAAGTGGTTTGGTCAACCGCAAATGTAAGCTTGTGGTCGGATTAAACGAAATATCTGCTCCGCGCATGCGTCGTGTGTGGTCCGGCGACGATGCGGTGGGAAAGTAGCTCTACATTAATTTAGTTTTGCTGTTTTTGTAGGAAATAATTGGACATGTTTATTTAGATAGTTTTTGTTTAGGTACGAACTGTTTAATATTAATTTTGTGTAGTTTCACACAAAAGCAAAAGATTTTAATTGGATTTGTTAAGAATACCTATATTAGCACTTATTGGATCATTAGTTAGGCGGTTGATTTCTCTTATTAAAGTGTAGGTGCGATAAAAGAAAAAAACACAGTTTTTATTAGATTTTTTAGTATTCGTATCGTATTCAATGCTTCATATTAAAACTTCTAAGATTAAGTTAAAATACATCAATAAATACTTAGCAGTATTTAACTTTTATTGCCAATTATTTTCAATAACGATGTAACAAGTTTATTCTCGATAAGATACCAGCGTAGATCTAAAAAGAAACAGATAATATAGTAATACACTGTAAAAAATCTTCAAATAAATCTATTAGTCAATTATTGATAGTAATGAGGTTAGTTTAAGTACTCTTAGGTAGGATTGCATTCGTATAGATTTTAGTTATTACACAAAAAACTCATTGATAAGTTTCGTCATCCACGCGAACGGAGTCGCGGGCACAGCTAGTAGTCAATAAAAATGTACTTATCTACTTAAAAAAAGTTACAAAATTAAACGGGCTATTCTTCACTAGTAGAGCACCTTACCAAGCGTACCGTAAAAATAACTTGTATGTGTGCGAGCCCGTCACAACGGTTAGTTCTCCTTTATTTAACTGTAGGTTATATACAGTAGTTAGTGTTTGATTAGCTTCCTATGAACCCAATAACAGTTCAACAGTATACTAGAATTAACTAAACTCTTTAGGTAATCTATTTTGTCCCAATTTTGGGCAATAGTTCCTCAAATTATACGACTTAGTATGTGATGGAATTAATTAAAAATACGTTTTAACTGACAAACTCCATAGGTTATTTAAAATACAAACGATCAGTATGTAAAAACAACAAATAAAAAAATATCATTTTCAGCAGTAGCTGACCGCAACACAACTAATACATGAAACAAAATACAAAAACAAAAAAATAAAATTCACATTTTGAAAATTAATCCATAAAAA
The DNA here is from genome assembly GCA_905475315.1 of Autographa pulchrina. Taxonomy (NCBI): domain Eukaryota; kingdom Metazoa; phylum Arthropoda; class Insecta; order Lepidoptera; family Noctuidae; genus Autographa; species Autographa pulchrina. The sequence continues at coordinate 5,820,798 of FR997789.1, read as the reverse complement.
AAACACCCATCATTTTCCAAACCCCATCTTCAGCTGCTTAACTTATCACAAAACGTGAACATAGCTCACGCAAGCTCTCTCCCATTATATTCAAAATCACGAATAAGTTGTTACCCTATAATTTCTACAATCTACTAGAATATAGAAAACATGGCGCCTACATAAGCAGAATAATAATATAAACGTTAAAGTACTTTAAGTATAATTTACTTAAACATAAGAAAATCTTTACTTATAGTAAAATGCGAAAGTTTGTCTGTCTGTATGTATGTTCCGCGATCACGCCTAAACTACTGATCTGATGTAAGTTAAATTTGGTACACAGGAAATCTAGAGCGAGAGTAAGGATTTAGGCTACTTTTTAATGCGAATAAATGACTATAAGGGGCAAGAATTACCTTAAATGAATATCTAACTTAAAAAAAAACTTAGCCTAAGATAGATAGATTAGGCTAAGTAAAGGAATAATGTTTTAATTCTTAAGTTAGCCTTTTCGAACGACATTTATAGCAAGTCCATATTGTGTTTTTAATAAAAAAACTAACATAAGCTTTAAAAAATTTGTAAAAATTAAAAAAAAAACAGACTCGTAATTTTCTATTCATTTATACGAGTTACAATTAAATGATTAGTTTATCTTAACTATAAAGTGCCAAATATTCCTAAACTTAAAACTAACTACAATATTTCTCCGACAGATGGCGTAAACATCCCGAACCAATATGGCTGCTGTATCGTCAGCCCACCTTCAAAACTCCAGGATTAAAATACAGGAGCATAGCGATGACGAGCCATACTCCCCTAATACCAGAGATACCACCAGTCCTGAGTATCATGACGAGGAAAAACAGGAAGAAAGACCAGTATTGGCATCCTCTTTCGCCATACACAACGTCCTAAAGAAAGAAAGAGACAGCCATAGTCCCGAAAATGTCTTCTCAACTGACAAGCTGTTACAAAATACACCGCATTACGAGGATTTACGAGAAGTCAACGAAAATTCACGACATTCTGATATCATTGATGATGATGATGATCGAACGAATGAGTCTAGAGCGGAAATCAGTATCGATGATAATTCCTGCTGTAGTGATGATACGGTCCTTTCAGTCGGCAACGAAGCGCCACCAAGCTTTGAGGAGAAAGGACCAGAGACCTCACAAAATTTAACATCATTCAAACACATACAGACGCATCTAAACGCCATATCGCAGTTGAACCAAAACATTAACATGAACCAGCCTCTCCTACTAAGACCTAGTCCTATCACCCCCAACCCTTTAATGTTCCTAAACCAACCTTTACTGTTCCAAAACCCTTTAATCAACCAAGTAGACTTAAAATCTGGCCTTCAGAACCGGATGCCAGTCCCCCAAAGCAATTTGAACCTAAACCCACAGCCTTTCGGTCTAAATTTCGGGTTGAGGATGAAGACTCAAAATCCAGAATTGAGGAGGACAGATGAGAATAGACGAATGAATTATCCATCACCAAAATCTCCAGAAAATGAGTCGGGAAGGGATTTCATTAACCAGAATTGTTTAAAATTCAGTATTGATAATATTTTAAAGGCTGATTTTGGGAGGAGGATCACTGATCCTCTGAATAAGAGGAAGGTGAAGACTAGGGTTGAGCCTAAGATGTCGCCGGTGAAGGAGGTCTCTCCGTCCAAGAGTGAGGACGCGAGGGTTCCGGAAGTCAAGCCGGGGGAGAAGAGTGGAGCTATAGATCTGTCGAAAGGAGAAGACAGTGGGAGCAGTCAGAGTTCCGCTACTGGTGAGTTTAAAGTCCATTATTTTGGCTTACTTACATAAATAAAATTGAAATAAAACTACTTTTTACGGATTATATCGCGGTTTTTTTTTAAGATGATAGAGAACGAGCAACATCAAGATGACCACCTCAGTCTGCCTGTGACCATGATACCTGCAAAGGTGACTGCGATATAATCCGTAAAAAGTAGTATTTTTATTTTGTATAACTACATAGTACAGGTTTGACAGCTGTCAGGAGTACACAGCTTAAGACAGAAAGTTTTATAGTTATCCCAAAGGACATAGAGTTTTCTGGAATTCATAAATTAAATACATAAATGTGTGTGAGACAATATACTCGTAAAAGAGACACACTCATAAATTCGCAATAAAAAGTTAAATATTGTAAAAGCACTAAGTAGGTATTTATTCCAATATGTAATTTATGGATTTTCTTGCCGGCTCTTTTCCATTTTGAGTACTTTTGACATAACGTTTCTTGAGCGCCTTTTTTTGGTTTATGAAAAATAATGATTTGATTATGTGCGATAAAAGGAGATAAATTAATTTACATCTATTAAACTTTTATTGTAAAAAAATTAAGTTTAATTCATAATAAATTTCACTTCCAATTTTTGAAGCTACGCTGATAAAAAAAAAGCGACTGTGTTAGATCATGATTTAAACTTGTTTACACTAATTACAAATGCCAAATCAACAAATGAACTAATAAAAATGTTGAATTATGTTTATATATTATTATATTATATTTAAAACGACTGCTACGCTAGAGGTCTTGGGTTCGATTCCCAAGTCGACCAAGGTGTTAGGTATTGGGTTTTTCCATGAAATTCTCAGTGGCAAGTCGAAGTTTGGTCGGAGTTGGTCGGATTTGTGCCCGGTTAGTGGCAATAGGCTCGCCCCCTATTACATGGGACCTAAACATACCGGCGAACTGCGGGTGTACATTGGTACACCTCTGCCTAACCCTTCGGGGATACAGGCGTGATAGTATGTTATGTTATGATTAAACTTTTGGAGTAGTCAATTTGAACGAATTTCGCTCAAAATATGACACAAACCGTGCCATTACATACGTCTAACTTTATATAACTTATTTGTCGATATCAACTAGATATTAATGGGTAAGTGTTGCAGGCACGACGATGGCAGACGGCGCAATGGTGTGGCCAGCGTGGGTTTACTGCACGCGGTACAGCGATCGACCCAGTTCCGGTAAGTTTGTACTTGTTAACTTTCTATAATATACACAAATAATAATAATATTATTTCATAGGACTGGGTATTTCAGAGGATAGCCCGTGAAAAGTCAGTGATACATAATAAAATAGATAACCCATCTCATATGAAAGTAAAACTGCCTCGTTGGCCTAGTGGTTCTAAGCGCGACTGCTATGCTAGAGGTCTTGGGTTCGATTCCCAAGTCGACCGAGGTGTTATTGGGTTTTTCTATGAAATTCTCAGTAGCAGGTCGGAGTTTGGATTTGTGCCCGGTTAGTGGCAATAGGCTCGCCCCCTATTACATGGGACCTAAACATACCGGCGAACTGTGGGTGTACATTGGTATTTGGTACACCTCTGCCTAACCCTTCGAGGATACAGGCGTGATAGTATGTTATATATGAAAGTAAAGTTCTCAACAAGGCCGCAGCGTGTTGGACCTGTGTCCCCACGTAAGCCTTTCAAGGGACTAGGTATTGTCATTACTGAGGATAGCCCTTGAAAAATAAGAAATACAGTCAAATAATAATTTTATGAAATAAAGTGAATAATAATAATGATCTGAGACATCTGCTCCCAAACTAAGCAGATCTTGTACTATGGTAACCAGACAACTGATTAACATACTTATATATTTCTAAATACATGAAAAAATAAACAATGATATAAAAATAAATCACTTCGGTAGGCGACATAAGTTTTGTAAGACCCCTTCAGAAAAAAAGTTGTAAAAAGTAAATTATAATATCTTGGGATACTTCACACTTGGTCTTCTGATCCCAAACTAAGCATAGCCTGTACTAGTAACCAGACAACTGATAAACATACTTATTAATTTCCAAATACATACATATACATATTTAAACTCAATTACAAGAGTCTTACATTACAGTCTAGGTCTTTTTTGCCTATACTGTCCCACTGCTGGGCAAAGGCTTCCACCAAGTCCTTCCATTCAACCTTTTCAAGTCTAGATTATTAAAAAAAAACCTAAACCGTCACAAACACAATACTTATATTCTTCATAAAATTTACATCGAAAGTTACACCATCTAATTTTCTTAAACGAAAAGCATAACCGATTGGTACAGTGAGTTAATAAAACAACCCCTGCCAGTCTCCCTTATCGAGCACAACACACCCCGGGGGAGTAGTTATCAAATTATTTCTAGCTACAATTTGTGGCGAAGGGATGAACTGTGAAGATTTTACTAACCATTTAAGCTGTTAATGTTTTTATGATTTGTCGGTTTATGATACAAGATTATAATACTGTAGGGGATATAAGAACTCCGTTTTTAACCTACTTCCAAAAAGAGGTTCTCAAGTTAACGGTATGTTTTTGTATGTTTAGTTAATATAAGCATGGGGGAGGACTTTGCCCAGCAGTGGGACAGTACAGGCTAGAAAAAAAATATATAAGTGATATCTAGGTAAATTTTGAATAGGATCTTTAGAGGTGACAATAGAATCGACCCTTAGATATTTTTTTCATTATTTATGTGTAAACAATGCTAAGCAGCTTCAATATTAATATGAAACGCTAGCTAATATATAACAGGAATTAAGGAGTATTGTGGAGGTCAGATAGGCAGTCGCTCTGTAACATACGGTATTCAGCTGAATCCGGTGAGACTGGAAGCCGACCACAACATAGTGCGGGCAAAGGCTACAAAGATGAAATTGAAAAAGTCCAATTAAAGTCCACAATTATTCTTTACACCATTTACATTCATGTTTCTAAAAGTAAATAAAAATAAACAGATGGGTATAGAAAGTAATAGAATTAGGGTTCATTAAGCATGGTGTAAAACTGATAAATATGTATACAGAACCCTAGAGGGGGAGAAACAAAAATTGTTTTCTAGTGATGGGGTGCTGTCGATAAATTCTTTAGTTGTTATCGATACTTTTTTACGCACTGCAATTGAATGCAACACGCATTGCATTTTTTGTGTTTATGTATCGATAATTCATTTCTTAACAAAACATTATAAATAAAGTGAGATAATGTAAAATAATTCAATGTTTTTATTTTCGTTGAAACATAATTTTTGGTTTTATACTCAGAGCTTGCGTTTCAACTGTGAAATTTAAATTTAAGTATAAGTAATTATAACTCTCATAAATGAATTATGAACATTATTATTTTCTTGAACTTAAATTTTAATATGACAACCTCCGTCGAGTGGCGTATGCACCGGTTTCAAGGTGTCGTTAGCTCTAAGGTCCCGGGTGCGATCTCCGGACGGGTCGATGTAGAAAATCACTTTTCTACATTATCTCGGGTCTGGGTGTTTGTGGTACCTTCGTTGTATCTGTTTCTATAACACAAGTGCTTTAGCTACTTACTGGGGGTACAGAGCAATGCATGTGATGTTGTTCACATTCTTTAATTTATTTAGGTTTCTTTGTATAAAGATGACTTATTTTTGTTAACCACAAAACACCAACAACATATACTCAATAATTCTTACCAAAAAAAAAACCGACTTCAAAATAAGTCTTATGTTTTTTTCTTATAGATATCACCTCCGCCTTTTTTGAAGTCGGTTAAAAACCACAATTTTGTTAGAAAGTCTAAGAATAATCTTAAAACATTTCCTTGTGACCCAAAGTAACAATACGTTACCTAATCTAACGATTGAGGAAAAATATTTAAAATAATGTCTTTATGACTTTAAAGTTGTATCTAACAAAACAAGCTATTCGATTCGGTAATCAATTAAGACACAAATCGATTATACACACTAGTGATGTATCTTAGTGTAATTGATATTATCTCGTATCCGAATTCAGAATCTATACGAAACCGACGACTTTTTCATCAATTTCGTAGTTTTGATTTTGATTAATTTCGGATACCTATTTAACAAAAAAAAAAACAAGTAATCGGTTTTTGCAAGTTCAATCGGTAGGTACCTACATTAAATATTTATAAGGAACTTACATCGTATGTTTATCTAAAAAATTGTTTGTGTGTCTTATACAATTCATCTTATCTTCACCTGACAATTTCGGAATATCAAAAATAAGTTTATATCTGTAACAGAAAACGGCATAAAATTATTAATATACATAGATACATACCTATAATCACGACTCTTTCCTTTGTAGGGGTAGGCAGAGACCACTTCTTTCCACTTGCTACGATCCTTACACACTTGTTTCGCTTTGTCCACTTTCAGTAATATATCCGAATCCTATATAATATCTAGAACATCACTAACCCAGCAATTGATTATATCTTTAATAGTATATTGTTTATAAGAGGCATTGTTTATTAACATATAACTACGTGACAAAAAGCATGCGCCTTTTAACAAAGATCTCTTTACGAATAACTAAGTATTAAGATTACACTTAGTACCCCTTTTGATAATGAATACTGAGGGCATATAATAACCGACTTTAAAATGAAAAGGATCTCAATTCGTCTGCATGTTTTTGTTGTATGAATGTTACGCGATATCTCAGGAATTGCAGATCGATTTCAAAGAATATTTTTTTTCATTTATAATAAAATAATAATAATTCCAGCCTATAAACGTCCCACTGCTGGGCACGAGCATTGATCACCACGCTTTTTATTATATTTAATGAGAATTTAGATCAATAATTTATACACATCATGTATTTTTCTAAGATATTTCACAGACTCACAAATACTTCTTAATTAATGACTTATAACACACATTAAGTTATTTCCTTCATTAAAAATACTGAGAAATCTTACGATAATCGACTTATAAGGCATTATATAACGAACGAAAATACTTGAATCTTTTAACTAATCCTTACAGTAAAATTTTAAGCCTAACACATAAATAAAAAAAATATATTCATACGGAATCTTGTAATGTTAACTGGAACGCTTGACTGCTCTCAATCGTTTCAAAAGTCAAACTGATCGCAACTCTGTTACAATGTCCTAAGGTAGACGTTAAATAGAGGTGGGGTAAAACGGTGCTAGTCGATTTTCTAGAGTAAATCGATTGAAAATGTTACTAATTAGTCGATGTAATTATCTTGACGTTTAATTATATCGTGTAAACGTAATTAGCTGTTGGTTTAAGATGTAGGCAGTTTTTGCGGTTGTTTTTCTGTAAATATGTAATGTTTAGCTGTGATCTAGGTTTTGTTAGTTCTTTAAGATTTGTTACATTTATTAGTTTTGATTCTAATTAAGTACATCATGATTATTCTGAAATATAAAGGTGTCTGTAAATTTAAGCAAGTGGAATTAACATCGCGGAAAGTGAGAAAGGTCTCTGCTTATCTTTGGTAATATATGCGGTATATATGATATATACTTATACTTTTCCCAACTTTAACTAATAACTTTAAATAATATAAGTACTTTAAATACCTCAATAAATTGATATGCTAGAAAATTTTTATTTTTCATTATGATTATAAGAGAGACTTGAGGAGGACTTTGTACAAAAGAGGGACAGTAGGTACCTACATATTCGATGACACAAAAAAATATAAACAAAAATTATCGATAAATATCAAAACGATTTCTATTCCGTCCCCTCACTACGAACTATCACCCCTAAACATATGTTTTCACGCTCAAAGTAAAGATTGCTCTTAACTTATTGACTGTTCAGTACCTTGCAGCTTGGGGAAGCTTGCAGATAGGGGTATCTTATTGAATTAGTTAAATAAAGGGGGCCGAGTCATTCACTAGTTTATTAAATTTGTCTAAGTGTTATAGACCATTATGGTTACAAGTTTAAACGTAAGTTCTAGTAGTCTTTTGAAGTCGGTTAAAAGTACGAATATACTGTTGAATGTTTGTCATTTCTTATTTATTATTTATTAACATTGTAGCGCAGTTTATATACAAATCGCTGTGCAGTAGTCACACACAATAAATATATATAAATGGACACACAAAAAGAAAAAGTAGCTAATAATTATTAAAATAGTACAATATATAAACAGTACGATGATAAAACATATCAATATTGGTAGTCTCTGAGGTCCCGGGTTCGATCTCCGGACGGGTCAATGTAGAAACCAACTTTTCTGCATTGCCTCGGGTCTAGGTGTTTGTGGTACCTTCGTTGTTTCTGAATTCCATAACACAAGTGCTTTAACTACTTACTTTGGGTTCAGAGCAATGTATGTGATATTGTCAGCATTCTTTCAAATTCCCTGTCTGTCTAACAACTCACAATAGTCTAAACAATCTCGACACATCCCATGTGTAGATTTCGCCCGCCTTACTTTGCGCATTGGTAGTTACCATGGTTACAGTTCAATAAATGAAAATCGCTGTAACAAGATGAATTATAAAACATAAATATAGTAATTATATAATCTGACTAAGTGTCTTTACGATGGTAGTTTGTAGACTACATTTAGTTCAACCGTTCCATGATAGACATCATGAACTTAATGATTTAACTACAGCTCGCATATGAAAGTTTGCATGGGTTTAAAAGGACGAGGATTACAGTAAGTTGAGCATAGTATTATGTAATATATACTTTCGTTAACTTTCTAAACATTTGGGGCCTTATTACAAAAGATGGTTTAAACCAAGAAAAAGGTAAACCCAGGTTTAAAATATACCCATCACTTTCTTATGTCATATAACAAAAAGAGACGGGGCTATTCTAAAACCTCGGTTTTTCTTAGACCATCTTTTGTAATAAGGGGGTTGTAGTTCTTTGTTTCCAGACTGTATTTTCTTTATTGTACAAAATAATATATAATACATTAAAATAAATATTATTTAACACAGTAAAAAGGGGGCCCTATTGCACATGGAAAATTCCCAGCAACCATTGATAAATAAAATAATAATACCAGCCTATAAACGTCCCACTGCTGGGCACAGGCCTCCTCCCTTATAGAGAAGGCACGAGCATTGATAAATATAAAATAATATAAAAAAATTACAAATTTAACACCTAATTTAACTGGCGAATCAAATAATTCTTACAAAAAAAACCGACTTCAAACTAAGTCTTTTATTTCTTTCTTATGGATACTGTTGTCAAAACTGGACGAAAATGGATAGCACCAGCTATCGAATAAAAAAAGAATCATCAAAATCGGTTCACCCAGTCTAAAGTTCTGTAACAAACATAAAAAATCAGTCGAATTGAGTACCTCCTCCTTTTTTAAAGTCGGTTAAAGATCGTATCGATATAACGTTTTGTAATATCACAAGCAATAAATACTTACCTATATCAAAGCAGATATTTGAGGCCTAATATTTGCCCTACGCGATACTCTATCATTGACTGCAAGGGCGTTTATCAAACACAGTATAACTTCATAAAATCAATGACCCATTGTGAAATTACCGTCATAAAATTGCATTAGGGTGCAAGACGGTCTCCATAAACGATACAAGGTTGCATTTGTTCAGTAGATAAGAGTTATACTTACTGAAATAATTAATATTATTTACTCATTAAGTATACTCATTAAATTTCATATAATAATACCAGCCTATAAACGTCCCACTGCTGGGCACAGGCTTTTTCCCATAGAAGGAACGAACATTTATCACCACGCTTGCTCATTTGCGGACTGGCGATTTCGGATCCCAACTTTTGGAATCCTGATTTCCTCACGACGTTTTCCTTTACCGTTTGTATATTATTGCCGTTTATTGCCGTTTTTATATTATTGTAAATATTTTAAGTTTAATTCATAATAAAGTCTTTTATTTTAAACTAGGTGAAAAAAACATGTTATTACATACATTGCAAGTCAAAAAATCTTGTAATAAACACACACACACACACAATGACACATCTAATTTCCAATTTCAAAATGCTCCTAAACAAGATGGCGCTCGCAATCGATGTTGTGTTTCATCGATATATGTGTCCCAACACTAAGCATTATATCCGAAACATTAAGCGGCAATGTCTTTAGATTTTTCTTTTCAATTCGTCTGCAACAGCCGTGTAATAGTTTAGGAAATCGCTTTTCACACTCCACAGTCAAAAGAAATGCTTTTCGGTAATGTGTTTTTAATGTTTTCGTAGATCGGTTTAAATTGCTTTGTTTTGCTTGAAGTTTAGTTATTTTATGTAAAAGAGAACTTAATTTTCTATCTATTATCCATCCTTTAGTTTTGTGAATTAACATGTTATTTAGGCTGCCCGCCGAAGTCCGATAATCGGTGACCGATTATTTGTGGGAGAAAAATAGAACACACTGAAAGCAATTACAGGTGTCGCTAGCTCTGAGGTCCAGGGTTCGATCCCCGGACGGGTCAATGTAGAAAATCACTTTTCTACATCGTCTCGGGTCTCGGTGTTTGTGGTACCTTCGTTGTATCTGAATTCCATAACACAAGTGCTTTAGCAACTTGCTTTGGGTTCAGAACAATGTATGTGGTGTTGTCCGCATTTATTTATTTATTTAATAGTGCAACGCACACGTCCTACAAAAAGTCCTTACACACTTGTTTCGCTTCGTCCACTTTCATTATTTCCTTCATACATGCTCTTCGGTTGCTACAATACAAATAAAATATATACATCTACGCAGGCAGAGTCGCGGGCGGAACCTAGCTATATAATTCACAATACATATCTTACTTTTTCATAATTAAAAGCTTATTAGTACTAAAAAAGTTCTTTTCCACACATAACAATCACAGTATATTATTACAGAAGCTACTAATTAGTTTTAATTGCGTACTGAAGTTAATTTAACACGTACAGAGTGATTCTAGTTCATTATAAGTAATTGCTAGGTGTGTTACATAGGTGTGAAGTGAGAACACCTGCTATATTGTATACATTATGTAGTTTTAAGTTACTTTGAATAGATAATAAGTCACTTTTGAAGTCCTTACTTCCTTACTTAATATTATAAACGCGAAAGTTTATTTGGATGTATGTATGGATGTTTGTTGCTCTTTTACCCAAAAACTATTGAATGGACTGTAATGAAACTTTACAGTAATGTAGATTATACATCAGAATAACACATAGGCTATAATTTGTAAAGATAGTGTTTTAACTTTTAATTGTTAATAGCATATTCACGCAGTTGAAACCGCGGGTCACAGCTAGTAAATTTATATTATACGGATTTATAGAAAAATATCTTTCGAAGATTTTGTTTTAAATATATATTTTGATTATTTTAGCTATGATTGTCCCACTGGGGAGTAAAGGCCTCCTTTTCCTTCTTCCATTTCTTACTTTTGGTGTAATAATGTCGGCTAGTAACAGTCCGGACGGATGGAACTTACAACCTTGCTTATAGCATACAAATCGGTATTTTTTGGAACGTTTTGTATGTTTATTTATCGCTCTTGTTATAATGAATTTAAATTCCAGTGCATCTTTATTCAAAGCTCCATATTTTCTTGTAAAATTACAGAATTTGAGTATTATTATCTCACATAGAATAGACTTATATTTGAAACTCGCTCAGTACATCAACCCGCTAATTTCATGGCCCAACTTAACCCTCCGCTGCAGTGAAATTTCAATTGCCACAAGTTTGCCAATTAAAAGTCAGTCAAACGTCTCTCGGCTTAATAAAGCGATGAATTTAATTAGAAATGCTAATGTTTTAGTTTATTTTATTAGATAGTAAGAATTAGGTACAGTTGTCGAGTTTGTATGCCGAGGGTTGGATTTTAGAATTTGACTGTGACGATTTGACAGCTAGGCGTTAGGGATTAATTCTGACGTTTGTTTCAATATATGAATTTAGGTTTTTTTTTTGTTTTAACGATTCTACAAATACTTTAACACATTAACTGTCCCGCCGGTAGACAATAGTTAAACAATTGGAATGTATCATATGTGGCTCTTTGGAGAGGCAATGGCTTAAAATTATCATTTGAGTGTTCTTTGTGTATTATTTAGGTGATAGTGATTATGGCTTCTTATTTTTATTGATTTATTTATTTTCCATAGCATTGAGTGTATTTAAATACTAGTCATATAATTTCTGTCAATAATTATCACATAACTATTGGTCATGACTATATTATTATATTTATCTGCAATAAGTAACACAAACCTTTCTTTCTCATATCATATTTCACGCAATCCTCCCATCTCTTTTTCGGTCTTCCTCTGCATGTATACCCATTCACAGTCATACTCATAACGTTTCGTTACGTGACTTTCATCCCTTCTCATAACATGACCACACCACGACAAACGGTGACCTCTCATCTTTTCATTCACGGGCGCTACTTTCAAGCTTCCGCCAATACACTAATTTCTTATCCTATCTAGTCTCATTACTCCAGTCATCCATCAAAAAATTCTAAAAACATAGGAAATACGTTACGATTAAAAGTCAATCAGCTAAGCTTGTGAACTGCCAATCAGATTGGCGCGAACTCAGATAAACTATTTTAATTATTTTTTGGTTTTATCGAAGTTCTAGTAGCTTTAGAGGGTTGAAGGACGTAAATTAAAAAAGTTGTTTACTCTCCAATGAAACTTAATTTATATGGGTTAAGTGGATTTTATACATTTTAGGTATATTAGACAAGTGAATTCGAGGGGCTCGTGGCTAAGTGTAAGCCGTGCGGTTTGACCGATAATACAGGTTAAGCCGCGCTTGCCGCGGTTGGTCCGTGGATGGGTGATCATTTATAAACATACCGAGACCTCTCCGTGCCTCGGATAGCACGTTAAGCCGTAAGTCCCGACTGTCATACGTTGATCTTTGGCAGTCGTTAAGTCAATTCTGACAACCAGTCTTACCATGGGATACTGTGTTCCCCAGTAAAATGGGTTGTGCAGGTCAGATAGGCAGTCTCTCCATGTAAAATACGGTATTCAGCTGAATCTGGTAAGACTGGTAGCCGACCCCAACATAGTTGGGAAAAGACTCGGGAGATGATGAGACTAGTGAATCGCCCCGGTTTTGCAAGAAATTTACTTTATTTTTATGAAACAATATACCACTACCATTAGTAAACGGACACCTTTAGATCTAGAACTGACTCGTACCATGATCTCTGTTGCGGTTGTGGAAGCGAGACGGCGCACTACACTGCGCATAGCGCTGTCCCGCTTACTCAACGGCAACATTCCTGCTTTAACAGCTCATGGTAAGCGTACTGGTGTTGTCAGTGTATCTAATAACATTCAAGTCACTATTAAAGCAATTTAAAGTAAATCTTCTTAATACCACAATATAGTCTGACTAGGTAATGTTTTGAGATATTTAAGCTTTTGAAATAAAACTACTTTTTACGGGTTTTGTCGCCTTTTTATTTAATTTTTAGGTCCCGACGTTTCGACACCTATGCAGGTAGGTATCATGGTCACAGGCAGACTCGGGACGTCGGGACCTAAAATCAAAATAAACCGGGACAAAATCCGTAAAAAGTAGTTTTATTTCAATGTCTAACATTCGCGTAAACCTGAAATCAATATTTAGGCTTTTATTAACCAACTTTAAAAAGAGGAGGTTCTCAATTCTAACCAAAATGTTAATCCTTTTTTTCTTATGTTGGTTGAGCTCTATCTCTGGCAATTACAAAAGGGTAACAATTTTTTTCGCTGTTTTGGTAACGCAATTTTTCCGGTACTTATAAATTCTATGGAAACCACGCTTAGGCAAACGTAGTGTAGGACGCCCCCCGGCTAGATCGCAGTGACTGGATGCAAAGGGCGGGAGATCGTGAGCTGTGGCGCTCCTGGGGGAGGCCTATGTCCAGCAGTGGACTGCAACAGGCTGATATGATGATGATGATAAAATCTATTACAAAAATATTTCTAATCTATACGTATAATAAATCTGTAGAGAGGTCAATTCTGTACATTAAATATATTTTTAAAATAACTATCAGGGGGTGATTAGTGATCGATACTGATGCCAAAAATGCAATCAGTAAAATTTTTGTCTGTCTGTCTGTCTGTATGTTCCTTATAGAAACAAAAACTACTCGACGGATTTTAACGAAACTTGGTACAATTATTCTTCATACTCCTGGGCAGGTTATAGTATACTTTTCATCACGCTACAATCAAAAGGAGCAGAGCAGTGAAGGGAAATGTTGGGAAAACGGGAGAAGTTACTCAATTTTTTAAGCTTCCGTCGCGTGTGCAGCCTTAATGGTTAAAGACTCATTGATAAGCTTCGTCATCCACGCGAACGAAGTTGCAGGCACAGCTAGTAACTAACTAAATCTCAAACAAAATTTGTCTGCATCCTAAATAAATATCAAAATCGAGTCGAAAATCCTCAACATGTTAATAAAAGGTATGAAAAACAGATGTAGGTATAAGTTATTAGTTACAAATGATGAACTCACACTTAAACAAAGATTCTCCCTCGGATATCATAAACGTTTCGCAATGTTATAATCAGTTAAAGTTAACTCGTAGTTAACTCTGCTAAATTAACTGCAATAGAGATTGCATCTAACTATTTGATGGAAGATAACCGTGTGGGTGTTTTTGCACATCATATACAAATACTTTTAGAATGAAGCCAAAATGGGGATAACAAATTCAAAATCTTAAAGTTTTAATATCATAAATGCGAAAATTACTCTGTCTGTTTGTGTGTTACGCAGTCACGCCTAAACTACTGAACCGATTTAAAACAAATTTGGTACAGAGATAGTCTGGAGCGTGAGAAAGGACATCGTTTACTTTTTAATGCGATATCCGATCACCATGCGGACGGAGCCGCGGGGAAACAGCTAGTCATATATAATTACTAAAATATACCTAGTACTTATTGATAAAGAGTTTGTTTGAGCGCGCTAATCTCTGAAACTATCAGTCACATTTCCAATTAATCAAAGCATTTGATAGCCCAATTGCTGAAGAAAATTATAATATGTATACCTAATCAATAATTTGACAGTAGATTTCACAACATACCTATTAAATAAAGCTTTCAGAAAAGAGGTAATTGAGAACCTCCTTTTTGAGGTCGGTTAAATACAATAGGATAATATAATAAACAGGTTTGTGAAATATAACTCTGTTAGACAATAACTTCAATTTTAGGCTTCTTATACATGAAGACACTAATTGCGACACACATTTCTTGACTGCTCACAGTTTTGTTTATGTGGCAGATATGATGTAATATAAATATATAAATATGGACAACATCACATACATTGCTCTGAACCTAAAGTAGGTAGCTAAAGCACTTGTGTTATGGAATTCAGAAACAACGAAGTTACCACAAACACCCAGACCCGAGACAATGTAGAAAAGTGACTTTCAACATTGTCCCGTCCGGGGATCGAACTCGGGACTAGCTAGCGACACCTTGTAAAACGGTGCGCCGCTCGACCACGGAGGTCGTCAAACATATCTCACATTCTATACATTTAACGTATAGTACCATTGTGTAAACCTACCTTTAGACAATAACTTCATTCGACCTTAAGTCGATACTCGCGTAAACAGAACATAATTAAGGACCCCGTCTCGCAAGTTACCCTCACCGAGACCGCATTCACACCGAACCGTAACAGGATACGACGGATGTTTATTGTTCTGAAGATTTTATCTTTCATTTACTTGAATATATTGTTTTGTGTGATTTTAATTAATTAATGTTTATGTAATTATTGGTAAAAGAATATCCGTGTAAACTTAGTTTAATGTGGATACAATTCTGTGTTTATTTTGTTATTCGAATTTATAATATAATAATAATAAATAATATAATATTTCGGGACAACTCACACACGGTTATCTGAACCCAAGCTAAGCAGAGCTTGTGTTATGGTAACCAGACAACTGATAAACATACTTATATATTTCTAAATACATACAAATTATAGATAAATTACACCCAGACACAGAACAAATGATCGTGCTCATCACATAAAGATTTGTCCTGGGTGGGAATCGAACCCACGACCTCCGGGACCTCCTTATAGCAGTCAGGGTCACTTAACACTAGACCAATAGGCCCATTAAATAAATTATGGCAGTTAATAGTTGAATTATTTAATACTAATGATCCTTGAGATTGTTTGTTGATTAAATAACTTAGTTTTAAGTAGATGCATACTGAATAATGGTAAAATAAGTTATTAATAGATTACGATGTAATTTTCTTACAGATTATGTCATATTGCTAAGTCTGGAAGTCCGTTAGGTCTTAATATCTATTTTTTTTTCCATTTTTCAGTCAATAATTATATAAGCTTGATGCTACACAAAACGAAAATATTCAAAACCCACCTGTCCATATTTTCTAGAACGCTAAAACTATCGCCTCCTCTTTCCAACACATTGCTACAACATATACTATCTCACACAAAAAAGTCGCGGCAAACAACACAAGATTAAAAGCATTAAGAAATACCATTTACCAAATATATTTCTTTAACTTTTATCTCAAAATGGATAAGTAACAATTTTAATTATTTTAAATACCTTGATACGCATTATTGTAAGAGGAATTCGTCTTAAGACGGTTGACTAATCGTTCTAGTAATTATCCTGGGATATTGGCAAAGGGCCACCGAACAAGATGGCTGCCTGTCAAATTTGACGTTTACAAGTTTCGCGCCATTTGAGTTTGCAAGTTTATCGAGATTATAGTTAACTTGTGTTATGATTTTAGTTAAACAGGGAATATTAACCGGTTAAATAGTTATAAGAAAATTGGTTTAAGATTTACTTATTATGAAAGATCAATTAGCGATTTTGTTAGGCTTTCGATTCCTAAACGTTTTAGAGTGCATAAACACCGTATAGACAGAAAATTTATATTTTTATTTAAGTAAAGCAGCACACATTTCCTTTTTTATAACCAAACCAGCTTTTAAAAAAATCAATTGCTTCGTAATCGGTCATTTCGTTTAGGACCTACGATGCCACATACAGACACAGAACGACAAACAGACCCACACGTCAAAGTACACCACTCTTTTTGCAGCTTCCCTTTTTCAATTTGTATTCCTTTTTCCTGCTTCATTCAAGAGTCTTAATTTAACAGTTTCTTCAGGTCATTGTAATATTTAACTAAAACATTTTAAAACATAATTACTACAATTATTTTACAGAGCGTTAAGCAGTGTATAAATAATATTTATATTATTTTTAAACGGTTATAAGTACTTCTAGTTTAGAGCTAGACTTAATCCACATATAAAACAATTTATTTAAGGTTCCTTACATTTACTAAGAACGAATTTGTACCTTATATTTGTACCCTATTCTAGTTTCAGATAATATTAAGAATTACAAAATAAATAATCAATATAGTCTCAATCAGGATAGTTTTAGTAAGGTCCATGGTACATTTCTACAAGTGTTAACGCTGATCGAGACGCTCAAATGCCTCGTTGGCCTAGTGGTTCTAAGCGCGACTGCTACGCTAGAGGTCTTGGGTTCGATTCCCAAGTCGACCAATGTGTTATTGGGTTTTTCTATGAAATTCTAAGTTTGGATTTGTGCCCGGTTAGTGGCAATAGGCTCGCCCCCTATTACATGGGACCTAAACATACCGGCGAACTGTGGGTGTACATTGGTACACCTCTGCCTAACCCTTCGGGGATACAGGCGTGATGGTATGTTATGTGTTATGTTAACGCTGATCGAGACGCTCAAATGTATGGAAGTGTCAAGTCTAAGCCCTGGTTTTCGAAACGTTGTTCAACACAAAAAATTGTTAATCACCCGTCAAATCTCATTTAAGCGCTCTGATTGGTTGTAAGTCTTAGACTCAACCAACCACAGTTTTTTTTTTTTTTTTTATTAATGAAGAACTTTGTCGCTTAGCGACAACATCGTTCTATAAAAACAAGAAATATATATACAACACAAAGAAAAAACTTAAACGTAACATAAAAACAAAACTAACTACCTACAGCAATAACAACTAACTTATACTTACAACATTTTAGCCTCTCGGGAGAAAGGAGAGGCCAAAATGCTATTTACAAAGCCCACATTAGCACTATTACCTACATATAACCGCCTAAATGAATCGTTCCGGACTAATCCGGACACATTCCGTCAAGATATGGAGCACATCCTCCACCAATCACAGTTGTGGTTAGTTGATTTGACAACAGTTTAAGTTGATCAGCCTTTAAAAAATCGGGGGTAAGCCACGTGACGTACCGAAATAAAGTGTCATTTCCATTCACTTAACGTCATTAAAGCGACTTCTATCATCGTTAATTAGAAATCTCTCAAAGAAATCAGTTAACCTAAGTTTAGAGTTTTTACTATTTAACTATGGATCCCTAAAAAGACAAAAAAAACGAAATAAAAACTTTGGAACTAACGAGGTTGTTATAATTAAATCAATTATATATTAATGAAAGGCACGTTAACACCACGCCGTGTTAAAATTACTGTCTCCATACTAAACTGGTTGTTTCTTGTACTGATTTTTTATCAACTAATTAGTTGTTTTATAATTATACGTGTGAAATTATATAGTGTACAGTATTATTTGTTTTTTCTAGTTATGTATTATTATTTACTCGATATATTATTTTCTTTACGGTTTTGTCTACATTTAGGGTAGGTATTATTCTATTTTCACAAATATTTTTTTTGTCTCCTCGTTTTACCGCGTTGATATCACTAGTGAGCTGTGGGCTAAAACAACCACAGAGTTGGTCCCACATATTGCTAGAGGACATCGCGGCAGACCGAGAGGAAGGTGGAGAGACCAACTAGACTCTACAACTACCGAAAGGACTGGCCCATCCTAGCTCAAGACAGAGCGTTGAGAAGGGAGAGAGAGGCCTTTGCCCTGTATGGCTATTCTGTAAATAATTTTGGTATCGAGCTTCACCTGAGTGACAATAAAGCTCACTTCAAAAGTGAACCCAATTGGCCTTGATTTAGAATTCAAATTCGCGAATACGTATTTGACATCTCACCGCGGATTCCGCTGTCGAGACATGAAAATAATGTTACAGAATAGCACTACTGCAGTGGTACAAGACGGGCTTAATAGACAGATAGATATGACCCAAGAGGTCACACGTTTATGAAATTAAATATAGTTATTTAACTGGTCCGAAAACAATCTTAAAATAAGACACCTATAGTACTTTTAATAAAACTAATAAGTCCAAATACTCAACATAAATGAGAGTTTATATAATTTCCCCCAAGAGCAATGATTTGAAAAGCAATTCGCAGTATCAACGCCACGCACTTGCGAATCGCCAGTCACTGTAGCTTGCTATGAATTATACATTATTTCACACCCCTAGCCAAGGGGTGGAAACCCTTAGAGTATAAAAAGTTAACTATAGAGTGCGCATTAAAGTATGAACTGTAAGCACCAGTATGAACAAGTAGAGTTTTAAAAAAATGGACCGGCCGCTGAGAGAATACGTTCCTGATTGGTCGTCAACAGGTAGGTATAACTTTAATGTTGCCAAGAATTTACTTAACATAAATCACTATCACTTATTTGTTCTATTAAAAAATGATATTGAATCACTAAAACACAGGTTACAATTAAATATATGATACGGTTTTTTATTTCCCCATAAAGACCAACTAACATGACTGTGTCAATGCATTCTCTCAGCGGCCGGACAACACTGTCAAAAAATATAATTAAAAAAATTTAAAAAAAACGACTGCCATGTCAAAAAAATATTAAAAAAGTGAACTAAAAAATTAAAAACAAGTCAAATATTTGCAGTCGGGGGACCTGTAATGAATTGTTCCAAGTAACCAACCCCGACTGCTTATTAATAATAATTTTTAATGTCCACATAGCCTATGTCACTCGGAATAACTCAAAGCTTCTAATGATACCACAAACATTGAAATCGGTCAAGTCTTTGAGAAGTTATGGTGGAATAAAGAAACTCACATACATACATAATGAACCCTGAAAACATAACACTCCTTTTTGGGCAGTCGTGTAAAAATAGAGCGCGCCGCTTTATTAAAACTGTCTTAAACTCTAATTATATTGGAGCCTACATCACATCTACATTTTCGCATAAACGTCTGTCGTTAACCTTAATCTTAATCTGTAAACGAATGTACTAATACAGCCCAAAGTTTGCTTACACTCACACTATGACTGGCCTGTTGGTCTAGTGGTTAGTGACCCTGACTGCTATACCGGAGGTCGTGGGTTCGATTCCCACCCAGGACAAATGTTTGTGTGATGAGCATGATCTGATCTAAGTTTTACTTACCAACCTAAATCTGAAAATTTGAGTTAAGTAAAGTGCAATTACTTACGTACATTATTGAATTCAGTGTATTTATTCCATTTTGATTTCTTCCCTAATATTATAAAAAGGTACAATTTGGATACTGTCGTCTTTACCTCAACTACTCGACCGATTTTAAAAATTCTTTCACTGACAGATAGCTCAATAATCATTTAGGTATATAAGCTTAATTTCATATCGAAATATCATGTTAAAATAAGTAAATTTGCTAATAAAAACCTAGTGTTAAACTTTCGTACCTACTCTCTTTATTAAACGCACGCAACTTACAAGCGTTGTTCTACGAGTGAGCGAGATAGATGTAGGTGTTGTTGTCCCGCTCGCACGCCGTCGTTGGTTTTATTTTAGCTGCCATGGTATCGGATGCGACGGCCACCCAGATGTGGAGCTAGGGTTGCCAGTTTGTAAGAAAATAGAATTAAAGT
Organism: Autographa pulchrina; assembly: GCA_905475315.1. Lineage (NCBI taxonomy): Eukaryota > Metazoa > Arthropoda > Insecta > Lepidoptera > Noctuidae > Autographa > Autographa pulchrina. Next base: position 5,800,207 of record FR997789.1, on the reverse strand, counting down.
TTAATTTTTTTAGGTAAAATTAAAAATACCATCTTACTTTACTTATTGTGCAACACGAAATGGGTTATTATTTTATAACGATTTGTCAAAATCACATTCATTTAATTAATTTAGTTTAATTTATATTTATGTTTGTTTGGTTTATGTGATATATTATGAATGTAATTTCTATTCATTTAAAATATATCTTTTATCCAGATTAAGCGTTTCAGTGATTTCTAAGATTGCTAATGAAATTTCAGAACAGAAATTCTAGCTGTTATAGATAACGTCTATTACTGGGCTGGACATTATTTATTTTGAGCTGTTTTTTCTATTATATTGCCAATTAAGTCCACTCCTTCTGTAAATTGTCTTGTTCATCCCTCCACTTGGGTCTTTCTGTCTCGCATCATACTATTTATTTCTTTAAAAAGGTCTTCACACAGTTTATGCGGTACAAACTAATCCAGGACATTGCGTATATAAAAATATCTACGCAAAATAAAATACAATACAAAAATCCGTTTTTAAACACGCGCCAACCCTAGCATAAAATATAATTATCGGTAAACTCTTGCGCAGAATTAATTTGTCAAAACATACGTCGGTTTCATTATTAATAAAAGGACTAGAGAGGTCATTGCACATGTTTTATTTGCTATACAATATTGTGGATGAGAAAAAGCCATGCAGATTGACTCATCTTAAAAGTTAAGCAACGCTCGCTAAGGTTTGCCTTTTGATGGGTAGCCGTTTACACACACAAATTTTTTATTAGATACTTTGAATAGGAAGTAAGTAAAGCAACGGTTTCCGAGGATAGTTTTTGGATGGGTGAACTAATTTTATATCGAGACCCTCCGTGCCTTGGGAAGCACGTTAAGCCGTTGGTCCCGACTGTCATACGTTAATCTTTTGCAGTCGTTAAGTCAATTCTGACAACCAGTCTTACTATGGGATACTGTGTTACCCAGTAACATGACAATGTGTTGTGGAGGTCAGATAGGCAGTCGCTCTGTAACATACGGTGTTCAGCGGAATCCGGTGAGACTGGAAGCCGACCACAACATAGTGCGAGAAAGGTTCCGCAGAACTACTGTGGGTATTGATTAAATATGGTTTCTTAAGTAATAAATATCTTGTGGTATGTGTTAAGTTATTGTTTAAGTTTATTAGTAGTAGATGGTGGAAATAATCAGTACACACTTAATTTTATTAGGTACAGGATACCTAAGTTGTTTTTTGTAGGAATCTTATTAGATTATAATTGATTAGATGACTGGCCTGTTGGTCTAGTGGTTAGTGACCCTGACTGCTATACCGGAGGTCGTGGGTTCGATTCCCACCCAGGACAAATGTTTGTGTGATGAGCATGATCATTTGTTCTGTGTCTGGGTGTAATTTATCTATAATATGTATGTATTTAGAAATATATAAGTATGTTTATCAGTTTTCTGGTTACCATAGTACAAGCTCTGCTTAGTTTGGGATCAGATAACCGTGTGTGAGTTGTCCTAGGATATTATATTGTCCTAGAATATTATAATTAGTAACATCTAGTAGCAGTGACTTTTTTCATTTTACTTCTAATTTTGCGTTTTTATATTAATTTATTAATTATCAAATAACATGAAGAACATAACAGTTTGCACTTAAACGTTGCACAGTAAAAATTATACACAAAATGTACAGAAAAAAAAGAATGTATAATTTTCTTATATCACCAATCTGTATACTTAACCCCCAACGCAAAAAGAGGGGTGTTATCTATTATTATTTATTTATGGATTTACAGTTTTTAATTTTATACTATTAAAAGACATTTAAGAACTAGTATTAAATAACTTGAATTGTTATTGTCTGTGGCGAAATACTTGCGTGGGTGGGTGCAGACTTAGTTTTTTATTGTTTTATAATACAGGGTGTCGTATAAACCGTGAGATAAAATGTGACGAATTCACACCTGCTTGCCGTACTGGTTAAAATGTAATGGTATTATATGTTACTGTTTTTTTTTATTTTGGTCAAAAGAATATGTTAAACGAATTCAGAAATGAAAGTGCTTGAACTTGTAAAAAATAGCCTTGGCAGGCGGTTTTATTTACGGTACAGATAAACGAATAAAATCATATATTCAAAGGGCAGTATTGTTAGGAAATTACATAAATGTAGGTATACCTAATAATATAAAACAAAATCAACACAACATAAAAAAAAATCTAACTATATTAGCATTTTAAAGACATTAGTTACATCTTATACCTTAAAAATACTAATTTTACCACTATTCCAAGCCATAAAAAAAAAAAAAACAATATCCAAACGACTTGTCAACACCCTATATAACAAACACGGGATTGACATCTATATTCTCAACGTGTGAGGTCTATAAAGCCATTATGCCCACACCCACGCGTGGGCTACACTCAACAAATTCATTTTGTGCTGGGAAAAATATTAAGGCTCTATTTTAAAGGATTAAGGCGAGTTTATGTGTTTAAACATGGTTAAGTGTTGCCATCGTTGTTTTTTGTTTATAAACTTGTTTTATGATACTTGATACATCATGTAAAATACCGACTTTACATAAAAAGTCTAAATAATAATAAATCAATATATAAATAAATGCGGACAACATCACATACATTACTCTGAACCCAAAGTAAGTAGCTAAAGCACTTGTGTTATGGTATTCAGAAACAACGAAGGTACCACAAACACCCAGACCCGAGACAATGTAGAAAAGTTGAGTTCTATATTGACCCGTCCGGGGATCGAACCCGGGACCTCAGAGCTAGCGGCACCTTGAAACCACGCAGACACAGTACAAATGATCATACTCATCACACAAAGATTTGGCCTGAGTGAGAATCGAACCCACGACCTCCGGCTTCGCAGTCATGACGTGTCTATGTATATCATGAAACGGCTCTATTTCATGAAATGGCCAGCCAAATCATGAAATGATTAATTTTACGATTTATCCACAACATATAAAAAAAGATAAAATTTATGTTTGTAACCATTTTCTTTAACTATATTAATCATTGCCAATAACTACGAGACTTAATACTAGGCTGATCAAATAATTGTTGTTTAAAAATATCTGTCAAATAATCTAAAGAAAAATGAGCAAAACCGAATGCTCAAACTTGTATTGAAGATAACATGAAAATAAATATCTTTTTAAAACGCATAAGATAAAAACAATTAGCTTTAAAAAGTCTTTGTCCTTTATTTTTTATTATTGGTTCCGTATGAGTATGTTAATTTCTTGGGGGCCTGTTGGTCTAGTGGTTAGTGACCCTGGACCCTATACCGGAGGTCGTGGGTTCGTTTCCCACCCAGGACAAATCTTTGTGTGATGAGCACGATCATTTGTTCTGTGTCTGGGTGTAATTTATTTATAATATGTATGTATTTAGAAATATATAAGTATGTTTATCAGTTGTCTGGTAACCATAACACAAGCTCTGCTTAGTTTGGGATCAGATAACCGTGTGTGAGTTGTCCCGACCCGACCCACGACCTCCGGTATAGCAGTCAGGGTCACTAACCACTAGACCAACAGGCCCATCAGCAATGAGCAAGTGAGGTGATCAATGCTCGTGCCTTCTCTATATGGGTAGAGGCCAGTGCCCAGCAGTGGCCCGTTTATAGGCTGCAATTGTTTAATATATTAGATCCGACTTATTGGAACAAAAAACTACAGCACACTAGCTGTGCCCCGCGGTTTCACCCGCGTGAATGACAATTCATACACTATCTTTATATATTATAGCGTGTTATTCCGGCATTGTAAAGTTTCATTAAAATCAATTCAGTAGTTTTTGTACTTTCGCATAAAATATTAGTAATTATCTTCTTTGTATATAAAATTCTCGTGTCACAATGTTAGTTACCATACTCCTCCGAAACGGCTTGACCGATTTTTATAAAATTTTATATGCATATTCAGTAGGTCTGAGAATCGGCTACTATCTATTTTTCATATCTCTAAGTGGTAGTAGGAAGGTAGTAGGCAGGTGCTAGGTAGAAAAAAATTGCATTGCAACGCATGCCGTTCAGCTAGTATAAATATAACTTTTACATGCACCGTTTTAATATTCGCCAAAGGAACCCCAAAAAGAATCTCCGACGGCATTTATCTCTTTGGACTGTTATTAATCGCTTGATAATTTATAATCCGTCAGTTTTAACTTATCAACGAAAACTCCATGTATAATAGATAAGAAAAAATTACGTGATTTGTCAATGGTAGCTAAGTAGGCTGACAATTTTTTGCCTCTGCCTCGGTAATTAAAAAGTTAATTGGAATAGTTTTTGGTTGTTCGATTTTTAAATTCTTGATTTTTGATGGTTTGGAATGTTGGTAGTTGATCGATTGTACTTGATTGAGGTATTTTAGGGACGTTGTGGCTCAGTGGTTAAGCTCACGGGGTTTTATTTATAAGGTTCTGGGTACAATTGCGTGTTTAGCCAACTTTGTATGTATTTTGTATCTGTTTACAGTTTTATAGAGCGTAATGTCAAGTAATACAGATTTATTTATGATCATAAGCAACAATTGTTTTCTGTACTGTAAAAAAAATATTGTATTTCAATTTTCAGTAGGTTAAATCAAACTTACATTCATTTACATAATTTATTATAATAATATGATAATTATTTATTTAATATTAAATACGTACCTACTTAAATAATAAAAAAAAATTATGTGTGTTTAGACATAAGAAAATAACAAAAAGTTTTTAAATTAATCTTTATTCCGTAAACACTTATTAGACTTCAAACCTAGGACTGAAAGGTAACAAACTGTTAAATATAACTACAAAACTACTAAGACGTTTATAAAGAAATGGTCGGGCATCACCTAAGTATTTTTAGCTTGTTTTTTTTCATTACAAAAACCCTTTTGATGATCGAACTAGTTAATTGTAACACTTAATTACGTCAGTTAACTAGGCGTAACGGTGTCGTGAGTTCGATTACCGGCCGTGGTAAAAGTATGTTCATTGAAAGTAAATAAAAAAAGTTTTTTTTACTAGAAAATAATCCAGTTGGTACATTGGAAAATGTTTTGTCGCGGAAGGTTTCACAAATATAAAATCATATACACGAAGAATACCCAGACTTGGAACAAATTTCTGTGGGTTAGAAAAACGCTTGTCTCATATTGTAGGTTATGTTTTAATTGAGAGGGACCTATGCAGGGTGTTACCGAAAGGGTATATCTATCCAAAAGGGGTGAAGAGTACATCTGGTATAGAGTCAGTTTGCAAAATTTCAGCTCAAAATGAGTCAGTAAAATTTTAATTACTGTTATCCAATGCTGCACGGGTGCAGTCAAAAGTCAGCATTTCATACCAGTTTTTTACTCCAAACAAGTACTAAATTAGCCCAATGGCATACAAATCTAACATGATATGTAAGTACTATTCCAATGTGTCCAAAATTTATCGATTTGAGCATAAACATACATATAGTTACGTATAATTTACATGATTACCTACGACCTAACTATTTCGTAATTATAATTAATCATAATAATAACATTGGACATCACATACATTGTTCTGAACCCAAAGTAAATAAATAAAACTAAAAATGTTTTAGAATTCTGATACAATGAAGTTACCACAAACATCTAGACCCGGGACAATGTAGAAGTGATTTTCTACATTGACCCGTCCGGGGATAAAAACCGGGACCTCAAATCCTGCGACACTTTGAAAACCGGCGTGTAAGCCACTCGACCATGAAGGTCTAGGTAAATTTCAATCATTATTTCCCTGCCCTGTCTCGAATTATTTGCGGTCGGCGCAATGTGTATTCAGCTTCCATTCATCTCTACTACTCGTCATCTCAGCATTCACTCATTTCTTTTTCCTATCATCTTTCACACAATTCATCCATCTCTTATTTGGTCTCACTAAAATTTCATTACACTAACAAAATATAGCTCTTAACTTTCTATCCAATACCTTTCATGTTTACACAATAGCCAACGTTGGGCCACGATCTACGCTTCTCACACGCCATTACCCCTCAAAGCCAACATTAAACTTATCATCACATTACCTAAAATCACTAATTTGTCATTACCCCTAATTAACACGATTCACGGGCAGTCGCCATCTTCCTCACACGACGATTTGTCGCTTAAACACAAGTATTCTGAAACACATAAATATGTCACTGGCAACATTCGTTTTGATGTAAAGAGGTTTGATATAAATTTAGATTTAGTGTTGCCATGTTATTGCTATGGTTATTGTTTTTGGTAGGATGGTAAGTGATAATTGGTTGGTGGTTTAGGTTACGTCTAGTCTAGTTTTTTTTGTATTTTATTTAATTAAGATCTTTAAAAAAATTAAATATGTTACGAAGGAAACAAAACGAATATTAAATCATAAAAAAGTCAATTAATAAATATTAAGAAAAAAAATACCATCCACAAAAAACCCATTTAAAAAACTAATTACCAACACCAACACATTTAAAAAAACTTAACAAGTATGTAAAGTTCATCAAAATAATATTTCCTCAATTTATAAACAAAGCTGTATATTTTTCATTTGTGGAACTGGCAACACTAATTTAAAACGACGTGACAGTCAACCAATGTCACACATATTGATATGATTTGTGGAGAGACACGATGCTATAAATATTATATTAGGTACTTCACACAGTGTGAAGCGATGCGATAAGATATAAAGAAAACATGTATGGAGGCAAAATTTAAAGTGCTGTTGAAAATAGAATTATTTTGGTATTTGATTTATAGAATTCGTTAAGATTCTTATTTAATTTCGAAAGTTATTTATTGAAAATTTTGGAAATCAAAGTTACCAAAGTTTCGTAACATTTAAAATACTTCTAAATCTCAATAAATTATTGCTTAGAACATTCCTGATTAAGTCAGCTTACAAAAAAAAACCGCATCGTAATCAGTCCAGTAGTCAAGGAGCAGAGACAGAGTGGTCAAACTTATAACACCCCGTCGCTTTTGCGTCGTGTGTTAAAAATCATTTCACAATAATAATATACTATTTAAATCACTGGTTAAAAAACAAAAGCCTCTTAATAATGGCAAATAAACAAAAGCTATAAATATCGCGTAGCTTGTACTGGACGTATACTTAGTTATAAAAATGTTTTATCTCAATATAATTTAATATGCGGGCCACACACGATACGGCTCCGAATTAATACGATTTCAGTACTTTTAGCGTTAATAGGAGTTAAATTAGGCACTATTGTAGTTCAGTATGACAGTTTAGTTAAGTTGGTAGGTAAGTTGATTAAAAGGGTAGCGAGTTCGAATTTTGGATGAAAAAAAAATTATATGGAGGCTTATCAAAAACTCTTTTATTCTGAATGAAATAAATTGAGTTTTATATTAGGAAACTAGCTGTGCCCTGCGGTTTCACCCGCTTGAATGACAATTCATACACTATCTTTAAATTATAACCTTTGTGTTATTTCAATGTATTAGCTACATTATTGTAAAGTTTCATTAAAAACCATTCAGTAGTTTCAGCGTGAAAGAGTAATAAATATCCATACATCCAAACAAACTTTCGCATTTATAAAAGAGTTGACTTAAGTTTCTTGGCGCGTAAGTCACGTAATTCTTTTAGTGTCTTTTATTTAATAAGTAAAGCATACAATAAGTAAAAAAAATGTTTCATTAGTTAGACAAAGAGACTGAAAACATAAATAAAATTAAGTTATCTCAATAAGTGTACAAATAAGTTAATGAAGCAAATACTGTTAAAAATCGTCTCTAATTTTCATTACATATTTCAAGTTAAAAACAATGCAAGTTCTATTAAAATCGCTTCAGCAGTTTCACGAATATCGTCTGTTAAGTGTAATAAATATGTTAACAACTCAATGCTGGCAACACTGAACGTTGCTAAATAAAATTGATGATAGGCAGAGCAAATGAATTTGCCCATTGTTGACATAAATAGCTCCTAAAATCTATGGTCCATTGTTATAAAACAAAGGCTGTAATTATGAAATTGAGCCGGTATTAAATCTTTTCTAGACTTGCATGCAGGGGCCTGATTCCGCTATCTTAAAGTCAGTGGGTGGCAGGTTAATGAACGTTCCAGTGTACTTGTAATTGTGCCTAATTTTCGTATTCAGATAAGCCTACAATGGACAGTCAGTGGCAATCCTACAATGACAACAGTGGCAAGACGAAAATTAAGTAGACTGGAACGTTCATTAACCTGCCAACCACTGACTTAATAGCGGAATTGGGCACCTGGTCTTAAGTTTCTCCTTTTGTTTACTATGGCTATATTTTGGCTTTAGAAACATTATTGTTTTAGAAGTATATGGGGCTTTAAAGACAGCATGATAATGAAACAATACATGTTATGTTGGTAAATAAATAAATAATAGTTTAATACTATGTTAACTGGTGAAGGTTACTTGTTGTGAAGTTTTAGATATTAACGTGTCAATATGTGACAAGTTGTAGTAAACTCGTTTATCAATTACTTTCTTGTCTTTTTCTCGCTTTTTTTATTAGTATCTACTATCGATTAGCCAAGAGTTTGATTTTGTTGTATAAATCTAGGTACTACATTTATAGCTAGGTACTACTTGTTAACATAATGAAATGTATTTAATAATGTAGGTATTTAGGTCTGTTTTCGTGCCAATTTAAGCTAATAGTCACATGACAGTTCATGTCATTTAGATTGTCTCAACAAGGACGGTAGCGAGTTAGACCACACGTACTTAGCTAGTACTCAGAGACGCTTATAACCTTAACTCATAATTCCACCGAATATGTTTTAATCCCAAACCCATTCTCAATAACAAAGATTAATATCACATATTTTAAATACTTCCCGTCATTATAAGTGTTAAAAAACAAACAGTAGCTAGTACTAATAGCTATCAATCATACACTATTTTGACATCTGTCAAATTATTTCAAAATGGCCGCTTCGTTTGATGGCGCGCGTTTGGGATAGATAGAAGTTTAATGGGTTAATGGTGTTTATACTGCTATTGTCTTTTGACGGATAGAATTATAGTTTAAAAATAAATGAAGAATTGAAAAAGATTGTGATATACTTCGATTTTTGGTATGATTCTGTTTGAATTCATATGCAAGGTGTAATGTGTGTCGCATGTGATAATTAGCTATAATTCCTGACACATTTCAGTTGTCTTGATTTGTGTTGGAAAACAAAAACCGTGTTTTAGTATTTATTATATTTTTGTAACCTGACATAATGATATAGTTTTGAATGATACTATTCTTTTACGGGACAAATAAATGATGTTGACTACATCATGTAGGCCAGAAATTATAATAACTTATGTAGTTGCAAATACAGATAAACTTATTTTTATTAGCAAAATACTTTTACTTCTTACATTATGAATCCGGACGTAAAAAGTGTTATAGGTTTGACTTGTCTGTCTGTGTCATAATAGCTCCTAAACAGGTCATAATCACTGCTCAAAATACAGTTATTTTCTCTATTTCTAGAGCAATCAATCACAAACAAGATGCTTTGAAACACCGAATCAAAATCCAAAATGATATCAGTACGAAAAAAATGTTTATAAAAAATGCTTTATCTATTAATATTCATCAGTGTATGAGATTTATTATTGTGCCATTAATTTAAGGGGTCTGGAAGTGTGAGGATTCCATACATCACGGTATAGGGTTACAGGATGAGTACAGGTGCAGGCGAGAGAGGAATTCTGTCAAATTTCAATTTTGCTGTCAGATTTTTTGATGAGATTTTGCGTGGAAGATTTTTAAATGTTTTTAGTAGATATTGATATTATTGCAATGTATTTAATATATTATGTGTGTATATAGGCTTGTTATATTATTGTAAGACTTCAAAAGTCATTTGTTATCGTTATTTTATCGCAATAATCAACCAATTCTCAGTGAGCTTATTAAAGTTGTCTATTTACCTAATTTTAAAATTTAAGTTTTTCTTATTCTTTGATCGGTAAAGACATTTTAAGAAAGAGTGCAAGCTCTTTAATTAAGCAAAGGATATGTCATCAAATTTTCAGAAACCTAGAAGAAAGTAAAAATAATACAAAAAGTACTGAAAATCCTTTATAAAAGATTATTATAAGATACTTAAACATTTTATAAATGTTTCTAATCTCTTTCTAATCCAAATTGTGTCAGTATGTCGTGTAGGTGTACAGTGTCCGGTTACCAGTGGTTCTAAAAATTAAGTCATCACTCACAACATTCTGTTAGTCTCTGTTTTTTTTGTAAATGCCTCGAAGGATGATATTATGTAGAAGTTTAACATACAAAGTTAATTAAATCATATCCTGGGATAAATCACACACGGTCATCTGAACACAAACTAAGCAGAACTTGAGCTATGGCAACCAGACAATTGATTAACATACTTATATATTTCTAAATACATACATCGTACAGATAAATTAAACCCAGACGAAGAACAAATGGTTATGCTCCACACAATCCTCAAAATTGGCAAACTCATGCGTTATAATAATGTTTAGATTTTTGTAAGTCCTACTAAATTGGTCTAATTAATGACCTGTAGTTAAGCCTGCACTATGTGATCTAGCTAAAAAAGTATTGTCTCAATACTAAAACATAAAACTGTATGTCTATTCTGTTAATAATTTCGGTGACAGGTGAAAGTGAAGTGACAATAAAGCTCACTTCAAAAGTGAACCCAATTGGCCTTGATTTAGAATTCAAATTCGAGAATACGTATTTGACATCTCACTGCGGATTCCGCTGTCGAGACATGAAAATAATGTTACAGAATAGCACGGCAGAAATCAATAAAATCTTGCATAAAGCCATCCAAACTTCTTTTATAATCCTTATTTTGACAGCAAACTCTTCAATGGAGAAAAAAACGAGTGTGCGAATGAGACAACGCTATACGAAAAACAGAGAGAGGGTAATCCCACTCTTTGGGTGGTAAAATGACTCACAGTTGATAGCAGTCTTTTTTTATTATTTTTTTGTTTTTTCATCCACGTGTCATCTTTTAATGGTCAAGTAGGTAACTAGTGAAAAAGTTAAATATTGTTTGGTTAAGTGGCGGTCCGTGAGGTTTGGAAAAGGATGGGTGTGAAGTTATTGTTTACTCTGTGTATTGCGGTTTTGAGACATGTTTGACAAGTGATATTTTTTTGTTTGTTGTTGTTGTTGCTATGGTAACACGTTTTTGTTTGCTAATTATGAGGTCATCGGCAATCGTGTTTGAATGTTGGATACAGTAGCTTGTTTGGACTTTTATATATGTAGGCGCTTCGCTATTTCTAGTGTTAAGAAACGTGAAAAGGAACTGCTGAAACATGACAAGCGAGTTGACGTTTCTTGACACTGACGCAACTCCGGGCTCTTTTGCTCGCGGCCGTCGGATGAAGAGGAATCTGGTGGCTCCGCATTGAAGCAAAACGTGTTCGGTGGAGTGTCGCTGTTCTTAATTCTCCTCGCCCGCCTACCCACGATAGCTCGGCAATCGCAATGAACGATGATGATAACCAAGTTTCTACATCAGAAGTGGGATAAAGAGGGCTTGTTTTATAGGAGAATAGCCGTACGAGATCTTAAGCGCCGCACGTCTGGTAGCTGATTGAGTCCGATCCAGACCTATGCTGCCATAAGATTACGTCGATGACATTCTACGCTTTCAAGTTGGTGTTAAAGACACCGCGAGTGAGGCGGCCATGCGCTTTTGGAACATCATCGAACGCATTCCGCGGATGGAAATGCCTGAAGATGTTACGACGGGATTCGCTGTGAGCTCATCGTCATTCATCAAGGAGCAACTTGACTACATAATCCGGTGATCTACTTTCTTTTGTTTTAAGTAGTTGAGAGCAGTGTGGTTGAAAAATGGGGCTGGCCTTAACTGGGTCGATGCCTCTGATCAGATCACGTTTTCCCATGGGGTTTGTAGCGTAGTTGATCGCTTGGGCTGGCCTGAACCGGGTCGACGCCCACGGTCAAACTGCGAGTTCTTCGGTGTGAGCTGGGTGGCTATATATTGGTATGGAAACGGCCTATGTGGGTCGAGTTTCCAACCGGTTGATTGCAACAGCTGTGTGTGACTGGTGGAAGGGACGCTGACAGGTAGTCCGGTCTATCGCACCATGCGAGTTGGTGGGTAGTCGAAGGGACGCTTGGTCAGTAGTCCGCCCAGTGTGTTTCATTCTGATGTGAGGGGTAAAGACTGGTGGGAGGGACGCTGACAGGTAGTCCGGTCTATCGCACCATGTGAGTTGGTGGGTAGTCGAAGGGACGCCTGGTCAGTAGTCCGCCCAGTGTGTTTCATTCAGATGTGAGGGGTAAAGACTGGTGGAAGGGACGCTGACAGGTAGTCCGGTCTATCGCACCATGCGAGTTGGTGGGTAGTCGAAGGGACGCTTGGTCAGTAGTCCGCCCAGTGTGTTTCATTTAGATGTGAGGGGTAAAGATAGAAGTCCATGGTGTCATAAATGGGTAGCTAGTCAGGGATGGACGAGCATGCCCAGACGGGTACTACAGACTTGTATTTGGTTGCAGATAACTCGAAGCGAGAGCAGTCGCACGAGGACGTGCGAATGTCAGTCTGGCCGTGTAGGCGCTTCGCTATTTCTAGTGTTAAGAAACGTGAAAAGGAACTGCTGAAACATGACAAGCGAGTTGACGTTTCTTGACACTGACGCAACTCCGGGCTCTTTTGCTCGCGGCCGTCGGATGAAGAGGAATCTGGTGGCTCCGCATTGAAGCAAAACGTGTTCGGTGGAGTGTCGCTGTTCTTAATTCTCCTCGCCCGCCTACCCACGATAGCTCGGCAATCGCAATGAACGATGATGATAACCAAGTTTCTACATATATGTAAACGTTGCGGGTTTGAAGTTAATGTCAAAAATGTGTTTTTTTATTATGTTTGATCAACTTTGCGAGTAGGCGATCGTGGGTATAATTATTTTACTGATGTTTTTAAGATTCTAGTTATCAGTAACTGTACTAATTAAATAATCTTGAAATAGCTTTTATTTTACTTTTAACATGGATTTCTTCCTAAGATTAAAGTTACACTTAAACTTTATACACTGCAGTAAAATCTAAAATTGCACGCCAAATAAAATGCGCTCCAGAAATAATGCATTTATGGGTACAAAAACCAATTTTAGAATTAAGTGACAAATGTAATCTTTTAAAACGTTGTGACAACACGAACTAGCAATAATTTAAGTTATTAAAACTGGTATGTAAGGGAAGATTTAGAAGTCGATTTTATAGTTTGGTTGGTTAAATTTAAACCCAGGGAAAAAAGGATGTTATTGTAAGAAAATATCTTCCTTTTCGTTTTGTCAAACCTTTCCTTTTTTGCGATTTCTGATCATATCCGGATGTACACATATAATACCAGCCTATAAACGTCCCACTGCTGGGCACAGGCCTCTTCCTATATAGAGAAGGCACGAGCATTGATCACCACGCTTGCTTATTGCGGGCGATTTCAGATGAAAAAAATTGGAATCCAGGTTTCCTTCACCTTATGTCAGAAGTGTCTTAGAATAATATACAAGTAGTTTTAGAGATTAGCGCGCTCAAACAAACAAGTCTTTAGATTTATTATATTAATAATTACAGAATCATTAGAAATAACACACTTTGTATACTGCTAGGCGAAAGAGAACGTACCTACTCAATTTTTCTGTATTTTTTTATGTTTTTTACGCAATACACTGCAATTTCGAACCGATTCCAAAAATTATTTGTATGTCAATAAGTTATAGGTACATCAGCGTTTGGTCCCATCAAAATCGATACAGTAGTTTGGTTTATTTTTAACTAAAGTCAGTATTTTTACATTTATTATTGTAACCTCAGTGACTCATGTTTATAACCCCATATTATTTGTGTTTTGCCGGAGGTCTTAGTTACTCAGTAAAAATTCCGCTGGTAGTCTGACGGCTAATTGCGATTCGATTCACTGTGTGCTAAAATTTGATGATTCAATCTCGATTTGGGGTTCCGTAGAGATTATTTTGGTAGCAAAAACGCTTGGGATTTACGTTTTCTTGTGATTGATTTTAAATGATACTTACATATTTTTTGTTTTTAGTAGCAATTGATGTTTTTTTATTGAATATGATTTTAGTTATAAAAACTGTGTTACGTTTTGCAATAAACGCGAGACTCGCTAGTTGTTCACTATATTTCTTAAAAAAATACGAGAAAAAATTCACTTACCTTTTTATCATCAATCTTAAAAATTACAATTTACATTTTAAGCCGAATCTGACCTGAAAATCTAGAAATACTCAAAATTAATACCTATAACCTATCAATGCGAATGATAAATAATTGTATGTATAGATTTTTTAGACCCCTGACGCTGATCTGTGCGTGTGTCTGCGCCATCGTAGCTCCGAAACGCATGAACCGATTTTGATTCGTTCCTAGTTATGTTTGATGTAAATCTCTGAAGTATTTCAAAGGTTTTTATCCAAAATTTTACGGAGTTTTCTCAAAAATGTAATTGTTTAGATAGTAGGTACTACATACCTAGGTGGTTCTGTATATAATAAACTTTTAGTACTCAGTTAATTAAGCTATGTTCATGGTATATCTAAGTCTAACGCATGACTAACCATTGTTATTAGATATTTTTTGTCTGTCCGTACGCCGCGTGACTAATGATCGCAAATTGTATACAGCTATTAATTTATCTAAGTTTTTTGTCTTTTTGTGTAGTTATTATTATTGTTATAGAAATAGTAAAAACAGTGATACTAGGGAATTTGACTTGGTTAATTCAAAAATTGGGACTTGATATCGCCAATCCGCAGTGAGCAAGCGTGGTGACCAATGCTCTTGCCTTCTCTATATGGGAAGAGGCCTGTGCCCAGCAGTGGGACGTTTATAGGCTGGTATTATTATTATCTACACATAACCAAAGTCAGAAGTTTCATTTGTGTTTTGTTGCATATTTTTCCTTATTCGATTTCTCTTCTTTATTGACATTTTATATTAATTAGAAATGTTTTGCGTAATGCAGGAAGACATTTAAGTAATTGTTGCGGTTTTACGACTTATTGCAGTTTTGTGTGTTAATGTTCTCCCATATAAATACAGGCCTCGGGGTTGCTTAACTTTTACAATTATATCACTTTTTTCGTGCTTTTGATAGTTTGCCTAATTAATACGTTATATCCATATCCGTAAAAGCGATGGATGGATTGTGTGAAAGATGATATGAGAAAGAAAGGAGTGAATGCTGAGATGAGTAGTAGAGATGAATGGAAGCTGAATACGCATTGCGCCGACCACAAATAATTGGGAACAGGGCAGGGGATGATGATGTCTTATCTATATC
This sequence comes from Autographa pulchrina, assembly GCA_905475315.1. Taxonomy (NCBI): domain Eukaryota; kingdom Metazoa; phylum Arthropoda; class Insecta; order Lepidoptera; family Noctuidae; genus Autographa; species Autographa pulchrina. Next base: position 5,784,848 of record FR997789.1, on the reverse strand, counting down.
TGTAAAATATTAGGCTGAATCGTTTTTCCTTTACTGTTTTTTAAATTCTGTTACCTTAATTTCCTCTCGATAAGATTAATTCAATTATCACCTGAGGCAATAATATTAGCATCATCCGTTGATATTGTTTCAACCACTGCTGTATTCGTTATTTTCGACGACATCCCTGGTCGAGTGTGTTTTAAAGGTATCGCTAGCTCTGAGGTCCCGGAATTGATTCCCGGACGGGATAATGCAGAAAATCACTTTTCTGCATTGCCTCGGGTCTGGATGTTTGTTGTACATTCGTTGTTTCTGAATTCCATAACACAAGAGCTTTAGCTACCTACTTACTTTGGGTTCAGAGCAATGTATGTGATGTTGTCCACATTTATTTCACAAGAAATAGCTGTTTGTACTTATAGCAAATAATTAAATTATTGCACTTTACCATCTGTATTGAGTGAAGGGAAACGTTAAAGTTACTACTATAATTATCAATTATCACCTTATAATGTTAAGTACCCAGTAGTTGCATCAACTGGAATCAAACCTACTAAGCTGTAATATAATGGTTATAAAGGTCACCAGTCGCTAAGGTTAAGTACAGACAGGTTGACCAACCTACACACAAACACACAGACACACAGACAGACAGACAGACAAAAAGAAAACGGCGGAAGATATCTCAATTAGTTCTCACAAACATCTTCAAATAGATAACCTATTAACATACAAAAACATACCTTAAAGTAACCTACATAAAGTACAAAACTAAGTAACACAACTCTACATCTTAAATCCAAGAATAAAATCCTTTAAATGACCACCAATATGGAAATAAGTCTTATTTTCTGGGACATAAAGTTGAAAATTATTTGTACGGATTAACATAAAGAAGGAATACCAATATGTTATGCAAATACATGACTTATTAACATAGGAATAAAGTGTGTTTTGCCTTGTAATGATGTAAGTACGCGGGAAGTCGAGCTTGAAATGTTTTGGTGACATGAGCGAACGGCGATGGAACAAAAAGCTATGGATACGAAATCTTTTATTTATTTAATATTTTTTTTAACATAAAAAGTGTATAACAAAAAAATATATAATAATATATTATATTCAGTAACTAAAAATATTTTAAACTGGTTGTTTGTGCTGCGATTGAGTTTGATCAAATACCAATATTATTTATATTTAGCTTGACTAATCCATTTAAAACCAGTGTGTTTGGAAAAAGCTTATTTTTTTTGTAAAAGTGAATATTTGTTTCTTAAATAATTAAGTTACCTACTACTAGATACCTAGGTAGGTACATCATATTATTTTAACTCAAGAAAGGGAACATCGATTTACAAGATCTTTGATTTGTTGGGTTCGTCTTAAGCCCGAATAGCTATGAGTAAAGTAAGTATCAGTAAAACATCGGAAAAAATCACAGAAAAACTTTAATTATAACCATAAATCTCCTCTTTATTTGCTAAAATCATTGAAACACAAAAAAAAATAACTAAAAAATATTCCAAAAATAATACCTAAGAATTCTTTACTATAACACGTCTCCATACAACCATACCGTGGGTGGTCGGCCACCCAGCAACTGGTACTTTCGCCTCGTGTTTGTACGGCTCAAATTAGGCGCTTGCCATACTCGATTCCTAATTCTGGTAACATTTAAACTAGAACTGAAATCATACTCAAATATCATTCAATTTTGAGTAGCATTTAAATGTCCGTTTTTCTGCCAGTTGGACAACCACCGTCTCATTGCTAACTTTTAAACTATCGCGCTGCATGTTTATAGTCATATTTGACAGGCCTGTCGGTCTAGTGGCTAGTGACCCTGACTGCTATACCGGAGGTCGTGGGTTCGAATCCCACCCAGGACAAATCTTTGTGTGACGAGCACGATCATTTGTTCTGCATCTGGGTGTAATTTATCTATAATATGTATGTATTTACTAACATAAGTATGTTTATAAGTTGTCTGGCTACCATAACACAAGCTCTGCTCAGCTTGGGATCAGATAACCGTGTGTGAGTTGTCCTGGAATATTATTATTATCATATTATGGAACGGTCAGTCTGCTTGCGACCACGGCCTGTGTAACCCGGTCGAAACGTCAAGCCCTAATGGTATTTAAGCATGTACGCGCTAATCCCCGTTCTATAATATCACCGTCTCATTGGTTTCTAAAGTGTCACCAGCTCTTCGGTCGATCCCCGGAACGGGTGTGATCTCACTTTTCTGCATTGTCTCGGGTCTGGGTGTTTGTGGTACCTTCGTTGTTTCTGAATTCCATAACACAAGTGCTTTAGCTACTTACTTTGGGTTCAGAGCAATGTATGTGATGTTGTCCACATCTATTACTTTTAATTATTATACACTCACATTATGACAGATATGTTAATCGGCGGGACCTCTGTCAAACGTCTTGCAATATTGATATGCGTCATCTATCTTAAAACATTATTAAATCTAGCTTAAACTGTTTCTCAAGGGATTTCTTAGTAGATAACTAAATCAACCCTATTTTTTCTGAGATCACTTAAATCAATAATTATTATAAGCAATTCCTTAAGTAACCATAATGAGTGTTAGTTACGATCACCACCTCAGTCTCCCCGTTACCATGACACCTGCAAAGGTGTTGAAACGTCGGGAACTAAAATCAGTAATAGAATAGGTTTTAAAAGTAGTTTTTTTATCAGCCTTTAACTGTCCCTAGGCCTCTCATGCAGAAAAAGCATAGATCACAAGTTGTTAAAAACATCAGCCTGTAACTATCCCACTGCAGGCCTCTCATACAGAGAACATTGATCACCATTCACCACGCGTGTGAGTCTCATGGTGGTTCATCATTACCGTAGCTGTTAACACCAGCCTGTAACTGTCCCACTGCAGGCCTCTTATACAGAGAACATTGATCACCATTCACCACGCGTGTGAGCCTCACGGTGGTGTCATTACTGAAGCTGTTAACACCAGCCTGTAACTGTCCCACTGCAGGCCTCTCATACAGAGAACATTGATCACCATTCACCACGCGTGTGAGTCTCATGGTGGTTCATCATTACCGTAGCTGTTAACACCAGCCTGTAACTGTCCCACTGCAGGCCTCTCACACAGAGAACGAGCATTAATAATAATAATAATAATAATAATAAAATCTTTTATTGGTTCTAAAAACATATAACAAAATAATTAAACCCACCAAACTGTGTGACAGTTTGTCGGCGGGAATAGCGCTCGATAGATATTACACGGTTAAAGTTTCAAAATACAAAATAAACATACAAATACAAAATACAAAATTAAAATACAAAGGAACATAGAACCACTTATAAAATTATTCTTTAAGTAACATATTGCGAAACTTATTCTTTAAGGTTAGTTTACTTATTTTAGGATTTAGTTTTCGAAGCCAGTCATACTTATTATATTATATTGATCACCACGCGTGTGAGACTCACGGTTGTGTCATTACTGAAGCTGTTAACACCAGCCTGTAACTGTCCCACTGCAAGCCTCTTATACAGAGAACATTGATCACCATTCACCACGCGTGTGTCTCACGGTGGTTCGCCATCACCGAAGCTGTTAACACCGGCCTGTAACTGTCCCACTGCAGGCCTCTCATACAGAGAACGAGCATTGATCACCACTTAATTGATAGTGCACTATTTTAGTCAACAAATATTGTTTTTAATTATGCTTGTTAAGCAAAACAGTTAATAATCCGGTGAACTAAATATAAACTCTTTTCATGATTCAGTGTGGTCCAGCTAAATATAGTACACGTATTAAGATATCCGTCTTATAAACTTGGATATTTGCATGCTTGCGTGTTTGTATGTTTGTTCATGAATTATACGGTAACTGCTGGACCGATTTCGATGATGTTTGGTGTAGATTTAGATCGTGATCTGGATTTTAATTTAGATAAAAGATAATAGGTTTTTTTATTTTTATGTTATTTAGTATGTTGATATTTTTTGGTGTTGTGTTTTGCAGTATAATTGTAAATGTTTGGATTCATATGCTTACAGTTTCAAACCCAAATATGTAATTTCTTAATGTATGAAATACAGAAATTGAAAATAAAACATTTTCATAACAAATAACTTTGCAGGAACTAAGCTTTAAAGTTTCTGATTTTCTGTATTTGAAGATACCTTTGTACCAATAAACATTATTGTTAAAACATTAAGGTAAGCTCCCCAATTATCGGCATAGCGGTGAAATGTAAAGGCAACATTTTTGGAATGCCAACGAATACAAAATGTTTGTTAATTAAACAATTATATAAAAGCGGTATTTTATTGTAATACTGCACCTGGATTATTTAATTACTTTGTGTTTTTTATTAAAGACGATAATTGGGGGTTTCGCCTTCAGAAAAGGACTACTGATAATTATTTTGTTTGAAATAACCGTAAATTAAAAAATAAACAACCGTCCAATTTTCGATCAATAGTTGATAATGTAAAACTGCGAAAAAACTTGATAAAAAATAACTAAGTACCTACTTACTAACTGTATTACATCATTTATCAAGAAGAGAAAACCGCATGAATAACGGTCCTTTCGGTTAGGAGTTACGATGTCATAGACAGACACACAGATATCCACGTTAAACTTATAAAGATAAAGATCGTTTTAGTTGTTAATATAATATTGTAAACATAATAGCCCTCTTTTTTCGTTGGTAGTTAAAAATTACATAGAATTTAAACTCCGCAAAAAAACTTACAAGCGATAATAATTAATTCTTTTTTTAATCTCTGATTTAAACAATAACCATCTTAATTACATTTAAAGCAATATCAATTCTTACAGAACAAGTTTATTATACATTTAAAAGTTAATCGCTATATTCACGAGTTTTAAATTTATTGGGGCAGGCTGTGTTGCCGCATAATTAAACAATAAAATTTATTTATTAATTCGTTTTGGATAATTCAAGAGTTTTTGCCAAGTTTCATTGTAAGTTGTTGTTATTGCGTGGATATTATTTAATTATATCGTATTTTTCTTTAAAAAACCTTAAAAAATTATTATTATAAATGCGAAAGTTTGTTTGAATGTATGTTTGTAGCTCTTTCACACAAAAATTACTGAATGGATTTTGAAACTTTAAAATAATATAGCTAATACATCAGAATAACACATAGGCTGCCTTATTAAGATTGTTAGCAACGCACTAAGTCGAGGTCCGAACCCCGCAGGGGGTGCCCTTAGTAGACGTTGCTGACGTAGTTAGTTTTTCCTATTGCTCTGGCTGGAGGCCTTAAGGTCCTCGCCAAGTCCGGCGAAGCAGTCAAAGCCAGCGCTCAGGCTAACTGCAAAGATCTCTACCAAAAATTCTCTTCCGTATCCATTCCGACACTGCTACCTATTTAAAACCGCTCTTAGATTATATTTTAACTATCATTTTTTATCCTTTAACCGTAGTTTAAAAGCCCAAGAATGTTTTTACGCAAATTAGCATAATGACTAACAAAGAAATAAAATTATTAATTGGTATAAAAAACCAAAATGGCGTCGTTTGATGAAGTAATTACTGTCAGTTTGTGTAATTTATTAATGCGAAGAGTTATAAAATTTGCATATGGATGGTATGATATGTGGGTATAGTATATAGTTTCAAAGGATGGTGAACTAAGATGTTGGAAGGATCTTTGATTTGACTATAAGAAAAATTTGTATACTTTTTTTTTTGTTTCTGGCAAGGGCTTGGCTAAGGATTGACATCTGAATTTGAATTTACTGAATATTCATTATTTTCGTAATTCAACGTCACAATGTTGCCAGCCTTTTGGGCACACTCCCAGTCGACATCAATGTGGGTGATTTTTTGATCAATTATGACTAGGTTTTATTTAGTTTGTAGTATTTTGTTTTTATATATGCGTTCAGCAATTTTTTTTCTTCGAAGTTTTTTCCTAATCTATGTTTGGGTCGGCTTCCAGTCTCACCGGATTCAGCTGAATACCGTATGTTACGGTGCGAATCCCTCACAACCCATATTACTGGGTAACACAGTATCACTCATAATCATACATAAACAAGTCATAATTTAGTTAGCTATCCTATGCCTCCGTGTGTCACAACTACTAAACAACCGAAATTCATCAAAATCAGCATAATTCAGCTATAAAAGAAGGTTAATTAAAATTTTATAGTTTTACATCCAATACTGGGTCTGTCATTGGTCAGATATTTTACATTTTTTTACTAATTAATATGTACTTTTGAATATTTAGGAAGGTACATTAAAATAATAAAATAGTTTAAATATTCATTATGCTTTTATTAAAAAGTCTTTGGCCCTTTACTACTATTTTTCTATCTTTGTAATAATCATTATAAAGAAGCGTCGGTCGTCCGGGAGTAAGATGGGTTGACGACATAGTTAAAGTCTCGGGTCGAGTCTGGATGAGGCTGCCACAGGACCGTAGAGAATGGTACGAAAACGGGAGGCTTATGCCCAGCAGTGGGAGGACAAGGGATGTGGATGATGATGGTGATGTAATTGTATTGAAATACTTTTACTTAATTCTTATAACTGGGTAGATTTTGCAGCTTTAAAACTATTGTAGATGGATAATTTTTGCAAGTTCCTGAAATGAAGCCGAAACGAGGGTGCCAAAATAACCGAGGAATGCTAATCGCGTTTTATTACAAAAAAATATCTAATATACGCGTTTTTAAATACAAACATTGTTTGAAGAAACAAAAAAAAAACAAGTTAAGTGAATGTCATTTCTATTCAATAAAAATATTGGTAAAGCCAAAACTAACTGCGTAAATTGCAGAAAATAATTGAACCTATCCAATTAACTTGAATTAATTATACTTAATACCATATTTAAACAACAATGAAGAGTATTAAAATAAACTAAAAAAACCTACTGAACCACATTCGGGGACCCCTACTGGGTTTTTTAACATGGCGCCACCAACGTCGTCCGATAATTAAGACATTTTGATCAATAAACTGTTGCTTACTGTATTATCAACGATAAAAAACCTTTTTTGATTTGGTAGAGGATTTTCGACCTTATGTTTTTGAAAATAAGACGTATATTTGTGTGTTGGTTTATTTTTTAGATGTTTGAGATAATTAGTGAAGTAATGAAATCAAAATTTGTAGTTTGCTATATAAGGTAATGTTAAGTTTCAGTTCCGCTTAAAATAAGTGTATTAAATGTCATGGTGGCCTAGCGGTTCAATGAACGGATTTGTATGCACAAGGTTGCAGGTTCGAACCCAGGCAAGTACCAATGTGGGTCTTCCAAAGTTATATGTACTTTCTTAATAATTCTAAAGACACTTCCGACGAAAGGTGAAGGAAAACATCGTGAGGAAACCTGGATTCCAAAATTGGGATCTGAAATCGCCAATCCGCAGAGAGCAAGCGTGGTGATCAATGCTCGTGCCTTCTCTATATGGGAAGAGGCCTGTGCCCAGCAGTGGGACGTTTATAGGGTGGATTATTATTTTTATTATTATTATAAATAATTATTTTTGGCAGCCAAATAGATAAGTGTAAAATATTAAACAAATCATTTTCTTATTTCCGTAACCAAAAACTCACTAAGATACATATCTTATAATTTTAAAAGTCGCGTGACGTCATAATTTTGTACATGTTAAACGAAAGCATGACGTCACCAGCCCAAACCCTAAACGTTGATTCATTTTATGTCCTGTTATATCTTATTTTGAAAAAGCAAAAATCGTGTCCAATATTTTTTTATTATCTGACTAATTAAATAGATTTTGCTTGTTAATACCCAGACATTTACCCTAACAACTATAATAATATTCCAGGACATAATATTCCGGGACAACTCACACACGGTTATCTGATCCCAAGCTAAGCAGAGCTTGTGTTATGGTAACCAGACAACTGATAAACATACTTATATATTTCTAAATACATACATATTATAGGTAAATTACACCCAGACACAGAACAAATGATCGTGCTCATCACACAAAGATTTGTCCTGGTTTGGAAACGAACCAGGACAAATCAAAACCATACGACCTCCGGTATAGCAGTCAGGGTCACTAACCACTAGACCATCAGGCCCGTCAAACTAATTAAATTGTAATTATAACGTTATTTTAAATTATTTTCTTCAAAAGTATAGACAAGAAATGCTCCATATTCATGCGACATTTTATTTCACCGTTTATAGGACTAATTAAACGCCCCATGCTGTTAGTAGCATAAACAAAACGTTTTTGAAAAGGTTTCGTCAAAATTGGTCGAATGTCATTTGAACCATAACCATAGTTTATTTCTTGTTAAGTAAAGGGTAGGTATCCCCTACCCTAATAACTAGCAGTTAGTTAACATAATAGTTAGTTTTTTTGTTTGTTTCCTTCCTTGTGTATATATTTAAAAAAAATAAAAATTGTTTTAAATACTTAGTCAGTACAAGAAATTGTATTTCTAACTTTTAAACTATCGCGCTGCATGTTTATAGTAATATTATAGAACGGGGATTAGCGCGTAGGTACATGCTTAAAGACCTTTCAGTCTGCTTGCGATCACGGCCTGTGTAACCCGGTCGAAACGTCAAGCCCTAAAGGTATTTAAGCATGTACGCGCTAATCCCCATAACATAACATACCATCACGCCTGTATCCCCGAAGGGTTAGGCAGAGGTATACCACTACGAATGTACACCCACAGTTCGCCGGTATGTTTAGGTCCCATGTAATAGGGGGCGAGCCTATTGCCACTAATCGGGCGCAAATCCAAACTCCGACCTGCTGCTGAGAATTTCATAGAAAAACCCAAAAACAGCTTGGTCGACTTGGGAATCGAACCCAAGACCTCTAGCGTAGCAGTCGCGCTTAGAACCACTAGGCCAACGAGGCAGCGCTAATCTCCGTTATATAATATTACTAGAAATTGGATTGGAGAAATTGGATCTGCAAAATAAATCAGACTGACAGCTGTAAGCCCCATTTTATAAATTTTAAAATTTTAACACTGCCTAGTCTATATATTTGTGAGGTAATCAACTACATTAGGTTTAATTTAAATATGTATGAAAATTACAAAACTAAGCGTCAAACTCACAAAATCAATTGTCCTACGCATAGCACAATGATGTTCAATAAAAGTATATTCTGCATGGGACCACGAATTTATAATCACCTACCAAAGCACATACTGGAGATTAAGAATAATGACTTATTTAAACGCAAGATTAAAGATATAATGCTAAACAAGGCCTATTATAGTGTTGATGAGTATCTACAGGATAAATCCATCTAGTAAATAATTAAAGCAATTTGTATCTAAGGTTATGGATTTGTTGTATAGTTAAATATAATATTCGAAATACCATTATAGACAAAAATCAATATTAACATAAATATAAGTTGACTAAGGTGTTTTAGTTTCTTCTGTTCGACATTGTTAATTATTATATTACTTATTATTGTTACTATCATTAATAAAATTGTATTTGACATTTTTAAATTGCATGCCGACAGGCGAAACATAGCGCACTTTTTTATGTATGCTTCATCCTGTACTTGTTACCTATGTTTGCAATAAATAATTTTGACTTTGACTTTGACTTTGACTTTGATTTTTCTCAAACTTATGACATTTAATACTATATTTTGTTAACATCGTTCGTCGTCCACAGATCACATTCACACATACAAAAATACATTAAAATCCTTAATCAGGAAGTTAATTGTCATATAAAGAGTTAACCGTAAAATATACGTATTCGCGTCCTTATAAAAGATATTAAAAGATATAAAAAAGATAAACTGGGAACAATAATTCGAAATGTCTTAATTAAGTATCTTCTTGGGTGGCCAATGGCCATTTCCGTTCCAATACAGACTGACTTTATTCGTTAACGCTTATTAGTTGAGATCAGTTGAGATGGATGTCATATTATTGACGACCTCCGCGGTCGAGTGGCGTACGCACCGGTTTCAAGGTGTCGCTAGCTCTGAGGTCCCGGGTTCGATCCCCGGACGGGTCAATGTAGAAACCAACTTTTCTACATTGTCCCGGGTCTGGGTGTTTGTGGTACCTTCGTTGTTTCTGAATTCTATAACACAAGTGCTTCAGCTACTTACTTTGGGTTCAGAGCAATGTATGTGATGTTGTCCGCATTTATGATTATGATTATGATTATGATTATTATACTTACTTATGCCCAAAGCTTATGCCATTTTTTTTTTGTTATTTGCAACTAACGTTATTGTTATGCGACGATAAACAGACTTATTTGGAATTATATGTCAAAATGAGGCCGGTTTAACCGACTTTAAAAGGCAGGAAGTTCTTATTTGTCTCGACTTTTGTTGTGAATGGACGACTATTCTTCACTATTGACTAAAAAGCCAATGTGTTGAATGTATTTGGTTACAATTTTAATTATTATCTGCCTATTGATATACTGTATAGTAAAAAATTTATACAAACCTACTTACTAACTTTGAAATATGAAATACTAGCTGTGCCCCGCGGTTTCACCCGCGTAAATGACAATTCATACACTATCTTTATAAATTATAGCCTATGTGTTATTCCGATGTATAAGCTACATTATTGTTAAGTTTCATTAAAATCCATTGAGTAGTTTTTGCGTGAAAAAGTAACAAACATCCAAACAAACTTTCGCATTTATAATATTAGTAAGGATGTATAATCGTATATATCAAAGTTTATCCACTCAAAATAGTTTTCCAAGTAGCACTTTTTGACGGTTAACAAACAAATAAACAAGCACTCTAATTCGCCCACTCTACACTTTGTAAGCGCTCTGGCATAATAATAATAATTTTGCAAACAGTACATAAATCTTACAGGTATACAAAAATACCTTTACCAAAAATAAATATAAAAGCATAAGTGTCTAAACACACTATGCCGATGTTACACGACCGAAGTTCGGCGGCTGATTTTACGTTCCGACGTATTCGGCTGATATGACACACCATAAGTGGCCTTACGCGGCAGAAATTCGGTTCGACCGAAGTTCGGTTCGATTGCCCACGATCTTCGTCGGTAATCGAACCGAACTTCGGTCGCATATAATGTGTGCTCACAGAATAAGTTTGCTGAACTTACGCCCTACCGAAGTTACGCTGTATTATGACGCGACGTAATTTCGGCAGTGTGTCGTCGGTAATTCAAATAGCTTTGCAGACGTTATTGTGCTGTACTTCGGTCGCTTAACTTCGGCATAGTGTGTTTAGACACTTAGAGATATATCTACATAAGCAACATATATCAAAAATAAATATAAGAGGTCTATTATAGGTAAACAAAACAGCGCTAGAATCGAAATAGATGCTTTTCCTAGAATCTTGAAAACCAAACACCTTTTTCGCTTGAGCTACGAGAGAAGTGATAGCAAATAGAAATTATACTAATTAGTAATGGTTAAGTGAACTAATTACTTATGTTAACCTGCTTAATTATGCGTTAAAAGATTGTTTAGTAAATGGAAGATCGACGACTATTTTCTTAACCGAAGACAGCTTGACTACACAAATATTATTCTTTGTCTTGTTATAATATATATTGATTATATAGATTGATTATGAATTAATTGATTTTATTTTGTCTGTTTATCTGGGACAATGTTACTAAACTCCTTGACAGATTTTAACGATATCTGATGAAGAGAAGGAATGAATCTTAAAGGACACATTTTTTGTTTTGTAGAGCAATCGATATCCACGCGGGTAGAGTCGCGTGTTAACACTAGTGTAAAAATTATGCTTGTTCTAATTGTGGTAAACATTGTATATCGCAAAAATTTATTGGAAATCTTAGTATAAATTATTTTTAATTATTTTCTCTATAATATGTTGTGTGTTAATTATGTTTTCTCTTTTGTTTTAGGAAGAAGTAAGTACGGGACCCGCTCACGGCAACCACGTGAGAAAATTCCATTTATTTTTTTACGACTGTTTATTTTGATATTATTATTTGCGATCGCGTAAAATAATATAGTTTCAAAAGTTTAAAACCAACTTTTACATTTTAAAAGTACCGGCATACAAACGTAAAAGTGAAGTTAGTTAAATAATGTGTCCAGTTGATCATTAAAAGTCTGAATCGTAACTATTTAGTTACCAAAATTATACTTCGTGCAAATCTATTACAGCGTGTGATTGACGAGCGAGCCACGAGCTCAGGGTAAAGCTCGCGGCGGTTTTATTCGCGGCTCGTCGTACTTTGTGTTTGCAAAGCGCCGCGCTAAACTTTCAAACATACATTAAGAGCTAAAGGCCTAGCTCGACAACAAATAAAACCGCGGTTTTGAGGTGATCAACGTGCGAGCTTTACCGACGTACCAACAAAACTGCAGTAAAGCTGCGGTTCCACTGAGGTGGAGCGGAGCAGATTCGAGACGATCTGTGCCGCGATTCACCAAGCATATTGAAGCGGAGTGGAGAGATGTGGATTTTAAGCCTTGGGATTGGTGAAGCTTCAATCACGGCAAAGCTCGTCTCCGCTCTGCCTCAGTGGAACCGCAGCATTCTGCTCGCTCGTCGATCACACCCTTGGCAAGTAAAACCGCCGCGAGCTTTACCGTAAGCTCGTGGCTCGCCCGTCGATCACACCCTTTAGACATCAAAATCACAGTTTCACAAAATAAATACGTATTTTAGACGTGATAATTTTTAGTTAATTTTCTAATATCCGTCGTTGAAAGTTTTAGTTTAATAAAGTAAATGAGTATAATAAAAACTGGTTGACAACTAACTTTCTAACGAGATAACGGTAAAGTGATCGCATCAAATTACTATAGTAATGTATCACCTGCGGTACTTAAACCATATTTTATTAACTGCAATTTGTAATTACGCAAAATATAATTGAATATCAATTCAATTGATAAAAATAATAGCATTGTGTAAATTGAGTAAAAAGCACCGTTTTGAATTGTATATTTCTTAAAGTAATGTATTTATATAAAACTTCATCTTGATTAGGTATTATTTATTTATTTATTATTATTTACTTAATAAGTTTCAAGGTACACTTTAGGAAACATAAAAAGTCCAACAAAACTATATTAACATAGTTTGTCTGTTGTTTAATAAATTAAGATTCTTTCTTCAATTTTTGCCGGTGGACAAATTATCCTTAAAAGTCGGACGTATAGACGGACAGACGACATCCAATTGTGGGTAAAGTTAGAATGTTAAACAGCAAAAAAACCTTAATTTGATTGTCACCAAACTGAATGTAAAAACGTAAATAACCAACGATTTTTGTTGATAACAAAAAAAAATAACAAAAACTAATTCGTGATGGTTCGAAATTGATTATTTACGAGGAGATTAGGTATACGTGACGTTTTATTCGTATTTTATTATAAAATAGATCTATTGTTAAAACTAATACGCAGTAATGCCTACGCTAAAGAATTTATTTTTACTTAGAAATAAGCTGTCAAAGTAAAGAGCAATCAAATTCACTGTTTTGTTATCAAAAGTGATTCGTCTGATTTGCAATCTGGGGCCCGATGCCGCTATTTTAAGTCAGTGAGTGGCGGGTTAAAAAACGTTCCAAACGTTTTACACGTGTACTGTCTTGTTATTGTGCCTAATTTACGTATTCAGATAAGAACAGTCACTTGCAATCCTACAATGACGACAGTGGCAAGCAGGTGTACATTTGTCATTGAACTAAAATTATCTGAATACGAAAATTAGGCACAATAACAAGTACACTGGAACGTTTATTAACCCACCACTCACTGACTTAAAATAGCGGCATCGGGCCCCTGTTGAAACGTGACCATGAGCTGTTAAATTGTATAAAAGCCTTTAATTCCTGAAATACGAGTCTAAAAATATCTTAGATAATAATAATATGATTATTGTTGTTCTAGCTATGGTCCGGCCGCTGAGAGAATGCGTTCCTGACACATGTCAGTTGGTCTTAATTTGTATGGGGAAATAAAAAACCGTGTTATATTATTCAAGTAACATGGCATAATGTATAAGTTTGAATTATATTATTCTACTAGCTGTGCCTGCGACTTCGTTCGCGTGGATGAAGAAACTTATCAATGAGTTTTTAACCGCAAAATTAAGTTTGTTTTTTATTGTTTATACTTTTCTGGGATAAAAACTACCCAGTGTGGTGCCCAGGATAATAAAGAATAATTATACCAAGTTTCATCGTAATCGAACCGGTAGTTTTTGCGTGATACCTGAACAAACAGACAGACAGACAAAAAAATTTTTTTTCACACTTTTGGTTTCGGTGTCGGTCTAGTAACAACCCCCGCCATTTATATTTTTGATTTTTTCAATGTACAGAATTTTCACTTCTACAGATTTATTATTAGTATAGATATAATAAGAAACAGTTAATTATGTTTAGGTCATTCTTCGCCACACAATGTTGGCCACCACCAGTCAGGAACGCATTCTCTCAGCGGCCAGACGTTAGCCTTTTCCCAAGCTATGTTAGGTCGGCTTCCAGTCTCACCGGTTTCAGCTGAATATTCTCATGTATTTCAGAAACGAAAGGCTTTAATTGCATGTTAGGGTCCGTCCACATCCGACGAACGAGCATTACACGAACAGCTTGCGAGCGGTGCGCGGACGTCTTGCGGACGGCGTTATTGACACTAGTGTGGCATGCTCGCGAGCTGCTCGTGTTATGCTCGTTCGTCAGATGTGGACGCACCCCTTATATAATGTGTGTGCTAATTGTTTTGTGTGCTACATTAGTTCGTGTTAATTTTGCACTATTATGTTGAATTATGCATGTTAATAACTATGTCCTTGTTAATAATTATGTTTTATTAGAAACCAATATGACCTTTTCAATATTGTCCAACTATATAACTTAAAGAGAAAGAGCATTGATCACCCACCACGCTTCATCATCTCCCGAGCCTTTTTCCAACCAGCCACCAGTCTTACCGGATTCAGCTGAATACCGTATTTTACATGGAGCGACTGCATTTCTGACCTCCACAACCCATTTTACTAGGAAACACAGTATCCCATAGTAAGACTGGTTGCTTACCACGCTTGTTCACTGAAAGTTAAACTCAATCTTACAAGATTTTAATGATATTTTGCTTAAAATATAGACATAGTTTACAAAATTTTGAAAAAGTCACATTGGTGAACCTGCAACCTTGTGTTTAACACCATTTTATTTTACTTACATATCAGTTACTTACCAGAAAAAAGGTAGAGGGCGTACGCAAAAAAAAAGCCCTTTTCATAACAACAATGATAGATTTTTAATTACTTATAATATAAACGTATTACAATGAGATTGGTACTTGTAAATATTGATTCTTGATACTTGTAAATATGTAGATAATATTTTTAGTTCGCGACCCCTTCTATATATTTTTTCTGGGATTTAACCTCCAAAATAGGTTTAACAGAAGACTCCGACTTTGAGAAGCTTAACACTTCGAGAAGTTTCACCAACTTTCAGAAGTTTTGCCGACTTTCAGAAGTTTCACCACTTTGAGAAGTTTTGCCAAATTTGAAAAGTTTTCAACACCAACCCGTCAGGCGGTCGGTGAAATATTTTGACCAATTTTATAAATATGGGGTTCGATGCTCGTTTGAGTAGAAACTGAATTGGTTAAGATATTGCATCGTCTACTTGTGCAGGGATCATCATCGAGGGATCAAGATGCATCGGTTGCTGCACTTTTTGTTTTTTTGTGTGTTTGCTTGTTTTCGTGCCGTGTTTTTGTGTTTGTTTGTGTGTTATATGGTTACGTTTCAACTGTTTAAATGTGTGAAATGATAATTTTGTAGTGAATAGATTAGTAGCTATTATTAAAAATTCAGTTATTAAACGTAATAACTTCAGGCTACTTAATTAAAATTTAATGAGTAAAAGCGTATCTAGTTTTTGCAGATACGGAGTTTTACGATAGATACGAGTACTAAAACTTTGTTTAATAATATCTTGTTTTTGCCGCCGTTTCTCGACCTAAGATTTTGAAGATAAAAGTTGTGAATTATTATCTTATTATAAATTAAAATATTCAAGAAACTTAAAATATTCACAATATTATAAAAACTAAGCCTACACTAAATAAGAAAAATTATAAACGAAATAAAACTAAAATAAGGCATAATATATCTTGTAATTGAAATCCCACCAAAAACATTCAATGTAAAAAAAAAGCCAAGTCTCTCTATGCAATTCTTCCATCGTAAAAAGTTTTGAGATCGCATAGGAGCCAAGTCCTGTTCACCTTAATTTGTAATAATAAATCAATATTTTGTGACTATATCAATCGTTTTGTTTACATTACAATAACAGTGACTTGGCCATGAGCACAAGTTAAAGGTCGTTTGCTCCTTGTAATTACGTGCAAATACCGTTGAATTAATATATTATATATATTATGGACATGATTTTGTAACTGATTGGAATTTGAGATATTGGACTAAACATGCGCCATAGTGCATGTGCAGTTCACTGATCTTGGATGATACCGACTGTCGGTTAAGGTGTCCTGATATCATTTATTATTTACTTGCAACTCCTCCAAATATGCCGTTTTATATTTGTATCTTATTGTGCTCATGGCCAAGTCACTATTATTGTAATGTAAACAAAACTATTGATATAGTCACAAAATATTGATTTATTATTACAAATTAAGGTGAACAGGACTTGGCTCCTATGCGATCTCAAAACTTTTTACGATGGAAGAATTGCATAGAGAGACTTGGCTTTTTTTTTACATTGAATGTTTTTGGTGGGATCTCATTTATTTTTTGTAGGTCTCTTTCTTTTCTTTTTATAAATAAACAAAATTGCTATAAAAAATATTTGCTTTTTGTACATAAACAAAGAACAAAGTTAACAATGCAGTCAAAATTCATATACCATGTTCTTGTAAAACCGCAAATATAAATTTGTTTCATATTATTTACTAAGGTATATAATTTATTACCGTTTTTATAATTTTCCCTTTACATGTAGCTAAAAACCTATCTTGGTGCCAAATTTGAAGGTTCTAAGTTTGCTAGAAGTACCTTAGATTTTTGATGATCGGTCAGTGAGTGAGTCAGTGAGTGACAAAATGGTGTAACTTTGATCGCTCATAACTCGTAAACTATTGGTTCAAATGTCATGTAATTTTGAGGCTGAGCTTGTTTTAATACTTACTCTAGGTCATCGAAAACCTAAACCCCTAGCTTTGTCCGTATCGATGATACAGGGGGGGTGAAATAGCCGCGAAACGCGTCGAGAAAAGAATGGTACGGCCGTGCCCGTTTTGCTCGAGACTTGGCTGGGGCACTGCCGTGCCCCCAGATAATTTTCGAGTGTTTTCCTACAATATTCATCTTCATCAATATATTCATGAATATGTTTTCCTACACTTTTTAATTAAAGTCCGGTGAAGCAGTCAAAGCCTGCGCTCAGGCTAACTGCAAAGATCTCTACCAAAAAAAAAAAAAAAACTTTAAGGTTAGCGTAACTATTAAGAAGTGCAAAATTCAGTCATTGATGTTTCAGATAAAAATAATATAGCAGTATAGATAAGAACACATTTTAACCATACTTGTTGTGTTTTAGTCAAAGTAGTTTAAGTACCATTCGTTCTCTATATCTCAAAATATGCGTAAATAATTTGTTGTACAGCAAATTTAAATAATCTTAAACACGATTAAATGAAATTTTATAGACATTTGGACCACCAATTTAGAAGCGAATTAAGTTTATGATAATTAACTGGTACAGGATTTCCTGATAATATCAAGTAATTTAATATGAGTGTAAATAGATTACAGTTACTTTAATTTTAAGATATTGCGAAAGTTTATTATTCTAAACCTAAAAGATATTTCATTACAAGTTAATCAAGGTTTAGAATTATAGTTAACTAGCTGTGCCCCGTAATTTCACCCGCGTGAATGACAATTCATACAGTATCTTTATAAATTATAGTCTATGTGTTATTCCGATGTATAAGCTACATTATTGTGAAGTTTCATTAAAATCCATCCAGTAGTTTTTGCGTGAAAGAGTAACAAACATCCATACATCCAAACAAACTTTCGCATTTATAATATTAGTAAGGATTAAAAGGTATATTAGTATTTTCAGTAGGTTTAATAGCTATATAATATAAAGATATAAAAATTAACCATTTCCATTCAATAGACAAATTGTTGTTTTTTTTTTTCATTTTAAAGTGAAGCTGAAAATCATAGACTATAAATACAAAATCGATTTCACAATTTGAGAGCTATAAACAAATATCGCAAAACATTTGTAACATCTGGGCTTATAAACGCAGAGCAATTTTCCTTAGATGGATAGTTATTTCTTAGTAGAAATCTCTTAGCACCGCAGCACCGGGTCAATCGATCAACAAAAAAGACTATTATTATACCTACGTCTAGTGTTTAACTGCCTCGTTGGCCTAGTGGTGCTGAGCGCGACTGCTACGCTAGAGGTCTTGGGTTCGATTCCCAAGTCGACCAAGGTGTTATTGGGTTTTTCTATGAAATTCTCAGTAGCAGGTCGGAGTTTGGATTTGTGCCCGGTTGGTGGCATTATTCTCGCCCCCTATTACATGGGACCTAAAACATACCGGCGAACTGTGGGTGTACATTGGTACACCTCTGCCTAACCCTTCGGGGATACAGGCGTGATGGTATGCTATGTCTAGTGTTTAGTTATAAGTCCTCCATTTTAGTCTGTTTCTGAGCAGGTCCCCGGACGCGGCGCCCCAAGAAGCCGCCGGGGGAGGCCACCGTCCCCGACGAGAAGAGGCCCCGCACCGCCTTCTCGGGGCCCCAGCTGGCGAGGCTAAAGGTAATATTATTATATGAGTCCATTTTCTTAAAGCCAAAGGCCTCTAATTCAGAAGGAACGAGTATAGATCAAAACGCTTCATGCGTAAAAGTATCTAATACTTAACAAAAATACCAACATATTCTATAATATAATAAAACGTCCCACTGCTGGGCACAAGCCTCTTCCCATATAGAGAAGACACGAGCATTGATCACCACGCTTGCTCATTTGCAGATACAATTCTTAAAAAAAGTACATCATATTTTTAAAGTTGGGAATTAACTTATGGGTCAATAAGTTAATTCCTAATCGGCATCTATAAACGTAAACTTGTTTTTAACTATGATCTTTTGTCCTTAGCACGAGTTCGCAGAAAACCGCTACCTAACGGAGCGGCGGCGGCAGAGCCTGGCGGCGGAGCTGGGCCTGGCCGAGGCTCAGATCAAGATCTGGTTCCAGAACAAGCGCGCCAAGATCAAGAAGGCTTCGGGCCAGAGGAACCCACTGGCACTGCAACTCATGGCCCAAGGTCTCTACAACCACAGCACTGTTCCCCTCACTAAAGAAGAAGAAGAGTTGGAGATGAAAGCAAGAGAGAGAGAGCAGCAGTTACAGAATAGAGTTTAAAAGATCTGGTTAGACAAGTGATGTGTCTACAAGCGTTGACGCTGAATCGCTCAAATGTAAGGAAGTGACAAGTTTAAATCACGTGACTTATCCACATGAACTAAAGTCTGGTCAAGCAGTGAAAGCCTACGCAACGGCTTACTGCTTAGATCTCTTCTAAAAATAATAATAATATCGAAATTAAATGTAATTTCTATACATTTATTGTTATTTGACGCTTGTAGAAATGTCACTTGGCTATAATTACTGGTTTTGTTTTGAAGGGCTATGAACATGAGGTAAAGACGATGAACATTTGGTCTAAACAGGTCTGCTTGACTATTAGTACCGTTTAAGGGTTATTGTCGCACTTAATTTGGCCATGGCAACCGAAAGTCAGTAGTGGCAATTTTTATCAATCAGACAAAAACAATCGACGTTCGTTCGAGGGCCGTACCATGAGCTCTTAAAGCCGGATTGTTGCGGTTGAGTAAGCGGGACAGCGCTATGCGCAGTGTTGTGCGCCGTCTCGCTTCCACAACGGCAACAGTACTGCTTAGATCATGGTACGGTCTGATTGTTCTTTTTGAGAGTCAACCTATACAGGCAGATACAAAAATGGCTCTTCTTTCCAAGTGATATTTCTACAAGCGTTAATAATGATAGAAATCTCACTTGGATAGAGGGGTTAGTATACAGGGTGTTAAGAAAATCCTGTCCGGTCCGTAGGTATCGATAACTGATACCATTAATGTAAAAAAAAAAACTCAATAGGTGAGAGAGAGTCAGCGTCGTCACAGGTGCTGCCAAATGATCAAACAAAAGCCCGCCGAAAATGGTGTTGTAATTATTGTTTTAATCTCAAATTTAGGAAATTTCGAGTCAAAAAATAATTACTCCAAACTTAATATTTTATTTAGTCATGTGATTGTGGCCCCTAATCACCCTTTCGGGTCGGACAGGGTTTTCTTTACACCCTGTATACATGGGAACTTGACTATTTGGAACAATTGATGATGAAGCCAAAACAGGTAGGAAAACTTAACACATTTTTATTATGTTTTGGCCTTTCCTGTCTATGTTGACCTTACCGGCAGCTTAATGCAACATGCATATTATTATAATAGCCATTTCTTCACTTTAAAAAGAATGTCAAATTGCCTTTTTAAGAGCCTTTTTTACGAAGTTAAAAACATTGTGTAATTAAAGAATTCCTCGTCACACTTTTTAATTAATTTGACGCGTAAAAGAAAGGTGAATATTAAATGATGGGGAGTTCAAACTTTTGTCTCTTTCTTTCATCAATACACGCAGTTTGCGTGAGAGAGACAGAATTATACAAATTTTCTTGTTTTTTTATGTATTGCCTTTTCTACCTTTTCTACCATTGTCAGCTCATCATTGTCAAAAAATTACATAGTAAGCTTTCTGAAATAAAGCTAAATAAGTTACAAGTCTCTTAAAAAGTATATAATTTTACATTGTGAAAGAGATGGCGATATCTGTCTGTATAGGTGCATCCCTTTCTCTCACTAAACAATCATGAAATTGTATCTAAATTGGTCGAGTTTAGTCCCTCATTTTACAAAACTAATCATTGAAGTCATCAAGTTGTCTGTCTGTAATAAATATTTTTTTGCAGTTTTTTTTTTATTATTGAAACAAAAAGACTTATTATTATTGTATTATTCTATTCTACACCGATAACTAAGGATTGAGAATTCCTCTTTTTGTTGTCGGATAAGTGAAACAAAAATAATTCTTATTTTATGAATGCAGTATTGTGTAGTAACATTACATACAATAATAATAAGTACTTATTTCAAAATAATATGCACACAACTTGTATTCAGAGCATAAATATGAGAAGATTAGCATTTCTGTTACTTGACTTGCGAAAATATACCTTATTCACTTGTAATAAGGTTCTGTTTGTAGACTAGCATTTTACTAAACCTTGCATTTTCTGTTATTTGACTTGCAAAAATAGAACTTATTCACCTGTAATAAGGTACAGTTTCTATCAGTTTTTTCTTGTTGTGTTAACTGTCCGATGTATAAAAATGATTAAATTAAGTACAATGTAATTAAATCGTGTTTCAAAATGGCTGATTCTTTGGTTTACGAACTAAACTAAATTTTCATTATTTTCTTTTTCTATTAAAAAGAAAGGGATGGCTATAAATACTAATTAAAATATCATGTCAAAATAGTAAACTTGTCAAAAGATTTGTAAAGATTAAAATAATTTATGACAGCTCTAATACTATGTCTATCTCTTTCTGATTTAATTTGGTTTATTCTCAATGTAATCAGCTAAATAATGTCATAACGCATAATAATAAATTGTACAGAATAACTTAATTTGAGTAAAAAAAAGTTTTGTAAAAAATCTTAGTCGAATTTTGCCCACTCGATTTGTAAAATAAAAATGTGTAAATAAAACTAATTATAAGACTTTAATTAACAAATTAATTTTAAGTTATTTATTGTGCAATGTAGCAGTATTAGTTATTTGTTATATTTTGACAACAGCTTGAGTAATGGGATCTAACGCTGCCCGCCCACGTCAGACTTATTGTAGATCAGATAATCGGGCCGAATTTTCCGCCGATTCGTAGTACCGATTTCTGACCAAATTGTAGGACGTGTGCGTTGCACTATTGCTATCAGTGTGTTCTATTTTTCTCCTACAAAAAATCGGTCACCGATTATCGGACGTGGGCGGGCAGCCTGCAAAAGCTTGGGTTTATTTTCTGCGATTTTCAAAATGTTGTCAATTTATAAATGTGAAAAGTAGCGATTTATAGACAAATCTTATTAAAAGAAGTTAAATTAATTTCGTGTATTTTTATTTATTACTTTTCTAATTATTATTAATGTGAAGATTGTCTCAACAAGGATGGTAGCGAGGTAGACCACACGTACTTAGGTAAGTATCGTAGGTATATAAAAGTCAAAAATACGTGATTCACTATTTTTATTATCGCATTATTTTAAATACTTGCTGTTTAAGAAAAATATGGATTTTAAGCTGTATTGAAATCTCTTTATGCCAAATTTATCAAAATCCTTTGACTCGTAACACACTTAAATAAATAGTTAAGTATAGAATATTGGTATTTGCTGAACATTAAAATCTTAGACTATAGATAACTATAGACCGCTAGTATCGCTAGTTTTCCTTCGTGCCAAGCGAGAGCACTTTTTGTCGGTATTTATATGTAAAAATATCGATGGTTTCGACATTGTTAGGATAATATTAGGGTTTTATATAGTTTTATTAAAACGGCGCGCTCCGTCTTGATACAAAATTTACG
Source organism: Autographa pulchrina (assembly GCA_905475315.1). Classification (NCBI taxonomy): domain Eukaryota; kingdom Metazoa; phylum Arthropoda; class Insecta; order Lepidoptera; family Noctuidae; genus Autographa; species Autographa pulchrina. Next base: position 5,762,116 of record FR997789.1, on the reverse strand, counting down.
ATAAAACTAGTTCATACTAGTGCTCACGGTTCATACACTGATAGGCTCACTCTTTAGTTTCTTATCTATACTCTAAGATTAAAATGAATTTATTTTGACATTAAAAACAATTACTTTAATTCACTTAGGTACATTGATACTCTGTAACTTATTCAGACGAAAAAAAAACCAACAATTTAATTCCAAAAAAAAGTAACATTACTCTCTCAATTCAAGAGGGGACGTTAAAAAATGCAATAAAAAAGACAACTGAAATTAAAGTTTAGCGCCGAGAATCGAACCCGCATTCCCGATTCGCGCTGCCGCAAGTATTTCAATAAAATCAACCCCTGACAGTATTCGCAAGACACCTAATAAAAGGGGTGAGTATAAGAAAGGGTGTTAAATGTATTTTTTTATTTGTTTAAATACGGGATGAAAAATACTGGTAGTATTGTTTTTAACCGACTGTTGAAAGGAGGAGGTTGTGTTGTCTTTGTTGGTTTCGCATCTGTATTTTGAGGTAAATTTTATTGTTTATGTACCTTTAAATGAAGCACTGATGTGGGATTAATGTGTTTACTAAATATCACCAAAAAAAAAAAAAATTATTATTGAGGAGTTTGTTTAATGGTCGCCAACTCTTGAGTTCCCGGGTTCGATCCTCGGACGGGTGAATGCAGAAACCAACTTTACTACGTTGCCTCGGGCCTGGGTGTTTGTGGTACCTTCGTTGTTTCTGAATTCCATAACACAAGTGCTTTAGCTACTTACTTTGGGTTCAGAGCAATGTATGTGATGTTGTCCACTTTTAAAATGATGTTATGATATTTTAAGTAAATTATCTTCTTCTTATGAGCTGCTCATGTCGTGTAGATTGTCTCAACAAGGATGTTAGCGAGGTAGACCACATAAATAGAGGCATAAATATGTATACACAAAGCGAACTTGTGTCACCAAAACTATGCAAGAAGTTTTTATGAAGCTTTTAATAATAATAATATGCATAATGACTAAGTATGAAAAGTCAAAATTTATTTAGTCCGTCATTTAGATAATCAAATTATAATAGACACGTATTTTTTCTTTTATCAAATCAATAAAAATAATCGAAGATAAACCGCTTTTAAGTTCAGGAGCGGGGTGTGTGAAGTAACGGGTAGGTACATTTTTGCTTAGACGTGACGTCGTGCAAGAATTGTACTCGCTGTATCTTCATAATTCTTTGTTTACGGAACAAAACAAAAAATACGTGTCTAATTTTTTTTTATTATCTAAAAGATGGACATTAAAATAAAAATAAGTCATCATCCCTATTATGTCACAAAATAAACAAGAAGTTTTTGATGAAGCTTTTAAATAATTTGTTCACAATTACAATCTAGAACTAAAGAGAACCTCAATTAAAAGTGATTACACTTATTTAGCAATTGGTTATACTCTTAATTATAAGAATCTTCGATTACTCCACAATAGCATGTTTTATAATGTGTTAATACGTATTGTAATCGATTCTCAACAACTGCTGAACAATGTTTGGTAAAAAGCAGTTAATTTTGGACACGCGTGCCTTTAGTTAACGGTGAGTTTATATGGAGGTAAGAAAATAAAAAAAAGGTTTTATATGTTGGTAAGTATTTTAAAATGAAAACGTTGTTTATGTTGGTAAGTATTATACAATGTAGGTACTCTTTGGAAGGGCTTCTATTAAATATGTAAAAGAAAAAGGCGAAATTTAAAGACCGCTTTTATCATTATTTAGGTAATTGAAACACTGGGACGATGAACATCATAATTGTTTTTGATAAATATCTACGATAAATTATTCAATTTATATCATTATAAATACGTAGCTTCCTTTGTTGGTATTATAATATATTTTTCTAAAATCGCGAATACCTTTCTATTTTCAATCTTGAATTAAAGTAAACAATCTCTACATATAAACCAACCCTTAACTAGGGGGTGTAGAAACACACACCCCCCCTCTGTTCACAGGGGAGCGGGGAGCCACCCCATCCAAGTCAATGAGATTACTGTCGCCAGTTCATTTTTAACAACCCCCTGTACATATCGAAGAAAACTTATTGCGATTTAACCTACTTGACATAAAGAGGAAGTTATTCTTTGTTTTTTTTTTTTATTTAAATTTATAGATTATTTAGTATATTATCAATAAGTTTATTGGTTATCTTATAAGGTTTCAATCACATGGGCAGAAACAAGTAAATAAGACAAAGGTATTAGGAACCTAGATTGACATGACCCTCTGAAATCACAAAAAATCACGTATATTGAATTTCCAAGAGTTAAGATCTTAATATAATACATTAGTATAAAATAATGTTAAATATTGACTCTATAGCAAACTAGAATCACATCGAGGGAAATCTCCAAAACTTTATTAAAACGCGTAAATATAGGTTTCTATTTAAAAAACTAAGTATTGAAGAAACAACTTTTATTTGTCACCAGGGGCCCGATGCCGCTATTTTAAGTCAGTGAGTGGCGGGTCAATAAACGTTCCAGTGTACTTATTATTGTGTCTAATTTTCGTATTCAGATAAGAATAGTCACTTGAAATCCTACAATGACAACAGTGGCAAGTAGGTGTACATTTGTCATTGAACTAAAATTATCTGAATACGAAATTTAGGCACAATAACAAGTACACTGGAACGTTTATTGACCAGACACTCACTGACTTAAAATAGCGGCATCGGGCCCCAGCCTGTAACTGTCCCACTGCAGGCCTCTCATACAGAACGAGCATTGATCACCACTTACTCATTACTAAATGAGCAAAGCCAGTCTAAGTCCCCTTGTTTTTTTTTTTTAAATCTAAGAATAACTAAAATAAAATACAACTGAGTAAGGTAGTTGAATATGATCTCAAACTAAGCAGAGCTTGTACTATGGTAACATTGGTAACCAGACTACTGATAAACATACTTATATATTTCTAAAAACATACATGTTAAAAATAAATTACACCCAGACACAAAACAAATTTTAATGATAGTGCTCATCACACAACAATTTGTCCTGAGTGGGAATCGAACCTACTATAGCCAGAAGTTGAACCTCAAACCCTTTTCAATCCGGTTACTAAGCATACACAGCTTAAAAACAATGTTGACACCAAGAATCTTCTAAAATGTAATATTATACTCAAATAAACAAGAAAACTTGCTTCTCCACCTCAAATACCTAATTAAACTATCAATTTGTCAATGTTAAAAGAACTATTTATCAAACAAAAAAGCAACGACAAAAAAAACTCGAAAATATCATGAACAGGTGTCAAAAAATAATCGGACGGGGTTCAATGACCTTTTGACGTCAGAATAAAAATTACCAAGACCACCCACGACGAACGCATTGCACTAAACCACTTTGCGACATTATATCCCATCTCGCTCTTGCACAGAACATTGGTTTCAATTCTTGGTACAAAGAAAAGGGATGGCTAGAGTTTGTAGCTTCTTCTTCTCATTTGAATGTCGACCGAATGCTTCAATTGTAAGTTGGTCTCTTAAACAGAACATTTGTATAAGAAGATGGGGTCTTTAATTTGGTTTGTTTTCAAGTTATAGAATAATCCTGAATTCGAAGTTAAAGTGAGTAATAGATAGATTTGTAAGGTAATTCTTGTTTGTATAAGTTTTAAATTTCCATTCATATGATAAAATGGGCTGATCAAAAAATATCGACGTAGTTTTTAATATGGCCGAAAAGAGGATGCCGTAATACAAGTAGTGTGAAGATCGTTTTTCTGATACTACAAAAAAAGCAATTATTTCCTGCGTCTGGAAATAGAGCAATCTGGATGAATTGACAATAATCTGCAGCTTACCAGTTTTCTTTAAACATGCAAAAATATTATTAAACTGGTATTTAACTGAGTCACTACTATGTGAATGTATCACCTATGCTACTATATGATGTATATTGCATAATCCATTTTCGTAAAAACGGTGTTGCAATTATGAGAAATAATATTGGAATTAACAAAAAAGATCACACCTTTATGTAAAATTAACAGTCAAATATCATTACATATTAACAATAAAAATATGAACTGCAACCCAAAAATCTTAAAAATGACTTACTTTAATCGATAATAATAAATCCAATGCAGTAAGCATTAAAATCTCTAAGTATTTGTCCGGCACTTATTAAAGAATATTTTTGATTGAACTGCGTCGTTGGCCTAGTGGTCCTAAGCGCGACTGCTACGCTAGAGGTTTTGGGTTCGATTCCCAAGTCAACCAAGGTGTTATTGGGTTTTTCTATGAAATTCTCAGTAGCAGGTCGGAGTTTGGATTTGTGCCCGGTTAGTGGCAATACGCTCGCCCCCTATTACATGGGACCTAAACAAACCGGCGAACTGTGGGTGTACATTAGTACACCTCTGCCTAACCCTTCGGGGATACAGGCGTGATGGTATGTTATGTTATTTTTGATCTTTCTTAATAATTAAGAACTTGTGCAAAATATATGTGGGAAAATATATAAATAATAATGAATTATTTGGACGTGTGCTATCAATGCGAAGAATTTTTGTAAAAACGATTTCCAAGCGCCAATCAGCTGCTAGGGTTGTCACTACAGAGTAACTGAAATGTTTCTATTAAAACTACATTTGCTTAGGTTTTCCTTTGCTGTTGAGATCAATTACTGCTCAATCATCTCCCGAGCCTTTTCCCAACTATGTTGTGGTCGGCTTCCAGTCTTACCGGATTCAGCTGAATACCGTATTTTACATGGAGCGACTGCCTATCTGACCTCCACAACCCATTTTACTGGGAAACACAGTATCCCATAGTAAGACTGGTTGTCAGAATTGACTTAACGACTGCCAAAGATCTATTATGACAGCCGGGACCTACAGTTTAACGTGCTTTCCGAAACACGGAGGGGTCTCGGTATGTTATAAATGGTCACCCATCCACGGACCAACCGCGGATCAATTACTGCTCAATATTGAATAAAAAAAATACTTCTTTTCCTAACCTATGTTGGGGTCGGGTACAGAGTCGCAGCAATTGCCAAATTACATTTATGGGTACAATTCAACGATGACACCAATAAATAGCTCGAATGTATAGAAATACAAAGTAAGGTTTGATGAAATTAAAATATCTCTTGTGAAACATAACTTAAGTAATTGCCACGCTTAATGACAATCAGTATGTCTATTCTGTAAATAATTTCGGTATCGAGCTTCACCTGAGTGACAATAAAACTCAATTCAAAAGTGAACCTAATTGGCCTTGATTTAGAATTAAAATTCGAGAATACGTATTTGACATCTCACCGCGGATTCCGCTGTCGAGACATGAAAATAATGTTACAGAATAGCACTACTGCTTAGATTAGATAATTTTCTCAATTCAGAAACCATGTTAGTGACTTTAGGTGGTATAAGCTCAAATGTATGAAAGAGTCATTTTTGTAACTGATGGGATTTAGACTGGTCACTTTTGCACATACGTACTACATATTAGTTAAGCATCGTGCATTACGTAAGATCTAATATTTATTACCTGACGAGTTTGAAAAGTCAACTGAACTACATCCCTGTCCTATGCGACCATTTCTATTGTTTAACTATTTTTCTAGCGAAATTTTTAGCACAATAAGTTTAATAAATAAAATGCAAAAGCTGACAACCCTAGCGCTGCAACCAATCAGCGTCGTGGGTCCCGATCTATCACCGCGCCGGCGCAAGCGCAGGCTAAATAAAAACAAACAACGCGCGATCTGGGTGGCCTGAAGCTTATATATCAATTTACAAAGATCCTGTTAATCACTCGATGTATGCAGACGTGTAAATGAATAATGATTAAAAATAACGTCTCAGTTATAATTTAACTGATGAATAAAAATCGTGTAATTGGGGATGTAGAAGTTAACTGTGACTAGATTAGTAAATGATTGTCGGTACATCACATACGTTCTGAACCTAAAGTAGGTAAACTTGTGTTATGGAATGAGAGACTACGAAGTTACCACAAATACCCAGACACGAGACAGTTTAACAACGTTTGTTGCAATGACCGGAGATCGAACCCGGGACCTCAACTAGCGACACCTTGAAAACGAGTGTGTAAGCCACTCGACCACGGAGGTTGTCAGTCAAAACTACTATTGTAGCTTTAAAGGCCTGGGCACACCAAAAGCAGTAGCAGTGCGGTAGCAGTGCGTCTACGTTTGTAATTCATGTAGTTATATGAGGGGTGACACACTGAACAAACGCGGGCCCGCTGATCCAAACTGCTCCGCCACTGCGCCGCGCACGCACTGCTCTTCTACAAAACTTTCGGACGTGAGCAGCGCAGGCGCGGGGCGGTGGCAGCGCAGGCGCGGGGCGGCCGCAGTAACTACGCGTTGTATTACTATGTCCGCCATATTGACTAGTCACACCAAAGCAGTTGAGCGGGACAGACGCGGCGCGGGTCGTAAACGGTTGTGATTTTTTACAACTTTATCATGGAAACGAATGAAAAATTGATTGAGTTAGTGAGGAAATATAAATGTTTATATGATTTAAAGGACATATATTATAGAAATACGGTTTACAGGTTTACGGTTTACTTTGACATCCGAAAATAAGTATAGAACCTATCTTCAAAAGATTCTAATTCCCGACATAGACGATGGTACTCCCCATATTCTTCTCTTCTCTTATTTACATCGTGAACCCATATTCTTTTTTTTTTATCTAATGCTAGAACTAACAATAGCTCCTCTTCGTCAGAGTCAGAACCGTTCAACATCTTGAAGTGTACTGAGTGTGGCTATCGATACGACACACATAACGCAGTTTGAAAGCAGTTAGAAAGCAGGCCCGCCTTCAAACTGCTTTCCGACTGCTCATGTTTCTGGTGTGACATCAACCGCGGCGCAACTGACCTGCCCTGCTCAGGTGCTGCGCCTGTCCCGCGTTTGGTGTGCCCAAGCCTTTAAAGTAAACTACGATTATATTAGTTTCGTTAAAACTTCAATTTTACAGGTGATTGGAGAATTTTACTACACAGATAGCCGAGTGGTACAGTTTGTACCAACTAGCACTGCGCTCGGTGCTGCGGGCGAGCATCCCCGCTGGCGACAAACATTTTGTGCAATACAAGTATTAAATTCCTTGTAAATGAACTTTTTTAAATAAAAAAAAGAAAATAATTATACGAATATTCTGGAGGTGAAACCAGAACGATGGTGGTATGCACCCAAGGATTTCTGGAGTAGAATAGAACTGGCAAGATAGAGAGAATCACAGAGTACCCTTGCCCAGCAGTGGGGTATGCTAGAGTCCCACAGTAGTGCAGATATGTTGAGTATTGTAGACTGCATATCAAATACCCAAGTGATATGAGCACAACCGTCAATTATAGTACAAATTACTTAAATGGCATAAATGACATTTCATTTCGATAATTTAGACTAATTCATTTCATTTGAATTAGTCTTATCAATTTCATACATTTGAGCGATTTGATCAGCGTAAATGCTTGTAGAGTAGTCACTAGTCTACGAAGCCAGTATATTTATAAAAAAAACAACGAAATTGTAACATTATGGATTTTTCTACTTCTAAATATTTATAATACAATAAAGTTTGTAATACACAAACCCTGTAGATTCCATTCTTGGTTAGAAAACACGAATAACTGTTCAACCAATAAATATTAACGTTAGGCACGATTAATATAAGTTCTTTTAAGCCAAACTAGGAGGTTTATAAGGCTCGTTTCTGACCATTCATTGGCGTAAGGCAATGTTGTACTGCGAGCTATACTATACTATAATAATAATATTCCGGGACAACTCACACACGGTTATCTGATCCCAAGCTAAGCAGAGCTTGTGTTATGGTAACCAGACAACTCATAAATATACTTATATATTTCTAAATACATACATATTATAGATAAATTACACCCAGACAACCAGAACAAATGATCGTGCTCATCACACAAACATTTGTCCTGGGTGGAAATCGAACCCACGACCTCCGGTATAGCAGTCAGGGTCACTAACCACCAGACCAACAGGCCCGTCCTATGGACTATGGTTGCATGGTAATGATATTTAGATATAAAATAGACCTTGAGCTTATCATTAAATTGTAATTAAGTAGTACTGTGTAAATCAGTTTACAATTTGACAAGAAATCGTCGAAAATCTTATGGTATTAGAGAAAATTACGCAGAAAACACAGTGACGCATCGACAAACAACATGGTTACTTCAAAATTGATAAAGTTAACACACAACGTAGAATCTTACCACAGGTATGAATATATTAATAACTAAAAGGAGACTCCACAAACTTTTAGGAATTATAGGTATTGGGAAATTTTATAATTGAAGGTCCTTAAAAACCATTGGCACTACAAAGAGTGCCCTAAAACACATACTGTAGGCACCTAAGCATGTTAAAAAAATAGCTTCTGATATCATAACTACCACTACTCCACAACCTAATTAAAGATCTTATCACCACTTCAGATCAATGAGATCGATACCACCACCTTTGACAGCGCCCATATTTGACAGTTTTGACAGGTTTGACAGTTCTGACAAGTTTGACAAGTGTCGTGACATGTAAGCGTGAGCATGTAAGCAATTAATGTTCGATGTTTTGTGCGTCTTTATCTGATGGTAAGCAACTGTAGTTTAGGACTAGATTTGGATTGGTGACCGGGTTAAACTTGAGTGTTGTTTTTAACCCTCGACGAAAAACCGGTTGTTAATGGTTTAACGTGTTGGTCTGTGTGTCTATCTGTGGCATCGTTGCTCCTGGACCGATTCAGAAGCGATTTTTTTTGTTTGAATCTAAATTGACGGAGATGTTATATTAATTATGAAAAACTATTTATTATTTTAAAAGAAGTAAGCATGTTTTAAGATACTTATTATTTATTTCCTTGATTGTTATTTTTGCTGTCGTACTCTAAAGTTTCAGTGTAACAATATGAACTAGTACGAAAATACAACATTAACCTCATTGTATTATAAAGCTGATTTACATAGTAGGCCTTTTTCTTCAATTAGACATAGCAATTAAAACATGGTAAGTTAAGTATAGATACTTCGATCGAAATATTAAATCGCCCGCAAGTGAGCAAGCGTGGTGATCAATGCTCATTCCTACTCTATATTAAAGACCTTAGGAATAAGACAGTCAAAGCCTTATATATTATTTTCTTAGCTTTTTCTGTCACTCTGCTGGGCAAAGGGCTCTCTACCCTCCTTCCATTTCTCTCTGGCCAGGGCTGTGGTGAGCCACTCCTTATCAAAGGAGTCCAGCTCGTCACGCCATCTCCGTCTGGGCCTACCGCGATGTCTCTTTTTTTAATTTTGACTGGCCTGTTGGTCTAGTGGTTAGTGATCCTGACTGCAATGCCGGAGGTCGTGGGTTCGATCCCCAGGACAAATGTTTGTGTGATGAGCACGATCATTTGTTCTGTGTTTGTGTAATTTTTCTATAATATGTATGTATTTAGAAATATGTGTGTGTTTGTTAGTCTGGTTACCATACTACAAGCTCTGCTTAGTTTGGGATTAGATGACCGTGTGTGAGTTGTCTGTGTGTGATTTAGAGGGAGCCATTGGGTCGTAATTGACAAGCCTTATTTTATTATAATAAAAATATTGTTTATTGGAAAGCTTTATACTTTAACTCCTTTTAAAGACGGACACAAAGATTAGAAAAATAAATTAGATACCTATACCAAATGGATGTCTGCAGAAATGAATTTGCCATAATTAAAAAATTATACCTGTGATATTATTAAATAATAGTTAAAAACATCATAAAAAATAATGTATTTATTGTTTAAACCTTTCTATAAAGCTTCAAGTTATAAAAACTTTTATATTAAAAGTCCTTATTTGATCCTTTGACGATTTTTTTCTCACCATCTCAAATCTCATGAAAATTCGCCACTTCGCAATCGTACCAAGACAGAAAGAGAAAGAACACTTTCTTCCTCAATAAGAAAGGGACAGAACCGCAGAGGTCATAGGTGGACGCCTGAGATAGTAATATAGGTGTTTAATAAGAGAGAAAGAGATGGATTCGCATTGAAAATGATCGTGAAAATTCAAAGAGTATTTTGCGACAGAAGAGATTTGTGTGACTTGGGTTTTCTTAAGTTTAATAATAACTTTTGTAATGATTATGCTGGAAAAGAGGGGTTTTCAGGTAGGTGACCATCGTTAGTCTTAAAAAATATATGTATTTGTAATAATACTAAACTTACTGTTAAGTTCAGAATAAAATGGAATGAATTTTTAATGAATTTTGAATGAATTTTTAAAATAGAATGAATTGACGGGCCTGTTGGTCTAGTGGTTAGTGACCCTGACTGCTATACCGGAGGTCGTGGGTTCGATTCCCACCCAGGACAAATGTTTGTGTGATGAGCACGATCATTTATTCTGGTTGTCTGGGTGTAATTTATCTATAATATGTATGTATTTAGAAATATATAAGTATGTTTATCAGTTGTCTGGTTACCATAACACAAGCTCTGCTTAGCTTGGGATCAGATAACCGTGTGTGAGTTGTCCCGGAAACAACAAGGAAACAAACAATTTGCCTTTTAAAATAATTTGACCTTGCAATGCCACATTAAAGGCCGTTTTGCGATAAACAGTATTTAAAAAAAAATAATAATATATATCCAACAAGAATCCATTAAGTAACTTTACTTAAGACATAATTATGATTGAACATCCAAAATATCTCCCAATCCACTATTTACAAAATTTAAAATACATGAAACAAATAAAAAAATCTAATTACTAAACTCAAGATTGCACAAATTAGCGGATCTCGTTCTTAATAATCTTTGGTAGCCAAACTTCACGACAGAGCGAGAGAGAAATATACGAGAATGCTAACGCTAGAGGGAAATGCACGACAAGTTTAGACCACCCAAGTCGTTTCTTGGCATTCGACAAACTATGTAAGTTGAACGAAGTAGTTTTGATACTTGATATTTAGATTTTTTTATTTGTTTGTGTATTTTGATTTGCAATTAAAGGTAAATCGTAAAAGGTTAAGTAAATTAGAGGTATAATTGTTTATTTGATTTTTGTAATGAATTGTGGTTTGTATAATATTTTGTTTTGTTACTTCACGTAAGGTACGGTACTGAAAATATACAATAGTTATAATTTTATTTTTAGTAATTTTTCGATTTTTCTGAACTTACGCTGTAAGATAGCTGGGTGAACATAGTTAATATTTTTTTATGTAAACCATTCGGGAAAGTTTCTACTTACATACCTACAATAATAAATAATGAAAATTTATTCTACGAAGCCATTACCAAGCTATGTTGGAGTATTTTACAGAGCGACTGCCTGTCTGTCATTTACAACTTATTTTTTACTGGGTAATATAGTTTTCTTTACGTTATACACATAAAAGATATGAGTAGTAGAGATGAATGGAAGCTGAATACGTATTGCGCCGACCACAAATATTGGCAGATAAAGATGATATATACAAGAATACAAGATACAACAATTATAATTATTTGAGCAATGCTCGTGCCCAGCAGTGGAACGTTTATAGGCTGGAATCATCATCTCCCTGCCCTGTTTCCAATTATTTGTGGTCACAATGCGAGCAGCTCCATTCATCATCATCATCATCATCTCAGCATTCACTCCTTTCTTTCTCATATCATCTTTCACACAATCCATCCATCTCTTTTTATAGGTTAGAATTATAATGTAAAATCGATCTATTATTTCAAGTATCAAAACGGTTAGGTCGTAGTAAACTGGTTGTAATAGTCCAGAGGTTTGCACCAATACATTTTTTGATCTCAACGAATGATTGTACTTGTAGTGAACGATTTAGTTTGAAAACACACGGGGTTGTATTGTGACATGGCCCGTGTTTTATGTATCTATGTTTAATTTGATTGGGACGTGTGTTTTTGGCTTAACGATAAATTAATAAACGTGTTAATCGAGTCTATTTCAGAATAAATTAAGTGTTTTAAATAATATCAATACTAATATCACATTTAGTTTAAGAAACAATCAGATAATTTGGTAACAATATTAGCAAAAATCTTAAGATGTACTGACTTTGGTTAAACTATTACTAAAATCAATGTAATTTATTAAAGAAAACTTACCCTCTCGTTATAACATAAACTCTTTATCTTGCTCATTAAATAAAAACTCTTTTTTCTTCCAAGATTATACTCATGGTCTAAACGCGGCGTTCCAACCGCCGCGTTCCCGCCGCGTCTACTTCCCCATACATTTCCAACCCCCAATGTTTACTTAGCGCCTCTTTATACCATTTTTAATCACGAGTGCATTGATAACTGATTGATGTGGCGATGTATTAGTGATTAACATCCTCCAACATCCATACATCCAAACAGGCAAACATACTTAAAACTTCAGAAGAAAGAATTCAGTTTCTGCGGCTGTAATAAGTGTTTAAGTGGCTACCGAGTTGTTTGATTGTTTAGCGGCGCTTGATGAGGTGTATTTTTAGATGGGTAACCGCTGTAAATGGTATGTGGGTGTTACGGTTAAGGAAGTGTAATATGTGATGTTTGAAGTTTAAATATAATTACGTGTGCATATTATAGACTTTTAGGGAAGTCTAGAGATTGTTAAGCTACGTTTCATAAGGTTAAGATTTGGATGGGTAAACGAAGAGGTGTAAGTAAATAAAAGAAAATATTATTGTTATTATTAATTTCTCACAGCTGGGCAAAGGCCCTCTCTTGAGCGGCTCTCAAGAGCCGCGACACTAAAAATAAGTCTAGGGAAAAATAAAATAAAATAAAAAGAAAAATAATAATCGACGTTATAATTAAGAATTATGCTCGTTCCTTCTCTATATGAGAAGAGGCCTGTCAGGCCTGTGCCTAGCAGTGGGACGTTGATAGGCTGGTTTATTTTCATGGTTTATATAATCAGGAAATGTGAAGAGATTTGTTATCTAGCTGCACTTACGATAAACGATGTATAGTATGGAATCCGGAAAACCTTTTGACCAGACGAAACTTAGAGCTACAATAAATAAATAATCAAATATCCATCTAATTACTTACAGAAGCAAGTTTCGCATACTTTTTTTCATTTAACGCTACGTACTACGAGTATTATAGTGCTTGAAGGTCACTTGCAAAAAAATACCAAAAGTCTACACTATTTTTGCTAGGTTTTGGTAAATGTTTTTTCTAGAAGAAATATATACTTCGTTTAAGACAGTCTTGGGTCGAGTCTGGATGAGGCTGACACAGACCGTAGAGAATGGCGCGAACAAGGAGAGGCCTATGCCCAGCAGTGGGAGGGCAAAGGCTGTGGATAACGACGGACGATGGCTTAATATGGTTATATCGGTCTTAATCGTCCGTCTTTCCACTTTTAAAGCTTAGTTGCAGTAGCTTAATAAATGCGATTATAATAACTATAGGTATCACTCTTCACTTCGACTTCCTACACAAACTGTCACCCATCCAATTTCAGGTCTCCGTTTCAAGTCAAACTTACACATACGATAGCCAACCTTTTAATCAAACAAACACTTAAAAAAAATCCCAAAACAAATGATCACTCATCTAGAAGCAAGAGTTGCTTAACCTAGCCTTTTCCCGCACTATGTTGGGGTCGGCTTCCAGTCTCACCGGATTCAGCTGAACACCGTATGTTACAGAGCGACTGCCTATCTGGAAGCCGACCACAACTTACATAGGTTGGGGAAAGGCTACAAAGATGATGACTCAAGAGTTACTGGATAACACAGTATCCTATAGTAAGACTGATTCTTTTTTTGCACTATCATGTTTTTTTCTAGACTTATATTTTAATCTTAAGCTTATAATCGGGTAATCACCATCACTGAACTGCCTCGTTGGCCTAGTGGTTCTAAGCGCGACTGCTACGCTAGTGGTCTTGGGTTCGATTCCCAAGTCGACCAAGGTGTTATTGGGTTTTTCTGTGAAATTCTCAGTAGCAGGTCGGAGTTTGGATTTGTGCCCGGTTAGTGGCAATAGGCTCGCCCCCTATTACATGGGACCTAAACATACCGGCGAACTGTGGGTGTACATTGGAACACCTCTGCCTAACCCTTCGGGGATACAGGCGTGATGGTATGTAATCACCATCACTGATTAATCCGTCTATAATGTTTAATGTACAAAATGTATAATGTGTATAAGATGTATAAGATGTATATGTATATAGGTATTAGTTGTCGACTCTGTCGGCTGTATAAACTTTATTATTGTTATTAATACTGTTCGTTTATTGCTTCTGGACTATAATGGCGGTTCGGGAAGTTAGGTTAGTGTGGATAAGACGGGGAATTTAATGTAAAGTTTTCACTTCTTTTTTTGGTAGAGATCTTTGCAGTTAGCCTGAGCGCAGGCTTTGACTGCTTCACCGGACTTTAAAAATGTTACTAAGCAAAAAATTTTCTTACGGTGTTTTTTGTAATAGGTTTTTTCTGCTGTATTAAAGATAGAGGGGTATAACGGAATCTCATAATTTAACAAGCGGAAGCATATTGGCAATCTACCGTGTTTCAACTTCGAATTTATTTCTGCAACAGACAACTAAATACTTACGGGCATTTGGGTCTACATGGATTATAATATAACTGAATACAAAGCAAATTCAGCAGATTTCCTTAGGCATTTTTGCTACTAATTATGATGAAATTATATAAAACTTCGCCCTTCCTCCTGTTCCCGTGACACATATTTTTTGTGACTACTGATTCTGCAAAATACAACAAAATCGCTTCATCCTTTCTTGAGACAAAAATATAACTAACCCACGCCGATTTTCATAAGCCAACAAGACTAACATGTTTTCATGTTACCAACATAACACATTTAATTTACATCTTATCCACAGTAAGACATCGGTGCGCAGGCGCACGCGGCGGGCGCGTCGTGTGTGGTCCAGTGGTATGTTCGCAGTATGCTCTACTACGGTATATTAGTTTTCTTAAGAATTTCTATATTTGGGAAAATTTTATATTCTTATATGATTCTTGTTGGAAATTATATTTGAGGAAATATGTATGTTTAGTTAATTTATTCTTTTTTTTTAATAATTGTTTTTTTTTCAATATACTCTGTTTGTAAGTTATATTATGTTTAAGCTACTCGACATTTTCATATCTTTGCAAAAGACTGGTATGCAAACTGTTTATTTACCTGTTGCGCATATTATTTTAAATTGGATATTTTTTTGAAGTATTTAAGTATTTTTTCCTGTTTGTTACGAAGTAACACATTTTATTAAGATTCTTAGATACTTAGTTTATTAGTATCTAATTGACTCTAAAACAAGTACGAAACAAACAAACTAAATATTAAGACAACTTTTATTAAATTAAAATACAAACATCCGAATTGAGAACCTCCTCCTTTTTTAGAAGTCGTTTAAAATCTAAATGACTTGTATCTTGTTTGATTGAAACCTTCGTAAAATCTGCTTTAATAAGCGTCAACAAGATTGAGTTGGGTTTCAAAAATATCAGTTTACTTCTTAAGCAAGTAGCTTGTAAAGTTTGTGAGGTTTCACAAAAAATGTGCATCCATGTTGTTTATTTATAATACCAATGTTATAACAAATTTGCAGTGTATTGGATATGTGTTAGTAGTGGGTTTGAGTCCGGTGAGAGTCAAATATGAAGTTTCTGTGTATTTTCTATTATGATAAAATGTAGGTTAGTTAAATTTTGGTGTACAATAGCTATTTTATATTAAAAGGATTTGGTTTCGAGTTAAGTAAAAATAAATCTACTTAGTAATTTTAATCTTCTGTAAAACTTAAGTGTCCTTGACTGAAATACGAAAAGTTAAAAGGCCTAAAACATGACGGTTTTTTTTTCTTCTCTATGACAATTTAAATAATGTTTTGTTTGTAAGTATTTTTCTCTTTTTGTGATTTATTTATTTTTATGTCTATGTAACATCCACCTTGATTTAATGTAGACGTTTAAGTTTTATTTTACGTGCAAGTACGATATTAAGTTGAATAAGACACACACTTATTAAAACTGCCTCGTTGGACTAGTGGTGCTAAGCGCGACTGCTACGCTAGAGGTCTTGGGTTCGATTAACAAGTCGACCAAGGTGTTATTGGGTTTTTCTGTGAAATTCTCAGTAGCAGGTCGAAGTTTGGACTTGTGCCTGGTTAGTGGCAATAGGCTCGCCCCCTATTACATGGGACCTAAACATACCGGCGAACTGTGGGTGTACATTGGTACACCTCTGCCTAACCCTTCGGGGATACAGGCGTGATGGTATGCTTATTAAATATAGTTTATAAGCAGACCTACTGCCTACCCTTATAAACGTAATTAATTATAATACAAATCTCTCGGAAGTAAGTTAGCATATATTATTATTAAACGTTCTCAGATCGTTAACTTGAGGAAATACCAACAACTAATAAAGATTTCATGATATCATTCGATTAGATTTAGAAAATATGCCCCTGTGAAAATTACTAGTGAATATTTTTTATGAGTTGCTATATATTTTGTCGTTTCCTTTATACATATAAATATAAATAATAATGTAAATGAATACCTGTGTGATTTTACGAAGCAATTGACACATTCATATTGAATATTTCAACGGTGAGGAAACCTGGACTCAAAATATTGGATCTGAAATCGCCCGCAGAGAGCAAGCGTGGTGATCAATGCTCGTGCCTTCTCTATATGGGGCGAGGCCTGTGCCCAGCAGTGGGACGTTTATAGGCTGGTATTATTATTTATTGAGTATTTGTCAGGTATATTTAAACCCTATTTAATTATTAATGCTTCGAAAAAAAAAGAAGAAAAAGGTTTCCCCAAGTCATATTTTCATGCAAATGGGAACAGCAGACAGCTAGTGACTTATAAAATCGTACTGTTTGTCTGTTTGCGCAAATCTCAAGAAGAACTCGGTAGAAATTAAGATAATATATGTGATTATAAGTTTAATTCTTTACTAGAATTATTTGACGTAACCTAGTTAAAAATGATCTAAATAGTGTGATTAATAGTTCAAACATACTAACAATGTATAAACCAAACATCCTTATTTCTTACAAACACTCCTTCCAACCCTATCTATTATTTTTTAATTGTAATAATTACAAAACAAGCGGCCATTGCTACAGTTTCCAAATTATCACCAATTTCTAACTATTTACCGATGAAAGCCGATGTTTGCCGAACGCTCCCGATGTTTGCCGAGCGCGTACGAAGTTTGCCGATCATGATCGACTTAAGGAACTCCACTAATATTTACACTTTTCATGTTATAGGACGACAAAGTTGTATTTGCAGTTTCGCTTCTAACAAAACGTTTGGTTACGGAACAGAAAGAACCGCAAAGTTAACTTTGTATTTCAGTATGATGGATACAAAGTTACGTTTGCAGCGGGGTCGAAAGTTTTTACGAATAAAATGTATGAAGTTCATAGTTTGGGGACCGCAAAGTTAATTTTGTTTTGTGTATTCCTGTTCCAATATTGGGATTTGTTATCACCAGGCATTGTGGTGGTGATTATGATCCTTAGGAAGTGAAAACGTGAGTCAATATTGGAGCACTACCTTTTATATTTAGTTCACGATATTTTCTACTAACTTTTGGTAAAGACGAATAAGTATACAGCCAAATAATATGTCAAACTTTAAGTTGACGAGTATTTTTTACCGATTAAGGGAAATATTATGAAACATTAATTCAACACATTTATTTTTACAAGCTTTTATTTAGTTTTTTATATTTAAGTTTTTTAATTTGTATGCTGGCGGGTCAAACATTATGTATTTTTCTACATAATACGTAGTTAAATAATAATAATAATAATATTCCGGGACAACTCACACACGGTTATCTGATCCCAAGCTAAGCAGAGCTTGTGTTATGGTAACCAGACAACTGATAAACATACTTATATATTTCTAAATACATACATATTATAGATAAATTACACCCAGACAACCAGAACAAATAGTCGTGTTCATCACACAAACATTTGTCCTGGGTGGGAATCGAACCCACGACCTCCGGTATAGCAGTCAGGGTCACTAACCACTAGACCAACAGGCCCGTCAAATCATCAAATCTGTATAATGTGTATTTAAAACATTTGGATGACTTTTTCATATTAAATACGACATTAAATACTAAAACAAAATGCTAGCCTTTTCTCAATTCAATAACTTAAACTGTATAATACTAAGCCGCTTTTCACATGTCTGTTTCTGGAGCTAACACTTCCTAAATCACTCTACAGATTTTGATACGGTTTTCACAGCAGAAAGAGCCCTAAATAAAGAAGCTTTATGTAGATATTATGTAATTTTTACATGATACCTGTAAAAATACTAAAAAATGATATTATTGAAATGGAAAATATAGGTATATATTTGAGAATCTGACCAATCTCTTAAGATTTTCGATTATAAACACTTTGTTTAAATACCACTTTTTTAATATTTTAAGTTTTCTGTACAAAAATAAAAAAGACGTTAGTTCATCACTTCGTAACTATATAAATTCACTATTTGTCCTAAACTATCATTTAAGTACACGCTTTTATTTGTACATGCGCACGCGCATCAAGTAGTGAATCATAAATATCTTAGCGCTCTGCGCATGACAGATGAGCGTTACTGACAGATTTACTTGCGTACTACATCATCAAACCGTTTTATATTTTACACTAGTTTTTTCGATGGGTTACGCTCGTGTTTTTCAAGATTTTTTGGTTGAAAAACTGTGTTGGTTATAAATAACCACTTTTTTGTGATTATTATTGATTTTTATTTATTCTAGGTGTGATATTGTAAACAGACTCTTAAAAAAAAAGTTATGTTTTAAAGCATTTTTAATAGAAATATACAGATAAAATAATAAAACATTGATAAAACAAAAAAATCTAGAAAGGTTTGCAAAATACTAAATGATCAATTCTCAGCCTATTAACACACAATAGAGTTAACAATCTCTCGGATAAGCTCAGCAGTTTTCGAGTTAATACCCAACAAACTTAAAGACAAACAGACAGACAAAACAAGAACATTATTAGTATTATTAGTGGTAAGGGTAACGAAATGTATATTTAATACAATATTTTAGTGAACGCATCGACAGTTCCTCTCACACTTGCTTTATAGCACTTTATTCTTAAACCAATTATTCAGAAATAAATATTAAGGGTTAAGGGTTGGTTGATGTATTTTAAAACTATCAGTCATTTAAAAACCTATTTTAAAAATGTATTTATGTTTTAAAACGTAAAATATTTTTTTAGAGGGATTTATCAAAAATTGTTCAGTAGCTTTGTTCATTACAGCGATCTTTACATTACTTAAATATAATACTCTCACTAATCCCTAATTAAAAAAAAAATAACATTATTACCTATTCAATAAAAAGAATCATAGAAATCGGTGTAGAAACACCATCTTAATCATGAAATACGCTAATAAGCCATCGCGCGTGAATACTGAATCATGCTGTAAGGATTATTTAAAAAAAACTCATTGATAAGTTTCGTCATCCACGCGAACAAAGTCGCTGGCACAGCTAGTTAATTAATAAAACATTTAAAATTATGAAAACTACACAAAAAAAACATCCATCTCGATTTAAGTTGTTAAGTTAAAGAAGAATTTACTCTTTAACCGACTTCCAAAAAGGAGAGCGTTCTATGTGTGACTGCATTTTTATAACATCCCCATAATTTAATTTTCTGAAGTCTAGCCCTGTTGACGGACAAATTTGCGTGTCAAACTTCACGTTTTCATCAAACAATAGCTTAAACGATCAAACCAAATATCATACAAATTTGTCACTGGGCGTAGCGTCCTCCATAACGCAAACAAAATCAGTGAGATTTTTCTTGACCAACACCGCCGTTCACGTTCAAACCTGTTTGTCAAACTCCACATCAATCCAGATTTTCATCAAACTTCATCAAACGCGACAAACACGTAGATTGTTTGACAAACGCCTCAAACACAGCTGTACACTATCAAATAATTTGACAAACACGTAAAATTTGACAAACAATTTGATCGTTTACAGGGCACTTTACAGAAGTAGATAAAACGTCTAAGATCGTTGACGCTAATGAATAAGTAAATCTTAATCAAATCCAATTGAAGTGGTATCCTTAAATGGTCTGAAGTAGTGTCTAATAACTGGCAATTAGTTCGCTCCTAATTACTTAGACCTAAGGTTATTTCATCTTTACCGCTTTCATATAACTAGTTTGGCATTTAATTATCCTTACAAAGGAAAAATAATTTTAATATAAGTCTTATGGATCCTTGTCAAAACTGGGCCAAAATCCGACCACACGGAAAGCACCAGCTTTCAAATAAAGACATCAAAATCGGTGCACCCAGTCGGAAGTTCTGTGGTAACAACTCCTTTTTTGAATTCGGTAAATAATCATCATCTCTCAGCCCTGTTCCCAATTATGTGTGATTAGCGCAATGCGTATTCTGCTTCCATTCATCTTTACCACTCGTCATCTCAGCATTCACTCCTTTCTGCCTCATATATTTAGTCATACTCATGGTAACTTGTTTGATACGAATTTAAAAATGAAGATTTGGTATCAGATTTAGAAGGATAACTATCGCTAAAAGAAATATTACCAGTTTTACGTGCATTTGTTTATTTATTGTAAGTATAAGTATTCTCCTAAATTCGTGAACTGATTAAGATATTTTTATAGATGACCCGTTTGAAGACTTTCAACTCTTTTGATAAGAAATTAATTGTGTTGAACAAGGCTTGGAAACCGGTATAAATCTGGTACCGGTTAACGCCTAAGTACGTAGGGAACATTTTATTTCGGTTTCGTTCTACCCTTAACCGCAATTAACCGGTTTCCGCAATTAAAGGTTCGTAAAGAGGTTTTGTTCAATTAACCGGTTAATACCGGTTTTTGTCGTGTTCCTTCAATGCGCAGTCGTGCTGAATCTCAAACGCGATTCAGTCGTAAACAAATACACATGTGAAACGAACGTAATGTGGATCGTGCAAATGTACACCAATATTTAATATTGTTATGTGCGTCCGCTCAGCCATGCTCGGCGCTCGCGGAATATACCGGTTAATAAGGGTTTTCAATAACGCTCTTTTAACGGTTTGACTCCGAACGAAAAAACGAAAAAACCGATATATACCGGTTAGTAACCGGTATTTTTCAAACCGGTTCCAAGCCTTGGTGTTGAACACTTAATAAAATATGTTTCTTTTTGTCATGTGGACGGCAATCTTACAGAGCCCGCCTAGTTGGTTTACCTCGGTTTCCATATAGGACAAACATTTGTGCGACCTACGAATGTTTGATCTAAGGTTATATCTTTGTGTTTTTTCGTGAAACACCAGCGACTCGGCAACAAAATTCACGTGAAACCGTTTTAAAACAAAGAAAGACGTAGGTAAAATAGATAGACTTAATATACAAACACAAATACATCTTTCAACAAGCAAAAAAAATCACCAATTAGCTGGTGTACAAATAAATGGTAGTCTATTTTGGTATCTAAAGATTTTAACGGAACATTTGCAGCTACTAAGTCTTGATATATGGCCACATACCACACTAATTGACGCCCAATTTTATGTGTCATAGCACATGAAATATGGTCATTTAGCTAAACTAATGATGTCGCCCGGTTTCGTTTGGTTTTCATTGAAGATTTCTGTATTTTGTAAGCTTTGTTTATGTAGTTTTAGTGGATCTTTTTATGGATTGAAGTTTGTGTTATGAAGCGAATAAGTTTTTCATCTTTTATTTAATGGTATTAATTTTATTTGCCTCGAGAATTTGTCTTTCGTGTTAATTGTCCCTTTGATTTTGGCAGTTAATAAGGGTACAGTTTTTAAAACCGGCCTTTCTCTGTGTAAAAACCAAGTAAAGTGGGTCAAATAGGCAGTACTTGTATTCGACGGGCCTGTTGGTCTAGTGGTTAGTGACCCTGACTGCTATACCGGAGGTCGTGGTCATTCCCACCCAGGACAAATGTTTGTGTGATGAGCACGATCATTTGTTCTGTGTCTGGGTGTAATTATTTATTTATAATATGTCCGTATTTTTAAATATATAAGTATGTATATCAGTTGTCTGGTTACCATAGTACAAGCTCTGCTTAGTTTGGGATCAGATGACGGTGTGTGAGTTGTCCCAGGTTATTATTATTGTATTTGATAGGGGTTAATATAAAATAGATATAGGTACCTATTAAATTATATATTGAGATTGGAAGCTAACAACATACTAGTTTTGGGTAAGGCAACGCGTCAGTTTTTGTTTTTCATTTGTTTATTTGTATGTGGTAAGTATATACTTTTCAGTTTTCATACAGGTCCAAAAGAGACTTCCTAAATACGAGTGGTCTACCTCGCTACCATCTTTGTTGAGACAACCTATATGACATGAGCTGTCATGTGACAAATAACTTATGTAAAATGAAAAATTCTAACAAAAAAAAACCTACTACAAAATAAGTCTTATCTATATTTTTTATGGATCCCACTGTCAAAACTGGACTAAAATAAAATGGGACCACACGAGAAGCACCAGCTTTCAAATAAAAACGAATCATCAAATCGGTTCACCCAGTCAAAAAATCTGTGGTAACACTGGTAACAAACCAAAAAAAAGTACTCGAATTGAGCACCTCCTTCTTTTTTGAAATCGGTTAATAAGAGGTGTATTATGGATTTTTCTGAAAGTGTGATTTTCTGAGTTTGACTAGTAGACTCTTTTAAGCTGAATGACGAACATGAATTTCAATAACTTTTAACGCAGAAGGCGTTCCTTTTTAAGCCGAAAGAACTGAAAATTTTCCGAAAATGAAACTCCAAACTGAACTACGCTTATTAAACTATAAAACATCAAAGAGAACATCTAAAGGTTCAGTGGTTAACAATTAGCGAGACATCCGCGGTTCGATTCCCGGTACAGGACATTTAAATCATGCAGTTAGTATTTCATTTTGCTTCTGATTTATTACTTTTGCTTAATCCTGTAAATCAAAATGGCGGTATTTTCGCGGTATTCTAATGGGGAATTCAGTATTGTTGTTTTGGTATTTCGGTTTGTGTAAATTATTATGAAGTGCTAAAACTATCATACATAGTTCCTTAGAGAAGATTTATATCTCTATAAGTGTATTTGGATTACCAGTTTTAAAAAGCTTCCTAATGCCTATTTCAATTCTTGTGACAATTCATGTTACTTTTTTCCAGGTTAATTGACATCAACTTAATATTATTGAGAATAAAGTTCATTTTTGTCTGACTAGTCTTGAAAAATGAAGTTTTAGCGCAAACCGAGCCTTATATAGCAGAAATTCAGATTTAGAGTTGTTTTTCCTCCTCGTTTTTGGCATATCGCTTTTGACAATCTCTTCATATAGGTCGTCTGGTTCGAACAGAAAAACAAGATTATTCTGTATGTAAAGAACTAACAGCCAGAAAAAAAGGAGGTAATTAAAAAAACAAAAACTTTTGATTTTGTGATTAAAGGCAATACATACGCAATAGGCTATTATAAGCGCGAAAGCAACTCAGTCTGTATGTATCACTTTCACGGTTTAACTGCTGAATTAATTTTGATGAAACTTTGCTGGGGTAAGCTTTGATCCCAAGAAATATAGGCTAAGTACTTTTTGTTGTGATATCAGACATAAAGACGTAACAGAAATCAAATAATAAATTTTGAGATTAGGATTGCATTTAATCGTAATGATTTTGAAAATTACTTCAATGAATACTTAGTTTTTATTTTCTAGATATACCCAGATGTTTTTTATTGTTTATACTTTTCCGGGATAAAAACTACCCAGTGTGGTGCCCAGGATAATAAAGAATAATTATACCAAGTTTCATCGTAATCGAACCGGTAGTTTTTGCGTGATACCTGAACAAACAGACAGACAGACAGACAAAAATTTTTTTTTTCACACTTTTCGGTTCGGTGTCGGCTTAGTAACACCCCCCGCCATTTATTTTTTCGTAGTTTCAATGTACAGAATTTTCACTTCTACAGATTTATTATAAGTATAGGTATAGATGAGAAGACTAATTCTTCTTCTTCTTAATTAGGTAGTTAAATCCTGTGGGACTGGAAGCCGACCCCATTATTATTTTGGAACTGGCATTTCCAGTCCATTTCACACCCAGCCTATTTTTTTACAACTTAAATAAGTAGGGGAAAAATATTGTTTAATAAAACCAAAAAAATATATTTTGTAAACGTAATATAATTTATTTATCATCTATAATTACAATTAAACACTAGCACAGTCACAATAACTACCCGAATAATTATATTTTAAAAATATTTACAAAAATAAAACAGAAAAATGGAAGAAACGAAATGACTAAAAGACAGTTTTGCTAAAAATTAAATAAGAAATACCGAATTTATATTTACAGAACACATAAATAAATTATGATGCATTTAATTCTATTTATTTTTACAATTTTATACATTATTTTTAAAACAATTAAAAAATAACTGTATTATTAAAAATGCCTGTTAATTACAAAATAATGCCTTCGAATGTAAACTGTTTTCGGGCATTATTTTGTTTGAAACAATATCGCCCCGAAGCCTCTTTAAATAATTATTTCCTCGTTTTTTTCGGGGCATTTTTTGTTTTTCGCATTTTATACAAGTTACTATCAAATAAAGTCTAATCTAATTATCTTGTACGATGCCTCACCGAATTATTATATTTTTATTATTATTTAACTTAATAACTATTTGGTTACCATATCGCATCTAAGATCGGTATTATTAATTAATGAGACAAGACAAAAAAAAATGAAAATTTAAAAACCTTTTGAATATTTAAAAGTCTAAATTATTTTGCATACTGAAGGATAGGACTGTAATTTGTGAAGTTTGTTGACTAATGAAATAACGAAATGATATTTAATTTAGAAGAACTATTATTTTAAGGAATATTATGGTTTTAAATAACTATTTTCAAAACTACAGTACTTAAAATATTGATACGTCTGAAAAGAGCTAAAAGATGGCCATCTCTTTCTTACTCACAGTCCATGTCTATTTCCATCTCGCTTTATCTTATGTTACCTCTTTTAAAACGCGTCAAGTGTCATCGTACTGTACTTATGTGACTATAATTAACTTTCTTAATCTAATCGACGGCAATAAATACAATAATCTATATTTATAAGTCTACCAGGAACATTTTTTTATTAGTAAATATTTTACACTTAAACTAAAGATATTTTATATACATTTGCTTTTGATAACCAGTAAGGCTGTGCACGGACTGCTTGAAGCAGTTCAACTGCTTCGATAGGTCGACAAAAATAAGCGAGCGGCAGGCGCACGTGACTCGCGAGAGCGGTCGACAGCTCGCGCAGTCCGAGTGCGGTGATCACTGACTAACTGTGAGAGCAGTCTGTGTACGGCTGGCTTATAATATAGGGTGTAAAGGTAAGGCATAGTAAATAAGTTACTTAAAAGGGTACTCATTACAGTTAGTACCTACAAAGGTTTAAAAAACGATAACCATTTCTAGGAACCGCATAAGTTTTTTGTGTGCAGATTTGCAGAATGATATTTCATATTACCTACTTACCAAAACCCCTATGATATTATTTACTCCTATATTTTTATTCATTAGTCTCAAAATGGCCTTCAAATTCATGTAACATATTCAGACTAATTAGACGCATTTTCTTCAATATTTACATAGGCCCTTCATTAAAATAAAACCATTTTATCTATTCAACTTCAAGTGACTCTCATAACGTTACATTACATTTGTAATTTCTATATTTTAAATTGACTTCTTACGTTTGAGTGCAAACCTCTTTTATTATTTATAAACAGTATTATTAAATACACCATCACTTGTATTGTCCAGTCCACCCTTAGCAAATAATTAACGATGAATTCATCATATCCATTATCCAACTCATAGCCTTACTGGGCATTATGAAATATAATGCCCTATATTAATCCACATTATATGAACTTGTATTCTACAATCAGAGATTTTGAAAAATAATGTCTCAAACATTATTTCCCATTTCATAATTGTTTACTCCAATCCAAAGTCCAGGGCATTTTTAAACACAATGCCCGCTTTAATTGACAGCATAAACTTGTATCTAACAACCCAAATCAGTTGGCGTTGTGAAAAATAATGCCCCACTCATTCTTACATCTCATATATTTACTCCAATCTAAAACCCAGGGCATTTTGAAACACAATGCCCCACATTAAGTGACATTGATCTCCTCTTCCTCATCACTTTCATTAACAGTGCTGTGGTTGTAGAGCCCTTGGGCCATGAGTTGTAGTGCCAGCGGGTTCCTCTGGCCCGAAGCCTTCTTGATCTTGGCACGCTTGTTCTGGAACCAGATCTTGATCTGAGCCTCGGCCAGGCCCAGCTCCGCCGCCAGGCTCTGCCGCCGCCGCTCCGTTAGGTAGCGGTTTTCGACGAACTCGTGCTAAGGACAATAAAGATTATAAGTATTTTGTTGAAATTGAGGCATTTAATGTGCACAAAAACTTTTTGTTTGATTTTTGTCGGGCATTTCTTGTTTTAGAAATGTCTCAGCTAACTTAATACTGATAATATAATTTGCAACCTCTGTATATCTTATTTGATATAATACAATACAATATTAATTTATAATAAAGTGCGTGATTGGATCATGTAGTTTATTTAATAAAACCCTGTCGGGCATACTCAGTAAACTCCTAAAGTTGCATGATATTCTGATCAATGTTTTAGGAAAAGACAGACAAACATACAAACATTTATACATTTCATGTAGAGACAATATTTACCTTTAGTCTAGCAAGCTGAGCGGCGCTGAAGGCTGTTCTAGGTCTCTTCTCTTCAGGAGTGGCTCTCTTCTTCATCCTTCTGCTTCTGGGACCTGGTGACAAGAGAAACAGAACTTTAGATAATGCCTCTAGAACACTAAAAAGAAATACAGATTATTTTTGCCTATAATAAACTGTTGGTATTACCTACAACTTAAATAGTGATCAGAACTTAATTTTTGGGTATATTTTTGTTATAAAAACACTTTTGAGTATACACTATTAAATAAGCTAGACTTAAAGTACGATTATAAATAATTAGTCTTACAAAATTCAAATTGAAAAATCTTTTATTTTATTTACGCGACAGAGTAGCACTTATCAAACATAACTTTATGGTGCCACTGGCGGTATTGTTGTGTACCGGGTTGTGCAGCTCCCAAAAATGGTTGAGTTGCATGAGCTATTCGGGGCATGCTTGCCGTCTGCTGGCACAGGCTTGCTCAGATCGATCTGGTTCTTTCTTCCAAAGCCCAGTCCAGTAAATACTCTGCATTTGTTTACACAAATTTATTATTTAAACTATAAAAGAGACTAAGACCCCTGAGTTTGTTTCGACATTTCTTCTCAGGATAGTCAGTTAGGAAATGTCGACTTCATCTAGCTTAGGAAGACATTGTAAAAGTGTTTTTTATAGTCTTACTTGCAAGAATAAAATATTTCATTTAAAACTATTTCATTTCATTTCGAACGTTAATATTACAAAATGGACGTCACTTTAGAGTTGTAACCTACGTAGAAACATAGAAGTAGTTTTAATAAATCAGTTATCTATTTAACTTCCATTCATCATCTCCCGAGCCTTTTCCCAACTATGTTGGGGTCGGCTACCAGTCTTACCGGATTCAGCTGAATACCGTATTTTACATGGAGCACAGTAGTTACCCCATAGTAAGACTGGATGTCAGAATTGACTTAACGATAGCCAAAGATCATAGTATAACAGTGGGGACTACGACTTACGGCACGGAGGGGTCTCGGTATGTTTAGAAATAGTCACCCATCCGCGGACCAACCGCGGCAAGCGCGGCATAACATGTATTATCGGTCAAACCGTACTCCACGAGCCCCTCTCTATCTATCTATCTATTTAACTTACATTTTATACACTTAACTAAATAATTCAATACATTACATCCTTTCATTGAGCCTAACTACATCAAAACCGTAAATAAAATAAAACTGGGCGTGCCATGTTACCCCTTTCGCTGTCCTTAAGCAATTTAATGAACCGTAATAATAGGGTCGGCCATCCAATATTGTTTATCGATAAATGTAGTGATGTGACATTTTAGGTACGGTTTCTTAATGTTGTGTAATGAGTTTGTGTTTTCATAATTAAAAATGTAATGATGGGTTATTAAAGATGATAATTATTAGTAGAAGGAGTTATTATGGTTTGTTACATAGTTTTTTTAATTAGAATCGAAAAATGTTCTTTTGCAAAATGTATTATTAACAAGGGCAATCATGTGTCTTTTTCAGTCTGTAGGTCCTACTATCTATACTTTAATACTTGTGTAAAAAAAGTTGTTTGTTTAAGCGCGATAATCCCTAAAACTACCAGGCCAGCATAATATAGGTTACGTATGTACAAAAAAAAACTGGTCCTTAAAAAATTAAAAATCAACACACACCACATCCTTTTTAAAGACCCTTATCCAAACCTAGACGGCATAACTTACCTCTTAACCGACACACCTAACTTATAATAACCCTAAAAAATGCTTTAAGCAAGTTAATTTCAAACAATAAATGAACTGGCAAATCCAAGATGGCTGGAAGTGTTAAGTAGGAATATTTAACTGGCATTAACTGGCACTGGCGTGTACTGGCATGCCAGAATATAATTTACATGCCAGTGTTGTTCGTAATTGGTAGAAAAAGGTAGGGTTCATTGCTTTTGTGACTGTTTTTTTAAGTGGAGATGACTTTTTTGGTAGGTTAGGTTATTATTTTTGTTGGTTATTGGTACTTATAAAATTGTTATTTAAGTAGAAGTACAAAAAATCAGCGTAAAGATGACATTTATTGCAGAAAACATACATAAAAAGCATAATAATTGAATAAAATGCATTATTTATATAAGTACCTATTAACAGTAGACAATTAAAATAAACAACTATTATATTGTTATTATATTAAGAAGAATTTCTTTTTTTACAGTTGCGTACATTTACGAAATTACCAAAAACTACCTAAAAACAAAACAAAAAAGAGTTTAAATAAACCCACTCCACAATTACACATGCGCCATTTATATAAATCCCCCGCCATTTTGGACCAATAGCGTAAAGTCCGCATTCAGGCAGCAAACTAAATTCCTTTGCCTAGCGTAAAAAACAGGAAAGGCGACGAAGTGTTTATGGCTCCCGTTCCTACGATAGTGTAAAATGTAGGAAATTTATGGTCGCAGATCCTCTGATTGTAGATTTTATTCACTTTAAATTGTAATTAAGTGTTGATGGCTGGGGTTTTAAGGGGTTGGTTATCCGATTATTTGATGGTGTATGTTACATTGAGGTTATATGTTGAATTGTAATTTGCAAGGTGTTACCGAAAGGGTATATCTATCCAAAAGGGGTGAAGAGTACATCTGCTATAGAGTCAGTTTACAAAATTTCAGCTCAAAATATGCTCATTTAATAATTGCTACCCAATTTTTCGTACCAGTTTTTCAATCAATCAATCAATCAATCAATCAATCAATCATATTCTTTATTGTGGAACACAGGTAGGTACAAAATACAGATGTTATGTGGTGTAAGGATCAGCTATGTCCTGCCTTCTAGGCATACAATAATTAAGTTTAAGTAGGTACATGTTTAATTATCAATAATAATGTAATGAACTAAAATTAAAATGTCAACGTAATTAGAGTAAAAAGAAAAATTGTTTTTTATGTTATGTCATTAATGTCAGCATAATTATATTAATATACGTGCAGTACTGAACGCACCATGGGTTGTGCAATATTTATTCATATTGTGTGAGTGACTCCAAAAATCAGTTCAAGGTAGCCATTTTGAAGTAGTTTGTTTTTCTTTTATATATCAAAAACATTGGCGCAAACCAAACATAAAAATCATTCTAAACTCAAAATTATGAAAATATTGACAATTTATTATTTCACATTATTTGGAATGTTGCCAATGTTACAAATTAAATTTCCTTATTTTTATTTATTTATTCTAGTTCAAAGGCGAACAGTTTCCACATATTATTTATTTGTTAATTTATTAAATTTTTATGTGCGCAAATGTTATAATCGTAAACAATAATAAAGTTATTATTTATTGTATATTAAATATATCGTCACGCTTGTATTTTAGATAAACTTAGCAGAATAATAATTATATATGCAAGAATTTCCAAAAAAAAATGCTTTTTTCATATAAAACTTAAAATTCGAATCGCCATAAGCCATAAGTTACGCAAACATATCAAAACGAATTCACAACACCCGAAAAATCAAAAGGAAAATCACTTTCAAATCGAAACAATAACACGGCAATCAAAATTGAATTTTATCACCCTTAAAATAGAACAGGAAATCGTTAAACGTTGGTCTTTTAAAAAGAATACAATTCTCAAACCACTGGGAAACGTGTTTAACTACTTACAAAATAGAGTTTATTTTCGTTTAACAGTTTAAAAGGCAATACATCAGGGCAATAAATGGTGCAAGTAAAATTTTTATTCGTATTTTTAATTAAACAAGAGAAAATGTTTTGTACATTTTCTGTAACAGGCGAGACGCGGGAAAATTGCTGGTCACTTTAAATACGGCAGCCATGTTTTTCTGGATATTATTGCATACAATAAAAAGTGTTGCGGTTATTTCTTTGCTGGCAACATTTTAGGTGAATTTTATAGTTACTTGCAAATGTTTAGTTATTTAAGATGTATTTTATTCAATGCATTGCTTGGTATACCCTTTTAGAGAAAGAGTACATGTTCTTATAGTAATAAGCAATGGATAACTAACTAATGTCAAAACTATGTACACGCCTTTAAAATCTGTCATTACTAACTTATAATTTAAGAAAAAAAATACATTAAATAGCTTTTCTCAAACCGACAGGCTCACAGTCAAACTGATAACGCCTCATTTTACGTTGTCGGTTAAAAAAATGTCCCATCAATCTCACAAACACATTGTAAATTGTATCATTTGTATTTCTAATGTCCAAAAGGGTTGCAAGTTATTTTAATCACCCCAACTTGGCACCAGGGCCATTGGGGGCCACAAATAATGTCTTTTAAGTACACTATGCTTAATTTGCAACACTTAAGGTTGATGTATGACGTTGAAATGGGATGAGATGGGATGAAATCGGGTTAACGGGTTGAAATTGTCGTATTTCGAGTAATTGCGGTTGTAATTATCATGTTTGAGTATGTAATGACTTTAGTTTTATAAAGTTAAACTATAGAGTGCGAGTATCGCTAAAAGTTTTTGCGCCGAGCGTAAGCAGATTTTTAGCTGTACGTAGTATGTACATTCGTTTACTGATTTAAATTATTTTCCGTGCAATGACAGACGTTTATGAAAATATCCGATATTATTGGGTTTTAAAAAGAATTACAAAAATTGATCTGAGACGCCCGCAATAAGCAAGCGTGGTGATCAATGCTCGTGCCTTCTCTATATGGGAAGAGGCCTGTGCTCAGCAGTGGGACTTTAATAGGCCCGTATTATTAGTATATTATTTAAAGTTGAGAGAAAAAAGAATAATTTCAATTCTTGGCTTTGCAATTTTTGGCTGGTGTTATTAACAGCTTCGGTAATGGCACCCACAGTGGGGCTCACAAGCGTGATCAATGCTCGTTCTGTATGAGAGTCCTGCAGTGGGACAGTTACAGGCTGATGTTAACAGCTTCGGTAATGGCACCCACAATGGGGCTCACAAGCATGGTCAATGCTTGTTCTGTATGAGAGGCCTGCAGTGGGACAGTTACAGGCTGGTGTTAACAGCTTCGGTAATGGTGAACCACCGTGAGACTCACACGCGTGGTGAATGGTGATCAATGTTCTCTGTATGAGAGGCCTGCAGTGGGACAGTTACAGGCTGGTGTTATTTACCATTATTTATTTATACAGTTAAATATTCAACTTCTAAGATTAAGTTAACTTCATTCCTACATAACCGGTTTGTCGATGTTTAACTGTCTTGTTTGAATGTTCAAGTAACAATGACTTAATTAAGTTGAATAATATTTAAATAAGTAGTATATTTTGTCTCACAGATACCAAAAAAGCCGTTGGTACCGACTGTCATACGTTGATCTTTGGCAGTCGTTAAGTTAATTCTGACAACCAGACTTACTATGGGATACTGTGTTACCCAGTAAATTGGGTTGTGGAGGTCAGATAGGCAGTCGCTCCATGTAAAATACGGTATTCAGCTGAATCCGGTAAGACTGGTAGCCGACTCCAACTTAGTTGGGAAAAGGCTCGGGAGATGATGAGATACCAAAAAATGGTGAAGCTAAACACAAACGTTTCAATTGCAAATCCATACAAGAATAATTATTTAATTAAATTCTTTAAGTAAAAATAAACATTTTATATGTTTGAATAATTTTAGTATATACTAGCTGTGCCTGCGACTTCGTTCGCGTGGATGACGAAACTTATCAACGAGTTTTTAACCGCAAAATTAAGTTTATTTTTTATTGTTTATACTTTTCCGGGATAAAAGCTACCCAGTGTGGTGCCCAGGATAATAAAAAATAATAATACCAAGTTTCATCGTAATCGAACCGGTAGTTTTTGCGTGATACCTGAACAAACAGACAGACAGACAAAAAAATTATTTTTCTCACTTTTGGTTTCGGTGGCTGTCTAGTAATACCCCCCGCCATTTGTTTTTTTGATATTTTCAATGTACAGATTTTTCACTTCTACAGATTTATTATAAGTATATTATATAGATTTTTTAAGACTTTTAAACATTAATTTTTGCACCCTAATTTTGGCTTCATTTAGAGAGCTTAGAGCGCCCTCCTTTTCACTTTTTCTGGGTTTTCATACAAAGAAAATTTAATTTATTACCTATATACGTTGAATGTATCTCTGCCTACACTCAAAGTGAAATAAGATTGAACGTAACGTTTTAAATTCAGAACAGCATAGGGTATGCATGAAGATTGATTTTTTTAACATTGAGTTAAGATTTTTGGATGCGGCATTTTTTACCAAATTAAATATTGTGTATCTACATTTCTTTATGCCATGTAAAGTTTATATTTTACTAGATTTTTTGTTTTTCTTAGTGCATAATGTAGAGATGGTTTAGTGACATAAAACAGTTTTATGCAGAGTGTTACTGAAAGGGTGTATCTACCCAAAAGGAGTATATAGTACATCTACTAAATATGAGTTTAAATTTTGTAAAATGACTCCATACCAGGAGTACTCTTCATCCCTTTTGGATAGATGTACCCTTTCGGTGACACCCTGTATAAAAATACCGTTTCTTATTCTACTTACACACTAGAACATACAAACATTTTCATAATTAATTATTATTATTATTAATCAACTATTATATTTAAGATTATAAACACAATCTTCTCCATTTTCATTCACACATCTTTGTACTTATTACATATTCAATGCACGAGCTTAAGCCGAAAGAAACACATAGACCCTATTCTAAAGACATAAGAACTATTATCGCTTGTACAATTTTTATCGCTTATTCCTGTTAAATGATTTTGAATCTTATGTGTATTTGTTTAAGGTAGATATTTGAATGATGTGTTATATATTTTTTTTGCTTTGATTTTTTCGAGGGGTGACTTTAGGGGTTTCTTATTACATAGAAACCTTTTGTTTTAACACCCTCAAGTAAAAGGAAAAGATTTAGAATATTTAAAAGAAACTGTATATGTATATCTTTTAAAAGAAAAGATTTGATTTCCTTTGATTTTACTTCGATTCTCAGATTTACATGAATTAAAAAGTTGAGTATAATTTAAGGTAAAGATTCGAAATAATAATATTATACATGTGAAAGTTAGTTTGTTACGCTTTTACTGATAAACAGCTAAGCCGATTTTGATTGTCGGATTCTACAACTATAAATTAGACATTTGACTTGTCTTCTTTTAACCGTAATACCTACCCAATAGATACTTAGTCAAATTTAGATTTCCGAGTAAGAATAAACTATATTTTTGGCCGTATAGATAATAATAAAAACCTCTAAAATTTCTTTTTTTTTGTTAGGCTCTGCTGTCCCACTGGTGGGCAAAGACCTTGCAATTGATCCTTTTCCGCATTTTTTTTTACAATTTTTTTTTGCCATGGAATCGAACCCGCAATACATCGAATTACAAACTATCTAACTTTTAACCATCGACCATTATTTCTGCCTACCCGCAAAGCATTATCAGAACAATTCGACGTTAAACGGTAGAAATCAAGTTATTAAGAGATTCTTGTGCTAAACAAAAACTCTTGCGCATGGTGGCCCGTTCTCAGTAACTAGGGATGGGACATTGTAAACGTTTATCGATCTATCGATGTTTTAGTGATGGGACAATGTTTTTTTAAAACGATATTTGATTATCTACTTTTATCTATTGTATTTTTGAAACGCAGTTTTGATTAAACATATTTTTTATAGCAATAACCCCATTGCAATGTTTATTAAAGCATCAAATTTAATTAGTTTAAGTTTGAGATGAAACGTAATTCTAGGCCTAGGATAAAATAATACATATACTAATACAATCAATCTAAAGTTTAATTGTACACACTAATGTCTGAAAAAACGTAATCGTATTTGAAAAAAACTTTACATATGAGAGTCCAATTAATTAATGAGTTTATTTCATATGAGCTAAAAAACAGCAAGAGAAACAGAGAGCCACATCTTCTCTTATAATCATTATAATGAGACGGGCCCGTTGGTCTAGTGGTTAGTGACCCTGACTGCTATACCGGAAGTCGTGGGTTCGATTCCCACCCAGGACAAATGTTTGTGTGATGAGCACGATCATTTGTTCTGGTTGTCTGGGTGTAATTTATCTATAATATGTATGTATTTAGATATATATAAGTATGTTTATCAGTTGTCTGGTTACCATAACACAAGCTCTGCTTAGCTTGGGATCAGATAACCGTGTGTGAGTTGTCCCGGAATATTATTATTATTATTATTAACTAAACAAATTATCACTATTCTAAAGTAGGTACCCACAATCAATCCAACCTCCATTATAACAAACAGGCGTAAACAATGTTGCCATAACAACAAACAATCATTAATTAACAAACCAATCGTAATTTATCGCTTAACATACCCAAATTTGTAACAACAAACGTTTTTTTACCTAAATATGTAACCAAACCAGTACGCGTAGACTAGTTTAAAAAAATTCAATACTCATTCGTAAGGTTGGCATTTGTTATTGCCCCCATAGGATACCGTAAAGGGTTGCCATTAAAAATAAAGACGTATTGTTGGCGTAGTGATGGGAAAAGGATTGATTATCGATAAGATTGTATCGATGATTTATATGATAACTTATGTAAAAGATTGTTGGTGGTTTCGGTGGTATTTGGTTTGTTTAATTTGGTTGTATATATTATATTATATTCCTATTTGCTATCGATTTAAAGTAAAGACACCTATTTTTAAAAGCTAAAGATATTTTTATAGTTAAACGCGCTAATCTCAGAAACTTTGTATCTATGATGGCTTGATTTATGAGGAATATTATAACCTACTTTTATTGCTGTATAAATAAAACATTCGAACAAACCAGCGGGGAAAAACTAGTGTAATTATGAAGTCTCAAACTATCAATTTAAAACACTTTAAATAAACAAAAATAACTTACTCAAGAATATAAACGGTCTTCTATGTAATTTGAAACAAACACTTTAAAACATAGTTTACTGAAAATTACTGTTTTGGTATCAAAGACACTCGTGTCATTAAATACTTCGTCCAAACTGTGTATAATTATATTATTAAGCAATTTCGTGATTAACTGGTAGTTGGAAATAATAGTTTAATGTTAGTTTTGATGTTGTATGAAGTAATAATACTGGATTATAACTGTCCCAATGTCATCTCATACAGAACGAGCATTGATCACGCTTGTGAGCCCCACGGTGGGTGCCATTACCGAAGCTGTTAACACCAGCCTGTAACTGTCCCACTGCAGACCTCTCATACAGAGAACAAGCTTTAAATACTCTTATAATTGGATGGTCTATAATAACATTAAGATTTGAGTACCTGATAAAATAGTCGGTACATAAGGTTGTGCTAAAATACATCGATATATCGATAGTCGCGCACATCACTGGTTTCCTTGTAATGCCAATTGTCACAGTAGCGGGAAGGCTGGACTAATTAACAGAGATGGGTGGTAGTTACTGACCTGGTACACTTATGTGGTAAAGTGAAGACTAACTCAAAAAATTATCAAAAATAAATAATTTTTTGCTCTACTTTTATACTAACTTCTTTTCTTATAAGTTAAATAATCATAGTTACTTTTGCTATCTATTTTACCCACAAAACCTGAAAAGTAACTTAACTTTGAGACTTTCTCAAACAAACTAACTGTCATCTACAAAATAAAATAAAGTTGTATTTTTTGCAAGTAATCAATTATTAACCGACTTCAAAAAAGAAGAGGTTCTCAGTTTGACCTCTATGTATGTATGTATGTATGTTTGTCCGCGATTATCCCGCGTTTGGCTGAACCGATTTTGATGCGGTTTTGCAGAAAATATTTTGTTGGATCAAGGACAAGGTTTTTAGTATTTATTTAAGACTCAGGTTTAAGAAGACACTTTTAGGCATTTCTTAATAAACTATTAATATTTTGCAAATCACTTGTGTTTGTGAATGTACCGTCATTTTTGACATATTAAACTCGAATTGGAGTTTAAGTGAATTGAATACAATCTGAGTTTTTGTGTTCCGACTGATCTGGCAACACCTTGGATATTGCTACGCTTCTTATGATAGGGAGCTGGGCAGAGAAATATATTGTGAAGGTAGAAAAATGTGGAGAAATTAAGTTAAACTTATTTCATTCTAGCAACATGTAGGTACAATAAATATTTAACACATAACATACCATCACGCCTGTATCCCCGAAGGGTTAGGCAGAGGTGTACCATTGTACACCCACAGTTCGCCGGTATGTTTAGGTCCCATGTAATAGGGGGCGAGCCTATTGCCACTAACCGGGCACAAATCCAAACTCCGACCTGCTACTAAGAATTTATATAGAAAAACCAAATAACACCTTGGTCGACTTGGGAATCGAACCCAAGACCTCTAGCGTAGCAGTCGCGCTTAGAACCACTAGGCCAACGAGGCCGTTTAAATATTTAAAGAAGAATGTTTATTTCTTTAGATGACCACTTTTAGAATTTGCTTAATATTGCCTTAGCAAGGTTTTGGGAAGGATTTTCGCTGTTTTAATTATGTGTTCCTGTTGAATTGTTAATTTTAGAGGACACCCTTTTAACTTATCAAAAAAAAAAGTTTCTTTAATTAGGTACAGGATCAATGCTCGTGCCTTCTCTATATGGGAAGAGGCCTGTGCCCAGCAGTGGGACGTTTATAGGCTGGATTATAATTAAAGAAAATTAGGTCTTTATCAAGTTTAAAAAAATTAACCTTACACGATTTTTTTATGTATTCCTTGAGAAGTTTAACCCAGCGGGGCCCTATTAGACCAATCCTATAACAACCTGTTTTTGTCCGTTTAGTCGCCATTATCTAGAAAACTAAAGGTTATAAAGTGGCAACACTGGTACAATGAGTTTGTTACCGATTTGGGCATAAACAACGGTTATGGTTCAATAAGTAATTATAATTAACTCGCTTTTCGCGCTTAATGATTTTAGAGATCCTTAAAAAAATAACAAATCCTTTCTTAATACACATTTATGTGAATAAGAATAGAAATAGTGGCAGACAATTTAAAAAGCCTACTTTTTGTATATGTTGTATGTATTAATTGATATTATTTATATTCATTAAGAAATAAAAATAGGTAAATTCTACCAAACAATGTGTCTAAATAAATATTAACAATTTTATAAAATAAACTATTAATTCTTCTCTAAAACTGAGTTTCTCTTAAATATTTCCTCCAAAAAATATGTACGGAACCTGTCCTTTAATTAACGATCGATCCCAACCGTATCTAACATAACAATAGCTAATATACGATTGAATGATTTCTAAGAAAACTTATCGAAACGCAAAAACTGTACGTTGTGTGTTAATAGATTAATTGCTCCCATACATGTACGTGTGTATGACTGTATGTTTGTATGACTGTCTGTGTGTTTAAGGCTAAGGCCGCACTTCTTTTTTTTCCCTCAAGCAGTAACCGCAAAACAGCCCGAGACACACACTACGGTTAAAAATCAGGCGCGGAAAATAACCGTCAGTGCGGCCGCTTTAGTTTCCTTTACTCACAAAATCGGGCGGTTAAAATCCGCGGCGGTTTAGCCGTAGTGCGGCCTTAGCCTTAGGCGAGTATTGACGTAAAAAGGCAACTCAGCTATTAAAAAGTCAATATAAAGTAGACAATAAAGTAATTAATGGAGAGATAAAAGGTTAATTAAAATTAATGAAGTTGTAATAAGTGTTCTGTCACTGGATAATTAAACGTTGATTAACTTTAAATTGCTACTCAACAACAAGTTAAGTTAAGACACTCTTAAATGTTTATAAATAAATAAATGCGGACAGCACCACATACATTGCTCTGAACCCACTTGTGTCATGGAATTCAGAAACAAAGAAGGCACCACAAACACTCAGACCCAAGATTATGTAGAAAAGTTCCTTTCTGCATTGACCCGTCCGGGGATCGAACCCGGGACCTCAGAGCTAGCGGCACCTTGAAAACCGGTGTGTACGCCACTTGACCACGGAGCTCTGAGGTCCCGGGTTCGATCCCCAGACGGGTCAATGAAGAAACCAACTTTTCTACATTGCCTCGGTTCTGGGTGTTTGTGGTACCTACCTTCGTTGTTTCTGAATTCCATGACACATGTGGGTTCAGAGCAATGTATGTGGTGCTGTCCGCATTTATTTTCATGAAAGAAAATATCCTTATTATGATAAACCTAGACTCAAAATAATTTAAATTCGCTATCGGCCGATTTCTCCAACGCCAGATAATTTTTATTCGAGAGATAAAATTCGTGTTTGACAGATTTTGTATTGAAGACCTGTCGAAAATTCTAAATTATTCCTCTGATAAAACTATCTGGCGTTGGAAAAATCAGCCCTATATGGAATAAATTTGAATAGGCCGCATTGATCGCTTATTCTCTCTATGAGATTATTTATAATACTGAAACAGTTACTGGCCAGTATTATAATTTTAATTTATTTATACCTACTTATATTAAAATGGTCTCCTAACTAAGCAAGGTGTTATAAGTACTCTATGTTAAAACCTCATTGAATGTCATCGTAAAGATTCATTCATTTTCTAATTATTTTAAATTCAGAGTTTTGTATTGAATGACTAAATGTTATTATTGTTACACAAAAAGCTGTTTGAGGTTAGATAATGATTAAATCTATTGATAACCGACTTCAAAAAGAAGGAGGTTCTCGATTCGAAGGTTCTGTTGCAACGAGTTTAATAGCCCCCAAGGATAATAAAGAAAGAAAATTTAATTAGGACTGCAATATTTAAATTTACTTTGATGAGCGTTTTTTTATTCATACATAACTTGTCATTCACCTACCTACCTAACCTATGTATTAACAAGACCCCCAGTTTCAATACAATTAATCTTTCAAACAATAAAAAATATTACGTAGCTTATTGTTTAAAAAACTTAAAAACTTTAACATTTTGAATTGAATGCATAAATAAATATTCACACAATTCACACCTCGACGGTAAGCAAAAATCAATTTATAAAAGCCATATTTAAAAAGATAATTGTTATTTAAAAATGGAATCGCGCCTTAACAGCTACTGGGCGTGCCGCCATAACGGATTACAAGATGGCTGACTCGAAAAAAATAATAATTGCACTAAATAATTGAAGCTAAATTGTTTCATTACCTACTTCACCTGTTAATCGACAAATTTAAATCTACAGTTAATATAAAACAATCAATCGATTCCCAGTCTTATTACAATAGTTTAAGAGTTATATTTATGACTTAATTCTTTTGTAACTGTAAGTATAAAATTGTCTATGAAGGCAGCGTGAATGTGTTAAGGGTTCGCGATGTAATTGCGAAAATAAACTCTATATTTCAAAAAATAAAGTGAATAATCAGAAAATTGCGTTTTTTTTTATTATAATCGACTGTAATTATGTTGTCTTGGGATTTTTCGAAATAATGAGCTTTTAGCGGTCGCGATGAAAGATCGAACCGGTCGAGCTAAAGCGAGTGATTATTAAATTCTTCTACCATTTTTTCGCGACCATTAAAACGTAGAACATATCTTTGGCGAACAAAATGGCGGCTGACGGGCTAATGATCTTAATGTACTTTTTACTTATTAAATGGACTTTATTTATATTTTCGAGTTTGTAAGCATATTTTTTCCAAGATTTGTAGAAAAATATTTTATCATCAGATTCTTATCGGGTTTTTTCTGTTGGTCTTTGGTAAGTATAAGTATTTTCTTCTTGCTATAAATCAAAATCGAAACAGCCAAAGTTATTTGTAATGTGACATATCAAAACTATCCGAAGAAAAAGTGAATCATAATTGTCAAAAGAATAGCGATCAAGCCAAAAACGTGCGGAAAAGATCTAACTAAGCGCCGACGGCTGACAAAAAAAAACTAAAACCAACAAGATTATAAATTAACGTAAGTACCTATAAGACTTTGCGATCCTACCTAAATAATCCCGTTGAAAGAAAAACATGACCTATGCAAATTGCAAATAAGAAAAATATACAAAGCACCAACATAACCTACAACCATTGTCTCCGTTGCAATAGAAAATCCTCATTTGTAAATCCGTCATTTTCCCGCGCTACCTGTCAACGTGACAGCTGTCAAGGCGCCATCTTGTTGACATTTAACGTCAGCGGCTCATTGTGTAGTTTTCAAATTAAATTACTGATGTTTTTCCTTGAAAATTATATAGGTAAATTATGGGTTGATCTTGGTAAGTGCAGTGCCTTCTGATTTCATTTGATTTTATGCATTTGTTTTGCAGACGTAGATACATATTTTAGTGTGAACATTGTTAGGGTAAACCCTCTTTTTATATCAAGGAACAACCTCCTTTTTTTGCCGAACATACAAGGAAGATACAAGAAAAAAATGTGTGTACATAATTAAATTAGTATTTCATCTGATAAGCTGATTTATATAAAAATTGAAGTGAGAATGTACAAGGACTAATAGGATTCTTTACTGAATAATTATTCAAAGTGTTATCGACACGCTAACAACACTAGCACTAAAGTAACTAATTTAACTGATTGATTGCTTTAACTTCTACGGTTGACAATGTCATCATCATCATCATCATCATCAGCCGGAAGACGTCCACTGCTGAACAAAGGCCTCCCCCCTAGAACGCCACAATGAACGACAATTCGCCAGTTGACAATATGATCATTTTTAAATCAGATTAAATTATTTAAAAAAATCTTTAATTTATTAACCTTGTTTTAAATTGCTTTTTTGACGCATATATTTAACCAATAGTGTACAAATAATAACATAACATACCATCACGCCTGTATCCCCGAAGGGTTAGGCAGAGGTGTACCAATGTACACCCACAGTTCGCCGGTGTGTATACATTGGTACACCTCTGCCTAACCCTTATTTATGTACAAATAATTGTAACAATTTAATTTTTAAAAGAATAACCTATGTAGTTTCTTGCCGGCTCTTCTCCATAGGAAGGACACTTCGGAACCGAGCAACTAGAGTCAGTAGATTTAACGTAACGTTTCTTGAGCGCCTTTTTTTGATTTATAAGGAATTTGACTCCTTTTTTTGTCACAATCTAAGACAGCTAAATGATAAGACCATAGATATATGTAAAGTATCTATACCGAGAATATATTATAACAACGTTTTTTTTATACAAAAACAAACACTTACAACTAAGTATACTAAAATAAAATCTTATATAAAAAATAAAACAAACACGCGTCAAAAAATTCATCGTCATCCTTGTCAATGGCGGGAAACGTGCCCAGAAGGCTATAAATACTAAATACATTTTAAGAACTTATTTTACAAGCGTGTTGT
This sequence comes from Autographa pulchrina, assembly GCA_905475315.1. Classification (NCBI taxonomy): domain Eukaryota; kingdom Metazoa; phylum Arthropoda; class Insecta; order Lepidoptera; family Noctuidae; genus Autographa; species Autographa pulchrina. Next base: position 5,719,969 of record FR997789.1, on the reverse strand, counting down.
CCTAAATTCCTTTTAAATAAACACAAAATACCTCCCACTTTATACAGCCGAAAACTAATATAAATTCATAAAATTAACATACAATAACAACAAAAACAATATGTGTTGAACACGGCGACAGACAGACAGACGATGTTTGAATATATTAGCGAAGAAAATATTAAAATATGTTTTAAAAGAATACATGTTGTTAGACACCTCATTTTGACTGAATACCTAGTAATTAGTTATGTAATAAAAAGAAAACCCTGAAAATTCTAAAATTGTTCATAAATTTTAAAATACTTATCTGATCTTCATAAATTAATGCTAAGAACCATCTCGATTAAATCAGGTTTCAAATAAAAAAAACTGCATCATAATCGGTCTACTTGTTTAGGAGCTAACTTATAACACCCCGTCGTTTTTGATTCGGAGGTTAAACTATTTTAATATCGATTTCGTTTCGCCACTATATTTGGTGTTTGAGATATTAATGGACCTCTGTCCACTTAACATCAGATTAACAGTTTGTAACTAAAAATAAAACAACCCGGTCAAGTGTGAGACTCGCAAAAGGTTACAAATCAATATAACAATAGGAACTTCTTATTGTTTGTTGCTATAGCAGCAACACTATGTGAAAATTGTAGAACTCTACCTAAAACGGTACATGAGATATTGAACGCTGACAGACGGACAAACAGCAGAGGCTTAGTAGGGTACCGTTCTCACCCATTGGGTATCTACGGAACTAAAAAATCAAAAATAAATCTAAATATACCTAACGGATGTCGTCAGCTGAATCCGGTAAGACTGGAAGCCGACCCCAACATAGCTTGGGTATAGGTAACGCAGAAGATGACTAAAGGAGAACTATTAAAATCATTGCCAAAACTGCAAAAATATCACGCTTCTAAAGGACGGATACAAAAAACAAGAAACAAAGCAATTTATTTACCTACATACCTAACCCCTTTTTAAAAGTCGGTTAATGAGCGTCGTAAAAGCACTAAGTTAAAAACCTAAGGTCAAACCCCTCACTTAGTCATTCAGTAATATTATCATAATACCTAAGATATCCAATACTCATTATTTAAGTCAAAAATCCGCTTTGAAAGAGAAATCTTTTTGTCAATTTTTCAACAAGTTTAAACTGTGAGGTCAAAACTCAAAGGTTACCTACAGTTATTGACAGTTACACCAAAAAGTTTTACATTATTTATATTTCTAAAGGTATTTTTTTTTATTACATAATGGCTTGAAGTTTTGAAGCCGAAAAAATACTAAAAAGTAAACAAAAAAACAAATGTCAACGAAAAATAAATTGACGAAGGCCGAAAGTAGATGAAAAAGTTAAAAAAAAAACAAATATCAACGATAAATAATTTGACGGAACTACAAAAGTCTCGTACATAATCATTATTATGGATATCCTACCTATTGGATAGGCCTAAAAGGTAAAATAAGAATAAGGGGACCGCAATAATAAATAAACAATGTACTAAAAAAAAACAAAAAGGAGAAGGCTTAATTCCAAATAGACCTGGCCAAACACTTCATGGTTATTTTTTACTATTAAAAATAAATGTGTCATTAATGTTTAACACATAATTATAAACATTTAAAGTTGATTAGTTGGCGGCCGTACGCAGAAAGAGATTATTTACTATCAACCAAAATAAGGCAACTCTCAAATCTAAGAAGGTGCTTACTTAAACATCTTTAAGTACGGCAGTTAATCTTAATTGCGTAAGCTGCAAAACCGGTTTTCTTATCCCAAAATATATCTTCCATCTCGCTTACTCATTTAAAAAAAACACTAACACCTCATTTTTGCGTTGCCGTAGGTTACCAACAAATTCGGAGCGCCTATAATTATTGTACCGTTACTCCTTAATCAATTACCTACACTGTCAAATATTATAATTAAACATGTCAAAAAACAAACAAAACAAAATTTAAAAACTAAATAGGCCTTCAATATAGATGTCTATCGCATATCAATTCTAAAAGAACGCCGCGTCAAAATTAATTCAAAACAAAAAAAACTCTTTGAATAAATAGTAGAAACATTTGTTCTGAAGTGTCAACATATTGTAACATGTTACAGTTCATTTAATTTTAATAATGTATTCTAATACATACAGAATGCAGTGAGGGATCATTGTCAAAATATTTATGTATGTCGTTCTTTCAATAGAATATTTATACGAATTATAATACCTATACGAAAGTTGTCTCAAAAGTCCATTTTTAACAACGCGTTACGGATGAAATATTTATGAAAAAACAACTAAAGTAGAGCTACATTTCAAAATGGATTATACAATAAACAAAAAAGTCCTACCTATAATTTAGTAGCTCTTAAACAATCATAAACAAATACCACTTAGAAGCAGCTAACGCAAAAATAAAACCTGTTTCAAAAACAAACAAAAAAAAAACTGTTTGGCTTACCTGAACTTGGTCTGTCACTGTATCTAGTGCAGTACACCCATGCAGGCCAAAGTTGCCCATTCCCCGATTGGCTATTAGTGTCAGTACTCCCACAGGTCGATAAGGCCCCACTTGAGGTCGATGAGACCACAGAACTCGCCGAATCTGGCCTCTTTTGGGCCTCAATTACTTTTGGCATCTCCCTTTCTTTGGGGACTTGCTCCCCGATTTGTGATACTGTCTGTCTTAGGCCCCCAAGTGGCGGCATTGAGGTGAACTCAGATTCTTTTGATTTTAAATAGTCGAAGCTGTATTTTTGGTAGTCATTTTGAGGCTTAGAAAGATCATAGGGTTTGTATAGGATACTGTGGTTTGGTCCAACTGGTTTTGGGCCTTCGATTTTGTTGGTTTTTCTGATCGCGTTCAAACCAAACTCTGGGTGTAGGATGTTGCTTATTGAAAAGGCTATGGGAACAGTCGGCTGTGCTCTCTGGTTTCTCAGTTTATCTTCAAATCTGTCTTCAGGGTTAATTTGAGGTTTCACATCAGGGGTTTCAGGCCTAAAATAGTTTTGGAAGCTTTCCATCTCGTTCTGATTCCCAGGGCTAGGAGGCGGCGAGTTTGGTTGAACTTTAACAATCGTCATGTTTGGGGAACTCCTTTCATACCTTGAGTCTATAGTTGTGCAGGTGTACTGACTCTGTGGGGAGTAATTCATCATGTTTTCAGAATGTGGGGCTGGCACCCTGCCCGCAACTGGGCCGGGACTGTTCGCCTGGCTCGGGCTGCAACGATCTTCGAACGCCATTTCACAACACTTCACAAGAGTTACTGTCAAAAATCACCGTTTATTAAGCACCGATTGGCATGTTTTTTTTTTAGTTCTGGTTCGACAGGCCGGCTGTTTGATTGAGATGTCAAGAGTGTGACGCGGGCACTGCTCTCGACGGCGGTGACCGAGCGACTGCGGCTCGTCTCGTCACAAAACCACGCCTCCGAACAAACAAGCTTTTTTACCCTTCCCCGTTCGTTAGTAGGCGTTAACCGACCGCTTTTCATTGCTAAACAACATCTTTTGTGTACTCCGTCCCTCTCTAACTTATGACTATTTTGTATCGTTGAAAGAGATAGATGTATGACAATTGATTTGACCCTTGTGTGTATTTAGTCTCTGGCCAGATTTGTAATTCAGTTGTAAATTGCCTGTATGGCTCTTTCGCGTTCTCATAATGTATCAATACCGGCGAGCTCTTTGTATGGAATTTCAATTAAAGTTTGACAGAATTATTATATTGATAGATCCCCGCCATGTTGAATTATTGATCGGGTATCACTAAGTAGGATTTTTTTAAGAAATTATAACATAATACGTTTTTAATTAAGTTGTAGTAGGTTTAATAAGTATGAGAGTGATAAAATCTACAATTGTTGCGGTTTTATTGTCGTATGTAATTATTGTTTAGGGGTCCGTAGATTTTTGCGAAATGCTATTCGATCGGTTCTTACTTTTAATTTGTAGGTGGTTAATAATTAAAATAATACACTATGGTCTCATTAACCTAATTATATTTAAATCATTAAATCTTTTTTTTTTAGTTTGTTTAGTACAAAAAAAATCTAGGAATACAAAAAACCATTTATCTAGATTCTAATATCTGCCTTTTAGGTATGAAAGGTACCGTCGGATACTTTCTAAAGATGAGCCCTGTGTTCCCTTTACGAATTTAATTATTTTCAGAGGTACCTAATACCGAACCCTTATTGATAATGTGAGTAATTACAATAAAATAATTAGAAAATTGAAAAATATTAAGGTATTTTTATCTACCAGAATATTAAGGGTTGTTTAAGATAAAAAACCTAAAAGAAAAAGAAAGGTTCTACAACGGATTATCTTAAAATTATATTAGGTATTATGTAGTTTCTTGCCGGCTCTTCTCCATAGGAAGGACACATTGGAACCGAGCAACTAGAGTCAGTAGATTATAACGTAACGTTTCTTGAGCGTTTTCTTTTGGTTTATAAGAATTAAAATTATTTTGACTTTGATTAATAAAAATAAAAAAATATTGTACGGAACACAAAACAAAATCATTAACTTAGCAGATTACGTGGAAAACTAATTTCTCTATATTTTTACTGTTTTAATTAATTTTAATGCGTTATTTTACACTTAAATATCAACTTTTAATTAGTAATAATCTCAAATAGCTATATTTGATATCCGTAACAATTAGACAAAAATTATTATTATTTTCAATTATAGTTACGAATCTAATCGTTTTAAATTTTCTTTCTCAATTATTAATTAATTAGTCTTTAATTGGTGAATAGATTTCGTTTCGCCACATAAGTGTGTAATTTTAATTAGTTTTTTAACACTTTTTCAATTAATTTGTAATTAGTTCTTGAATGTGAAGACTATTTAGTGCGATAATGGTTTAACATAAAAAGAGACATTTAGTTCTAGAATTAGGTGCAAAAAAACCTTACCTATGAGTGTGTAATAGGGATGATGACTAATTTTTATTTTAATGTCCATCTTTTAGATAATAAAAAAATATTAGACACGTATTTTTTGATTTGTCGCGTAAACAAAGAATTATGAAGATACAGCGAGTACAATTCTTGCGTGACGTCACGTCCACGCACAAATTGTACGTAGCCGTGACGTCACAAGCCCCCACTCCTGAACTTTAAATCGGCTTATCATCGTATTTTTTTATCAATTTTAATAAAAGAAAAAATACGTGTCTATTATATTTTGAATATCTAAATGGCGGACTAAATAAATTTTGACTTTTCATACCCAGTCATCTACCCTATTATCCTAGCTCTCTAACCAAAAAGGTTGGAATGTTGAAAACTATTTTAGCAGCTTCGAAAAACCCAGACTCTTAGGAATTTCAGGAAAGGATGTAGGAAGTAACAAACATACTGATAAATGAATATTTAGTCAATAAATCAACTGACTTCCCATACCAAATACTAATTATTATACTGACCTACTTTTATTACTAAGAAAAACAGAGCAAACTTGTTTTTTTTTTTTGAGCTTTTTTCTTTGCAATTCATACCCGTACTTTAATATTTTCAAAAGTCGCCGTTAATTTTCATGTTGTCTAGTAACTCTCATGTATGTGTAGAATAATAATAATAAAACTGAAGAAGTAATATGTAATTATTGATAATCTATTATTATTATTATTTTGATTAATTAGATAAATCTTCTTGCTATATATACATATAAAAAAAGGTTCAGGTCAGGTTACGAGTACCCTAAACAAGAAAGAGGCGTGATTATATGTATGTATGTGTGTATATTACACAAAAAAAACCAAGTACTCAATGCTAATAAAATTTTTAATAAATCTTATGCGATACTAAAATTACTCAAAACACACAAAATGCTCTACTTTATGCCCAAGTTAATACCTATACACAATATATATCTATCTACATAGCTTTTGACGACCTCCGTGGTTGAGTGGCGTACGCACCGGTTTCAAGGTGTCGCTAGCTCTGAGGTCCCGGGTGCGATCCCCAGACGGGTCAATGTAGAAACCAACTTTTCTACATTGCCTCGGGTCTGGGTGTTTGTGGTACCTTCGTTGTTTCTGAATTCCATAACACAAGTGCTTTCGCTACTTACTTTGCGTTCAGAGCAATGTATGTGATGTTGTCCGCTTTTTTTTTTCTTTTTTTTTTCACAAAACATTTACTTAGTTACAAAACAAAACATAAACTTTCAGATCAATCGGTTAAAGATATCTGCATCAAAATTGAGTAGCAAGATTCTACCCGAACAAACATAATTAAGTACATATTATATACATACACACATACGATGCAAGTGAAATAAAAGTTTCTAAATAAAACTAGCTTTCGACCGCGGCTTTACTCGCTTGGAAGTTAGTTATCGCGGAAAAACACAAACCTAAGTTACGAAGTAGGACTCAAGCTTACTCTATACTAGGTTTTATCAAAATCGGTTTTGCGGTTTAGCCGTTATAGTGTAACAGACGGGCACATTTTTGTTTATTATATAAAAGTACTAGCTGTGCCCCGCGGTTTCACCCGCGGAATGACAATTCATACACTATCTTTATAAATTATAGTCTATGTGTTATTCCGACGTATAAGCTTCATTATTGTAAAGTTTCATTTAAATCCATTCAGTAGTTTTTGCGTGAAAGAGTAACAAACATCCATACATCCAAACAAACTTTCGCATTTATAATATTAGTAAAGATTAAGGAATTAAGGATTAAGGATGTTTTTTTCTTGTTCTCGATTTTACACAATTAGCTAAATAATGTTATCCTTTTTTATCATTTTAATACAAAATAGACAGCTATCTAAAAAAAGCCCTTTAACAAATCCATTCTGCCTACATCAAATCACCATATCTCTATATTTATAATATACTAATAAATCATAGTTTTCCAAAATAAACGGGAATATATCATAACACATGAAAACTATTGCGGCTCGTTTCCTCGCGACGTGTGTGGTCCGACGCTTGCGCCGGCGCAGTTAAGGGGAAGCAAGAAACTGAGTATTTTTAGATGGATTTTATTTTTAAACTGAAATGACTTTTAATACTAATGTTATGGAGATTTCTGGTTTATTTTTTAGATGATTAAGTAATCTTCCGAATTAGCATTGCCATACAACGTGGCAATGCTGCCAGACTTTTGGGCACACTCCCAGTCGACAGCGATGTGGATGAATTTTTTGATGCCTTATTTTAGTTCTTAGTTTTATTTAGTTTATAATTTTTCTTATTTCTTGTGTAGGCTTAGTTTTTCTATAATTGTAAATATTTTAAGTTTAATTCATAATAAAAATAATTGTTTTCAGTACAAATAAAAAAAAGTATTCTGTAAACTACATATTAATTATAGGATTCCAGGAGAATATTGTAATAATCATCATTATTATTATTATGTAAGTTAGTTTATTTGTCTTTGTTAAGTTATTGGCTTGTCTTTCCAATTAAGTTAAAATAAATAAATAAGTGGCCAGTGCTGAGCAATTATCTGGACATAAAGTTCTACAATGTTATTAAATACTGTTTTTAAGGCCAGTTACTTATCTTTTATTGGTCGAGTTTTAAATAAAGACTGGTAACGAGAGATAGGTAATTATAGCGGATATTTTAAAATCGATATCCTTCATTAAAATTTTTCGGAACGCTCTTGCCTCTATTGAACATTATTACACTATCTGTAACATTTAATACACTTAAGTAATGATATATTTTATTAATATGTAAGAACATAATTAATCATTAAACGTGTAACAAATATTTTCACAAAAAATTCTAATATTCCGGGACAACTCACACACGGTTATCTAATCCCAAGCTAAGCAGAGCTTGTGTTATGGTAACCAGACAACTGATAAACATACTTATATATTTCTAAATACATACATATTATAGATAAATTACACCCAGACACCGAACAAATGATCGTGCTCATCACACAAACATTTGTCCTGGTTGGGAATCGAACCCACGATCTCTGGAATAGCAGTCAGGGTCACTAACCACTAGACCAACAGGCCCGTCGAATAAAAAGAAAATAAGTATTTTAAACTAACGCAACCTCCCCTTAAGTAAGTCCACACGGTCGTACAAACAGCTTGTATCGTGTTCACGGCTACTATACCGTGATATAATACTGTCAATAGCCAGCCGTATAGCCGATAGCCGGCTATAGCCGATAGCCAAATAGCCGACACAAACAAACCTTTTGTAAAACATGTTTTGTGGTTGTGAAAAAGTCAAGGCTGAATGGAAGTTCCTGTGCTTGGCAGATAGTTATGAACTGAAAAAGGTATATGATTGACTTCAAGAGGAAATGTTTTTTACTTGGCTGGTATTTAAACTATTATTAAAAGGAGACCACTGATTTCTTTAAACTTTACAATATATTATCATTAGAATGGATTCAACGTTACAATTATAATACTTTTAAAGGCCAGCGACGCCATAATGATTTTTTTTTTTTTTTTTTTTTTTTATTAGCCTAAATTAGATCCCACTGCTGGGCAAAGGCCTCCCCTTTCTTCTTCCAAACCATAATGATTATTATTAATTTATATAATGCAAGAGACTACTACAACGAGAATCGCACGCGCCGCCATCACATATTGCTAGCTAGTGTTGTTCGTTATTCCGGTAATAGTGACGCGACGTATTAGTCGATTCTAATTTCGGTCATCATTATTTAGTTTGTATTTTAATTTTTGGTGTTTTTGATTCTTATTTTTTCTAAATCCCGGTTTCCGCAACGTTGATCAATACAAAAATTAGTTAATCTTTGCAAATCTCTTGTTAAGCTTAGTTGTTTGTCTTTTGGTCAACCAACCACAGTCGTTATCAGTTGATTTGATAACAGATTATGTAGATTCAGCCTTTTTCTTTATCTTTCTAGACAAAATTATTAAGATTTTTCGAGGCGATGAATAATAGATAATTTGATTATTTTTAAATTGTTATGTGTATATTTTTCCATTTTATGTACTCTACCTAAACTATGCAATGATTTGGTGCTAACTGGGGCCCGAGTCCGCTATTTTAAGTCAGTGAGTGGCGGGTTAATAAACGTTCCAGCGTACTTGTTTTTGTGCCTAATTCGTATTCAGATAAGAACAGTCCCTTGCCAATCCTACAATGACAACAGTGGCAAGTAGGTGTACATTTGTCATTAAACTAAAATCTGTATACGAAAATTAGGCACAAAAACAAGTACACTGGAACGTTTGTTAACCCGCCACTCACTGACTTAAAATAGCGGACTCGGGCCCCTGTTATGTTGTACATGTAATTTGATATAAATTAACACTTAAGTGTGTATTAAAAAAGGATTGAGAAGAGTAAATAAATAAGCATGTAAGTCATCATCTCCCGAGCCTTTTCCCAACTATGTTGGGGTCGGCTACCAGTCGATTTCTACGAACGTCTAAATAACATCACAAGTTTCTTGCAAGTTGTCACAACAAGGAATCGAACCCAATGAATAATTAAATAGTATTGATGTGGCAAATGAACTAGGGTGCATATGACTTACCAAGGTTTTTGAAATTTGTTTTAATTAAATATACCGCCTTTTCCTAAGCATTTTGGTGTTTTTAACAACCTCTCTTTTGTCTAGCGTTTTCCCGCACTATGTTGGGGTCGGCTCCCAGTCTTACCGGATTCAGCTGAATACCATATGTTACTGAGCGACTGCCTATCTGACCTCTACAACACATTGTACTGCGTTATACTGTATCCCTGTAAAGCAGGAGTAGTTATAAATATCTGTAATGACTTACGTCGAATATTAATTACATATACGTCGGTAGTTTTCTCTACTAGAGATAGAAATTTGACGTAGCGCCATATAAAATATGTCATACTAGCTGTGCCCCGCGGTTTCACCCGCGTGAATGACAATTCATACATCTTTATAAATTATAGCCTATGTATTATTCCGATGTATAAGCTACATTATTGTAAAGTTTCATTAAAATCAATTCAGTAGTTTTTGCGTGAAAGAGTAACAAACATCCCTACATCCAAACAAACTTTCGCATTTATAATATTAGTAAGGATTCCTACCTCTAGTAGGGAAAAACAATATACAGATATTTTATTATTATTTGACGCTAAATGACTTTCAATGCTCAACCTACCGGTTCGACAGTCGGAACCAATATAATCATAACCTCCCGAGGTATGCGTCTCGGTATTATGGATGGCCATCCATCTATACCTTAACCGCGTCAAGCTACGAAATTAACTTACACTTGTATTTTTTTTTTTTTGGTAGAGATCTTTGTTGTTAGCCTGAGCGCAGGCTTTGACTGCTTCACCGGGCTTTTGGCGAGGACCTTAAGGCCTCCAGCCAGAGCAATAGGAAAAATAAACTACGAATGAAAAGGGAATTGATGGTTTAGCACTCAGGCTGAGATCTGGACACATGCCTCTCAACAATTTTGGTTTTTTGATGAAAAAAGGAACTCTCCAAGTTGTGATGTATGTGGTACAGAGGAAGACATTATACACTTGCTGTCGGAATGTGTTCGTTTTCAAGCCGAAAGAGATACGTTACTTTTAGATCTCAAATTAACCAAACATAATATTGGAATGTTTCATGGAATACTATTTATGCCGATGTCTGATGCTGCTAAGTGTTTGTATAGTTTTGTACGTCTTCGTTTTATTTCAAATTAGTTATTAGTTGTTTGTAATATTAGTATTAACTAATTGTAAAAGGTACGATGGGACTGACATGTTTATCAAAAGTCCCTAAACTAAATAAAGAGAAAAAAAAAAACTACGTCAGCAACGTCCACTAAGGGCACCCCCTGCGGGTTTTTTTTTATTTATTGATCGTCATTTGTGTTGCAACTTTTGACTGGCCTGTTGGTCTAGTGGTTGGTGACCCTGACTGCTATACCGAAAGTCATGGGCTCGCTTCGCACCCAGGACAAATCTTTGAGTTATGAGCATGACCATTTTTTCTGTGTCTGGGTGTTATTTATCTATAATATGTATTTAGAAATATATAAGTTGTCTGGTTACCATAGTACAAGCTCTGCTTAGTTTAGGATCAGATGACAGTGTGTGAGTTGTCAAAAGATAAAATTATATTAAACTGAAATATCAAATAAGCAAAGATAATGAGTATTTAACAAGCATATCTTAAGAGAATATAAACGTCTGGTCACTATACTAAATGACATGTTCGTTTGTGAATACTCGAAGCATTTACAGTAATGGCGACGTTAATAAAACAAAGGATGCTAACTCGCTAAATATGGCGCTTGTTTGTTGACTGTGTATTCTGAAGCATATTATAGATAATAAATAAATAAATATTGTGTTCTAGAACTTAGTGTATGGTAAATTAAATAAAGATAAATAGGTATGCCTACTTCATATATTTTGTACTATGAGAACCCGAAAGACTACCTAACCCGACTGGGCCTCGATTCAGCTATTTTAAATGCATGTCAGTGGTCGGTCAGTGTTCTTGTAATTTTGCCTAATGTTCGTATTCAGATAAGCCTACAATAAAATCTCATTGAACTCTCGAAAAGAATGATCGCAATGAAGGATAGCAGGCCAATTATCGTAAAAATGACCAAATGAAGCAGGTAATTCGGTCAGTTCAAGCAACTCTTAAATAGCGCATTGAGGCCCCTGGTAGTCAGACTAGATTAGCTTTAAAACTATCTTAATTATATGAAATTACTTATTATTTGTGCCATACTATGTATACCTACCTATTAACACCAGTAATCTTACACTTATCCTTAACACCAAATATTATTGTCATAAAAAATCTTTAAAGATAGGTTAAACTAAGTTCAAACCATTCGTCGTCTTGTTATAACGTTTGTGTCAATGTACGTCAAATAAGTTATGTATTCAAATAAGTAATAAGTCACAAGTGAGTTTAAAAAGGCGTGTTAAAAATATGAACTGTCAAAACTGACATTAATTCTTCATCTGTCTACAGATATACCTTAGAGGATAGATAAGAATCTACAGAGTGTGCAAATCAGGGTATGAACTGTGAACACTATTATGAACTAGTAACTATAGTATCAAAAAAAATTTGACGACCTCCGTGGTCGAGTGGCGTGCGCCAGTTTCAAGATGTCGCTAGCTCTGAGGTACCGGGTTCGATCCCCGGATGGGTCAAAGTAGAAACCAACTTTTCTACGTTGCCTCATGTTTGGTAGTTTGTGGTACTTTCGTTTTTTCTGAATTCCATTGCACAAGTGCTTTAGCTACTTACTTTGGGTTCAGAGCAATGTATGTGATGCTGTCCGCATTTATTATTTATTAAAACAAAGCGCGCTGTTTTAATTAAACTATCTCAAACCCTAATGATAATCGAATAATATCAGAAACATCGATATTTTCGTATAAACGTCTGTCGTTGCACGGAAAATGGCTTAAATCAGTGAACGAATGTACTACATACAGCCAAAATGTGCTTACGCTCGGCGCTATAAGCTTTTAAGGTTACTTGCTCTCTATAGTTTTTATTTAACTCTATGGTCTACAAATAGACTTTTGTGTAGTTTCATACTGACGTGTGAAAGGATATTTAATTCACACTCCATTTTACTGTTTTGAGTGACAGTCCAACACGTATTAAATAGTTAAGAGCGCGACGATATTAAGTGGTAAGGTTCCGTATAAAAGTAGGCTTCTTAAACCAAGTCTGGTTAATTTCACCATTGAAACTAATAAACTCATGGACGATTTTACGATTCTACTAACTTAGTAGAATGCCAATTATCGTAAAATCGTCCCACTACTATGAGCACACTGACACGGAGTGTAAATAGCAGACTCGGGCCTAGAGATGTAAAGAACTCGAGTCTTTTGAGTCCTAAACTTTAGGGCTCAGCTGACAAAGAGCACAGCTCGACTAGTTACAACACGACCCCCAGACTAGAGCACTTAAGTCTACATAGAGACTCGAGCGCAACATGACGCTCAAGTCTTGATTCGAGCTCGAGTCGTTTCACGCGACGAGTCGCACTCAAGTTCTTTTCCATTTGGAGTTCCTTTATAAATGAACAGGGAATAAAATATAAATCGGAATAAAAATAATCCCATCAAAAACATAAATGTGAAAGGTTGCCAAGTTCGATACTATGGGAATGCTTCGCCTATAAAAGAAGTGAGATCTGAATAAGTACAAAGTTCCATAAAAATACCTCAAGTCATAAATAGTTATAGGAATGCACACTTGATTTCCAGCAGTTTTTAAGGTACATTTTGAATAAGTATCACGTTACATAGAAATACCTAAAATTATAATAGTCAGAGAAACGCACACCGGTTTTTTTAGCAGTTTCCTGATAACATTTATTATTTTCAGTACTTTTTAATGATGTTACTAGGCAAGTTTTCACACACCACACACCTTTTTAATGCAATGAATCGACACCTTTGGACTGCAATGTGTCAAGTATATAATTGTCTATTAAAACTTGCCAAGTTACATCATTAAAAAGTACTGAAAATAATAAATGTTATCAGGAAACTGCTAAAAAAACCGGTGTGCGTTTCTCTGACTATTATAATTTTAGGTATTTCTATGTAACGTGATACTTATTCAAAATGTACCTTAAAAACTGCTGGAAATCAAGTGTGCATTCCTATAACTATTTATGATTTGAGGTATTTTTATGGAACTTTGTACTTATTCAGATTTCACTTCTTTTATAGGCGAAGCATTCCCATAGTATCGAACTTGGCAACCTTTCACATTTATGTTTTTGATGGGATTTCATTTATTTTTGTTAGGTGTAGGTTCTTTATTATTTTTTATCATTTTTGCTTTAGGAAATGTCTCATTCCACTTAGTTGTAAAATTAGAAATTATTTAGACTATACGAGAAAAAATAGTCTTTTCATTTTTGTTTGACTGATTTAGCGCACCTAGTGTACCTAGTGACCTGCTTTGCACTTCGTAAATCGTGGGTTCGGTTCCCGCAACAGACGCACACAGAGTGGTGAACAATTTTATTGTTCTTGTCTTTAAGACAAACATGTATTGTCTTAAATTGGTATGTATTTAAATAAGTCTTATCTCATTTCCACTCCATACCTACTTATAGTAGAACAAAATTACACATTCGATGTTTTCGAAACTGACTCACACTTGGCCGTTTTCAGATTTTTACTTTATTTCGACCTAAAGACAAACCTTCGAGCCAAATTTCAGGTCGGTACGACCATTGGAAGATAGACCCATTTAGTTCATTATGACTTCATAGTAGAACAAAGTTACACCTTTGCTATTTTTAAAACTGACTCACACTTGGCCGTTTTCAGATTTTTCCCTTTACTTTGACCTTAAGACCTATCTCCATGCCAAATTTCAAGTCAGTACGACCATTGGAAGTGGTCTAGGTTTTTGATGAGTCAGTGAGTGTATAGTAAAAATAGCGATTTTCTGACGTCAATATCTCAAGAACTGCTATAGGTAGAATAATGAAATTTTGTATTCTAGACAATTAAGGGGATGTCAACAGACACTCGAAATTTCATATGCGTAGATAAAATATGTTTTGAGTTATAGGGTGGTCGAAATTGGCCCGAAATGGTTCGTGTAATATAACCCACGGCAGGTGTGTCGCTTTTTTTTGCTCGAACTTGGCGGACACACTGCCGTGTGTCTAGATATAGGAATATAATATAGCAAGAATATAATATAGAATAATAATAATATAGAAGTAAAAATATAACATAGAAGAATATATTATAGGAAGTAAAACAATAAAAATTCGTATTTTTAAATAAATCAACCTTGATACGCTCAAGACTCGATACACTCGAGCTCTTTTTAAGACTCGAGTTCTTTTTTAGACGTGAGCTTGTTTTTAAGACTCGAGCTCTTTTTGAAATACGAGTTCTATTTTGGCGCTCGAGTTTTCGAGAAAGGACTGGAGCTCGGCTCGACTCAAGGCTCTGAGTTTTGTTAGTACACCGAGTCTTGTAAAATCGAGCCGAGTCTATCGAATTAAGACTCAAAGACTCGAGTTTTTTACATCTCTACTCGGGCCCCTGGTTAATTACACCATTGAAACTAATAAACTCATAAAAGAGATCTTTTCCCAGCAGTGGGACATAATTTTAATATATTTTTCTTCTGCCTGACCCTTTTCAAGGTATTTTGGGGTCGGCTTCCAGTCTCACCGGATTCAACTGAATACTGTATTTTACGGTGCGACTGCCTATCTGATCTCGACAACACATTTTACTGGGTAACACAGTATCTCATAGGAAAACTGGTATCCATTTACGATAGGACATATAATTATGTATATGATGATTATTTATAAACTAAGAAGACCATACATTGTAAAGTAGCGCACCATACCTAAACATTAAGGATTCAACATTTCCATACGGAACCCTAAAAATCGCCTACTAAACACACTCTCATCAAAGTGTCAAACTTGTCATTCATATTGAAAAGAGAGAACACTATAGATAATATATAGCTATCTCTTTCTAGCACATTTGATGGACATAACACTTGGAGTGACTCCTGACCTCGTAATTACACTTTCTTGTTAGTATAAGATAATTATGTATATCTATGTAAATTTTAGGTTATACTATAGAGTAGAAAAAAGTTTAAACTGTAGAGTGCGAGTATCGCTTAAAGTCCAGTGGCCGAGTGTAAGTACTCTTTTGGCTGTATGTAGTACACTCCTTTACTGACTTAAGTTATTTTAGCTACGACAGACGTTTATGCAAAAATATCAATGGTTCCGATATTATTAGAGTAATATTAAGTTTATAGAGATTTTTATTAAAATGGAGTCATCATCATATCAGCCTGTTGCAGTCCACTGCTGGACATAGGCCTCCCCCAAGGAACGCCACAGCTCACGATCTCCCGCCCTTTGCATCCAGTCACTGGCAGCTACCTTCTTCAGGTCATCGGTCCATCTAGCCGGGGGGCGTCCTACACTACGTTTGCCTAAACGTGGTCTCCATTCGAGAACCTTCCTGCTCCACCTTTCGTCGGTTCTGCGACAGACATGGCCAGCCCACTGCCACTTCAGCTTGCTACATAATAATAAAATGGAGTGCTCTATTTTAATAAAATTTTACGATAAAACTAGTTCATAGTAGTTACGGTTCATACCCTGATAGGCGCACTCTGTAATTTCTATCTATTCTCTAAGGGTTATTCCTATGTGTTATTTTTTGTGTGGTTTGATATAATAGAAAGTGATGACAGACTGACAGACTTGTGTGAAACTTGCTTTTGAACTAGATGAACAAACGGAACGGACTATTTTTTAAATATTATAGTGTGAAAGTACAATATAATACTTTCAGACTGTACATTAACTACTAGATAGGTAGATAGTTACTAGAAATATTTTACTCTAAGACATTTTTATTATTAAATTCGTTGTCATTGTCTAACCTTTTGAGTTTCTTGCTGTCTCTTCCCCCTAGGCATGTTTTTGGAACCCACAACTAGTCATTTAACCTTTTAAAAGAGCTTTATTGTATACTGTTTTGTACGATTTAAATAAATAGACGAATTTGTAATAAGGGTACCTACCTATAACTATCAAAAAGTACCTAAAAGTCTATTTCAAAAGTAAATCAAACTCAAAATCTTCCAAATGAATAAAACAAAACTTCAACCAGCGTAAAAGCAACTCACTCAAAAATCATAAATAACATTCCAATTTCAAAACCCTTTTACAAACCATAAACTATAGAATAACCAACATGGCGATTTGCCGACAGTTGTCAAATTTCCCGCGCTCGTGGTAATCATTTTCAATTTTCGAACCACTGGGTTTTCTGTAAATAAACGAAAGGTTAGGGTGCGGAGTTGCGTTTTGTCGTGATGTCGTGCTCGCGTTTGTCGCGTGTATTCAATTTAATATTTATTTTGGTGATAAATATGAGGTTTACTAAGGCGTATAATATATGAAGGAATGGTGAAATAGTTAATTTGGTAGTAGATGGTGCTTTTTAAAGGGTTGTTGTAATGCTTATGTCTAGAAAAGAGAAGATTTCGAGAAGATATATTAACCGGTAAGTTTGTATGTGTATTCACGATTTACATGTAATTGTAATATATAAGTGTGACTTTTACCGACCCAAATATGTAATACAATAACAAGAAACTAATCACAATAACTTATGTGACACAATAGCTTGACATTTTGATATGTAAAAGAATAGTATGTTATTTCCTTTATGTAAAATTGTAAATATTTGCATGCCTAATACAGGCAGAATATGGCTCGAACTGTGCATCATTGTTAAATCTGGTACTACCTGTCTTCTGTGCAAATAAATGTTTCTTTCTTTCTTTCTTTCTTTCTTTCTTTCTTAATCACAAATCGCAAAATCAGACATCAACCCTAAACAGTCTAACCTCCTTACCTTTCTACACATTCTTTGTTCCGAATTCAAATATCATTCACAATACAAATATAAGAGCACAATACAGTAACTCAAATCAAAAGACATTAAACAATGTACTTTATTTAATAGGACTTAAGACTGAAAATAAATTGGAAATAGAAATAAGTTAAGACGTTTAAAATTTGTAAAGGTTTCGCGTGATTTTCATGGCGGGCTTATTTAGGGCTAGCGAACAGAGGTAATGACAATTATTTAAGTATTTATTCAGCAAAATTAAATTATTTATAACTGTAAATGGATATTAAATTAGAATGGTTTAATTAACAATATTATATTATTAGGAAACGGGAAACGGTACGAAAATCATTACATGAATAACTGAACATTTAATTTTAAAGAAGCAATCTGACAACTGACTAAAATGTCCTTTCTTGGAATCCAAGCTTATCCCATACCTACTAAGTTTCATCAAAATCGGTTAAGCAGTTTATCCGCGAAACCGTAACAGACAGACAGAGTGACTTTTGCATTTTTAATATTAGTATACAATTTAAGTTAGGTATATTGGAGGATGATTTCAGATGATTTTGAAGCATTTTAGGACAACTAATAAATTACCTAAAGAACCATACTTACCCAAATGATTTTAATTAGTATAGATATCCGTTGGACCTAACAAATATATAAAAGGTGTATAAATAACAACAAAGCGAGCGCGGCCGGGAGGCGTAGCGTAGCTATTGTGGACACACCTGGCTTCTCCCACTGTAAGGGCCACCATGCTTAAGTATTTTTTACTTAGGATAAAATTATATATATTTTTAACCGACTTTAAAAAAAAGGAGGAGGTTCTCAATTCGGATGTTTGTATGTTTTTTTTTTATGTTTGTTCGCGCATAACTCCGTTGCTTTCCAACCGATTTGAAATATTTTTTTCTTTGTTGGAAAGGGTATACTTCCCAAATGGTCCCATAGTCACCAAGTCGGGATCTGATGATGGAATCTTGGCGAAATCGAGGGAACTCTTCAAATTTTATAGGAAAACGTATAGCGATTTTGGTATTTTCTACAACAAGTGAAGCATTTACGTTCAATAAGAACCATTCTACTATCA
Source organism: Autographa pulchrina (assembly GCA_905475315.1). Taxonomy (NCBI): domain Eukaryota; kingdom Metazoa; phylum Arthropoda; class Insecta; order Lepidoptera; family Noctuidae; genus Autographa; species Autographa pulchrina. The sequence goes on along the minus strand of FR997789.1, from coordinate 5,701,505 downwards.
GATCTGATGATGAAGCCAAGATGACCTTGTGAATGTAGCGGGAATTCGTTGGATGTGAGATGCGGGGCACTGGATTTCGTTTGATGGAAATTATCATGAGGATGATGAAAGGGTGTCAGCTGAAGGCCTACCCATATTATCTAAGATTAAAAATATGACACTAAAAAATAAACAAATAAAAAATTTTTTGAAAAAAAAAAAACCGACTTCAAAAATCGATAAAAGCACTAAAAAGTTAAAAATAATTCTATAACCTACCTATATTAATAAACCTAACCTAAACTACGATTAACCAATAATACTATTTAACATTTTTTTGGAGTCGGGGCCAAGCAATATACAAAACTTACAGCTTCTAAATATTAATTCTAATCGGAAAACAACAAAAATACTTTATGACAGATTACCTAATATTAAGACACAAAGACAAAAGATTCTAACGTTTACACTTAACAATATTAATAATATATTTTTACAAACACAATACACATCAATATACTCAGGAATTACCAGTCGTTTCATTACTTAGCTTGGCACCGACTCCAAAAATTGTTAAATTGTATTATTGGTTAATCGTAGTTTAGGTTAGGTTTATTAATATAGGTAGGTTATAGAATTATTTTTAACTTTTTAGTGCTTTTATCGATTTTTGAAGTCGGTTTTTTTTTTTCAAAAAATTTTTTGGTAGATAAATAAGTCATATTTACCATTCAACATTATACAAGTTAAATCTATGTTTAGTCTGCATGCGCCCGCGATGTCACTCGCGTAAACAGCCCCAGTAATTAGTTTTAGCGAGACTGTTTTAGATGTTTTAATAGTTATTTGGGATGGACACGAATCCACTTATCAAAGATCATAAAAATCGGTCTTCCTTTCCTCTTTAATAGGTCTTTATTGTTCTAAAGCGTAACAGCCTCCATTTTAAGCATATTAGTCAAAAATAATGATCATTTTAATCAATAACTTCACACCGGTCGTGTCTCCCTAGTATTTTAGTTCGCTTAGTAAATTAAATTTTAAAGACTTAAAATAATGTATGACAAAAGATTATTTATTGTTATCATTTTCAGCAATTGTCCCACTGCAGGGTAAAGGCCTCCCTTTCTTTCTTCTAATTCTCCTGTCTTGAGCTATTGTGCGGATGACACAATATCATATTAGTTAAACTTTAAAGTACAAACATAATTAAATTAAATAGCGCAATCACAATGCAATATCACAATCATATCAAGAAATTCTTTGCTTTTAACTTTTCTTTGCTAAACTATTTACGATAATAATTATTTTGATAATATCTCCTATCTAATCCTGGTCACCCTACCCATCACCCTAAAATGGCGGAATCATATTCTATAATCTGTTGAACATTTTTCTTAATCTATTTCCATCGGGTTTCGGGGCGCGGTCCTAATGGCTATCATTATGTGTGTAGACCATGTTTTCTGTTAACCTCACGCCAGTTTACTTATTTTGGGTGAACAGACAAAATTACTAATATCCAGTTGTTCGTTCTAGTATTTGCCGCCAATTTTCATACCTATAAAAATACTTGGTTGTTTACCAAAAATAATTAGCAAAGGACACTTTTAATTAAGAAAAGTTGAAGAGTTTGTATTGTAGAAACTATGTATGTGTCAACGTAGCACTAAAACTCGAAAAGCACGGCAAAAATGCTGTTTTGAATATTTGGTTTTTAATTAAAGTTCAATGTATGACTTAAAGTCGTGTTGAGATTAAGCAGATTATGAGCTTATTAAAAATCCAATCAGTAAAATGGCGGTAAAAATCGGTCAATGTGCGATATTCACATGTTTTAAGGATTCCAGAAAACCTATGTACTTAAATATTTTATCACTATCCTTTCCTCAAAAATCAGCGCTAAAATAAAACGATTATCACCGAAATACCAAAACATATTATTGTAAACGAAAATATTATAATCTGAGCTTAAAAAACATAAAAAATGTACTTAAAATTCGGGCATAAACAACTTATCAGACAAAAATATGAGGCGATTAATAAATACATTAAGCATTGATATGTTATATCTCTTTCTATCACATAATTGCGTCTCTTTCTAGGGTCATTTTGAAAATCGAACGCGGCATGAGTGCATGAAATTAGTCCCGCTCTTTCTTTCCCGCCGCGACTGATTTGAATTTTTATATTATTTTTTTATTGAAAAGGACGACGCCATATTGGTTGTTTTTTTTTTAAATTATCAAATGCTTTGAAACATACGTTTTGGGTTTTTATGTAGAATGGAGAAGTCAGTAGTGTCATTTGGGGCTGATTGCTGCATAGGGTGGATTTTTTGGACGCAAGATTATTTATTATTTAAAGATATATTATCTTAATATTTTCTTATGTACCTAACTAGTAGAACAAAGGTACTTTAAGGTGCATAGCTTAGGTTTTCAGATAAGTAAATAATATTTTAGGATAGGCGATTACAATCGTGCAGTAATAATACGCCAGTCTGGCGAATTATGCATAGGTAAATAGTTTGTTGAAATTGAAATATTAATAACCGGCTAAATTTTTATTTATTTATTTATTAACATATCTTCAAATGACTGATGAATTTGACGACCTCCGTGGTCGAGTGGCGTACGCACCGGTTTCAAGGTGTCGCTAGCTCTGAGGTCCCGGGTTCGATCCCCGGACGGGAATGTAGAAACCAACTTTTCTACATCGTCCCGGGTCTGGGTGTTTGTGGTACCTTCGTTGTTTCTGAATTCCATAACACAAGTGCTTCAGCTACTTACTTTGGGTTCAGAGCAATGTATGTGATGTTGTCCGCATTTATTTATTTATTTATTTTATTCAAATAAAATAAGTCTTCAAATGGCTCGTCATTTTCTATATTTAATTATGAATTAATTTGTTTATTATCCATTGGATCAATGACATAGGTCATTGATCCAATGGATAATACTCTCTCTACAACGAAGATCTTTAAAATATCGACAAAATTTTAAATTATTAACTTAGGCATTGAACAAGAAACATGCTGTATCTCCAAAATAACGATTTCAAAAATCCCCATTTCCTTAAAATGTTGATATTAAGTTTTTCTGGTAGAACCCGACAGATGGTACCCATGTTTTTTCTCTATCCGCACAACTCTAGAACTTTAATTACTCTTTTGCCTACCATAGATTGAAATCTTCATTTTTATAGATTTTTAATACCTTTCTAGTTTGTTTAGAGATTAAAGTTATTTGTTTTTATGGCTTAAGATGCAGCTGCTGTTTATCTTTTACCTTTTTAAACAATAACTTATTAATTAGCTTTTCAAACAGGAAAATGAAGCTGAATAGAAATGTAATTGAAAATATGTCTTAAAAAAAACCATTTCATGTCAATGTCAAAATCAAAACCTAACCTAAAAATTATAAGTCAACTTTCCACTGTATGTATGAAAATTACTTAGTTATTTCCAACATATTTTTCAACATATTTATTTAAAAATCTTTACATAAACATATAAAAATACATACCTACATCAAAAGCCATTCAGTTCCGAAAACACGGGCTAACGAGCAAAGAAATTAAGTTTTTAAACTACTCTGAAGCCAACATGGCCGCGTCGAATCAACCTTTTTTGTTGGCACCTTAATTGTAGGAGGGCTCGACAGAGGCGTGCATTATTACTGAATTAAAAAAACTGTTTCAATTTCGGTGAAGTTTATATATTTTTGGGGTTTTGTAGAAAGTGTATCTACTTATTTAACTGCCAAAGATGTCCATGGTAACAGGGATTTCTAATTATCGATGTAAATAAGTCATGTCTCAGGAGACTAGAGGTGGCTTTACTTAAATCGATACTAAGCATGTCTTAAAGTAACCATTAAAGTCAATGAGTACGGCAGTTAGTTATACGTCGGTCTTTAAGCCTACTACCCTATTCTAGTTTCTATAGAATGTTTAAAACTTTTCGTAAAAGAGGATGAATAGATAGATACTCTTTCACGCAATAACTACTGAACGTATTTTGTTTTTCGCGCGTATCTTGTATGTATGTATGTTTATATAATTTGGAACACGGATAGTTCATAGCTTCTTCTTCTTAGCGTATCGATATTCATAGCTTAGAATAACACTAAGGATATGTTTTATCCAGATCAATTTACGAAAAATGAAACTAGGCAGGTAAACCGCGGGGTGCTGCTAGTTATATCATAAGATGGCTGCAGAAAACGAATTATTCATCGATCATTATCAGCAGAACTTTGAAACTATACAAGAAAGAAATATTTACCTACGTAACTTATTTAAATAATATATGTAATAAAAGAAATGAAGAAAATACGTTTTGAAGAACAAAACGAACTTAAAATAGTGTATTAGATAATTAAATTAGGACGATGAAATTAAGATAGAATTATCTAATTTTGGTACCTACCTTGTCCATCTGACAATTTGGCCAGACGAAGTGATGGCAGGTGGACTAAGGCGTTGACAGAATGGTGGCCAAGGCAAGGCAAAAGAAGCGTCGGTCGTCCGGGAGCAAGATGGGTCGACGACCTAGTTAAAGTCTTGCATCGAGTCTGGATGAGGCTGGCACAGGACCGTAGAAAATGGCACGAAAAAGGGGAGGCCTATGCCCAGCAGTGGGAGGACAAGGCTGTGCATAATGATGATGGTGATGATGTCCATCCAAAACATTAAAACAAAAATTAATAATATTCCTACTTCAAAAAATTAAGATGAGACCGCTAAAATTTTTATAACACTAAAAACAAAACTAGAATAATATAGACGAGCATAAATAAAACATAAACAAACTTTTTATTGAAATTCTCCGTTCTATTTTCAAGAATGAGGTCGAATTCATTAAAATTTATTTCTTGGCAACCCTGCTTAAAGATGTATTGTTTGTTTGTGTGTGTTTATTCATGATGGTTCTGTATAATTGTTTTATATTTGGGTTTCGGAAAATTGCTACTGTTTTGTTAAATTTTTAAATTATTTACTTTTCATTTTTTGGAACTCTAAGTATTACATTACACAGCAGTTAATTTGTACCAAATTCTAGTTAATTACAATTTAAATATGCATGTACGTTCAATGAACGGATTTGTATGCACAAGGTTGCAGGTTCGAACCCAGGCAAGTACCAATGAGGCTTTTTCAAAGTTATATGTACTTCCTTAATTATTCTAAGACACTTCTGACAAACGGTGAAGGAAAACATCGTGAGGAAACATGGATTCTAAAATTTGGAATCTGAAATTGCCAATTCGCAGAGAGCAAGCGTGGTGATCAATGCTCATGCCTTCTGTATATGGGAAGAGGCCTGTGCCCAGCAGTGGGACGTTTATAGGCTGGATTATATATATATTATATGTGACTCAAAAATTAGAAAACATTCCCTTAAAAGAAAAGAATCAACATTAAAACACAATTACTGTAAGTAAAACCTCTTTACCAAGAAACTCGTTTAAAATCCAAATTGTCTTTACATTATGCATGTTGATTAGGTTACCTATTAGGCAATTCTCAGAAATCTAGACTTTAAAGCTATTCCTAGACCTAGACTTACCTTTAGAATTGGATTGGTAAATATATTATGACTTTTTTCGACTACCTACTTGGCTACTTAAACCCTGCTTCAGTAAGTACTTCCCTAACTCCTTACTTTAAATTCACCTACATAAATTTTCAACTACTATTTTGATCTTAGTGGTCGAGTGCCCTACACACCGGTTTTCAAGGTGCCACCAGCTCTGAGGTCCCGGGTTCTATCCTCGGGCGGGTGCAATATAGAATATCACTTTTCTACATTGCCTCGGGTATGGTTTGTGGTATCTTTATTGTCTCTGATTCTATCACATAATATGTGCTTTAGCTAATTACTTTGGGTTCAGAGCAATGTATTTGATGTTCACAGTTATTTTATTATTTATTTACCTTTAATATCTCGTAGCTAGTTTTATGCAGATTAGAGGGTAGGTAGCCTCGTCCCTCGAATCTGCATAAAACTCGAGTCTAGCTATTTAAATATTTTTTTATTTATAGCATTTTTTTATAATCGTTTCGTATCATCATTGTGATCTGATCAAAAAGTACTTAAATGGCCTATTCGTTAATCTCATTTCCTGAACATTGTATAATATACCTTAGTAAAATATTAACTACATTTTATTAAAATGTAAAAATTATAATTAAAAACAATATTCTAATCTTTAAGAATACATTAGCCTTCCGTTTCTAGCTACAAACTTGACTTTGTATTATAGTCGTTAATTAAGTCATAACTTAAAAGAAATATAAAGTAGAACAAGTTTAGCATTGCAACAAAGAATACATATAATGATAATATCACGAATGGCGGACAAACTAGTAAGATGTCATGAATAAATACATAATTTAATATAACTAATGTGCTTCCACTAATAATAATACCTACTTTTAGTATTCTAAATGCCAACTGTAATAATAGCAGTATTTTAAATAACAATAATTTAATAAAACCAAAACACTTTTACGAGCGAACCCTAAATTTTACCAATTCCCTATAATCAAAGCCGGTGATTAAAAAAACAAATCCTTAAGCATAAATTAATAACGTCATCCCGTAATATTCATTACCTTTAAAAATAGAACGATCCCCTTAAAGACAAAGACAGCAATATACTCGATCGATCTATAACGTACGACGTTTACACGCGTTAGAAAGAGATGACAATAACTTTACTTGTTGAGACAGAATAAAGCAGGCTACGCGTCATTGGTTGATATTTCCCGCGCGCAGGGCGTCGCCGTTTTCCCGCCATAAATTGAGTTGTTGACACATTGATAATGAGGTTATGTTTTAATATTAAGCTTTTTTTTCTCTCGCGCGAAATTATAAGCTGGGGGAAAATAATTATTGTTATGATTCGTGTTCAAATGAGCAACGTGTGTGGTCCGCTCAGGTTACTTGTAATTAAAGTGTTTCGCTCAGCACAGCCATATTTAATGCCGCCTCTAGTGGTGTACTAACATTTTTAGCTTTTCTGCGTTTGAGCTGTGTACGGTTTTATTTGCGCGGTAAAATGACTATTCATTTTCAGTATGTTTTGTGTCAACAATATTGTATTTTGCATTGACGATGATTGTGTGGCTTTACCGGCTGTTAAAAAGCAAAGGATGCCGTCTATGAGTTTATTTATTGTTTTGCCTTTGAAGCTTTTTGTGAAACCGCTGTTTCATAAGGTTTATATTAACTGTTTGCTGTTTAATGAATAGATTTTGTACAAATTTTTTTTACCAACCTATCTGTAGAAGTAACAATCATGCCATTACCTACATACAAAAATTATCAGAGAGACATAATAAGGCCGCACATGAACTGCTCTCACAGTTAGTCAGTGATCACCGCACACGTAACTGCGCGAGCTGTCAACGACCACTGCTTGAAACCGCCTCCGAGCAGTTAATACGAACTAGTGAACTACTCAAATACTCTTCAACTACTTAACAAAATAACAATCAAATCAGTAACAACAAGAATACTGCCACTTTTGAAAAACGAAAACAGCGAAATGAAAAAAAAATACCTAAGTAAAGCGTGGTGATCAATGCTCGTCCTCTGTATATACGAGAGGCCTGCAGTGGGACAGTTACAGGCTGGTTATAATTTTGGAAAAAAAAATACTTAAATCTTATTATGGGGCCTGTTGGTCTAGTGGTTAGTGACCCTGACCTATACCGGAGGTCGTGGGTTCGATTCCCACCCAGGACAAATCTTTGTGTGATGAGCACAATCATTTGTTCTGTGTTTGAGTGTAATTTATCTATAATATGCATATATTTAGAAATATATAAGTATGTTTATCAGTTGTCTGGTTACCTTAGCACAAGGTGTGCTTAGCTTGGGATCAGATAACCGTGTGTGAGTTGTCCCGGAATATTATTATTATTATTATATTTAAAAATGTAGATTTGTTATACGATTACCGACGGTCAGACATTTACGCGTTGTAGTATTTTAATCTAGTCTAACTTATTTATAGCTTCCTGAAAAAGATTAATTACTTAATGTATAGAATTATTCCGTTTTGTAATTGTTCATTTTGGTTTTTATAATAAAAATAAAAGATAAGTAATTTGTTTATGAGTTTGAGCAGTTTTTGTTAGACAATGGATTTTACTTCAGATACTATAATTAGACATTGTACCTACCTATCTGTTTAATACATATAATTTTATTAATTTGACTATTTTGGTTTAAATATATTTTTATACCTTTACCCAAATTCTGAATACTCAATCTTATTTAAAAAAAAATACTCATTTTGATTCTTAATCTTTATATTTCTATGTAATATTTTTATTATTAATAAATTCATTAATTACATACCTAAATCAATATTAATAATATTTAAATCAATATTATTAAATAATATAAATAATAATAGTTGTGTTTGTTGTTACATTAAATTTAAGTAATAAATTGTAAATAAAATTGATTAATTAAATAAACATATCTAAAAACATTTCTCTTCCTCAACTAAAAAGTTTAAAATCTATAAAATAAAGTCAAGCGTCCAAACGCCGCGTTTTTCGCGCCCTACGATTCCAATTTCAAAACAACGGCAGTAAAATGTCGACAATCTAACATTCATCGATATTATTGTTATTTCAAACGATTGTAAGCGTTTATTTATTTCATGCTTGATCTGAAATCAAGTCAGCAATACTGTACACTTCAACACACGTCAAAAGTTACAAAACCACCATTAATTCGCTTCTATTTCGAAGCAATAAGACTGGTGTTCGCAAAGCAAAATTTCTTTAGTCGTGTGGTTGATTTTACATTTGAAATAATGAAAAATATACACGGATTTATATTTCGTATCCAATTCTCGTTAACTTCACGTATAATGCTTGACTTCTGTTTCCCGTTTTCAATTGTTTTTTACTTTTATTTTACTTGTACTGATGTTTGTATTAAAACTTGTAAGCTGACGCTTCCTGTATTTATTTACGATTTTGACAGTTGTGAATGACACTTTTCTTTTTTTGGCGGTAGAGTTTGTGCACGGCAATTGGTGTTCAGCCAATATTGTCAGTTGAAAAGTTTGATAACATTACATTTTAACACACTATAATAATATAATATCATTTATTTATAATTATTTAGAGCCGGAACTGTCCCACTGCAGGGCAAAGGCCTCCCTTCCTTCTTTCCACAGGTCTCTATTGATTGCTGTTTGTTGCCACTCTTTATATGCGTCCAGTTCATCTCTATAATAACAATTCAACAATATAATATATTACAAATATAATAAAAGATTTAAATAATCTAAAGATTAAGTAATATCTATCATTTTATTCCGATCCAACAGACAAACTACATCAAATATGGTTTTGTTAAACATTGTATAAGTCTGCCCGTGACCATGTTACCTGCAAAGGTGTCGAAACGTCGGGACCTAAATTCTAAATAAACCGGGACAAAATCCGTAAAAAGTAGTTTTATTTCAATGTCTAACATTCCCGTAAACCTAAAAAAGCACTATTGTATAAGTTCCTTGTACCTTTATTAATAAATAAAAATTAATATGAGTTTAAATAAATCAATTACCTTGTGTCGCATGTCATCGGTGTCAATGCGGTGAAACAGTCGATTGCCTCGGTCACCATGGCCTTTCCTGCAGCAGGAGCGCAGGACGTATATCCCGTCACGCAAATATTAATGACATTATTCGTCGTGCTCTTGTCATTGCCGGTGTACCAGCTGTTTTGGAACCCAATGGTTTGGTGCGCAGCGATGGTAAGAGACCTGACGGTATGTCATTGTTGCCTTGGAAATTGGGTCGGCCTTTGGTGTGGGACGCAACGTGCGTCGACACCCTTGCGCCATCCCACGTTCTAAGTTCAGCGGCCTCTCCTGGCGCTGCTGCTGGAGCTGCGGAGACCCTTAAACGGCGAAAGTATAATAACCTAATGGGTAATTATTATTTCGAGCCGTTTGGGGTTGAAACGCTCGGGTCATGGGGTCCGAGTGCACGAAATCTTTTTAAAGAACTGTCAAAACGTTTGGTAGACTCTACTCGTGATCAGAGAGCTGGTTTGTTCCTTGCACAGAGAATCGGCATAGCCATTCAACGTGGCAATGCTGCCAGCCTTCTGGGCACGTTTCCTGCCATTAACAAGGATGACGATGAGTATTTTGACGCGTGTTAGTTTTATTTATTTATATAAGATTTAATTTTAGTCTTTGTTTGTTCTTGTATTAGATTTAAGTATTGAATTGTAAATAAAAAATATTAAGTAAATTCCTTGAAAAAGAGACATATTTATAACACCTTTCCATTAACAACTTTCTCTACAAGACAGGAAACTTAAAGTTCACAACAAAAATTAGTTCTAATTAAAATTGCTTCACTGACTATTTCTAATTAAAGCTTAACACTTTCCTAAAACTTCATAATTATTATAGTTTATAATTAAAATGTCTATCACTTAAATAAACTGTCATATCACCTGTAGGTATTCTTTGAACGTTATTTAAAGGTGTATTTTTACTCGCATTTTAGTTTTTAAAGTTCCATGTAAAGGGGCTAGTCTTTTCGTATTAATCGGTTAATAATAAATGACTAACTGACATGTTTTAACTAGATATGTGTTACCTAGTTAGGCTGTGGAGGTCAGAAGGCAGTCGCTCTATAAAATACCGATGTTTAACTGAAAATGGCGTGATCGGAAGTCGACCACAACTTAGAATAAGTGCTTGAAGATTATTGATAAAGCGATTAATACCTATTACTATTGTTAACTTCAGGGTTTAACATATCTTTTTTTTTAGTAGAGATCTTTGCAGTTAGCCTGAGCGCAGGCTTTGACTGCTTCACCGGACTTTTGGCGAGGACCTTAAGGCCTCCAGCCAGAGCAATAGAAAAGGTATACCATATCATGCTTGAAACACTCTTAAGCATTAATTAAAAAACTAATCCTATTAGATACAAAAATTGGTATAGTTTTGTAGGTCTTCGTTTTTAAATAGATATTTAGATTATATTTGTTACATTTAGTGTATAAGTTTAAGATATAAGGAACAATGAGACTGTCATGTATTTATGTACAAAAGTTAATTAAATAATGAGAAAAAAAAGCATTAAGTATAATTTACAATCTGATCTCTGCTTTAGCAAATCAGTCGTCCATCTCATATTCTTAGACACTCTTACTTTATTCTGCAAATATATTTGAAACAATATTTGAAACCACCTGTAACGGACTATTTACTCTCAAGCCATTTAACAAAAGCGTTAGAAATCAAATTTGGCACGCGTAACTCCGAACCCAGTAGTACTCTAACACAATAACACGACAATGTCACAAACACACTTACTTCAAAACAAAATAAAACAAAAAAGTTTTACACAAAAGAGGCTTATTCAAAACACGTATTCGCAACGGTGTAAACACGTTATTGTCTATGGCCAGGTGACAGAGACAATTCGGAAGGTTTTTTTTAAACGAGCTGTCAAACTTAACGTCAATATTTTGGCGCGATTTGCAACGCAGTGGGTGTTTGGATTTCTGCTAGTAATGTCCTGTGGTAGGGTCCAACGGGAATTTTAGGAGTCTTTACAAGTTGTGTGACACGGAAATTTACACGGTTTGATATAATGAGTTGAAAGACGTTTAGTGTTTCAACAATGTAATGCATGACGCGTTTTTGCGAAGTATCTGGAATAATGTAACTTATCATCAAAACTACATGCATTTTAAACAAATTTTCTGAAAAGATTAGCAATTTCACATTCTTGCTTGAGCACTATAACAAAAACATGGCACACCGACAAAATGTGTCTACGTGCCTCAAAAATGACTAGGTTATCTGAAGACCTAATTGGCTAATAGCCAAATCACATCTGACGGATGTAATTAATCCAATAAGTTATAATTTGTTTGGATAAACAAAAACCTTGTACCTTACCTGGTAAATTTTCTACCCCTTACGATAAAATATATTCGAGGAAGCATTACTTAAACAAAATGTAGACCTGTATGACGTAGGTGTAAAACACTCGTACGACGGGAATTAAAACCTTAATATATACCGCGATAAAATCCGTAAGAAGTAGTTTTATTTTGACTTCTAGTATATTTATTCCGTGCGTTTAGTCCGTCAGTTCCCAATATACCTAATTAGATTCCTTTGATTTCAAGCTTTGTCAATTAATAGATAGGTGTTTTCGACAAGTCCTCTCTAATTAGTAATTTCCCTAACGTCAGTATTTGATTCACAAAACTTGATTACTTCTCTTAAACACGGAAATATGGCGTTTACCTTTAAATTTAGGCCTCATTGTCAATTTTGTGGTGCATTCATACGCTTAATAAGTCACGCTTGTCTCAAATAAAACAGATTTAAAACTCACGGCAGGTTTCTAAGACGCCATTGTTGTTTCAAAACAAATTTAAAAATGCAGCTGTCAAAATGAAATTTGTTTTAAATCTCGAACATTAACGAGTCTGTCGACCGCATAAAAAAGTTTGTTACATATTTTGGCGTAAATTTTCGCGGTAAATTGATTATCAAGTGTTTTGACTTTTTTTCTATTTGTTGACGTTTACGGTTCATGACTGATTGCGGTTTTTTTTATTCGTGACGAATTTACCGGTAAGAAAAAGTATTTCTTTGTTAGTTTAAAGGTAAAATACCTGTAGTGTGACTAAATAGGTGTGTACGTTTAATTTTTAAATTGCACTTCTTTCTTTGAATCCTTCTATAAAGGAACCAGGTTTAATTATTATAATCAGGTACTTATTCCTTCGCCTATTGCTAGTCAGCGTTGATTACAGGATCATGACTGGTTTTTATATTACTCTATCAGGTTTTCCCGCCGTTTATGGCACATTTCTATTTCATACCGAGCTAATGGCATCTCACTTCCTTATTAACAGACAGCTAGATCGCAATCTGTTATCTATTCCAACGATTAACTATGGTAATGAGTATTAAAAACTAAATTAACTATTCTCCTATAACAAAAACGTTTAAAAACCCCCATTTCCTAGATAAGGTACGTAAGGTGAAACCTTTTTCGAATTTAAAAAGAAAACAAAAGGAATTGTCTCTTCTATTCCATATTCAAATAAACAATATGGTTGCGGCTGTAATCGAATACAAAGTGCCCTCAAACGATTGACAGACGAGAACGTTCCTATTTCAAAGGGCGCGAAATTGATTTTGGTCAAAGTAAAAATATCTGCCTTGAACTCTTTAGATAAGTGTGTAGAAAAGGGTGCAAGTAAAATAAAATTGCCGTTTTTTCTTTGTATCGCTCGTTTTCGTAGAACTTTTTAAGGACAGTATGACTTTTCTTTAATATTATACTCTGCAATTTAAGTACCTAACTCCAAACCCTACTGAAAAACGGTAAAGGAGAACATCGTGAGGTAACTTAGAAGAAGCGTTAATGGTGATCATTGCTTGTTAACAGGGATGATGACTAATTTTTATTTTCATGTCCATCTTTAAGATAAGACAAAATATTAGACATGTATTTTTTGTTTAGTCCCGTAAACAAAGAATTACGAAGATACAGCGAGTACAATTCTTGCGTGACGTCACGTTTCAGTACAAATTGTACCTAGCCGTGACGTCACAAGCCCCCACTCCTGAACTTTACAGCGGTTTATCTTCGTATTTTGCAATTTATTTGAGAAAAGAAAAAATATGTGTCTATTATAATATAATAATAATAATAATAATATTCCGGGACAACTCACACACGGTTATCTGATTCCAAGCTAAGCAGAGCTTGTGTTATGGTAACCAGACAACTGATAAACTTACTTATATATTTCTAAATACATACATATTATAGATAAATTACACCCAGACACCAGAACAAATGATCATGCTCATCACACAACATTTGTCCTGGGCGGGAATCGAACCCACGACCTCCAGTATAGCAGTCAGGGTCACTAACCACTAGACCAACAGGCCCGTCAAATTATATATTTTGATTATCTAAATGGTGGACTAAATAAATTTTGACTTTTCATACCTAGTCATCTACCCTATTCTCTACATCTTGTGGATATGTACCACATTAATAGGTAACTTAAGGTACGTAACACAAGTATAACTAACCATATATCTAAACAAACAAAAAAACAACTTTAAAACACTAAACCAGTAAACATATTACCAACACAAGCGAAAACTCCGCAGATAATAAAATAAACCATTCTTATCTCGGATCTTCAACTTGAAAAAATCCTTTTTGATCCCCATTTCCACCGGCACCCATTTTGGCCGGCAGTCGGCAAATAAAAAACAGTATGGCAACACAAAAAAGAGATATATTTTGACAGGTAACACAATAGAAGACCGTATCGCCGCGTGTTGCCTCTAATCGGTTTTAGAACCACGGTAAATACTTAAGGCCTTATATTTTATTTTTGTTATTGATTCTCGTTTCGGTTTTTGAAGTCTATTTTGTGTAAATAATGTTGTTTTTATATAGGTATTTTGTTGTGGATGTTAATGATGTTTTCTAAATCGTATGCCTCAAAGGCATACCATAAAGCAATGATGTCAGTTGTAACAACGTGAAGTGATATAAGTAATTTAATTGAAAACACTAAAGCAAGATAAATACTAACTTTTGGTAAAGCGAGATAACTCAATAGTACGATTCTCTATCTATCTATCTATATAATCATCTCAGTCTATCGCGGTCCACAGCTGGACATAGGCCTCTCCCGCGTTGCGCCACAACACTCGGTCCTCAGACACAGCTTATTGCAATTTCATCGGGCACCAATTTCGTCCCTCAATAATACTTTTAGAATAACTAAAAACATACATAGGTACATGATACTATTACAAGTATTTTTCTAATAGATAAGTTTAGAACATGAATAGTTAAATGTCGTTTGGGTTTCTTAGGTTTACGCGAATGTTAGACATTGAAATAAAACTACTTTTCACGGATTATGTCGCGGTTTATTTTAGATTTTAGGTCCCGACGTTTCGACACCCTTGCAGGCATCATGGTCACGGGCAGACCGAATGTCGTTTCATGATTTTCTCTCTAATCTCTTCCTAAATTCAGAAACAAAGCGTAAATAGTCATTTTTAATCGCTGTTACCTATTTCAATGTATACAAAGTCGCTATCCCATTATCATAATGTCTTCCATCCAATAGTGATTCCAAAAACACCTTTTAAACTTTCTCCGTCCTATTATTGAGATAATTAGCGCGCCGCGGGGGGTAATAGTTCATTCTATCGGCCATTTTGGATTTTGAAGAACAAATAATATAGAAAATCTCTCAGATCATTATGTAAAAAAGTATATTGATTTGTTGTGTTTTTAGATAAATGTAGGTATATGCTTTTTATACTCCAGTCTTACTATGGAATACTGGATTACCCAGTAAAATGGGTCGTGGAGGTCGGATAGGCAGTCGCTCCATGTAAAATACGGTATTCAGCTGAATCCGGTAAGACTGGTAGCCGACCCCAACACAATTGGGAAATTGCTCGGGAGATGATGACGTATTGCTTTTTATATGGTCTCAAAAATATTTTTAATTTTTATGGGATCGACGGAATGGCTAGCGTCTTATTTTGTTTACAGAAAACTCCTTATATAGGATAGACTTTAAAACTGGGCTGATGAGAGTTGAAGCCATAGTTTGTATTATTATAGAGAAAAGGCAAAGTCTCCTAACAAAAAACTACTATTTATTAATCAATACGAATACGTTTTCGTACTAAATCCTGTATTCTCTTTCAGGTCGCCGCGCGTCGGCACGTCCCATCGGACTACGCGCGAGAAAGGATTAATGGACATCATATCGGTAAAAAATTTGTGTTTAGAGTTTTATATCTAAGTAAGTTAGTATTTAATGATATATTAGATTTCCGTTTATCCATTATTCTAATAATCTAGACTGAAAACCAAACATTTAAAGTGTAGTTAACAGTATTAGCACTTCAGAAATACCAATAAAATCATCTGCAACACGTACATACATTTTCACACTTGCCAAATTACCAACATGGTCCAGTTTGTACACGGCAATTGGCCAACGTGTACCCACCTGTCTGAAGCCGTAATTAACATCACTGGTTCGGAATCAGGTGTCAATCATATGGTAATATATTCTGTGGTCATTATAAAGAAAATGTGTGCTTTAGTTAAAGGTACAGAATTTTTAGGGTTCGGTAAGTATAGGGTGATAATGAAACCCGTTGAGCAAGCTACTGTTTCGCCTATAAGTCTGTATGTGAAGCAACGTTAAATAAGTTTTTGTTACGGATTAATATCTATATTATATACTTATAATAAATCTGTAGAAGTGAAAATTCGGTACATTGAAAATATCAAAAAAAAATATGGCGGGGGGTGTTACTAAACCGAAACCGAACCCAACAGTGTGATTAACAAAATTTTTGTCTGTCTGTTTGTCTGTTTGTTCAGGTATCACGCAAATACTACCGGTTCGATTACGATGAAACTTGGTATAATTATTTTTTATTATCCTGGGCACCACACTGGGTAGTTTTTATCCCGGAAAAGTATAAACATTAAAAAACAAACTTAATTTTGCGGTTAAAAACTCATCGATAAGTTTCGTCATCCACGCGAACGAAGTCGCAGGCACAGCTAGTATGTAATATTTTATGAACTTCTTCTTTCGTGTCATTAATTAAACTCAAACTTTAATTGACAAATAAGTTGCACCTCATACACTGTTAGGTAAAAAGGCGGATTTCATGCCAAAAGGAATTCTAAGATTAAAAGATTAATTTAAAAAAATAAAATAAAGGATTAGCTGGTTGATATTTTGATAGCAGGTAAATACCTATTTGAAAATATCATGAACTATGTAATAAACATAAGTAAGTTGGCAAATTTCAAAATAAAAGCAAAAATATACTTAAAAAAAATCGTTTCAAGTGATTAAATACACCGGTAACGCACAATTCTGAAGGCTTAACATTATTACCTATACAATATTGTGTTGGTAATGGTACGGAACCTTTGTTACGCAGGTCTGACTCGCACTTAGTTAATTATTGTGGATGTAACGCAAATACACAAAGCGAAAATAAATGCACCTTTAAAACATAGTACATACTTATGTGTTTTAGACACTTAACACCATACTCCAATTATTATTAAGAAGGTGTCGAAACGTAACCTAAAATCTAAATACAAACCGCGATAAAACCCGTAAAAGTAGTTTTATTTCAATACTAGCTGATCCCCGCGACTTCGTCCCCGTCAATTTCTGTTATTATGACAGCGATTAAGAAGTTTAAAAAAAAAGTATTTCTGCGTAAATGATAATTTTAGTTAATATTATGTTGATAAAACTCTGTAGCAAATAATTGGCAATAATGCATTAATTTCGACCAAATGATTACCTTAAAAAAGGTTATAGTGAGTCAATCCTAAAAGATAGACATATACTGTCGCAGACATTTTTTTAGATCATTTAAAGAGGAACAATTCTTTCAGACATATATTTTGGGTAACTCGAACCGTTTACGCAGCGCACGCAACGGAAGCTTTCAAGTATGAATATTTTTCCCCGTTTTTGTGACATTTTTCACTGCTGCTTCGCTCCTATTGGTCGCAGCGTAATGTTATATATCCTAAAGCCTTCCTCGATAAATGGACTATCTAACACAAAAAGATATTTTCAATTCTAACCAGTAGTTCCCGAGATTAGCGCGTTCAACCAAACAAACAAACAAACTCTTCAGCTTTATAATATTAGTATAGATTAATAAGAAATTATATTCCACTTCATTATTTTTTAAACAAAATTTAGATGCTAGAATATTGAAGAGTGGCCCGTAGCTCGGCAGTTCTTTTTAAAAAAAATAACGAGCATTGATCTGACTGCAAGTTAGCCATTTCAGAAAATGAAATTCAGGTTATATTACAAGCTTACACATAACATACCATCACGCCTGTATCCCCGAAAGGTTAGGCAGAGGTGTACCAATGTACACCCACATGATCAAAACAGTGCATAATTATGTCATTGTAGAAAGATCACAATTATATCTTACAAGGAGGAAATCAAGCGGCGTAATCTTGAAGACATCTGGTTATTAGATTGTCATAAAACACACACACAAGCGTAATTCAGAACAAATAGGATCTAGAACTTTTTAAACTTTTAAAAAGACACAATATTATTGTTACATATATAAACCCAAAGGACTACACACTAAGGCATTTCAATTACAATTCATGGCAACCCCATCTTCGCCAATTATCTCAACATAATTACTTGCCACGCTTTAAGTTGGCAACACTGTAATTATCCTATTACGTTCAGACGCAAGTAATGGCGGTAAAGAAGTCATATTTTATAGAAGGTATTCCTTAAGTATAGGCCCTTTTAGGTTGGTAACATTGGAATAATTAGTTCGTTAAAAAGGTCACAACTATCAGATAATTTGATCTGAATATTTTATTAATGATTGTCATACTAAAAGGAATTTAATTCAGGTAAAATCATTTATTGCAATTTAACTGCACGGCTAGCCTCGTAGTATGGTGCACAACCAACTAGCACTGCGCTCGGTGCTGCGGGCGAGAATCCCCGCTGGCGACACACATTTGTATGTGACACTGTTTGCCGATTAATTATTTAATTGAAATAATTATTCAGCCGACAATTTTAGGAAAAGCCTAATAAGCTAAATCTGCTGGATACTATTAATATTATAGCTGAGAACCATCTCGATCACTTTAATTTTATAGTAAAAACCCGCATCAAAATCGGTCTAATCGTTTTGAAGCTACGATTGCACAAACACATTTTTGAAACTTATAACTTTCGACCAGAAAAATCAAAACAGGGCAATTCGTTTAAGAGGTACGTTGACACAGATAGGACGTAAAAGTATGTATCTAATAACACCCCTCTTTTTTTCATCGGTATAATGAAATAGGTTTATTAGAATACCTTTGCCTTAATGATAATAAATCTCAATTCCTTTTCTTATCTGTTGTATCGCTAAGTTTCAGTCTGGTTCTAGATTCATATAATAATCTAGACTGTAATATCTTTACGCTTAGATTTCTAGAACTTAAGTAAAAAGCTCTTCCGAGGCATAATTACATAAAAGAGATTAAGACATTTCTTTATAAATCAGTTTATAACAAAAAAAAACTGAATCTAAAATATAAAAAAAATACATCAAAATCGGCTAACTTATTTTGGAGCGATGGATCTACATACAGTCACACAGAATCACAGTCACACACGACTTTACTCCCCTTTTTTCGTCGTCGGTTAAATACATAAATAAAAACATGTATTAAATATAAAGATATCACAACTAGCTGTCAACATAGACATGTTTATAATACTTATTTATTCATGTCCTCATACGGTTTTCGTTACATGAATGCATTATGCGCTTGCGCATTGAAAGGACTGGTAGCGCCATCTAGTTTCAATGACAAGAACTATTTTTAATAAACTTACGTATATTTTTAGGTTTTTGTGCTATATTAATAATGTTTTAAATATGTATCGTGTTATGTTTATTTTTATTTGATTAATAATATTTGTGTATTTTAAATACCTAGATGTATGTTTACTTTGATTATATTACTTAATCTTGTATATTTCTATTGAATACCTATTATTTCTGAATTTAAATAACAAAGCAACTAATTTGGACTAATTTAATCAACTGCATAACAATATTTCAATGCATTTTATTTAAACACATTTGTACTCTCTATTCCTACTCTCATAGTTCGATGGGACGATACGACGGGATAGAAAACAGGCAAAGAACATACTTTTATTCAGCCTTATTAAAGCAAGGAGGTTTTAACATAATTTATCAGTCCCCAAACTTTCATACTTCATATAGTCCGGCCGCTGAGAGACAACTTTCCTGAGACATATCAGTCCGCCACATTAAAGTTATATCATCCTGTTGACCAACGCATTTTCTCAGCGGCCGGACATTAGTTTAGTTATCTGTTTGTCAATACATTAACCTTGTTAGTTAGCTTTATGTCAAAGTAAGTCCGTAACAATTAAACAATGCAATATAAAGTCATACAAAGCTTAGGAAAGTCAAAACATTTTGAATACAAAAATTACATACAATTTTGTACCAATTAAGTTCTCTGGCGGCCCAATAATCCTTACGAACACTGAAAAACATTTCTTTAATCATTAACAACAAAAAATCAACTCTATTTCTTACACCTTAAGATTCAAATTAGCATGTTTCAAAACACATCGGACCACACACGTCGAAGGTTTTTAAAAAAGGAACGCGCCAACCGCGCCTCGTTCGTTACCTCATCGTCGGGTGGTTTTTTTTTTAATTTTCTTTTTTTAGGAGCAAAGGCATCGAGGCTAGTTTTATACACGCCTCTCGTGTAGTGGGGAGGTTGGTAGCTAACTTGAGTTTTGAATTAATTTTCTCTCTCTCTGTGCTAATAAAGTGATTTTATATTTTCGAGAGGGATTGCAGATTTTTATTTAATGTGTTTCGGATTTTTTCAGATTACAGCTAAATACTAAAATTGTAACATGTTTCGACTGCGAATTTAAACTCTTCAAAAAAATATTTTAAGTAAGTAAAACTTAAACAGGCACCTTGTGGCTAGCTGTGATACAGTCGATACAGAACTCAAATAGGTATAGCAGTTTAAAATCTTATTTATAATCCTCAACGAAATTCAATACTTCATGCCATATGATGTGTAATAATGTTATCAATAAAGATAATACCACAACTTGTAAAAAAATGAGCGCCATTGAGATGCATGCAACTGGACCGTCGGCAACAACACTGTGTGTAAATCTTGTATTCTGGCCATCGGAAAAATAAATATTTAATAGGTAGGTACCTAAATAGTTTTTTAATTAGGTATCAAAACTAGAAAAGATATAAAAGGCGGCCCGCCGCGCTTCTAACATTTTGCAAACTGCGTTTTTCTTTTTTAGAGTTTTTGTAGTGCAAAAACAGAACCTGTAACGTTCATTTTTTATTTAATGAACGTTGTTTTATCATTAATGAAAACTAAAATTGTATCTACTTACCCTTTGTAATACTTAAAGCTATTCAAACTTAGCTCATGATTTCATAAAGGAAATACATGTCCGTGTAATTATTTAATTATCATAAATATCGGCATCCTAAAGCTTGTAATTAAGTCATAAATAATTAAAATCATTAATAAATAATAAATAAAAAAAAATAATAATATTAATAGCTAAGCTAATAGTTTTCTTGTGTTAGGCAAAGGTGTACGGCAAACAGCCAAAGTTAGTCAATTGGAACGGACAAACCCCTTATAGTAGTTAATCGTGCGATTATCAATTATAGATTTTTTCGTGATTATGTAACATGCAATTAAAATTATACAAATCTGTATTTAAAAGGGTAAGTAAACGTATATTGCACGTCCATTATGGCGCGGAAAAAAATCGTTTTGAAACCTACATTTAACGTACTTACTGAATTTGCCAACTCAGTGAACAATACTATAAATTAATGTTTAATTCCTTCTGTATATGAAAACTATAAGATAGGTTTAGACTATTATTGTGAGGAAAATAAATTTAATGAAATATTGCAAAGTAGGTAGACAGATTGTCTCGCGGCACGCAAAAACAGGTTTCTGATTAAATAATAAATGTACAACTATAAATAGTGACTTAATTTGCTACGAACATAAAAAAATACATCTAACAAAATACGTTACGAAAACTAGTTAGATATTAGATACTATCGTGAAAAGGAACGTGTTTTTTAAATGGCGGAAAATTAAATTCTCGCGTCGCCAATTAAATACAAATCACTACCTACCTCTTTCGATCACACCTTGAATATATAAGTCCGACTGAGACCCAACCATAAATATCTTTGTTTTATTACTAACTTCTTAACAGCCGCAATCGTCGGTTTAACTTTTTATAGTTTTTTAAATATCCACGGTAAGTATACGAAGCAAGCCTTTGAAGATTAGTTTGTTATCTGGGCATAATAAAATAGGTTCCTTCGTATAGCTTATTTTTGTAATCGTTTTTCGGTATTCGGTACGTGGAACGGAACGTTGTTTTTTTTCATTTTTTTTGTTACATTTGATTGGTTGGTTTGATTTTGACGTTTGCGATTAGCGGGGGGTTTGTTTTTAATTTGAATTAAGATCGTGGTGATGTTAAAGATTTAATATGGCTGAAACTATAAATAATTTATAGTTTTATTTATGGCGGATAGATAGCATGGTTAATTATTACACGATATTTAATGCGCAATTAAAGTAGATGCCCTGAAGGCGCGTTAAGACATAATGATTTTCTTCAAGCTGTAGGTACTTTGCCTCGAAATCGATTACAAAATGTTAAGTGTTATTTCGATACTTACAGAAAAGTTTAATGAAGTAAACTTATTGCTTTATATCGTTAACAAAAACACAGACCTGAAAAATCTTGAATAAAATTCAAAAACTTTTTTTGTTGTAGTTTATCAGTCTATACCTATTTACACTAGATGACAATATACACTCAATGTAACTGCCTCGTTGGCCTAGTGGTTCTAAGCGCGACTGCTACGCTAGAGGTCTTGGGTTCGATTCCCAAGTCGACCAAGGTGTTATTGGGTTTTTCTATGAAATTCTCAGTAGCTGGTCGGAGTTTGGATTTGTGCCCAGTTAGTGGCAATAGGCTCGCCCCCTATTACATGGGGCCTAAACATACCGGCGAACTGTGGGTGTACATTGGTACACCTCTGCCTAACCCTTCGGGGATACAGGCGTGATGGTATGTTTATGAACACCAGTTTCTGAATATCAGAGTGTCGGACATTTATTGTGAATATTGTGATACACAGACGTAACACCGCTTGGGGCATTAAATACAAAATCTTCCATAAATAGAACAGCATAAATCCAATACCCAACACGAAAAGTAACACAACTAACAATGGAACATCATACACTACCTATCCTACTCTACAATAGGGGAGAACTGGCAAAAATGCACCATCACGCCCCTACAGCGTTACATAATCTGTATGTCCCCTGAGAGGAGCTGTGGGTAATTTGGACTAGTTAGCGGCTAATTGTCCCGGTTCGCCCCAATTCCTTGAGTGATTTATATTAGGTAGGGCATTATATGTTGGGAGAGAATATGATAGGGGTCTGTTTGTGGTTTGAATTATAAACTAGCTTGTATAGAAACCCGCAAGTAAGTGAGGTGATCAATGCTCGTTGTTTTTTAAAGAAGATGTATTCACCCAGGGCCTCGATTCAGCTTTTAAATGCATGTCATTGGTCGGTCAGTGTACTTGTCATTGTGCCTTATTTTCGTATTCAGATAAGTAAACCTACAATAAAATCTCATTGAACTCTCGAAGAGAATGATCGTAATGACCAATTAATGATCGTGATGACAGTTAGCAGAATGCCAATTATCGTGAAAATGACCAAATGAAGCAGGTAATTCGGTCAATTCAAGCAACTCTTAAATAGCGGAATCGAATCGCTCCACTGGCCAATCCGTACATCTTCCACAAAGCCACGAATTAACTTCAATACCCTTTTATCTTTTCCCTAATGACTTCAGCTATACTAAAGTTATTACATAATATGCATGTGCAGGGTACTTCACACTTCATGCATTATCTGCACCATCTTAATTACATAACTTCATGAAGCCAGCTGGTTTTGGCATAACCGTACAGTAATGGCGGCAGTTTGCGCGCCATAAAAATGCCTTGGGCATTGAAAATTATAGTTTATTGTCTATAGTTGTAGAATACATGATGATTAATAAGGAAGATATAAGTATGATTATTTGACGAATAAAAATAAGAATAGAACGACTTTTATTGTTGAAAGGTCATTGGGCATAATCTGACTCGGTTGGTGAAAACTTGTGTACATTAACCAAACTAGATTTAATTTGTTAAGTTATACCCCACACAAGTAGGTCAAAGAACAATGTCACAATGCTGGGCAAAGGCCTTCCCCATATCCTTCCAGACACTCTTCTCTTGAGTAACTTCAGACTATACCCACAGTAATGCGACCTATAATATCGTAAACCAGAGACATTAATCTATCTAATTTCATCTTTTTTTGTTTCTGTACAGCGTGGGTATAGTTTTCATAATAACATAACATACATAACATACCATCACGCCTGTATCCCCGAAGGGATAGGCAGAGGTGTACCAATGTACACCCACAGTTCGCCGGTATGTTTAGGTCCCATGTAATAGGGGGCGAGCCTATTGCCACTAACCGGGCACAAATCCAAACTCCGACCTGCTACTGAGAATTTCATAGAAAAACCCAATAACACCTTGGTCGACTTGGGAATCGAACCCAAGAACTCTAGCGTTGCAGTCGCGCTTAGAACCACTAGGCCAACGTGGCAGTCCATAATAAGGTGCTCATTAACCTTTCATTTAAACCTGGATTTTGTCAAATCTCTCTCCTAAAAACGTATTTAACTGTATCTAGGTGTCCACCATAGAAATATTAATACTTATAAGTGATATCTGTAGCATTTATCAAATATTTTAATGTAAAGAAAATTATGATATTAAAACGTAACTAAATTATGTAATAATCACACAATTGACTTAAAATTAAATGTTAAAACATTGTTCATTATTGTATCTTGCATAAAGCTTTGGAACTGACAACCGCCATTTTGATCTGTTACTATAGCAACCATTAAACAAGACAGATCTATTTTGAAACATTGATTTAATTATAAGAACATGTTTTAATACTAAGCGGGGAATACATTGTAGTATTTACCAAATTGCACTCTTTTCAGTAGCCATGTTTTTTCTCAATTACTTTTTACTGTAAAAAGTACTTAGAGCTATGTCTTTCAATAGTCTTACGAAGAAGCGTGAAAAAAGATACATTCAGTCAAACATAGAACCTCCTTTTTAGAAATCATTTAAAAATTAAATATTTTTTCCAAATTCAGTCACCAAAACTAACAACAAACTACATCCACAAAATAATTAATCTAGTAAAATAATAAATAAATCTTTCAAAAATCGCGTTCCATTTAAAAATGGCGTCTAATCTAACAAGTTTATTCCGCACCGTACCTAGGTACGTTACCTATAGGACAATGTAATCGTTCGCGCCCGTGCCTTATCGCGGCCCGGCCACCGTACTTGACAAATAGCAATTTATATGTTAATAATTCGGGTTTTACGACCGTTGTATGCGTGTAGTGACAAGAGGAACGAACTGTTTTTTTCGTAGCTCTTTTTTACCCGACTGCCAAGAAGGGTTATGTTTTTCGCGCGTATCTTGTATGTATGTATGTATGTGTGTAATATTCTTTATTACCTCATATCTTCGAAACGGCCGAATGGATTTCGATAATTAGGGTATCGTTGGATTCGTATCGATTACCCAAGTGTTCTTAGATATGTCACGTCAAACAAAAACCAACATGGCGGCCACGAGGTGCCATAGATTGAGGTAAAAAAAAATTAAAAAAATATGTTTGCTACAATATGGGTATCAAATTAAAGGGCTTGTAACGAGGATTCCAAAATGGTATATCATTTACGTATAAAAAAAAAATACTATGTGAAAAATTGTTCTTTATTCAAACTAAATACATACTCAAATGCCGTACGCTAGGTGGATTATGATTTTAACTAAAAAGTGTTAAATAAAAAATAAATAAATTTAAAAAATAAAAAAACCCGACTGCATAAAAAACACTTTAAATAAAAACTGAAAAGTAAAAAACAAGTTCAATAAGTCTAGAAGTGTAGATAGCAATGTTACTGTAACAGTCGGGACCCATTAAATAAGCTAGACTAAAATCATTCTTTATGGGTCCCGACTGTGACAGTAACATTGCTATCTTCTACACTTCTAGACTTATTGAACTTGTTTTTTACTTTTCAGTTTTTATTTAAAGTGTTTTTTATGCAGTCGGGTTTTTTTATTTTTTAAATTTATTTATTTTTTTTCAAAATGGCGGATTTGTGTTTGATGGATTTAGTTATTAACAATAATTAAGCTTTATGAAATTATTTTAGGAATGTTAATGGAGGTAAGGTAGGTATAACAAATATTCAGCTATTGGAAGCAAATTTCAACACATCTTGGAAAAAATTGAGTCAGAATAAAAAGTTAGGATGAAAATTATAGATAAAACTATAGTCGGAAAACTGAATTTGAAACATTACAACATTATTTAAATACTTAAATAAATATTTAATCAACTGGTGTATCAAAATAATGTATAAATACGATATAACGAAAACCACGTTCAATTGAAACGCATTTAATTAGATACCCCCATGATTTGTTAATATTTTACTCAATGAATAAACACCCTTTGTAATAAACACCCCTACGGGATAAGGACGTAATTCTATCAAGTAATTTAATATTACATTAGATAAATAACACAATTCTATTATTATATGCCTGTAACTATCTAGCGGGGCACAGGGCCTCGATTCAGCTATTAAAGAGTTGCTTGAATTGACTGAATGACCTGCTTCATTTGGTAATTTTTACGATAATTGGCATTCTGCTAACTGTAATTACGATCATTAATTGGTCATTACGATCATTCTCTTCGATAGTTCAATGAGATTTTATTGTAGGCTTATCTGAATACAAAAATAAGGCACAATGACAAGCACACTTACCGACTGCTGACATGCATTTAAAATAGCTGAATCGAGGCCCAGGCCTCTTCCATATAGAGAAGGAACGAGCATTGATCACAATTCACAACGCTTGCTCACTTGCGGGCTTCAGATACCAATTTGGTTTTCATGTTTCCTCTCGATATTTTCCTTCATCGTTAGTCAGTGTCTTAGAATACCAAAATAAAATTTATACTAAACATCGAAAGATCATAATAAGTATATACAATATAGGTTGATAGCCTAATCTATTACTAGAGTCATATAGTCAAGGGTGAAAATCCAAATATGACTGCCTCGTTGGCCTAGTGGCGCTAAGCGCGACTGCTACGCTAGAGGTCTTGGGTTCGATTCCCAAGTCGAGCAAGGTGTTATTGGGTTTTTCTATGAAATTCTCAGTAGCAGGTCGGATTTTGGATTTGTGCCCGGTTAGTGGCAATAGGCTCGCCCCCTATTACATGGGACCTAAACATACCGGCGAACTGTGGGTGTACATTGGTACACCTCTGCCTAACCCTTCGGGGATACAGGCGTGATGGTATGTTATGTTATGTTATGCAAATCCAAATGTAGTCTTTTTTTAAGAACTTTTTTTGTCCCACTGCTAGCCAAAAGCCACTTCCTAAAGTTTCCATACTGTTCTTGGCAATTTGTTTACAGATCCTCTTAAAGACATTTACTGTCTTAATTTAGGTACTTGTTTAGTTATTGGCCTACTGACTAAAGGTGTAAAAAACATTCTAAGGAATTCATCTGCGGGCGTGGTGATCAACGCTCGTTTCTCTGAATAAGAATTCCTTGTTGTAAACTTATTTCGAGCTAAAACTATTTTTTATTATACTCATACTATAAATAACATAACTGTCATTAACTTTACCTTTTTCTATTATTTCCACTTAAAACAAATGATGCAAGACAATTGCAGGTACATACTTAGACTATACTGCCCTGATAATTGTAAATGCAGTACTTGCAAATTGGCGGTTCCGAGATAAACGCGGTAAACGTGTTTTGTGATATCTACACAACAAGTCTGAATTAAATAATGTTTTAAATATACCAGAAAAATAAGAAAAAAATCAAACTTTGTATTGATGTAATTTTTTCTTTACTTTATTATTTATTTTGGATAAAATGCGCATTACTGCATTTTGTTCTACCATCTAGACTTGTGAACATGAAAGTATCACTAAGCCCAAAGGCAGTATTTGTGTTCATTACTGCAAAATCACCTAGCACGTGTTCAATACTGCGTTTCTATCTATTAATCGTGTCTTATTATCATGCCTGGTACTAGTTGAAAGATTTATTAACCTTTTACTTCAGCTATCAGATACTATTATGAGAGGATACGTGACGAAATAAAACAGACCTTAATAGGTACTAGAAAAGTGGTTTATTATATTTCTACATAAAATATCACAATCAACATGGCATTATTTTTAATTACTAATTATAATCAGTCTTTAAAATACACTTTAGGAACAAGTAGTCTTTTACTTTGTACTACGTTCAGTGTTAGTGGTGCAATAGAAGCTATTTATTATACTTGCTACGCTCAAACGCGGCATTGTCGAATACTGCGTTTAGTTTTAGTAGCACAAGAAAAGCTCTATAATATACTTGCTACTCTCACACGCAGCAATGTTGAATACTGCGTTAAGCTTTAGTTAGTATTCGTTGCAAAGAACTAGAACGTTAAATAAAGTTGCAGTAACCATAGCAAGTACTGCACAACCTTCTAGCACATGCTGAGTACTGTATATCCTGTTAGCAAAAGTAATAATTTGGTGCAAGTACTGCGTATCTTGTTATATAAAAAACATGTTTATAATAAAAAAAAACATGAAAATTATTTTTTTATGTATAGATTAGCCCCTTGAGGTGTCATTTTTGCAAAAAAGTGAAAATTGCAAAAATGTCGATTACTGCACTTACAATTATGACGGCAGTATAGATAACTATAGACCGATAGTATCGCTAGTTTTCCTTCGTGCCAAGCGAGAGCACTTTTTGTCTGTATCTAGTACATTCGTTTACTGATTTAAAGTTATTTTTCGCGCAACGACAGACTTATATGCGAAAATATCGATGGTTTCGACATTGTTAGGATAATATTAGGGTTTTAGATAGTTTTATTAAAACGGCGCGCTCCGTCTTAATACAAAATTTACGATAAAACTAGTTCATACTAGTGCTAACGGTTCATACACTGATAGGCTCACTCTTTAGTTTCTTATCTATACTCTAAGGGTACATTCCAATGTGACTTCTGCAATGTCAAACTTATTAACACTTGGTACCACTTAATTATTACTGCTATAATTAAATAGCTTTTTAGTGTCTTCGCTAAAACACATTTCTCACTAATTTGTTATACGGACTCTGAATAACAATAATCATTTTTTATGTGACTATTTTACATGGGATTCCTATTGATCCATAATAAGGTTATGCAAATAGTATAGTTGAACTCATTAGACTAAAAAATACAGATTTTTTTTAATATAATGTATTGGTGTATAGAATATTATATATGCGGAAGATAGCTGTGTCGGACTGGATACGGAAGACGGAGGACAAGGGCCTCGATTCAGCTATTTTAAATGCATTTCAGTGCTCGGTCAGTGTACTTTTCATTTTGCCTAATTTCCGTATTCAGATAAGCCTACAATAAAATCTCATTGAACTCTCAAAGAGAATGATCGTAATGACTAATTAATGATCGTAATGACAGTTAGCAGAATGCTAATTAACGTAAAAATTACCAAATGAAGCAGGTCATTCAGTCAATTCAAGCAACTCTTAAATAGCTGAATGAGGCCCCAGGTGTAGTGGCGCAACGCGGGAGAGGCCTATGTCCAGCAGTCGATCAAAGGAATTTAAATCATATTTATTAAGTACATCTTTTAAGATTTTATGAAAGACTAGCTGTGCCTGCGACTTCGTTCGCGTGGATGACGAAACTTATCAATGAGTTTTTAACCGCAAAATTAAGTTTGTTTTTTACGGGATAAAAACTACCCAGTGTGGTGCCCAGGATAATAAAGAATAATTATACCAAGTTTCATCGTAATCGAACCGGTAGTTTTTGCGTGATACTGAACAAACAGACAGACAGACAGACAAAAAAAATCACATTTTTGGGTTCGGTGTCGGTCTAGTAACACCCCCCGCCATTTATTTTTTTTGTTATTTTCAATGTACAGAATTTTCACTTCTACAGATTTATTATAATAGTATAAGTATAGATAATTGTAATTCTCTTGTTCGATACGATGTCATGTCAGAAAGTAATTTGTTTAGTCATAGATCAAGCGTAAAAGAAATATTTACCCAACAGACACAGGCATTATTCAATAGCAATCACACAAAAACTAAAACATTAATTAACCCAAACATTATTATTTACGACAAACAATAAACGTAACATTTTATTAATCCCATAAATACGCAAGAGTGCTAAAAATATGGCGGGAAATAACACAAAGATGACAGATGCGGCTAATGTCCGCCATTACGGGGACCAATGACAACACGTCTAACATTTTCATGGCAAAGGCAGCTGCATATTCAGCCAGCGTTACACCTTATTGGTTATTTTTATGAATATAGGAGGGGTGCATAAGGGCTGTTTTTATACAATGATGATGTTATTTTCGTTGTAGAATTGGATTTTATAATGAGCTTGCCAGATAGAATTTTGATGGCGGTTTTGTTCGATAGCGTGATGTTGTTTTTTTTTTATTTGAAATGAATTCTTGAAATTCTGTTGAGGTGTAATAACTTTTTGTTGAGTTTATCGTTTGACATCTAAACTTTATAGTGAAAGTAATTTTCTTTTTAATTATGTTGTGCTAATGATGTTTTACTGTTAATATACCACTTTTAGATTTTTTATTTGTCTAATATGGTTCGCCTTAATTTAAGAGGGCTGAAGACACGTTCTACGTAAGCAGGGTCACTATAATTTAGGGCTTTTTACAACACACTAATTTAGTAAGTCGACATAACGACACAGTCTATTCTATGTATGTATACCTACGCGCTTATTCCCTTTATTATTATTATTATTATTATTTTAAGTATCTTTACATTTCTCGGCGAACCGGAATAACTGATGGCACGGGCCTAGGCCAAGTGTCCATCAGTGCTACTAAGCAGCAGAAAAATTTGTTAGTGTGTTAGTGGGTTGTGAGGTTTCAGGCTCACACTGCAGGAATTTCCTAACTATCCTACATGTATTTAGAATAACTGCTTTTTGCAGTAGGTGAAAAGTATTCGGAGCTAGGTTCAACGTACAAAAGGATTGGTGTAGTTGACAGGGTATTACTCCCGTTGTGGACAATACTATTGGTACTATTATAACCTTTTGCAGATGCCAAATGCGGGTGATTTCATCCCTTAGTTCAGTGTACTTAGACAACTTCTCTGCTATGGTGGTCTGCAAATTATGTGTGTTTGGCACTGCGATATCAATAAGGTATCCTGTTTTGTTTGTTTTATTAATAAGAGTTATATCTGGTCTATTGAAGTGAATAGTTCGGTCAGTGAGGATGGCTCGATCAAAATATAATTTTGTCGTGTGGTTCTCTAAAACAGTCTCTGGGCTATATTTATAATATGGAACTATAGAATCTACAAATTTATATTGATATGCTAATTTTTGATGTATAATATTGGCCACTTGGTCGTGTCTGTGTTTATAATCATTCTGGGCTATTGACTTACACGCACCTGTTATATGTTGTATCGTCTCCGGAGCACTGTTACATTTTCTGCATCTATCATTGGCTAAGTTCTTTATAATATACTTCCTGTAATTTCTAGTTTCTATAACTTGGTCCTGTATTGCTACCATAAAGCCTTCAGTCTCCGGGAAGAGTTCGCCTCGACTCAGCCATGCGTTCGACGCGTCCTTGTCGACATTAATTTGGCATAAGTCTTGGCGGTGTCTACCATGTAGAGATTTCTGGCTCCATTCTAAAATCTTAGTTTTATCATCTGTTTGTTTCTCATTTTTCTGCTCTAACGGATCTTTTAGGTTTAGTGGTGTAAGCTGTCTATCATTACATACTACTAATTTGTGGAGAGTAGAAGACTCTGCTTTAGCGAAAAAGTACTGCCTGAGTGTCGTAACCTGTCTACTATGTAAATTTGAAATATCAATAAGTCCTCTGCCTCCTTCTTTTCGTGGAAGAGTTAGTCTCTGCAAACAGGATCTAGGGTGGTGTTTACGGAACTTAGTCAAGGTTGTGTTTATTTTACGTTGTATATCTTTCAGATCTGATTTAGTCCAGTTTATTACTCCGAAAGAATAAGTCAGTACAGGAATAGCAAAGGTGTTGACTGCTTTAATTATGTTTCGGGAGTACAAATTTGTTCTTAAAATTACGTTTAATCTATGCTGGAACTGCTGTTTTAGTTTGTACTTAGTTTCCTTGTACTGTATCTGCGACGCTTGACTATATCCTAGATATTTGTATGTTTCATGTTCACCTAACGGTTCTATGTGTTCTAATGTTGCTAATGTGTATTGGTGTTGGTGGTTTCGTCCTGCTTTAATAGAATTAATTTTACACTTATCTATGCCGAATTCCATTTTTATATCAATTGTAAACTGTTCTGTAACTTTAGCTAATTTATATAGTTCACTTTCACTTTGTGCATACAGCTTTATATCATCCATATATAACAAATGACTTAATATATTTTTCTCGGTATGTGATTCTACAGTGTGAGTGAGAGGTGTTCCTAATCCAGTCGAATTTAATATGTTAGAAAGGGGATTTAAAGCAAGACAAAACCACAGTATTATTATAAACATGCAGCGCGATAGTTTAAAAGTTAGTATTCAACTTCTAGTCTCACCGTATTGAGTAGAATACCAGTATTTTATATACAAACTAAACTGGCCTGTTGGTCAAGTGGTTAGAGACCCTGACTGCTATACCGGAGGTTGTGGGTTCGATTCCCACCCAGGGCAAATGTTTGTGTGATGAGCACGATCGTTTGATCTGGGTGCCTGGGTGTTATTTATCTATAATATGTATTTATTTAGAAATATATAAGTACGTTTATCAGTTGTATGGTTACCATGACATAAGCTCTGCTTAGCTTGGGATCAGATAACCGTGTGTGAGTTGTCCCGGTATGATCCGCCTACAAAGAGGAGGAGGTTTGCAGTGCCAAGCTGATGCTTTTCCAGTCGCTCGGACAACTCGAGCAGATGCCATCCCGCCGAAGGGACGGTGGCGACAAGAGCCTGCAGGATATCATCTCCCTGCTGAAGAGGACTGATCCTGACGACGTGCCTGAATTCGTGGCGAAGGACTTGCACAAGCTGCCTCCCGTCACGTTCGATCACGTCGACGTCACCAGGCTGCTGAAAGACATTACGTGTCTAAAGGCAAGCCTGGAAGATATGAAGTCCAAGATGGAAGCATCACAGGTGACCATCAATGACCTGCGTGGAGAAGTGGCGTTGTTGCGCAACGTTATTTCTGTAAGTGGGTCATCGGACAAAATGAATGTGAATACACGTCGCGGGGCGCAAAATGCGTCCGTCATCAGTTTTGAGTCGGCGAATTCGAGTGCGTCACCGGTCGCTGATATCGCTGACGATGCGCCCCGTCCCGCCGCCGCCGCTGTGTCAACACTTGCGGCTGAAGCTAGCGTAGGTACATCGACCCCGAAACGCGCCTACGCAGCAGTTGCAGCCACCATCAAGCCCGCTGTGACGCAAACAAAGCGGGCCAAAGCGAAAGGGGAAAAACAATCTCGTGGCAAACCACAGCCACCGAGTAGTCTAAAGAAGGACACGTGCGACAAGGATGGCTTCTTAAAGGTAGAAAGGAAGAAAAAGAAGCCTACTTGTAGGAACCAGTGCGGTACCGCACCAACTGGACCCAACATCCTGCTGCGTCCTGCAGTACCAACGACGCAGCTGTACGTGTCCCGTCTACATCACACCACGACGGTGGAGCAGGTCGTGGAGTATGTCCGGTCCAAGACCAACTGGACCTTGAGGGTGGAGAGGTTGGAATCGCGCCACAACACAAACTTCAAGTCGTTCATGGTGCGAGTTCCAACTCACCACATCGAGACCTTCCTCAAGGAAGAGTTTTGGCCGAAGGGTGTCGTCTATCGAAAATTCAGAGGAAGGATACGCGACACCACGCAGCGTAACACGATGCCGACACTTCGTGTGCATTAGTTTTTAGTTTTTATTTATAAAATATGTATGTTAGTTTATAAGGTATTTATCTATGGGCCTTAGTCGCCTGACAATAAATGATTTTATTTATTTATTTATTTATTATTTATCACTTATCACATATATATATACTGTCTATAAACACTTTTACTGATCATATGTAAATTATGTAAATGAAATCCGGTGTATACTAAGTATATTTAATGAGGATATTTACATTACTTTGAGTTTGCCGCACAAGGATATATATTTAGTTATAATGTCACTATGCTTTATGTTCGCCTGGTAATCCAAGAATCGTGTTTGGAAAATAGGTACCTAGTATTAAAAATAACCTTTTTGTCCTAGTAATCTGCCTAACCTTTTCCCAACTATGTTGGCGTCGGCTTCCAGTCTTACCGGATTCAGCTGAATACCGTATTTTACAGAGCGACAGCCTATCTGACCTCCACAACCCATTTTTACTGGGTAACACAGTATCCTATAGTAAGACTAGATGTCCTGATTTGATTGTCCTAGTGTGTAACTGATTATGTGCAGAAGGAATGAGCATTGATAATTATCTAGCTTGTTTTTGTACCTTTTAAAAAGTATTTAAAAAATCATTAAATAATAACTACTTATACCTAAAATAAACAAAAAAGAAAACTCCGACAAATATTAATAAAATGCTGATAAAATGAAAACCAGACATAGATACATCGACAGACAAATTCGTCAAACTAACACGCCAAGTTTTTGCGGTTAAATTTTTCAAAAACCAAATTTCAAAAATATAAAACTCCAGTGATATAGAGAAGTCTAAAACCAATAACGACTAAAAACGTTTACCAACAAAAAATATGTAAAAAGATAAACAGATAAGATTTAAAAAGATAAAACTAAAAGCAACTAGACCAGCTAAGTGAGCGGCCATTTTAAGTTCCCTAACCGTTCATAAAATTGTCATAAAACCAGATTGCTTTCGTTCTGAACGTAAAATGTTAAGTTTAATACAATCTTCATAGTAATGAATGTCAATGTTGGCCTATTGGCTAATTCACTTTGATTATAACCTCTTTTAACCTCAAAACTCCTTTCAATTTACTTTTTTTATACGCCCAACGACAATAATTGGTTAATTGATAACTATAAAGTGTGTTGTTTATGGTCGCTTCGCTTTTAATAGTTTTGAATTAAGTATTTAGCTTTGGAGCAGCTAATTGAGTTGATTATTGAGTGGTACAATGTTTCTTGAGTTACTGTTAATAATAATAGTACCTACCAGCCTGTAACTGTCCCTCTGCAGGCTTCTCATAGCTACAGAGAACGGGCAATGATCTCCAGTAATCTTCACGATGCATATTAACCCCCGACGCAAAAAGAGGGGTTTTCTAAGTTTGACGTATCAGTCTGTCCGTGGCATCGTAGCTCCTAAACGAGTGGACCGATTATGATGCGGTTTCATTAATTTGAAAGCTGACAATCTTAGATATAATTTTTGTAGATTTTTTGACTATTAAAAAAGATAATCAGTAGTATTAAAAACGTTGTCAGAATTTTCCTTAAATATTAAGTTCATAGTTATGGAAGATATTTTCTTTAGTCTTGTTCAGAAAACTAAATATCAGTATGATCAATGCTGCAAATTCTTTTGTACAAAAAAAAAAATCTGCATATGGATATTATTTACAAGCCTGTGTTACTAACTACCTTTTACTGTTAATTGTCTTTAAATAAATAATCGTAATTCTCCATCTTATTTAGATATTTATCATCAATAAACTTTTACTATGACTTTTATGATCAAATTCGAGTGTTTGGATAGTTTAAGCTTAGAAGTGTTGTAATAAAAATCGACCGCATTATTTTAATATCCGTGTGATAGAAATTGGTTTTAGATTCGATTATTTTTATGGTTAAGTGTGAATCAAGTATTTATAGATTATTTAATTTATGGTGCTAAATAATTAATGTAGTAATATCCGGCCTACCTATGTAAAAGTTGTAGAAAGACATTTACATATAATATAATAATAATAATCCAGCCTATAAACGTCCCACTGCTGGGCACAGGCCTCTTCCCATATAGAGAAGGCACGAGCAATGATCACCACGCTTGCTCTCTCTTACATATATCTAACCTAATTTACTGCCTCGTTGGCCTAGTGGTTCTAAGCGCGACTGCTACGCTAGAGGTCTGGGGTTCGATTCCCAAGTCGACCAAGGTGTTATTGGGGTTTTCTATGAAATTCTCAGTAGCTGGTCGGAGTTTGGATTTGTGCCCGGTTAGTGGCAATAGGCTCGCCCCCTATTACATGGGACCTAAACATACCGGCGAACTGTGGGTGTACATTGGTACACCTCTGCCTAACCCTTCAGGGATACAGGCGTGATGGTATGTTATGTTAACCAACTTTAGAAATAAAGTACTTTGGAAAATACTTTTGTTTACTCGGAAACAAAATTTGTGCGCTTTTAAACAAATTATTATTTTTTCGCTTGTAAACGTTCGTGTCGACGACATAGTTAAAGTCTCGGGTTGAGTCTGGATGAGGCTGGCACAGGACCGTAGAAAATGGCACGAAAAGGTGAGGCCTATGCCCAGCAGTGGGAGGACAAGGGCTGTGGATGATGATGATGAAACGTTTACATAAATGTCACATGTTCAAATAGCAGATTTCTATTAATTAAAAATACTAAGGTCTTTATATATCATAGCAGGTATGCACGGCGACATGGCCAAAACCCGCAAGTAGGTATAGGTACTTGTTTAAATAAATAGGAAACTTATTTATTCAACTAGCTTTGCCTGCGACTTCGTTCGCGTGGATGACGAAACTTATTAATGAGTTTTTAACCGCAAAATTAAGTTTGTTTTTATTGTTTATACTTTTCCGGGATAAAAACTACCCAGTGTGGTGCCCAGGATAATAAAGAATAATTATACCAAGTTTCATCGTAATCGAACCGGTAGTTTTTGCGTGATACCTGAACAAACAGACAGACAGGCAGACAAAAATTTTGTTTTTCACACTTTCGGGTTCGGTGTCGATGTCGGTCTAGTAACACCCCATTTATTTTTTTGATATTTTCAATGTACAGAATTTTCATTTCTACAGATTTATTATAAGTATATAGATTATTTTCCGAATAAATAGCTTTCAACAACCCTCTGATCTTCTATCTTCTAAGAATTTATAAGACCATCTAAAAGATTCCCCATTCTTCTTTCAAACTTGTCTTGCGATTTTTGACCACATGCGCCCCGCTTATCAAACAAGACATCCTTAAAAAGACATACCTAAGTATTATAAATAATAATAATAAATAATAAATGCGGACAACATCACATACATTGCTCTGAACCCAAAGTAAGTAGCTGAAGCACTTCTGTTATGGAATTCAGAAACAACGAAGGTACCACAAACACCCAGACCCGGGACAATGTAGAAAAGTTGGTTTCTACATTGACCCGTCCGGGGATCGAACCCGGGACCTCAGAGCTAGCGACACCTTGAAACCGGTGCGTACGCCACTCGACCACGGAGGTCGTCAAAATTAATATTTTACTTTTCTCGGGGAGGAGGGGCTCGTGGCTAAGTGTAAGCCGTACGGTTTGACCGATAATACAGGTTAAGCCGCGCTCGCCGCGGTTGGTTCGTGGATGGGTGACCGTTTATATAACATACCGAGACCCCTCCTTGTTTCGGAAAGCACGTTAAACAGTAGGTCCCGGCTGTCATATATAGATCTTTGGCAGTCGTTAAGTCAATTCTGAAAACCAGTCTTACTATGGGATACTGTGTTTCCCAGTAAAATGGGTTGTGGAGGTCAGATAGGCAGTCGCTCCATGTAAAAATACGGTATTCAGCTGAATCCGTTAAGACTGGTAGCCGACCCCAACATAGTTGGGAAAAGGCTCGGGAGATGATGGATATTTTACTTTTATCTAAGATACACAGTCTAAAAGTAGGATACCCCGTAATCTCGTTGACAGTGTCACAAATACCACATATATTATCTAGAATTTGGCGAGAAATAATCTCGTTCGTTCGGTGAAACCAGCCTTAGGTTTCCCTCAAGGCACTGAACCCCACAGTGGGGCGCCACTAACAACCAAGTTAATTTCATTCAAGCCCAGGAGTTCCGCTTCATTAGCTGTTTCTTATACAATGTACCATAAACAAGGCAGCTGGAACTCTTTCTAATTAACGCGGAATTTCTGAAAAACTGACAGGTACAGGAAGAAGGTGATGTTAAGACTTCATTAATAACTTTTAAATTATCGCGCTGCATGTTTTATAGTAATACTAGCTGTGCCCCGCGGTTTCACCCGCGTGAATGACAATTCATACACTATCTTTATAAATTATAGCCCATGTGTTATTCCGATGTATAAGCTACATTACTGTAAAGTTTCATTAAAATCCATTCAGTAGTTTTTGCGTGAAAGAGTATCAAAGATCCATACATCCAAACAAACTTTCGCATTTATAATATTAGTAAGGATTATAGAACGGGGATTAGCGCGCATAACATAACATGCATAAATACCTATAGAGTCAGTCTGCTTGCGACCACGGCCTGTGTAACCCGGTCGAAACGTCAAGCCCTAAAGGTATTTATGCATATACGCGCTAATCCCCGTTCTATAATATTACTATAAGACTTCATTAGGTTTTCAATGTACAAAGTCATACATAGTTAAATACCTACATAAAATATGAATTAATGGGTTGTGAAGGTAACAGGCAGATAGGCAGTCGCTCTGTAAATACTAGATCTGGTGAGAAAGGAAACCGAAACAAACTTAGTACGGAAAAAGTAGAAAATGGCTTGATTTCATAGACTTTTACTCTCTTTTGGGGATCACCTTTGCTGTGTGTTTTAATATCCAAAATATAGCACTTACCACATAAAAGTACTTAAAACTATTGTCCATAAGCACTCTTGCGCACTCCGCCGTCGCTCCTCTGAACGCTAGTCTTTTATTTCTTTACTGGCTGCCAACAAATGTAGCTACCAATGTAGGTACAAACAACCGTATAATGAATGATAAAAAATAAAAACTGCTCAGGCTATGATATAATCGAGCAACAGTTAAAAACAAACTCATGATAAATTCAAAAGCACATTAGAATTAATCTTCAGAAAAACAGCTCAACTGTACACTTAAACCCACAACAAATCACCACAACAATTAAAACGCACGACCGCACGACAATCGCAACGCAATCGCAAAGTCGCAACAACTCAAAAGGCGCAAATAAATCTATCCAATAATCCAACAACAGTTCGCAACACCACGTTTAATTGTATACGAAAAGGCTGCGACAAAAAAATCGCATTTTAACAAAGGGAGACACAAATTGCGCCGACAATTTACATAGAAAAAGTGACAAGTAAGCGACTGGCTGCATTTGTTACGGACCCCATTGTGTTGGGAGAGTATTATATCCGACGCTGTTTAGGGTTCCTTGGGAAAAAAGGAAATTTAAGAAGAGAGAAAAAAAAAATTGTTTGTAAAAGTTGTTCTGCTGATTATTCCACAAGCTATGTGTTCGGCTTCCAGTCTATGTTTTGGTGATGAAAGTTCTTCTGCGTAACTTTTTCCTAAACTATGTTGGGGTCGCCTTCCAATCTTATACGAGATTCAGCTGAATACCGTATGTTACAGAGCGACTGCCTATCTGACCGCCACAACACATTGTACTGGACAATAGTATTGGTGGTACGCATAATGGTACATAGAAAAC
This sequence comes from Autographa pulchrina, assembly GCA_905475315.1. Taxonomy (NCBI): domain Eukaryota; kingdom Metazoa; phylum Arthropoda; class Insecta; order Lepidoptera; family Noctuidae; genus Autographa; species Autographa pulchrina. Next base: position 5,661,871 of record FR997789.1, on the reverse strand, counting down.
ACAATAAAAAGTAATAGGTAATTGAAAATTTTGAAGATAAAAGATGGTGACATAAAAAGTCGTAAGTAGTTTTCTGCTTATATTGACAAACACTATCAACGCCCAAACACAACTAAAACTACTTACATTTAATATACAGAACCTTTTTAAAATACATCAACACACACACCCCAACCTTTTTTACACCTAATTTATATTTATAAAACTACGTATTTGGTACAAACTAACAAGATGTTCACGTCAAACCAACCGCCAAAATGTATCGCCATGTTTTTCTATAAACAATCTTCCATTTTCTTTTCGGCAAAGGCGTTCGGCTTACAGCCTGTTCCATAGATTGTATGTAATCTTTTTTTTGTTATTACATTTTGAAATTGTGATTAAATTTGATGGAAAATTGGTGTTTTGATAGATTTGAATGGGATTGGTTTTGATTTGAGGTAAGTGGCGTTGGATGGGATTTATGTAATCCGTAACGTGACATGGATTTAGATTTAAATTACAAAAGGACAAAAAATGGACGGTCAAGGATAGTAAATGCTTTTGAAGTGGAGTTAAGTTGGTTACAAGGTTTTTATGTGAACTTTACAAGATTATTTGTTAAGAATCTGTGTAAAGTTTATAAACGTTAGATTGCTTTGAAGTTAATCCTTATGTTGTGCAAAGCAATCTTATAATAGCTTTATTTAAGCTGTACGTAATAAAAGATTTTAATTAGGTACATTTTTAATAAGGATCTTTCAATAGTTTACAATATTGACATCGAAATGTCAGTAATTACCACTTTAATTAAGAACCTTTATAGACATTGAAATAAAACTACTTTTACGGATTGTATCGTGGTTTGTATTTAGATTTTACGTCCCGACGTTTCGACACCTTTGCAGGTATCATGGTCACGGGCAGACTGAGGTGGTGTTCGTCTTGACGGTTGATGTTGCTCGTTCTACCTTCATATTTTTATTAATTAGGTACCTTTATATAACTAAAGTACCTAATAAATACGAAAATAATATACCAAAAGTCATAACATTCTGTTCCCACGACCATAAGGCCCATACATCAATATATGTAATAGTATTCCTTATAACACTAAACTTACGACGAATCTAATAAAAACGACAATATCCGAACTTCAACTTAGTCAGCGAACACATCCAATAAAAGCCTTCGTCCATCGTCAGATAAAAAAAACTTTGTCATAGACAAACCGCGGGAACCATAGAGTAGAAAAAATAAGACTGTAGAGTGCCAGTATCGCTAAAAGCCCATTGCGTAAGCGTAAGCACATTTTTTTGCTGTATATTACATTCGTTTACTGATTTTAGTAGCTATTTTCCGTGCAATGACAGAGTACGTATATGCGAAAATATCTATGTGTATTAGACTAGCTGTGCCTCGCGGTTTCGTCCGCGTGAATGACAATTCATACACTATCGTTATTAATTATAGCCATGTGTTATTCCGATATATAAGCTAGATTATTGTAAAGTTTCATAAAAATCCATTCAGTAGTTTTCGCGTGAAAGAGTTACAAACATCCATACATCCAAACAAACTTTTGCATTTATAATATTAGTAAGGATGGTATTGATAATATTAGGGTTTGAAATAGTTTAAGTAAAACGGCGCGCTATGTTTGAATAATATTTTGACGACGAAACTAGTTCACACTAGTTCTCACGGTTCATACCCTGATAGGCGCACTCTGTAGTTTTTATCTATCCTCTAAGGCGTGAACGTTTAGACCATATGTCGTCAAAATGGCGGCGTTTATTGCTTTCAAAGATATTACGAAGTGAAAACATTTTCTTGTATATTGTCTGTGGTTTTCTAGAAAGTTATGGCGGGATTTATATTTTTATATTAGGCTTTGACTTGATATATTGTTTCGCGGTTTAGTCATGGTACAGGCAAAGTTAAATAGGAATTTCATATTACCTAAATGTTCTGTTACCTAAATGGACCATTTATGGACTTACTCATAAATTTGTACCTAATATTAATAGGTCTTTATTTTCAACTGCCTCGTTGGCCTAGTAGTTCTAAGCGCGACTGCTACGCTAGAGGTCTTGGGTTCGATTCCCAAGTTGACCAAGGTGTTATTGGGTTTTTCTATGAAATTCTCAGTAGCAGGTCGGAGTTTGGATTTGTGCCCGGTTAGTGGCAATAGGCTCGCCCCCTATTACATGGGACCTAAACATACCGGCGAACTGTGGGTGTACATTGGTACACCTCTGCCTAACCCTTCGGGGATTCAGGCGTGATGGTATGTTGTGTTATGTTTATTCTCAGGTCTTAACAACTAGAGTCTTCGCGGAGATTTAACAGTCATACTAAGACGATGCAAGTGTCAGTATCATAAAAGTTAAGGTTATAACACAGCAGCGCCCTCAATCATACGACGGTTTTATTTCCGCAAAAGTCATTGGGCATAATCTGACCCGGTTTGTGAAAACTTGTGTACATAAACCAAACTAGATTTAAATTGTTAAGTTATACCCCAGTTATAATTTCGTGTACTTTTTCATTTTTATTGCGGGTTTAAACATTGGTAGGTCAAAGAACAATGTCACAATGCTGGGCAAAGGCCTTTCCCATATCCTTCCAGACACTCTTATCTTGCGTAACTTCAGACTATACCCACAGTAATGCAACCCATACTATCGAAAACTAGAGACATTAATCTGTCTATTTCACTTTATTTTGTTTCTGTAAAGCGTGGGTATAGTTTTCATACTAAGGTGCACCTTTAGTTATTTATCATCTATAGCGATTTATATATTGTAAAGCCAAGAAACGAAATAATAAACTTAATAAATAAGTAATCTTATAGTATTAAGTAAGTTTATTTCCCTAATTATCTAAGTGCAGATGCTATCATCTCCCTTATAGGGGGCACAACTTAAATATTCCTACACTCAACTGTTATACATTTTTTTTTTCCACTGCAGGGCAAAGGCCTCTCTACCCTCCTTCCATCTCTCTCTAGCTAGGGCCGTGGTCATCCACTCCTTATCAAAGGACTCCAGTTCGTCTCGCCATCTCCGTCTGGGCCTACCGCGATGTCTCTTGCCATTTAGAGGGACCCATTGGGTCGTTCGTTTGGCCCATTGGCCGTCTGACATGCGGCAGATGTGGCCAGCCCAGTTCCATTTTAGCGTGGCAGCTTTCCGAGTGACGTCAGTGATTTTCGTAGTGGAACGAATAATTGTATTCCTAACCCGGTCTATGAGATACATAGATATGTTATGTAATACATAGATAAATAAAAAACAATAACCTAAAGTTTAACATATTATGTTTATAATAAATACAAAAAATCTTGGAAACTGTAACACATAAATTAGAATTAATAAAATCATCTCTGAATGGAAAGATATTAACTACCAAAAATCACTTTCTTCACTTTAAATCGTAAGTTAAAGTCAAAGGGATTGGATGATATTTTGTGTTCGTTGATTAGCATTCAATATATGTCGCTGCCCACCCCCTGCGTGATATTAACAATCACGACGCCACACCTTGGTAGAAATATTTGTGGTGCAATAGAAAAGAGTCGAGCGATTTGAGGGAGAAGTAAAGAAAATGGTGCGTGAGGAAACATATTGGCCATTTCTACATATTTTCATTAAGAGAAAAATCTAAATATTTTGGCTGGAAAACAAGCCAATTATTTACACGACCTGAATCATCAACAATGATTGCTGAACGAGACGCGTACGTCCCTGTAAGACTATTGACTACGAGTATCTTACCTGAACTGTTTAAAATCTTAATTAATAAGACAATTACAAAAATAAATTACCACTCACCGTAACCTAAACAAATAAGGTACTAACTAAGGGTCGGTTTATATCTAAGATCAGAAAGTGAGAAAAAAAATATTTTTTGTTAAATAGCTGTTGTCTTATAAAGCATAACGCGACTGACAACACGCGACATATTTTCCGTTACATATCACCCGACCCTTAACATGTTATCTTCAACCGCTAAATTGCCAAAACAAATCGCTGTCACGTACAACTTGTACCACGCCCCACAAAATCCATTACGGAGGCCCGAGGGTGAAAATTCGTAAACACACCGATATTACAAGGGTAGCCATGTTTATTTCCAGCCATTGTTTACGAAGGGTTGTTATACATGTTTCATATCATAAGGGATGATGCCGCATCCATTTTTGGGAGGAGTAATGTGCTCTGTAAATTGTCTACTTTTGTTATTATTAAATTCTATTTGGTTTGGGTTTTTGGGGAATGTTAATTATTAAAATGTGTCTAGATCAATAGACTAGATGTCTATGTTTTTAGTTTTAGGATCAAAGCTTTCCAAAGTTTTAGCAAAATTGCTTTTATAGGTTCCGTAAAGGCTAGACAGAAAGAAAGACTGAGTTACTTTAGAATTTATAATAAAACTTGGTAAAACCATACCATTTACTTACTGCCAGCCTTTTGGGCACTCTCCGAGTCGACAGCGAAGTGGATGAATTTTTTGATGCCTTATTTTAGTTCTAAGTTTTATTTAGTTTATAATTTTTCTTATTTATTGTGTAGGCTTAGTTTTTTATATTATTGTAAATATTTTAAGTTTAATAATAATAAATACTTTTATTTAATAAAAAAAATAACTTGGTAAATAAGCATAAATTCTAGAAAATAATTTGTGTCTGTTAAAGAAAACTTTTGCTGTCCTTACAAACCATTTTATAAACACCTATTTTCATCATCATCTCCCGAGCCTTTTCCCAACTATGTTGGTGTAGCCATCAGTCTTACCGGATTCAGCTGAATACCGTATTTTTTAGAGCTACTGCCTATCTGACCTCCGCAACGCATTTTACTGGGAAACACAGTATCCCATAGTAAGACTGGTTGTCAGAATTGACTTAACGACTGACAAAGATCAACACCTATAAGTATGACACCTATTTTCATTATGAAACATATTTGCTTCAGAAAAACGTTATAAACTGTAAGTACACAGAAAAAAAGAGTCTTTATAATCTCCTCCTAAATACCGTAACTCAGTATTAGTTTTATTAAAAAACAATTATCTTTCCACCCCCCAAATCACTGCGTTTAATTAATAATAAGAGAAACATGATCATAATGTCACAACAATGGTACTTCACACGTACTGCGGTGCCATAATCTGTGAGGGTGCGAATCCTCCGTAGGGTTGGCAAACGGAGGGAACAGAACCTCCCGAAACGACGTGCATAGGTCCTACCGTACGTACGGTCCGTACCTACTATATTATATTAGTTTATATCCTGTAAAGGTAAACCATGCGAACATCAATTGACGGGCCTGTTGGTCTAGTGGTTAGTGACCCTGACTGCTATACCGGAGGTCGTGGGTTCGATTCCCACCCAGGACAAATCTTTGTGTGATGAGCACGATCATTTGTTCTGTGTCTGGGTGTAATTTATCTATAATATGTATGTATTTAGAAATATATAAGTATGTTTATCAGTTGTCTGGTTATCATAGTATCTAAATTGTTCCAACTTTTAAATCCTGTTTTTAATTAAAATAAAATTGCTAGTCCCTTGAAATTACATATATTATTATTCCACCCTTTAAATCTTTGCCAACCCTACGGGCCCCCATAAACATCTCACGGTGGTAACCATCATCTGTTTACTTATGAATTAGATTAATTGTTTCAAGCCCTCAGGACTAACGCCATTAAAATTGAAAACAGGCTTTTTAAAATTTGCATTGTCATGTTTATACTGTCGTATTATCTTATGCAGAGATATGAAGCTCTTTCTAGGTACCGCAATATCTTTACTAATTAGAAATACGAAGGTAACTCTGTCTGCCTGTATTTTACGCAATCACGCCTAAACTACTTATCCGATTTGAGTGAAATTTTGTACAGAGATAGTCTGGAGCGTGAGAAAGGATATACGCTTCTTTTTAATGCAAAATAAGTAAATGTAGACAACATCACATACATTGCTCTGAACCCAAAGTAGCTAAAGCGCTTGTGTTATGTAATCAGAGACAACGAAGGTACCACATACACCCAGACTGAGATAAAGTAAAAAGTGGTTTTCTATTTGGACTCGTGTGGGAATCAAACCCGGGTCATAGGAGCTAGCGACACCTTTAAAACCGCTGTGTACGCCACTCGACTACGGAGGTCAACGAAATGTCAAATGCCTCTTTTCATGAAGAGAAAGAAAGAATCGATCACCACGCTTACTCACTTGCGGATTGGCGTTTTAAATATACTGTTTTTTTTTGTCTCTTGTTATCTAACGATATTTTTTATATTCACCGACCTTTGATTTTATATGGTGTACTAAAATAATTAAGAAAGTACATTATTAAACGAGTACTTAAAACACAAAAAAGCGTAAATAACCACCCACTCTAAATCAAACAACACGAAACCAAACCCAAAATTATTCCCTCAGTATTGCCGCAATAAAAATATGAAACCATTGTTACATTTTTTTTACTCGTAACACCGGTAGTCTTATTTGTTCAAACAATCAGTCAAAAGGCTGTACAGCGATGTTCTGTGCCTCATAACAAATGCAAAAAAAAAAAGAACGGCACGCGACATCTTTTGAAGAGCAACCATTATATTATGTAGACCTTTTGGCATACGGTTGACGGTTATTCTTGTTTACCCGACTGTGAAAGGACGGTTATGTATTTTGAGTTTATGTATGTACCTACTATTGAGATACCGTTTGATTATTTTTAGCTGGGAATCAGAAGGATCAGCACAGAAATCGGCCTTAGATAATGATATTTAAAAATATTCTTTCAATGCATGGAGAAGGTATTTTGAATAGGCTGCTTATACAATCAATTTTCATCATTATGTCAAGTTATGGGAGCAAAATAAACAAAATTATATTAGTAAATAATACTTACATATTAAAATTTTATTTACCTAATGATTTATACATGAGGGTGTATTTGTATTTAAGTTGCTCGTCTCAAGAAACACAACACAAGTACAAAAGATGGTAGATGGAAGTAGGCCACAATAATATTGTCCTTTACATACTTCGACTTGAGATCGACGAATGTCTATTTCATTGTTACAACCACCTAAAACCAGAAAAAAACCCGCGACCACAACAGCTGGGTCAACAAGGCTGAATAGCCGATACCTTTGCCTCACAAGACACCGACACAAAAACCAAAGCTTTTCAAACCAAACATGTAATCACATTACGCATTGTATCCGCCATTTTGCCTTCTTTTGATAACACGTGTCCACGCAGTGTACACAATACAAACAACATCACACCCTGGCAGGAAACGGCTGACCAAAGCCTTTGCCGGCTTTCACGAAAAAAAAAACGTAATTTATGGTCAAGTCTGACAGCTGTCATTTTTCCCGCGCATCTAAGGCCCGCGTTTTCTTTTGCAGGGATGGACTAAAAAATGGTTTACAGTTATTTTTATTAGATTAATTATTCTTGGATTTGTGGGTGGTCTTAGTTATGATAAATTATATTTATTGGTAAATCAATTTATTTGTGTTAATGTGAGAGATAGATTACGCAATAGTAACATTTTATATCGAATAAATGCTACATTATAATGCTTTCAGAAGGTATTTTGCTTGTCAATATGTTTAATTTGTTATTTTTAAGTAGTTATATTATTTTGTACAGACCTATAACTTGTGTGTGTGGTTTTAAACTGTAAATTCAAGTTGGTTATTATAAATAAATAAATAAATAAATTTTATTATATTTGCTTACCAAAGTCTTAACTTTGTAATTAATAGGTATGTTCCTAAGTAATTTATCGATGCATAGAAAACCGCAACAAAATACATAACCAAACGTAATTTTCCACATGGCTTGCTCCAAAAAATAGCCCATCCCTATGTCACTCCTCAAAAATAAGTAAAAAAAGGGATAGTTTGACAATCAGCTGTTGACCGCAAACTGACCAGTAATGACTTATACACAAAAAAAACAGCATTGTTTAAAAACAATTGCAAAACCTTACAAACTGGCCCTTTTAAACATAAAAACACCGACTTTTTACATACATTGAGCACTTACAACGAATTTATTTTTACTTCTAGTATACAAAATCAGCAATGTACGTAAAATTTGTATCTATCTACGTACCTATGGATTTTTTGTACGAGAGACTTTCCAAAATCGTTTTGAAGAAATTATGTATTTTAAATGAAGTCTAGCTATACTAGCTTCGACACGCGGCTTTGCCTGCTTAGATGTCCGTTACCAAGGCCAAATGAGCTATTGTCTTTTCATAGACCTAAATGCATGATAGATAATGTATGATAGATGTAAGGTCTGTAATCTATCTATATATATAAAAATGAATTGTTGTTCGTTAGTCTCGCTAAAACTCGAGAACGGCTGGACCGATTTGGCTAATTGAATTATTTGTGGAAGTCTAGAGAAGGTTTAAAAGGTGAAAATGCTCGAAATTAAAAAAAACAATTACAAAAGTTTAGGCTTTTATTTATCGATTGAGGCAGTACGAAGTCTGCCGGGTCAGCTAGTAAAAGAATAAATACTTGTAAAATTGTATCAACACTCTTTATACCTATGGCTTAGACGTGTATATTTTTGTAAAATATGAAGGTATTTAAACTCCTTTATTTTCGTACAAAAAACGAGAATTAATCAAAAATATTTTGTATTTTTTCTCTCACAATTAAGACGAATCTAGCATCTCACAACATCTCTTACGCTTAAATCCGTCAAGCTTACAAAGCGTGGCAAAGAAATATGGCACAATACTTATGTAAAATTTAGCAAACGTAATTTAGACTATTTCCGTTATACTATCCTAGAGGGCCTCGATTCAGCTATTTTAAATACATTTCAGTGGTCAGTGTACTTGTCATTGTGCCTAATTTTCGTATTCAGATAGCCTACAATAAAATCTCATTGAACTCTCGAAGAGAATGATCGTAATGACAGTTAGCAGAATGCAATTATCGTAAAAATTACCAAATGAAGCAGGTCATTCGGTCAATTCAAGCTAAATAGCTGAATCATGGCCCTGGGCAAAGACCCTCCACACACTTATCCACACCTCAAAAACCCCTCTTGTGCACAATTAAACTAAAATTAAAAATCACCATCCGGCCCACCTAGGTTCACGAGTAAAAACTTAAAATATGTATCCATTGTTCAATGAACTTACCTCAATCAGAAACAACAATTAAATCGACCACCCGTTAGTCAAACAAGTACAGAAACGCCGACAAAGTATTACTGTCAAAAAAACACAATAACACCGACCTTACCTTGGCATTACCTTTGCCGATTTGAAAAAAAAAAAGCGACCATTGACAATACGTCAGTGTTATGTCAAAGATGGCTATTAATGTCAAAATATTTTGAAAATACGCTCTCTGCGCCCCGGGGGCGTGCTTTGACAAGCCGACTTTAAACTTTGAAATATTATTGGATATTGGCTTTAAAGGTTTTTTTTTTATCTTGGGTTTTGCGTGAATTTGTGCAAAATAATTTGGGTACGATCTTTGGGTGTGATGCTGATTTGGTATTATTGTTGTTGTTAGATTGTTGGTTTTGGTATGTAATCCGCTACTTTTTGACATAAGTTAAATATGTGAAGATCTATCCTACCTCTTTCTATTTATTAGTCTGTTTTGCTTATGCCACTTACACAAACAACTCGAGCAATTAGTCAGTGATCACCGCTCACTAACTGCGCGAGCTGTCGACTGCTTTGACGCGTCACGTGCGCCTTCCGCTCGCTTTTTGTTTTGTTGACCGCTCGAGGCAGTCGAAATGCTTCAAGCAGTCCGAGTGCAGGTGGCCATAGTGGTCCATAGTTTAGCTTGCAGTTGTAGCTTAAAGCAGTCAATACTGACTGGGTAGTTCAAGCAATCCATGTAGGTGCGGCTTAAATACTCAGGACATTACCTTCAAAACACCCTTATTAAGATTGTTAGCAACGCACTAAGTCGAGGTCCGAACCCCGCAGTGGGTGCCCTTACTGGATGTTGCTGACGTAGTTAGTTTTTCCTATTGCTCTGGCTGGAGGCCTTAAGGTCCTCGCCAAAAGTCCGGTGAAGCAGTCAAAGCCTGCGCTCAGGCTAACCGCAAACTACTATCTACCAAAAAAAAAAAAACAAACTACATACTCAGTCTAATCTTACACAATAACAAACGGTAATATGTTACATAACAATAACTATAAAAACATACACAAAACACAGTTAATTTAAATAATAGAAACATTTAAGTTAAAAACATAATGGCCGAAATATTTTGTTGTAATTTAAATAATTCGAATAAAAGCATTTGTAAGATAATCGCTTTATAAAAAACAACTACCGTTGTCTATGATAGGACCAATAAATTTCATGTTTAGGGTCGACACATGTTTAAAATAATTTACGTAATAGAAAAATGCAAATCAGTATTTTTATCAATTTATTTTTATTGTTAATAAATAAATAATAATAATAAATGCGGACAACATCACATACATTTTTCTGAACCCAAAGTAAGTTGCTAAAGCACTTGTGTTATGGAATTCAGAAACAACGAAGGTACCACAAACACCCAGACCTGAGACAATGTAGAAATGTGATTTTCTACATTGACCCGTCCGGGGATCGAACCCGGGACCTCAGAGCTAGCGACACCTTGAAACCGGTGCGTACGCCACTCGACCACTGAGGTCGTCAGTGTTAAAATATTAAGGTTTAAATGACAATGTTAAAATCTATAAAAATTACAGAATTGCTTAATTGTTTTTCAGGAGTATTTTACACACTAAAAGAATAACTATATAAGTTTTTAACTGAAAAATATATGAACTAACATAAGAGTTAGTGGTCGCTTTTGTAACATTTAAGTATTGAAATATAATCTCACATAAACTACTGCCGAACATGCAAGGTCAAACAATTTTGTTATCAAGTATTTTTAAGTTATAATTATTTATTTACTTACAAAAATAGTAGCTATCCGTCTTTTTCTTGTTTAAACTACAACTTCAAAAATATTTAATCATATTATTTAAACTCTGATAAACCGATTAATAAAATTTACTTCAAAGGTTATACGCAACAGCCCTAAAATCGTTTGAAAACCGAACAATTTTCTATTATTAATACCTAACCGGATGTTTTAAAGTATTATGGCTACAAAAAACGCAACTTCCGCTCTTGAAACTATGTGACACGAATATAAATGGAGGAATTAAAATTAATCGTCTGGATTTCCAACCCCGATCTGTGCTAATGTGGTTTAAAAAAAATAAACCCTTTATCTATGGATGCAGGAGCGCGCGAAACTTAATGTCAGCGTGACATTTGAACAAAATGGCGAATAATGTCAATTAAATTGTGATTTTTACTATGTTTTAATTTATTCTGGGCACATTTGGTTGTAAATGCGTTTAATGATACAGATTGTTCTTAATCTGCAAAATCTAATACAACGCACTCCTCAGAATACTTTTTTATTTAAAGTTATTATTATATCTTTCTCAAGTCTATGGGAAAATATAGTTTTTTTATGACATCACTTAACGATAAAGGACAACATTACTATTAAACCTTTGAATATGTATTAAATAAAATCCACAATTCTTAATTAATAAAATAAAAATTATTTAAAAGTTTATAAGCACATACAAAGAAAAATCTTGAATCTTAACCTGGTAGTCTTTACAAATAAGCAAACTTAAGAACAAGCCAAACAACTTGTCAGCATATAAAATACAAAATAAATATCTCTATACTACTAATTAACTAGTAACAATGCGAGTTGCGCCCGCGCTGCAAGCGCTACGTGACTGATTGGCGAGCGCCAGTATTAGCGATGTGTGAGGTCCAATAGCGCCGCGTTCCATGTTCGAAAATATTCAAATAATTCCAATTTATTGGCCGTTATGTAGATTAAAAATAAGTGAGGATAACGTCAACATATTATGTAGGTACTGTTCTTCAAGATTGGAGAAAAAAGGTTCGTTGTAAATTGTTCTCACGTTTGACGATGTTTAAAATATGATTTTGAATACTTTATTTTAAGTTTTCAATGATAAATGTAAATAGACATACCAGTAATTAGTCCTATTTTAGTATTTGTATGTGTAGGTACTTAGATAATTAATTAAAAATATCAAATACCTAGACATTTAGTTTTTGATGTTGGTGTTTGTTAGGCTATGCCTACCGAAAACAAAGCTCCGGAGAAATGATCTATTAAATTATTTTTGAAGTTATAGTAACCATGATAATTATTATTAAATATGTAATATGATTTATGGAAAACATCTTAAGCAATATTGATTCTGTTATCACTTCCTAAATTTAACGCCATTACAAAACAACAACGAAAATCAAGAATAGTGTCCAGATTATAATACCCTTAAAATACTCCAACTGCAGCCAATAAAAAACTCCCATTCTTCCAAAACACTAAACTAGCAACATCGATAAAAGAAACAAAATCATTCGAAATTCAAAATTCAAAAACGCCGTTTTACCCTAGATGTTTATCAAGGCACCTAATGGGCCATTGTTATGGTAGGATTCCAACGGTTTTTATAAACAAATTTTAATTATGGCAATTTTTACTGGATGCCCATAGATACTGGCGGGCATTTGATAGTTTTGTCTTCTAAGTTTAAATGTTTGTTTAAATGATATGGCAGAGTAGGACATTTTTCAATGCCTCGCCTGAGACGACGGACAATAAAAAGTAAGGTCTCTGTAACTCATTTCTAAATGGGCGACTACTTAGGATTTTTGGTCGCGTTGAACGTCTTGGGTTTTATTTTTAGTAGGTATTGACAAATCCCACTGCTGGGCACAGGCCTCTTCTTATATAGAGAAGGGTCGAGCATTGATCATCACGCTTGCTGACTTCCGGATAAGTGATTTTGAAATCCATCTCTTTAGTTTTTCTCTTGTGTTTAGTTTCCAGCACTCCGGTAAATTGTATCTTACAATAATCATTAAAGTATGTACATTATATTACTTTGAAAAAGTCACATTGGTACATACTATCACTCGAACCTGCAACCTTATACCATCCATGCATTGAACCGTTAGACGACAAAAATATCTTAAAACATATTAAAAAATAACGAAATAATAAAACTAATACGTGTGTCCACAATCGCATGCAATCAGCAAATAAGCCAGCAACTTATTTATCACGTCACTTCACATTTGAAATAAGAACGTAAGTTCGGCTCACTTCGGATACGCTCGGGTTGTTCTTAATTCTTATTTTAAATTTCGGATGCTATATTGCACGAATACTGGTGGTATGGAGATGCGGATATGAAATTGTAATTTTAAGTCAAAATGTTTAGAATAAGATTATTTTGATCTAAGAATCTTTAAAACGGGCAATTTTTTTGGTGTAGTGCATTAGCCGTCTCTGTAGCCACTTAATTCATCGGCAGATATAAAAATATCTATTCGTATAAAATTTCATATAAGTTACTAAGTTAGATTATACATAATGATATCTAAAAGGTCTTATGTAAGAGAGTAAGAGAAAAACACTCAATTTTCGGTGCTAATCATCTTCCTCCAACCAAGTAAGTTCTTCAAGTTATTTTCTACATAACAGCCTACACCTAGTCAACAACATAAGCGTTAAGTTGAATCAAGGTACGTAAGTATATAACATTCACCACAGTTCATTAACCAACGGAAAACCAGTTTAAACAAAAAAGTTAAAAAAAGAACAAACGCATAAAACGACTCCATTTCTTACAAACAAACCAATCTCTAATTTCAAAATACGGTAGGACATTAAATATCAGGACCTCTCATTGGTCCGTTTAAAAAAGGAACACCGTTTTTTTTTAACGCAACGACATTAAATTACTCTGCCAACGGATTCTTTATATCACGCGGTCTTTTTTAAAATGCATTTACTTAATTGAGTTTTTTTCTCTACCTTTTTCTGAGATAACAATTTTATTTTTGGGTGCACGGCCTTTTGAGCTTTAAATATTCGATTCTTATTTCGTGAATTATGTTATTTATTTTGATGGCTATCTTTTAATTCTTAAATACATGAAGGTAAAATTCCTGCTAATTCTATTTTCTTATTAAGTTGTTATTTTATGTGAGACTTTTAAATAGGTATATTTTTAAACGTTTTTAACATTATAATTGGATATAGATTTAACTATCAGCCAATGTAGTGTCCTATGTTTTCTCTTTCTAATCAATAAAGATATAACTATGTAAAGATTTAAAATGAAAAAAAGCCAGGTCAAGAATACCCTAAAACGAAGAGCATGTATGAAGGGAATAATGAAAGTGGACGAAGCGAAACAAGTGTGTAAGGATCGTAGCAAGTGGAATAAGTAGTCTCTGCCTACCCCTACAAGGGAAGGAGGCGTGATTATATGTATGGATGTAGATTTGAAATAAGACTAAGTTGATGCTTAGTAGCCATTTTTTTTCAACCTGAAATAGTTTGAAACAGGTGCTTTTTACGCACCGGTCTTACCATTTACTTAGAATATAAGTTGCCTTGTAAATTAAGTTCTCTTATAGTAGTTTTTGAAGTCTATAAGGAAGCAATTTAGCAAGTTTAAATAATCATAAAATAAATAAATATGCGGACAACATCACATACATTGCCCTGAACCCAAAGTAAGCAGCTGTTAAGCACTTGTGTTATGGAATTCAGAAACAACGAAGGCACCACAACCATCCAGATCCGAGGCAATGTAGAAAAGTGAGTTTCTACATTGACCCGTCCGGGGATCGAACCCGGGACCTCAGAGTTAGCGACACCTTGAAAACCGGTGCGTACGCCACTCGACCACGGAGGTCGTCAAATCAAAATCACTATTCAACCTTAAAACTCTTTAAAATTAGTTTTCATTATCAAAAATACATTTCACATCTTATTTACTCCAAAAAACTCACTACGAACATCCAAAATGGAATCGCGAAGACAAACATTAATTTCAAAAATGGCTGCCATGTAATATTAACACGTAGAGCTTCAGAATAACTAAAAAAGTTGATGATATACAAAATAGACCCAAAAGTATATCTTAAAGACGATTAGTTGCGGTCCACGGTTTTATAGAAATCCCACGATCGTCTGAATATACATTAAAATACGGGTTCTGTAGGTAAAAGTAAAAGAAATTGTATTTAGATAATATTAGTTTTCAAGTTCCGACGCCAAAAGAGGAGTGGTATAATGTTGACGCGTAGATTTCGTTTGTGGCATCGTAGCTCCTAAACGAATAGGCCGATTTTGATACTAGTTTTTGCTTGAAAGCTGACGTGATCGAGATAGTTTTTAGCTAATTTAAGAGTTTTATACCGCGGGTTCCAAGTTCCTCGGTGGTAGGTTTTCACTGTAGATCCTGACTTGCAGGAGATGCAAACATGTAAAAAAAAAAATTTTTTTCATTTGTCTTTATTTAAATAAACTAGCTAACTACTTCCATATAGTCACACCAGCTAGTCACGCCAGCCAATCTTCTACACCTTGAATCAAAAACTGATAGTGGTGTGAAAGAATTTTTTTTATTCATTTTCTCGATAGTTTAACCGACATAAAGTAAAGAGATAGGTTCTAATGTGGAAGGCGTATATTCTTTTGCAGGTTACTAGGTTCTATTCTAAATACTATTTTCCTTTAAGTCCGCATGAGATATATTTTAGTGCACCAATACAATATCAGTGTATGAACACAGTTGCACTCTATTCCTTTACTCTCATAGTCCGATGGGAAGGACACGACCGGAGAGAGATCAGAGACAAGACCTAGGCCTCGATTCAGCTATTTTAAATGCATGTCAGTGGTCGTTCAGTGTACTAGTCATTGTGCCTAATTTTCGTATTCAGATAAGCCTACAATAAAATCTCATTGAACTCTCGAAGAGAATGATCGTGATGACCAATTAATTATCGTAATGACAGTTAGCAGAATGCCAATAATCGTAAAAATGATCAAATGATAAGTTCATTCAGTCAATTCAAGCAACTCTTAAATAGCTGAATCGAGGCCCTGGGTTTACATGCCTTCCGAGACCTGGAATTAGTATTTTTTCTATTGCCACCCATCCATAGGCGAACCTTCGCAAGCACTGCTTAACTTTTAAGTGTAATGTAAACCTTCTCTACAGTTTTAAAATATAAGTACCTACCGTAAAGTCTTAAGGATCTGTAGGGTTGTTCAGATCCTAATACTAATACATAACCTTTTTATATACCAGTCGGTTAAAACTTGTTAAATAATATACCGCCAAGGGACCCCAATAACGTGGAGGGTCAATAAATAAAATCATTACACAGTGTGTCTGTACGTGTGTGTGCGTGATCTCGGAAACTAAATTATCACATTTGTTAGCTCTCGAATTTTTTGTACAGGGTGTTTGGATAATGTTTTTAATTTATTGGGTTTTGATATTTTTTGGATTAATGTTCACCAAGTCTCTCAAGGGAAAATAGTGTTAAAAATTTCCAATTCTACCTTGGTAGACTAGAGTATAATCGAGGGTTATACATGGAGGGATGTATGGACGAATGTTTGTTACTTTATCACGACAAAACGGCTGAACGGTTACACATAGTTAGTTTATTAATTAAAAATTAACACAGGCTTATAAACACGCGGGTGAAACCGCGATGCGCAGCTAGTCATTAATATTTACAGCTTCGATGTCGTTTAAACTACACCCGTACACTTTTTTGTACATACATAAGTAAACCAGTAGAAATATGCATTTAAATATGACATTAGCAGAAACATTCAATTTACACTACCATAAATCATTGACACAAAAAGTAAATTACATTTCAAAACACAACACGCTGTATATAAAAACAATAATCACCAAAGCACACCGCCCATGCACTCTGATATAATAAAAAAAACATTCGCCGTCCCTTTCTAACTCGCACTAATAGCTATACTCGTCTCTTTTCCACCCAAAATAGTGAAGAAATTAATAATTACTAACCAGTTTTAGTTGATCTCTGGTTTTGAATTATTTGTATGGATATAAGGGTCATGTCATGTTGGGTATCTTTCTATTTTCTAGCAGCTTATGGTATACATATAATTTACTTGGGCTCGGTAAAATAATAATTATCTGGACTCATTTTGGCCTTTTTTTGGTTTTGAAATTATGTGTAGGGTGACTGTGGGTTAGGAAAAACTGGAATAAGGACTGATTAGAATATTAAATGGGTAAACTATTTAATATTATTACAATAAGGTGGTGATTATTATTAATAATGTCTGAATTTGTTATTATAGTGTAAGATTCTAAGAATAATTAATAATTAATATTTTTTTGCGCAAGTTTTGTTCGCCTTATTATTTGCCACTTTTATTCAAAGTTATGCCCTGAAATAGGCATCAGATGAGGTCCTTATATAAGATATACACTATTACTTAAGCTAATTAATACAACTTTTACCTAATAAAAATAGGTATGTCGATTTTTAGGGTTCCGTACCCAAAGGGTAAAACGGGACCCTATTACTAAGACTCCGCTGTCTGTCTGTCCGTCTGTCTGTCTCCAGGCTGTATCTCATAAACCGTGATAGCTAGAAAGCTGAAATTTTCACAAATGATGTATTTCCGTTGCCGCTATAACAACAAATACTAAAAACCTCATAAAATGAATATTTAAGGGGGGCTCTAATACGACGGTGGTACGGAACCCTTTGTGCGCGAGTCCGACTCGCACTTGGCCAGTTTTTTTACAACTTACAACAAGTACTGCTACGACGCCCGTCGACTTTTCCCTGGATTTTTCAAAAGCGGCTCAAGTATAAGATAGAGCTTTTCTTGTTGTTTCTTTCTCCTCTTATTGATATTTTTTTCCATTTTATGTTATAAATTAAAACAATATTGCAGTATCTATATCTTACATTTTTAATTATCATGTTCCTAATTCTTTCTAATTCAGGCCCTTAAACTTTCATGGTCACCACACCGCTGCACCGCCAGATACGTCAGCCATTTTGAATTTTTTCCCTCCAAAAAATAATGGCGGCCACAATCTGTAGCCGCGGGATGACTTCATATAATCTATGGTCTACCCGATGACTCTATATTATCTATGCTTTTTTATTTTTTTCTAACATAAAATTATTAGGTAATATATTTTTTTCTTGTGGGAATGAAAGAATAAGTTGGAATGTTTTGGTTGTCATCGTGTAAAAGAATATATAAATGTTTATATTTTATTTATTGCTTATTTCGGCCATTAATAATAAGTGACAAAGTAATATTGTCCGGCTGTTTGTCATAATTACCTACAGGTAAAATTCTTTATCGATTTTGCTTAAACTTGAGATTAAAAGACCCTTCTAGATTACAACTCGTTTATTATATCTTAGTAGGTAATTATGTACCTACACTTCTGTATATGAGATTGGTTTTTTACCCACATAAGGCAAAAATCGCAAAAAAGACTGCTAGGTACGCTAGAGGTCTTGGGTTCGATTCCCAAGTCGACCCAGGTGTTATTGGGTTTTTCTATGAAATTCTCAGTAGCAGGTCGGGGTTTGGATTTTTGCCCGGTTAGTGGCAGTAGGCTCGCCCCCTATGGGACATGGGACCTAAAACATACCGGCGAACTGTGGGTGTACATTGGTACACCTCTGCCTAACCCTTCGGGGATACAGGCGTGATGTTATGTTAAGGCAAAAATATCTAAAATTCTACGGTAAGAAGCTGATTTACTTTACGGCTGGGTGTTTCATCTTCAAATGCAATAAGAAACAAGAACATAACAATCTTTATAATGTGAAATGAGTTATTTTCTTCAAGATAATCAATGAAATATTAAAGAGTTGTGGATGCCACCGACCCAGCTGTTTCCTTAGGATCATTGGCTATCGGCTAAGTTTAAAAATCAAGCGATGATCATTGGATACATAAAATATTGAAAAAGGAATCGTGTATTTTTGACGGCCTGTTGGTCTAGTGGTTAGTGACCCTGACTGCTGAACCGGAGGTCGAGGGTTCCATTCCAACCCAGGACAAACCTTTCTGTGATGAGCATGGTCATTTCTTGTGTCTGGGTGTAAATCATCTTTAATTTGTATGTATGTGTTTAGAAATATATCAGTATGTTTATCAGTTGTCTATTTACTGTAGTACAGGTTCTGCCTAGTTCGGGATTAGATGACCGTGTGTGAGTTGTCCCAGGATATTATATTTTGACTAGCTGATCCCCGCGACTTCGTCCGCGTCGATTTCTGTTATTATGACCGCGATTAAGAAGTTAAAAAAAAAAGTATTTCTGCGTAAATGATAATTTTAGTTAATATTATGTTGATAAAACTCTGTAGCAAATAATTGGCAATAATGCATTAATTTCGACCAAATGATTACCTTAAAAAAGGTTATAGTGAGTCAACCTTAAAAGATAGACATATACTGTCGCAGACATTTTTTTAGATCATTTAAAGAGGAACAATTCTTTCATACATATATTTTGGGTAACTCGAACCGTTTACGCAGCGCACGCAACGGAAGCTTTTAAGTATGAATATTTTTCCCCGTTTTTGTGACATTTTTCACTGCTGCTTAGCTCCTATTGGTCGCAGCGTAATGTTATATATCCTAAAGCCTTCCTCGATAAATGGACTATCTAACACAAAAAGATTTTTTCAATTCTAACCAGTAGTTCCTGAGATCAGCGCGTTCAACCAAACAAACAAACAAACAAACTCTTCAGCTTTATAATATTAGTATAGATTGAAGGATAATAGCGAATCAAGGAATAAATTCAAAGGTACTTTAGTATCTCGTCACTATCGCAATAGTTAAGTAAAACTACGGCCGCTAAGAGAATGCGTTCCTAACAGGTCCTGGTCAGCAGGAAGATATAAGTTATAACTTTAATGTAGCGAAGAATTTCCTACAAATATTTCTATAACTTATTTTTCCTTTAAACAAATAATAAGATGCAAAACTATATCATTATGCCAATTACAATGAATAATATAACACGGTTTTTATTTCCCCGTAAAAACAAACTGACACTCAATACAAACTGACATGTGTCAGGAACGCATTCTCTCAGCGGACTTACTATAGTGTTTACCTTTACCTTCTAAACTCAATGAATCGATAACTAATAACAATAATTAATAAGACAAGTTCATGACAAACATATTAATTTAATAGATTCTAGACACCATTGTTCTTACTAATAAAGAACCAACAAAGAACGAGGTGCGAACAAGCTTTGAATCATAGACAATGCCTAATTAAGTAAGACCTTAGACATTGACATTTATCGTAGAGTTTTCACACACGTATTGTCTCTGGTTAGCTGTCAATAAACACTAGATTATAGAGGCGATAATAGCTTTACTAGGAGGTTAATTATTTAGTTTATTATTTAAACGTTATTGTATTGTATTGTTTTGTTAATCATGTTTGCAACAGTCACAAAAGTAGTATTATAATAATACTACTTTTGTGACTGTTGCAAACATGATTATAAAAATAATAATTATTTTTATTTATCTATTTACAGTAGGTAGGTACTTTATAATAAATAAAATAATTACATGGGTACATATATTTTAATTCAAAAAATGTGCTGATTATATGAAATTACTTGGTAAAGATTTATATTTACAAGAAAATTGTACAAGTTTATTAAAGTCTAGCATCCATTTATTTACCGATATAAATGTAGTATATTATATTAAACCTTAAATACTTCAAAGTAAATAAAACAAACCGCCCAAACATCAACCGAAATTAATTTATCAAAAATAATTACACAAAAAAATGGCTGACACACAAAAAGTGCAATAATTTACCAAAAAAAAATAGGCCTTTTATAGTATTTTGTCACTTAGCGACCACCCAAGTTCTAAGGTACCGCTGTAACCTTGTCCGTGTGATATATTTGAGTCACAGGTAGTTTGACATAAAGAACGCCGCGACAAAGTCACCGCGCGCGATAAATTTGATTCTTTTGTTGTAAACCTGTCAAAATATTTGAATCGGTCAATTGTGGGAGGTATGTTGTTGTAATGGGTAGTTTTTAGTTTTTCTGGTTGGGAAAGTCGGGGGTTTTGTTATAGATGGTTACACTTAATTGTTTATGATTAGTTCTTGAAGGAACTTGCGAATATTATTGCCATATTTACGCTTTATAACTGGCTAATTTTTAGAAGTCTTCTTTTGTCTTTTTCCATGCTATGTTGTGGTCGGCTTCCAGTCTCACCGGATTCAGTTGAATACCGTATGTTACAGAGCGACTGCCTATCTGACCTCCACAACACATTTTATTGTCCAATGCAGTAAAGAGGTAGGATTGGTTGTCAGATTTATAATGATTAGGAAAATAAATCTATTTCCATTTAATTAAATGCCTATTTTGCTTGCTTTGTTATTTAACATAACATAACATCACGCCTGTATCCCCGAAGGGTTAGGCAGAGGTGTACCAATGTACACCCACAGTTCGCCGGTATGTTTAGGTCCCATGTAATAGGGGGCGAGCCTATTGCTACTAACCGGGCACAAATCCAAACTCCGACCTGCTACTGAGAATTTCATAGAAAACTTGGGAATCGAACCCAAGACCTCTAGCGTAGCAGTCCCGCTTAGAACCACTAGGCCAACGAGGCAGTTTGTTATTTGAGTCTTAGAATATAATGCCTAATATTTTCTATCTATGGTCATAGGAAAATGGTTCAAAAACATTAAAATTTAGTGATTAATGCTCGCTCCGTATGAGAGGCCAGCAGTGGGACTGTTACAGCCAGTTACAGGACATTGCCTATTATTATAAGTATTTTATTCGCATGACCACTACTTAAGACCACTAATATGAATGATTTCTGTTTGTACGATTGTCAGATGACCACAGAAAGACATCTGTCGTTCGACAGCCGCAAATAATTGGATGTTTGACCGTTACTCTACTTTGAGTAACAAGTAAAATAATCAGGTGATTTTTAGAGATCTTTGCATTTATTTTTGGTAAACTAATCTTTTTATTAGTTTTTATTCCGTGTCTTAGATTAAAATGAAGTTGCACTTACTTATACTTCATTTCATCTCATCTCCCGAGCCTTTTCCCAACTATGTTGGGGTCGGCTACCAGTCTTACGGGATTCAGCTAAATACCATATTTTACACGGAGCGATTGCCTATCTGACCTCCACAACCCATTTTACTAGGAAACAGTATCCCATAGTAAGACTGGTTGTCAGAATTGACTTAAAGACTGCAAAAGATCTATGTATGACAGCCGGGACCTACTGTTTAACGTGCTTTCCGAAACACAGAGGGGTCTCGGTATGTTATAAATGGTCACCCATCCACGGATCAACCGCGGCGAGCGCGGCTTAACCTGTATTATCGGTCAAACCGTACGGCTTACACTTAGCCACGATTATCTTAGTTATACCTTTATACCTAAGCCTCTTTAAGAACTTAGTAAGGATTGCTTATAATTTAGTTAATTTCTAAGCCTTTGATGACGATTAGATTAAAATGTAAATAAATCCTACCTATGTATAGAGAAGCATTTATTTATTTATTTATTTATTTATTTATTTCGCAAGCATTTATTTTTTATTAACCATAGATAATTATGCCGTCGCCAAAGATAAAAGTGAATATGAAATTAAACCCATACAGCCAATCATGTCTGTAAACGCTACTTAAAATAAAAACTTGCGTGGTTTAATATTACAAGAGATAAAGTAATCTTATATTTTTTTTAATAATATTCCGGGACAACTCACACACGGTTATCTGATCCCAAGCTAAGCAGAGCTTGTGTATGTATGGTAACCAGACAACTGATAAACATACTTATATATTTCTAAATACATACATATTATAGATAAATTACACCCAGACAGAACAAATGATCGTGCTCATCACACAAACATTTGTCCTGGGTGGGAATCGAACCCATGACCTCCGGTATAGCAGTCAGGGTCACCAACCACTAGACCAACAGGCCCGTCAAATATTATTAATCTAATAGCCAATAGATTCCTATTATTTGCATAAACATGATTTAAACATGCGACTGTAAAAATGGTAAAATACCAACTAGCACTGCGCTCGGTGCTGCGGGCGAGCATCCCCGCTGGCGACAAACATTTGTGCGTGCGACAAATGTTTGTTCCAAATCGTAGTATTTTCGTATATGAAACTGATAGATACACAATATTAAATAATAATTAGCGGGAAAATGTGTTGTGGAGGTCAGATAGGCAGTCGCTCTGAAAAATACGGTATTCAGCTGAATCCGGTGAGACTCCCCCAACATTGCTTAGAAAAAGTCG
Organism: Autographa pulchrina; assembly: GCA_905475315.1. NCBI lineage: Eukaryota > Metazoa > Arthropoda > Insecta > Lepidoptera > Noctuidae > Autographa > Autographa pulchrina. Next base: position 5,638,579 of record FR997789.1, on the reverse strand, counting down.
CCAAAAAGTTTGATACGGAACCATTGACCCATAAAAATTCTGACCACAGTAAGTTTACAAAATAAATAAAATAACAAACAAATGTCCTTTCACCCCATCTGCTGACCACATCAAAATAACATGTTTTTATAATACCTACTTGCATTGTTATAAAATAAACAGAGATCTGGTCAATGAATGGACACAGGATGTAAATTGAAGCACTGGTATTATTTCAAACAGCCCCAAAAATACGCAATTTGTGGTCAGACAACCTCCTTCGAATTTTGAAAGTAGCGGCCATTACTTGACCCAATTATTCAATAAATTAAAAGTAAATTTTCTTTGATCTTGTAATTTTATTAATTGCTTACGTCGCGGTGTTTTTGATGCCATTTAAGTAAATTTTAGTTGTCAGTCGGTTTTAATGTGATAAGTGCATTTTCTCTGTGTAAAATAAGTTATAAAGAACACTTTTTCTATGTTTGTGTGTTGACCTTAAAATGTATACAGTTAATTGGCCTTATTAGGTATATAAAAAGAATGCCTACACGAACTTTAATTTTAATATTATCTACTAGAACAGCGAATTGCCGAAATGAAATTAGATTAGCGAAATGGTTGGTTGATTAATTTACAACAATTAATAATTTAGCCCACCAATACGGTGTTTGAGTGTGTATATGATTTTCCGAGTATATTGTGTTGTGACATTTATTGACACTAGGTATAAGGTACCCAATCAAAGAAAGTGTCATGTTCGTGTGCACTTTCAAGAAATTAGTGTCAAAATTTATGTCATAGTGCATGTAGCTTAAGAATATTTTACCGCGTCGAACCACTGAAGTACTTACCTATAATGCGTTGTAAATCGTAGTCTTTAGAATGACTAAGAAATCATAATTACAAGACGGTAATAATATTTATTGTGCTTACCTTACAAATGAAATAAATCTTTCAACGTTTACTATGATTTATAATCTAGGTATTTGTTCGTTTTGTTTGAATAAACACCGTGTTAACAGCAATGATTAATATGTTACATTGATTGCTTTAAATGAAAGGATTGTCTAGCCTTTGTGTATAGTGAATTGTTTTCCATTTTATTTATGAACATGTAATTTTATTGTTTTATTTATCATTTTATAATAAATAAAACAATAAAATTACAATTACATAAATAAAACATAAAACATTATAGAGTTTATTTTAAATATTTATCAAAATTCCAATTGACTTTTCACTATGTTTCTGTTTAGACTGTTTTATTATAGCTAAGGAAATGTAAAAAAAAATATAAACGTATTTATCTAAGAAACCGAAACTTTACACAAAACAAATAATTTTATTATTAAAAAATGAATTCATCAAACTCGGAGCAAGCAGCGCCATCTCATATCTAAAAGCTAAATAAAAGTCCTGCTGCCACCTTGTGTCGAGTAGCAGAACTTTCATCTTCATCAAGTACGTATTTGATACAAGGCAAATACGATAGATGGCGTTATCATAACTATTTAACAACGCCATCTGTATTTTAATACCCCAAATTTTAAATGTCTATTTTCTAATAATTATGATGTTAATAACTTCATTTTAATGTGAGATTTAATGTAGTCTAGTCCTTTCTTCAATCGAGTAAAAAATATGTTTATTTCTTGAGTAAGACCAACTATAATAAAATAATAATAATATTCCGGGACTACTCACACAAGGTTATCTGATCCCAAGCTAAGCAGAGCTTGTTATTGTAACCAGGCAACTGATAAACATACTTATATATTTCTAAATACATACATATTATAGATAAATTACACCCAGACAACCAGAACAAATGATCGTGCTCATCACACAAACATTTGTCCTGGGTGGGAATCGAACCATATAGCAGTCATAATGAAAAAGTCATAATGAAAATGTGGTTTTCAAATCTCTTCATAGTCAATTGTAATTAATTTGTTTTTTACTTCGTTTTCTAATTTAATTTTTTTTTTTGTTAACTAACATTTTATTAATTTGTTAACAGTTTTTTTATTTCGATCTAAAATAAGATTAATATGACTTGGGAAATAAAACAACAAAAATAACATAAAATATATATATTTCTTAAGTTCTAAATACATAATTATATGATAATAAGCTACATTAAGGATGTGTTTCGTCGTGGAAATATAAACGAGAGGCTAACTAGCGAAAAACACAATTACATTAGCAAAGGAACATGTATTTTATATCGTAGAAAATAAAGTATACAATTCAGTGTCGATAGAATTAGGAAGAAAATTTAATGAATTGTGTTGTCCGTTAGTTAATAAAAATCTCAATATAAACACATTTATCTATAAATATAAGCTATTTACTATTAAGAAATTATTTTTCCTCACAAAAGATAAATTAATTATTTATTCCAGCAAAATTCATTTTACCCCTAGTTCAAACGTATAGTTTTCGCCAAATAATCCGCTAGGTTCGCTAGTGTGTCATGATGTCTATCTGTCAATTTCCACCAATGAGAGACAAGCTACTGAATTGTGATTGATCAAAAAGAAAGACATGAAGCGATACTAGCTCCCTCTAGCGGATATCCTTTCTTTAAACTCCTAATTAAAGTTTAGTCTCATACTATTTCTTTCACTCGAAATTATAAAGTTCAATTAAATGAGAAATTGCGCTTATTTGGTGGTAAATAGTACCTAAGTATGTTTATTGCATCTTTGCATGAGAAAAAATATTTTAGAAATAGTATATTATTTTATTAATTATTAACTAATACACCTCGCCACGTCGACATCTTTTATTTAGGGACAACATACCCTTTTAGGCAAGAAATAAGACTTACCCATTTCAGAATCATTTTCATACAAAACCCATTTATTATATTTGGAACATTTGTGTGTGAAAAAATGTATCTTTCTTATTTTATGTTTTTAATATTTTGAATCGAACCCAAAACACAGTATACCTTTAACATTTGCGACACTGCGCTATTGGTCATTAAAAGTTATTTTTTCTACAATATACAAATGGTGCTTTTTACATTCATACTAAAAATGTGAGTTGAAATCAAGAGTTAATTCTAACCATAACATAACATACCATCACGCCTGTATCCCCGAAGGGTTAGGCAGAGGTGTACCAATGTACACCCACAGTTCGCCGGTATGTTTAGGTCCCATGTAATAGGGGGCGAGCCTATTGCCACTAACCGGGCACAAATCCAAACTCCGACCTACTACTGAGAATTTCATAGAAAAACCCAATAACACCTTGGTCGACTTGGGAATCGAACCCAAGACCTCTAGCGTAGCAGTCGCGCTTAGCGCCACTAGGCCAACGAGGCAGTCTTCTTCTTCTAACCATAGACTAGGTAAAAAGATAGACAGAGCCACAATGAAGTAGAAAAAAGAAATACATATTCATAAAGGAAGACGATTATTATTTAAGCTAATTTTCATTCCTTTTCAATAGCGTAGATGACTGGTTATGAAAAGTCAAAATCAATTTAGTCCACCATTTAGATAATCAAAATAATAGACACGTATTTTTTCTTTAATCAAATCAATTACAAAATACGAAGATAAACCGCTTTAAAGTTCAAGAGTGGGGGCTTGTGACGTCACGGCTTGGTATAATGTTTGCTTAGACGTGACGTCACGCAAGATTTGTACTCGCTGTATCTTCATATTTTTTTGTTTACAAAACAAACGAAAAAATTACGTGTCTTATATTTTTGAGGGACATAAAAATAAAAATTAGTCATCATCCCTATTTCGGCCTCTTAATTTTTTGATGTGTAACCCAGTAACATGTGTTGTGGAGGTCAGATAGGCAGTCGCTCTGTAAAATACGGTATTCAGCTGTCGGTAAGACTGGGAGCCGACCACAACATAGTTGAGAAAAGGCTAGGCAAAAGAATTATGGTCATTTTAAAAGAAATTTTCAATTTATAACATTAGCGTAAAAAACAGAAATAATTATTGTTTCTGTGAGCTGAAATACATATTTTCCTATTTAATATATAACTATAAAACCTGCTTAACTATGGTCCGGCTGCTGAGAGAATGCGTTTCTGACACATGTCAGTTGGTCTTGATTTTTATGGGGAAAAAACCGTGTTATATTATTCATTGTAAACTGACATAATTAATACATAGTTTTGATTGATATTACTTGTTTATAGAAAAAATAAGTGATAGTAATTTATGATAAGTAAATTCTTCACCACATTAAAGTTATAATAAATAATAAAATAATATAATAAATGCGGACAACATCACTTACATTGCTCTGAACCAAAGTAAGTGGCTAAAGCACTTGTGTTATGGAATTCAGAAACAACGAAGGTACCACAAACACCCAGACCCGAGGCAATGTAGAAAAGTTAGTTTCTACATTGACCCGTCCGGGGATCGAACCCGGGACCTCAGAGCTAGCGACACCTTGAAACCGGTGCGTATGCCACTCGACCACGGAGGTCGTCAAAGTGTTATATCTTCCTGTTGACAACCACCTGTCAGGAACGCATTCCCTCAGTGGCTGGACTATACATTTTTATTTTCCTAAACCCAGTCTATCTTTTTACCGTATAAAAACCAAATAACCACCCTCTTATACCACTCAATTCACGAATATAGGAATGCTTGTTAATTTAGAATTAAAGCACTAATTAACGATTATAAGAAAGCATATTAGCTTTAATTTTATATATTTTTATCTAATTTTCTTTTATAAAATCTACTGATTTGAATGTTAAGATTTTTTTTTTGTATAGCTTGTCATATAACAGTCCATTTAAGCTTTCAAACAAATAAATTAAGTAATAAGTATGTTTGTCAAAACATTTCTCAGAAACTGGAAAACAAATTACAATTTCATTTAGTGCAAGTTTCATCAATATTGGTTTAATAGTTTTGTAGATATGATACATTCAGTGTGAACCAATTTCAGCATAAAGTCGAGAGCTTATAAATACCTTAATATTCAAATCAGTATTAAATCTCTTTACAGACAAACATAATATGCATCTTAGTAATTATATCGAAAATACAAAATATTGCACTTTTCATAAGAAATGGCTATAATTTAACTTACAAGATTTGATAAAAAACAAACACACATACAATTATACCCTTTCCAATCGTTTATTTAACTTTTGACAGATCACGCACATAAAGTTTTGTAATTATTTTTGATACAATGTACTACAGGGAATACTGTACTTTATGGACGGGCTCCGCCCACTTAGAGATGTATAATTCGTAATTAATGACCACAGACTATAAAACGGTATTGAAACAAATCGATTAAATTATCGATTATATTAATAAAACATACAATAAAATTATTGTGATTATATTTTTTATCAAATCACGTAAAAACATTTATTATTTTGCATTAAAATGCCCTAAATGGCTCTGTGTTATAAATAAATAAATTATCGATAAAATAATGAGTGTGTTAAATCGATTAAATCTTCTTCATGAATAAAATCGATCGTTAAAAGAAATCGAGTCGGTAACGGGTCAGGGTATCACTGTATGATTAAGTATTAGAGCTGTCAAAAGTTAAATAAACGATTGGAAAGGGTATAAAAATATTAATATTTACGACAGTTCTAAAATACATATATTTATCTTGACAATAATGATACGTGCAATAGCTATATTTTATTACTTTTTTTAACCCCCGACGCAAAAAGAGAGCTTTTTATTTAGCGTGTCTGTAGCATCGTAACTACTAAACCGCTGAACCGATTTCGATATTTTTTTATTTTAGGTTTGGAAGATTTTCTATCGACAATTCGAACCTGTTATAGAGTAATTTGATATAGAATAGTGTTAGGGGTGTTAAAATTCCAAATTAAAATATATGTTATTACTTTTTACTACCTTTCTTTTTCTTTTTCCGCCTTCTAACTTCACTATAATCGTACTCAACTGTCGTCCCGCTCAAATCTTGATAACCATCTGTTTTAGAACTCTCATAATTAGGAAAATTAACTCCTTCCGTCTGTTGATAGTTCTCTGTGAAGGTTTCCGAGAATTTCGTACTCAAAGTTTCGGAGCCGAAGAATTTTGTTGTATAATCTGTGGGGCGTTGGACATTTTGGTATTTCTCGTTATGTGGGTAGATTGTGTTTAGGATGTTCGTTGCTATGGCGACGGGCGTGGCGGGGTAATTCCCCTGTTGTAGCGGTCAGAACTTCAAGTCCTAGAAAAATGGTGATTAATGTATTATTTTCGTGAATAAAGTGTAAAAATAAATGGATGTCGCCTGTATTTAGATAATTTAAACACTTTTGACTTGTGCTGATTATATTTATAATTGTGAAAGAATTAAAAAAAACAGTTTAATTCAGTTCAGTTTAATTCATTACCCAATAGTACCCAATCTGACCCAGTGATTTTAAGTTGAAATGGTCACTTTTAATTATTATTCAGCATGTCTGTCTTTTCTGACCAACTCTTACGATAAAGTCTCAATTACCCCACATCTATTTGACTTTTAGCAGATTTTCCACATTGCAAACAAAATTTATAATTAAATAAATTTACTTCCTGCATTTTAAGTGACTAAGTGACCATTTCAAAAAACGTAATCATACTTTAGTATCGAATGGTCTAACAAAACGGTTAATATTACTATTATTAATTTACTTAATAATTTAATATATTACCTTAATAGCCTGCGGCAGGTCGGGGAGCTTCATGTCCCGCAGCTGTTGCGGCAGGTTCATACTCTTGACGGCCGACACCGCACGCGCCGGAGCCGCTGATATACCCGCCTTTATACAAGTGGTGATTAATAAATAAATAAATAATTATGGGCATACATTGCTCTGAACCCAAAGTAAGTAGCTAAAGCACTTGTTTTATGGAATTCAGAATCAACGAAGGTACCACAAACCCCAGACCCGAGGCAATGTAGAAAAGTGATTTTCAACATTGCCCCGTCTGGGGATCGAATCCGGGACCTCAGAGCAGCGTCCGCCACTCGACCATGGAGGTAGTCCGAACATTAATGACATATGTATGTAAATAGTAATAATATGAGAATATAGTGTAGGTATATAAGGTATGTGTAAGACATCTTGGCCGATATACCCGCCCTTATACAAGCGGTGATTATTGACATATTATAGTATCCTCTCCGAGGAGATCGGTGGACAAGGAGCTCAGGAAGGAAGAACTCAAATGGGAAGACGCTCGAAGAATCGCGCGGGACCGGCCGGCTTGGAGAAAACTTGTTGGGGCCCTCTGCACCAGCGGGGTGCCTTAGGACCACAACAACATAGTATCCTGGGACAACTCAGACACGGCAATCTGATCCCAAACTATAACTTAAGATCCCCTAATTAGCAGTCAGGGTCACTAACCACTAGACCAACAGGCCAAGGTTATAAGCAATTTGTACCGATGGAGGCCTAATAATTTTCTATGTATGAGTTTCAAAATGAGATAGTCATAGTTGTTAGAGTAAAGCTGTGATTAATGGAATTTAAAACAATAATCAATATGTGTAAAATGTGCATTGAAATAAAACTACTTTTACGGATTTTATCGCGGTTTGTATTTGAATTTTAGTTCCCGACGTTTCGACACCTTTGCAGGTATCATGGTCACGGGCAGACTGCGATACCTACAAAGTACTATGATACCTGCAAAGGTGTCGAAACGTGGGAAACTAAAATTCAAATACAAACCGCGATAAAATCCGTAAAAGTAGTTTTATTTCAATGTCTAACATTCGCGTAAACCTCAGAACTCAATATGTGTAAAATGTGATTATTCATTATTAGAACATACTTTTAAGAATCACACAAATGATAATAAATTATTTCGGTTATAATAATAATATTCCGGGACATCTCACACACGGTTATCTGATCCCAAGCTAAGCAGAGCTTGTGTTATGGTAACCAAACAACTGATAAACATACTTATATATATCTAAATACATACATATTATAGATAAATTACACCCAGACACAGAATAAATGATCGTGCTGATCACACAAAGATTTGTCCTGGGTGGGAATCGAACACACGACCTCTGGTATAGCAGTCAGGGTCACTAACCACTAGACCAACACGCTCGTCAAATTATCATGTTATCTTCATAATAATATGCACTGCATTTTGGTCTAAAAGGTATTTTACACCTGAACAAGAGCTTTAATAGTATTTTTCAGTGTATTATTATTTATAGTGTATATACTCACTTCAGCCTTCTGCATTTTGTTCTGTTCCTGCAGCCGGCAGAGGATGTCGGCCATGTTTGTCTGTAGCACCATGCCGCCCATCACCAGCTCGTCTAACACCTAGAAACATAATTATTATAATTAACAAAGAATTATTATAAAAAAGTACAATATTATTATAACTTGTGATATCCAGGAGTGTTAAAAACGTATTAAAACAATTAACGATTTATAGTAATATTATAGAACGGGGATTAGCGCGTACATGCTTAAATACCTTTAGGGCTTGACGTTTCGACCGGGTTACACAGGCCGTGGTCGCAAGCAGACTGAAAGGTCTTTCGTCAGCGAATAAGCATTGCCACGTTGTATGGCAATGCTTATTCGCTGACCTAGGTAAAAGATTTTTTTTTTGTTTTTCTTGTGTAGGCTTAGTTTTTATATACATAATTGTAAATATTTTAAGTTAATAAAAATAATTAGTTTACATAGTATTTTGATAAATAAATCTTATTATAATGTATGTTACCTGGTGTGCGGCGTCGGCGTGGAAGATCAGGTCCAACTCGCAAACGTTCTCGAAACATTTGTCTAACGTTTCTACGAACACCTAGAAAACACGATACATACAAATCTATACTTATAATAAATCTGTAAATGTGAAAATTCTGTAGATTGAAAATATCAAAAATAAATGGCGGGGGGTGTTACTAGTAACTAGACCGACACCGACCGAACCCAAACGTGTGAAAAAAAATTTTTTGTCTGTCTGTCTGTTTGTTCAGGTATCACGCAAAAACTACCGGTTCGATTACGATGAAACTTGGTATAATTATTCTTTATTATCCTGGGCACCACACTGGGTAGTTTTTATCCCGGAAAAGTATAAACAATAAAAAACAAACTTAATTTTGCGGTTAAAAACTCATTGATAAGTTTCGTCATCCACGCGAACGAAGTCGCAGGCACAGCTAGTGTATTAATAAAATTAAATGTGTCGAAAATAAAGTCTTCTAAATTATTATTGCAATATGCGATTGTCAAGGTTCGCATTACGCCGACCCCAAATATTTGGGAACAGTATGTCTATTCTGTAAATAATTTCGATATCGAGCTTCACCTGAGTGACAATAAAGCTCACTTCAAAAGTGAACCCAATTGTCCTTGATTTAGAATTCAAATACGAGAATACGTATTTGACATCTCACCGCGGATTCCGCTGTCGAGACATAAAAATAATGTTAAAGAATAGCACTACAGGGCAGGGAGATGATGATGATGTGATGCTGTGGCAAACATAAAAACACATTTTCAATCCTTTTGACACAGCAGAGTAACAATTTGCCTTATTTAGCTGGGAGCCTAGTTTTAAATTATTCATTTTAATTAGTTTACTTACTAATTATTCATGCAAGGATTTTTGGATGATAACAACACAATAAAAGGCAACAATTATAAAGATGGTAATAAATATAAGTTCCTAGCTGTGCCTCGCGGTTTCACCCGCGTAAATACATAAGTTCCGTTCCCAATGTTTTTATAGTTATTCTGTAATTTGGGCCGGAGATGTCTTCATCTTTTTTTGACTTTTTGAGACAATTTAAATTTGTCTCTCCGTAAGAACCATCCCCGTACTTCAAGGATTATAAAAAAAAAGAATTAGCGAAATCGGTTCAGCTGCTCTCGAGATTTGCGCTTAGCACATTCAGCAATTAATTTTTATTATAGACTAGCTGTGTCCCGCGGTTTCACCCGCGTGAATACCTAGGTCCCGTTCCCGGTGCCTTTGTATATAATAACAGACAAATAATTAGCAATAAATTAAAATTGCGACTATAATTTGAGATTTAAACTATCCTATCTCTCAAGTTGGATCGAACTGCACATGGTGTGCGAATTTTATTATAATCGGTTAAGTGGTTTAGGAGTCCATTGAGGACAAACATTGTGACACGAGATTTATATATATTAAGATTACCAAATTGTTTTACAGTTAATTACTGTTTCTACAATATTACTTATATGTTTCAAGCTTTATAATTTCGTAAATACGTTGGCAGCTTTATAGGAACAAAGGTAGGTCATATACTCACTTGAATAAGGTCGAGAATCCCGAGCTCACTCTCAGAGGAGTCCACACAGAACACGAAGTATAATGTGGCGTAGTGTCGGTAGATCAACTTGTAGTCTGACCCACCGATTAGGCTGGAAAAGTATATATAGTAAATTAAGAGCTATGGAAACCCATAAGTAACAAACTATAAATAGGAATATTTAAAAGAAAGTAGAGTAATTTTTCAAGGGTAGTCAAGGTTGGTTAGTTATCAAGTCAAGATAGGAAATACCAAATACAGAAAAAAAAACATTGTACGTTATTATCCACATTCTCATTTGCATTTTTAAGCCGTCTATTTCGCTTCAACGTGAACATTATGGCTCAAGAAGAATCATCACCTCCCTGCCCTGTTCCCAATTATTTAGGGTCGGCGCAATGCGTATTCAGCTTCCATTCATCTCTACTACTCGTCATTTCAGTATTCACTCCTTTCTTTCTCATATCATCTTTCACACAATCCATCCATCTCTTTTTTGGTCTTCCTCTACATGTATATACCCATCCACATTCATACTCATAACTCGTCTAGTTATGTGACTTTCATCCCTCCTCATAACATGTCCATACCACGACAAACGGTGACCTCTCATCTTTTCATTCACGGGCGCTACTTTCAAGCTTCCTCTAATATACTAATTTCTTATCCTATCCAATCTCGTTACTCTAGTCATCCATCAAAGCATTCTCATTTCAGCAACATGCAATCGTCTTTCATCCATCCCTTTCACTGCCCAGCATTCTGAACCATACATCAATACAGGTCTTATAGCCGATTTATACATTTTCCCTTTCATCTTTACAGGCATCTTCGGATCACAAATCATCCCAGTCATCTGTCGCCATTTAAACCAACCTGAGCTGATCCGATGCTTGATGTCTTGGTCGATCTCGCCTGGCTCAAGAAGAATAAGTATGTAAAATAAGTACCTTCCTCCCTCCAGAAAATTGCACACATTATCGTCCCGTTTGGAGACCAGCTGAAATGTCTCTTTTATTATCTGTTGCTGCATGTCCTCATTCTGTAAACAAGATGCATTATATTACCCTCTAGATTTTATGAGCAACTATCTATGTGAAGTATAAAAAACATGGAATTTTCACATGAATTTATAAAAGTGTTGTTAACATCATTTTATTAATGTTTTTACTTTAACAACAATTTTAGTTTGTTTATTTTATATATAATTCATGTTTTATAATACAAGTAGTTGTTTAGTTACTGTAATTGATGCACAACTGATTTATTTTGACATTTTGACAGGCCTGTTTGTCTAGTGGTTAGTGACCCTGACTGCTATACCGGAGGTCATGGGTTTGATTCCCACCCAGGACAAATCTTTGTGTGATGAGCACGATAATTTGTTCTTTGTCTGGGTGTAATTTATCTACAATATGTATGTATTTAGAAATATATAATTTAGTTTATCAGTTGTCTGGTTGCCATAACAAAATCTCTGCTTAGCATGGGATCAGATAACCATGTGTGAGTTGTCCCGGAATATTTAAAATATATAAATGATGACCATAAACTATGGAAAAGTCCTAATAAACTTTAACGCATAATTCTGTTTACACAGTTTTTAACCAACTGATGACTAATGGACTAAATATTAATAATGTTGATTTATTCAATAGAGTAGAACAATATAGCAATTTGATGAGCCACAAACTAAGCAGAGCTTGTATCTTGTGGCTCCATTATAGTTAATCAAAACCACTTATCATACATAAATAGATTTTGGCTTCTCATATACATATTGATTTATATAATAAATAAATAATAATAATAATAAATGCGGACAACATCACATACATTGCTCTGAACCCAAAGTAAGTAGCTAAAGAACTTGTGTTATGGAATTCAGAAACAACTAAGGTACCACAAACACCCAAACCTGAGGCAATAAAGAAAAGTTTGTTTCTACATTGACCCGTCCGGGGATCAAACCCGGGACCTCAGAGCTAGCAACACCTTGAAACCGGTGCATACGCCACTCGACCACGGAAGTCGTCAAAGCATTATAGCATAATAACATAAGCTTTAGATATAAGACAATAATTATAAATAAAAGTACATATAACTACACATAGCACTTTTAAAATAACTAAAAAGGGCACTTATGCAAAAGAAAAAAATCCTTAACTACTAATATTAAACATTTTATACTATAGCTTATCAGAATATTTGTTTTATAGTTATTAAATTAAGCGTATCAATCCCAGGCTACTGTGTACCGCAACCAAAACTTAAAATATTAATAAATTTCATACATTTATGCTTCCGATTATTTCAATTACAAAAAGTATGTAATACTGATAAGATAATATGTATGGATGATATGGATTATATGTAAGTATTTGCACACAATAGGCTAAGTAAACAATCGTTAGTACTATACAAAATTGACACATTAAATATAGGCGTATTTTTCGCATGCCTCTGAAATAAAGTAAAACTTTCACTCACGAAGTATTGGTAGAATTTCGACAAACGCGGCTTGCCATGGTTATTGAATACCAAAATTGCTTTTATCATTGTGTTAATTAACTACAAACTTAACTAATTATTATTAAATTTTTATTCATTTAATTGATAAAACTAATGTAATACAATCATGAATGAAAATTATTGATTTGTATTTAGACAGTGACGTTGACAATTTCGATGTTCGTTCGGAAATTGAACAAAATAAGCGTCAAAATTTATTTCTGAGCGCAGCCTATCGAGTTTCTATAGATTTATTTTCATGCAACTAAAATATTTTTAACTTTGATTGTAATAGATAGTGGTCACCATCAAAGTCTATCTATAACTTAGTTTTGTAATCATAATCAATTTAAAGCCTAGTTAAATATTGTTGAAGTATAAAGCACAAAGTTTAGGTTTACAGTACATTATTTACTGACTACATTAATTTGTCAATAATTGGATAACAGCCAAAGGCTATTTGGCTACGATCATTATTGACCCGGCATGCCATAATGTATTCCATACGACTCAAGTACACGATAATCACCAATATTTTCAATACAATTCGTTGTCATTTTTTTTTAAATCTACCTTTCTTCAAATCATGAAACATAGGTATACATTCATTTAATTAGAACATGTTGAATGGGATATTTTTGTATTTACGCCAATACTTAAGAAACGTAGTATAGTAGGAATGGTAGCTTAACAAATCAAAGGCTAGCAACACTCAAAAACTCGCGAACGCGTTGTGCTGTCTGCCGTAACCCGCGAGTGTCACAATAAAAAAAATCGCAAAAACTGAATGATTATTGTGTGAAATAAACATTTATTGTTAACTATCAAGTTCTGTTCAGTGTTAAATGTTTGATGGAAGCGTATTTGCGCGCCGCTGATGCATCTATAACGAGATACAGGTCAGTGTAACTGAAGATGGACATGGTATATTTTGTTGTCTTTATTTGGGTATTCAGACGTTTCTCGCGGTGTCGTGTGGCCTATTATGATTCTCTGTAACTTTAAGACTCATCTGGGGGCCGTTCGCGCGAATAAACGAGCGCTCGTGTGAAAAAAATTGTGTAAATATGGCATGATCAGTTTGTTGAGGCAAATCGTCGTAGATTGGAAAGCGTGTTGCCGCAATAGTTTATTGAGCTATTAAACATAATTGTTGATTATACCGCTACTTGTTTGTATGCCGGTAAAGGTTAGATCTCTGTATATTTTGTACTTTCACATAAATCGAGTTAGATTATTATATTTACAAGATTTGACGACTATTTGAACTTGTCGGCGTTTCAATGCAACAGATTTCACTACGCACTACGAGTACTACGACGAGAAATGAAAGTTTTGAATATATTCATATTTAATTACTTATTGATAGGCTTAATATTATTGGAATGATGTTATTAGAATGTGGTTTTGAGATAAATATATAATAATACTTTTAATGTTTTAAATTATTGATAAAAGTATTAACAATTTTTTCTTAAAATAATAGGTTAAGTAAATATTGACATGCTTGTGTAAAATTAAATTAAAATGACCTGCACCAATATACATAAATATAAAATATTGAAATAATTAAAATTAATAAACAATTATCATGATAAGTTAAAGTAATATTATAAATATTACTTAAAATAATGGCAATATAAAAAATTATGAATATAGCAACACTAATATGTTGTTGACCCAGAAAGTTAGTTATGCAAATTAAATGATAAGAATTATAAAAACTGTAGCCATTACTGCTAAAGTTATGTTAACTAAGTTTTTTATGCCATTCTATCTCTTATTCAATTAAATAATATTAAAATATTTTAGCAATCTTAATTAAATCACAATCTCACAAGTAATATAATAAATAAAAAAATATTTAATAATATATAATAATATTTCCGGACAACTCACACACATTATCTGATCCCAAGCTAAGCAGAGCTTGTGTTATGGTAACCAGACAACTGATAAACATACTTATATATTTCTAAATACATACTTATTATAGATAAATGACACCCAGACACAGAACAAATGATTGTGCTTATCACACAAAGATTTGTCCTGGGTAAGAATCGAACCCACAACCTCCTATAGCTGTCAGGGTCACTAACCACTATACTAAAATTAAAACTTATATTATATAAATAAATAAAACTAACATGTGTCAAAAAAAACATTGCATCCTTGTCAATGGCAGGAAACGTGCCCAGAAGGCTGGCAGCTGCAGATGCTGATTCTCTGTGCAAGGAACAAACCAGCCCTCTGATCATGAGTAGTCGACCAAACATTTTGAGAGTTGTGTTATAGTCTGAATGACAAGTTTATTTTATATATCTTAAAGTAGATACATAATTCAATATCCGGATTAGTGTGCAGATTGCATATTTAAATACATGCTTATAAAAATGTGAGTTTTTTTAACTTGATTATGAATATCATCCGGCCGCTGAGAGCACATGTCAGTTGGTCTTGATTTGTATGGGAAATAAAAAACCGTGTTATATTATTCATTGTTACCTAGTAGAGTGATATAGTTGTGAAAGATATGATTTGTTTACAAGACAAATAAATGATTGTATTTTTACTCAATGAATCAAAACACTGACTGCCTCGTTGGCCTAGTGGTTCTAAGCGCGACTGCTACGCTAGAGGTCTTGGGTTCGATTCCCAAGTCGACCAAGGTGTTATTGGGTTTTTCTATGAAATTCTCAGTAGCTGGTCGGAGTTTGGATTTGTGCCCGGTTAGTGGCAATAGGCTCGCCCCCTATTACATGGTACCTAAACATGCCGGCGAACTGTGGGTGTACATTGGTACACCTCTGCCTAACCCTTCCTGGATACAGGCGTGATGTTATGTTATGAATTAAAACTTAAAAGCAACTTCAATTTACTTCAATGCAGTTATTATTGCAATTTGTTTTAGAACTAATTCGATACTATTTAGCAGTATTATACAAGCCAAGAAAAATTAATCTTCCTTTTAATGAATCAAAGTTTAATTATTTTAATTGTGAAACTGTTTATAGTGTTTTGTTTTTTAATTTAGATAAGACTGCAGGACCATTTTATGATGCCGATGAAAAATAACAGGACTTTTAAGTTTGTTGTCTCTGTCTGTCTGTCTGTCTGTTTCATCATAGCTACTAAACGAATGGATCAATTATGATCTGGTACCTCCAAAGTAGTAATATATCAATTTTCAAAATCGATTTGTTTTTTTTTTGTTTGTGGTCAGTTATTGAAAACGAATATTATGTGAATTACATGTGCCAAAAGGTTTTCCATAGTCATATAACACACACATAACAGTACTTTTTGTACAAATTACACTTGTCTTTCATTCTCGTAAATAAACACAAATCAATAAATTACACAGTCTAACTGTCAATAGTGTCAATATACCATATTGATTGTATAAATAAAGAATGTACCCTTTCGTTGATGCAACTTACAAAAACCGACCTTAATGCTCGTCAATAAAGCACAGTTTGCTAATGCTTCTTATGGTTAAGTGACACAGTACAGTCAGCAGCAAAAGTCGATATCAAATTAAATATATCGCTGGTACTTCGCAATTTGCTGCGGTGCAGGGGCCCGAGTCTGCTATTTACACTCCGTAACAGTGTGCTCATAGTTGCATCGTCGGGCGGCCCGAACGCGCCCGAACCGGCCCGAGTGCACTCGAGAGGGCTCGAGCGCCGCCGGACGATGCAACTATGAGCACACTGTTACGCAGTGTAAATAGCAGACTCGGGCCCCAGGTTCGATACCCGCGATTAAAAATTGTGTGATCCTTAAATGTATGTTCTAACTGTTTAAGTCTGGGTGTTCTCAATGCATGTGATTTCAATGTTTCCGCAAAAAAGGGATATTTTTTTTCGGTCCACAAATCGTCGTAATTAAAAATGATGCGACTAGGAAACAAAATAGCCTTGATCCTAGTAATCACTAAACATCATTGTTCCAAACAATCACTGAACATTTTTGTCAATTCCTAAATCTCATTTTCTTCATCGACTTATAATAATAATAATAATCCATTTATTTCAGGCATCAAGGCCCATATAAATATATACAATACTATACTACAATACAACTTAAAAATACTATAAATATATATTACATAATTTACTAATACTAATGTACACGAAGTGTCGGCGTCGTGTTTCGCTGACTGGTGTCACGTAGCTGGCCACGAAACCGGCGGTATTATGACTCCTTTCGGCCAAAACTCTTCTTTGAGGAACTTCTCGAGGTGATGTGTCGGAACGCGCACCACGAACGACTTGAAGTTCGTTTTGTGACGCGGCTCCAACAGCTCGACCCTCAAAGTCCAGTTGGTCTTCACGTGCATGTATTCCACGACCTCCTCAACCTTCGTGGAGTGATGAAGTCTAGACACGTACAGCAGCGTTGTCGGTACGGCTGGACGCAGCAACATGTTGGGTCCTGCCATCGCAGTACCGCACTGGTTCCGACAAGGAGGCTTCTTCTTCTTCCTCTTCTCCACCTTGATGAAACCATCGCTGTCGCCCTTGTCCTTCTCTGGACCCTGGCTTTTGCCGACCGTACATTTTTGTTCATCAGTCCAATTGACATAAAACCTTTGTATATCATACTGATCGATATTGATTGATGACTGAGAAAGGCAATTGGTATGTGCTATATTATGTAAAGATTATATGATACCTTAATTGTCTTATATTGTAAACACTGCGCAAGCGCAGCCCGCCATTTTTTTTTGGTGTCACTTGACAGCTGGGTCTCGATTCAGCTATTTTAAATGCATGTCATTGGTCGGTCAGCGTACTTGTCATTGTGCCTAATTTTCGTATTCAGATAAGCCTACAATAAAATCTCATTGAACTCTCGAAGAGAATGATCGTAATGACCAATTAATGATCGTAATGACAGTTAGCAGAATGCCAATTATCGTAAAAATGACCAACTGAAGCTTGTCATTCGGTCAATTCAAGGATCTCTTAAATAGCGGAATGAGGCCCCTGAAGTGTAGATTGTCTCAACAAGGATGGTAGCGAGGTAGACCAGACGTGATTATTTTTTTAAGGTCCAATAACCTCTATGAAAGAAAAAAATCGTAGAATATGGCAAAGACTTCACATTAAAATCCCATGGAACAGTGAAGAAATAGTGTGACTTTAAGCCCAAGATACACTGGGGGACAAATTAAAAGTTCATATTTATTTATTTATTGATTATAATTTTGTAGTATTTAAAATAATTATTAAAAGTAATGGGATATCATTGGAAAGATCCTTCGTAAAGTTATCTAGGTCATACGATAAAAGGTCAGTTGTTTAACAGCGTAATTTGTATGAAACTGGTTTTTTACTTTGAAGTATTTTAGTACTAGTCTTTAGATGGTTTTTGCTGTATTCTCTAAAACTAATATTTAAATCTCTAGTACTCTTATTAGATTAGCAGTAATAAGAAACTTATTCTGCTGTTATTATGTTTTGTAAAAGTTTGGGTATCATTAGCGACAGGAATTAGATAGAACTTTGAACAAACATTGGTATCACACACAATGTTTTTGTGTGATACTACTGTCTTTAATCCAAAGAAGAGACAAGCTATAAATACATCGTATTCTAATATGTATAACTATAAATAAAAGATAAAAAAACTTCGACTATTTTTACCTACGAAATACGAAATTAAACCGCATCAAAATCAGTCCATTCGTTTAGGAGCTACAGACCAGGGATGTTAGGGAGCTCCGTAACCGTAACCGAAACTGTCGGATATCCGATATAAAATAATATCCATAACCGTAACCGAATCCGAAATAAAAGTTTCGGATAATATAGGATAGGGGCGGAGCCTAATTGCGACAAGTGATGACAGGTTATTTTGTTGATCGGCCGGGCAGCGACCGACACACGCGCGCATTGTTTGTTTTCTTCTGTTGTCGTCTTATCATACTCGTAACGTAACTAACTTGTGTTGTGAGATTATATTTTCTGTCTACCCGCCGTGCGCCGAAGTGATAGGTACTGTTTTGTTAGTTGCTCCTCTAAAATATTCAGTATAATGTAATATTATTTAATATCCGTAACCGAAATTATCCGAAACTAACGGATAATCCGAAATAATTTCATATCCGTATCCGTATCCGGTATAATAATCATTTCTATATCCGTATCCAATCCGTATCCGATAAGTCATATCCATAACATCCCTACTACAGACAGACAAATTTATAACACCTCCCTTTTTGCCTCGGTAGATAAATGTCAGTTATCGCAGACAAAACCGCCAGCAAAGCCTAGTATACATTATATTATAATAACTTGATACGACCACACAAGCGTACCATTGTACCAGTATAACGACGAAGACAATTATAACGACGCGCGCGATCGTTATACATAACGACGTAACGATGTTTATCGTTAAATACCTCTGATATATATGTTTATATATCGAGTGACATATTCATCAGTCTTGTTATCGATATTATATTACTCGAGTTCTGTGAAATATGTATTATAATAAAAATTGCAGTTACTAGTTGGAATTTGGCCTGTAATGTTATGGGACCTAGGTACGTACAAAAACTTTTGTAAGGACGTAATTTAACACCTTTAATTGTTGGTCCGTGGATGGATGACCATTTGTAAACATAACGAGACCCCTCCGTGCATCGGAAAGCACGAACCGTTGGTCCCAACTGTCATAATTAGTTCTTTTGCAGTCGTTAATTCATAACAATTCTGGCAACCAGTATTTCTATGGGATACTGTGTTACCCAGTAAAATGGGTTGTGTAAGCCCGATAGGCAGTCACTATATAAAAAAGTCCGTCTGCCTGTTATGCTTTCACAGCTAAACATCACGACCGATTTTGATGAAATTTGGTACAGAAGCACGACGTTTGCTTTAACATTACACAAATGTTAAAAGAAACATAGTCGAAGACAAAAATAGGGGCTCGTGGCTAAGTGTAAGCCGTACGGTTTGACCGATAATACAGGTTAAGCCGCGCTCGCCGCGGTTGATCCGTAGATGGGTGACCATTTATAACATACCGAGACCCCTCCGTGTTTCGGAAAGCACGTTAAACAGTAGGTCCGGGCTGTAATACATAGATCTTTGGCAGTCGTTAAGTCAATTCTAACAACCAGTCTTACTATGGGATACTGTGTTTCCCAGTAAAATGGGTTGTGGAGGTCAGTTAGGCAGTCGCTCCATGGGGATCCCCCCAAGCGCTTACGTCCACGATCGTGATCCCTGGAAACGCTGTCCTCTGACACTTCGGTAACGCAGAAGCAGAGGACACGCGGCTAAAGTGCGCTTGAATTTTTGGAATCGAATCTATTATTATTATTATGATACGATATTTGGATGACGGAAAAGGTCCTTCTCAGGGCCAGGGGGAAGGTCCCACCTCCCAGCCCGTTGAGCGGTTAGCTCCGGGTCTGGTAAGGGGGGGCACTCGCCCGGAGGAGATTTGCGATGAGAAGAGGTTGTCCGGCTCCCTTTCGGTTGAGCGTGACGCCTCGAAGGATCGCGGTACTGAGGGTGCGGTTTTCACACCCGGTACAACCCTGGTTGGCATGCGAAGGACTTCGGTTCGCCTTGCGCGTCCAGACGCTGAGGTGTTCAAGCGTCCTTCGAGCCGCAACTCTTGCTCTTCGTTTTCGGGGAGCAAGTTTTTCAACCCGACCCCGGGATGTTTGTCCTCGGACGAGGAGGGTACGCTTACCGATGCGTCGGTAGCGAGCTCGGTGGGAGGCTTGAGCGAGACAGGCAAACTCTTTGTTAAACCGTCGCGCAAGCGCTCCCTCAAATCAGCGGGTGCCGAGGGGTCCAGCTCGGACGCTCCCTCTGTTAAGAGTACCAAATCGGCCTCTAGCAAACGTGGCCGCCCCCGGAAGCCACCACCAACTACGGGCCATTGTGTTGGTTTGGCGGAAGCCCAAAGAGAGGCCAATAGACTGAAGAGAGAGGCGCTCACTCAAGAGCTCGAGGCGAAGATTGCGGCGCAGGAGCGTCAGGCCAATCTCGCACGGGCCAAACATGGCTACGGCGCCTCCCTCTGGTCCGACTACTCGGACAAGACGGTAGCCGAGCTGGAGTCCCTTCATGATGTTGACATGGGCAGCATCGTCGAAATTGCTAGAAAGTCTAGCAACATGAAGGGAACCCTGCAAAAGGCTCTACGAGACCACGCAGAGAACGCCAAGAGGATCTTGGCATCGATGGCAACACGTTCGGCCACAGAGGAGGTGCAGCGACTCCAGGCGACTGTAAACCGCCTGGAAGAGGAGAAGCTGCAACAGAACCGGCGTATTGAGGCCTTAGAGGCCAAGATTGCCGAGCTGGAGGGCGTCACTCCACATAGCCGAGTGGAATTGGTCAATTCGCCGATGGACCTGGCCCCCTTCTTGAACACGGCGGATTCCGCAACTTCTCTTCGCGTTGTATTAGAGGAAATGCTCCTCAAACATGCCGCGGAGACGAAAGTTTTTGTGCGGTCATGTTTCGCGGGAATTGAGGACCGTCTCAATCCTCCCAAGATCGTTCGTCCACCCCTAGCGGCGGACAAACAACAGAAGGTGATTGGCGAGCAACCGGCCCCTAAACTCGTAAAGGGGAAAGGCGTCGGTAAAAAGTCGGCCCCTAAGGTTTCGGCGCCCTCGGCGGATCCCGAGGCCTCAGCGTCTTATGCGTTGGTGGCCTCCACGGCTGCACCTGCCAAGAGAGTAAACTCTGGACCGTCCAAGGCCAAACCGGGCCTAAAAAAGGACTCTCGCTCGAAAGCAACCACATGTAGCCCACATGAGGCCGCAAATTCAGGGCCATCAAGGCTCCCGGCGCCTGGCTGTCTAGCTGACACAGACGGCATGCTTCCCGCAACCACAGCCGCTAACGAGTGGCAGGTCGCCGGGAACAAGAGGAAAAAGGGTCATAAGAAGAAGGTGAAGGCTTCCACTACTACTGCCCCCTCATCGACGCCTAAAATAAAGTCCTCAAAAAAGGGGAAAAGTGGCAAGGCCAAAAAGACCCCTAAACTGGTTCCCCCCAAATCCGCAGCAGTGGTGTTAACCATCACGCCAGAGGCTGTGGAGAAGGGGGTCTCTTACGAGGAGGTACTGACCAAGGCCCGCCGGTCAGTTAAACCGAGAGAAATGGGCATCGAGGAGGTCAAGTGCCGGCAAACGCAGACCGGGGCTCGATTATTCGAGTTTTCGGGAGCGAGCCGTGACACAAACGCTGACCTCTTCGCGACAGCTCTACAGGCTGCAGTCTCTGGTTTGGCAGTGGTGGGCAGGCCAACCAAGTCTACGTCCTTGGTGATCTCCGAGCTTGATGACTCAGTCACCAGGGACGAGGTGGTGGAGGCGATAGCGGCTGTAGGTGGATGCAGTCCCGATGCCATTAAGGCCGGAGAGGTCCGGCCTGGCCGTCGTGGTATCGGCGAGATACGCCTATCATGCCCAGTAGCGGCTGCGGAGGCCCTTATCAAAAAAGGGCATCTGTCGATTGGGTTCAGTTCGGGTGTAGTCCGGGCACTTGAGGACCAGCCTATGCGCTGCTTCAGGTGTTTCTCACTCGGACACACTCGAGCCCGCTGCCCGTCGCCCGAGGACCGGTCGGCTCTTTGTCGCCGTTGTGGCAAAGCGGACCACAAGGCGAACGCCTGCAACAGCAAGCCGCACTGTTCCGTATGTGCGGCAAGCGGCAAGACGGCGAACCATACCATGGGAGGTGCCAAGTGCAACCCCCCTGCAAAACGAGGCATAGCACAGGTCCAGGCCAGGCCTGTCAACGCCACCACCACTAAGCCGGTGGCAGAAGGTACCCTACAAATGGAGGAGTAATGTCAAGACACAATCAGAAAATACTCCTCCAGGGGAATCTCAACCATTGTCGGGCGGCACAAGATCTGGTTGCTCAGACATTGGCCGAATGGGGTGCCGATGCGGGGGTGGTCGCGGAGCCCTACTTCGTGCCCCCGAATTGGCTCGGAGATTTGGATGGTTTGGTGGCCATAATTCCACGACCCTCTATGGACTCCCTTCCCCTGACGTCCTTGGAAAGGGGGTCGGGCTTTGTCGCTGCCGCTTGGGGAGAGAATGCGCTCTTAGGCGTATACTTCTCTCCTAACCGCTCACTGGCGGAGTTCGAGCGATTTTTGGCTGCCCTCTCGGGGGTTTTGGTGCGTTTGGCACCGAGGCAGGTGGTCGTCCTCGGCGACTTTAATGCGAAGTCAGTGGCGTGGGGCAATCCGTCCAACGACGCACGAGGCCGTGCTTTGGAGGCGTGGGCGGTTTCAGCCAACCTCTCCCTCCTCAATAGAGGGACAACGCACACGTGTGTGAGGCAGCACGGAGGGTCCGTGGTGGACTTAACCTTCGCCACCCCTGCACTTGCCGCAACCGTCGCGTCATGGCAGGTCGAGCTCATGGAGACCCTATCCGACCACCGCTACATACGGATAGGGTTCTCTTCCCAGCGAGCACAGGGCACACAAGGGTGCACACCGTTCCCGAGGTGGGCTATTACCCACCTGGACCGCCAGATGGCAGGCGAGGTCGCCTTAGTGCAGGACTGGTTCTGTCCACCAACCAGTTCTGATGTGGACGCAGCGGCCTTTCACATGCGGGACTTGTTGACCGAGGTGTGTGATGCGTCCATGCCTCGGTCTCGCCGGCCCCCGACTAGGAAGGCGGTTTACTGGTGGTCTGCAGAGTTGGCCGATCTGCGACAGGCCTGCACGGCTGCTAGAAGAAGATATCAACGCCTCCGTCGACGTCGCCAGAACCGGGATCTTCAGGGCGAGGCCCGGTACTTCCTGCAATGGCAGGAGGCGAAGAAGGCGCTGAAGGTCGCCATTGGGGCGGCGAAAGACGCCGCGAGGGAAGAGATGTTGGAGGGTCTCAACGCCGATCCTTGGGGAAGACCGTACAAAATGGTACGTGACAAGCTTCGCCCTATTGGTCCCCCACTCACGGAGACCCTCCCGACTGATCTTTTGGGCAGGGTGGTTCAGGCGTTGTTTCCGAGCGCCGCCAACGTCACTCCACCCATAATGAATCCCCCGTACGGGATGGGCCCATCGGAGGCCATTCCCCCGCTGACCTCAGAGGAGTTTGCGGACGCGGTGTCCTGCCTGAGTGGCAAAAAGACTGCCCCTGGCCCTGATGGCGTACCCGCGCGGGTTATGGAGATCGCCACTTCCCGTTTGGAGGAACGGTTTCGGGACCTCTTTAACCGGTGTCTTTCTATTGGACGGTTCCCGAAGCCGTGGAAGGAGGGCTTGTTGGTCCTCCTTCGAAAGGATGGGCGCCCGGCCGATTCCCCGTCGGGATATCGGCCTATCGTCCTTTTGGATGAGGCGGGCAAGACCTTTGAGCGGATAATCGCGGTTCGACTCAAGGATCATCTAGCGGGGACCGGCCCGGACCTATCTGAGGCCCAATTCGGGTTTCGTGAGGGTCGGTCCACCATAGACGCAATCCAGGGCCTAAAAGTCCAGTGCGCAGAGGCAAAAGAGAGAGGGCAGGGAGTGGTGGCGCTATCTTTTGATATCGCTAACGCGTTCAACTCCCTGCCTCACGCAGTAATATTGGAGGCCCTGAGGTACCACAGAGTACCACAGTACCTGGCGGCGCTTCTGGCTGACTACCTACGAGACCGCGAGGTAATGTTTAAAAGTAGGACCGGCAGCATCGAGCGCCACCGGGTGGACACCGGAGTTCCACAAGGGTCGGTCCTTGGGCCACTCCTGTGGAACATAGGTTATAACTGGGTGCTTCGGGGCGCCCTCCTCTCAGACATGGGTATCTTCTGCTATGCAGACGATACCCTAGTCACTGCCCGAGGAAGGACATATGGGGAAGCGGCGCGCCTGGCTTCTGCTGGCGGCACGCTGGTTGCCAACAGAATGGGACGTTTGGGGCTAAAAGTGGCCCTGGAAAAGACAGAGGCCATATATTTTCCGGGGCCTCGTCAGCGCAAGCCTCCTGATGCGCACGTTGTGGTAGCTGGCGTCAGGATCGATGTGAAGGCCAGGATGAAATACCTGGGCCTGATCCTGGACGCCAAGTGGGAGTTTGGCCCCCACTTTCAAGGTCTTGCTACGCGCCTCCTTAAAGCGGCTAACGCCTTTTCGTGGCTCCTTCCTAACTTGAGGGGGCCACGGACTAGTTGCCGCCGCCTCTATGCCGGAGTCTTGCGCTCTATGGCGCTTTATGGAGCGCCAATATGGGCGGACTCCCTTTTTAGAAGGGAAAACGTGGCGTTCCTGCGCAGGCCTCAACGGGCAATCGCGCAACGCATTGGGAGGGCCTACTGCACAGTGGGGCACGCAGCAGCATGCGTCCTTGCCGGTACTCCCCCCTGGGAGCTAGAAGCTAGGGTCCTGGCCGCCGTATACCACCAGACGGCGGCTCGGAAAGCGCTCGGGGAGCGCCTTGCCCCAGAAGAACGTAGTGCCGTGCGGCGCGAGGCCTACGACGAAATGGTCCTCCGTTGGCAGTTGGATCTCGCCAGCGCCCGCTACGGACGCCGCGTCACGGAAGTTGTGGGTCCGCTCTTGGACCCATGGCTGGAGCGACGCCACGGTTTCCTCACGTTCCGTTTGGTGCAGGTGCTGTCCGGGCACGGGTGCTTCGGATCGTACCTGCACCGGATTGGGCGAGAGGAGTCCCCTTCGTGCCACCATTGTGGCGCACTGGAAGACACGGCGCAGCACACACTCGAGGTCTGCACTGGCTTCGAAACTGAGCGCCGTGTCCTACGTGGAGTTGCTGGCCCGGACCTTTCGCTCGCGGGTGTGGTTAATGCCATGCTCGCGGACGATCGCGTCTGGCGGGCAGTGTCTCATTTCTGCGAGATTGTCATTTCGCAGAAAGAGACCTCGGAGCGCGAGCGGGAGGCTGACCCTTCCGCTCCATTGCTCCGCCGACGGCGGGTGGGTAGGGCGCGGACAAGAACCGCTATAGCCAGACCTGCCCTGCGGGGGACGCAGAGGGCGGGGACGGGGGTCCCTCAGCCTTCTTTGCACGCGTCTCCTGCTTTGCTGGGTGGGGGTGGTGTAGTGCCATACACTGCCCCCGCTGTCCTCCCTCCGACATAGGAGGGGGGTCATGTCGGGCCCGCCACTAAGCGGGCAGTCACCGGCGGCGTTATGGTGCAAAGACTTCGGTTGGTCCCGTAACGCCGCCACTAAGGCGAAAGATGGCACCAGGTGTTTTGCCGGAGTAGTCGGAGCCTTTTTCAAGGCTCTGGAAGCCCGGACTCTTGCATCCCCACCCCCCCATGGAAATGCAAGGCTGGCTCATAAATGAGTTTCACCTGTATAAAAAAAAAAAAAAAAAAAAAAAAGGCAGTCGCTCCATGTAAAATACGGTATTCAGCTGAATCCGGTAAGACTGGTAGCCGACCCCAACATAGTTGGGAAAAGGCTCGGGAGATGAGTCGAAGACAAAAATAATGTTTGAAATTGAACACACAATTGCCATACTTATCCCTTAACAAACATACAGTCGAATTGACAACCTCCTCCTTTTAAAGTCAGTTAAATGAGTATAATAACATACTCCCTTATACCTACACCAATAACATCGCAGCATGACCCATCATTAACTCGCTGTATAACTAACGGTTCACAGCAGTCACTTTAATAACAATCGCAGTATCAATTGAGAGACAATCAACTCATCTTTTGTAGTAGGGATTAATTATATAAAAGTGTAAATATACTACCGTTGTGACGCGGTTTTACCCGCGTTATCGGTGGAGATTTGGTGATAAAGAGTAACCTATGTGTTTATTTTGGTTAAAAACTGTATGTGCTGAGTTTCTTCCAAATTAGTGCAGTAGTTTTTACAGGAACTCTAAAGAAACAGCCATCCATGCCAAAATACTTCCATGCTCTCAAACTGTTACAATATTTTTTATTATACACCTTACCTTATTAGTAACTCACATATATTTAACCCCAATTATTAAAGTGAAGCTAAACTATAAATATTTCTTAAATATATATCCGACGCTCATTTACACCATGAAGAAAGCATGAGACTTAACAACTTTGACATTTCCGTATTCGGCTATTAAAATAAATAAAATCAGGAAAGAAAAAAATAACTGCAGATTTAGTTTATAATCTTAAATATGCAAGTAAATTCTCGTCGGGGATTCGACCGCGCTAGTCACGTGCGCCTCAAAAATAGATTCGGTTACAACACGACAAGTATTTTTGGCATCTTTTTATTATGAAGCTGGCTGGAGCGAGATGACTGCAATCTAGCTCATCTGTAGATATTATAAGTCTGAAGCGTCTGTCTGTCTGGTGATAGACTGAAAACTGCCGAACGGATTTTAGTATGGTTTTCGCCAATGGATAGAGTGATTTAAGTTTTAGTGTATATAATTCATTGGTTTTGTTTACTCGTGCGAAGCCAGGGCTAGTTGCTAGTGCAATATAAATCTATACATATAATATATGTATTTTGGTAGATAAAAACCAGTCCCAGTAAACAAGTGACATTTTTACAAGCGTTTATTGTGCTTTTTTCTAAAGAAATGTAAAGAAGATGCTCTCAAAGTTTACAATATAAATAAATAATAATATATAAATTTTATCAACATCACATACATTGCTCTGAACCCAAAGTAAGTAGCTGAAGCACTTGTGATATGGAATTCAGACACACGAAGGTACCACATACACCTAGACTCGGGACAATGTAGTAAAGTGATCTTCTACATTAACCCACCCGGGGATCGAACCCGGTCTTCAGTGCTAGCGACGCCTTGAAAACCGGTGCCTGCTCAACTCGACCACGGAGGTCGTCAAATATGGAGTATTTTGTTGCCAAATGCATACTAGTATCAAAATATACAATTTGACACTATTTAAATAGAGCGTCATTATTCATACTAATTTATTTATAAAATAGTCGCATAACATATCGTGTTATGTTATAAATATATCAAGTGTCACTATTCTTGAAAATAATTCGAGTGTTTAAGGTGAGATGTTTATTTAATGTAATTGGTTTATGTTACATCTGAATTATTATTTATCTACACGTTGCCATGTCCATAGTCTAATATTTACGTTCGATTTAAGATTTCGCATTTTGCCCACAAATTTTGCTGTTTTCCCACGCCTAGTCTTTTCCCAAACTATGTTGGGGTCGGCTACCAGTCTTACCGGATTCAGCTGAATACCGTATTTTACATGAAGCGACTGCCTATCTGACCTCCACAACCCATTTTACTGGGTAATCCAGTATAGTAATTTTGCTCTTTTTTCCCATGAGAGGAAAAGTTTTATGGCTAGATATGCCGAATATATTTATTCAGCACTAAATCGAGTTCTGATCTAATAATGCTCAATACTTTATTTGCCCTCCACAATGTATTAAAGGTCTTGTTAATGAAATATGTAAGAATTATGGACCCTGTCGGGCATGGCAAGATTAGGAAATGAGAGGAACTCAACAAATATAATAAAAATCTAAGGTATCTTGTTTTAATTCAACTTATTTATTGCGCTCATTTGTGTAAGGTTGTTATAAAATAAAATAGATTCAGCATGAAAGCCGGTAACGGCACAGCAACACACAAAATAAATATTAACTATATAAATTGAAATACTCTAACAGCTTATGTACTAGGTTAACTTACAAAGTGGTGATGACAATACGATAGTAAATGAAAATACGGACAGTACTAGTTCATAAGAATAATCCTAAACTTTAAAAAAACCGTAGCATCAAAAATAAAAAAATAAAAATTTCAAACAAACTAAATCGCATAAAATTGGAAACGCAGGAGAACATCATTTTTTATTTTTGATGCTACGGTTTTTTTACCGTTTTGATTATTCTTATGAACTAGTACTGTCCGTGTTTTCATTTATTGTCGTATTGTCATCACCACTTTGTATATATTTAGAAACATCTATTCATTACCTAAGACGTAATTATTTATTAAGTACGGATATTAGGTAATGCAGACCAAAGATCCAATAAACACGATGTTCCATTTTGGAGCCAATTAAAAATTAATCTATTGTCTATGAACATAAAACCCCTAAAACACTACATATAATTAAATTCACTTCCGTAAAAGTCTTCTTTATTACATAATTCGTTGTTTTTATCGATCACGTCCATCTTAATATAATTCGTATCGTTATTATTGAGCGCATGACGTGTTGTTACGTAAATCCACGCTTGTTGATTGTTGACCCACTGTTACACTAGTGATGTGCTGTGTTCGGCTTTCGGCGATCTGGAGATATCAGGCCGAATATACTGTACAAAAATGTCACTTTTTTTTCTTAGCCTTTTCTGCCACGCTGCTGGGCAAAGGCCTCCCCCAAATACTTCTATACATCCTTGTCCCGCGCCACCTCGAACCAGCCATAAAATTGAGGTTTTTTTTTTATTATTTTGAATGTAATATTTTACCTTATATAATTGTATACTTAGTAATCTACATTTTCGATTTCATTGTGACTATTGCCAAACCTTATAAAAATTAACCGAAATCAAGTGTTTCCAAAAAAGTTACTTTCGAAGAGTAGAAGCCGAATATTAAATCCTATATATCAGAGCGTTGCAACACATATCATATTTTCTTTACCCGCATGTAACACTTCTATCCAACATAACCTATATTTTCATCTAAACACAATATATCATTATACCACAACTCAATAAACACGAGACAAATAAGTTTACTTCTATGTATCACTAGCCTAAAATATCCCCCACATACCTATATCAATTTATATATAGACTATACGAGCGTATCGTGAATCATGACGTACATTACTAGCCTACTGACCTACGAGCAGTCAATGACACACCTACGCGGCAATGGAACGCGTGCTCGCGATGCGAACATTTTTGATACCGCTCGGGTTTTCTGCGCGCCTGGTAGCTTCTCGGGAAATGTTTCGGTGGTTAACGTTTTTGGCGTTTTTTCTATGGATTTTTTTTATAATGTGTTTTTTATCTCCTAGTACAGGACATTAGCTGCCTCATGTTTCTTCTATTTCTCTCTGTCTACAAGCTGTTAAGGACTTATCTTTTTATCTGCGAAATCTATTCTTTACACCATCATAAAAAATGTATTATATTTTATGTTTTTTTTTTATAATTACCAAGAGCGTTTTCTGATTTGCTCTTTTTCCAAGCTGTGTTGTGGTCAGCCTTCAGTGTCTCCGGACTGTGTATCTAAACCTTCACAAACCATTTGATAGGGTAACACAGCATCCAAGTAATGGTTGACTATAGTAAAATATAAGGGCTACCCCAAGGCAGTAAGTTAGGTCCATAATGATTTATGATATTAAGACAAGCACATGTTAATATTAATAATTATGATTATTTGATCAATTAATAAAATAAATCCTTTATAGAATTATATTATTATAAAAAATACTATTATGAACTTATGTTAGATAGTGATGTTATAAAGAAATCGCATGTAATGATACTGTTATCAGATGTTATGTTATTGTATATCATAATGCTATATAATTAATGCAGTGATTATATTATAATTGTTTGCTATAAGGTTGCTGACACATACTATGCGTCTTGGCGACTAAGGTATTGAAAATATTTAAATAATAATGGTTTTTAGCATTTGGATTTTCTGCAACTTTGCCGATGTCGTGAAAGGTTTCGAAAACTTTTAATTGACAAATTTTTACTGTAGTTGGTCAGTGTGGAGATCAATGCTCGTTCTCTGCAGTGTCACAGTTACCTACAGGCTAGTGTTTTTAACAGTTTCGGTAATGGCACCCACCGTGGGGCTCACAAGCGTGGTGATCAATACTCGTTCTCTGTATTATTTCATATATTATTGCGATTTTTTCGAATAGTTGTAGATAATTCTTGGTAAGCATATTGTAGACGGATCTTAACAATATTATAATATTAATTGAATGTAAAACATACACGTGGCCTCATACAACCTACGTTATTGGAATATGATTATGAAATATAATAATGTGTGTGTAATATACTAATTAGATACATTGTTTCTTTTGTTTACATTGATACGTAGGTACAGTCACGTGCGAGAAGATAGACTGAATTTCTGTGTAATCATAATGTTAGTGGATTTTGTTGAGATATTCACTCTTCAAGTAAATAAAATACGGGTTAACAAAACTAAAAATATGCTTAACTTGTTTAACTGCATTTTCATCTAAAATTAACGCTGAATCGAACCGGGAAATAGTTAAAATTTAACCTACAATTTTTTTTCAAGAAACTGATGGAGAAAAGTATGTGAAAATCTATTTGGTAGTTTTTAGGGTTCCGTACCCAAAGGGTAAAACGGGACCCTATTACTAAGACTCCGCTGTCTGTCTGTCCGTCTGTCTGTCTCCAGGCTGTATCTCATAAACCGTGATAGCTAGAAAGCTGAAATTTTCACAAATGATGTATTTCCGTTGCCGCTATAACAACAAATACTAAAAGCCACATAAAATTAATATTTAAGGGGGGCTCTCATACGGCGGTGGTACGGAACCCTTCGTGCGCGAGTCCGACTCGCACTTGACCACTTTTTTTAATCGCGTTCAGAAAGAGGCATATGTATAAAAATAGATAAAAGTTAAACAGTTAACTAAAAAAGGTTTAATAAATGGTAAGAATAGAATTACTTATAAGCCATAACATTGTAAATTGGCGAAAACATGTTAATAAAATACTATTGTTGTCATACCAAGGTCGAAAGAAATATGTTAAACAAATAAAAACTAAATTATGTGAGAAGAATAGCCACTGTAAATAACATATTCTGAAGTAACATTTTCTCACATGTAATAAAGAAAAACGGCTCACATAACTCGAACGAACAAAAAATACTGGCAACGTGCGAATCATACATGAAGGGTTATAGTACCATAGTTAAAACAAACGCCAAAACACGTTTCTAGTAGTCTGGAATAAGACCAAGACAAAAAGACAACTGCTACGGGATATAGAGATCAGGAGAGGAAAAATGATTGGGCATCTTATACGTCATGACAATTACATAAAGAATATAATAGAAGGGAAGGTTGAAGGAAGGAGAGGAAGGGGGCGGCCAAGATACAGCTACATTTCACAAATAAAAGAGAAGGTGAAGGTCATGCCATACAAAGAAGTTCAAGAATTGGCACAGGATAGACGTAAATGGAAAGAGCTGCACCGACAAGACCATGGCTCTTAAATTGATGATGATGATAATGGAATAAGTCCAAAAAAAAAACAAAAGTAATGCATTCTTAATTTAACTGTTTAGCTAACACGGTTCCCGACATACATATTTAAGGATATCAGAGGCTCAGTAATAGGGTCCCCCTTAGTACAATTCGTTGGAATCCCAAAAAACATTTGAAATAAAACATCTGACGTTTATAAACCATTACCGAACAGTAACTTGTTTCAGAATCCCACTCATGAGTAATGAACTTAGAAATACAATGTAGTCATTTATTCTATTTTAACCGGGACCGTTAACGATAATAATACCTAATAAAACTGAAGATTTATCTTTTTAGCAGATAACAAATTATTGCTCTAGATTCAAGGTCAGTGTTGCCGTTAGAAAAAATAATCTACCATTTTAGTAATTTTGTTTTTAAGTTTCTACTATGACTAAAGAGTTTGTCGTCGGTTAAGGGTATCTATGGCAATTGTCTTTGAAATAATTTAATTGGAATATCCGGATAATTTAACCAAAGGTCTCAATTAAGGAAAAAACATTGATAATGAACCCTGAAGTGTTCCCTTCAGTATTATGGTATGGTAAGAACACAAGATGAATATAATATCTATACTTATAATAAATCTGTAAAAGTGAAAATTCTGTACATTGAAAATATCAAAAAAAATAATGGCGGGTGTTACTAGACCGACACTGAACCCAAGAGTGTAAAAAAAAAATAATTGTCTGTCTGTCTGTCTGTTTGTTCAGGTATCACGCAAAATCTACCGGTTCGATTAAGATGAAACTTGGTGTAATTATTCTTTATTATCCTGGGCACCACACTGGGTAGTTTTTATCCCGGAAAAGTATAAACAATTAAAACAAACTTAATTTTGCGGTTAAAAACTCATTGATAAGTTTCGTCATCCACGCTAACGAAGTCGCAGGCACAGCTAGTATTCAATATATGTTACACAATATTGACAGCCATTAATTCCTATATCATATCCATTGAAATGGTATTGTCGCTCCATGAAAAATTATAGTATTCATATAAAGCTGGTGAGGAAGGAAAGCCACAACGACAATTTTTTTTCAATAGTATTGGCAGAAAATTTACTCTTATCGTCTCGATTAGAAAAACAACTTGGTATATCAGTTTAAAACTGATTCCATATTTTTTCTTTCTAATATTATCTTGACACTAGACTATGGCAGGCGGTTTCGAGCCTGTTAGTATTTTCTTCCAATTCCTGAGAGACAAGATATAGTGTCATAAGTTTCAATTCTTCATAATCAAAAGCTGTGAAAACGAAAGGCTGGATCGTTGAAGGGAAAACCGTCAGTTTTGTATGTAAACATCATAGCATCCTTACCTACATACGGCTCGAACCCGCGACCTCGCGGTCATGGACCAATCAATGCCGTTACTTGTTATTCAACGGACACACACAATTACTACATGTTACGTGTATGCGTCGACATATAGAAGACTCATTGATTTTATGTTATGGATTGGAGGAAATCGAAAGCAATTTAAAAATATATGGAACGGTTAAAGGTATGACAAGATTTAAAACTTTTTTGAGCTGCAATGGTCATATTTCCAATAGCTTTGGCGTTAGTAAATTTACTGGGTGTCGGATTTCACTTACCTACTATATTGATGGAACTGAATGCCAGATTTTATCGGCGTCTGTATAAAAATATATCTACAGAATAAGGATGATTATATTGTACTTATTGTTTTTATATTTCAAACACTACAGTTACAGCAATCGTTTCATATCCGAAGATCCGCCCTAAGTCTCCAAAAAATCACAAAAAAATCTCCTCAAAAAAAATATTATGACAGTTTTTACCAAAACAAAGGCCCAAACAGGACGAACTTAGATCTAGGTCGATCGATAACTAGGTTTCAACTGCATTCTGTATCTAATCCATAGTCGATTGAGTAAACATCGTGGGACAAGCAAACATGGGCAGAACTTGTTTTTTTAGGCTGCTCTTATTAACCTTTTTTTTTTCACTTCTTACGTAATTTTAAGCGGATTGTCTGCCTTAGCCGTTGGATTAAGGTTTAGGAATATTTGTTCTTGCACCGTAAAAGCGGTGTAAGAAAGTTGCTTTGAATAAACCTACTGTGGGGGTAAAGAAATAGCAAAAAGTCAGCTAGGTTTTTTATAGGATAGCTGATAACTGGCAAGTTGGTGCCCTAATGGTAATTAAAACGGTTCTTATGAACATTTCCAAAAACAAAATATACTAAAGATACGTTTCCGGCCGAATTAGGTTTAAAAACAAATTGTTACTAATCTAGGAACGAAAATGACCTGACTGACCAAAAGATAATGTATAGGTTTTTGATTAATGAGAACATATAAATAATAAATAAATAAATGCGGACAACATCACATACATTGCTCTGAACCCAAAGTAAGTTGCTAAAGCACTTGTGTTATGGAATTCAGAAACAACGAAGGTACCACAAACACCCAGACCCGAGGCAATGTAGAAAAGATGGTTTCTACATTGACCCGTCCGGGGATCGAACCCGGGACCTCAGAGCTAGCGACACCTTGAAACCGGTGCGTACGCCACTCGACCACGGAGGTCGTCATATCATATCAGATATATATGTAAAATTTAGTAGATGTAGTTTATACCTTCTGCCGAATACAGGGTTTATTCTGTTTTAAAACGAAGCAAATGGACCACCTGTTTTTGATCAATATGGCCAATTATATGCATTTCACATCCCATAGCATACCCAACAATAGATCATACACAAGCCAAGGACCTATCACAATGGAGTGATTACTGACCTTGCATGTCCTCTACAGAATATAAATTGGTATATCGGTGCCATAGAACTGCTATTAGCTCTGATACTAATCTTATTAGTAGTGGCGAGAATATCATCTAATCCTAATCTAATATTAATCCATTCAATTAGGTTTATAGTATTTATTTTATAACCTGAATAATGTGAATGTTCTTCATTTATTTAAAAGAACATATTTTTATCCACTCCTGCAGTGTTTTTTAATCACCTATCATTCAGGTACTGTTTGTTTCCCTCAACAAAACACCTTAATATAGTAAACTCATTAATTCATGGCTAAATGTATCAAATCATTATCATCATATATTGTACCAGTTTATTAGGACCCCGGGTGAGTCCATACCTATAGAAAAACCATTTCTCTACATATTCTCAGGTCTGGGTGTTTGTGGTACCTTTGGTGTCTCTGACATAGTACAAGTGCTTCAGCTATTAACTGTGGGTTCAGACTGTTCAGGCAATGTATATGAAGTGAATTTGTTTATGCCTGAAAGTCGCCAATTAGTTATAAAATATTAAAGTAGGTACTTACACATCTCAATTTTCCATATAATTTCTTCTTCGTCGTCTTCATCCCGCCTCGTCCAGATTTTGCACAACGCTCTCAAAACCTTAGTCGCAAATGATCGCATTTTGGTCTGTTCAAGTCAGGTTTAAAAACTTCTGACTGTACCCTCAAATCTATTCTTTTGAGTGGCAAATAATTTTTGGTTTTCTACTTTATGACTTTCCGATTATAGTTAATTAGACCAAACTACCAGTTACACATAGGTACAAAAGTTTTAGTTATATCACTTTTATATCCAACATAGACTATCTTAAGAAATCACTCCAAAATATTATTCTAATGAAATCGTCCATTCGTGTAACCGTTACCGCGACATTCTATGAACTGCCGCCAAATCAACAATACCTTACCTTCCTGAAATAAAGTTTATTCTCAACAAAAAAAATTACAAAGAAACATACAAATGTGCCAAACTTTTTTATTCAAATCAAATACAGTAAAAAAGTTAAACTTCACTCAACAAAGGGCGGGAACAATTTGTCTAATGGACCGTTCGAATTTTAAAGTGTAACTGAATAAAAACTCATCCTTCCTGCTTCCGTATTGGTCGGTTCGTTTTTCCCGCGTGTTTTGTGTATAAAATGACGTTTCGTGACGTAGTCTCATCAGTCTCGGGATGTCTGTCATCCCTTGAGGTTGTTTAGTGTTTGTTTTGGATTGCCTTCGCTGTTTCGATCGATTTTTGGTAAGTTATCTTGTTTATTTACTAACGAAAATACTTATTTTTAATAGTTATGATAAAAAGACATCTAAGCTGAAAAATATCTCATTATAGATACTATTGTATTATAAATTTTCAAAAATGAGTTACCTTAGAAACTCGAAATTTCCAACAGTATTTGACACTCAAATTATAAAATACAGTTTTATTAAATGTTACCTGTCCCAAGTGTTCACATAAATAATTTTACTTGGAGACAATCCAATGAAAGTCTCATTATTTATTAATTTTGCCGCAGGACGACATTTCTTACATGAACACTACTATCTAAAGCTATTTTACCGAAAGGTCAAGGAGAAGGTCAATTACATTATCAAAGAAAAAGTATTGAAATTAGCTTTATTGATTTTTAATCTGAAAGCTCTGGTAAATAGTTGTTCATAAAAATAGATTTTAATATAATTTTAAAAGATACTTGAAAATCTTATTTATTGCTGACATGGATTGAACATGACCATTTTACGTTAAAGTGCACCTAACTACTAACCACATCAATTAGGTATTAATCAACAACAATCCAGCCGATTAGTCACGTTGACATACCATGCTCACACACACTTATGTACTCGAAATACCGTATCTCTCCAGATTTTTTTTATCAGAGACAAAACTTGACGGTAACGGATACACACAACGCATTTAATATTTATATCAGGCATAACTCTATTAAAAAACCGATGACTTCTTCGAAACATTTATGTACCCGAATGTACTGATAAAAACTGGCCAAGTGCGAGTCGGACTCGCGCACGAAGTGTTCCGTACCACCGTCGTATGAGAGCCCCCCTTAAATATTCATTTTATGTGGTTTTTAGTATTTGTTGTTATAGCGGCAACGGAAATACATCATTTGTGAAAATTTCAGCTTTCTAGCTATCACGGTTTATGAGATACAGCCTGGAGACAGACAGACGGACAGACAGACAGCGGAGTCTTAGTAATAGGGTCCCGTTTTACCCTTTGGGTACGGAACCCTAAAAATAACCTACATGACATATCTATTATTTCCTCCATCAGAGACTAAAAGTTGTGACGTTAACACAATTCGAATGGTTTCAAATCCCCGTCTAGGGCACGGAAAGCATTCACTTATTTATATCAAGCATTTCTATGACATAACTTGTCTTCGAAACAATAACGCGCGCGACTGTACATGTTAAATGATCTCTAATGACTCGTCCGCCATAGTTATCCTTTTGCATAATAGATCGTAAATACCTCAGTCACGTGATCAGTGAAATAACCGTCCGTGCAATACATAATGTGGGTAGCTCGATATTATGGATGTAGTTTTAATAAATGGTCCACGACTGCACAGAGCGGTAAAGGTGACTTGAGAACATACTGCGCCAAGTTTTGAGGGTTCGATCCCGCGTAGGACAAACAGTCAAAACGTTTGTCTTATACCTAGCTTTTTCCCGAGCCTTTTTGGGATCGCCTTCCAATTTCACTTGTCAATATTATAATTCACTATATATCATGGAAAGACTGTCTATCTGACCTCCACAATCTATTTGCAGGTTAATTTGCATCGGGACAACCATTTTTGACCCACAAATATATGTTCCAACTTTAATTTTATATTGTCATTAAAATGGTTCAGAAAATTACCTGGTTTCAGGTGAATACCATAAGAATTACGATAACCCATATATTATTTAGTTCAGAAGTCCTTATCTCTCTAAAGAAAGAATTAATTTCCTTTTTTTCTCATGTGTTGTGGAAAACACCGATTTCCACATCCCACATAACACTTCCATCGGTCTATTGAAATAAAACTAATTTGCAGGTATCATGGTCAGTCTACCCATGACCATGATACCTGAAAAGGTGTCGAAACATCGCGACCTAAAATCTAAATACAAACCGCGATAAAATCCGTAAAAGTAGTTTTATTTCCATGTCTTACATTCGCGTAAAGCTCAGAACTTCCATCTCTCTAGTTCTTGAAACGAGGATTGCCCGAATTTGGCACGGGAATATCAGTCATAGTTCAAAAACTTGAGCATGAGTCAGAATATTATCAAGAATGTGGTGACGTTGTGTGATGCCAAATTGTTTTCGTATGATGATAATCTGAATATTTCACTTCGTATCTCTATTTGGACTATCTGCAATAATATTAGGACGGAAGGATGGATGTATTTCAAAGATTTCTGCCTCATTTTCTGGTTTTTGTACTTTTCATATGAATCGTTAGCCCGTTCCCCAAATGCATGTTTTTATATACAACTAGCGGTCGCCCGCGGCTCCGCCCGCGTGGATGTCGGTTACCGCTGCAAAAAGCCTACCCAGGAAAGACACGGTCCCCTATTTTTTTCCAAAATAAAATTTAGCCTATATTACTGGATAATGTAGCTTTCGAATGGTGAAAGAATTTTTAAAATCGGTCTATTAGTTTTTGAGCCTATTCATTACAAACAAACAAAGTTTTCCTCTTTATAATATTAGTGTAGATTATTATTTGTATCATAGTTTTTCTATTACTGGAGGCCCATGATTTCGCCAAAAAGTCCGATGAGCAGCAGATAGCAAAGCCGGCCCTCAGGCTTACTGCGGTACATACATACATATAATCACGCCTCTTCCCCGTGGGGGTAGGCAGAGACCACTTCTTTCCACTTGCTACGATCATTACACACTTGCTTCGCTTCGTTCTAAAAAAAAAAAGCAGTTTTTTGGTATTGGGATTTTGTAGTCTTTCTCAGCTTCATCATTACACAAAACAAATGTGTAAGGATCGTAGCAAGTGGAAAGAAGTGGTCTCTGCCTACCCCTACGGGAAAGAGGCGTGATGTATGTTTGTATCATAAGAGTAAAGCACTTTTTTTTAATCTGGTCTATGACACAGGTTGTATAAATGTAAAAGTTAAATAAGACTGTGTTAATGGCTATGTCAAGTGGCAAGACACAATACAATTATGTAGTGGATAAAGTTAGCACGTACTCCATTATTATAATATGCTTGGTACGTTCCGAACACGATATACTAATAATATTATTGCTATGCCAATGTTATGAGTGTAATTTTACAATATTTCTTAGAAATGACTGTTTAATTTTAATTTAATTGTGCATTTAGCGGATAACATATCACATATGTAATATGACGTGCTACGGTGAATAATCTTGTCATCAAAACTGTATCACTATCTGGCTAAGTATGGGCCACTCGATTACATTTCCTGATGTTTTTTGATTCATCCCTGTGCCGTGGTCGTTTCAGAAACATCTACCTTAACCACTTGTTCACTTTGCGCGGTCCCTTATTGTTATTATTTGATATTATTTATTATTTTTAATGTAATGACAGCGTGCTACTGAGGAGTTTGTTGCGCCGTTTCTTCTCCTCAGCCAAAGCACTTAGAAAGCGGTGAAGGATGGGCGATTTGGGGTCGGTTCATGTCTGGCGGTGGTGGCGTCGCGTGTTGTCGGTCGCGTGGCGCTGGGGCGGGCGGGCGCATGGTGGAGCATTCAGCCATTCACACTGACCTGATGACGCGTTGGTGCGTCAGGTGTGAGAGGTTGGATGTTCCACCAGGTTGGATGTTGTTGTGTGTTTGCTCGTTCTGGCGTTGCTCGGCCGATGTTGCGCGCTGCCTTTTCCGCCGGATATGAACCGACCCCTATGGTGTTGTCCTTTTGTAATAATTTTTGACGTTTGATTAGTGCTTCTTTGTAGCCTTAGTTAAATAAATAATTTTTGATTTTGATTTAAATCACGTGCCCAAAGAAGACACATATTGGTTAAACATTTTTCAAAGGTACGAAAGATTGTCAATTGCGATATTTTCTCTTCTGCAAAAATGGCATTAGGTATCTATCTTGTTTATAGTCATTTCCTTTGTTAAAAATAACATAAATATTTTTCTTACGATTGTCGCTTATCTTAAATTCTAAGATTTTTATCTCTTGGTTATTGCAATCTGGGGGCACGGCAGTGCCCCAGCCAAGTCTCGAGCAAAACGGGCACGGCCGTACCATTCTTTTCTCGAAGCGTTTCGCGGCTATTTCACCCCCCCTGTATCATCGATACGGACAAAGCTAGGGGTTTAGGTTTTCGATGACCTAGAGTAAGTATTAAAACAAGCTCAGCCTCAAAATTACATGACATTTGAACCAATAGTTTACGAGTTATGAGCGATCAAAGTTACACCATTTTGTCACTCACTGACTCACTCACTGACCGATCATCAAAAATCTAAGGTACTTCTAGCAAACTTAGAACCTTCAAATTTGGCACCAAGATAGGTTTTTAGCTACATGTAAAGGGAAAATTATAAAAACGGTAATAAATTATATACCTTAGTAAATAAATGAAACAAATTTATATTTGCGGTTTTACAAGAACATGGTATATGAATTTTGACCGCATTGTTAACTTTGTTCTTTGTTTATGTACAAAAAGCAAATATTTTTTTATAGCACTTTTGTTTATTTATAAAAAGAAAAGAAAGAGACCTACAAAAAATAAATGAGATCCCACCAAAAACATTCAATGTAAAAAAAAAGCCAAGTCTCTCTATGCAATTCTTCCATCGTAAAAAGTTTTGAGATCGCATAGGAGCCAAGTCCTGTTCAACTTAATTTGTAATAATAAATCAATATTTTGTGACTATATCAATAGTTTTATTTACATTACAATAATAGTGACTTGGCCATGAGCACAATAAGATACAAATATAAAGCGGCATATTTGGAGGAGTTGCAAGTAAATAATAAATAATATCAGGACACCTTAACCGACAGTCGGTATCATCCAAGATCAGTGAACTGCACATGCACTATGACGCATGTTTAGTCCATAGTGATCTTAAATTCCAATCAGTTACAAAATCATGTCCATAATATATATAATATATAAATTCAACGGTATTTGCAAGTAATTACAAGGAGCAAACGACCTTTAACTTGTGCTAATGGCCAAGTCACTGTTATTGTAATGTAAACAAAACTATTGATATAGTCACAAAATATTGATTTATTATTACAAATTAAGTTGAACAGGACTTGGCTCCTATGCGATCTCAAAACTTTTTACGATGGAAGAATTGCATAGAGAGACTTGGCTTTTTTTTTACATTGAATGTTTTTGGTGGGATAGATTTCTCGAAAACAATCTAGGCTGATGTTCCTCGTAACCTATTTATCATGATACATAAAGTTTCTCTGGTTGGGTCGGATTGCCGTCCCATCAAACTATGAGAGCGAAGGAATAGATAGAGCAACTGTGGTCACATAATTCATTTCCAGCGCAGTTGAAATAAAAAATCTGTGATATCAACATACATAGTGTAAGATAAAGTCGCTGTCTGTTCGCCTAGATCTTTTAAACTATTCAACAGATTTCAATGCAGTTTTTAGCAATAGATAGAGGGATTCGAGAAAAATGTTTATATGTATAATACACACATTCTCTAGTACGTTGCACATGTGTGAAGCCAGGATTCACTAGTTAATTATAAATATGAAAGTTCTCGGATCTGAATTGGAGCCTTTGAGCAAGCGTTTGCAATGCTCTGCATGAGAGGCTTGCAGTGGGACAGTCACAGGCTGGTGTTATTAACACCTTCGGTAATGGCACCCCACCGTGGCGCTCACAAGCGTCGTGATCAATGCTTGTTCTGTATGACTCACCTGCAGTTAGACAGCCAAAATACCACTAACCAAAGATCCTACTAATATTATAAATGTGAAAGTTTGTGAGAATGGATGTGTGGATGTTTGTTACTCTTTCACGGAAAAACTACTGAATGGATTTTATTGAAACTTTCCAATATTGTAGCTTATACATCGGAATAACACATAGGCTATAATTTATAAAGATACTGTAAGAATTGTCATTCACGCGGGTGAAACCGCGGGGCACAGCTAGTAGTAAATAAAAATCTTAACCTTAAAACATATTTTACCTAACGCTCGAATGACCTCGTGCAGAATCGTCTCCGCTCGGCACACTTCGGGTGAACGAACCTATCGCGTATTTTTTGTTCCATTGAAGGACAGACAGACAGACGGTAGTTTTTGTTCATTACTATAGTGGAAATGTAAATGTTATACAATCGTGGTCGCTGGGAGAAAATTATTACGTTTAGTGCACGCAATGTTGCATACAGTTATTCTCATATAAAATAATATCATGACTAGCTGTGCCTGCGACTTCGTTCGCGTGGATGACGAAACTTATCAATGAGTTTTTAACCGCAAAATAAAGTTTGTTTTTTATTGTTTATACTTTTCCGGGATAAAAACTACCCAGTGTCGTGTCCAGGATAATAAAGAATAATTATACCAAGTTTCATCGTAATCGAACTGGTCGTTTTTGCGTGATACCTGAACAAACAGAAAGACAAAATTTTTTTTTCACACTTTTGTGTTCGGTGTCGGTCTAGTAACACCCCCCGCCATTAATTTTTTTGATATTTTCAATGTACAGAATTTTCACTTCTACAGATTTATTATAAGTATAGATATGCAGTTAGATAATAACATGACAAAGACAGTATCATCAGTATCATGGTATGCTGACTTAGTAGAAAATGCCAGTTCTAAGTCATTATAAAGAGAACTATTTAGCTAAAATTTTAAATCGTTTACTAATATTTGACTTAAATTTTACAACAAACCTCAATATACAAAGGTGTTATGTAATTTGTAACTGTGTGTACTTAATTACATATTATATTATGTACGATTATAGCATAAAGTAGAAACAGGGGCGTACAAATCATTCAATTATACGGTCTCTGTGGACAAGGCTGGTAGTTTGTCCTTACGTCACGTGATATGAATATACAGAACAGACGGTCAATTAGGTATGAATGTGTACTTTGCCTCTGGGAGGCAATCGGAAGAGGAAGAATAACTTTAGGACATTTTAAGTACTAAATAAAATTATTTGCAATATTGTGGTAATTGGTTTCTGTTATTATATGCGTTTTAGTGTTTTTA
The DNA here is from genome assembly GCA_905475315.1 of Autographa pulchrina. Classification (NCBI taxonomy): domain Eukaryota; kingdom Metazoa; phylum Arthropoda; class Insecta; order Lepidoptera; family Noctuidae; genus Autographa; species Autographa pulchrina. The sequence continues at coordinate 5,595,524 of FR997789.1, read as the reverse complement.
AGTCGGTGAAGGAAAAATTGGTGATTATTTTTTTTTGTAGTTTTTATCAATAATAGTCAATCCGCAGTGGAAAATGATAATTTGTCGTTTGTTTTCTGTGAGAAAAGGACTGCTTTTAGAAAGTTACGTGCTAGTATTGAATTGAGTAATTTTAAAATAATCTTTATTTATGATTATGTGACAGTGAAATAAAAAGTGCGTCAAAAATTAAGGTACTGAAAAAAAAACTAGGGAATCTTCGTGTCCATTTAAATTAAAAGGGTTGTTAAATTTTTCATTTTATATTAGTTGAAAATATGTAACGGCCATTTTTTTACTATTTGCTGGGCTGTGGACAAAAATATGTCGCTTCATGAAAGATATTAGAATTCATTTAAATTGCTTAGTTAAAAAATTGGCTTAGTAGAATGATTTTAGTTTTCGTATATTTTCATATTCCTTGCTTGATAAACGTCATTTCAGTTGTCTTACAAACTGCATGATTTATCCGTCGCTGAATGCGAGCCAAAACATTCGGCCAGTGTCGCCGAGTTTTGAAATAGAATCGTTATTAATTGAGGATAATTTTCATTATGACCTCGGAACTTATTACTAATTAAATTATAAATATAAAGATATTTTTTTAGACACAGATAGGAGCTAGTTAGACGTCCTTAATGCATGATTGAAGTGTCAGAAACAAACTACAATGTCTTTCACATGTTCTAAAAAAATATTTATTTTTGCGTGTAAGTACGTTTTCTTTACCACGTAGGTACTTATTGAGTACTTTGTCCATTAATACAATATTCTTTTATTAATATTTTTATTTTTATGTGATAACAGCTGTTTGACGCTGTATCCAGCCTTCATGACTAGCCAATCATTCAACATTGAACTCATAGTAAAATCAAGAAATAATAAAAATAGGCATAAAAACCCCTACACAAAAATAAAACCATTGTCACTTCTGTAACTATATACCTACTCTATGGCCCTAACGATATCGTTATACTTATAGCGAGCTAACGTAACGGCACGTTATCGACGATAGCTTATCAGCTGCGCCGCTGACGCGCATGTAAGTTACCTGCGCGGGCGCAGCACGTTCGAAATTTAAAGTTTTGAATTTAGATATCCGTTCCGTTTAGTTACGTAGTGGTTTTGTTGTTGGAGAAATTTTTTGGTGAGTTTTTTTTTTCTTTTTGTTTTTGCGAAGTTTTCATTAGATTATTTTTGTTATTTATTGTTTTTATTTTATGATGATTCTTTGCGATAGTTTATACAGATATGTTGATACAGATATGAAAGCAGATTTTTTTTTTTTGTTTTTATTATTTATTTTGATTTTAATTTATGCTTATTGTCTTGCGGTATGTATGTAGTGGTTTTTAGTAGTCTATTCTTAACTTCATATTGGTAATTAACTAATAAAGTATCTAATTTGATGGTGGCTAAAAAAATATTAAACCTAGATCGATATACATGTTAATTAGGTCATTAATTAAAGCCTTTTATTTCAACAGAAGTTAGCTATAATCCTAATTAATTTACGGAAAAACCAGTTACATAATTTTTCCTCGTTTCTGCGTACGTTTTTATTTGGCTTGTATCCTAGATTTTGGTTTGATAACATACCTAGTTTTTGATATCGGTCCAGAGATTTCTTTTCACATTTTGTTAATAATTTTCTTTTAACTTTGGTATCTATTATTTTTCTTCTAGCAAATGAATAAAAAATATTTTTTATTTTATTTAGTTGGAATAAGGTAAAAACGTACAATGACTCTTTTCCCTTAAGGAATCGTACCCACAACCTTTCCTAGAAGGTATTCGAGGTATACAATTAACCACTGCACCAGCTCCTTTAATTTTTCGCTCATAATAAATTACTACAAAGTTACATAAAACAGAAAAACGCCAACACTTCTTGGCAGCGGTCCTGGGTTCGATTCCCGGCGCAGATTAAGTCTGTTTTTAAGTCTATATCTAGATTCTAGATATAGGTACTTGACTGTATGTCATCTTGTCATTGAAACCACCTTTATTCTTCTGCGGAACCTTTTCCCAAGCTATGTGGTCGGCTTCCAGTCTCACCGGATTCAGCTGAATACCGTATGTTGCACAACTGCTTATTAATATCTGACCTCCACAACACATTTTACTGGGTAACACAGTATCCCATAGTAAGACTATCGATGGTTACGAATTACTACCTTTATTTGTATAGGAGTAAGGTTTGTTATTGTATATCAGTGACCCTGTATTGTTTGAATGTCAAATTCCTTGATTAAAGATGGCTGCAATATTTTAAGTATTCAATTCTGAGTATTTATAAATGGGTTTTATTTTTAATAGATTTTGAAGAGCGATGGCGAAGTTGTTAGATGTTTGGATTTTTGTTTGCGAAGTCCAAGGTTTATGCTTACTTTTTTAAGTCGTTATATTTTTATATTCTTTCTTGGGATCGAAGTATACCCCATGCCAAGTTTTACTAAATAGGGTTCAGCAGTTTAGACGTGAGTGAATGCGTAAAAATAATAATAATATCCTGGGACAACTCACACACGGTTATCTGATCCCAAGCTAAGCAGAGCTTGTGTTATGGTAACCAGACAACTGATAAACATACTTATATATTTCTAAATACATACATATTATAGATAAATTACACCCAGACACCAGAACAAATGATCATGCTCATCACACAACATTTGTCCTGGGCGGGAATCGTACCCACGACCTCCGGTATAGCAGTCAGGGTCACTAACCACTCTAGACCAACAGGCCCGTAATGGACAGACATACAGATTAACTTTACCATTTGTAATATTATTATAAATTAATTATGTTATACCTAAATGTACAGGAACAGGGCAGGGAGATGATGATAAATGAACAATGACATTAACATAGTATTTAGTTTTATTACATTTGTATAGGTATTATAAGAACATAAACCTTATCTAAGGCCTCATAAATGATACCTTGTATAAATTCTAACTTAGTATTTATACATTAATAACAAGTTATCCATTATACAAGCTTATATTTAATTACTGCAATTATCAAATTTTGTTTATCATATATACGTTTTTAGTACTTTGCGAACAATATTTCTTTCATACCGTAGATTTGGTTTAATAAATCTAATTCGTCTAAACTAATAAAATTATAATTAATTATATCTAAAAGAGTTTTAATGTTTTAATCAAATATTCTTTGTTAACATAAACATGTTATTTAAACTTTAAGATTAATCTAACGTTTTTTATTGGCATAAAGATTTATAATTAACAAAGTTCTATTGAAATTTTATTATCACTGTCGTTACTTGATTATAAATAGACTTCAACAGGAGAAGGTTCTCAATAAGACAGGGCCTCGTTTCCGCTATTTAGGAGTTGCTTGAATTGACCGAACGACCTGCTTCGTTTGGTCATTTTAACGATAATTGGCATTCTGCTAACTGTCATTACGATCATTTTCTTCGAGAGTTCAATGAGATTTTATTGTAGGCTTATCTTAATACGAAAATTAGGCACAATGACAAGTACACTGACCGACCACTGACATGCATTTAAAATAGCTGAATCGAGGCCCTGTATGTTTGTATTTTTTTAATACGATATCTTATTATTTTAGTGCTTGAAATAGAACAAAACATAACATACCATCACGCCTGTATCCCCAAAGGGATAGGCAGAGGTGTACCAATGTACACCTACAGTTCGCCGGTATGTTTAGGTTCCATGTAATAGGGGGCGAGCCTATTGCCACTAACCGGGCACAAATCCAAACTCCGACCTGCTACTGAGAATTTCATAGAAAAACCCAATAACACCTAGGTCGACTTGGGAATCGAACCCAAGACCTCTAGCGTAGCAGTCGCGCTTAGAACCACTAGGCCAACGAGGCAGTAGTTTAAATAGAATTCCCAAGTACCTATATGAGATCAAAGTCGGTAGTCAAGCCTAGTATATCAAAAGTTATTATTGTAAACAATTTTACACGTGTACTCATTAAATTACTATGACATAAGCAATAAGGCAATGCCGATTCTCGAATTTCTATTACGAAAACAACGTACAGTCGCCCACACAATTTATATAACAATTCGTTTCGAATATGAACCTTAATACTTTGTAATAAGGGCGATATTAATGTTGTTGTCTCTCGTGTGGTAGATTGTACAAGCTATATGTAGTATTATATAAGGTGCTATTAAAGCAACTGCCTCGGCTTTAATGGGAGGTAGTATTGTGTTTATAGATTACAATAGTAAAGATAAATTATTGATTATTTATCATATTTTTTTTCATACAAAAAAAATAACGTATAAATTTGAATTGATGTATTAGTATAAAACCATCCCGTGTCATAAGCTGTTGCCGCTCCGCACCGAATTCAAACATTTCGCGCCGCCCCCGCCCTCACCCGCACTAGCACGTTCGTCGCACGCGCCAAGGCCAACCGACCGCCCGGTCGCCAGTCGCCCCCCCGGCCGCGCGTTCGGAAGTTAGTTCTAGTGGTTAACGTCAGGAATATCGCGCGCGCTATTATTAAAAATGCCTCCCAGACGTCGGTATTCCAATCAAGAATATCTTGAAATGGTATTGTGCTACCGCGAGTGTAACTCGGTGTAACACGGCCGCTTTGACCCGCCTCCGGTTGACGCAGGCAGGCCTTCATACTCGGCCGAACTCGAAGAGGAAGTGCTTCAGTGTCATCCTCTTGCGAGCACCAGGGATGTTGCTCGAGTCTTCGACGTGAGCGACAACTACGTGTGGCGACTTTTAAATCGTGAAGGGCTCCATCCTTACCACTTCACAAGTGCCGTGGCCTCCTCGCTCGCCGGATTTAACCCCTCTAGACTTTTTTTTGTGTGGTCGTGTGAAAGACCTTGGTGTGGTGAAAGAAGTGTGGTAGAACTAAAAAGGCGCATCAAACGCGCATTTAGGCAAATGAAAAGTGAAACGGACACATTAAATAAAGTGAAGAGACATGTATGCAAGCGTGCCTTCATCTGTGTGCATATGCAGTGTAGATAAGTAGGTACTAGGTAGGGAGTGAGTAAATAACTGTAAATACGGTGCAATCGTTGTAAATAAAATGATTAACTTTTAAACAGGCCAAGTTACTGTAATTTATCGTTATTCGATATTAATCTAAGTACCTACTGTTTGGTTTCTTAGATTTACGCGAATGTTAGACATTGAAATAAAACTACTTTTTTACGGACTTTTAATAAAACCGCGACAACATCCGTAAAAAGTAGTTTTATTTCAATAACTACTGTTTATAAATAATACGAAAAAAAAATGCGATTCTTACACTAACTTGACAGACACACAAGTTTATCATCTTATTTACCTACGTCAGTTTTTTTTGAAGAATGCTGTAGCTGGTAAGTAGTTGCACTTTTAAAACACTTGTATGCCTGCGTATTATTGCGTACCTAGTAGATTATGTAGTGACGAACTAGTCAGCTGATTACAGTTTTCATTCACAGAAAAGATGGAAAGAGATAGCAGTTGTTTTCATTGACGAAGCGTCACATTGCGCGTAATTTGTGAACCACGTTACGCAGAATAGAGTCAATGTTAATTTAACTATTTTATGTTCTCAAATTTAATTAACTGTTCCGGGGTACGAAAGTTCTTCACTATTGTAATCTATAAACACAATACTACCTCCCATTAAAGCCGTGGCAGATATTTTTATAGCACCTTATATACATATACATAAACAAAAAGTTTTAAACATACATCATTCCTTATTACATACATTATACACAGTTAATAGTCTTTATCTCCAAAACTACTGAATCGATTTGTGTAATTTTTTGATGAAAATTACACCATTAAACGATTTTGATAAAACTTGCACAATTAATAGTAAGTGGATAACAAAATTACGGTAACGTACATATAAGTATATAACATTATTTCTTTTTATTTAGAAGCTCTACTATATATTGCATATAACAAATCTTAAGATAATAACCTCCTTTTTTCGAGTCGGTTAAAGGGGACAGCACGTGTCACATTGAATAATCTCAAGATGAATCTTAAGATATTTTAGTCGACAATAATACACACATAATATTTATACACGGTTTATAAACATGAGATAAATTGTACGATAATAACAGATAATTAAAAACTAGCTTCGTTCCTATGCTTGGTTCACTTAACAGCCTGTATCTCGGAAACTACTGATCCGATAATCATGAAACTTGTACAATTCCATAAGTTAAAGTAGTATGTTGGAATATAAAAAAGTCATTTTCGATGTAGCAGTTTCGGAGGTTTCGGATCAAAATGTTTTTGTTTCTTCATACTTTTTTGCTTAACCCATCAGATTTTTTGATTAAACGAATCCTTAATTTATTTTTAAACAACCAATCTTTCGGATAACAGGTGCCTAATTCCGCTATTTAAGAGTTGCTTGAAATGACCGAATGACCTGCTTCATTTGGTCAGTTTTACGATAATTGGCATTCTGCTTACTATGACAGTAAGCAGAATGCCATTTATCGTTTAAGAGTTGCTTGAATTGACCTACTTCCTTTGGTCAGTTTTACGATAATTGGCATTCTGCTTACTGTCATTATAATCATGAATTGGTCATTACGATTTATTTCTTCGAGGGTTCAATGAGATTTTGTTGTAGGCTTATCTGAATACGAAAATTAGGCACAATGACAAGTACCTACACTGACCGACCACTGACATGCATTTAAAATAGCCGAATCGATGCCCAGTTTGTTTGTTTTATATTTATATTACATGCATTGAATTGCAAAACATGTGTTTCTCAGATATGATATATTTGTTTTATTTTTAAATGTCGTGTTTTAAAATCGTTGTGATTTATTTGATTAAACAACAAATGTGTTATCTACTAAACTATCTAAAGATTGTTAGTGTAAATAAACAAGTTTTTACTAGTTAAGATGACGTCATTTAGTTTAAAACCTAATAAATTTCCATTGTTAATTACACAGCATATTTGTAAAATTAAAGACTAGCTTTTGTATGAGTCTCCACCCTTGTAAGGCTAAAGCCGCACTACGGTTTTTTCTGCAAGCGGTAAGCCCTGATACCGCAAAACCGCCCGAGACGCACACAATACGGTTAAAAATCAGTCGAGGAAAATAACCGTCAGTGCGGCCGCTTCCATTGAAATAGTTTATTCTTGCAAGTAGGACTATATAAATCACTTTTACAATGTCTTCCTAAGCTAGATGAAGTCGACATTTCCTAACTGACTACCCTGGGAATTAGTTTCCTTTACTCACAAAATCAGGCGGTTAAAATCCGCGGCGGTTTAGCCGTAGTGCGGCTTTAGCCTTAATCTTGGTTATCGTGGCAAAATGTAGCCTATGTTCTGTCTTAGAATTCAAGCTTACTAAATACAAAGTCTCATCAAAATCGATTGTGTGGTTTAGCCGTGAAAATGTAACAGACAGATTGACTTTGGCAATTTATAATATTGGTTTGATAAAAGTCTAAAATTAACTAAATTGATTAATGAAGTGTTAGTCTAGACTAGATAAAATTAGAATTATGTCACGTTACAGTTTACTGATCTAGTTGTTAGTTATTTTGACTGCCTAGTTAACCTTGCTATATTTATCTTGTGTAGATAACTAGCTGTGCCCCGCGGTTTCACTCACCTAACTTTTCTCCTTAGGCAAGTAACGTGATGTCAAATAGCTTAAAATCTTCCTCGATAAACGGTCTATTTAAATGCAAAAAGGTTTTTTCAAATTCGGTTGTTAGTTTTAGAGATTAGCGCGTACAAACAAACAAAAAACTGTTTAGTTTTTACACGACTGCCCAAAAAGGAGTGTTATGTTTTCAGGGTTCATGTATGTATGTGAGTTTCTTTATTCCACCATAACTTCTAAAAGGCTTGACAAATTTCGGGGACCGATAAAGATATTTTCCCGCAGAACTGTCCCCCGACTGCTATATTTTAGTTTTAAGATTTTAATTCTATCCACTTGTTTTGGATTTTTTAGTTCTTTTTAAACGAGGCAGGCGTTTTTTAATTTTTTTAATTATTATTTTTTATAATAGTAGTTTAATTCGATTATGGTTTTGGACAAGTTTATTGGTTTTCTGTAACTAATTTATTATTCTATATTATGTTAGGCTTAGTAGAGTTTCGTGACAGAAAAAGCTTAAATCTATCAATGTGACATATTATTTTGTCAATGTCAAGATAATGTCATCTTATATATTATCTGTTTCTGGAAACGTCACTTGGCTAAGCCTTCCGTTTGAAATATTTTTGAAAGAAACTAGAACACTTTTTTTTCCTCTTAAAACTTGCAAAAACTGCAACAATTTCCGATTTAGGTACCTTTATAGTTTGAATGATAGAAATATTAAAGATGGCTTTCTTATATTCATGGTTGAAATACTAAAGGTTATATATTACCGTAAATTGCGAAAGTAAATAATAATAATAATATTCCAAGACAACTCACACATGGTTATCTGATCCCAAGCTAAGCAGAGCTTGTGTTATGGTAACCAGACAACTGATAAACATACTTCTATATTTCTAAATACATACATATTATAGATAAATTAAACCCAGACACAACAAATGATCATGCTCGTCACACAAACATTTGTCCTGGGTGAGAATCGACCTCCGGTATAGCAGTCAGAGTCACTAATTAACATTTATTAATAGTTTTCTCTCTGTATGTAAAACAATTAGCAGCCTTGAAAGCTATTTTTTTAAGCTTCTGTAGACCCACTTCCTGTAACGAAAAATGACAAAAATATTACTCATACTCCAAAAATGTGACGAAGCATACTGGCACAATATTTTTCAGGGAAAATTCATGTTATAAATAAATAGATGCGTCTAATAATTTCCGAGATTACCGCCCACAATACATACTATCTTTAAAGTCACGATCAAGGACACTGTAAGTACATTTGACACGTGTCCGTAATGCGTCGAAAAACATCAATACACATTAATACAAAAATACACATCAATGTATATAATTGTCAAATTGAATTTAAATCAATCAAATTGAACTGTCAATTATGTATGTGGGTAGAAATTTATATTTGTGTAACCATAGTTTGAAATTGTGTTCCGAATATAGTTATAGGATTTTTTCTTTTGTTGTAAGTTAACTTGACACGTGTATTTTGTACTTAAATGCTTTTATATTATGTCAAATATGTAAAAAAAAACGTATTTTAATATTTGTTCTTTATTAGGATAGAATTTAGATTTTTCTTGACTTTCATTGAAGTCCTTTAGTTCCCGGCCAAGTATATTTATTTTATTTAATGAACGGATAATAAAGAACCATTCTACAGGTCAATGCGTTTCGTTTATTTCTTTACTTAAATGTCGAAATAATCTCTTAAATTAAACTAAGACTTAATTAAAAAGTTTATAAATGCACGTATATATACCTAACCTTATCATACAGTTTTATGTCCAAATATTATTCGCATGAAAAAACTACTCAACTCGGCAAAAATCTTTCAAGTTTAAACCTGCCATGACGTGCATAAATATTCTAGAATAGAACGCCCGGCCGCGTCAAACGATTCCCACTAACGAATCGATCACGCCGCGTTTCGTTATTTCGTTTAACGACGTGGAATCATGCGCAGCCGAAAATAGCCATGACGCAATCCTCCACGTTTCCTGTTATAACGAAACGCGCGAATATAAAGCCTCTTCCACCACATACAGAGTCCAATTTAAAAAAACGAACGCATTTTTTTGCAATTTTTTACTATGTACAGTTCGCGTTTCAAATTCATAATTCGAATGCTTCTAACTTCGAATGTGTGTTCTATTGTGTAGTTTGAAAGTCGGTTTTCGTTCCACATTTGAATGTTTGAATTTCGAATGTTGATTTAGACCGTATGTGATTGGTTTAGAGTGAGTTTTTGTTCGTTAGTATGTTGTTCTTGATTTGAATATTTCATTTGGACTTTAGTTTCGCTGTGCTCGTTTCGCGTACTTGTGTTTTTCATAACGCCGTTACTGGCGTTGCTACTTATAGATAAAACGATAATATTCGTTTATCGCTTAGATAAGGTTTATCAACGAAATATAGACATTGTTTGTTTCAATACCTAGTAGTCTATATTTTAGTTACAGGAAGGAAAGTAGAGGTATGTGAAATTAATTAAATATTTTGTTAATTTTTTTTTGTGGTGTTGGCAGTACTGTGTTGTAAATTTATGGTTTTAAATTATATTCTTGCCAAGTCGCCGGCGCGAAATATAAATATGAAAACGTATGCTTTACATAAATAATTATTGTATTTATTTATTTTTCCGATATTGTTTATTATATTTGTACTTACTACACGTGCTATTCTTGTATGATGTGGTTTTAACATAATTTCCTTTTAGTATTCATAGATATTTTTATTGAAATAGAAAACTGGTTCATGAAACAAGTTTTCTTTAAATTTATTCTTTTGACATGACTTCAAAAGTTTGTGATGTGCTATAGAGTTTTAAATGAAAAAATCTATTAAAAATGTTTTTTGTGTGTAAATAAATACATAAAATAAATCGAGTTTCTATAGAAGTAGGCTAATTATTACATATATTTTTTCCTATAAGGACAATATGACATACCGATTTTATTGCATATTATTTACGTCAGATAATTTATGTGTCAGATTATGCGACTTATCTTAATCTTAGGATTAGGGTAAGGCTTTTATTTTCTAGATAACACGTTGCAACGAAATTTTTCGCATAATTTTCTTAACTAAAATTAGTCATGTCTCAATGGTTTCGTGGTGAAACGTGGCAGCCGCGTGGTTTTAAGTTCGGTTCTCGGGGTGACTCATGTGTTTTAGTAGGAAATGAGGAAGGTGTTAATTAGATACGTTCGTGTCTTTTAGTTGTTTGCTTCATAATGAAAAACATTTTTTTCAGTTTTTATTCAATCTTCAGAACAGAACAGATGCTTTGCAATGTAAATAGGGTCCAATAGAGTTCACGGGAGTTTAAAATACATAAAAACATTAATCGAATTAAGAACCTCCTTCAATTTGAAAGTCGGTTATAAAATAATCTTTTTTCTCAGTAACGACAGTAGTACATCGATCGCAAATTAAAAAGTTTTTGAAGTAATTTAGTGTCAAATATATAAATAAGTATTCTAGCAAAAACTAGGTCTTCATCTTCCTTAGAATACAGCCATGACAATAATAGATTAGTTTAAAACACGTGGTCATAGTTCATTGACCTCGTTCTCATTTAGGTTATGTGACTTAACATATTAAGAGCTATTTTTGTATGGCACTAACTGTCCCCGATGCATAGACCAAGTTAATTTCAGATATTTTTGTTCTTGTACGAATAAATAATAAATAAATAAATAAATAAATAAATGCGGACAACATCACATACATTGCTCTGAACCCAAAGTAAGTAGCTAAAGCACTTGTGTTATGGAATTCAGAAACAACGAAGGTACCACAAACACCCAGACCCGAGACAATGTAGGAAAGGTGATTTCTACATTGACCCGACCGGGGATCGAACCCGGGACCTCAGAGCTAGCGACACCTTGAAACCGGTGCGTACGCCACTCGACCACGGAGGTCGTCTAATATAACAACTATCCCAATTTTTTACTTGGTCTTGTAGATTTTTCATAATAATAATAGAATATTCCACGACAACTCACACACGGTTATCTGATCCCAAGCTAAGCAGAGCTTGTGTTATGGTAACCAGACAACTGATAAACATACTTTTATATTTCTAAATACATACATATTATAGATAAATTACACCCAGACACAGAACAACACTCTCTTGACCTGAACTGCTGCGATAAACTATATCTTGATGGTGTTCACATCCCTTACTCCGATTCCGTTAAAAACCTGGGTGTCATATTTGATTCTAACCTTTCTTGGCGAGCACACATCAATGAGGTCAGCCGTAAAGTGCATTATTCTTTCCATTCTCTCAAAAGCCTCCAATATTTCCTTCCCCATAAAACCAAAATTTCCCTAGCACAATCTTTGATCCAGCCCATTATTGATTACGCTGACGCCTGCTTTTTAGACGCTACTGAGGAGCTATTAAATAAGCTTGAGCGCTTGCAAAACTTGTGTATTCGGTTCGTCTTTGGTCTACGAAAGTACGATCACGTCTCCGACTTCCGCAAGGATCTCAAGTGGCTCCCTATCCGCCTTCGCCGGAACACTCGGATATTATGTCTCCTCTTCAACATCCTGCATAATCCACAATATCCATCCTATCTGCGAGAGCGTTTTTCCTTTGTAAAGCCTCCCAATGCTCCGTGCAGATCCCACCTCAAAACCCTTCTAAAGTTCCAACCTCATAGCACGGACTTCTACTCCTATTCCTTTTCCGTGCATGCAGTCAGACTGTGGAACTCACTGCCGCCTAACTTACGAAACTCACCTACTATCTCTCTTTTTAAGAAAAGAGTAAAAGAGCACTACCTTTCTTCATGACTTAAGTGTATATTTATTTATGTATTATAATTTATGTTTAAATTAATATGGTACTATAAACTTTTTTTTCCATGTAACTATTGTACACATTGTCTACAAATTTCTTGTCCTTCTCCTTTCGCAGGTCTGCTGGAAGAGATTTCTTTTAGAAATAAGCAGTACCTTTGTACATCTTTTATCTTATGTTCTGTTCCATTTTTCTTGTCCTGTTTGTGTACATAAATTGTTAAATAAATAAATAAATAAAACAAATGATCGGGCTCATCACACAAAGATTTGTCCTGAGTGGGAATCGAACCCACGACCTCCAGTATAGCAGTCAGGGTCACTAACCACTAGACCAACAGGCCCGTCAAAATATAACTTTTCCTACACACAATCAATCATAAAGCTAAACTGATAATTATGACGAATATCAATCAATTGTATCATTATAATGTTTTGTCATATTACACTTGATTGGCCCACTGGTCTGTCTGTTTGTTTCGGATAATCTCTAAAACGGCGTGACCGATTTTGACAGAAATTTCACTCTTAGATAGCTAATGTTATAAAGAGTATCTTAGGCTACTTTTATTTCGGAAATTTTAGTTATTTGAGATACTAATGCAAGTAAAACCGATGCGCACAGCTAGTATGGAGATATTTTAAATATATTTTAATATTTATATAATATTATAAATAGGATATAGGAATCAGATCACCTAAATAAAGGATGTACTATCGTGGCTTCACCTTGTATTCCGTTATTGATAACAATTGATAATAAAATAACTTATAAATTCTAGAACAAAAGGAAGTTAAAAGATTCCTTTGTTAATTACAAGGTTTTGTGAGGTTAGTTATGTGGTATGTATGTTGATGTTTCCCCTTAATTAAATTTTACAACTAATTATAAGATGATTAAAATATTGGATCTTGGTTGTAGAACTTGTACATAATGCAATAATGCACTTAAATTGAAAAAAAAAACTACTTTAATAAAAAAAAACTACGAGCTATAAGTGGTTTTCGATCGCTTAACATATGTACAAGTTTGAGGTCTAGCAATATTGAAGTCAGTTGAAAAATATACCTTCTTGCACATCGCTATACCTTCAACAATAGGTACCTACGCGATCATCATCTCCCGAGCCTTTTCCCAACTATGTTGGGGTCGGCTACCAGCCTTACCGGATTCAGCTGAATACCGTATTTTACATGGAGCGACTGCCTATCTGACCTCCATAACCTATTTTACTGGGTAATCCAGTATCCCATAATAACACTGGTAGTCAGAATTAACTTAAAAAAACTGTCAAAGATCAACGTATGACTGCAGTCGGGACCTACGGCTTAACGTGCTATCCGAGGCACGGAGGGGTCTCGGTATGTTTAGAAAACGGTCACCCAACCACGGACCAACCGCGGCGACCGCGGCTTAACCTGTATTATCGGTCAAACCGTTTGGCTTACACTAGCCCCTCTAAAAATACCTACGCGATCGTTAAAAAAAAATCTGTAAAACGGTTGTTTCGATATTTTCCAATAACCATATCACACCAATACCACCAAGCTTTAACTACGTATCTTTTTTATTTTTAACTAAAAACATATTTATCATGAATCACTATATTTATTTTTACAGTAAATCACTACTTTCATTCGTGAATCGTTATCAAAACACACCTAGCACTCGAGTTCTCGATGAAAATCAATCGATTTGATATTTTTATCAATTTCCTTCCGATGTTTTTTTGGCACAGGAAGTCGTTTTTTCATTTGGTCGCCTTTTGATCTAGTTTTTGTGCGTCAAAACAAGTTTCCTATGATTTTTATAGTATGTTCGTTTTTATTAAAGTTTTTTGTTAAGGAAATGATTTATTTGCGAATGTCTCTGAAAAAAGTACTGTAGTTTTTCTAACAATTAGCTTTTGTAGTATTCATTTGTAAGTTTTTCTAAAGGAAATAGCTGTTTTTTTTATTTATTTCTCTAGTGCTAAGAAATACTCCTAATACCTACATACACGGGCTATTTGACAAACCTGTTGGTCTAGTGGTTAGTGACCGTGACTGCTATACCGGAGGTCGTGGGTTCGATCCCCTCTCAGGACAAATCTTTGTGTGATGAGCACAATCATTTGTTCTGTGTGTGGGTGTAATTTATCTATAATATGAATGTATTTAGAAATAAATAAGTATTTTTATCAGTTGTCTGGTTACCATAACACAAGCTCTGCTTAGCTTGGGATCAGATAACCGTGTGTGATTTGTCCCGGAATATTATTATTATATTATTATACATATAATGTATTGCGACTTGGTTTATAGATTTAAAATCTAAATGTATGATTATATCTATCAGCAGTAAATATTATTGCAAAGATTCCATTATTATTTATGGTATCTCTTAGAAGTCATTGCTTTTCTGTCTATATGATAAACAATATTAAATTTCAGATTTAACCTATAAAATTATATTCACTATTGAAATAAATAACTGTTATTCATCATTTCCCATACATATCCATCCATCCATCATTTAAGAGCTAGGCCCTTGTCGGTGTAGCAATTTCCATCTTTCTCTGTCCAGAGCCAACTCCTTCAGCTGCCTGTAGGTTTCCACTTCTGCTTTTTCCTTCAATTGGTCTGTGTATTTTCTTCTCGGCCTTCCACGTTTTCTTTTAGCCTCTATTTTCCCTTCTATTATATTGGTAATAAATTTATCGTGCCGTATCAAATGACCAATCATACTTCCCCATACATATGATCATCTTAAAAGTTATAACTAGGAGTTTTGACTCACTTTCTGTCTTTGAATGTTACATACATACATATAATCAAGCCTCTTTCCCGTAGAGGTAGGCAGAGACCAATTTAATTAACCCTTATCAAACGCGATTCAAATTAAGGCCTTCCTAAATTTCCTTCCTTCATTTCATCCTAAAGTGACAGATAACATCGAGACAGTAAACAGACTACAGTCCGGCCGCTGAGAGAATGCGTTCCTGACAGGTCGTGGTCAACAGGAAGATAATATGTCCTATAAACGAATAATATCACACACAACTCTATCATTATAATTACAATGAATAATATAACGCATACTCTCAGGGGCCGAATTATAGTGCTTTAAAATTAAGTGACATTTCAGTATTTTTCCATTACACTTCACTTGTCTTAGTCCAGCATTTTACGAGATCACCGCGTTCAGACGGATTGTCTATTGTTAAATGACATGACGTGTCTTCCTAAGACCTTGAATGGTGTCTCGGTTGCTTAAACTACAGTGCCTTGAACTCACTACAAATGTTTGTGTTAGACTTTTTTTGTTATAGAAAAGTATACGCCATTTGTATGTGATAGAAGTTAGAGTAGCCTATGTAATACATTTTAAATGTATGTGATAATAAATTATGTATGTAATTGATTAATTTGTTCTAATGCTATGACGATAATGTGTCATATATATATTAAAATTGCTGACCTTGTAGTTGTCTTTTCAATATGTGAAAACTTTTTTACATGGGATGTTTGGTCACATTTATAAAAAACCTAACTTCAATAGAGAAGGCAGCTGGAACATACATAGATAAAATAAGTTTAAAAAGGTGTCTTATTTCAATGTCTTCAGAGAGAAATGAAAGGATCAGCACCTACAGTAGCATAGCTCTTAAATTGATGATGCCATTCGCGTAAACCTCAGAAACAATTTTTAACTTCGAAGAAGGCTACATATTGCCAATACCATTATATCACCATACAGCAATGCCAGTTTATTTCCACCCAAAATACGTTTAAACCTGATGTTACGGTCAGGTTCGAGCGGGGGATATCTCCGTGTTTTATTTGTGGTTCTTTCAGTCAAGGTCAGTAAACAACATGAAGCGAGTAGTTTTTACATTACCTGACATATAGAAATTCAGCGGATAATGAACCTTATTGCGATGGTATAAAGGTGTTTTGCAATATACAGTTAGCTGTCCGTCAAAACTTTGTTATATAATGCCTGAAAGTTTTGCAAATATGTAGTCACGCTATCGTTTCTGTTACCCATGGGATTCTATACTAATAAAACTCTATTTTTATTCCGTATTAAAAAAGGTGTCTATGTATGTAGCTAATTGTCTGTGCAAACGTAGCTCTAAAACAATAAAAAAGTCTCTTATCCATTAAGCCCAATTTTATGTTGCAAGAGCTGATAATTTTCAAAAGGCTAAAGAGTAATCAAAACCGGTTCAACAATTTGGGAGGTACAATGCCATAGCATATGGCTGTGGCATTGTACTTCCCAACATATAACTTAACACATGATAACTTAACGCGTCCATCTTTTACACTAGGGGTAATGAAACTATGTATATTTCATTGAATAACGACGCTGTTATAAGTGTAACCAATAATGTACGGTCGATATGGTACTACTAATAAAATATTTACTGGCTTTTAATCGATGACTATTTCAAAGGTACCGATCATAGAGTAAATATGTCACAGAGGGTTCATGGCTAAGTACAAGCTTCTCTGATGCAATTGGTCAAGGGCTGGCCTGTTGGTCTAGTGGTTAGTGACCCTGACTGCTGGACCGGAGGTCGTGTTCATTCCCACAGGACAAATTTTTGTGTTATGAGGATGATCATTTGTTCTGTGTCTGGTTGTAATTTAACTATAATATTTATTTAATGAAATATATAAGTATGTTTATCAGTTGTCTGGTTACTGTAGTGTTAGGTAGACTATGTTCACGCTGGTGCACTGTAATAACTCCTGCGTATACTCTTAAGCCGTACACAGACTAATATCACAATTAGTCAGTGATCACACAACACGGACTGCGCGAGCTCTCGACCGCTCTCGCCCGTCACGTGCGCCTCCCACACGCTTTTTGTTTTGTAGACCGCACGAAGCAGTCGAACTGCTTCTAGCAGTCCGTGTATGTGTGGCCTTAGTCTCGCACCTATTGTTACGTAAAAAGCTTTTCCCCTGAGGTCTTTACTCTGTGCCCCGAAAATACTGAATGATTCATTCAACCTTGATACGAAAACATTGAATTTCGACCTTGACATCAAAACCATAGGGTTTAATTATGTGCGACTGGTACAGTGTCTGTAGTGGTGAACCGGCTTTCTTACCTAACTTTACCATACAATACTCTTTTACTTGTGTTCAGTAATTTTAATCGAGGATTTTAGCGATACTTTTGACGAATGAAACTTAGTCTTGTTTTAATATCACTGCTTTGTTAGGTAGTGTCTAGGCGAATAATCTATATATACTTATAATAAATCTGTAGAAGTGAAAATTCTGTACATTGAAAATATCAAAAAAATAAATGGCGGGGGGTGTTACTAGACGGACACAGAACCCAAAAGGGTGAAAAAAAAATTTTTGTCTGTCTGTTTGTTCAGGTATCACGCAAAAACTAACCGGTTCGATTACGATGAAACTTGGTATAATTATTCTTTATTATCCTGGGCACCACACTGGGTAGTTTTTATCCCGGAAAAGTATTTAAAACAATAAAAAACAAACTTAATTTTGCGGTTAAGAACTCATTGATAAGTTTCGTCATCCACGCGAACGAAGTCGCAGGCACAGCTAGTAAAGAAATAGATGTAGACAACATCTCATATATTGCTCTGAACCAAAAGTATCTCAAGCGTTTTTCTTAAGAAAATGCAGGAAAGTGGGTTTGTACACTGACCCGTACGGGATCGAACCCAGAACCTCAGAACTTAGGCCATCATGAAATAAAAGGAAACTATTATTTTTAACACGCTTTTATTAGCTTCACTTGTATGTATGTCATCATCAACTTATTCAGAGATTTATCTACGGTACGAGTACTTATTATCACTAGAAAAATGTACAAGTACTAACACGAAAATCAATCAGATAGTCACGTAACAAATGCGGTCACCGATCCATTTCTATACCTCAGCGTATACCACTTAACCTTGTACGTGCGACAGCGTGAAAGTGTCCACGACAAATAAGCGTGAAATTAGATCAATATTTATAATACTTATATTGACGTCAGAATAAATATTGGTCATCAAATTACTGGTCGAACTTTGCCCAGTAGGCAGTTTGTATACAAAAAGGCAGGAAAGTTACTTATAATGCGGCCGCTGAAAGAATGCGTTCCTGACACATGTCAGTTGTTCTCGATTTGTATGGGGAAATAAAAAAAAACTGGCCAAGTGCGAGTCGGACTCGCGCACGAAGGGTTCCGTACTACCGTCGTATGAGAGCTTCCCTTAAATATTCATTTTATGTGGTTTTTAGTATTTGTTGTTATAGCGGCAACGGAAATACATCATTTGTGAAAATTTCAGCTTTCTAGCTATCACGGTTTATGAGATACAGCCTGGAGACAGACAGACGGACAGACAGACAGCGGAGTCTTAGTAATAGGGTCCCGTTTTGCCCTTTGGGTACGGAACCCTAAAAACCGTGTTATATTATTCATTGTAACGTGGCATAATGCATAGTTTTGAATGATATTATTCGTTTAAAGGACCAAAAAGTAATAGTAATTAAAGTTTAGTAAATTCTTCGCCACATTAAAGTTATATCTTCCTGTTGACCACTACCTGTCAGGTTCGCATTCTCTCAGCGGCCGGACTATAAATAAATAAATGCGGACAACATCACATACATTGCTCTGAACCCAAAGTAAGTAGCTGAAGCACTTGTGTTATGGAATTCAGATACAACAAAGGTACCACAAACACCCAGACCCGGGACAATGTAGAAAAGTTGGTTTCTACATTGACCCGTCCGGGGATCGAACCCGGGACCTCAGAGCTAGCGACACCTTGAAACCGGTGCGTATGCCACTCGACCACGGAGGTCGTCAAACTATAAAAAAAAAATGTTTATTGCATAAGCTTGTATAACTTTACATAAAGACCTCCTTTTAAGTAAAGTATATACTATGACTATACTTATTTGAAACTATAATAAAAACTGCACACTACTTTCTGTTCCTTGAATTGCAAATATTTAGACGACCTTGTTCGTCACATTTAAATTATATATTTAGATCCACCGACACGTTTTTCTTACATTTTATTTCATATTACGTAGTATTGTATCATCTGTTTTTTAAAGATTTTTATGTCACTGTAGCTCGTAAACTGCTTGACAGATTTTGATATAGTCTTAGCATGTCGATAAATGGTATTAATATTGAATGTGTGCTATATATAACCCTACTTTGAATTGATGTATGTAATATGAAGAAATATATACCTGGGTAATTTTTTAAACCCAAACGCAAAGTAGGGGTTTTTGCCTCTGGCGTCGTAGCTCCTAAACGAATTGACCGATTATAATGCGGTTTCTTGTTAGAAATCTGACATGAGCGACATGGTTTTTAGCTAAAATTTATGAAGATCTGATCAAAATTTCAAAAGTAATCAGTGTTTCTAAATGTTTTTCTAAATCTTCTTAATTTACTATTTATATGATAAATATACTTCTAAAGGACCCATTAAATCTTATATAAATAAATAAAACTAAAACGCGTCAAAAACTCATCGTCATTCTTGTCAATGGCGGGAAACGTGCCCAGAAGGCTGGTAGCATTGCCACGTTGAATGGCTATGCCGATTCTCTGTGCAAGGAACAAACCAGCTCTCTGATCACGAGTAGAGTCTACCAAACGTTTTGACAGTTCTTTAAAAAGATTTCGTGCACTCGGACCCCATGACCCGAGCGTTTCAACCCCAAACGGCTCGAAAATATAATTACCCATTAGGTTATTATACTTTCGCCGTTTAAGGGTACTTTATTTATAAAAATGTGTTTATCAAATCTATAAAAATTTATTCTAAAAGTATTGGCAGATATTGTATCACATCCACAATTTCGCCAGACAGTATTATGGCGAGCCTATTGCCAATTTTCTGGCACTTTGCCAGATTAATCATCGACTTAAATAGTCATTATATTCATCGTAATCTCTCTATATTACTTCCGAATAATATTATTAATATGAAAGTTAGGGTGTTTGTATATATGTTTCATAACACACTAAACAGCTTAACTGATTTTTATTTAACTTGCCACTCGTATAGTTCATTGCCTAGGTTTCCTATACTATTTTGTTTGTAGTTTCCTGTGAAAACCCGTGTGATTCAATGTTATCTATTAGTCCACGCGAACAAATTCACTTGTTAAAGTATGTATTTAATAAACTTAGATAAACAGTCAACAAAGTGACCCTATAAAGGTTCTTTAATTCATTTTGAGGTACAGTATCCTAAATAATTTATTACACAAGAATAATATATGAAAAGAACCGATCATCATCTCCCGAGCCTTTTCCCAACTTTGTTGGGGTCGGCTACCAGTCTTACCGGATTCAGCTGAATAGCGTATTTTACATGGAGCGACTGGATAGAACCCATAGTAAGACTGGATGTCAGAATTGACTTAACGACTGCTAAAGATCAGCAGTATGACAGTCGGGACCTACGGCTTAACGTGCTATCTGAGGCACGGAGGGGTCTCGGTATGTTTGGAAATGGTCACCCATCCACGGACCAACCGCGGCGAGCGTGGCTTAACCTGTATTATCGGTCAAACCGTACGGCTTAAACTTAGCCCCTCAGAAAAGAACCGATCAATTAATTTATATGGGACATCGGTCTACTCTACCGATAACAAAAATTTTTGACGGGCCTGTTGGTCTAGTGGTTAGTGACCCTGACTGCTATACCGGAGGTCGTGGGTTCGATTCCCACCCAGGACAAATGTTTGTGTGATGAGCACGATCATTTGTTCTGGTTGTCTGGGTGTAATTTATCTATAATATGTATGTATTTAGAAATATATAAGTATGTTTATCAGTTGTCTGGTTACCATAACACAAGCTCTGCTTAGCTTGGGATCAGATAACCGTGTGTGAGTTGTATATATATATAACCGGAATATTAAGGAATTTTCTTTTGCAGTCGGTTAAAAACAGTATTTCTTTTTTATTTACTTACGTTTTTACAAAAAGCGGGTCATTATTAAAAAACATTGACGATGGTAAATAAACAGTTTTTCATATTAAATTGAGACATCGTGTTCGATCGATTTGACTTGACTGCGATCCGTGACTAAATGGTATGTTCTACATAGAGCTGGGTTATTTGATGCTATTATTTTACTAGTTTTTGGAATCATAAAAGTTGAAATAGTGAGGTTTTTATCATACGAATGATAGTTGCGTAACTTTTAGAATATCAGATTATTTTATCACGTAGCAATTATGTCGGTTATGAAATATAAAGTTTTGCGGTTTTTTAAAAGGTTGATACATAGTTAAAAACATAATAAACTTAGCACCATTTAGGAATATGAATAAAAGTTCTGAAAAAAAATTTTTTTTTCAAATTCACATAATCGAATCTGTACCTACCTAGTCCCTGTAGTAGGTACTATTTCCGTTATACTCACTGTATTGCCCAAAAAAAAGACAACAAAAAACCCAAATACTTAAGATAAATATAAAACATCCATAATAAATAACATACTACTAGATACAGCTGACTCCAGCATAAAAATCTTCCTTATCCAATAAATGCTAGTTTCTGGCAGAACGCCATCGTTTTCTGCTCATTCAATTCGTTGTACTGGATACTGGCTATTGTGCTTAACATAGTTATATCTTAAGCCAAAATACAGTACGAGAAGTAACATGGCGCATCTGAAAAATTACAATAAAGAATAATTACACAAAATGTAAAAGGGAACTGATTTCAAGATTTATAGGGGACCACTTTTTTTATGTAACCTGTTTAGTTTCCCACTGCTGGGCAAAGCTCTCCCCGTCTGACTCAAGACTTTTCTGTCTCGAGCCACATGACACCAATCGCTTAAGAAGCGATCGATGTCATCCCGCCACCTTCTCCTCGGCCTGCCTCGTCTGCGAATTTCGGTATTAGGGACCACTTAAGAAGAAAAAAAAACAAACAACAGGAGTTTCTTGCCGGCTCTTCTCCATACGAATGACACTTTGGAAACGAGCAACTAGAGTCAGTAGATTTAACGTAACGTTTCTTGAGCGCCTATTTTGGTTTATAAAAACAATTTTTATTTTTAGTATTCCGGTGACAAACGGTGAAGGAAAACATCTTGAGGAAACCTAGATTCCAAAATTGAGATCTGAAATCGCTAATCCGCAGAGAGCAAGCGTGGCGATCAATGCTCGTGCCTTCTCTATATGGGAAGAGGCCTGTGCCCAGCAGTGGGACGTTTATAGGCTGGATTATTATTATTATTAGTACCTATTCCGGGGTTATTAGTACTATAATAACCTTTTCGTGTTTGTTACAGATAAGTAAACAACATGAAATACAGTTTATCTGTTTCATGTTGTCGTTAAAATAATAACTGATAGTCATTGTTTCGTTAACTTCCTATTGACCTAGTAATAGTCGAGTTACTTTAATTTTGGTTCAAATAGTTCCGAAATAAATCTTATTAAGTTATTTAGTAAAATAAAAAATTGTCTGTTTTTTTCGTCTAATCTCTGAAATGCCTGGACCGATTTTGACGGGAATTTCACTAGCAGATAGCTCATGTTATAAGGAGTAACTTAGCTTACTTTTAGTATGTAAATTTTATTTGTTTTAAAAGGGGATTAATTACTAATGCCGTTGCTAAAATGGCTGGTTTCTATACAAAAGGTTTTAAACAATAAGTTTTAATAGGTACATAGTTATTGTCGAACGCCTATCTAGTACGAGGCCGTTTAAAAACTTGATTATATTTAACTTTTTACTTCAATTATAATCGTAGAACGCAGTCAATTGAATATAAGAATATAGTATAGTCTGAAAACCATCGGTTTGACGTGATTGCTTTACCAATATAAGCTTTGTTGCTTAGGTAATAAGGGTGGCAATCAATTTTTTTATTGCTTGGTTGGTATTCATGATATTAGTTTTATGATTTTTATCATAGTAAATGTAGGTACTTATGATAAGTAGTTTAACCGACTTCCAAAAAGAAGGAGGTTCATGTTCGACTGTATGTACCTTTTTTTTGTATTTATTTATTCACTGTCTTAGATAGACAGATGTTTTTTTTTTGTTTTATGTGAACTGGACGAACGAGCTTTTAATTAAACATTAGGTTGAAGTTATTAACTTTATTATTACTTTCTATATTCTAATACCATTTTAAAGTAGGGGTTCTCATAATAACAATGATGTAACTATATATACATAATGTATAAACTAGACTTTGTACATATAGCTGGTTGGAAAACCTAAAGAATATCTAAGAGACCGGACGGCATGTCTTTGTTCCCGTGGAAGGTGGGTAGGCCTTTAGTGTGGGACGCTACTTGCGTCGATACTCTTGCGCCATCCCATCTTCCTAGTACGTCGTGCTGTGCTGGCGCTGCTGCTACGGCTGCTGAGAACCTCAAGCGGCGGAAATATACCAACCTAGTTGGAAGTTATATATTCGAGCCGTTTGGGGTTGAGACCCTTGGTCCGTGGGGCCCGAGTGCACACAGATTTTTTAAAGATTTATCCAAACGCCTGGTTGACACTTCGCGTGACCCAAAGGCTGGCTTCTATCTAGGTCAGCGAATAAGCATTGCCATACAACGTGGCAATGCTGCCAGCCTTTTGGGCACACTCCCAGTCGACAGCGATGTGGACGAATTTTTTGATGCCTTGTTTTAGTTCTTAGTTTCATTTAGTTTATAATTCTTTTTATTTCTTGCGTAGGCTTAGTTTTTACAAACCGGATTTGTAATACAAATAATAATAATAAATAAACCTAAAGAATATTTATAAAATAAAACTTTGAAACCACATGTTTGATAGTAGTTATTACGACTTGAGCAGAAAATCTTAGGTTATTAAAAGAACTTAAAATACAGGAAAACAATATAAAATTTTATTGAGAATTAACACATAAAACTCGTTAGTTCCTATTATTTAATTAATCTTTTACTACTAATTTAATTTGTATTTCATCAGTCGCTCTGTAACATACGGTATTCAGCTGAATCCGGTGAGACTGGAAGCCGACATCAACATAGTTGGGAAAAAGCCTAGGCAGATGATAATGATTAATTCGTGTTTCATCTTGTAATATACTTACTTTCATAGTTATTTTGAGTCTAAGACTTGGGAATTATAAATGCGATACCGAAAGTAGCTCTGTCTGTCTGTTACGCTTTCACGGCTAAACCAATGAACCGATTCTGATGTCATTTTGTACAATAAACTTTAACCCCAAGAAATGACAGGGTAGAAACCAGAGCAAATCTATATTTGGCTAGCTATTTTTATTGATTTAACTAAAATATGTAATACTAGCTGTGACTAAAGGTTTCACCTGCGTAAGTAGTCCCAATTTCCTAAAGACATATAATAATTACAATTATTGCGCTATTCGGGATGGTGACCAATACAGTAAATCAAACGTTCTTCTTCATAGGAATGACATTTTGGAACCTGCAACTAGAGTCAGTAAATTTAAAAAAAGGGCCTGGAAAGGCCTATTTGAAATGAAAATTGATTTTTGAAAGCCCATCCGTTCTTGAGAAAATCATGTAACTAACCCAAAATTGTATCATAAATAAAATAATGCAGCCGTAACTAACTTTATTCTTCTCTTTGCCCACAGATCAACAGGAGTAGCCAATCACAAGCCGCTACACAACAAATGGATTAGCCTTATATTATAATATAAGCCAATCATATTAGCTTAAGAATAACCTCAAAATGTCGCATCACATAGTAACGGTCTGCATGTTCTGTCTGCTGTGCGCAGCTCACACATGCGGCTCACACATCGACATACAAAACGACGGAGTACTGACATATGACGGTAACTTCAACGATGCCGAACACCTAAATATAGATATAGAAGAAAAAAGAAAGCTACCTTCAAGATATCATCAAAAACTACAGAAGATTCGAGGGAAGACTAAGCGAGAGGTCAAAGTGAACCCAGACACGTATGTGACACAGATTTTTAGGTTGTACGGCGATGCGGGTAGTATGACAATGAATTTGACGGGTTTTAATAAGATGCTGGAGGAGCTGGACCTTCATAAGCTGGTGGAAGGTGGAGAGAAGAGTGAGAGCAGAGGATACTTTCACGGACAGAACGGTAAAGAAGATGTTGTTAATGTGAGTAAAAGTGACTTTTTTTTGTTGTTGCATGTTCTAGAATGTTTACCCTGAGATTCACTTTGAACCGACTTCAAAAGCATATGATTCTCTATATTTTTATTTATGTAAGTTTGTTTCGCGATAGCTGCGGTAATTGGGGATATGTGTCGATTCTTTTTTACATTTAAATGTAATCAGTTCTGCCATTGTTGACTGTAGACTGTAGTCTTATTTTTCATAAATTTCGTAACGCAAATGCATACATAGGACGCATATACCATGAGTCCACATAGCTACTTGGCTAGATGTATATTTACGATATCAAGCTGGCTATATTTTTTTCGGTATATTAAAGAAACATTTAAAAAAATTATTTACTAGAACAGTTAAATTATGGTTCATGGTAAACTCCTATAATCTCTTATACCGTAACTATTAAGCCAAGTAACTAGTAAACGTATAAATTCTAATAACGAAAATTTTTCCATCTTTCCAGTGTATGAACAGCTCCGACCTAATCACAACAGTAAACACCAGGTTAAAACCTGACCACGACCACGGTCACGAGGACCACAGCCACCACCACGAGATGGACGCTGTCATCACGGAAGCCACTCTCCAGACCATCTGTCCCATCCTCCTCTATCAGAAACTAGCCAACACTTCCATAGAAAGATCTGGCTGTATCAAAGAGACTAGTATAGGAAGAAGAAATGAGGTCACAGTCAAACATGTAGAAAAAGAAATAGCTTACACTAGAAATATGTACGCAGTGTGGCTGTATTCGTCATTGAGTATATTAGCCATCAGTGCCTGCGGACTGTTAGGGGTAGCAGTCATTCCTATTATGCACAAAACGTATTATAACCACTTGCTACAGTTCTTGGTAGCGTTAGCAGTTGGGACCTTATGTGGAGATGCCTTACTTCATTTAATGCCTCATGCAATGAGTCCTATGCATGACCACAGTGGACACGGAGAGACAGAGTTAGAAGCCAGGACTAGTCATGACGATGGAATGTGGAAGGGACTGGCAGCAATGCTAGGTGTAGTCTTCTTCTACTTCACAGAGAAAGGCTTAACAGTCGTAGTTGAATGGAGGAAGCGTCGCCAAAAGTTGGAGGAAGACAAACTACCTTCCAGAGTCAGGGTATTGAAGGATGAGACCGGTGGTGGTTGTTCAGGTGGTTCCAAAGCTCCTATTTCTAATTCCACATCAAATTCTCTTTTAAAAATCTTCAAGAGGGACGAAAAAGGAGATCCGACCACAAAAACTTGTAAACACAAGTACTCTGAATACCCTTACTGCTATGATGAGATAGATACGGACACACACGATGACCACCACTTAAGGGACGGGATCCCTTCGAGCCCTAAGCATGGGAAGAAGAACAACTCCGTGAGCGTGGTGTCTTCGAATGCCCTCAACCCTGAGGGTAAGGAGGAGCCGTCTGCGAAGGACTGGCTGCTGAAGGCGGAGTCGACGCCGGCGGTCGTGGAGATGAACAATATTAAGCATAAAGAGGATGGGGTTAAGGATCTTAAAGATGGGGATAGTTATACTGTTATTTTGAGGTGAGTGGAATTATTCGTATATTTTTTGATTTAATAATAATTGTTGGAACTGGTCATATACAGATTCCTTAAGCATAGACTTATTTACAATTTTTGATCCCCAATACTTAGTATATATTTAGTAGTGTTTATTCCGATCCTTTTTGCATTTTTGATAGTCCAAATAACAAAAAAAAATGTACATACATTGCTCTGAGCCATAAGTAAGTAGCTAATTAACTTAGATTACGAATCAGACACAACGAAGGTATCACAAACACCCAGAAACAAGACAATGTAGAAAAGTGGTTTTTAACATTGTCTTTGGTACCTTTATACCCGTTTAGCTATCAAACCAGGAACCCTGTACTGCCTGATCACGGAGGTGGTCAACTATTTTTCACCTAAAACATATTGGCTTTAGGTGAAAAATAGTTTTTTATTAATAGTTTTTCTGATATTGTTCTTCATCTTAATATGATGTCAAGCAAGTATTTATTATATTTTTCCACTTTAGAGAGCACTCGCGCGCCCACCACGGTCACTCGCACGCGCACGGACACGTGCACGCGCCGCCCTCGTCCATCGCCTCCGTGGCCTGGATGGTCATCATGGGCGACGGCCTGCACAACTTTACCGACGGCATGGCTATAGGTACGTATCTAAACACACAACACACTATACACTACAAATTTACAAAATAATTCCAGCCCATAAACGTCCCACTGCTAGGCACAGGCCTCTTATAGGGAAGGCATGAGCATTGATCACCAAGCTTGCTCATTTGCGGATTGGCGATTTCAGATCCCTATTTTGGAATCCAGGTTTCCTCACGATGTTTTCCTTCACCGTTTGCAAATTTACATGTACCTTCTTAATTATTCTAAGGCACCACTGAAATACAGTGTGTTACAAATACCATGTTCATCCATCAGATATCGATTCTGACTACGTCCCTATTTAGAACCACAGGGTTTTTGTAACACGCTGTATAATCGTTGAAGGGAAACATCGTCAGGAATCCTGGAATTCGAAATGGAATCTGATACAGCCGGCAAGTGAGCAAGCGTGGTAATCAATGCTCGTTCCTTCTCTCTATATGGAAAAAGGTGGCTCTTTCCCATATAGAGTAGACATAATACGGTTTTCATTGAGGACACACATGGTTAAAACATTTTTATTTGTAACTATGTAATTTAATTTCGACGTTATTTCCAGGTGCTGCTTTCGCGTCAAACATAGCGGGTGGTTTCTCCACAGCCATCGCTGTACTTTGCCACGAATTGCCACACGAATTAGGTATGTTGTTACTTATTAATATAGTCCTTTATAAGACTAGTCAGGTCCTATGTTAATATAATAAGAATAACTCACGAACGGCCATCTGATCCCGAAATAGGCAGAGCCTGTATTGCAAGTAGACAACTGATAAACATACTCATATGTTTCTAAATACATATCTTTTATTGTTAAATTACTCGTAGACTCTGAAAAAATGATCACCCTCATCACACAAAGATTATTCCTGGGTGGGAATTGAACCCAGCAGTCAGGGTCACTTACCGCTAGACCAACAGACCAATGAAAATATTATTTGTCTACTTTCGTTCTTGCGGTGCTTTAGCTACTTATTATAACATTATTAAAAATACTTTTTACCAACCAAACTATGTCCCACATGTTAAATTGCCCAAAGTGTCCGTACACCTGCACTTTGGATGACTTAAAGCACGCTAACAATGCCGCCATTAATGTCGCAAAATACTAGGCCAATGTACTCTAATTTAAATCTACCATCGACACGAAAAGAAGAAGAAGAAGCTACTTATTGTTCAGAGTAACGTATATGATGCTGTCCACATTTTTTTATTTATATACGTGTATTTTTCTAGGTGACTTCGCAGTCCTACTAAAAGCGGGCATGTCGGTCAAGCGGGCGGTCTGCTACAACATACTATCGTCCGGACTATGTCTAATAGGCATGGTGTGCGGCGTGCTGGCCGGCCACGCGCCCTCCGCCACGCGCTGGCTGTTCGCCGCCGCTGCCGGCATGTTTCTGTACATCGCGCTCGTTGATATGGTAAGGCATACGTGCTAGAGGTTTGTGCATAATAGGTCGGGGTTTGTGCAAGCTATGAAGGTTGGGCAGTGTTTTGGATAGGTTGGGAGGTGTTTTGGGCAAGTTGGGTAGGATTTTGGCAAAATAGGACGTGGTCTGTGCAGGTTGGGAAAGGGTCTGTGCAAGTTGGGAAAGATTTGGGCAAGATAAGAAAGGTTTGTGCAAATTAAGACGAGGTCTGTGCAAGCTGGGATGGTTGGGAATGTGTTTTAGACTGGTTAGAGAGTTTTTTGGGCAAAAACGGAGAGATTTGTGCAAATTGGGATGGAATTTGGGACAATGTTAGTGCAAGTTAAGGTTACATGCACAGACACACCAGTAAGCAAGTAACTGGGTTTGTTTACCTTTGCATTATACTTGATAAAACATATGTATAAATTAAATTTGTTGTCTTCCAGATGCCAGAACTAAGTACATCGCACAGCAAAGAGGGCACGTTCTGCCAGTGCGTGCTGCAGCTGATGGGGCTTGCCACTGGCATTGGCATAATGCTGGTCATCGCCCTCTATGAGCAAGACCTCAAAAACTTATTCGGTTAACGTGAAAATGTGACCCTGTGAAAATGTGACAAAAATCCGTGAAAATGTGACCGAAATCTGTGCAAAATAGTAATATCTGTGCAAAATGTGAAATTATGTGCGAAACGATCCTTTTCGGATTATGTACAGTGCCAATCGTTGGCTTGATTCCTAAGTGTTGTTATAAGTTAAACGGCTATTCTATAGCCCTGTACAGTTATTAAATGAGAGAGAAAAATTGTGAGTTTTTTGGAAATGTTATTAATGTGTGAGTCTTCAATAATTTACTTACTTGGTGCTAGTTGTCGCCGAAAATAACTTACAATATGGTAATTGGTATAACTGAATGATCTATTCTGTCGAGCCTTTTTCCCAAGCTATGTTGGTGTTGGCTACCAGTCTTACCGGATACAGCTGAATACCGTATGTTACTGAGCGACTGTCAATCAGACCTCCACAACCAATTTTACTGGGAAACAGTATTCCATGGTAAGACTGGTTGTCAGAATTTACTTAACGACTGCCAAAGATCATCGTATGACAGTCGGGAGCAACGGCTTAACGTGTTTTCCGAGGCACGGGTCTCGGTATGTTTACAAATGGTCACCCATCCACCAACCAACCTTGACGAGCACACCTTAAACACATTTAGTGATATCAATTACCTATTACAGTATACCATATAGTAACACTGTCATTAAAAGGACCTTTATTACAAAGCAGTAAAGTTCATTTTACTAAATGTTTGTTTTCATAAACGATTTATTAAAATCTTTTGACTTTTTTGTGGCAATAGACTTAAACGTTATGTAAAAATGTAATTTCTCCTTTATTGTACTTTTAATGAATGAATTGTGATAATGATACTACGAATTCAATTGTACACTCGAATATTATTTTATTGTTATAATAATAATCCAGCCTATAAACGTCCCACTGCTGGGCACAATATGTATTAAATTAGGATGTGGTCAATTTTGGTCTTCATTTAGTCTGTACTTATTATAATATTATAGTTAAAACTGCCTTAACATACTTAAATTGTTTTTTTTTTGCATTTTTTTGCTTGCCCCACATTTTACGCTAAGTTATACAAACTTGTAAATAGAGGTAATTAATTGACATTGAAATAAAATAAAATAAATTTTAAGGTATTATGTTTACTAATTTTTTTATTTAACTCCTAAACCATTTGGCCACGTCCTTATACCATAATTTATATATGTACTTATATATTTATTGAAATCATTGTAAAACAAAAATAGCATATCAATAAAATTCTTTCTTTATCTATAATATGTATGTATTTAGAAATATGTAAGTATGTTTATCAGTTGTCTGGTTACCATAACACAAGCTCTGCTTAGCTTGGGATCAGATAACCGTGTGTGAGTTGTCCCGGAATATTATTATATTATTATTCTTTGAAGATATGAAATTTTGACTTTATCTTGACAATTATAAACTTAAAATAAATTAATTTAAACTTTTTTAAATAAGAAAAAGATGGATAATACTCCATATTGAGATTTTTTACTTTCAAACAACAAATAGTGTAATTTGCTGTGGCTAGCAGTTACAGAGATTATTGTGTTCATACATAAAAAACTGAGAGAATAGAATAATGATCTTATTCTTATTTGAATCGCATTTAAAAAGCTAATTGATTTTGTCAGTAAACTGGTTTATGCTTAAATAAAACATAGTCTTACACTGGGTGTTACATATTATTATATGTTTTGTAAATGAATGTAATAAAAACTGCCCAAAAAACTTGAGTATTTTTAATATGTTGCATATTCAATAAAATAAATAATTAATTAAGTAGTATATTCAAAAATATTGTCATTTTTCCTCTATTTGAACCGGCTTCAAAAAGAGGAAGTT
This sequence comes from Autographa pulchrina, assembly GCA_905475315.1. Lineage (NCBI taxonomy): Eukaryota > Metazoa > Arthropoda > Insecta > Lepidoptera > Noctuidae > Autographa > Autographa pulchrina. Next base: position 5,563,841 of record FR997789.1, on the reverse strand, counting down.
CTCAATTCGTGTGTATTTTTTTCATACATGATCTTACCCGTCACAATATGAGAAACCCAGTGTAGCATTATAACTGTGTTACATACCGCTCCTTTTGTGTCTTCAGCGCAGTCGGTTAAAATGGTAAATGGACTAAAATAACTTGATGTAATTAAAATAGAATGATGAATGATTACTACTGAAATTAGTTTTTTCTCGAATATATTTTTCTTTTTGTAATATAAAAGTTTACAAATGTTAATTTTGGATGGATAGTGGTATAACATACTAATATTTACTAATATACCAGATCATTTTTAGGTAATTTTCTAACAAAAAAACAAAACTAAAATAAGCAAAAAAGCTTTTTGAATAAGAAAAACATTCTCTAAACAAAACCTTACTTTAAACATATTTCTTTACTAGCTGTGCCAGCGACTTCGTTCGCGTGGATGACGAAACTTATCAATGAATGACGAACTTAATACTATTGATTGTAGCGTGATGAAAAGTATACTATAACCTGCCCAGGAGTATGAAGAATAATTATACCAAGTTTCGTTAAAATCCGTCGAGTAGTTTTTGTTTCTATATGGAACATACAGGCAGACAGACAGACAAAAATTTTACTGATTGAATTTTTGACATCAGTATCGATCACTAATAACCCCCTGATAGTTATTTTGAAAATATATTTCATGTCCAGAATTGACCTCTCTACAGATTTATTATAGGTAAGTATAGATAATTGTATTTGTCACTATGTAACACCTGAAAGTGGCAGACCCAAAATTTATATATTTTTTTTTTTATACCACTATCTAACCAATCCCTATGTATTTTAGCAACTGTGTAAATATTATAAATTGTGTAAATATTATTAATTTCACAAAAATAACCTGAAAATAAATGATAACTGCAATTTTCAGGAAACGATAATGAAATATGTATATGTCACTGGAAAATAACAAGAACCGCCAATTTATAAATTTTCTAGGAAATTTATAAACTTTCGTAGGATTCTAAACGAGCGATAAATTGTATTATTTTAAGGCCACATTTTCGCCAAATGATAAACTTACCTAAGTCACGCGTAAAATAATAAGTAAGCAATAACCAAACGCCATGTGCGTTCTGATTGGTTGAATAAGTCACGTGTTCCTTCTCCTTCCTCTCCACCGCCATTGTAGGCCACGGACACAAGCATTACCACACCACTGTCAACATCAACCAATCAGAGAGCAGTGTGTTATTTGCCGTATTTTAAAGAAGCGTAAATAAAATTAAAAGCTCTTCTGTGATTGATCGAACCGGTTAGAATCTTACGAATGGATATCCGTTAGTTTATAAATTTACCACAAGACATTGCAAATTGATAAATTTGCTAAAATGTGGGCGTAAAATAATACAATTTATCCCTCGTTTAGAATCCTACGAAAGTTTATAAATTTCCTAGGAAATTTATATACTTGCGGATTTTGATATCTTCCGGTGACATATACATATTTGTGTGATCGTACTAATACATAATAAAATTATTACAGTATAGGTGTTAAAAACTAGATTTTGTAACCTCAAAACAATTTTTCTATGTATTTAATATGGCGGTAGAAGAAACAGCATTCAATACTTCTTGTTTGTCTTATAAATTACTTAACCATCAAAATGAATTATAGTCCGGTCACTTAGAGAATGCGTTCCTGACAGGTGGTGGTCAACAGGAAGATATAATGTTAATGTGGCATTGTTCACTACAAATAAATGACTATCACTTATTTTGTCCTATAAACGAATATCATTTAAGACTTTTCATTATGCCAGGATCAAGACCAACTGACATGTGTCAGGGACGCATTCTCTCAGCGGCCGGACTATAAAACAAGATGATTAAAGCTACGACACGCAACTTTATATACTGTATTTTGTTCCTATATTGTACTTATAAATGTATTAAGTGTTAAAATCAAATATCACGCTTGTGTACTGGATACAAGATATTTTTTCATGTTTTTGTATACTTGTAAATAAATTTAATTGTCTTAACGCTTGACAAACATATTTTTTGCTTAAATACAATATTTGTATCCAATACAATAAGCGTAATAAACTAAAAGTCATCTGATAAAAAAAATAGGACGCATACCTACATACTTAATTTAATAAACGTTAAAATGCATTTCAATTTTTTTTTCGTGTAATAAACCTGTTAAATTGATATTTTAGATAAATAAGTTGCTTTTGTCAATTTTGTGATGTGCTGACTTTATCGACTCGATAAATACCGATTTAGTACAACACTAGCTATCGATATTTCTTTCTACGGTACAGCACTAGTTATCGATATCGGTATTTATCGATTTCGGTAGTGACGTTATCATTGAGGCTAACTTATTTGAATTAATATGGACCATTGAAAGCGTGTGTTTTTTTCGTTAATATTTGTTCAAGGAATCTGTACAATTTTTTTATATTTTTTCTTATATATTCTATGATTATAACATTTCAGAGAATAGGGATGATGACTAATTTTTATTTTCATGTCAATCTTTTCGATTATATAAAAATATTAGACAAGTATTTTTTCGTTTGTCCCGTAAACAAAAAATTATGAAGATAGAGTACAAATTTTGCGTGACGTCACGTCTAAGCAAAAATTGTACCAAGCCGTGACGTCTTAAGCTGAATTTCAAAGCTGTTTGTATTTTGTAATTGATTTGATAAAAGAAAAAATACGTGTCTATTATTTTGATTACCTATCTAAATGGCGGACTAAATTGATTTTGACTTTTCATACCCAGTCATCTACCCTATTACAGCAATGGGTACTTAAAATTTTTATTCGCTAATAAAAGTAGGGTATCTATTTTCGTGCTAAGTTAGGCCTAACTTATGCTTTTACTTAAATCATTTGTCAAGTAATTACCAATAACAGTATGTCAGTGCCTTTCATTTTAATGCAATATGTTTTTGTATGTATTTAAAACCAATTGTAATTTATAAAACTAGTGCCTTCTACTTAAAATTGTACTTAAATTGATTCTAGGTTGTGTTCACATAATTTTCACTTTATTTCATGTATTGTTTTCATTCAGTAAAAACAATTTGACCTTTACAAACATTGACGGGCCTGTTGGTCTAGTGGTTAGTGACCCTGACTGCTATACCGGAGGTCGTGGGTTCGATTCCCACCCAGGACAAATGTTTGTGTGATGAGCACGATCATTTGTTCTGGTTGTCTGGGTGTAATTTATCTATAATATGTATGTATTTAGAAATATATAAGTATGTTTATCAGTTGTCTGGTTACCATAACACAAGCTCTGCTTAGCGTGGGATCAGATAACCGTGTGTGAGTTGTCCCGGAATATTATTATTATTGCTAGTTAAATAAAAGCAAAAACAACAATTCCTGAACAAATATGAAACTAACTAAACAATATAATACTGAATTGTAATTAAATAGGTTCTTAAGTTATTTTTAAGCGATTTTGATTTTAATGGTGTTTGAAAATCATGTTAGGATGTGTGGATTGTAGTCGGTATAAACTGAGGGTAGTCGTGAAAATTTACGTCTACCCTCAATTTGGACTGATTTGGGAAATATGTAAAAATGTGATCGCGACGCGCTCGATGTGTGTGATAATAAAAATTGGACATACTTTACTATATATTGTAATAAAATATAATTCAAATTCATAATTTTTAAACGGTTTTTATTTTATCTCTTGTCATGACTACCATTGACTAAGCCGTGGGGTACCGCTAGTAAGTATTAAAGCAAGTTAAAATGTATCATTTCATTTGATAGTAGATCATCATCATCCACAGCCCTTGTCCTCCCACTGCTGGGTATAGGCCTCTCCTTTCTCGTGCCATTCTCTATGGTCCTGTGACAGTCTCGTTTAAACTTGACCCGAAACTTTTACTTTGTCGTTTACTGATCTTGCTCCCGGACGACCAAAAGAACCTATTTACTTTAAGTAGGCAGATGTTTACCGAACGTGTTGTTTAAGCCCAAATTAAACTCATACACAAACTTTAAAACTTTCATTATGTTTGTCAATGTTTTTAATTTCGGTGTATTTGGCCCTGGTTTCTTTTTTTTATGTAACCTCTTGTGTCCCACTGCTGGGCAAGGTCTCCCCCCATCTGACTCCAGACTTTTCTGTCCTGAGCCCCTTGACACCCTTGACGCTTTTCATACTGTGTAACATTAAATTGAACAGAATAGGGATGGATGACTACTTTTTATTTTTATGTCCATCTATAGATTATAAAAAAATATTAAACACGTATTTTTTCTTTCGTCCCGTAATCAAAGAATGATGAAGATACAGCGAGTACAATTCTTGCGTGACGTCACGTCTAAGCACAAATTATCATCTATCCTATTATAGATAAAATAAACCAACATATAAAACAGCATTTATTATCGCGTATAAGACTAGTACATGATCAGGGCGTGACGCGCTTGGGGTCGCGCGGGAACATGGACGTCTTGCGGATGTTGTCGAGTCCCAGGTATAACATCACCACTCGCTCCATACCTATGCCGCCACCTACGATACGAAAAAAATGTTAATAATATATAAAATCAATAATTGATTGCTAACACAAATTATTAAATAGTACTGTTTTACAGAACTAATAAGGCCTCCCACGTAATTTCAGTAGCGCGGTAAAAGTTTGTATGTATGGAAATTACATTTATTTTTAAGGTTATTAGGTACTTAGATTTGTCTAATAATGAAGTTATTCTTACTGACGATAAAAGCCAATATTCTTTTTTCGAAAATGAGGTCAAAATGAATATTAATCTGACCGTACCGACTTGTTATTCAGTATGAAATATGTTATATTCAGTAAGAAAAAATATACGACCTCCTTCATGTGATGTTCTAGTAACTTAATGTTTACCTGCGTGCGGCGGACAGCCGAGCCTGAAGGATTCAATGTATGCAGCTATTTTGCTGATATCTGCAAATAATACAAAATACAATTAGTGAAACAAGCACATTGCGTACAAGAATAGTTAGAGAAAAGCAAAAAGTCATTGATAAGTTTTTCAGATCAATCGTTTTCTTTATTTTCCTGTTGCAAGGGCATTCTATAATTGGGGTATAATTGTCAAAAGGGAATTGTATACATGTATTCGTTGCTTTTAGTTATTTAATTAGATTTTACCTATTTGGAACGAGTAAATAAATAAATAAATGCGGACAACATCACATACATTGCTCTGAACCCAAAGTAAGTAGCTATAACACGCGTGTTATGGAATTCAGACAATGTAGAAAAGTTTGTTTCTACATTGTCCCGTCTAGAGATCGAACCCGGGACCACAGAGCTAGCGACACCTTGAAACCGGTGCGAACGCCACTCGACCACGGAGGTCGTCGAGTCTACAGATGTTTGAATATTTTTTCAACTCTTTCGATGTTTTTACAACACAATGGGTGGAAGGGGGTGCCTACAGTCTTACTGCGAGGGTTGGTTTGAGGTGGCACGAGTTACAGAAACATGGAAAGACTTCTGAGAAGCCTTTGGCCAGCGGTGGGACAATACAGGAGAAAAAGCATGCTTTTAAATTGTTTACCCATATCGAAGTATTACATATTTAGCATATTAACATAAATTTATATTATATTATTATACATAACAAGCCTATTGGTCTAGTGGTTAGTGACCCTGAATGCTACTACCGAACGTCGTGGGTTCTATTCCCACCCAAGAAAAATCTTTGTGTGATGAGCACAATCATTTGTTCTGTGTCTGGGTGTAATTTATCTATAATATGTATGTATTTAAAAATATATAAGTATGTTTATAAGTTGTCTGGTTACCATAGTACAAGCTCTGCTTAGCTTGAGATCAGATAACCGTGTGTGAGTTGTCCTGGAATATTATTATAAAACATACCGATCCCGTGATGTTTGGCCCTCTCCGTCAAGAACTCGGGATCGTGTATCCTCTGAGCACCACTGAGGATCTCCTCGCCGCGCATGAACATGTCGTACGAGTTTGATACTTTCTGCAAATATAATTAATATCGTATAAAAATAATTGCCTCGTTGGCCTAGTGGGTCTAAGCGCGACTGCTACGCTAGAGGTCTTGGGTTCGATTCCCAAGTCGACCAAGGTGTTATTGGGTTTTCTATGAAATTCTCAGTAGCAGGTCGGAGTTTGAATTTGTGCCCGGTTAGTGGCAATAGGCTCGCCCCCTATTACATGGGACCTAAACATACCGGCGAACTGTGGGTGTACATTGGTACACCTGACACCTCTGCCTAAACCTTCGAGGATACAGGCGTGATGGTATGTTATGTTATGTATAAAAAATAATGAAATTAGGTAAATGAAGATCATGGTTAATATTTTAATGTTAATAAATATTTTTTCTTAGTTGAATAACATTGGAAAACTTGAGACAAAAAAATCCCTTATGCGTGAGTTTTTATAAATTATAAAGGTAATAATAATATAAGTGAACAAGACTACTTTTTTAACAAGGTTAGGTTAAGGTAATGTTGTCTAAAATAAGTTTTTGAAAATGTTGACACGATCATAAATGCCTAATATTTAATATACAAGTATTGTTTACAAGTATTTTTACAGGAACGTAGCTCACAATGGTGTCATATTATCGCCGTGTGTCTATTGTGTGTGTGTGTGTGAGGGTGTGTGTATGAGTGCGTGTGTTTGTGTATGAGGGTGTGTGTGTTTGTGTAAGGGTGTGTGTGTGTGTGTGTGTGTTTGTGTATGAGTGTGTATGTGTGTGTGTTTGTGTATGAATGTGGGTGTGGGTGTTTGAGTATGAGTGTGTGTATTTGTGTATGAGCGTGTGTATGTGTGTGTCTATCTCCTAAACGGCTGTAACTCACGGGGTTGCTGGGGTCCGGCATGGTGTAGAAGGGCCTCACAGCCAGCGGGTACTTGTCCAGGATGTAGAAGTCGGTGTCGTACTTGGCTCGCACCAGTCTGCCTAACAGTTTCTCGTCGGGGGTCGATAGGTCGTCTTCCTCGCCTACTGTTACACCTATGATACAGGAAACAAATAATAAATTAGTATATATTAAAGCTATTGCTGTTCGTATCCAACGCTTGTTCGCGAACCGTTCTTAAATATTTTGTTTACTATATAAGGAAAATCAACAAGATTTTTTTCATCTTGGTCCGGGATCATGGATCAGGTTCACTATTAGCAGCGTTCATTGAGTACTGCATTTATTCGTATAAAGTTGTCTGTTAATTAATAATTATAAAGAACGTCATAAGCATCTGACAAAAGTTATATAAATAGTTGAACATTTGTAGGTGTCGTTATTGCTGAATAAAATAATTTGTTTAGGGTTCTATACAGGGTGTTAAGAAAACCCTGTCCGATCCGTTAAGGTATTTTTTGGTATCGATAACTGTTCATCCCTCATCACCCTTTCGAGTCGGACAAGTAATGACTGGTATACAGGGTGTTAAGAAAACTCTTAACACCCTGTATACCAGTCATTACTTACACCAGAAGCAATATACCTACTTATACATTTTCATGTACTCCACTCATTCTTCATCATCCCCATCACCCACACTTCAACTAACCTCATACAGTTAAACACAATAAGAAATTATAATATTGTCTAAATAATGACCAGCTTCCTTAAGCATCTGTATGGCCTGCGGGAACTCGAGGCGTAGCGGCGGCTCTAAGTACTTGAAGGGCTCCACGCGGAACTGCTGCCCTACTGTCTCGATCTCCGCCGCGAATCTGAAGGGAAATAGATAAATATATATTATTGATATGTTAAATTTAATTGTATATAATTGAAAGAAAAGGTTAATCATCATCATCTCCCGAGCCTTTTCCCAACTATGTAGGGGTCAGCTTCCAGTCTTACCGGATTCAGCTGAATACCGTATTTTACATAGAGCGACTACCTATCTGACCTCCACAACCCATTTAACTGGGAAACACAGTATCCCATGGTAAGACTGGTTGTCAGAATTGACTTAAGGGCTGCCAAAGGTCTATGTATGACAGCCGGGACCTACTGTTTAACGTGCTTTCCGAAACACGGAGGGGTCTCGGTATGTTATAAATGGTCACCCATCCACGGACCAACCGCGGCGAGCGCGGCTTAACCTGTATTATCGGTCAAACCGTACGGCTTCTTAGCCACGAGCCCCTCAAAAAAAGGTTAATATATAATAATAATAATAACATTTATTATCTAATAGATGCAAAAGTAACTGTCTATCTGTTACGCTGTCACGGCTAAACTGCTGAACCGACACATAGCCGTATACTAAAATATCAATCAGTTTTAAGACGCCGTTAAATATCATCTGTAATTGTCTCTTTAAGGTGTACAGTAGAAACAGACAAAAATAACGTTTTAAAATTGATAGTAGTTCAGTATTTGGGGTTTAGGTTCTTGCAGGTATAATCGGCATCTACATGGTCCATATAACAGGTAAAGAACAGTATTATATAAAATGTGGACGCTGGCGAGATGAAATCGATCGCTATTTGCCGGATTGGTAGGACGCGGCTCCAGGCCTGGAGCAAATTAAGAACTTTGCCTAGCTGCGGGCAAAATGTAAAGCTATAACCTTTTAATAATAATAATACCAGCCTATAAACGTCCCACTGCTGGGCACAGGCCTCTTCCCATATAGAGAAGGCACGGGCGTTGATCACCACGCTTGCTCTGCGGGCGATTTCAGATCCCAATTTTGGAATCCAGGTTTCCTCACGATGTTTTCTTTCCTCGTTTGTCAGAAGTGTCTTAAAATAAATAAAGATTAAAATAATTGATTGTCACTAACTGGTCCCTCAGTCCCTTAAACATCTCAGTCAAGGTATCAGCGATGGTGAAGAGTACTTCGTGGTAGTGGTGCTTGAAGGACATCTCAAGGTCGAGCCCGACGAACTCTGTTAAGTGGCGGTGCGTGTTCGAGTCCTCGGCACGGAAAACTGCGCCTACTGTGAAAACCTGAGGAAAGAAATATATTTATTATTAAAGAAATACAAGTTTTAAACTATGTACAGTGACGAGAGTATATAATATAATGTAAACAATGCATTCGTTTCTACAGTGTTTTACAATTTCAATTATATTGCGAAATTTCAAGAGAAAGGAGAATGACCAAGTGACTATGGCACTTAGTATCACTATCAAATATATTGTGCCACAATGTAGTATATCTGAATATAAAGTATAATTAAGGTACTTTTAAATGTAGTAATTTTTTTTTTAATAATTCCCCGCATTTTGCCCTAGTTTACCTAATATGACTAAGTGCGGCTAAATGCAGTGGGCAACCGTCACTTTTATTTTTTGCTCAAAATATTCGCGTAAAATTGTATATTATTATTATAACTTACTGCTTTGGGTGAAATCCAAGAGGCCAGAGTATTGTAGATTTCGTCACTGACTTCTCTCAACGACTGCCAGCTCAAATGCCGCAGTCGAAGTGAACAATGAATACACCGGCGAAATGAACTTTCCATAATGAAATTAAGTAATAGAGTCTATATCTCACAATAAAATAAATTACAATGATAGTAATATGGAGTCTCTGTCTCACGATCACCTTATATCGTAGTCGATAAGTAATAACCACAAAGAAAAATTAAAATATGACATTAGAGTGTAGGTAGGAATGTACGGAAAGTTGATGTAGAGGTAACTACATACAAAACAACTTTTATTTTTATCAGTTTTTGTCCGGGGAAGTTATGGTTATCTACTAATTGATCTAGGCTTTTAAATTAAAAAAAGGAATTATTGTTATCACCAACTTTTGGCACAATTTGGATTGAAGCGATACTGGAAATGGTCATTCTCCTTTAGGGAGAAGTTTTAGTAGAAGCTAAAAAATATACAGCGTGTTAAGAAAACCCTGCCCGATCCGTTAAGGTGTTTTTAGATATCGATAACTATTACCATTAAAGTAAAAAAAAATTGGAAAAAGAAATTTTTTTTTTTTTTTTTCTCATAACGCGATTGAGAAAGTCGGCGTCGTCACAGGTGCTGCCAAATGATCAAACAAAAGGCCGCCAATAATACCGACGAAAATAGTGCTGTTGCTATTGTTTTAATTTCAAATTTAAAATTTCGCTGCCAAAAATCGATATTTCATAGTTCATTATTATTGATACTATCATGAATATTCCAAATTTAATATTTAATTTGGGCACGTGACTCTGGAACCTATATCATTCGGGTCGGACAGGGTTTTCTTAACACCCTGTATACAGGTTGTTACCGAAAGGGTATATCTATTCAAAAGGGGTGAAGAGTACATCTGGTACAGAGTCAGTGCACAAAATTTCAGCTCAAAATAAGTTAGTTAAGCCCACCCACCCAAGGTTACCCAATTACTCGCATCAATTACATATTTAAGCTGTTTTTGAAGATGGTGATCAGGTGATCCGACTTTGGTTTTTTATTTGATTTCTAAAAGTCGACTTATTCAACACATGTTAGCTATAGAATATTATTATACCTTATCAAAGTCAGCGGCTATAGCCATCTGCTTGTAGAGTTGCGGGCTCTGCGCGAGATACGCCGAGCTCTTGAAGTAGGACACGGTGAAGACGTTCGCACCGCCTTCCGAGGCCGCTGAGATTATCTTAGGCGTATGGATTTCAACGAAACCTGGGTAAAATATAAATAAAAAACATTTAATAACATAATTAGACCAAAAAGTGCGTAAAAAAACTACAAGTACGATATAAAATTCTTTGATAAATAAATTTAGTTTGAATAAGTGTTTACGAAAAATATATTTTTAAATATAACTTTTTAAAGGACTAGTAAAAACAAATCAAATAAGACCAAACATGATGGAGTTGCGACGTTTTGTTAAGGAGTTTCTACGGCCGACTTCATAAGTATAAAGTACCATCAACAACAAATGAACTCATTTTGAGCTGAAATATTGTAAACCGACTCTATACCAGATGTACTCTTCACCCCTTTTAAATAGATATACCCTTTCGGTAACACCTTGTATGAACATGTCATCAAATCAATTTCTTTGACAAGCTCTTCATTAAACTACGATGTATGTGTGTGTATATTTTTGTACCTCAAAACTTGTCATATCTTACAATATAATGGTACTTTCGAGCTGGACTGATGATGGAGCCAGAAGGTGGCCATAGGAACTCTGTAAAGACACGACGCAATCCCATCGTGTTTGGTCTTATTTGATTTGTCTTAATCATCACTTTGAGCCGAGCTGAATTAAAACCTTTAATTTATAATTATTATTTAAATTATATTTACCTTTGTTGGTGAGTATCTCTCTGAAGAGGCGACAGACGCCGGCTTCGATGCGGAAGATGGCCTGGTTGGCGGGAGTGCGAAGGTCCAGGATACGGTTGTCCAGGCGAGTGTCCTGGTGCACGCGGATCTTCAGGGCTTCCGGGTCCTGGGGGTTGAACAGGAAATTGTGAACATGTCTTGGGAGAAAGAGGACAATGTGGGTAGAAGCTGTTCTTTGATGGGGGCCACACCTGCGTCGCCACCAGCTCTACTCTATACTCTATGATGAGCTCATTCCCCTCACACTCACATCATTTTTCTCGGGCCTAGCCGCGTCTTCCAGCAGCAGCGGCAGCTGAGCCCTGGCGGCCGACACCAGCCACACTTGGGTTGCCACTAGCTCTACGTCACGGACGCTGCACGACTCTATGGGAGCCGAGGTCTTCACGACGGTCGCGTACACATCGACGATAGATTCTTTGGTTATGCTGGGGAGGAAAAGAATACATTATCAATACATACACAAACAAATAATTACATAAAAGCAAAAAAGTAACCGACATCGGAAAGCACGTTAAGCCGTAGGTCCCGAATGACATACGTTGATCTTTGGCAGTCGTTAAGTCAATTCTGACAACCAGTTTTATAATGAGATCCTGTGTTACCCATTCAAATGGGTTGTGGAGGTCAGATTGGCATCGCTCCTCGTAACATACAGTATTCAGCTGAATCCGGTGAGATTGGAAGCCGACTTCAACATATTTTGGGAAAAAGGCTAGGTATTAGTCAAAAGAAAGGCAGAAAAGAACCGACACACATATCAGTGAACGAATTAGAAATGAATTTACATGAGACCAACTCTGAAGTAGAATTGATGACTTACTTGCCAGTAAACTTGACCATCTGCTTGCTGACCTGCCTCTCGTCACTGACGTTGACCAGAAGCTGCACTGTGCTGCTGCTCTGACGAAGCACAGCGAAACACTGCTTGCCTTTAGCGCGGGAAGTCTGCAGGCGAGCTGGTGGGAAAACACTTTGTATGTAGGTATGGTGAAGAGAGAGATAGCATATACTGTGCTGCTACTCTGCCGGAGCACAGCGAACCACTGCTTGCCTTTAGCGCGGGAAGTCTGGAGGCGAGCTATACAGGAAAGATTTGATACATATAGCCTAGTAAACAGATATAGTAAATGAAGGTATGCTGTACAGTCTTTTAATTGTTTTTTTTATTCTTTAATTTCCTACCAAAAGAAAACTCAACTTTTTGCATGTCTAAATAAAGTTAATTTTAGAATTATGAAAAAGTCATAACTGACGATCAAGTAATATGAAGTTTTAGCGCACATTGAACCTTATCTATGTATAAATACAGTTGTTTTTCCTTAAACTGGTGTTGATATATGAATCGCAAACACAGTATAGGTAGATGCCTCGTTGGACTAGTGGTTGCAAGCGCGATTGCCGGGCACGACGTCTCGAATCCTAGATTGAGCCAATAAAAACTGATTCAGCTTCACCACTCCGCACCGAGCACTGAACCTAGCTACTCTCACCTCGCACCCACACGTCCTGTCCATTGACATCAGTGTACACTCGGTCCCTGTTCTCTGACGATTGTATCAGCTTCACCGCACCGAGCACTGAACCTAGCTACTCTCACCTCGCACCCACACGTCCTGTCCATTCAGCTTGACGCCTAGGTCTCTGACATTAGTGTACACTCGGTCCCTGTCCTCTCCTGACGATTGTATCAGCTTCACCGCACCGAGCACTAAACCTAGCTACTCTCACCCCGCACCCACACGTCCTGTCTATTGAGCTTGACGCCTAGGTCTCTGACATTAGTGTACACTCGGTCCCTGTCCTCTCCTGACGATTGTATCAGCTTCACCGCACCGAGCACTGTACCTAGCTACCCTCACCTCGCACCCACACGTCCTGTCCATTCAGCTTGACGCCTAGGTCTCTGACATCAGTCTACACTCGGTCCCTGTTCTCTGACGATTGTATCAGCTTCACCACACCGAGCACTGTACCTAGCTACCCTCACCTCGCACCCACACGTCCTGTCCATTCAGCTTGACGCCTAGGTCTCTGACATCAGTGTACACTCGGTCCCTGTTCTCTCCTGACGATTGAATCAGCTTCGCAACTCCGTAACGGCCTTCGGATACGTCGACTTCGGAAGCATCGCCTTGTTGCTGCGGTTGACCGGAGGCTGCCTAAAAAAGGGCAAAGTGTGGTCAGAGATTGTATTTATAGGAGTTTGTATTGACTTTCAAGCTCCAGGTGAGCGTCTGGTGGTCTTGAATGAAATAAATGAAACTACTTCTTGGCAATAAGACTATATTAAAGGAGTACTGGATACAAAGAAGAACCGTTAGTGTGCGCGCGCGCGCGTTAGAGGGGTCCGCGAGTGAGTGGCGCGGCGCTATCCCACCGCTGTGATCGCGGCTGGTGGGGCGAGCAAGGTTATGTCGCCGCCGCGCTGTGTGGGCCCGATGTGACGTCAGGAACAAGTTAAATAAGGATTTTTGTTAATATTAACATTGTAGGTTGTCACTACACACAGTTCCTTTGCACTACATTTTATTTAATTTTTGTGCAAGTTCATACAAACTTAATATTGTGCAATTCAACTTCTTGATAGCTGTAAAGAAAGCAACACACTGTGCAGTAGTTCGCCCGATGTTCAGAGCTGCCATCATCTTTGATTCTCACTATAATATGATATATAATTAAAAAAAAAGTCTATCTCATATAGATATAATACCTGCATAACAAAATGAAAAGAATTGTATCTTTTGCCTGCTAATTCATAGGTTTAATATTGCTTCAATTTTGCATAGTTGTTTTGGCATGATCAACATATAGACCATGTACAATATTATAAAGCTTGTATACCTTATGTTCAGCTTTTTTCTGCTGTTTCTCCGCGGCCTTGGCGGCTTTCTTGGCGGCCTTCTTTGACGCCGCGTCCCCCTCGACCGCGGCCGGCACTTCCTCTGATACCACCATGTTGTTTACTGGAAATATATGCACTAATAATATTGTAGCTTTAAGAAAATTTGTATGACTCAGAAATGAGTTATATGTGCTCTGAGTTTGTATAGGGGAATACCCGATTTAGGTGTATGCAGCTGTGGGCATATGTTTATATACTATGGTATGAGGATAAATTATATTATATTTAGTTATGTATGTATAATTAAAAATAGAATTATGATAATAAAATATAGACAAATAATTATCTAGCCAAAATAAATGTATGATAACACAATATTTATTAATGAAGTGTAACAATTATATTCTTAATTGCCTTCTTTAAAGTCAGCCTAACATAAATAAAATTTATATGCGTTAATAAGGACTATATGACTATTTTGCCTATCTGAGATCTACCCATTTACACACCCTGGGGTTGACTGCCAGACTTACCTACCCTGTGTAAAACTGGCTATCAGTGTTGTGTGGGCTTAACAACTCTTTAAAAGGAAATACTTATATTAAACCCTATTGACTAATATGGGTCTAATAAATATAGTTGTATCTCTCCCCATATTATATCAGACTAGTCCAATATCAGGGTTGCACTGGATAACTATCTTGATATTTATATATTAATTTTAGTTTGTTTTTTTGTTTTTCTTTTTATTATTATTATAGTGGTACATTTATTACATTTCATCCTCATAAACATATATACCTATATATATATATAACATTTAAATATTTTATTTATCAGTTTATTAAATCCACCGATTGACGTCAACATGTCAGTGCCGGCCACCGCTGAAAATCAGCGCCGCGACACTGTCTCGCATAGGGTCGCTGCATATGCTGAGCGGAGGGCCATTTCGCGTGTTTGTGACGCATATTTATCTTCCAACTTTTGTTTTTGTTTCGTTTTGTTATTCCTTTGTGTATTTTATTTATGCGTCATAATCATGACGAATAAACGTTTTTTCTTTCTTTTTTTTTCTTTCTTCATATTGATAATTATCATTGATAATAAAGAAGGTGTGTTTGGGACAAGTGGCGGCTAGGCTCTACCACCGAGAAGCATAGATTATCACACAGATTTACTATACAAATTTTAATATGATTTTATTATAAATTAAAATGAAAAAATACTTTTATTTATTTGCATAAATTATTTACGTAGACGGATAATTATCAGATAATTTACCTGTGAAAATACTTATCTTGATAATTTGCAACCCTGTCCAATATTAGAAAAAATATTACTGAATGTACTTTTAGAATATAAGTGTGATTCTAGGTATAGATAAATACATGTTTATAAAATAACAGTGGCACAAATTATTAATTGATAAGACCACGGCAAACCAAGTGTGTAAACTTTCTTTAGTAGATAATACTGGCCTGAATTACTTAGATTATTTTCAAAATAAAGAAAGAGTTGTTAATATTTCTAATAGATATTAAATTGTTTACTATCTACTAACAAAATATAATAGTTTTCCTGTTTAAAGACATATAAAAAATACTAAAGTTCTTTATATTAACCCATATATGCCCAGAACTACTTTTGGATTCCGATTTATTTTACATTTTACTGCACTAATAAACTATTTATTATGCTCTTAGGAAATTACTTCCTTTTGTTTCGTTTTCGAATCAATGGGCATATATGGGTTAACTCTTGATGCACAATTCTCACACACAATATTTAGAAGGTCGAAAAATACCTATTAGCAAGTTAACTCTTATTAAATAAACACACAATTAAATTATTTAAAGTTATACTCACAAAATAGTTGTTTTTTAAAAGAATGAAATGAAACCTCTTTGCAGCACAAAGGCTAAGAACTTACTGTGTTATAAGCTTCAGTTTAATCCTAAAACTGTGTTAATATGTTTGAAATCCGGTAAATACCCGACTACAATAAACAGAGCGAAAGATAGCATGCTATATTTAAACTTACAATACATTAACAGAATTGCATCATTCTATGACTGTAGGCACTTGAAACTAACTGATATAGTTAATATACTTAGTATAACTATGTAAAACTATGTTACCGACATAATTTAACAATGTATAATATGAAAAAGGTAACTCCAAAGAGTTTCTAATACGATTGTATTTCATTTCATAGCATACGTTTTGAAAGATATTACAGATAATTTACGCGGCTGTATACATTGTACAGTATTGGAGGTCAAACATTTGATAAATAAGGCAAAGTTTACGTTAAATGCATGCTGCAGATGCGTTTTGTTATTTTAAGATTGCATTTTCTTAACAACCTTGCGTCACACATGCACCGTATAAGTGTAAGATTTATATGTTAAACTCACCGTTAATGTAGCTTATATACCTAATAACTATTATTTACACACTATATATGAGATTTATTTACACGTATATACAAAATGTGATTTATTTTCGTAACCGGACATTCGACCGTATAGGTTATTTATACAGAACTGTCAAACTCAACTGACATTTTAATGTAATGTTGCCAATGTTGGTTGATTTGTCAAGATTTCAGAACGTTTTGTTGCGAATCAAGAAAATGTATAAACCTCGCCAAAAAAAATATTTGTTTGCAAATAGTTGGGTGTTTACTATAATATTAGATACATTTAAAAATCTTTTTCTTCTCCTCCACAGAGCAAAGTAATAATTCTCCTCTATTATTTCTATGGAACACATATTCGATTCTCTTCCAAAGATACTAAATGCCGCATAAGGGAGAAAGTTGTAGATACGCTGGTGAGACGGTTTAAGCTGTACATTTAAACTTTCTTTCGCTACGGCATTAATACGTTCTTTATATACTTACACTGTGCCTATCTAAAAGTGATTTTACATTCTGTCATGTAGTTAGGTGGGATTTGTAAATAACTTGTTAAGAAAGTCAAAACTAACTGCATGCAGCTATGCAAATGAATTTGCCCTCCTCTGACTGTAAACAGAATTGTAACATAAAGGTTGTATGCAAAACAACAAGGTTTAGCCACGATCCTATCCGTCAAAGAAGAAACAACAACGAAAAAGTAAATAAAAAGAAAGAATTATTAAGAAGGCAGACGGTGTGTCATCTTGGCATATGTCATCGTATAACCATAAAAATTCTCTAAGCATTCACATATCTTCACTTAAAAATAGTGTGATGTATAAATTAGTTGTTCAAAATGTCCATATACACTTCTGGGCCTGACTTAGCGCTGACTGGGGCAGACATTTATAAATATTTAATAAACTATATTTGGTTAAAATGCCCGTGTTTACGGCTAACATACCTGGTACTCTTAAAGTCGGCGATAGAATTGAGATCGGTGGCAAAATTAAGGAGAACGCACGCAAGTAAGCGTAGTTTTGTGTTGCTAGTTTATGTGCGGGAAAGAATGTTTGGGCCAATGCTTGTTCTTGGTGGTATAGTAGAGGTGGACTAATAGTTATTAATACTCTGTTGAGTGACCTTTTTTGGAGAATAAAATGGATTGAATAATCATGATGGGCCATAATATATGAAATATAGATTGAAAAAATTAAATGATATTGGAAAATATGAACTCCAAATCTCTAACAAGTTTGTATGTGATGTCAGAAAGTTTGGAGGTAAACACTACCTATATTGCTACAGGAATTTCAAAGGAAGCTGTATCTTTTATACGAGAGTAAGAAAGGGCATAGATTATTTTGATATCTAACTAAACCACCAATCTACTAAACTTGACAAATTGAGTCGAAACGTCGCGAGTTTAAACCTAAATATAATGGCCGCGATAAAATCAGTAAAAAAAGTAGTTTCTTTTCAACTTTTAATGTATTTTTTGACTGTCCTGTTGGTCTAGTGGTTAGTGACCCTAACCGCTTTACCGGTGGTGGGTTCGATTCCCACCCAGGACAAACCTTTGTGTAATGAGCAGGATTATTGTTTCTATGTCTGGGCGTATTTTATCTATAATATGTATGTTTTTTGAAATATATAAAAGTATGTTTATATCAGTTGTCTAGTTACCATTGCAAAAGCTAAGGGATCAGATGACCGTATGTGAGTTGTCCCAGGATATTATTATAGTTATTTTTGTGCAGAATGTCGGTGAACCTATGCGCCCAGGAAGGTGAGGAGCCCCGCGACGTGGTGCTCCACTTCGACGTCAGGTTTCACCGAGACAACATCATATCACTGTCGAGGAAGAACGGCATTTGGATCGGCAGCGGCAATTACGATACCAACTACAATATGTTTGTGCCAGGTTTGGATGGCCTCAGTATTTGTTATAACTTTCGCGAGATTGCCAATGTGACTTTTTCAAAGTTGTACTTTCTTAATTATTAAGACACTTCTGACAAACAGTGAAGCATAACATCGCGAGGAAAACTGGATTCCAAAAAATGGGATCTAAAATCGTCAATCCGCTGTAAGCAAGCTTGGTGATCATGCCTTCTCTATATGGGATGAGGCCTAGTTGCGTCTTTGGGCCAGTTCTTGGAAGCAAATTAAACTAATTTAAATAAGCTTAGGATTGACATGGGTTTTTGTATTTACTTCCAAGGTATGTCCACAGCTTACCCAGTCTTAGCTGAAGGAAAGAAGTCCTAATCTCTCAAAAACCACTCGACGAGCTACATAGGATTTGTAAAATATCTTCCTAATTTAATATATGGAATTCTTGTTTCCAGGCACTATATTCCGCATAATATTCGAGATCAAAGACACAGATGTGATCACAATCTACTGCCAGGGCAAGTTCCATTCAAACTTCTTGCCGAAGATACCTCTGACGATGGCGCGATACATTGTGGCGTGGGCCGACGTGGAGAGGGTCACACATTGTTACTTCCATTTTGCTAGTAAGGTAAGGTCGGATTATTCCGGAAATCCATCCTAAAAATCCCCTATTATCCCCTTTAGGACGCAAAAGTGACCTCAAAAGAAAAATATAAAAAGTCAGCGGCCAGAATACGGTCCTGGAGATTATTACTACTATAACACTACTTCTAACAATTTATTGAATGAAAGAAAGATTTATTTTTACCCCTGACCGGCATTTTCTAGGGCGGAAAGGTATTTCCTATATTTATTGTAATTTCGTAACATTTTTAAAGTACATAAATCGCAAAGCACCTAGTAGGTGCTTTCTTAACTCTTAACATAATTAAATCTTAACATTATAAGTTATAACCAGGCATATGCGACTCCAACTGGCTTAAACCCACACTGGTTATTCGTTCTCTTTTGCCTGGGATTAGGCAGGAATTCTCCTGCTACCTACCGCGATTTTGGCTGACCATATAAGTCACTTTAACCCAATGAGGGCTACAGTTGTATCAGGTGTATCTGTCAATCTCCACCAATGAGAGACAAGGTACTGGCTTCTGATTGGTGGAAATTGACAGATAGATCCAACGCAAGACTAGCGAACCTAGCGGATTTTTTAATATCGATCTGCATATGTCATTGGTCACATGTTTCTCAGGCAGTCGGCGGAGACGAGGCGGTTGGAATACCAGGTACCTTCGCGCCGCAGTCACCACGGCCCACCATGGTCGCAGGGGATAACAAACGATGGTAAGGGATCACTAGTTTTTAAACTAATTAAAAGGCATATGGACATATTATGTCCAGCAGTGGAGGGATATAGGCGGAGTTGATTAATTGAATCAAACTAATTACTTTTTTTTGTTGATATACGGGAAATTGAGGTAATTTTGGGGCAGATGGTAAGGCTATAAGTTAAACTTCAATAGCTTAGGTTGCGTTTGGACCTATAACAAAAGGAAACGTAGATAGGGTCGTTTAGAATAGATCCATTAGATTATTCAGGGGTGAGGGGATAGTAGAAAAATAATCTGTTTGATAAATAAGTAAATAACCAATAACAAACCGTATTCAAAGTCGAACTATTGCACTATCGAATTCTAAAATTTGTCTTTACGAGTTCTTTTCTTTTTTTTGTCAACGTTTTTCTAAACAGAAATGTTAAAACGAATTATGAGTATGAGACACTATTGCTTGAGCTTGAATAAGGACATGCAGGAAATCTACACTAATATTATAAAGAGGAAAACTTTGTTTGTTTGTAATGAATAGGCTCAAAAACTACTGGACCGATTTTAAAAATTCTTTCACCATTCGAAAGCTACATTATCCACGAGTAACATAGGCTAAATTCTATTTTGAAAAATAATAGGGTTCCGTAAGATATTTGGGTTTTTCGGACACAAGGTGTAAAAAATCAACCAGAATAGTTACTTTTTTTGCGTACGCTGCCTAAACTATAAAAGATAGAACCATAAAATGTTCTAATTAATTGTAGATCTTATAAATATGTACAAAAAAGTCCGCGACACACTATACCTATCTATGTCGAGTGAGGCACAACAACCAACAACCTGAGAATCATTTTGCTGACCGTGTCTTTCCTGGGTAGGCTTTTTGCAGCGGTAACCGACATCCACGCGGGCGGAGCCGCGGGCGACCGCTAGTATGGTATATTTTTTGTTGTACTAAGAGTAAATGCTCTTACACCACACCCAAAACTGGTTACTGGAACTATACCAATTGAAAGTTTTGACTTTGAGTTAGATTAAGTATATCTTATTAATTTTGATCATTCTGTCCCATCTACCCATCCCTATTACAGTCAAAGAATACACAAGAAGTCGGCGCCCGGCTCACCACAGCTACATTCCTCGAACGAGAGCTCAGACGACGAGCAGAAGCCGAGACCGAAAGCCGACGGCCGAGCTGACCGGTACTTCTACGACACTCTAATGTGCCAGCCACCAGAACACCCCAAATTCGGTTCCCCAGACTCTATGAAACGACGGGACCCCAGTTTAGCTAGAAGTAAAATAGAATATAGTAGGAAGTATAGGGAAGCCTCTGATACAGAGAAAAATGACAGCGAAGACTATTCCGAGGATCCCTCAAAGAATATAGACTCGTCTGTCGTTGAATCTGATGATGTGTTGCAAGAGTTGGGCATAAAAAAAAGGAATAGGAGAGGCAAATTCGCGCCCTTTGCACAAGTCGTAAATTTTATGGGGAAGACGACCAGGAGAAATTAGTGTTGTGCTACGGTAATCGACTATTTTACAATTGGTAGTTCGCTTTAGTCGATTTTGTGTTTTTTTTTTTGTAGATTTGTTTGTTTGTAATAGTGGTGTCCCTTTTTCGAACGGGCAGTGTGTTTAGCAGTTTCTTTGTTTTATTCTTTTTTTTAATATTGTTACAAGGACTAGATAATTATGGTTGTCGTCTTTTATGAAGTGATGTGACATCAAGATAAACTTGTAATATTAAATAACCTATTCGGTTGAAAAATAATATTTTGTAACAGTTTTAATAAAATTTCAAAAATATTGTTTGAATCTAAATGTTTTATTTATATTTACACACAATACAAAACTACAGTAATAATAATTACATATAGTAACATTACTAAATGACTTAGCTTACTATACACAACAAATAGTGTATTTTCCTTAGAAAATACCTTGTAATAATTTTGAACATCATTAAAGTAATAAGGGTCTTACTAAGCACAAATTATCTATCACTCAAATCTCTTGCAATCGATATAAAATCCCAGGGGGTCAATTCTGATAACCTATAGCCATCAGTGTTATTGCGAGAAAGAGACGGCGATATATATCTATATCACTTTATTACTAAAACTAGCATGGTTTTAAAACTTCACTATACATGGGCTGTTTTTAATAAATAATAGTATTCTTGTGTAGTGTTAAAACCATCATGAATAGTTTTTGTTAAAAGGTTCCATGTGTAAAAAAATACGCAAAATTAATTTCTTAGACTCTAATATTGTATGCTTAAATAAGACCCTTTTTAAACGCTATTAAAGACATTATATCATAACGAATAATTTTTATATGTATAGTATAGTTAATTCTAAATTACTTATATTAAGATATTGCAGTCAGTGTCCTTAAATAATAAATATAAAATTATAACCAATTACATTTCTAGTTTCATTTCAACACTGAATCAACTTAAATTACCAAAAAAAAGTGGATTCTTGCTTTTATTATAAGGCTAAGGCCGCACTACGGCTAAACCGCCGCGGATTTTAACCGCTTGTTTTTGTGAGTAAAGGAAACTAATGGAAGCGGCCGCACTGACGGTTATTTTCCGCGACTGATTTTTAACCGTAGTGTGTGCGACTCTGGCGGTTTTGCGGTTTCACGGTTAACCGCTTGGGGAAAAAAACCGTAGTGCGGCCTTAGCCTTATACATTTGTGTTCACCTAAGTAGGTGTGTAATTTTCTATGCCGACTCAGTGTTGAAAACATAAATTGTTTTCTTCAATAAATAAATTAATAATGTAACTACTGAGCAAAATCTTTAAATAGAAACCTTTACATATTTAGGTAAGAAGAGAAAAAACCAAGCT
Organism: Autographa pulchrina; assembly: GCA_905475315.1. Classification (NCBI taxonomy): domain Eukaryota; kingdom Metazoa; phylum Arthropoda; class Insecta; order Lepidoptera; family Noctuidae; genus Autographa; species Autographa pulchrina. The sequence goes on along the minus strand of FR997789.1, from coordinate 5,541,198 downwards.
TTTTTAAACTTCTTGTATAAATTACGAGTCGAACTCGCCAGTTTCCACGAGTCGCGTCACCAGTTCGACTCGCAACTCCGATTAGGACATAAACTGGTCGGATTTGAAAATGCAAGTGAGAAAGCAGTTTACATACTGAATTATAAATTCATTTACTACGTGTAAAATATTTTCTATAAAACACACATGTCTAAAACTATGAATATTTACAATACTACTCTATTTCTGTTTGCATGGTCAATCAATACAGAAGTAACAATGAATAGCTAAAATCAATCTTATTACATTGAAATAAAGGCGACTTTCATGTAAAAAGTTTCAGTTTACCGAGACAAAGCGATTTGACAGCGAAAATCGAAAATATTAGACACGTATTTTTTCTTTTGTCTCGTAAACAAAAAATTATAACTCCCGGCAAATAACTTGGCAAGAGTCGTTAGATGCGCAGAAATCGTTTTTTAGGTCTATTTGGTGGTCAAGCGGGACGCGGGGTATGCGGTAGCGCCGATCCGAGCGCGCGATTGGTGCGTTAGTCGACCGAGTCGATTAGAGATTGGCGAGTTAGTCGAATATGCGCGGGTTTACCCCCACTACGTCAAAATCTTGCCAAGTTATTTGCCGCGAGTTATACGAAGATACAGCGAGTACAATTCTTGCGTGACGTTATGTCCACGCACAAATTGTACCTGGCCGTGACGTCATAAGCCCCCACTCCTGAACTTTAAAGCGGTTTATCTTCGTATTTTTTTATTGATTTGATAAAAGAAAAAAAATCGTGTCTATTATATTTTGATTATCTAAATGGCGGACTAAATAAATTTTGTTTTTTCATACCTAGTCATCTACCCTATTATTGCGGATAGAGTAAGTTGTATGATATTATGGCGATATGTAATATAAATTAATCGGGTCAACGTAGGGAATCACTTTTCTACATTGTCTCGGGTCTGGGTGTTTGTGGTACCTTCGTTGTCTCTGAATTCCATAACACAAGTGCTTTAGCTACTTACTTTGGGACACAATGTATGTGATGTTGTCCATAATATTATATTATATAAATTATTAATTAACCAGCAATTTTATACAATAATTAATAATTTTACAATTGTACTCTTAGCTTAAATATTTGGTAAATTATTTAAAAGTATAAAATTACAAAATTTACAACTAATACTTTAAAAGACTATTTACAATTAGGAAAATGACTAATAATAATAGTTTATTAGACCAAAACATTACACATTAATACTTAGTATTTCCATGTATCTATATGTTTACTCAAAGAAAACTTAAATTCGAGACGATCTTAAATATCTACGTTTCTACTTTACACCTTTAAGGCTAAGGCCACACTACGGTTTCTTTCCGCAAGCGGTAAAGCGTGAAACCGCAAAACCGCCCGAGATGGGTAAAAATCAGGCGCGGAAAATAACCGTCAGGCGGTTAAAATCCGCGGCGGTTTATCCGTAGTGCGGCCTTAGCCTAAGAAATAAATATATTATTTTATAGAATGCGACTTAAGTAATAATATATTTTGGGACAACTCACACACGGTCATCTGATCCCGAACTAAGCAGAGCCTGTATTGCAACCAGACAAACATAAACACACTTATATATTTCTAAATACAAACATATTATAGATAAACTAGCTGTGCCCGGCATGCGTTGCAATGCAATTTTTTCTACCTAACCTGCCTATTACCTGCCTACTACCTACCTACTACCACTTAGGGGTATGAAAAATAGATAGTAGCCGATTCTCAGACCTACTGAATAAGCATATAAAATTACATAAAAATCGGTCAAGCCGTTTTGGAGGAGTATGGTAACTAACATTGTGACACGAGAATTTTATATATAAGATTACACCCAGACACAGAACAAACGATCATGCTCATCACACAAAGATTTGTCCTGGGTGGGAATGACCACGGACTCCGGTATAGCAGTCAGGGTCACTAACCACTAGACCAACAGGCTAGTCAAAGTGGCACTTTAAAACTAGCGACATTTTTAAGAACGTCTTAATTTTAAGTTCCGTTTTAATACTCGTTTGTAAGTATATATTAGTGAAACATTCAGTTATTGCTCTTTGCCATGAAACCGATATTATAATACACTAGCGGTCGCCCGCGGCTCCGCCCGCGTGGACCATTGGATTTATTTTGGATTTTTCCAAAATAAAATTTAGCCTATGTTACTCGTGGATAATGTAGCTTTCGAATGGTGAAAGAATTTTTAAAATCGGTCCAGTAGTTTTTGAGCCTATTCATTACAAACAAACAAAGTTTTCCTCTTTATAATATTAGTGTAGATATAATAGGTTTTAACCGACTTCCAAAGGAAGAGGTTCTTAATACGACATTATTTTTTGTATTTTTTTACGAGATGTCAAAGAATTGTGGATCGATTTCAAAAATAGGGTAGATGACTAGGTATGAGAAGTCAAAATTTATTTAGTCCGCCATTTAGTTAATCAAAATATAATAAAACACGTATTTTTTCTTTTAAAAAATCAATAAAAAAATACGAAGATAAACCGCTTTAAGTTCAAGAGTGGGGGCTTGTGACGTCACGGCTAGGTACAATTTGTGATTAGACGTAACGTCACGCAAGAATTGTACTCGCTGTATCTTCGTAATTCTTTGTTTACGGGACTAAACAAAAAATACGTGTCTAATATTTTTTTTACTATCTAAATGATGGACATGAAAATGAAAATTAGTCATCATCCCTATTACGTCATCGATAGGGCATACATAAGAGGTGGTCACATAAAAAATATATGAAGTCGATTATTCTTCACATTTATACAGGGTGTTAAGAAAACCCTGTCCGACCCGAAAGGGTGATATAGGGTTCACAATCACATGCCCAAATAAAATATTATAATTAGAATATTCATGATAGTATCAATAATAATGAACTTTGAAAACGACTTTTTGTCGCGAAATTCCCTAAATTTGAGATTAAAACAATAATTACAACACCATTTTCGTCGGTATTATTTGGTGGCCTTTTGTTTGATCATTTGGCGGCACCTGTGACGCTCTCTCTCGCAATATAAAAAAAAAAATAGTTTATAATTTTGTTTTTAATTTTTCAATTTTTTTTACATTACTGGTATCTGTTATCGATACCTAACAACACCTTAACGGATCGGACAGGGTTTTCTTAACACCCTGTATAATCAATAATTATTAAATGTCTGTGTACTATCAAGAATCATGAAAGAATAATAAAAACCAATGATTTTCCAACCGCTTTTTTTCAAATACATCAAGCGTGGTGATCAATGCTCGTGCCTTCTCTATATGGGAAGAGGCCTGTGCCCAGCAGTGGGACGTTCATAGGCTGGTATTACTATGTAAATACATACATTATTTAGTACACTTACGAGTGACTTTAGTGTTTTTAATTTTCTTCTTTAGTAATATTATATTCTGTAGTAGTTTCTTCTTGATTGTCATTTTGGCTTGCCATTGGTTCTTGCGCCTTTCGGTTTTCATAACGTCTGTATTGTGTGATCTGTAAAAAATAAATATTATTATTTTAATGTTAGGTACTTCGGTAAGTTAAAACTTTAAGATATTTAGAAAATCTTAGGATACATTTTTTTAAACTAGTCATTGCAATTTAAACCTATTTGCATATGTTTTTAGTCCGGTCAATCTACACATTGCAAGCTACAATAATTACCATCAAGCTGAAACTGAGTAAACTTGTTCAAAACACAATTAAAAACAACTCCTCAAAACTCCCCATCGTTATGACCCATGGAAAAAAAAAATCTCAAGGTCAAAGGTAAAAAAAAATGGGGTTTTCGCGATTTTCTTCAAAACGGTATTTTTATCGTAAAATTACCTCCGACAAAAATTGTAGATCATAAAATTATCTATAAAAAGGTATCAATATTTTTTTTCCTAAAAGCACCACTTCTGAGATAGAAGGATTCAAAAAGTTGTAAGCGTCATTGTATGCATAAGCGCGCCACGTATATATATACCTCTGTAGCTGTAATATAAGTAAAAATATGTTTCTATGGGTGATTTAACTTATTTTTAAAATATAAAATACCTATACATAAGGATGCAGTGAAAAAAAAAAAGTGAAAAAAGGCTGTTGGTGATTCAACGTTAGAACACCACCGGCCTTGACAATTCGTGCATGCAAGAGAACAAAACAGTCCAACTTTTTTGCAACCACATTTAGCACTGCATCCTTTTTTAATTGTGTTTTGAACAAGTTTACTCAGTTTCAGCTTGATGGTAATTATTGTAGCTTTGCTCTTGTTTTTTGACCTAATTTGACCGGACTATTTGTACTTGGGTAAATTAATTAAAATCAGTAATTCAGTCGTTTTGAAGATATTACTAACTTTTATTGACTCTCTTATACCAAAATGCAAAGCTAAAGTTGTATTATTATTTAGACACGCTTATCTCAGGAACAACTATTCAGATTAAAGAAAAACTTTTTGCATTTGATAGCCTATTTCTAGACGAAGGTTATAGGCTATTAAACATCACGCTACTTGCCTTAAAAGAAAAGCAAGGCAAGTGAAACCGAGAGACACAGCTAGTATCTAACATAAAAGCACCTTTGTACATCAATTATTTATTTACAAAGAACTGTCAAAACGTTTGGTAGACTCTACTCGTGATCAGAGAGCTGGTTTGTTCCCTGCACAGAGAATCGGCATAGCCATTCAACGTGGCAATGCTGCCAGCCTTCTGGGCACGTTTCCCGCCATTGACAAGGATGACGATGAGTTTTTTGACGCCTGTTAGTTTTATTCATAAGATTTAATTTTAGTATAGTTGTAAGTGTTTGTTCTTGTATTATTTGTTGTCTTTTTAAATCTATAACTACTACAAAAATGATAAAATTAAAAGATAAAAATGTATACTTACTGGGAACGCAGCATCTGATTCTTGTATAATTAATCCATCAATAACATGAGTTAATAAAAAGGTACGTTCTAAGACAGGTTGTGAATATTCTTTTATATTTTCTACCTTTGCAACTTCATCTACTTTACTTTCATCAATTATCTTTTGATCATCTTTTAAAGGTTCTTCTTCAATTTTATCTTTTACTGTTTCTTGGCTGTCTTTTAATTCTGTGTCTTCTTCAATTTTATCTTTTACTGTCTCTTGGCTGTCTTTTAATTCTGTGTCTTCTTCAATTTTATCTTTTAGTGTTTCTTGTCTGTCTTTTAATTCTGTGTCTTCTTCAATTATATCTTTTACTGTTTCTTGGCTGTCTTTTAATTCTGTGTCATCATCAATTTTATCTTTTACTGTCTCTTGGCTGTCCTTTAATTCTGTGTCATCATCAATTTTATCTTTTACTGTCTCTTGGCTGTCTTTTAATTCTGTGTCTTCTTCAATTTTATCTTTTACTGTCTCTTGGCTATCTTTTAATTCTGTTTCATCATCAATTTTATCTTTTTCGTTTATCTTTTGAGTATCTTGTGATTCTGGTTGTATATTTTCAATGGTAGATGGTTCATTACTTTTTACTTTTGTAGTTATCTTTCGTGCAACTTGTAATTGCGTTACAAATTCCTTAATGATTCTAGATATATTACTTTTCGGCTTTTTGGCAATCATTTCACGATTCTTTATTTTCACTACAATTTTTTTAATAGTTTTCTGTTTCTTTTTTTTTATTGTTGGTTCGTCATTCAATTCTGGTAGATCAATAGTAGACGGTTTAAAAGTTATATCTTTTTCAGATATCTTTTGGTAATCTTTTGCCTCAGTTTGAATGTTTTCAGATGGGTCATTAGACTCATCTTTTTCGTTTATACAATCTATAATCTGTTCATTATTTTCATTTACAGTTTGAACGAAATCTTCAAATTTTTGTTCAGGTATTACTATATTTTGATTTTCAATATCATTTTTTAATTCAGTTATATTTTTTTTATGATCATTGATATCTGGATAAAAATTATACCTTTCTAAATTAACTTTTGTAACCTTTTCATTACAAATTTTATTTTTATCTGAGTCTTGTATTTCAACTGTATTAGTTAATTCTTTTTGATTCTCGATAGTTTTCAAGTAATCATTATAAGTTTCGATATCATTTTTAGATATAAGAACTTTGGCTTCAAAAAATTTATTGTTAGAGTCATCCATTTTAGTTGTTGCTTGAATGTCTTTTAATTCAGTATTTATATTGACTTCCGGTAGTAAAATATCATTTATTATATTCGTTTGAGTACAAATTTCTTTTTCTTCGTTATAATTTTCTATAATATAACTATCTTTTTCTAAATTTTCTTTAGGTACAGATTTATCTTCTTTTGCTTGGAAATAATCTACAAAATTGCTATTTTCTTCTATTTCCTGACACATACTAGTAATAGTACACGGTATTTTACGAGTTTTTCTTTTTTTAATTTTTAATTTAACATCAGTATAAATTTCTTTTTGGATATAAGTATCTTCAGTAATATTCGAATTTGAAGTTATTTTTTCTTTAGAAATATTAGCTTCAGCATAAATTCCATTCTGGATATTATGTTCAATGGTATTATTTTCAGTATAAATTCTGTTTTCAATACTATCTTCAGTGAAATGATCTACAAGATTGCTATTTTCTTCTATTTCGTGACACATACTAGTAATAGTACACGGTATTTTACGAGTTTTTCTTTTTTTAATTTTTAATTTAACATCAGTATAAATTTCTTTTTGGATATTAGTATCTTCAGTAATATTCGAATTTGTAGTAATATTTTCTTTAGAAATATTAGCTTCAGCATAAATTCCATTCTGGATATTATGTTCAATGGTATTATTTTCAGTATAAATTTCGTTCTGAATACTATCTACAATGATATTTTTTGCGTCAACATAAACTTTTTCAATATTATTTTCCTCAGCGCCTTTATTTGTTTCAGAAGTAAAATAATTTTCAGTATCTCCAGAGATATTGTTAGAGTCATCCATTTTAGTTGTTGCTTGAATGTCTTTTAATTCAGTATTTATATTGACTTCCGGTAGTAAAATATCATTTATTATATTCGTTTGAGTACAAATTTCTTTTTTTTCATTATAATTTTTTATAATATTACTATCTTTTTCTAAATTTTTTTTAGGTACGGATTTTTTTTTTTTTGCTTTGAAATGATCTACAAGATTGCTATTTTCTTCTATTTCATGGCACATACTAGTAATAGTACACGGTATTTTACGAGTTTTTCTTTTTTTAATTTTATTTATTTTTCTAGTTGGTGATTTATTGTCTCTCGGTTTTGCCTGAGTTTTGCCTTTTTCAGTTTTATTTATTTTTCTAGATAATGTTTTATCTCTCGGTTTTGCCTCAATTTTAACACTCTTGCCTTTTGGTTTTAATGTTTTATTTTTATCACTTTCTGAGATATTATTTACTTTAGGACACACTCCTTTTTCATTATTTTCTTCAGTGATATTAGTATTGTCAGTTATATTTTCTTTAGAAATATTAGCTTCAGCATAAATTCCATTCTGGATATTATTTTCAGTACTATCTTCAGTGAAATCATCTACAAGATTGCTATTTTCTTCTATTTCGTGACACATACTAGTAATAGTACACGGTATTTTACGAGTTTTTCTTTTTTTAATTTTATTTATTTTTCTAGTTGGTGATTTATTATCTCTAGGTTTTGCCTCAATTTTAACACTCTTGCTTTTTTTAGTTTTGTATATTTTCTTAGATTTTTTATATCTGCGTTTTGCCGTAACTTTATCAGTTATCACTTCTGGTTTTAATGTTTTATTTTTATTACTTTCTGAGATATTATTTGCTTTAGGACACACTCCTTTTTCATTATTTTCTTCAGTGATATTAGTATTGTCAGTTATATTTTCTTTAGAAATATTAGCGTCAGCATAAATTCCATTCTGGATATTATGTTCAATGGTATTATTTTCAGTATAAATTCCGTTTTCAATACTATCTTCAGTGAAATCATCTACAAGATTGCTATTTTCTTCTATTTCGTGACACATACTAGTAATAGTACAGGGTATTTTACGAGTTTTTCTTTTTTTAATTTTATTTATTTTTCTAGTTGGTGATTTATTGTCTCTCGGTTTTGCCTGAGTTTTGCCTTTTTCAGTTTTATTTATTTTTCTAGATAATTTTTTATCTTTTGGTTTTGCTTCAATTTTAACACTCTTGCCTTTTGGTTTTAATGTTTTATTTTTATCACTTTCTAAGATATTAGTGTTGTCAGTTATATTTTCTTTAGAAATATTATCTTCAGCATAAATTCCATTCTGGATATTATGTTCAATGGTATTATTTTCAGTATAAATTCTGTTTTCAATACTATCTTCAGTGAAATGATCTACAAGATTGCTATTTTCTTCTATTTCATGGCACATACTAGTAATAGTACACGGTATTTTACGAGTTTTTCTTTTTTTAATTTTATTTATTTTTCTAGTTGGTGATTTATTGTCTCTCGGTTTTGCCTGTGTTTTGCCTTTCTCAGTTTTATTTATTTTTCTAGATAATTTTTTATCTTTTGGTTTTGCTTCAATTTTAACACTCTTGCCTTTTGGTTTTAATGTTTTATTTTTATCACTTTCTAAGATATTAGTATTGTCAGTTATATTTTCTTTAGAAATATTAGCGTCAGCATAAATTCCATTCTGGATATTATGTTCAATGGTATTATTTTCAGTATAAATTTCGTTTTCAATACTATCTTCAGTGAAATGATCTACAAGATTGCTATTTTCTTCTATTTCGTGGCACATACTAGTAATAGTACACGGTATTTTACGAGTTTTGCCTTTTATAATTTTATTTATTTTTCTAGTTGGTGATTTATTATCTCTAGGTTTCGCCTCAATTTTAACACTCTTGCTTTTTTTAGTTTTGTTTATTTTCTTAGATTTCTTATATCTGCGTTTTTCCTTATCTTTATCAGTTATCACTTCTGGTTTTAATGTTTTATTTTTATTACTTTCTGTGATATTATTAACTTCAGTATAAATTTCTTTTTGGATATTAGTATCTTCAGTAATATTCGAATTTGCAGTTATATTTTCTTTAGAAATATTTGCTTCAGCATAAATTCCATTTTGGATATCATATTCGGTTATATTATTTTCTTTAGTATGAAATTCGTTTTGAATACTGTCTACAATGATATTATTTGTGTCAACATAAACTTCAGGGTCTTTATTCGTTTCAGAAGTAAAATAATTTACAGTATCTCCGGAGATATTATTTGCAGTATAAATTTCGTTTGGGACATAAGTATATTCAGTAACATTATTAGCGCCAGCATAAATTTCTTTATTAATGTTTTGATCATCAATTCCAATATTTGGTATAGTATACATTCCGTTCTGGAAATTATTTGCGTCAAAATAAATTTCGTTTCCAATATTAACAGGTTGAGCCATATTATTTTCTACAGCATAATATATACCTTCAGTGGTATTATACATAGGGATGTTATATCCTTGAGTATAAATATTGTTTTCAATATAATTGTTTTCAGGGAAATAATTATTACCTTCAGCATAAAATTCTGCTCCCATATTATGATTTTCTATAATTATATTATCATTTACTAATAGATTGTCTCCATTTTCTAGTGAAATTTCAGTAGTTATAGAATTGTCTATGTTTTGTTGTGATGATTGATCTACAATATCGCTATTTTTATCTATTTCGTTGCACATACTAGTTTTAGTACTCGGTTTTGCCCCTTTTTTAAGTTTTTTCACTTTTTTAATTTTCTTCTTTTTCTTAGGTGTTGGTATTTTATCCTTTCCTTTAAGTAATTTATCACTGATAATAGTTATTTTCTTAGATTCTGATATTTCTTTGGTATTCGGTTGTTCTGGTACGTTTGATTCCTTAGTATCTGATATTATGATAAATGGAAGTTGATCGATGACATCTTTCAATTCAACATTGGTTGTAACATTGTCATTTGGCAATATTTGGTCAATATTGGGCGCAAACATTTGGCCATTATTCTCCTGTGTGCCCAATGTTATCTCATTAGTAGGAATTTGTAGAATTTGAGGCGCTGCAAGTTCATAAGGATTGATTGTTTGGCCAATATTTGGCCAAATCATTGGACTAACATCTAATTCTCCAATTGGCTCGTTCGGAACTTGTAGTATTTGATGTGCTGGGAATGTAGCTGGTGCCAATATATGTCCAATACTTGGAGGACACAATTGGCCATTATCTTGCATCGCCAGTCCTGTTTCATTGCACGTTACTTGGTAAACTTGATATAGTCTTAATTTCTTTGTTTGGCCAACAATTGGTGGAATCATTTGTCCAACAGCTTGGTCATTGGTAGGTAATATTTGAGGATTTGTTAGATCATATGGATTTAATATTTGACCAGCATTTTGTAATAATGATGGGCCAAGAGTATCTTGAGTTTCCAATATTGGTTCATTGGATGGTACTTGTAAAATTGGATCTACTGCTAGTTCAGGCGCCTCAAATGATTGGCCAATATTTGTACCAACCATTTGGGTAACATATCCTTCTTCACTTATTACATTAATTGGATCTTGGAAGAGTTGATGTGAAAATGTTGGTGGTGTGATTTCGCTAATATTTGGCACACTTTTTGGATCAATTGACTCTTGTGATTCAAAACTTGGTTCATTGTTTAAATCTGTTGCTGTATTAACTTGCGATGTTGATGTTTGCCCAACATTTGTCGCCAACTTTTCGCCAACTTTCTCTCGTTTTTCGACACTCTCGTTAATTATAGAAGCGAGTAACCGTTTTATCAATGGATCATAAACCCTTGTGTTTGCAAGGCTTGTACTTGCATCTCCCAAATTATATTGTGTTGAACTTGATTTCTTCACTACTTTCCTTTTAGTTGGTACTTTTGTTTTTTTAATATTTGGAGTTTTTATTTGGCCAACATTCTCAAGTGGTTTCACACTTGGCTCGTTAAATGGAGTTTCTAGTAATTTTGTTAATTCAGTAGACGGTTTTATATGTCCAATGTTGGCCTCATTACTTCTGCTATCCTTTTGTATTCTCAAACTTGACTTATTAATCACAATTTGTATATATTGACGACTTTTACGGGATATTGGCCGTAATATTTGGCCAACATTGATCCCATCTTCACAGGTTGGATCTGTAGATTTTAAATATCTTGTCTCATGTTTCTTCAGTTTATTTTTAACCAAACCAAACAAAGTCCTATTATAAAAACTCTTTCTACCCAACCTCCTAAAATATCTACAACAAAAATACTGTTCGCACTTAAATCGATTCCTTGTAAATCGATTATAGACGGACGGATTGGAGAATCGATTACCAGTTGGTTTAATTGATATTCTGACAACTGTTTGATTCTCCTTTTCGTTTTGTGATCAGCTCCGGACGAACTCCCAAATGGTGTTGGTATGCTCTTCCGTGACTCCTATGTTCAGGAGTTGGGTCTTGGAGACCAGGAACAGAGACTCTCCATCGATCTCGTGGTCCTGGAGAACTGAGACGGTGTCTTTCCAATCGAATTTCAAGAGGTGTTGTGATAGGTCGTCCACCTGGAAATGGAAAATAATAAATATAAATAAATGCGGACAACATCACATACATTGCTCTGAACCCAAAGTAAGTAGCTGAAGCACTTGTGTTATGGAATTCGGAACAACGAAGGTACCACAAACACCCAGACCCGGGACAATGTAGAAAAGTTGGTTTCTACATTGACCCGTCCGGGGATCGAACCCGGGACCTCAGAGCTAGCGACACCTTGAAACCGGTGCGTACGCCACTCGACCACGGAGGTCGTCAAAATATTTCTTTATCATTATCATATTTGACTCATAATTTGAGGTATTACAGATAATTTATATGTCAATTGGCTTTACTGAATCATGGTTAAGTGGAAGAAATTGGGATATTAAATTGTTCTTCTCATCGAGTCAACGGTAATTAAATTGTGTCGGACTAGAAATTTGTGATTTGAAAGAAAAAAATGTAAAATAACGCGATCAATTGAAGTTGGTATATAATACACATCTGTCTGTAGTTATTTTACTTAAAATTGCATTTTCAAGAGAAATAAATATTATCACGGCCATAAAAATATTGCTAGTATGTAAATAAATGATCATCTCCCAAGCCTTTTCCCAACGATGTTGGGGTCGGCTACCAGTCTTACCGGATTCAGCTGAATACCGTATTTTACATGGAGCGCCTGCCTATCTGACCTCCACTGTCCACAACCCATTTTACTGGGGAACACAGTATCCCATGGTCAGACTGGTTGTCAGAATTGACTTAACGACTGCCAAAGATCAACGTATGACAGTCGGGACCTACGGCTTAACGTGCTATCCGAGGCACGGAGGGGTCTCAGTATGTTTATAAATGGTCACCTATCCACGGACCAACCGCGGCGAGCGCGGCTTAATCATTATCGGTCAAACCGTACGGCTCACACTTAGCCACGAGTCCCTCCACTATGTAAATAAATAACTAGCTTTTATTTGCAACTTCACCCAGCTGAAAGCCAAAAATCACGGCTAAAACTAGCCTACTAAATTCCATCTAGAACTTTAAGCTAACTCAATACAAAATCTTATGAAAATCGGGTCAGACGTTTAGACATGCAATAAAAACAAACAAAACACATTTTTTTCTAATAATAGTACACTTACCGTCCAATTCTTAACAGTAGTCTGCTGCAGTTTATCAAAGGGATTATTCTTTCTGTCTTCTTCTAACTCCCTCTCCTTCTCCCCATTCTTCTCGCAGTTGAGCATGAGATAGTGAAACGGTAAGAGTGGGATGTCGACATTACTCTTCATCTCCTCTTTCATACATTCCTTTAGCGCGTCCACAGATTCTTCGTCTTTATGGTTCGTGAATAGAGTCTTCTCTTTCAGCGGTTTTCTGATCTGTTGAAGAAATATACAGATAATAAATATCCTGGGACAACTCACACACGGTCATCTGATCCCAAACTAAGCAGAGCTTGTATTGCAACCAGACAACTGATAAACGTACTTATATTTTTCTAAATATTTACATATTATAGATAAATTACACCCAGACACAGAACAAATGATCGTGCTCATCACATAAAGATTTGTCCTGGGTGGGAATCGAACCCACGACTTCCGGTATAGCAATCATGGTCACTAACCACTAGATCAACAGGCCGGATGATTTATAAAATCTTGAAAAAAATATTTAAGGTTTGTTTATGGATTTAAAAAAAATATTATATAGGAGTAAAAAAAAAATTATACTTACAGGGAACGCGAAATTCGATTCTTGAATCACATAACCATCCACAACATGAGTCAAAATAAAGTCTTTGTCCTTACTAAAAGCTATCTTTTCACTCACAATCTCATCATTTTTAGCTTCACTATTTACACTGTTTTCTTCTACCACTTTATTTTCTGGTATTTTAACTTCTTGTGTTTTATTTTCAATTACCTCAACTTTCTCAGGTAAATTTATAACAGGTTTAGGTAAATCTGTTATAACTGCTTTTTCGGCCTGTGTTTCAGTCTGGATCGCAACCTTTTCTGTCTTTTCAGGTTGTATTTCCGTCTGAACTTCATTACTGACTATATTTACAGCAATATTCATACTTTCTAGCGCAGCCTCTTGTGGTATGAACGTTTCACTAATTGTATCTTGTAATAATCTGCCTCTGGCCTGCGTATACACCGTATTTCTTACTAGATTTTCTTTTTTAGTTATATTTAAATTTTTTATAGGCATTTTTTTAGCTGTATTTTCAATTTGAGGTGCACTTTCCACTACAATCATTGGTGTGTTTGTATTTATTTGAAATGCAGTGTTATTTGCATTCAAGTTATTAAGATTATTCAAATTATTATGATTATTCAAATTATTAAGATTATTTAAGTTATTTTTAGGTTTATGTACAGGGCTAGTATTAGTACCTATTTCATTAAATAACTTAGTTATAGTAAAACCCTGTTGCGGTATTAAATTAGGTTGTACCGCCATTTTCTTTTGTATGTCATCCGGCGATTCACTTTTTCTTTTCCTGTTTAAATTCGGATTTATAAAGTTCGTGTTTGTAGCTACGTTTGAAACAGTCTGTTGGCTATTTTGGCTGGCTTGGCTGTTTTGGCTATTTTGGCTACCTTGGCTATGTTTATCGCCATTATAGCCATGTGGTAAAGTCTGGACGGGTATATGTTGATTTTGAGCTTTAGTTATCGCACTAGCTAAAGACGCATTGTTTTGAACATACCGTCGTCTCGGTTGAATCGGTCTACAATTATAATTCTGTGAAAAATTCCGTACCGGTACAGTGCCCCCAACAGCGGCATTCATTTTGTTCGCTTCTGAAGGCGCTATCTCCCGAACTTTAGCTACCGGTTGTACGTTGTTTACATTATTTGGTGTTTGTGGGCGAACTGTGTTAACATTCTGTGCGTTAGGTGGACGTTGGCCAATATTCTGATATATTTGGCCAACATTAGACTGTTGGATTTGTGCGTTTTGCATGTTGGCCAAAGTCTGCATGTTCTGTATTTGGTTAACAGCCATGACTGGTCTATTTATGTTGACTTGGTGAGATATTTGTGGTCTCATGTTCATGAAAACCTGTCTTTGGACATCAACTTGGTTCATCGGTTGGTTAGGAACCTGCCTTGTATTGTTAATACCCATTTGATGATTCTGCATCATATTATTGTTCTGCATCTGTCCACTTTGTATTCTTTCATTTGGCACGTTCTGTTGGACCATGTTTGGCACAATGTTGGCTATCTGCATTGGCCTCATTTCGTTTTGCGCCAACATTTGTTGTTGGAGTTGAAAGTTGGCGTAGTTCTGTTGGAGGTAAAGTTGATTTTGGTCCATATGCTGTTGTACTTGAGGTACTATATTGTTTTGCAGCTGCTGGACGTAGACGACGGGGTTCGGTTGCTGCCGGTTCTGCATCCATGGTGGCGGGTTCTGAGGGTTTATGAAGAACGTCTGGTTCGGCTGGATTTGTTCGCCTGGAATATAGAAAAATATATGGTTTTAGAAATTTAGTTGCTAGATTATGATATAGGAAGTATGAGATCAATAATGCACAGCTTTCATCATTCAGCCAATCATAGTCCAGTGCTGGACATAGGCCTCTCCCAATTTGCGCCACAACACCCGGTCCTCCGCCCTCCGCATCCAGTCCCCTCCAGCGACCTTTTTCAGGTCGTCAGTCCACCTGGCGGGGGGGCGTCTTACCTTACGCTTGCCGAGTCGCGGTCTCCATTCTAGGACTCGTCTGCTCCAACGGCTATCGGTCCTTCGACAGACATGGCCAGCCCATTGCCACTTCAGCGAGCTAATTTTACGGCACAGCTTTAGCCCACACTAAAGTTACGTTTTATATTGGGCATTTATTTTTACAGTCTATAGCATAATTTACATTGACTGTATTTTAGTTATTGCTATGGATGAGAAGGATACTAGCATTTATCAAAAATCACCATCAATGTAATGAAATATATTATCCATAATTAACTCATATAATCATACTCTGGATTAATTAACTGACACTAACTGTAAATATTATAAACCAGTTGGGCAAAGGCCATCCTTACTAATACTATAAAAAAGTTTGTTTGGATGTATGGATGTTTGTTACTCTTTCACGCAAAAACTACTGAATGGATTTTAATGAAACTTTACAATAATGTAGCTTATACATCGGAATAACACATAGGCTAAAATTTACAAAGATAGTGTGTGAATTGTCCAAAATATAGCGATATGAGTATTCACGCGGGTGAAACCGCGGGGCACAGCTAGTAGGTATCAAATAAAAAAATTAACAAGCATTTACATTTGAAGTCACTGTTCCATTAATCAAATCATTATAAATATCTATATTTATATAATTAAAAATGCCTCAGAAGGACACATTGATCAATATACAGTCCTTATTCCCAATTTTTTATTGAGTACCATAATGTATACATAGCAGGGAAGTAAAAGATATAGTCAAAATTATGGACCCTGCGGGCACAGCATAGATTAAGTTAAGTAGGATTTCATCATTACCACCACTTCTCAACTTGTATATTACCAATACCGGACACTTTTATACATATACCATCATCTACAGAATATTTACATGGACCATAAAGTTGGGCGTCCAATGTGTAAACAGCACTCACCGGGTTGCACCAACACTTGTGTCTCGTACACGAAGCGGACGGGACACAGTACCATCTGTTGAGCCATGCCTTGGGCCCTGGAAACAATTCATTATATAATTATTTATTTATTAATAAAGGGTACAAGGTATCTTTTAAAACTTAAGATAATAATAATAAATAATAATAATAATATTCCGGGACAACTCACACACGGTTATCTGATCCCAAGCTAAGCAGAGCTTGTGTTATGGTAACCAGACAACTGATAAACTTACTTATATATTTCTAAATACATACATATCTATATATATAAAAGAAAGTCGTGTTAGTTACACTATTTATAACTAAAGAACGGCTGGACCGATATGGCTGAAAATTGGTGGGGAGGTAGCTTAGAGCCAGGAGACGGACATAGGATACTTTTGTACATTAAAAAAAAAAAAAAAACAATTAGGTAGTAGGTAGGTAGTAGGTAGGTAGTAGGTAGGTAGTAGGTAGGTAGTAGGTAGGTAGTAGGTAGGTAGTAGGTAGAAAAAATTGCATTGCAACGCATGCCGGGTACAGCTAGTTATAGATAAATTACACCAAGATGTGTAGATCAATCCATTGCCTCCCCACTTGACAGAGGATACAGCTTTAGAATGTCCCGTTAGACTTAAGCAATCTCCAACCAAAACTATATTTGACATAGTTTGTATGTTAACAACATCATTATAAAGGATATTATTTTAGTATCTGTATCATTAGTATCAAAATAAAACTATAGCTCTTATAGACAAACTGTTCATATGGTTTTGTGGAGTATATTTTTAGCTTTAAAGGCAATAATAATAATAATATCCTGGGACAACTCACACACGGTTATCTGATCCCAAGCTAAGCAGAGCTTGTGTTATGGTAACCACACAACTGATAAACATACTTATATATTTCTAAATACATACATATTATAGATAAATTACACCCAGACACAGAACAAATGATCGTGCTCATCACACAAAGATTTGTCCTGAGTAGGAATCGAACCCACGACCTCCGGTATAGCAGTCAGGGTCACTAACCACTAGCCCAACAGGTCCGGCAATGATTTCTTTTGTTATTTAGTATAAGTCTTTTTAAATATTTTTTTTAATTATTTTTCATTCATTGTTCAATCATTGTGTAGATAGGTATTAAAACAATTTGTTAAATAAAGTAAACAATAAATTAAATCCAAGCTTATATCAACATTCAGGCTTCAAAAACCTTTATAATTTTACCTTCATTAAAACCCAATTAACTTAAAGATATCCTCCTTTACTGTTAGTTGTATCTTAGAACAAAACATAAACAGATTTTATTTTTAAAGTCACATTATGACTGGCCAGTTTCTAACATACAACCTTTTTCATTTAAATCCTTTATCGAGTTTGTTAGGACTCTTGTACTGGCTGGTGTATTATATGCAACCTTTTTTTTAAAGAATATTCTGGACATCATTACTATATGATAAGGCATTTTAATGATAATAAACTCACCCTATTGGGTCTGACTGACTAATTTGTTGCTGCATCTGTGGACAAAGGAAATCAAATTATAGGAATCTTAAATGTTACTCAATTTTAAGTAGCCGTTTAATCTCATGCAGTCTATCACATAAAGATGTATGTATCAACGGTACACTTTGGGGATATCGATTTTTTTCTTTTATAAAGCTTCAGTGATCATTTGTGCAATCCAGTATCTATCATTAATTGTTTTGTGCAATGCAGTATTGTTCCTATAATCATTTATATCATGGCTTAGCAAAATATTATGCTATACAAAATTAGTATATTACATGCTTTAGTATGAACACTAGCAAGTAATATTATAGTCAAACTGTTGTTGCTGTCCTTAGAAATATTCTGTAAAGATAATTATTTAGGCCAAAATAACATGTCACAATATAAATAATGTTTCAGGCTTCCATATGAATTTTATTATAATGGATATAGTACTTACATTCCTATAATGATATGATGATGAGTATAGTTTGTTTATTTCACCCTTTATCTTGACTTAGGCCTATTTGATCCTTCTAATTTAAGATTGATATCATAGTATTCATAAATATTAATAGTGAGAAACATAAAAATATATGTCTAATTATTTGAACCTATATTTAAGTAATGCCTTTAATTATTTTTCTTATTACTGTTTATTTTAATAATAACATCTGATTAATATTTCGATCTTATCGTAAATGTAAAACGCACAGCGAGATTTGCCAGCAATACTAAGGTAAAAGTAGGTCTTTAAAAATCACTATTTTGGGACGAATGGCGGCAAAGAACAAAAATAGGCACACGAGACTAAAAGAATTACCTGAAAAAACCTTTTTTCTGAATGATGAATTGATAGCAATAATAACAAATGCCTTAATCGAAATTAAACGTTTATAATACAATTGTAATCTATTATACACAGTTACTATCTTATTGATTAACACTATTCTTACCTGTACTGGTTATTGATTCCTTTCGTAGAAGGAAAACGTAAACAAATGACAGGTCTCATCAATACTTCGATGTATTCTTAGATCGTTTTTCCCGTGAATCGAAATAATCAAGCAAGTTGTTAATTCGACTATCACAAAAATAATAGTAGATAATAAAATATTAATATTTAAAAGCCTAATTACGTTTAAAATTAAGATATCATTGGAAAAAAAGACGAATTTTAGTAAATGTAATTGGAAAAGCGCGCCATGTTTTTGACACCGCCCGCTTACTAGAGACGCGCATATTCTTACTTAAATAGAGATGCACTACGTTACTAAATACTAAATGAAAGTTCGCGTTAATTTTGATTCCTTTTTAAAAATGTATTTTTATGCAAATAGCTAAATATTTTCGTGATTGGTGCATTTTATTACAGGAATTATTTGTTGCGTTATCTTGTTACAATACTTTCAGACGAAAAATTGAAAAAACAGCTTTCTCCACTATTCCAAGAGTTAATTGCGTATTTTCCCACTTTATATTGCTAATTCTATTCTAAAATTAATTACCAATAACGCGAAATCAGTCCGTCAAAAAAAGTGAAATTCTAATATAATCTCAGGAAAAAGAAAGTATCCTGATAATATCGTTTTAATCCACATCGATCTTTATAGACAATAGTGTGGACAATATTATTTTGTTTTATCAATACGCTTCAAGTTCGCGATCGCCATCGCCACTGCAGAAATACTGCATGTTTAATCCTTTAAAACGAGGGTTCGAACCCCGCAGTCTACGAATAAAGTTTACCTATAAATAAATAATGCACTAATTGTATACTACTGTCCCTTTCTAATAAAGAAAGTTAGAGAAAGACAGAAGACATGGTCGAGTCCTGTCAGTTTACATTTGCGAGCAATCGATGCGGCTTGGCAAATGATTCATAGATGAATGAAATTTTAATGTTCAGACACATTTATAGTGACTACATGGGCATGAATTAAGTAAATTATAAAAGGTATTATAGATAATTTAAAAAGCAGTTTTGAGATATGTATGCAGAACAAAATAATTTATGAATGGACGTAAAGCACGTTAGATTGTCAAATGATAAGACGACCGAAATAAATAAATCTATCCTAAAAAAATATTACAATTTAATATGTAGACAAGCTGTACGCCATTTTATCACAGAAAAACATAGAACGTATTAGCTATTGTCAATGGCGGATCACGTTGCCTTTACAATATAATATTACACATTTTTGCTAGTCAGATGTATCGAGTGTAACTACATTCGAATTTGTATCATAATTCCTACAAAACACAGTTGAAATTGCATTGACGTGTAAATATAAAATGAAAGTGTCGTATTTTTTTTATAATAATTTCGTTTGTCAAGGAAAAAATTATTCAGTTTAGAAAAAAAAAAATATAACGATATATTTGTATATGAATGTCTTAATAATAATATTGTATTATTATTTTGGAGGGTTAGATAAAAGAAATAATGGCATGAAGCAAAAAACATGTTTCGACATATTATGGCGAGGGTTGGGGGAACTAATGCTAGGGTGGACTTAATTAAAACATGATACGAATAGAGGTGAGGTATCGTTAAAATGCAAAATAAAATTGATGTATTTTTATGTGATTTCTTTTTTTATTGATTGGGTAAGAAAGTCGCGAATGAAAATCGACTAAAATGGATAATTATTAAATTAATATTCATTCGCATTATTTTTCTAATATTGTTTTATTTTTGTGAATTTGTAACGAGAATTTTTCGGCATTTAATTATGAAATACTTTATCGTAAAACATGTTAATTACCTTTAAACAAAAACATAATTAAGACAAAAGCAATTAACGACAGCGATTAGTTATCTAAATCGGTCCGCCAGTTTTATAGAATGGCAGCAACAAACGGATGGACAAAAACCTCGAAATAGGCTTCCACAACCACCATCTTTAGCCCCTCGTAAATCACAAAGAGACATTAAAAAGAAACCATATTATTTCGTCCATTATAATCCTTAAACATTAAACTAAACCTTACCACTATGACATAAAGTCCAAATTCTAATAACTGATTAAAATCCCTTTGAACACAAAGGTGATATCAACACCAATAGAATATCGACTTTAACTGTAAGTAAATAAGGTTTATTATGTATATAAGCGGCCGGTGTAATAATAATCCCTTTGCTGGAACGACGGCAGACATTTTAGTTTTTTTTTTGTCGTCTCGTAGTGATGTAGCACGTGTTATGTATATCGATAATAGAATATTTTATTATTATTATTTTTCATGAATTGTATTGAGTTTTATTTGTATTGTTATTAAGTTACATATTCATAGTGAAATAAAGGGTTTGGCAAAGTGCTGCAGTAAATAGAAAAACTGATAATGCTGCAGATCTGGTCAGACAAGGCAAAATTATTCCATGTAATAACATACAAATCGTAATAAAGAGATGTTTTCTCAATAGTGGGACATTTACTAGCTGATAATTTTTTTATTAATACTTATTTGGTGTGTACAGGCATTTGAGTAGTTTAAGGTGCTTTCAACAACTTTTTCTCCCAACACGTAAGTCGTAACGCGTTATCATGTTGTTTGCAAAAAAAAAACCATTCTTCTTTGAAAATCGATTTTTAACCTAATCGTAAGCGCTTGCGGGGACTCAGGCGTCCGAGTCCTAAGAAAGTTTTAATACTCGATTTGAGAATAGTAAAAAACAACTGTTTCGAACATAACGACATTATATGCAAAGCTTATAAAACTACTGACTCATGGAGGCCTATTAAAAGTTCTGTGCCTACTATTTTCAAAATACAAATACTGACATAATCATTTCTGAAGGTCCATTTGAAAATGCATTTATAAAACATGTCACTCGCAGTGCATAAAAACAAAATAATCGATACCACCAATAAATTATATCGATAAAACACATGTCAAAATTACAACACTATCGATAATGTAGGGCGCCACAGGGGAACGGCATACCCCGCCGCGTTCTCTATAAATAAGTAGCCTGCGCCAGAAAGAGCAAGAACAACTATAAACAGAGCGAGAAAAAGACGCAAGATAATCTCTAATCAAAATATGCAAGTAACAGCATTTTAGCCTTTACTGTGAAGTAATAAGAATCCACAAAATTCAATATCTCAGCACTAAATGTCATTTGAAGCCATCTTACATACACAATTTATATGATACCACACTATATCTACACTTCACAATATAAACATAGCAACATATTGCACTATAAATATACAAAAACACATAAATAAATGATTTCTTGAACAAAACACATTCATAAACATTTTATCAAAACCAAAACACGTTCCCAAAGAAGGCAAAACAATAAAAAACTAACGGAATCAGTAATTGAATTCTAATTTCAAATAACCGTGACGTCACGCTCGAAATTCGAAGTTATTTGAGTGTTACAACACAGTACGTGGAATTAAATTCGATATTTTGACGTTTTCCCTCCAAAATATACACTGAAACACTATTTCACTTGAATCTGGGTATGAAAATAAGGTTCGAGAGACTCACCGTCACAGATCCACAGCAATGGTGTCTTCTAAAACGTCAAAAAACTATAGAAAACGTATCAAAACGTCACGATTAAACTCACTCCGGACATCTTTCGAAATGGAATGGCTGCACGAATAACATAAAAGATACGGCCACAGTGTATAGCTAACGTACCACAAAACTACAAGCGATAGCGACCAAGCGACAGGATAGCGACACACTCGTACAACGCGTATCGATTTTGTTAAACCCCAGTTATTTAGGTACGGAGGCAGCCGAACCAATGATAAAACAGTGCATAACAGCGCACGGTATTGGACGGAACGTGTTTCGAAATTCAAACACGTTCCATGACCCCAATATCCTCACAGTGTGTCTAGTAAACTAACCAAATATACCTCCGTCTCTGTCTAGCTTACGGGGATTAATCACGCGTTAGAGTGAGAAAGCGAAATAATTTTTTTCGGATTTAAACGGAAAGGCATCTTGAAATTACTTTTGAACTAGTAATCGATTTATAATCAGCTTTATCTAGACTGCGTAAGGTTCATAATCAAGTATTAAGTTAGGTCTGTGCTCTGTGATGTCATGCAAGTAGAATGGCCGATAAAATTAATTATTCACAAGATTTGGGCCTATTTGCAGACTATAACTTTATGTTATATTGTTATATTATTATTTATAACGATCGTTTACCGTTTCTCGTGATACATATTTATTCAGCCATGTAAAAACGCTTTTTGTTTAGTTTAAAACAATATTGTTTATGCGTAGTCTGTGGCGCTTGCCGTCGGCGTCTTGACTAAGATTTAGGTTTAAAACTAGATTTCTAGATCATAATTTAATTTAATACAAAAGCTAGGTACTTTAACGTTACTATAAATATTTATTAAAGGATTTTTGATGTCGTTACATTCAAATTATCCGGCCGTTATTCAAAGAATTTGATCGAAATCACGAGGCTCGAAAAAGATCTTGTAAACGGTGGAAATAACATTGCAACATCATCAAATTATTATTCTACGTCAAATGGCAGTTGTTTTTCTAAACGAAGAATTCATTTGCCTTCTCATATGTCATTTTCTTAGTAAATAATTTTAGTGAAGATTTACGGCACCATTAACATTTTTGGCCATTTTGTCGGGTCGAGATTTCCTACTTAGTGATAGGTTCATTTGTTTTAATATCTAATTAGTTCAACCTCTTTAAATCTTTTTGTCAAGTTCATGCCAAAGATTGAGTAATATTTTTCCGATAATCGATAGAACATTCCCATCTCTATAATGTAAGATCTCTAAAAATTCGGCAAAGGCCAAAAATGTTATTTATTTATTATTTTTTTTAAAGCCTGAACTGTCCCACTGCAGGGCAAAGGCCTCCCTTCCTTCTTTCCAGAGGTCTCTATTGTTTGCTATTTGTTGCCACTCCTTTTTGTATGCGTCTAGTTCATCCCTCCATCTCCGCCTGGGTTTTCCACGCGGCCTCCGTCTATTAGGAACCCAATTTGTAGAGGCTTTCGCCCACGGTCCTTCTGACATTCGGCACAAGTGTCCGGCCCAGTCTCATTTCAATTTGGCAGCCTTCAGGGCCACGTCCGCTATTTGAGTCTTGGAGCGCAGTAGGGAATTCTCCAGTTAGGAGAAAAATTTTAATTTTGGTAAATGCCTTCATTTACCTTTTTCTTTAGTTTGACAGATAACTAACAACAATTTAAGATTATTTCAGATTAAACCGGGATAGACTCGGTAGGATTAGAGTTACATTTAAAAAAATCTTAAATCGAGTTAGGGTAAAACTGGGATAGATGTCCCAGCTGAAAAGATGGGGGACTTTTAAAATAATTATCAAAAAATATTATGAATAATTGAAAATTAATTAAATCAGCTTGCAAGTGTCTCACAGCTCAGCAAATACCTCTTCTCATATAGAAAAGGAACGGGCATTGATCACTACGCTTGCCTGCGGATTGGCGATTTCAGATTAATATAAAAAAAAAACTAGTTTTCCATACTCAAGTAACAGATACGCCACATACGTAGGTCCCTAACAGCCATCTTAAAAAGCTAGAAAAATAGCATAGGTATTTAGAATCATTTAAATATTTATTCCCTTGAAATAGAGGGGCTCGTGGCTAAGTGTAAGCCGTACGGTTTGACCGATAATACAGGTTAAGCCGCGCTCGCCGCGGTTAGTCCGTGGATGGGTGAATATTTCTAAACATACCGAGACCCCTCCGTACCTCGGATAGCACGTTAAGCCGTAGGTCCCGACTGTCATACTATGGCATATATATCTTTGGCAGTCATTTAGTCAATTCTGACAACCAGTCTTACCATGGGATGCTGTGTTAATACCCAGTAAAATGGGTTGTAGAGGTCAGATAGGCAGTCGCTCCATGTAAAATACGGCGGTATTCAGCTAAATCCGGTAAGACTGGTAGCCGACCCCAACATAGCTGGGAAAAGTTTTGGGTGATGTTTTATTTCTGCGTGCGATTACGTTTATCTACAATGAATTTGACGTAGGTACGCTGTAAATTACAAACGACTATTTACTTATTGTTTCTTATCTTCATTAATTGTCCCACTGCTGGGCAAAGGACTCTTCTTATGAGAAAACGAGCGATCATTGATCACCACGTTAGTTCTTGAGTCAGCGTAATGGATGTCATTTTAAATGCATTTCTTATTTTAAATTCATGTTGTTGATGTTCTTTTGTAATTACTTATTCGCCATTGGTGGTATTTATGCTAAAATCTTTATTTGGTTTTTAATTAATTTTGAATTACAGCAATATTATGATAAACCATAGTCAGGTACCTCGCTGTGTCGCACAGAGTTCTCGAAGGGTTGACCCAAGTCCTTATCTAAAGGTATGTTATTTATTTAAACCTACTAGTCTATCAGGTGTATTTGCGAACTTGCTGCGGAATTCTGATTAATTTATTTTTTTGCGGAAAAACTACTCATCCTTTATTTTGAACGAAATTTAAAACCTATCACAAACGTACCGAACTCCGCAATCACATACGTGCCCTTACTATGGATTAAATACCTTTTTTTATTCTTCTTCTCTTTTATTACAGTTGTGTAAACAAATTGATTAAATAATTGTATAATTGTTTTAGTGTTCAAGTAGGTATGAGCTAATATTTAAGTAAGATCCTCCGTCTTTCGCTGCGATCCTTTCACCAACCTGAAAAACGAAGCCACTTAATAGTGGATCCTTACCTAAACCATGAATTTATAATAAATAAATAAATAAATAAATGTGGACAACATCACATACATTGCTCTGAACCCAAAGTAAGTAGCTGTAAAGCACTTGTGTTATGAAATTCAGAAACAACGAAGGTACCACAAACACCCAGACCCGAGGCAATGTAGAAAAGTGAGTTTCTACATTGACCCGTCCGGGGATCGAACCCGGGACCTCAGAGCTAGCGACACCTTGAAAACCGATGCGTACGCCACTCGACCACGGAGGTCGTTAAATTTTAGACAATTCTTACAAAAAAACCGTCCTTATTTGACCTAATTGTTTTGCTTTTGCTATAACTGTATCACTATTAGGGAAAACTGTTTTCATTGATCAGTTTTCCTCGTCCACAAAGACACACGGGTACCTCAAATCTAAAATAAAGCATTTAAGATCAGAAAATTATGTTTATCAACAAAACGATTTTCCAAAATACCTTCTTTTTGTGTCACACGGTTCTCATAAGCGAGCAAAATAAAAAGGGGTGAACTATTAGTACATGCTTGTTAAAGGCAAGACGTGTCTAGATCTATATTTTTATTTAACCCTTTATGTATACACCATATTTATGTTTCTAAAGAATAAAGCTATATTCTATTCTCTGCATGTGATTTGATGATACACATAGTCGTGACCATTATGTAGGTCACAGAGTGACCCGTTAAGCCGCCATTGCTCCCGCTGTGAGGATGAACACACCTACCGACAATCGTATTATTATATGTATGTACTAGTATGTAAGACATATATACATGTAGTACTGACCCAAATAAATAATGTCGACCTTTATTTAAACTCTCTGAATAACCTCTACAAAAGATTTAGAAAGTTTTCGCGAAGTTTCGAAAAGATGTTTTAGTCATATTGAAGTAGGTACAGAGTTTCTTTTCAAAAACATAATTTATGTAGATATTACTGTAGTATACCTACTACGAAAGTATGTTAATATTTATTATTATTTTGAACCATTTATGCCCCACTTTTCTCTCTATTCATTTATCCAATTTTAGGCTAACAGGGGCCATTTTCACGCGAATGTGGCTAGTTTATCTTGCCATCTCTTCCTGAGATCTCTTTTTGTTCTTTATAAAGAAGTTGGTTTCTTTTTGGGACAGTATAAGCTAATAAAAAAACCCCACCTTGTAGTTGCCCTCGCCCACAGCTCCTGTGACATGCGGCAGATATGACCAGTCCAGTATTTATTTAAGTTTGGCAGCCGTGTGCAGGTATTTGCATTAGAGAAAAAATATAATTTATTAGGTATGTGCCAAACATCAATGGCAGATGATATTGGAAACTTAAGTGATTCTTTACTATCGATTATTGTACCTTTTTTTTACCCGGGGAAATGTATGCCGGGTATGCCGGACTCTTACCGGCTAAAACTACCGGAGTGTTTCACCCTTCCCTTATGCTGAAGATCAGGCGGAAACGCAGTGCAAACTACTGCGATATCGATTTATGTACCTACGCCAACTCTTAGATACTGATAATTAGAAATCCATTAAATAACCATCAACATCCTAAGTGCAGCAGTAAGTCAGTTAAACAGACAGAGACTAAGTAAAACATATTAAAAACTTAATACTTACATATCTTTAAGAATAGGAGTTGACCCCAACACAGTTGTGAAAAGGTTCGGCATTGGAGAAACCAATATTCATATTTCTAAGATGGACGCAATTACAAAAACATGGACACAAAAAAGTTACGCAAAAAAACGTACTTGTTAATTTATGCCCTATCTCCCCTTTTAATGGTCAGTTGTTTTTTGCAACGAGCAAAAACTAACTACGCCTATGAATTAAAAGGGCGGGGTAAGAAGTACTAGTAATTACACTAATAAATTATGTAAATACAGGTATAATGGAGGAAATTGTTGGCAAATAATAATAGATTAGCACGAAATAATTAAATTTAATGTTTTATATTATTTTGTTTGTCATAGACCGTTGGCCGTTTGATTTGAAACAGACGCGTCCTTGACAGGAGCCCGCGAAAATGTAGGTACAGTGTCAGTTTCTTTGCTTTTTTTAAACGAAATTAAGTCGGTAGGTACCTACATCACAAAAACACAAATAAAATATAAAAAATGAAGTTAATTTATTATATTGTGTAGTACAGGCACTTTATTTATGTATGTTTTTTTAGGAATGTTTAATCTACTAGTCAACGATATCCATCGAACGCCTGAGTTATTTAATTAGCATGATGTCACTTTGTAATGTTTCATGGATAATCATGTAAATAAGCTTAATACAAATAACAATACCTACGGGCAACTTCCCACTATAAATAATAATTTCCGCCATTTTAGATATTTACCCAAAAGTTAATATTCATAACCTTTACTTGTATTTCTTATTATAATGTAAGTCAAACACAAAAATGCTCTTTGTGGACCAGAAAATTAGTAAAACCAGTAACTTATAAAATAAATAAGTCTGAGTTTAAGTGGTCGCAGGAGCATATTTGTTTTTACCTCATTATTTTGAACGGATAAATTGATTTCATACACCATTTGATTCACCATTGATTCCATACTTAGGTACCAAAAAAAATCTACCAATTAAACCAGAAAGAATACTAGGTACCTACCTACTCTAGTATTTTTTTTGCGTCTGATGATAGGTACTGGAAATCGATAAGAAACTAGTTAAAAATGGTCAATAAAACATAATAAAAATGGGCAGTATAGCAGTACAAACTACCTACTTTTTTAAGATAATTGGGTACTTCGGTAAAGAAAAAAAAACAATTAAAAATCAAATTATATTTTACAACAATTAGTAAGTTAAACATGAAATCGGCATTGCCATTCAACGTGGCAATGCTGCCAGCCTTTTGGGCACGTTTCCCGCCATTGACAAGGATGACGATGAATTTTTTGACGTTTCAGTTTTATTTATTTACATGTTTTAATTTTAGTATAGTTGTAAGTGTTTGTTGTTATTAGATTTAAGTATTGAATTGTAAATAAAAATTGACTTTATAAGATCACTTGCAATAAAATAATATGTAAACATGAAATATAAAATTGAATAATAATTGAATCAAATTAATTATGATTATTTGACAACTTTAGCCTTACTTGGTTTCATTTTTGGAGGTTTTATGATTGATCCAATACTTTTTCTTTTCATCATGGCGGCTTTCTTTTTAGACGGAGTCTGCATTCCTTTGGCAATCCTCACTTTCTTAACTTTTTCTTCGCCGCTTTTTTTTTCCTTTGGCACTTTCTCTTTTGTAACTTTTTTCTTAGTTTTTTCAGTTTTTTCTTCTGTCTCACCTTCTTTAATTACTTTAGGTTTTATTTTTGTAGTTTTTTCTTTTGTTTTCTTGACTTTTTCCTTCAGTTTTTTTGTTTTTTTCTCAGGATTTTTGGTATTATCCGACTTTTCTTTGGGCATCTTTTTTGGTTTTGCTTTCTTTTCTTTTACGGGGACTAGTTTAAAAGATCCGGAGGCTCCGACACCTTTTACTTGAACTATAGTTCCTTGTTCAACCGCCATCTTTATGTATTTCTTTATATGGTAGTTTAATTTTTCTGTATCCACACTATATTTTTCCGTTATATATTTTTTTATTGCGTATAACGAAACGCCTTTTCGTGTTTTCAAATCGATTAAAGCTTGGTTTATCATTTCCTTTGTTGTTTTCTTATCGTTTTTTTTCTTAAGAAGATCTTCTGATGGACTCTTTGGCATCTTCTTGTTCGATATTTTGGGTAACGCTGATTGTAATTCTATGTCAGATTCGCCGGACTGAGATGGTGACTCCATGGTGGGTAGATACGCAAATAACTTAAAAATCTCTCTAAACGTCGTTTACTATGTCATGTTTCATTAAGTACGAGAGAACTTTACCTTGACGATAAAGCGGTCTTATTTTAGTAGAAAAGTGAATGAATTGGGGGTAGATTGTAAAAATGTTGAGATGCGTTGGTATAAAAGCTAGTCGTGTTCGGATTATAGTTAGTTGATCATCATTTGTGGTGATAAACGTATGG
Organism: Autographa pulchrina; assembly: GCA_905475315.1. Classification (NCBI taxonomy): domain Eukaryota; kingdom Metazoa; phylum Arthropoda; class Insecta; order Lepidoptera; family Noctuidae; genus Autographa; species Autographa pulchrina. Next base: position 5,511,760 of record FR997789.1, on the reverse strand, counting down.
ACGTTCGTTACTTTAGTTTACTTTTGTATGATTTAGAGATGGTTAGTTTTTATTGTTATAGTGATTTGAGTTTTCAAAAAACTAAAATCAAGTTTGAGTATGCAGCGAAATTGGTGAAGAGACAACCTAACTTACCAGGATTGTGTCATCCTAGATCAGGACAGAAATGCTCGGAAATGGACGCGGGAGGCCTTAGCCAAGTTAGCCCTGCAGTGGGATGATACAGATTTAGATAACTTTAATTTTTGACTTCGATTAAAGCTGTAGGTACATAAGGTTATGATTGAAAGCGTGTAAGTATTTATTTAAATCATTTTCCAACCTAGCCTTTGCCTGTATTGTGAACGGCTTGGTCTCAACGGACTCCGCTGAACATCTACCCTTGTTTTAAGTGATGTCTTCCTATTTAACGTCCATACATAGAAATTACTCGACAGAATGTACTTATCTCGAACAGTCCGGAGTGCCTGTCTATCTTTTATTATTAGTCGTATTACTGTAGCTTTTTAGTGGATGTTAGCGGCTATGTTACACACCTTAGCATCCGCATTTCACATCACTCTGTATGAAATCCTTTCAGACACAAAATTCTATAGATCCCTACATATCCAGTACCTACAACTCGATTTATAACTAGGTATGTTAACCTATATCTGTTTTAGGTATGCGTTCTGTACCTACATAGAGGTTAGACATGCTACCCGCCCTGAACCATAAAAATCAACCAACAAGTGGTTGGCATAAATTAAATGAGCAATAAACTAAGCTTAAACACTTGTAAAACTATTATAGTTAACTAAAATATGGCGTCTGTGTTTGCATTGTTTGCAAGCATCTTTTTATTTTTCTTTGTTTTTGGGAGAATGGCCAATAGCTTTCTACATAATAATTTAATTTCGATAAAACTATTATATTTTTTCACTTAACTTTTTAATGAACTTGAGATTATAACAGAGTCCTTGAAATTTTCCCGCGCAGATGATTAATTTCTGTTGAGAAAAGCCGCCGTACGTAAAAATATTGTCAGGACGACTTTTTGTTTGGTAGACATATATATATTTTGATATTAAAGCATAGGTATACCTACTTAACAATTTATTGTAGGGAACAACGTATAAAACGGAACGTAATTAATAAATTCCTCAGAAACTTGTTCTAAAGACCTTTGCCTGACATAAAGCTGTTTATGGTACCTATTTCTCGCTGAGATCAGATGGCTTAAGACCGCCCATTGTGGTACATACTATGTATAAGTATAGGTACTTATGACATTGAAGATTCGTTTATTGAGGTTACGTGGTAGGTAGGTAGATTTGTGTACATACTTCCTATTTCTTTGGTTGTTGTATACCTACCTATTATAGATAGGTTTGTGAGTGAGAATCCCTAACTCGTCGCGAGTAGTAAGATTTGAATTCGAATAGAAAGGTTAATGACCTCAGAATGTCAACTGTCACTCGAAACTTTGGAAGTCGTTAAATATTAACGAATTTAACTGAGCTAAAAAAGGATAATATTTTGAATTGTTTATTATGCTTATTTTACAAAAATATTTATTTATTATACAAAAATTAAAAAGTTGGTTGTTTTTTTTCATTATTCGTGGTTTTATAGTCTTTGATTCATACCTACACTTCGTATTTTGTCAGTTACTTACCAAAATAGTGTGATCAATGTTCGTTCCATCTCTATAAGTATACTTAGGAAGAGGCCTGTGCCCAGGGGCCCGAGTCCGCTATTTTAAGTCAGTGAGTGGTGGGTTAATAAACGTACCAGTGTACTTGTTACTGTGCCTAATTTTCGTATTCGGCTCGGGAGATGATGATATTCCAGTGTAAGTAAACATCAGTATCAAATCTGAATTGTATGAAAATTCACTGTATATGAGCCAAGAGGTAGGCAGTGGGACAGTTACAGGGTGTAAAATAAGTATTTTTTATTTAGTTGGGTAGTCAAAACTTAAAATCATAAACAGTATAAAAAATCGTTTATTTGCCTTAAAACTATTACATATTAAATTAAATCTATGTACTTGCAAATTAGACACCTTTAATAAATATATAATTTATTTCTAAAACATTACGCTAGCTTTAAACAGTGGAAAGACAGTTGTGTACTTTCTAGCAAAACTAACTTTTATTAAATTGATTTATGGCCTAAAATTGTTAAGACGAGATGGTCCAGTAATCTTTGTTTAAATATACAAATGTTAAAGCATAGACCAGACAAGAAATAGACGGGATTTTAAACAGATTACATAAAAAAATATCAAAAGCGGTCTGCTCTGTTAAAAGTTATGCGTGTTCATACGTAGATGATAAAAAAATACGCGCGTCAACTAGAGAACCTCCTTCGTTGTTACGTCGGTTAAAATAGATTGCCAACATTCACGGTAAAAGGTGTATTATTGTTATATCAAATAGTGGTACAGAAGGAAAAATAACAGTATTTTTCTAGAATCAGTGATTTTAACGGGTATATATTTAGTTAAAAATAATATTTTTTTGCTGTTTATTTATTTTCTGGCCTAAGACTTGTTTATTTGTATTTAATATGGCTATTCTTTGCATTGACGTATTTTTTTGCATTTTCGTACAATGTAGTGTAAGCATAGCTTTAATTTATAATTGGCTTTGAAATCCAGTATTTGATATAGCATTTTAATATTTATTTAGTATTTCTGGTATATGCTTTTAAATGATTATAATTATTAATATGTAGATAGTCTTTTGAGTCATAGGGCGTATGGTGTATACAGAGTGTTAAGAAAACCCTGTCCGATCCGAAAGGGTGATATAGGGTTCACAATCACATGCCCAAATAAAATATCAAATTTGGAAAATTCATGATAGAAACAATAATAATGAATTTTGAAACAACCATTTTTTGCCCCGAAATTCCCTAAATTTGAGATTAAAACAAAAACTGCAACACCAATTTCGTAAGTATTTTTGGGGGCCTTTTGTTAGGTAATTAGGTAGCATCTGTGATGAAGCCGACTCTCTGTCTCGACTTTTGAGAAAAAAATATATTTTTAGGTTATATATTTTTTTCTTTTTTCCCTTTTTCACATTTTCGTAATCAGTTATCGATACCTAACAACACCTTCACGGATCGGACAGGGTTTTCTTAACACCCTGTAGATTTTGTACAGTTTTTACTGCTTGGCTTAAAGCAGAAAGATCGTCTTATGTGTATACAAAATGCCTAAAATTTATACATTACCAGACATAATATTTATACACAATTTATACAATTTTACATTCAAGGTTTGTAAATAAAGGGTTTCTTTAACGGGTGGGTTATAGGGTATAAATATGTATTATAAATTGCCAAATTAGCTGTAAAATATGAGTATTTAAAATATATAAAAACTAATCAAAATTTTGGTGATTTTTTTGTGCGTTTCAAATATTATTTGTAAACTGGTCATTGATTAATACAATAATTTTTATCTATGATTTTATACACTTTATACAAACGAATTTCAGATAATATATTTGTTAATTAGTTATTAATAAATACCCTTATTTTACAGCATAATTCTCAATAAAACTGGCGAATAAAATAAAATAACTAAAAAAAAAAAAACAATTTTCTAGCAGAAGTAACCAATAACAGTCTAACAAAAATAAATATTTACAAAATTATAAATATAAAACTAAAAAAATACATTTTTAATATTGATTTTTACATAATTAGGTGTTTTACATTTTATTAGATATATAAATGAGGATTGTCATTCACTCATTCACTCAATGACTTAAATCATTCACTTGTCATGTTGTATGGTGTTTAGCTAAGCTATGTCCGAAACGGGTATCGAACCTAGGACATGTCAGTCGAATATTTGTACCACGTGAGTGTTTACAGCGTAGATGTATAAGTTAAGCAACCCTTGTCAAGGTTTGTAAGTGGATTGGTGATCATTTTATTATTGCAAATATAGATTTATATTACAAGAGATATAGTATAGTTCTTTAGTGTAATCAAGCTATCTTCACAGCAAATTTTATCAAAATCGGTTGTGTAGTTTAACAGCAAAAGTGTAACCAAGTTCATTTTTCATTTATAATAGTAGTATAGAATATATACTACGCTGTAAAAACTACGTTTTGATCCTAAATTGTACATATAGGTTTATTAAATGCATTTTTGTATGGGTATACAGTCTACAGCAATTGTAGTAACTCTGATATTAAAATCAACTTTATTTTGAAAGAAAAGAAATAAGTTTTATTTTGTAATTCATTGTTATCGATTTGCGTTTGACTGTACTATTGACTTTTGTTGGACATATTTTAATTACATTATTATGATTAGATATTAATTAGTAACTTAATTATTAATCTTGGATTAATGTTAAGCTTTTCGCAGTACTTTTGAAGATAAATTTAACTTATTTTGTCGGAATTAAATTGAAGATTAAGATACCTGATCAGCAGTTTAGGAGTTAAATTGCATCAAACAAACAGACAGGTTTACTTTAGAATGTACATAAGTAAAGATGAAGTTAAACTTAACATTAATCTAAGATTAAAGTCATTGGTACTTTAATTAATAGGGTAGATGACTAGGTATGAAAAGTCAAAATTTATTTAGTCCGCCATTTAGATAATCAAAATATAATAGACACGTATTTTTTCTTTTATCAAATCAATAAATAAAAACGAAGATAAACCGCTTTAAAGTTCAGGAGTGGGGGCTTGTGACGTCACGGGTAGGTATAAATTTTGCTTAGACGTGACGTCACGCAAGAATTGCACTCTCTGTATCTTCATAATTCTTTGATAACGGGACAAAAGAAAAAATACGTGTCTAATTGTTTTTATTATCTAAAAGATGGACATAAAAATAAAAAATTGTCATCATCCCTATTGTGTAACCCCCGAATACTAAAACACCACTCAAATTTAAGTCAGTCTTCAATGTATATCTATCTCAACTTGACACCTTACGGCGCGTTCCCACTATAAATAAATAAATAAATGCGGACAACATCACATACATTGCTCTGAACCCAAAGTAAGTAGCTGAAGCACTTGTGTTATGGAATTCAGAAACAACGAAGGTACCACAAACACCCAGACCCGAGGCAATGTAGAAAAGTTTTTTTCTACATTGACTCGCCCGGGGATCGAACCCGGGACCTCAGAGCTAGCGACACCTTGAAACCGGTGCGTACGCCACTCGACCACTATGTCGTAACGATTAATTTATCGTTGGACGACTGTCGTATCTAGCCGTTCCCATTGGGTCGCGACGACATTTTATCGTTTGGCTACGATAGAGTTGCCGTCACGATTTAGTCGTAACGATTTTTTATCGCTTTACGACTGTAGTGCTAGCCGTTCCCACTGTCATAACAATGTGTCGTCACTGCAAAACATGTCGTAGACGACAGTAAGTCGTGTCGTTCTATATGTGAACACCTCCATTTAAACATATAAGCCACGACACTTAAAACTACACGCCTATCTGTCGTCACGACAAAGTGGGAACGCGTTCTTAAAGTGAGAGAGACAGCAGACTTAACGGCTACTTAAATCTGAGTGAGGTTTGAGTTCGTTCCTAAATGAGTTATTAATGTTAATCTTATTTACATGTTTAGTATAGTTCAGTCATTGATAAGACTTTTCAATGTGATACTATTGCGATTATATAACAAAATGGTTGCCTAGCAACCAAGTACTTCTATGTCACGTTTAAAAGTTCGAAGATAAAAATACGGTATTTTCAAAGGTCTTATAGATTATCTTGTAAATAATTGGTATTGATTACTGGAATTACTGTATCTATCAAATTAATTCAGAAAATTTTACAATTTTGTTAACCATTGGTTTACAATACTTTACATGTTGTAGTAAGTGGTTGCTAGATATAACAGTATATAATAAATTAATAATGGTTACCTTAACAACATTGGTTCTTTTCTTGTCCCGTTATAGTGACTGGTTGCTAAACGTTGCTAGTAGCAAATGGTTGTCTTTAATCTATGCTACAAGATATCATAAGTTTCACAGTTTTTGCTTCTCTTGTCTATTTGTAGTCATTGGTTTCTCGTAGTAAATGGTTGTCTTCAATAATATACTACAAGATACCTTAAGTTTCACAGTTTTTTCTTCTATTGTCTATTATATCTTCTATCGTATTGTAATTGTTGGTTGTCAGTAGTAAATGGTCCATCAACCATATACTACAAGATACTTCAATTTTCACAGCTTTTTCATCTCTTGTCCTATTGTAGTGTTTGGTTGCTTGTAGTATTTGGTTGCTGGTTGCCTTAAAACTTCCCTTGAGCCCTACATTCAGCTACAAACTTCCTGACGTGCACTATATAGTCTAGCATGACTGTCGCGAACGCTGCGTCTAACACGAACTGAGGGATTTTGCCTGGAATAGAAAAAAATATATATTTAGTAAGTAGTAGTTACTTTAACAACTCACATATTTTGGAACTTCAAAACTTCTGAACTCGAATAGATTAGATTTTTATGTATTTTTCACTAATTTTTTCCAATATATTTTACCAATTTAAGTTATTAACGAATTAAATCTATATCTATATTTTAAAACTAATTAACCATCTTTTTTGCTAATTGTTGTGCAGTTTGGACATACAATTAATAAGCAAATATGAATGGATTAATTCTCATTTATATAATGTAATAAAGTTTGACAAGAGATTAGTCATCATTAATCAATGATTAGTAGAAAAATATAAATCGTGTAATTTATACATTATGTGATAATATGTATTTGTTTATTTTAAAGATCTTTTAAAAAATGTTCACAAATAAAGATTAATTTCGTGGTCGGTTCGCCGGTTTCGTGGCCAGCTACGTAACACCAGTCAGCGAAACACGACGCCGACACCTCGTGTACATTAGTATTAGTTAATTATGTTATATATATTTATACACTTCTCATCAAAAAAATCGAAACACCTCGCAGTTTATGATTTGATAAGGATTATCAGAAAAATGTGTATATTTAGGAATAAATGTAAAATGTCATTTAATAGTGAGTAGTATGAGGTTTTTAAATCCTAATGTTAATGTTCTAAATTCAAATTAAGTCTTCATAGGTTTCGTATTTTGTATAATGAGTAATTTTTACCCTGTATGGAATATGAAGGAAATGGGTAAAACAACACGCGTAAATGAAAAAAAAATGTAAGAAACGTTTATTTAATAACTTGTATTCCCTCCGCGAGCTCTTATTACTGCTTCCATACGGTTCTTCATCGATCGGATGAGAGTCACGATCACATGTTGTGGTATATTATCCCATTCCTCTTGGATTGCATTTTGCAGCTGGCTAAGTGTTTCTGGGGCTGGATCTCTTGCTCGAATTCGTCTCTTTAATTCATCCCATAGATGTTCAATGGGATTCATGTCTGGGCTTCTTGCTGGCCATACCATAATGGAGATACCGACTTCGGTAAGATAATCTCGTACGACGCCCGCGGTGTGAGCTCTAGCATTGTCGTGCATGAATATGAAGTCGTTGCCAATAAAATGTGCATAGGGCATCACATGAGGTTCAAGACACTGTTCGATGTACCGATGAGAGTTTAGTGCAGGCAGCCGTGGCCCAGACACAAAGGCAAGTTCTGTCTTACCGTCGGCGCTGATTCCTCCCCAAACCGTCCACGAACCGCCACCATAGCTGACCTTTTCTTCAATGCAGCATTGTGCAAAGCGTTCTCCATCTCTTCTGTAGACCTTGTTCCTTCCGTCGTTACCATACAGCATAATTTTACACTCATCAGAAAACAGTACTTTGCTCCACTGAAGGTATGACCAAGTTAGGTGCTCGCGTGCAAAGTTAAGGCGCGCTCTTCGATGGTCTGCAGTTAATTTCGGCCCATTCGCTGGCTTATGCGGTGCCAATCCGCATTCCTTCAACCTTCTTCTTATTGTAGAGTCACTTACAGCTACTCTTCGTACAACGCGAAGCTGCTGCTGCAGTTGAAAAGCGTTAAGGCGTCGATTTCGTAAAGAAGTTGTTACAATGAATCGATCATCTCGCTCAGAAGTGACCCGATTCCTGCCAGATCCTGAACGGCGCGTGAACGAACCAGTCTCCCGATAGCGTTTGTAGACTCTATGAACAGATGATAAGCTCAGATGCAATCTTGCAGCCACAACACGCTGACTAAGTCCAGAATCCAGCAATGCCACCACTTGGGCGGCTTCTGCGGGCGAAGTATCCATATGTTTTAGAAAAAAAAGTTTTTTCAGACGTCCCAAAGTCACAGTAAATGAAATAAGAAACAAAAAGTTTAAAGACAAGCGCTAATTTTTAGTTTTTAAACGAGAAACGTACTCCAACCCTAAATACACATTTGTCTCAAAACAGTGATTAATTTGATTTATAGGATAAACAAATGAAATTCTAATTTCGAATTTTGTTTTTTTTCTTCTTACTGTAATGACCAAACTGCCAGCTACACAATAATGTTTTTTTTTTCATGGAATTAATTATCTTTTGTAAAAAATTAGGACAAAAACAATAAAAACGAAAGTGTTTCGATTTTTTTGATGAGAAGTGTAGTATTTTTTAAGTTGTATAATTGTAGTATAGTATTGTATATATATTTATATGGGCCTTGATGCCTGAAATAAATGGATTATTATTATTATTATGTATCTCTTTATTTTCACGGGATATCTTCAGAAGAAGACACCCGGTCCTTTGAAAGGCTTACGTGGGGATACAGATCCAACACGCAGCGGCCTTGTTGAGAACTTTACTCTAATATGGGATGGGGCATCTACCAGAGGCCATTCTTCCCTGCCCTATGGGAGAACAGACATGAACGGCCCAAGGTAGCTACAGAACTATTGTGAATTGTGGTGATAAAACTAATATGGTTATGGGTAGGTGCATGTTAAGTGGATTGTATATTTAAATAAAATCGGATACTATGGCACCTGCCTTTCAATACATGTATATGCAATTAAATAGGCAGGTGGTGACTCGCCAGCTCACCAGATGGGCCCCCCGAAACAGCCGCCACGATAGGCAGCGAGGGGCAACACCAATTATTATTATTATTAATCTATAGTTACTGTTTATGTTTATATTATATCTACGGCTCTTTTCGCCTCACAATAAATTAAAATAAACATATATATTAATACAAACCTTTAAGATCACAGCACATGAGCCACTGGAAGGTGGTGTACGTCTCTATCTTGCCGCTCGGCAGCTGCACGGACCGCGGCTTCAGGTACCAACAACCCACTTTATTCTGACCTCTGAAAATAAAATATAATTATAAATATGTAGACTATACTTATTATGATTTAAGACAAAATAAGGATAATTGGTGAAAGTCCGACATAATACGGCGTGTGGAGAAGTAAATCCGACTGCCTCGTTGTCCTAGTGGTGCTAAGCGCGACTGCTGCGCTAGAGGTCTTGGGTTCGATTCCCAAGTCGACCAAGGTGTTATTGGGTTTTTCTATGAAATTCTCAGTAGCAGGTCGGAGTTTGGATTTGTGCCCGGTTAGTGGCAATAGGCTCGCCCCCTATTACATGGGACCTAAACATACCGGCGAACTGTGGGTGTACATTGGTACACCTCTGCCTAACCCTTCGGGGATACAGGCGTGATGGTATGTTATGTTATGTAGAAGTTCTAAATTAAATTAAATTAATTATTGTTTTCGAGTTATAATTTGTGGTTGTTGTAAATTAAGTCGCGCACTATGACTGCCAATATTGACGACTTCTCCTTTAGCGGGTCCGCTGGCAGAAATTTCTTAAGAAATAAGCGGCACCTTTGTACATGATCTTTTATCAATATGTTACATTTATTAAATGTTTGTGTGTGTGTACATAAATTATTAAATACATAAATAAATAGTCATTAATTAGTTTTGAATACTCGGAAATATTATTAACTGTTGACAAACAGAAGAAAAATTTCTATACATATGTTTTTAAGTGGGTATACTAACACAAATTATATAACAGGGACTTCGTTCTCTTTTTCACCAAGAACCTAGTTATTGAAGATCCAAACTAATATCCATGCGGATGAAGACCAAAAAAGAGATGGATGGATTGTGTGAAAGATGATATGAGAAAGAAATAATTAATGCGGACAACATCACATACATTGCTCTGAACCCAAAGTAAGTAGCTGAAGCACTTGTGTTATGGAATTCAGAAACAACGAAGGTACCACAAACACCCAGACTCGGGACCGGGTCCGGGGATCGAACCCGGGACCTCAGAGCTAGCGACACCTTGAAACCGGTGCGTACGCCACTCGACCACGGAGGTCGTCAGAAGAAAGGATGAAGAAGAAGGAGGAAGGAGAAGGCGGAGATGATGAGTAGTAGAGATGAATGGAAGCTGAATACGCATTGCGCCGACCCCAAATAATTGGGAACAGGGCAGGGAGATGATGACTAATATCCATGCGGAAATAATTGTCTGAACGTTACGCTTGCACGGCTAAAGGAGGAACCGAATTTGATAAAACTTGGTATGAGATAAGCTTGGCCCTAATAACGACAGACGGTTTTTTCTTGCCTCGATGACTGACCACGCGAGTGGAGCAGCAGAATAAGTTAGTAAATAATATTGCAGTATTAATGTTAATGACCCATAATCTAGTTAATTAAAGTTTACAGACAATAGTTTGTCTTACATTCGAACTAAATAGTGACCAAAGGTTATCTTTGTATATTTGCATTCGATATTATGTACCTACTTATTTTTTTGTAATGAGCATGGCCATTTGTTGTGTCTGGGTGTAAGTTATCTATAACATGTGTGTATTTAGAAATATGTATGTTTATCAGTTGTCTGGTTACTGAAATGAAATGAAATATTTTATTCTTGTAAGTAGGACTATATAAATCACTTTTCTACCTAAGCTAGATGAAGTCGACATTTCCTGACTACCCTACCCTATTATACAGGCTCTGCCTCATTTATAGGCTGGAATTTTGTGGTTTTTATCTTACCTGACGAGATCCCTATGCGGCGGGTACCCTGGCACAGTGACACTGACGCCGCTGCTGATGTAGCTGTCAGGGTCTGACTCCACGACCTGTCCGTCGGCGGCCAGCATGGCGGTGCGGCGGAGGATCACGAAGTCTCTGGCAGCTATGATCCCGCGGCCGCCGCCGGCTGTCACCTGGTAGGATAGGTCGATGCCGGGGCCTATTTCCTGGAAGAAACCATCAAATTCTTCAGCTTGTTCTTTGCATCTCTATTCAATGTTTGTTCCATTATGTTGACTATAATTTAATTTGACATTTTAATTATTTGCATTTATTTTTTTTATTCCATTATATTGACTATTATTTAATGATTACGTATGAACATAATTATATGTATTGTTTTTGTTTTGTGTATAATATTGTATGCCTATATCTAGGCGGGACATAGCGAATTTTTCTGTAATCTTATGACATCTATTTTTATTTTGTACCTGTGATCCACAATAAATATTATGATTGATTGATTGATTGTTCTCCTGATTTGCCAACAGTCTAGTGGTTAGTGACCTTGACTGCTAAACCGGAGGTTATCGGATTATTTTACAGCCAGGACAAATTTAATGGGAAGAGCATAATGAGTATATAATAAGTATCTATAATAATCAAAATTTTCACACTAGTCTGATTGCACTGGTGGTCAAGTAGTTCGTGACTCGGACTGCTAAATCTTGAGTTGGATTCTCATCAAACATAAATTTATGATGGATGTGCATTATCATTTGTGGTGCCTGAGTGAAATTTATCAATAATATGTGTGTATTTAGAAATATGCATTTTTCTACATTGACCCATCCGGGGATCAAACCCGAGGTCTCAGAGCTGGCGACACCTTGAAAACCAACGTGTATACCACTCGAACACCGAGGTTCTTCTATACCTTTTTTACGCATATGATAGTGTTCGTGTGTGTGTGTTTTCATAGATGTAAGTTTACCAACCTTAATTAATTCACTTTTTAATATAGTAGGGTTCCAATCGGGCAGTCTTGTGATATTATCTTTAAATTCTTCATACAAAAACTTCGGTGGACATTCCACTACACCCTGAAAAGAAAAGAACAATATTATAATAGCTGTGCCCTGCGGTTTCACTCGTCTTGCCTTTGTCTTGAGGCAAGTAACGTGATGTTAAATAGCCCATAACCTAAGGGAATTCGTCTATGAAATGTCACAAATATTTACTTTTCTGACTGGTGGACTGATGACCTGAAAAAGGTCGCTGGAGGGGACTGGATGCGGAGGGCGGAGGACCGGGTGTTGTGGCGCAAATTGGGAGAGGCCTATGTCCAGCAGTGGACTATGATTGGCTGAATGATGACTGGTGGTTTCTGAGGTTAGCGCTTTCAAAAAAACTATTAAGCTTTATTATTTTAAATAGATTGATGTTTGTCAAAAAATATGTATGTCACTAATACGATTTGGCGTATATTCATTGTACTTAAGGTTGGCCCCACTCACTATAGGGGTTAGCATAACATCTCCAAAGGTGTACAAAAAAAAGTGTCTTTTATTAAACCACCTTCCAAAGACGAAGGTTCTCATTTCCTCCGGTAATTGTGAATTGATTTTGAATATTCTTTTTCTAATCGAAAGGGTCACCTTAGGGATGGTCCCATATAAGCATTGAAGTAAGTCTTTTTAGGGTTCCGTACCCAATGGGTAAAACGGGACCCTATTACTAAGACTCCGCTGTCCGTCCGTCTGTCTGTCTCCAGGCTGTATCTCATAAACCGTGATAGCTAGAAAGCTGAAATTTTCACAAATGTTTTATGCCGCTATAACAACAAATACTAAAAACCACATAAAATGAATATTTAAGGGGGGCTCTCATACGAAGGTGGTACGGAATCCTTCGTGCGCGAGTCTGACTCTATTTATTTGTTTCATATAATTACCAAATTATTTACTGTCGTTAAGCGTATGCATCGATTAGGTATCAGGAAATATAATTGATGACACATACTGATAATCACAAGGCCTGCTGCATAGTGAAGAGATTAAATATTTAATTAAAGCTGATTAACTAAATAGGATTATTAATTAATAATCTTGTTAATGATGGATTACTTATATTTTGGGCAGTTTTCATGCTAGGTATCGTGGGTTCAATCTATTAGGTATTTATTTTTCTATTGCGGTAGGCCTAGGTAAACATTACTAGATAGATAAATTCAACGTCCAAGTCAAAGTCATTGGTGGGAGAATAGGGTCATTTTCTTTCTTTGTATTTAAGGACATAAAATATTGAAAAGTAGTCTCGGACAAAATTACTGTAAGGAACATCTATAACCCAGGCAATATAACCAGTTAGTATAACCCAGGTTTACCCAAGGTAAATATATACCAGACCAATGACTAGGCTGTTAATGTATTATTTATTTTTTAACTAATGCAAGGAAAAACCGTTTATGGATACGTCTTAAGAAATATAATAAGCATAATTGAAACTGCCTCGTTGGCCTGGTTCTAAGCGCGACTGCTACGCTAGAGGTCTTGGGTTCGATTCCCAAGTCTACCAAGGTGTTATTGGGTTTTTCTATGAAATTCTCAGTAGCAGGTCGGAGTTTGGATTTGTGCCCGGTTGGTGGCAATAGGCTCGCCCCCTATTACATGGGACCTAAACATACCGGCGAACTGTGGGTGTACATTGGTACACCTCTGCCTAACCCTTCGGGGATACAGGCGTGATGGTATTTTATGTTAATTGAAACTTTAGAAAACGGCTACAAACCCATAGACATCAATAAAAAATGTATCAACTAAGCCTGGTTTTCGTTAACCTAATAACGAGCCACACTGCTTGACTATTTACAAGTACATACGAAATCAGAAATTTGTGATACATAGGTACAGTGGTCGGACAAGCTTTAGGTTAATGTGCCCTATGATCAGCCTATGATAGGCATACAAAAATAATTAAAAATTAAAAAAATATTTAAGCTGTATGTCTGTCTTTTAGCCGACCCCAACTTAATAAATAAATATCATAAATAAGTGAGACCTTAATAAATAAATAAATAAATGTCATAAATGACCCCAACATAGCTTGGGAAAAGGCTTGGCAGATGAGATGTCTGTCTTTTTTTTATTTATAAATTTTCTTATGATCCATAATCAGTGATCAACATACTTTGATTGCGCGAGCTGTAACTTGCGCTTCGAACTACTTCAAGCAGACCATGTGCAGTCGATACTGACCGCTTCAAGCAGTCAATGTAAATACGTCCTAAATTAGCGTAAACCTTTGACTTTGCCCCACTTTCACAGTGCATGATACCTACAGCATTATCTTAAAGATATGAATGTCGGTTGTCATGCATTAAGCCATGTGAATGACCGAATGATATCTACAGATAATACAATGTTATATATTTTCATTCTTAAGACACGCGTGAATGACGCCTGTTGTATTTTTATGACTTTAAACAGATCTATACTAATTTTGTAAATGCGAAAGTTACTAAATACGCTAATATCATCAGTATCATTTTATGAATAACTTGTACGTGTAGTATAATGCTTCGAGTATAAGTTTGTTAATAAATAAATTAACGATTTTTGAGTTGAAAATTTGTAAACTGACTCTATACCAGATATACTCTTCACCCCTTTTAGATAGATATACCCTTTAGGTAACACCCTGTAATTCAGTACATCTTTGTCACCTCTCTCTCTCTCTCTTCTTCAGCCTGTAGTCACCCATAGTCGGGTATAGGCCTCTTCATGAGCACGCCAAGTATTGCGGTTCCGTGCCAATCGCATCCAGCCCTTTCCTGCCACTTTGGCAATGTCGTCAACCCAACGGGTGGGTTGTCTTTGTCACCTAAATCCTCCTAAACGGCTAAATTGATTTGATTAAAATTGTATATTTAAATGGACTCGTGAATGATTTCAAACCCACAATAGGACCAATTGATAGATCGACTTCTGCCCCACGGATTCACTCGCGTTAGTAACTAGTGCCCTTTTAAAAACTGAAATAAAAGTAGCCCAAGTTACTCCTTACAACATAAGCTATATGCGAGTGAAACTAAAATCAAAATCGGTCAAGCCGTTTCAGATTTTAGCCGGAACAAACCGGCAGACAAACATGAGATAGACAAGCGTTTTAAATATTATAATTTCCGCACGTGCATATCCATTTAGTGCAAAGCTGGTTAATATGAAAATACACACGACTCCTCCATTTTCATGTAAGTAAAGATTATTCATATACTCACAGTAAACCTATAAACCTTGCCGAACTGCTCCGTCCGCCTGGACTCGACGATGTCTCCCTTATGCGAGCCCTTCTTCTCGACGCTCCAGTTCTGAAGGTTCACTATGCGCCACGCGTGGTTCATGCTCTCCCATGCTTGTGCTTTGTATTCGTCTATCTGTGGAGGAAAAGGAATTTAAAAATAAGTACACTTATTTTTACGTGGATTTGAGGATTTCCTCTTTGTGACCTGGTTAATCGTCATGGATTTCCTTCGCCACAGTAAGGTCAATGGATCTTACGCACCGCTACTGGCTAACACCACAGGAGTGCTCTCTTATTCCTAACTGTAACCGACCGTAAGAGTGGTTTCGCACTATGTCCGATCCGAATCCGATCCGAACCCGTGAAAATATACAATATAGAAATCACGGACCGAACTCACGGATCTAGTGCGTAATTTACCATAGAAATAGTTCTACGGCTACTACGGACCATATTTTCACGGGTCCAGATCGGGTTCGGATCGGACGTAGTGCGAAACCGCTCTTACCCAGACCATTCGAGAACGCTTTTGCAGAATATCAGGAAATAAGATAAATGGAAATGTTTTTTCTCTACTTTTACTCACTACTTCCGATTAATTTCGTGGGCTCCAAAACAGTAAATCAGTTCCCTAGGACAAATAGATCTCAAGTATCTCGGGATCTTGGCTCACAAGAGTTGCAATTATTGTTAGGTATGGCGAGATTGTCCCACATAAAAAATACTACAGCGATTCCTAGCGGAAAATTAGTTCTACTTAGTAATAATAAATGTATAAGAGTAGATTCAGAAAGCGGTACTTCTCGACAGGGCAGGTATCATGAGGAGATTCCTCTCTCTGGAGCCCACCGGCAGCTTGGACCCTGTTCCCGATGTCGGTTGGACACTACATTTTTTTTAATACAAGACATATTGTTTTTTATGCGATAAGTAAAATAAAAAATCCCCTTTTTAGTTAAGATTGCAAAATATTTACCTAAAATTTAGAATTAATTACTACTGCATATAATTAAGTGTGATAACACGCTTCCTTATGTTATCCATATCAAAATAAGCCGATTTGGATTTATTTAATGGCATTGAATTTAATGCGATTATTAACCGGCAAATTATTTACTCAACATAGTATTTAAACTTGCAGGAATGCATTTAAAATAATGGAGTATATGAATGGGTGAAAAAAACGGAACTTATTTAGTCCGTCAGTATATAATAAAAAATAATAGACACGAATTTTCTTCTTTTTCAAAATAAGAAAACAAAAAGTAATTAAGACATTAAAAATGTAGTCGTTTACTCTATTAAGAGAGGATTACATACAATGCTATCACTTTAAAGTGTACTGTCGCGACATGACAGACATTCAAAACATCTTAGGGTCGGTACTTATCTAACCTTTCACTCTCGACGAACTAACGCATCTTTGGTTGAGTGAGAAAGGTTTTAAACATTTTATATATTTATCAGTTCTGGCGTTTACCAAACAATAGTACGCGATGCATATTCCGCTACATATGTACCGACCCTTAAAGTTAAGCTGCTAGTATAATCAAACCTCAAAATAAAACTTACAGTCAACCATTCCGCATGAAACTCTTCCTGATGAGTATTAAATATATATTTCATCCAATTTGTCAAAGAAAAGCCAAATTTGCTGACTTTATGCTCATATTCCTCCTGAGTTTTGACATGTTGTAATTCTTCGACGTGTTTTTCAAATTCCGGATCGTTTATTGGCGGTAAAGCTGATGATGTCGCCGCCATTTTGTTTTGACACTTTTTTTAGGCACTGGTTTTCTGAGGTAATGCCTTGATAGTAATAATGTGTTTAAGTTATTAACCCTGGTTTTTGAAAGACTGTTTTTTTTTTATATTTATACATATTTATTTTATATACTTTGTCAAATATTGTGATTGCTTGATTAATTCCCGCCGACAAACTGTCACACAGTTTGGTGGGTTTAATTATTTTGTTATATGTTTTTTAGAACCAATAAAAGATTTTATTATTATTATTATTATTAAAAAAAGATTACCAAGCAATGACAGAACTTGACTAAGGCAAAATAAATGAATAGCTTTTTTTTCTTTTGATGGGCTTTTCACTATGTACCATTGCGTGTGTTAGTGTCTGTTTTTTTTTTAAATATTTTCACGATGTTTATTTTCATTTTCAGAAATCAAGTGAGATATTATAAAGTATAGATCTTATTATGTATTCATCTTTTATTCTATAAATTCATATTATCATCATAATATGTATTTATAGAATAACCGACACATGGGAAAGCGCTTCAGGATAGTAAGTGAAAATCGCTGTAGATCAAAATGGCTAAAACAAGAGGTCCTAAAGACGATTACATGACTTGGGCCTTAGTCTAGAACTTAAAAAAAACGCTGTATGAGGACTAAATAATATTATACCATGTAACTTATAATAACATTATTTAGTTACATTAGTCACATTACTAGAATACTAATGATTAATAGACGTTGTTTTGCATATATTTTTTGCATAGCAACCTTTGGATAGGCATGTATTTAAATAAAGATTCTACATACTTTGCCCTTGAATATCGGACTCATGTTGAGACAATAACACCAAGAATTTAAATATAAACTGAATAAAAACTGCCTATGTTCGGTTAAAAAAGTTGTTGGTACTGGCACTATGTTAAAATTATTTATATTGTACCTTGATATGCTGCTAACTGCCTCGTTGGCCTAGTGGTTCTAAGCGCGACTGCTACGCTAGAGGTCTTGGGTTCGATTCCCAAGTCGACCAAGGTGTTATTGAGTTTTTCTATGAAATTCTCAGTAGCAGGTCGGAGTTTGGATTTGTGCCCGGTTAGTTGCAATAGGCTCGCCCCCTATTACATGGGACCTAAACATAGCGGCGAACTGTGTGTGTACATTGGTACACCTCTGCCTAACCCTTCGGGGATACACGCGTGATGGTATGTTATGTTATGTACCTTGATATAAAATTATTTACTTCAACCTATTGATTCCACTACCGTACCGTTTTTATTTATGACTGTGGATAGGTATACATGTAGAGGAAGACGGAAAAAGAGATGGATGGATTGTGAAAGATGATATGAAAAGAAAGGAGTGAATGCTGAGACGACGATTAGTAGAGATTAATGGAAGCTGAATACGCATTGCGCCGACCACAAATAATTAGGAACAGGGAGATGATGTTGACCGGTTTTTCTTTAGGAATAACTTTTTGGGTATTATGGTGCAACTTGGGAGAGGCCTTTATTCAGTTGTGGACCGAAATAGGCTGAATAAAAATATAGCAAAGTTACACTATTATTGTTTTATATGCGTTTTTACTTAGTTAATTTTTAAACTAGTGCCTAGTTTAAAAATTAAACTAAAAATATTTTGATTTTAATTATGACTGATATTTTCAAATTTTGGGCTTTAAAATGGCAAAAGTAGTTAGCTTTTTAACCGACGAAAAAAACGGAGGAGGTTCTCAATTCGACGCATATATTTTTTTTTAATATGTGACCACGCATAACTTTTTACAGAGTAGTCCGATTTTGATAATTCTTATTATATTGGAAAGGGTATACTCCAAAGTTGGTCCCATATGAATTTGGAAAAAGAATTCCCACCCTAAGTTAGAAAAACAGGGGTTGATTGATTGTTCACTCACTGATTGTAATGTAATACCACGCGTAACTTTTTACAGAGTAGTCCGATTTTTAATTGTTCTTTTCACTTTGCAATTGTTCTTCATTATTGTCTTGCATTCGAGAGAAATTAACAATAAGTAGTAAACATAAACCAAAGTATGTAAATAACAGTATTTTGCCTACCAAAACAAATAATACTCTGTAATCTACTATATTTTGTCTAACATAAACCATTGCACAGATAAGTTGTGACCTATATTCACTTGTATCTAAATATAGACGGAGTTAATATGTAAATACTAGCTGTGCCTGCGACTTCGTTCGCGTGGATGACGAAACTTATCAATGAGTTTTTAACCGCAAAATTAAGTTTGTTTTTATTGTTTATACTTTTCCGGGATAAAAACTAGCCAGTGTGGTGCCCAGGATAATAAAGAATAATTATGCCAAGTTTCATCGTAATCGAACCGGTTGTTTTTGCGTGATTCCTGAACAAACAGACAGACAATTTTTTTTTTTTACACTTTTAGGTTCGGTGTCGGTCTAGTAACACCCCGCTATTTATTTTTTTTATATTTTCAATGTACAGAATTTTCACTTTTACAGATTTATTATAAGTGTAGATTATCGTATATAAACTGTTACTTTATTAATATCGTCGAGTTTAATAGAAATACTGGTAATATAGACAGATGTTATTTTCCACGACAGCTGTTAATTAATTTTTAGCCAACTTTTTATAAAGAAGGATATATAAAATCTATACATAATGATAACACCAGCCTTTAATGGTCGCCTAGACACAGGCTTCTTCCCAGAGGTCTGGATTCAAAAAATTGGAACTGTAGTCTATACTTAGTTTATTACCTACATTATGACGGGCCTGTTGGTCTAGTGGTTAGTGACCCTGACTGCTATACCGGAGGTCGTGGGTTCGATTCCCACCCAGGACAAATGTTTGTGTGATGAGCACGATCGTTTGTTCTGGTTGTCTGGGTGTAATTTATCTATAATATGTATGTATTTAGAAATATATAAGTATAATAATAATAATAATAATATTCCGGGACAACTCACACACGGTTATCTGATCCCAAGCTAAGCAGAGCTTGTGTTATGGTAACCAGACAACTGATAAACATACTTATATATTTGTGGACCGACACCGTGACCGCGACACCCGTGACCATGATACCTGCAAAGGTGTCGAAACGTCGGGACCTAAAATTTAAAATTAAACCGCGACAAAATCCGTAAAAAGTAGTAAAGGATTTTTTAAAGGCACTCGTAAAGTGTGTTAGCCAAAGTAATACTGGGCCTCAATTCAGCTATTTAAGAGTTGCTCGAATTGACCGAATGACCTGCTTCATTTGGTCATTTCTACGATAATTGGCATTCTGCTGACGATCATTAATTGGTCATTACGATCATTCTCTTTGAGAGTTCAATAAGATTTTATTGTAGGCTTATCTGAATACGAAAATTAGGCACAATGACAAGAACACTGACAGACCAATGACAAGCATTTAAAATAGCTGAATCGAGGCCCTGTAGACAGCCAATTTTACTCAAAGGAAAAATTCTTTCATTTAAAAAAAAAACAACTAGCATCATTTTTTTTTAAATACCCTTATTGGCCCTGTTTTCGAGATGCGTAGAATACAATTTTAACGACTCACGGTTTAATTCAACTATCCACCATACACTAAACCATTATTATGTACTATTTTGAGTTTTAATAACAATTTACTAACCACAAAATCAATCTTTATAACTATCAACAAATATTTTTAATTAGCAATGTTTAATTAATTTTTATTTTATAAGATTTATACTAATACATCACAAAACACTTTTTTATTTTTATATCTACCATCTTTCTAATTATCAACAAATAATTTTAATTAATAGAGTAATTGATTTTTATTTTATAATTTTTATGTTAATAACATCACAAAACACTATTTTTTATTATTATATCTACCATCTTTCTAATTATCAACAAATAATTTTAATTAATAGAGTAATTGATTTTTATTTTATAAGATTTATGTTAATAACATCACAAAACACTATTTTTTATTTTTATATCTTAAAATATTTTTTTTCTCCTTCAAAATTTTATTTTTTATTATATTTAAGTTAATATTTAATTTAAACAAACACGTTATTACTATCAAAGCTGCGTGACGTGTGCTCACTATGAAGTATGAAGTAATACTGTTGTATTATCTGTAGCTGTTGTAATGTTATCTTTGCGTAGGCGGTACGCTTGTGTACACAATTGTTTATTTAGTTTTAGTGTTGAAAGAATTTATGTCAATCAGAAAAAGGGTTTTTTTTTCTGTTGTTGTATTTTTGTCTTTATAAAGAGGCTTTAAAAAGGATGGAAGGTGTTTCCTACGGTTTTTTTTTCGCGTTATTGAGTAAAATATTTTCTGATTACATTATTTACGAATCAATTTTGATGATTGCTTTAACGAGTATATCTTAAGGCAATAGGCATTTTTTATACATAAACTGTATTTTAGACAAATGGGATAATGGGGGCTAGAAATAATATCTTTTTTCTAGACTTTTATCAACTTAGTGTATATGCAACATGTAGATATTATTTGTCCAGTATAGCTTAAGGTTTTATACATAAACTATGTTTCAGGCAAATGGTAAAACGAAGCTACTAATTAATATTAGACATTTAAAATAACCAAAAAGTTAGTTAAATAGCTTTAATTTTCTGATAAAAAACAGATTAAACCTACGCAATTACCTAACGATCTTAATAAAAACAGCTTCCTTTAATATTTAAACGTTAGCGTTATTCAAACGTGCTCTGAATAAATACTTATTTTGTCAGGGGCCCCATTCAGCTATTTAAGAGTTGCTTGAATTGACCGAATGACTAGGGGCCCGAGTCCGCTATTTTAAGTCAGTGAGTGGTGGGTTAATAAACGTTCCAGTGTACTTGTTTTTGTGCCTAATTTTCGTATTCAGATATTTTTAGTTTAATGACAAATGTACACCTACTTGCCACTGTTGTCATTGTAGGATTGCAAGGGACTGTTCTTATCTGAATACGAAAATTAGGCACAATAACAAGTACACTGGAACGTTTATTAACCCGCCACTCACTGACTTAAAATAGCGGTCTCGGGCCCCTGCTTCATTTGGTCATTTTTACAATAATTGGCATTCTACTAACTGTCATTACGATCATTAATTGGTCATTACGATCATTCTCTTCGAGAGTTCAATGAGATTTTATTGTAGGCTTATCTGAAAACGAAAATTAGACACAATGACAAGTACACTCACCACTGACATGCATTTAAAATAGCTGAATCGTGTCCCTGTGTGTGCCTTATCTTAGGCCAGATCATAGTTTATTATAGCATACTTAATTTGATCAAATATACCTATGTATTACTCAGCAGTTTATGTACAAGATTCGAGGTTAAATTACGTTTTAAGTAAATAGTTTTATGTTACCTAGATTTAATTTTTGTTTTTTGTTTATATTACATACGAATGACGTTTGTTCTTTGTTAAAATGTAGTTTATTTACACTTAAACTTATACAAATTATTGATAATTCTCACTTTACTTTCTCTCCTTTTCAAGACTCTATGTTCGTCTTGCACAAATGTTTCTAGTTTGTAAATACACTTGTATTCCTGTATAGTAGTAATTAAAGTACTTATTAGGCTAGGCTGTAACTGTCCTAAAAAAATGTCAAAACGTAGTTCTAATTATTAAGATTTTGTTATTTAGATCTGTATTGTAAAAACTATATAAGTCAGCTGATCGTGTTTTGTAAGTATTCTTATTACTTGTTACTCATCTAGCTTATTAACAAAGTAGTAAAAAGAAAAATAAAATATTCCGCTCAAATAAAGTAAAAAAGCAAAATATTATTTTACAACATATTTCAGTACTAAAAAACATAATTCACGCGAGTTGTCATATCAGACACTAAATAGCTAAACAAAAAACAATTAATCGACACTTGTAAAAACAAAAAAAAAAAACACATCCGACCAAAATAAATGACACACTGAACGCAATAGTACTTTTCAAATTCTCGAGATATACTATCAAAGAATGATAAAATTAATATTTGTGTTATATTCACGTGTTAAGTCACTTGTTCACAGTTTGAGTAAATAAATAAATAATATTAATATATTATTCACTATTGTAAGTGAAATGTGTTGTAATATGCGTTGTGCGCACGCGACTGAAATGGCGCGCGCTTTGCACGAATTATATAAACTAATTGTTGTACACTGTCGTGCCATTTTAGTGTAACCGCCTTGTTTTATTGCCAGTTAAACTTAAAGTAGATGGTAAAGTGTAATTAAATTGTCGTGATGTTATTGTTTTGTAATTGCTGATTCGAAGATAGGCATGCCAGTTCATTCAATTTTTTTTTTTTTTTTCATAAAATTGTTTTTTTTTTGTGTTGATAGACTTTTTTCGGCAGTAAAAATTATTTAAACATTAATTCATGAAGTAAAAATAATTAGTTTTTAGCTTTTCACAGTACTGTTATTAATATGAGATTGAGGTTTAAAATACTGTAATAAGGTTAAGAATTAATTACTTATTCAAAAATAATGATTAATTTAAATATTTGTTCAGTAAAATCTAGTATTTTTAGAGTAACACATTAAGATAAGATGAAACACCGCAATTAGGTAATTTACGCTGGTCAAAGGTAACATTTATAATGAAAACATATGCAAAAATACTTGTGGCCATTTTTATGCACTACACTGTAATCTATATGAACTGTTTTGACCTTGATAACTGCCAATCGAACAATTATTGACATGTATTGTGACGTCACGCGTTTAACATAATATATTACATTTATGTATTTATGTCTAATTGTGTATATTTTGTTTATAAAACTATGGCCTAAATGTTGAGCAAGATGGTTTGGGTTCAAATCACTTTTGGTTAGAAAATATTTTGAATCTGAATTTTCGATGTGTCTTTCAATATAATTGTTGTACTGCTTCGAAGTTAAGCTGGATATTATTCGTGTCAAACTGGATAACGAACTCTCTATAAGTTTTATCCAAATCTGTTCAGTAATTTTTGCGGAAAAGAGTAATAAACAGGTATATTTTTCTGTATTCTCAAAATACGTTCACGTTTAACATATTAGGGCGCGTTCCCACTTTGTCGTGACGACAGATAGTCGTGTAGTGTAGGCTTATACAGGGTGTTAAGAAACCCCTGTCCGACCCGAAAGGGTGATAGAGGGTTCACAATCACATGCCCAAATAAAATATCAAATTTGGAAAATTCATGATAGCAACAATAATAATGGATTTTGAAATAACCATTTTTTGCCCCAAAATTTCCTAAATTTGAGAATAAAACAAAAACTATAACACCAATTTCGTCGGTATTTTTGGGTTTTTGGGAGCCTTTTGTTTGGTCGTAAGGTAGCATCTGTGACAACGCCGACGCTCTCTCTCGACATTTGAGAAAAAAAAAATGTCACACAGGGGCTTCTTAACACCCTGTATGTCTAAATGGAGGTGTTCACATATAGAACGACACGATTTACTGTCGTCTACGACATGTTTTGCAGTGACGACAGATTGTTATGACAGTGGGAACGGCTAGCACGACAGACATAAATCGATAAAAAAACGTTACGACTAAATCGTGATAGCTAGATACGACAGTTGCTAAACGATAAAAAAATTATGACGACAAACAATCGTTATAATGGGAACAGTTAGAGACGACAGCCGTCCAACGATAAATTAATCGTTACGACATAGTGGGAACGCGCCTTTAGTTGTTTTTATTTTTTATAATTATCTACTTAAAATAAAAGGGGGGCTCGTGGCTAAGTGTAAGCCGTGTACGGTTTGACCGATAATACAGGTTAAGCCGCACTCGCCGCGGTTGGTCCGTGGATGGGTGACCATTTATAACATACCGAGACCCCTCCGTGTTTCGGAAAGCACGTTAAACAGTAGGTTCCGGCTGTCATACAAAGATCTTTGGCAGTCGTTAAGTCAATTCTGACAACCAGTCTTACTATGGGATACTGTATTTCCCAGTAAAATGGGTTGAGGAGGTCAGATAGGTAGTAGCTCCATGTAAAATACGGTATTCAGCTGAATCCGGTAAGACTGGTAGCCGACCCCAACATAGTTGGGAAAAGGCTCGGGAGATAGAATATCTACTTAAAAAATACTACCCAAAAAGCTAGACATAAGAATAATTTTAAATATTATTTTCATTTATTTGATGCAAGATTTTATATTATAATTATTGTCAACTTTTTCGCATAATATCGTAACTACATTATAACTATTTGACTTGACATATATTTCTATCTCATACATACATTTAAGCATAACCTCAATTCGTAATCCTCTTTAATACAATGTCGTGAAGGACGGAACGTTTAACGCGAATTGAGATCAATTGATGATCTGCAGCGAGTTTATATTAATCAAGACATTTATGCAGATTACAGTCGATCTAAGGTGGATTAAAAGACGCTATGCCGCCAAATAAAATAGTATTTCTTTTTAATGTGGACTACATCACATACTTGTTCTTATCCATTTATATTTATGTTATATAATATATATTCTAGTAGTTGTGTTTTGTTTATATAAATTTTCATTTTATAATTTTCTGCTGCATACTATGTTTGTGGTTGGTGGACGAAGTTTCATATGAAATAAGCAGCACCTTTGTACTTTTTTGATCTGTATATGTTAATTATTGTTTGTCCGTTGTGTGTACAAAAACTTATAAATAAATAAATGCGGACAACATCACATACATAGCTCTGAACCCAAAGTAGCTAAAGTACTTCTGTTATGGAATCAGAGACAACGAAGGTACCACGAACAGTCACACCCGAGACAATATAGAGAAGTGGTTTTCTATGACGGGTCAACCGTCCGAAGATCTAAATCGGGACGTCAGAGCAGACCTTGAAAATAGGTGTGATTTTGATTCTCTTTATCTACCTCGTGTTTTCTTGTTTTGACAACAAAAAAAAATGTGTCTAATATTTTGGTATCATCTAACTGACAGACTAAATGGATTTTGGCTTTTCATAAATTATCGACTGGCCTGTTGGTCTAGTGGTTAGTGACCCTGACTGCTATACCGGAGGTCATGGGTTAGATTCCTACCCAGGACAAATCTTTGTGTGATGAACATGATCAGTTGTTCTGTCTGGCCTGTGTGGACTGACGGAGATACAATAAGTAAGTGTGACATACCTGTTCCTGCGTCAGTATGAGCTGCTCGCCCGGCCTCCGCGGCCTGGGACTGGACTCGGGGGTCTCGACGGGCGAGAACCACTTGACGGTGGACTCGGCGTAGTTGGACTGGCCTGTGGACCCGTGGGCCGCTAGGAGAGGAGTCCGCTCTGTTGTCCCAGTGTGAACTGGCGAACAAACAGAAAAGGTCAAAATCAACAAGGTCATAATTAGGGCTAAACAAGGTGTTACTGTTAGGGTATATTTATCCAAAAGGGGTGAAGAGTACATATGGTATAGAGTCGTTTTACAAAACATCAGCTTAAAATTTGTTGATTAAAATAATGGATATATTTATTCGACACCAAAGATCGTACCATACGCGGCACCGCATTTTCTCTTAACATTTAGCGGCACTTGCTAAATGTACGGTATATAGACAGTGCCCTTTGGCCATGATTGTTGATGTCGAATAATTTAAATCCTGCTTCTGCCTATAGTAAAAAACAAAGGAAATAACTGTCTCTCTTTTAAGTTTTATGACATGTTTGTGTGACTTTTACTCGAACTTCCATAATATTTCTGCTCTCCCTGTATAAATGTAGCCCCCCCCCCCCCCCCCCGTAGAAATAAATGTTCTAAATAGTGTGCCCATCAGATGTTTGAGCATTTGATACAGAAAGATCTAACTAAAAGTAAACCAAGAAGTGAAAACTTTTAACATCTTGATATAATAATAATATTCCGGGACAACTCACACACGGTTATCTGATCCCAAGCTAAGCAGAGCTTGTGTTATGGTAACCAGACAACTGATAAACATACTTATATATTTCTAAATACATACATATTATAGATAAATTACACCCAGACACAGAACAAATGATCGTGCTCATCACACAAAGATTTGTCCTAAGTGGGAATCGAACCCACGACCTCCGGTATAGCAGTCAGGGTCACTAACCACTAGACCAACAGGCCTGTCAAATATTTTCTGATATCTTTAAAATTATTTATAGCATTTGAGCCTCTATGCATCTCATAGTTAATTTTAAAAACTCATACATTTTATTGGCTTATTTAGCAAGCTGTACCTAGTTTGCTATCAGATGGCCGTGTGTGAGTTATCCCGAGATATTATTACACATATTATTTTAAATATCTATATGCATACCTATAGACTCCAGGATCTGCTTGGCCTGCAGCTCCTGCGGCAAGACCCGGAAGTCCAGGAACCACGCCTCGCCCCACGCCAGCGTGAACGATGTCAGTATTAGGAACACCTCGTACACCGGCTGTACTGCGTTTACCCACTGCGAAATATATAACCAGTATATGACCAGAAAAACAGCATCACCTACCGGTATCATTTGTATTTAAACCATACAGAATCCATTGAAACCTACATTTTTATCTAGTCTAGTCTGCAGTGTTAAAGATAAGACTAGACATGCATGATTCACTGAGTAAGGCGGAGAAAAATTCAACAGATCAAATATCATGAAAATCGGTTCACCCGTTCTTAAGTTATAATGGTAAAACAACACAGTATTTTTTATACTATTTTATGTGTGGGGAAACTAGATTAATACCAAGTATATTACGGTATTGAATACTTACATCAAATACAAATACTTTAGCTATTAAAAGCGCGCACGTGCACCCCGTTGATAACTGCAACAAAAAAACAATAATTAATTATTTACACGTCATTTTGTCCAGCAGTGGACAAATAGCATTCGCTGTAGAGGAAAAAAACATGTAGGTTAGAGTACCCAGGTTAACGTATCTTGGAATAACTAAAAAAAATGTTATTTACCTGTCAAACTTCTTTAAGCGATATGATTGGTTGTTTGGTCTTATGGTCATCCTATCACATTCGAGACCAGTTGATTTGACAACAGATTACCTGTCAATTCCAATAAAATATCTATAGATCGTTTTCCCAACTAGAGATTGGAATATGACGTTATTTGTGTGGCATTTAAGTCAAAATTCGATCTCTAGTAACCAATAATATACAGATATATCATTGAAATTGTCCGTAAGTTAATCAAACTTTCAGAAGGTGTTGTCTACTTACAGCTATAATACTCCAATTATTGATATAGAGAACAGCGTAGAACAGAAGTAGCACGACGAATCTACAGACAGCCACCATCACTATATCAAATAAGGAGGGTTTTGTTGTACTTACAGCTATGATACTCCAGTTATTGATATAGAGAACAGAGTAGAACAGAAGTAGCACGACGAATCTACAGACAGCCACCATCACTATATCAAATAAGGTTCTTCTTGTACTTACAGCTATGATACTCCAGTTATTGATATAGAGAACAGCGTAGAACAGAAGTAGCACGACGAATCTACAGACAGCCACCATCACTATATCAAATAAGGAGGGTTTTGTTGTACTTACAGCTATGATACTCCAGTTATTGATATAGAGAACAGAGTAGAACAGAAGTAGCACGACGAATCTACAGACAGCCACCATCACTATATCAAATAAGGTTCTTCTTGTACTTACAGCTATGATACTCCAGTTATTGATATAGAGAACAGCGTAGAACAGAAGTAGCACGACGAATCTACAGACAGCCACCATCACTATATCAAATAACGAGGTCTTCACGTTGTATTGTAGTATTTCTGTGTCCATAATCTGGCGGAGAGTCTCGCCGCGCATCTGTAAGTAAAAGTGATAAGGTTGGTCGTTTTCGGTGTAGGGGTTTTAGAGGTATGGGGCAAAATAGACAAAAAAAAAGAACAATAATTATGATTGTTAAATAGAAAATAGGTAGGTAACTCTTTACTTTGAGCCACAAAATAACACAGAGCATGCTGCAAACTATCCATTTGCTCTAAATCTATCATTCTTTTACAAAAAATATTTTGCAGTATACAAGATAAAATGGAAATGTGTAGTCATATTAAATACCGCGTTTCACATGGAAATAAATGACTTTCTTCTAAGAAACTTTAGTCCAATCCCAAAATAATATATCATCATCATCATCATCAAATCAGCCTGTTGCAGTCCACTGCTGGACACAGGCCTCCCCCAGGAGTGCCACAGCTCACGATCTCCCGCCCTTTGCATCCAGTCACTGCCAGCTGCCTTCTTCAGGTCATCGGTCCATCTAGCCGGGGGGCGTCCTACACTACGTTTTCCTAAGCGTGGTCTCCATTCGAGATCCTTCCTGCTCCACCTCTCGTCGGTTCTGCGACAGACATGGCCAGCCCACTGCCACTTCAGCTTGCTACATTTTTACATATATCATCACCTGATGAAAATTATTACAGAAGGTCCAAATTTTTTTTTTGTCATTTATCTATTACTTTCTTAGAGAATCTTGTTCATTGTATATGAACAGAAGCAGTATCTCAAATATAACCATCCCTTTCCCTAACACCCTGTATCCATAAACAATAATTTAAAATAAATTTTTAAGCATGAACTTAAATCAATACATGTCATTTCGAATAACGTCACACAGTTAACCATGCATCATCTCCTAATTAAACGAGTATAAAAGTTTCATATGAATCGGTTAAAGATCTGCTTCAAAATTGAGTTGAACGATTCCACCCAAAGACAAACATACATACAACATATAATCCAAAAAAAAAAAAAAAATAAAAAAAAAAAAAAAAAAAAAAAAAAAATAAAAAAAAAAAAAAAAAAAAGAAGGAAGGGTAGACCTTCTAAAAGATGGAGTGACGACATCGTACAAATAGCTGGAAACTTATGGCCCAGACATGCTAAAGACAGAGACATCTGGAATGATTTGGAGGAGGCTTTCACCGCAATAGGCGGCCCTTACACCTAATAATACTAACCTTGTTTAAGTACAAAACTAACATTACTAACAAATAAATAAATAAGTACACACAACAATACTCATGTAAGGGATTAAATAAAGCTAATAAATCACTACATAGTATAAAACAAAGTCGCTTCCCGCTGTCTGTCCCTATGTATGCTTAGATCTTTAAAACTGGGGAACGGATTTTGATGCGGTTTTTTTTAATAGATAGAGTGATTCAAGAGGAAGGTTTATGTGTATAATAAATGCATAATATAGTGGAGAAACACTGATAACCTTAGAGTTTTTTATGTAAGGTCGTAAATTAACACACTTTTTTGCGCTTACATTGCAAACGCTGGCTGAACCCTACGAGATAGATCAAGGTAATGTACTACAGTATTGTACACCTTAAAAAGGTCTACAAAAAAGTCCGCGATGGTATATGTCTATCTCTTGAGGATAACCCACAATAACCATTTTTATCCTTTATTTATTACTTATTAACGAAAAAGCGATTTTAAGCAATACAGCATTAATCCTTATCCAATTAAGTACCTTAAATACATTGTGCATGTAATAAAGATCAATATGGCCCTTTACAGCATGTAATTTAAATGAATATTTTCAAAGATATTACAGATTTAAAATGCAGGGACATAGCGGTTGCGGCGGTACCGGCCGGGGGGCCGGGGAGCGCGTGCCTATACCAAATAGTGCGTCGAAGGCCGCGCTTCGCCCTACAACACTAATTATTTATGATTATGTAGTATATTTAGTATCAGCAATGCACCCGTGCAAAGCCGGGGCGGGTCGCTAGTAAATAAATAAATAAATAAAATATATATAAAAAAACTCACCATAACACAAATCAACCACATGAGACTAGTGAAGAGCAGGTCAAAGGTTACGAACAGACAGAAGAACCTCCTCACTGTGGACATCTTGCCTTGAGGCCTGTGACCCGCTACTAGGTCATCTGACACTAGATTTAGGGAGTGTGCTGGAACAGAAAAAAACAAATATTGTATAAAAATTTGTTATTCCTCGTACAGAACTTTCAATGTAAGGGTGCACCGAAC
This sequence comes from Autographa pulchrina, assembly GCA_905475315.1. Lineage (NCBI taxonomy): Eukaryota > Metazoa > Arthropoda > Insecta > Lepidoptera > Noctuidae > Autographa > Autographa pulchrina. The sequence continues at coordinate 5,480,697 of FR997789.1, read as the reverse complement.
GACCAACAAACAGTTTGCAAGCGTTCGTCAGATCTGGACACACCCTTAGCTATTCATGTATGTTATAATATTAATCGTCTTTTAAACTCTGTATATTTTTTGGCAATAAAGATTTATTATTATTACTAGCTGTGCCCCGTGGTGAATACCTAGGTCCCGTTCCCGGTGAATTTATATTATTGGGGGTGGAGATGAATCCAACAAATCACTATCGTAACATAAGTCAGGATTACTTAATTTGGTGGTTGAGTATTCTTCAATTTCCTAATTTTCAGCGCAATTTTGCAAACTTTTTCTTTAATAAGAACCTTCTCCTGACAATAACAAACACAAAAAAAAAAGAATTAGCGAAATCGGTCCAGCCGTTCACGCGTGATGCCGTGACCAAGGGAAGTAGGGATTCATTTTTATATACTAAATATTATTATTATTATTAAATAACAACCAATATAGGGTGTAAAAAGAGCAATCACATAGCTGAAGTGTACGGGCTCTGTACAAAAGTTAATTATTAATCTAATTTAGTATGCCTATCGGCGGGACATGGTACGTACCATAGATATTTACAGTGAAAAACACCTATAATCACCTATATTCACAAAATAAATAAATAATAATAATATTCCGGGACAACTCACACACGGTTATCTGACCACCACGATTATGGAACTAGACAACTGATAAACATACTTATATATTTCTAAATACATACATATTATGGATAAATTACACCCAGACGCAGAACAAATGATCGTGCTCATAACACAAAGATTTGTCCTGAGTGGGAATCGATCCCACGACCTCCGGTATAGCAGTCAGGATCACTAACCACTAGACCAACAGACCAGTCAATTTGTATTTGAATTATAATAACAAAAGGTATATTCCACTTTACAAAGGAGATATTTCACATTTCACGTATCACTTCAGAAATATTTCATACAAGTAACATTTAAGGAAAATTAGTGTAATTTGTTATATACCAAATATACCACGAACAATAATTGCTGGTAAAGAATATTTTTATATTTTTCCTTTTTTTAATGGATGTATGCAATTGTGTGTAGCACGATTATGTTTTGATAATGTTTTTTTGAAAGTAAGATTTAGATTAATGAAGCGTTCGTTAGAATGCTAAGTGATTTTTGCCTGTCTGCTTCAAGCGGTCATGTTTACGACAAAATACGAGATACATATATTATATTAAAAATTTCCTCGTCGCACTCCTAAACTAGAAGACACACTAGGGCATCACATAACCAATCAATAAAATTCGTGTTCAATTTGGCTTAATGTTTGGTTAGGAACTTAAAACCTGACTTTTCTGAACATAGTAGGTACTATTTAGTTAGTAAATATATAACACTCACTCAGCGTCCTGTGGTGCGGGCTGACACTGCTGAGAAGCGACTCCGCCGCCTCCCTCACGCGCGGGTGCGACATCGCGACCCCTGGAACCATTAGTTAATTGTCTTTACTATCGCATTATGTTGTTTACTATATAATATAAGAGGTACCTATATAAGAAAGGGTTGGGGGAAGGAGGCCTTTGTCCATCAGTGGACATATTCGGGTGGTAACCATTTTAAAAAAAAGCATGAATTGCAAAATTGTAGTGTCTGCAAAAGGAGCTTTGGATACATAAATAAATATAAATACATAGATATGAACATAGATATGGAAAACATCACATACATTGCTTTCAACCAAAAGTTGCTGAAATACTTGTATTATGGAATCAGTGACAAAGCCACCACAAAGACCAAGCCCCAATGAGCCCGAAGAAATGAAGAAAAGTGGTTTTTTACATTGATCTGTAGGGGATCGAACCTGGGGCTTCAGACCTAGCGGCACCTTGAAAACCAGTGTAATTTTAAAGTTAACAAATCATATGGCACGTATTTAAGACCACGAACTATGCAAAAGAATATGTGCAATGAAACCATTTACTCTAAACATTTAATAAAGATACTAATAACTTAATTGACGAAAACATCAAACAAAATATATTGTCGCTGACTCATAACTATATTCTTTGTATCAACTTGTAATCAGACTCTGATTATAATGTGTATATTTAAAAACATGATAATTTAAAACAGATGTTACAATGGTGAATAAATTTAGAATTTATAATATAAAATGGTTTGGTAATGTCAATGTTAACATTTAATTTATTAGTGATTAATAATGCTTATGGTCTGGCCACATTAACACATTAACTGTCCCGCCAGTAGACACAATAGTTCAACAAATTGAATGTATCATATTATGTGACTCATTGGACAGGGCATAATATTAATAAAAGTATAATAGTATATTTCTTTAAATCCTGAACAAAATATAGTGAATTCTTTAATATAAGTAGAGTTAAATCTATATCTATCATCTTTAAGTGAGTTTGATTGACGAGAAGTTATAAACACATAGCTTAAAGTCTGATATATATATATATCTATAGGATGAGAAAACATTTTTGGTTAATACATATCATTATACTATTACAACTAATAAAAAAATATATGTTTATGATGAAACAGTAAACTTAGTCTTATCTTGGGATTCCAGGAATTGCATGATGACATAAATATTATTTACATAAAAATAAATAAACAAAAATCTGAATCTAACAAAACTTTTTTTTTTTACTTCTCCTTATCCTTGTATATTCCTGGCATTAAATTAAAATTTAGTAAGTGCCCATCTAACAAATAAATATTATGAATGAAAGGAAAATACTATAATAATGTCAATTAGAACAGGAAGAAGTGGTATAAATAATTGTAATAAACAAACAATTGAGTCATATTATATACTTTTTAAGGAATTTACTTCATAATGAGTACCTATATTTTTGCATAGTCATGTGTCCCAAAAATCTGTAAAATGCTCTGTGGTATGGTAATTAATTTAAAAATAAATAAAATTTAGACGATGGGTATCCAACCCAACAGACCCCTATTTCTAAGTATATGCTGTCTATCTGTCTGTCATGAAGCTGTATCTCATGTAACATGTAGACAGTGTAAATCACAGAGTGTGTAATTCTATTGCAGCTAGAATAATTAACACTAGAAAATCCTTTTGCATGAATTCTACTATTATGTGACCAGTTTTTTATTTTAACTGTTGATCTAATAGGCTTATTATAATGGGATTTATTTATTTCTATTTCATATGTTTAGTTTTCTGTGTTAGTATGTTAATGACATTCTCTATGAATAGTAAATGAGATGAAATGTTATTCATGATGACAATAAAAGGGTGAAAATTACAACTTAATTTAATTATTAATACAGGAATTGGTTAAAATGTGTTAACAAAATTGATAAGATAATGTGTGGGGTACACATTTATAGACATATGTTTTGATTGATTGTAATGTTTAATAATAAAACTGATAATATAATGTAGGCCAGCAAAATAGGCTGCTACTAATAGATTGTGTATTAAATTGAATTAACACTGGTTTCTTGACGTAACAGATGGTCAGATCGATCAATTTACGTAAAGGTTTCATTACGCAAAAACAACATAAAATGTTTTTTGACCTTCAAAATATAAATTAAATGAACCATCAAATTCACCCTTAAAACTTAACTTATCTTAACTTTATAAACCTAACAAAGGTATTGAATAAGAATCTAGGAAACTCGTGTGTGACATTCAATTAATGCTAATTTAAAAAACGTAATAAAACAAAGACTTACTTGTTTTGTTAAAACAACAACACTAAAACACTTAAATTACGAAATGCATATCTCGCTGGGCGTTGACATAAATGCAGCTGTCACTAAGATGATATAATCTAAGCTACATCTCGTTTTATAGTTATACCAATTAGAAATTGTTATCAAACAGTGCAGTTGTTATCAAATTAACACAATAGATGAAAAGAAATCTCGGTTCAAGTGTTGAACAATCTGGGGTACGTTCCACATCTGCAGACAGCAGGATAGCAAATGCAATTACGCATCAGAGAAACAAGAGTGACAATACAGTAATGCTTGAAATACTATTTTGACGGATTTAGAACGCGATATGTTGACGCATGGTTTGACAAGAGCTTGCCCTGCGTTCCGTTTCACAAGTAAACAATAACTAAATGACTGTTTATCTTATTAAGCAAGATGTAAATGTTTTTTTAAACTCATTGATTAAAACACATAAGTTAAATTAAATTGTACTTTTTATGTATTGCCACAATTTAATCATAGTTTTTTTATTATATATGCTCTCGCATTTATCATGGAGGCGCAAGTATAACGAAGCGTGTTAGACGGAAGTTTGATAATTTTGTAAGGGTATAGATGTTCTGTGGTAAACAACAACCGAAAAGCTATTATCACAGAGTAGGTACTTTTTTATTATCTTTCTTTTTCAGTGTTTCTAGCTACTGAGTAATAAAACTGCACAATGCCCAACGGAATACAAGCGATGATTCATTTCCACATGCCCATAAATGTCGTTACCTACGTCAGCAAGACATTCATCTTAGATTCAAAGAATGTGCTGAATTGACGTTTTTATGTACTGAACTAGCAAAATACGTATGTATTGCTTGTTACTATGTATTTTGACTATTTTGATAAGGCATATATAATCATGTCATTGCAACGTTCTATGGCCTTTATTTAAAACCAGCTTTGCCCGCGGTTCCACTTGCGTGGATGTCGGTTATCGCTGCAAATATTAGCTTATGTCCTCTCTTGAAATCCAAGCTTATAATATACCTAGCAAGTTTTATCAAAATCTGTTCAGTGGTTTAACAGAGATAGCGAAACAGACAAACAGACATATTTACTTATTTACTTTCGTATTTATAATAAGTACCCGGTAGGTAGTTGGTTTAGGGAAAAATCTATAAGGTAAGGTAAGTAAAACACAAAGGTAAATTTAATATTAGTTACTTATTAAAATCTTACAACAATCTCGTATAAAATACAATCAATTTAATATTCAAACCTGCTTTGGTATTTCGAAACTTCAGTAATTATAACATAGCATAAAAATAATTTATTGTCTTTGAATTACCTACTCAATTCTTACATAAGTATCTATAAATTATTATACTTAACTTAGCAGAAAACTAAATATTATAAATAGTAATAAAGTTAATCGTCGTAGTATAATGATTCTTTTCAGATGTAATTCTTATTTTTTAATTGTAGGAATTCTTATTCCTACAAATAAAAAAGGGGGGTTACATGAAATTGTACAGTGTATGAAAATTGAAAACACAGGTAGGTACCTACACCTAAATAATTATTATACTTAGATGGTAGATGTACCTACCTGTACATGAACTGCCTAAAACAGCCTCAATAACTGACAAAAAACTAAAAAGTAGGTCCTGTAAGTAATCCTTAAATTATCTTGTTCTTTTAGTCAGAAGGGTAGGTATTAAACATAATTAAATTACAACAAAAATATTATCATAAGTAAAATTGAAATAAAACTATTTTTACTGATTTGATTGCGGCCTATTGCTTACGCTACCGACGTTTCGATGCCTTTTGAGTCTAACCATGACACCTAATAATCGATTTAGGTACATAAATGTGAAAAACAGACTAGAATTAAAACAAAAACAAAAAAACTGATTGATTTTGATGAAATTTATATGAGACCTCTAACATATAAGGTACTACCAATGAAAATAAGATTATTTAAGAGGAAAGGGGAGCGGACATTTTTCCATACAAACGCTCTCGTCTGTTTTCTCACTGGTTTCTGAACTTAGGGCTATGATTTTTTGCAGTAATATAAATATGAACTAGATCTAGCCCCTATTTTTTCCTTTTTTAAGATAATTTTTATTTAAAGGAACTAGAACAAAGTGCTTATTTTGAACGCAGTTTTCAGACGCGTTTTTTTTCGAATTTGACAACAATAATCGAAAAAGGGAAAAAATAGAGGCACAGATTATTCTTTTCTCATGCAGTATATGAAATATCTTTAAAATTGGTTAAGAATTGGGGGAGAAAATAGACGAGAGCCAAACCTCGATTTTTCGTCAGTTTTTCGGTCTGAGCCGCAGTTGTCCTTATCGCACGAATTAGAGGGCGGGGGGAATTAGAGCGACAGCAATAATTTCTTCAAAAACAAAAATGTCCGCTCCCCTTTCCTCTTAACATCTATCTAAAGATGCCCTAGATACATCGCAACTACTTACAAAAAAAAACATACAGTTGAATTGGGGACGTCTTTTTGAACTTTTAAAAAGGCATTTAAACATCAGAAAACACAATTTAACCAATAAACCGCACAAATACCCTAAAAACAGCTTCATTTCAATATAAAACATTTTAACCTCAAAAACCTAATACCATCTAGTGGTCCCTACCCTATTATCGGGCGGGTCTTTAACACAACAGTAAGACGCTAAAACTCCAATAGAAGCCAGGCATAAAGACAGGATGCTGACGCCGCAAATGGCGCCCGAAGTTATGTCATTCAATGGGGTCCCTGGAAGTGGCTCCACAGATAATAGAATGAGAAGGCCGAACGCGCTGAGCAAGGAGAATGATGATAGGACGATGTAGCCTGGAAGAGATAATCGTGTTGTTAATTGATGTGTACGAAAACATTACAGATATTATATTATTATGTAAAAATATGTACTTTTAAATCCTTGATAAAACCATCATAAACGGTCCATCCGTTTAGGAGCTACGCACAGACAGACAGACTGACATGTCATACTTATAAAACCACTCTTTTTGCATCGGTGATTACAAAATAGATACAAACGGTCGAAATTACAAGTTTAACCTGTGTCGTTATTCGTTATGTTTCGGTATCATAGATGTATCTGACTGTACTGTAAATAAGACGAATTTTTTATAATTTGAAAATTATCAGCTCGTTCCTAATCTAGTATGTTTAAAGTCTCCAAGTTTCATACAAGTATAGTTACATAAAGTTATGTAAATCTTACCTGAGATGTAATTCCTGTTAGGCAGTAGATGCTGTCTCCTAACCCTGAACCCCAGCAAGCCCAGCAGGAAGCAGGTGAACCCTGACAGCACCCCGAAGTCTAGGTAGTAACGTCTGCCGACCTGGAACCAGAGAGATATAGAATTAATATCTAGTGTAATTATCGAGTGTATTAGGAGGGGCTCGTGTCTAAGTGTAAGCCGTACGGTTCAACCGATAATACAGGTTAAGCCGCGCTCGCCGCGGTTGGTCCGTGGATGGGTGACCATTTATAACATACCGAGACCCCTCCGTGTTTCGGAAAGCACGTTAAACAGTAGGTCCCGGCTGTCCTACATAGATCTTTGGCAGTCGTTAAGTCAATTCTGACAACCAGTCTTACTACGCGATACTGTGTTTCCCAGTAAAATGGGTTGTGGAGGTCAGATAGGCAGTCGCTCCATGTAAAATACGGTATTCAGCTGAATCCGGTAAAACTGGTAGCCGACCCCAACATAGTTGGGAAAAGGCTCGGGAGATGATGATCTAGTGTAATTATAATAAATATGGACAACATCACATACATTGCTCTGAACCCAAAGTAAGTAGCTAAAGCACTTGGGTTGTAGAATCAGAAACAAAGAAGGTTCTACTAACACCCAGACCCGAGACAATGTAGAAAAGTGATTTTCAACATTGTACCGTCCGGGTTCGAACCCGGGACCTCAGAGCAAGCGGCGCCTTGAGAACCGGTGTGTACGCCACTCGTACACCACGGAGGTCATCAAATGTAAGGATTTAGTTATTTATCAATTTATCCACATTAATTATCTTCACAGGAGTTATCCTAATGCGACAGTCGAAAACTTAAATATACTCAAAAGAGGATAAACATATAAGACCTCCATGGTTGAGTGGCGTACACAGCGGTTTTCAAGGTATTGCTCTGAGGACCCGGGTTCGATCTCAGGTCGATGTAGAAAAGTAGTTTTCTACATTGTCTCGGCTCTGGGTGTTTGTGGTACTATCGTTGTCTTTGAATCCATAACACAAGTGCTTTAGCTACTTTGGGTTCAAAGCAATGTATGTGATGATATCCACATTTATTACTTAATATTTATTCATTAGTCTATAATTAAGCATTTACCAAAAGTGATTGTGTGAAAGATGATACGAAAGAAAAAGAAAAGAGTGAATGCTCAACGACGACGAGTACTTAGTAGAGATGAATGGAAGCTGAATACGCATTGCGCCGACCCCAACAATATATAATTGGGAACAGACCAGAGAGATGACTATGATTTATAAAGATACTTACAGCATACATCATATAGAAGCTGAGTCCAGCAGTGAGACCCCCACACATGGTGAGCATGACAGCGGCTATGGTGAGCGAGGCAGCCGCTCCTGAGATCGTCTTCAGGCTTGAGAACGACTTGTACGTGTCTTCCGAGTAGACCGATGGTGGGGCTGCTACCCTGTGGCGAAGAAGGTGGAGTTTTAATTATGGGAAAGCTACTGTCTTTTCAAATATGATACAATTCTAATCACGTTAGTAAACATCCCGGCTTAGTACCGTTACACAAAACAACAATCAATAGGGATGATGACAAATTTTTATTTTTATGTCCATCTTTTAGATAAGAAAAAAATATTAGACACGTATTTTTGTTTAGTCCCGTAAACAAAGAATTACGAAGATACAGCGAGTACAATTCTTGCGTGACGTCACGTTTGAGCACAAATTAAACCTAGCCGTGACGTCACAAGCCCCCACTCCTGAACTTTACAACGGTTTATCTTCGTATTTTGTAATTTATTTGAGAAAAGAAAAAATATGTGTCTATTATATTTTGATTATCTAAATGGCGGACTAAATAAATTTTGACTTTTCATACCTAGTCATCTACCCTATTATACACATAAACCTTTCTGTTGACTCTCTGTAGCCATTGCTGAAAACCAAATAAAGAATTTTCATAATTTCATGACATCCGTGCTAAGCATTTAGTGAATTAATTGACATGCTACCACATTTGCAGAACTTATTCTGCTATCCGTATATGAAACTACATTGTATATATCAGCCACTTTAAAGAAATAAAGACCGTGCTTTGGGATTATGAACCTTAATTCAATGACTAACAGTTCAGTTTCCATCACATTCAAATTACTTTTAGGCCCTTTTCGGTAATATTTGTCATTCTAAAATGAACTTAAACACATGTTGTCAAAGTTGATAATTGCGTAATTAGTAATAACGTTTAATTCTCTTTCCAGATTGGCTTTAGTTATAGATGTTTGTCTGTATTTATTATCTTTTTTTCTAGCAATAAATAAAAGTATTCATTTAAACATAACTAACACATGAACCTAGTGGTTCGTGTCGGTGTATATAATCGGTTTACATTGCACAAAGTTGCAGGTTCGAACTCTGGTTGGTCTATGTCAATTTACAAAGTTCTTTCTTGAATATTCCAATTGACTGATAATTTATCAAAGCCCTTAGTCTAACAATGGAACAGTTACAGCCGTTACAGGACATTATAATGTAAAGAAGATAGTTGAATACATAAGTAGGTAGGTACCTACATTTCCCTAAAAATATTGTTTTCATATTGATTGCTTAGGTTTACGCGAAATGTTACGTATTGAAATAAAACTGGTAAACTAGTACTGTTACAGTTAATTAGAATCTATTCTCATTAAGAATTTTGAATATTATCATAGTCTATTGAACGATTAAAAGAAATGGATCCTTTCCATATCCTTTCCAATTAAGTATGTTCTTTCTGTTATTATAGCGCCAAAATGCGTTATTTTTCCCAGAATTGCACGAACCAAACTGCGAACTATTAAAGTCAACCGTTATAAAAACCCACTCGACACGTGTGCGGCAGCTGCATGAAGTTTATACACCTAAGCCTTATCGAAATGAAATAAAAAATCTTGTTTATCTGACGACAAACTTTTGCGCCAAAACTGCTAAGCAAATTTTGATGTTTAAGTATTATTTTAGTATTGCTTGACAGAACGACAATTTTTTTTATGTAGTTTAATTGCATAAAGTAACATACTTTTGGCACTTTGTTGAGCCTTTGGTAAGTTAAATACATAGTGCAGTAGAATAAGTATTACAAGTCTGACGAAATTTTACAAAATTTGTCTTTACGTTTATTATAACTGCCTCGTTGGCCTAGTGGTGCTAAGCGCGACTACTACGCTAGAAGTCTTGGGTTCGATTCCCAAGTCGACCAAGGTGTTATTAGGTTTTTCTATGAAATTCTCAGTAGCAGGTCGGAGTTTGGATTTGTGCCCAGTTAGTGGCAATTAGAGGAGGAAGGTAGAGGAGGAGTGGAAGCTAGGGGAGGCCTTTACCCAGCATGGGGTTCCATCAATGAAGTAGTAATAGTTATTTAGTTATAAGAGAAAATGTTAAAAAAGGTTGTTGGAAATAAATGGGCTTTATTATTATTATATTATTATTATTAGTGGCAATTAGGCTCGCCCCCTATTACATGGGACCTAAACATACCGGCGAACTGTGGGTGTACATTGGTATACCTCTGCCTATCCCTTCGGGGATACAGGCGTGATGGTATGTTATGTTATGTTTTTATTATACGTTTGACTATTTACTCAATATGTTACTGAACAATTTAATAATATTTTTTTTAGTTAATAGATATTTAGGCACTCTATTGGTAAACAAGGTATCTAACTACCTAAAAGTAATCAATTAAATAAAACCACCTTGTAACTGTCCTACTATATTGTTGAAGACTTTGAGGACTGATCATGTACACTACCTATTTTACTAATTACATTTACATAAAACTAAGTAACTGAAAATACATTTACATACCTCGGTATAATAACAGCTGTGGTCTTATCCTTCCGCTGACTCTCTCTCCTCCTATCATAATCCCTTCTTTCTCTACTCATCTCTCTCTCCAACTCAAAACTCCTTTCTCTCCCCTTGTCTCTGAAGCTGGTCACAAACACGTCATGTCTGTCAAACCCAGGCAGTTCTATTTCTGGAGGTCCATAATTCAACTTTTGTTGAGCTTTTGGAGAAATCGGTGAAGTTGGGGCACTGGTCCTCGAAGTTAGATTAGCACAAGATTTGGAAGGAGTCACCCCTTGGGTTGGGGTACTTGATACAAACTTTCTAGGAGTTTCAGAGTATTTGTTTTCTATAGATTTATTGGGTGTCATCCTCACTGAAGGTTGACTGGCATAGCTTTTCAATTTCCGAGGAGTAGAGAGCAATTCGTGGAGTTTTTGGGTAGCTATCAAATGTTTTTTGGACATGATTGGAGACGTAAAAGTAACGTTGCATTTTCTCGGTTCTTCTTCCTCTGAAGGCACTATAGCGTATCTAAGCGTTTTCCCATTTACTGTCTTAACAATTTCCGTCGGTATTTCTTTTAATTCATGATCGTCTGGTCCATCAACATTATATTCGTCAATTTCTTCTTCTTTAGCTTGTACTATCCGTTTCTTTGTTGGCGAGTAATCAACTATATCATCATAGTCTTGTATGACTTCATACCTATGTTTAAGTCGACTATCTTCAAGCCCATCATCGCTTTCAGCATGCCTGTCATACCTCGACTGCTTCTGTTGTTTAAACTGAGCCATTTCCAAATCCTCGCTCCTCGTCCTACATCTAACCGACCTACTAGGCTTGTAGACTAAGGACGACTGTCTTTGGAAAGACCTGTTCTGGAATTTAGGTGGTTTTGGCGGTAATTCTGGCGGTTCCTCTCGAAACCTTGGGGCTCCAGCTGGCGACATCCGTAGAGGATTATCAGAGATATCTGTCCTCATGATTCTGTTGTTGATTTCGACTTTTCGCGGGGAAATCGCGCCCAATGGCGGCATTCTCCGATCCGGCGATATAATCTTCGTCATACATCCTTTTTGCGCGAATACAACTTCGCTTTGTGAACAGAAAGCTGGGTTTGAATAGTATTTGTACACGATTTTCGGTGAATCCATGGTTTAAGCGTATTTTGTTCCCCGGAGCGTTAGTGCATGATTCCTACTTTATAAGAAGGGTGCTTCTTAACCGTAACCGTTCTGGTTAACTGCTTTCTTCAGACTAACTTAGTTTCTTATAGAATTATATTCACTTAACTACCATTTTTATCTTAGTTACACTTGTATAAATAAACTATATTACTATTTTAAGTACTTAAACGTAAATGTTTTCGAAACTGTTAGTTATTCCTTTCAAACTATTTAAATTTCTTATATATTATTAAACTTTTAAATCACTAGACACACTTCACTAAAACTATTCACTAATATTAATTTAAATTATTATTATTATACACACGTCTGTCCTGATCAACGTATAACCGTCAACTGCAAAGGGATTCCTTTTTAAAAAAACACCGGGGTCGGAAACGGCGTTTGCGCACCCTTGCAATGGGCACGCGCTGTTTGAATTACAAATTACAAAAAAATACTTATTTTCTGACTTTATACCTTATGTGGTGAAGCTAAAGTTTAAAATCATTTGTGTATCTTTTTCATTCAGTTAAATACAATACAAAACGATTACGTTGGAAAATGAATTCTACACTTAAGTGATAAAGTTTAAAATTGATTGTATTTGTAGTTTAATAGTAAAACTGGTATACCTTGTGCAATTACAGTGAGCTTTCGACAAAGGTCTCGAAGGGTCGTTATTTAGGGTTCCCTTAAATACAGTTTGGACCCTGTTTTAAACATTTATCTGTTATGGACAGATAATAAATTGCGATAAACAGTCCATAATAATGTCCAACAACAAGTTACGATATTAGGATAATTGCGTAATTAGTAATAACGTTTAATTCTCTTTCCAGATTGGCTTTAGTATCGTTATTAAGTTTTTGTCCTTTTGAAGATTTATAACGAATATTAAAACAAAAGTAATGGTTTGTTCACTTTTATTATTAACGGAGAAGTATCTAGGGTATCTAGATACTTATATTAAGCTGAACATTAAGAAGTGTGTCTTAAAGACAGGTAATTATGTGGCTGACTTTGGTCGGGATCTAATTAACCGTCTGCGGCAACTATCTATCAGACCATTCAATACAGTTTGCGTCGGTTTAGGAATTTATTTTAGGTGCCGACCCTAAGTGATTAGGACACAGGAAAGTAAACAAAATAAAACAATAAATATATTTAATATTTTGATTTGTAAACAATTAACTAGGTCTTAAAGCTAACAAGATAACCTATTCTGAAACACTCAAATCAACCTCTTCATCATGTTTTATTTGAAAGTCCTCATCTCTGCCCACCCCACTTTCTAAGCACTACTACCTCAAACTGAAACTATGACATCACCCTTATTGCCTTAACAATACAGTTCACTTTCCCTTACTATTACCACTATGGTACTCGTCTGCCCACTCCAGTTTGTACATAATGGAGGGTAGCGCGTGCCGTAACGGTCGCCGGCAGCTGGCAGTGAGGACAGCTGCGGGATGGGGCGCGCAACACTCGGTAGTTGAAATTATAGTGTTTTGTGTGATAACTTGTTTAAATGTTGATGTTCTTGATGTATCAGTACTGGTATTGGTATTGCAGTTATACAGCAGTTGCACATGGGTTTAGCAGTAAATTTACTGTAGGTAGGTACGGTATGTCTTTGCAAGATAAAAACCTATACATATACCTATACTATGCTGAGTACGTCTTACAGATAATACCTAACAGAGAAAGGTAACTAGCATTGATATATATCTACACACGTAGTTAAACATTAATAAAACACGTGCATTTAAAACGAGTTTTGAATTATGGAAAGTTTATAGCTAAACATTCAAAAACCTTATGCACGAAAATATGGGCGATTTTACAACATTTACCTTTCACCATTGTCAGTTTCTTAAAATAATCATAATATTATTTTATTATAAAATAACAACCCTTATCTACAACTTACAAATTTTATAAATTTCGTTAGAAGCCAAAAACATTGAAGTCACCAAATGTAACAAAATGTTGACAACCCCTACGCCTATCCGACCCGCATCGTATTGACATTTTGTGATCCGAGCACAAATCGATAAAACCGACCTTCCACCGTGTTATTACAATTTTAAGAATGAAGTCATATATGATACTATCAGCTGTTTTACATTCTTGTATACATATTTATTGTGATAACTGTAAGCATCGATTGACTCGAGGTAAGATTTATGAGAACATCCCTAAAAAAGTACTTATAAAACGGGTTGGATGTGGACGGGGTGATGTTTTCTAACATAAAATAATAATAGTCGAAATAAGAAGCTTCATAAATTCTGTTACAATGAGATCAGAAACTATAATATTTATTGTAGTTACATTATATTCAATTATTTTATGTATGGTCGGTATTTAATATCTCTGTATATCTTAGAATAATCTATTTATATAAATATAAAAATTAACTAATGAATTCGTTAGTCTCGCTAAAACTCGAGAACGGCTGGACCGATTTGGTAAATTTTGGTATTGAATTATTTGTGGAAGCCCAGGGAAGGTTTAAAAGGTGAATAAATATGAAAATGTTGAATGATGTTGATGTTGTTGTTGAAAATGGAATTTAAAAAAATAAAAAATAAAACAATTTGTTTTAAGTTTGTTTTATACAAAAGTTTAGGCTTTTATTTATCGATTGAGGCAGTACGAAGTATAGCTATAGGTCAGCTAGTTATTTATCAACGGGTAATTCATTTAGATACATATTTTACCTACGTTGCTTATTAAGTATTATTTGGGGGTAGTTAGCATAACTATTGTAAGTTAAATAAAAATTAAACTTCAACATCTATGAGTAGGTATATATACATTTTGTGTGCAGTGAGTAAAACAACAACAAAGTATTTAGTAAGAAACAGGTGGCCATTCCTTATTCTTTTACGGTTCAGAGCATGCACTAAGCATGCTAGGTACAAAGCGACACCTGCGCAGACGCAGGATTTTTTACAAGCCAAGAATATTCTGTAATAAAATATGTATAAATTGAAATGATATCTGTGTCTATGGTTCGTAGATACAAAGGATTTATGTTTAAAAAAAATATTTGGTTATATGGTTATAATATCCTAGTGACCGAGTATATTACATTTAAGATCAAATAGTAGGGTAGGGTACTCTATTCGATATACTTAGATGCAAAATAGATTATCCGTAACTTAGGTTTTAACTTTCTATTTGTTACATATTGAATTAGGGGGAACAAAAGAAAATATATTTCTCTTTCAATTTATAACCGAGCGAAGCAGTTTATCTAATAAATTACTAACTAGCTAAATCTGATGAGACTGCAAGCAGAAACAAACTAAACTTTGAGAAAGATATGATACTTATTTATTTGCCAAGGATATGGTACAAAAGTTGTTACAAACAGTAAGATCGACACATCCGCCTTTAACAGGCATGCAAATATTGTACAACATTAATATTATATTATATAGTACCTAATAAAGTTATAATCCATTTAGATTTAAAATTGAATATTTTTATATCACAGGCCTGCCCGCCATTTTAAAATATCTGCCTTTATTATAATACAACTATTAAATAGAGGTCTCAAAGAAACAAGAAACAAATGCAGTCCTGAAAAGGACTTTGTCAATATCAGGCCATTATTCGACCTTCATCGTGAAACCTAACCTAAAAATCTATCTTTATGATTCGGTGCTCTTCATTGTTTTCTTCGGCAGTAAAATCGGATTGATTGCTGGAAGCACGCCGCCTTGAGAAATGGTAACACCAGACAACATTTTATTTAACTCTTCATCATTTCTGATCGCGAATAAAATGTGTCTTGGTATCACTCTGCTCTTCTTGTTGTCAGAAGCTGCTTCCGCTGCTAATTCCAAGATTTCTGCCGATAGATACTCGAGGGCTGCAGCCAGATATATTGGTGCTCCACTTCCAATTCTGGGCGCGTAATTCCCTTTGCGTAAAATCTTGTGGATTCTTCCCACTGGGAATTGAAGACCGGCCCTTGATGACCTCGACTTATTCTTCTTCGTAACTTTGGAAGACATTTTTGAAGATATATGTAACTTGTTCCAAGTATTGTTTTAATAGATACCTAGTTGATGTTTATGAGTTTGTTGCTTGTTAAGTAGATTTTTTGGTGGTTTAAGTTGTGGGTGGTCCGTCTCGTTCATTTTTTTCGTTAGCCTATAGAAGATCAGTGAATTTAATTATTGTGGACAAATTATGACCTTATATTTCTAATTCTTACCTACGTTATAAGGATGATGTTCACACTTTAACTGTGTGTGTTTTTCCTCTGTTTTTTGTAAATGTTATTCGCGGTATCTCGACAATTAAAGACAGATGAAAAAATATTTTTAAGAATTATTGCGATCGATGAGGTTGTACCTCAGAGGTGGTCCCATATACATTTCATCCAAATTAATTCAGTAGTTTGTTTTTATTGAACTTATCTCATTTCTTATACTTATGTAAGACCAAGTCATCTTTTTGTCTAATATGTTTTGCTAGTAGTTACTCCCCCAACCAAACCAAGTCAAAACAAGAAATAAATTATGTTCTTCTCTTACTCTCTTAACTACTGAAAAGTATTGAAGACAAAAAGTTAAGCAAGGTTTGTAATTGTTAGAAATAATTTCGAGATTAAATTATTCAATGTAGTGTAGTTTATTCTAAACAACCGTTTTTTTTTACATTGCATCACAACAACTAAAATATAATAAATATCGATGTTTTAATTTCTAAGACAAAATAATACTAAACCATTATAAATAGCTAGACAAATAGTAACTTAATCATGTCATATGGTCATGTAACTGATTTACTTACTCTAAAATGCTATACAATGTACTGGATCTCAAATTTTTGTGTATTACATTCATAATTAATCTGTTACAGAGAGACATTTAAACTAACAACAAATGACGGTAAATGTTTGTCAGAAATAAATAAAACTACCGTCTATCGATAATTCGGTTGTAGCGGCAAGTCTCGCGCGACTATATAAGCTGAGAAAATATAGCTCTTCGTTTAGTGACGATAGAAATGGCGCGAACGAAGCAGACAGCGCGCAAGTCGACCGGCGGCAAGGCGCCTCGCAAGCAGCTGGCGACGAAGGCGGCCCGGAAGAGTGCCCCGGCGACCGGCGGCGTGAAGAAGCCGCACCGGTACCGGCCCGGGACGGTCGCGCTGCGGGAGATCCGCCGCTACCAGAAGAGCACGGAGCTGCTCATCAGGAAGCTGCCGTTCCAGCGCCTGGTGCGAGAGATCGCTCAGGACTTCAAGACGGACCTTCGCTTCCAGAGCTCGGCGGTGATGGCGCTGCAGGAGGCCAGCGAGGCCTACCTGGTGGGCTTGTTCGAGGACACCAACCTGTGCGCCATCCACGCCAAGCGGGTCACCATCATGCCCAAGGACATACAGCTGGCGCGGCGGATACGCGGAGAGAGGGCCTAGGCATGCTCGGAAGCCTTAATTTCTTGAAGTTTTAGTTTTAGTATTTATCTGACAAAGCCCTTTTCAGGGCTGCATATTCATTTGTTTCTATTGGAAGGTCAATATGTCAACATTATTTACCTGTGTAAATAAGCCAGCTAGTGCCCATAACAAACGTGTCATCCTCTACAGCACGACAATGGATGGCATGGACTGCTTAAAAAATTATATATAAAAATCTTTGATGTCGTAGCAGAAAGGTTCTACTTAGCACGGCCACAAGTCGTTAGTACAATAAAGTACACATTTTTTTCATGAATATTTACCGCAAAGAGAGGATGCCACGCTACAAACACACGTGGATGATTTGATAACTTCAAGTATGTAAGAATGTTCTTTACGATTCTCCAACCAAGAAACAAAACATTTTGCAGCCCTGAAAAGGGCTTTGTTTAATCCCCTACTCAGTTAAAAAAAGACGTCACTTTAATAAATAAGAATAAATTATCAGGTCCTAAATTAAGATGCTAGTGTATGACTGTATCCTAGGCGCGCTCGCCCCGCACTCTGCGCGCCAGCTGGATGTCCTTGGGCATGATGGTGACCCGCTTGGCGTGGATGGCGCACAGGTTGGTGTCCTCGAACAAGCCCACCAGGTAGGCCTCGCTGGCCTCCTGCAGCGCCATTACCGCCGAGCTCTGGAAGCGAAGGTCCGTCTTGAAGTCCTGAGCTATCTCTCGCACCAGGCGCTGGAACGGCAGCTTCCTGATGAGCAGCTCCGTGCTCTTCTGGTAGCGGCGGATCTCCCGCAGCGCGACCGTCCCGGGCCGGTACCGGTGCGGCTTCTTCACGCCGCCGGTCGCCGGGGCACTCTTCCGGGCCGCCTTCGTCGCCAGCTGCTTGCGAGGCGCCTTGCCGCCGGTCGACTTGCGCGCTGTCTGCTTCGTTCGCGCCATTTCTATTGTCACTGCACTGAAGGCTTTTTTCTCAGCTTATATAGTAGCGCAAATCTCCCCACTACAATGGAATTGGTAGTTGTGGGTAATTTTCAGTTATTCAATATAAAAATTACCTTCTACAACTTATGTTTAGAAGTGGAATATAGTAGTTTAGAAATATAGTCCAGCAATTTAATAGTATCTAGATTCATATGTCGAACCTAATAACAAAATACACTAAGTAATACCATAAATATATTTCTATGCTTAATACTCGAGTAGGTACTTACATTTAGCCCAGAAACAAATCAATGACTTCGTGCTAAACGTGGACATCTTTGAATATTTATAAATTACCTATATATATTGATGCTTTTTAGCCATTATTGAACAATTGTTTGATATTGTTTAAAGGCTTATATTTTGAAGTCCTTATATTTTGAATTTAGATAAGTAGGGCAGGTGACCCGGTTTTGGCCAGTTTAAGAATTTTGTCGACTTTGAGGCTTTCTTAACTTATAGTTTTTGTTATCACGAACATATTTCTTGTAAAAAGTCATTTAACATATATTAACCTTGCCTAAGAAAACCCTTTTTTTAAAGAACATCCAATAGAAAAATAATTGTATAAAAAAGAAAAAAAAAAGTGAGTTTGTGCCATTTTTGGCCAGATTCATGCCATTTCTGGCCACGGTTGTGTGCCAGTTCTGGCCATCAAAAAAATAAAATCAGATGAAATCAAAGTAATCAAAATTTATTAATTAAATTGCACATTTTACAAACAATGGTTTTTATTTAGTTAGGAAAATATGAAATATTATAACTTCACTTGAATAAAATTAAATAACTTACAAATAAAGAGATCAACATTTATATGAGGTCGCGTCGGTAAAAGCTGCAAAGTAAACTGACCTCCCCTTTATGTTAAAAATTGAGTTTTTTCATGATTTATTGGATATTTTTGTTTCGTATTTTAGTATATTGCAGACTTATTATCTAATTCCAAAATTTTATTTAAATGACACAAACACTTTTTCATATAATATATTCACACTTTATTAATATATTCGGCATGTTTTTGCCCGATAATCAGGATGCCTTGCCATAAATCCGTCAAACCAGGATTTTTATTCCAGTCAGCCAACCAGGACATTTTATTGCATCTCTGAAAATGAAAAATATGTATTGGTTGATATGTAAAGCCAAGGAAAAAAAGCCACGATAAAATATAAATGGCCAGAAGTGGGGTGTCTATGTACACCAGTTTTGGCCAGCCATGTGGCCAAAGATGGAGAAATTCATAATTTTGTCTCCATTAGTGGCCACCTTCTCATAACCTCACTTCAGAAACATATGGCGACAAAATAACTTTAGTTCCACTTAGACAATATATTCTTCATGTAGTATTAACATAAACATCCAAAAAATAAGCAAAGATTTAAAAAATAAAAACTGATTACTCACCCGCTCGCCTTAGCCTTTTTGTTAAGATCTTAACAATTTCACGCTCAACTAAAAAGAATGACTTGTTGCATCGAAGTGAAGTTTGACACATCAAAGCTGTCAACGGTATCAGTGTTGCCAATATTCAATATTTTAAATACTGTACATCACAGAGTAATTTATTTGCCACTGCCTTAGTTATAAATATTTGAAGGCCCCAATGGCCACAAAGGGGTCGATGGCCACAACCGGGTCACCTGCCCTACATAGCTTTCATTACATTTAAGTTTAATTGAGTATAGCTTTAGTAAAATTGTATATTGCCTACTCATACACAAACATAATTAAAATTTGTCCATCGCTATGATGGTGTAATATAAGCTCAGTGTGTGCTTAACAGAATCGGGGCCATTGTTTTATAAATTAAATTAAGTTGTAACCTCCAAGCCCCATGTGCTTACCTGCATAAAAATTAATGAATCGAAATCGTCACACCATTTCTGATATTTAACGTTTCGATCTGGTGTAAATACTTTACTTACCAAGCTGTGCATTTGATTTGAGCACATATAGATCTACTTACCTTTGATTCTACATTGTGTCGTACTCAACAAAAATGTAGAATTTATAAAGATCTTTGATAAATCTCCACGCCTTGTTAAAGTTTTATTGACATCTCCAAGAAACCAGAAGATTTGCGGCCCTGAAAAGGGCCTTGTCAAGAACATAGTAAATCAAAAGTAATAACAAAGTATAATTTATTTCGATATGCCTAACCTAACATATCCTAACCTAAAACTTTTACCCGCCAAATCCGTACAGCGTTCTGCCCTGTCTCTTCAGAGCATAGACAACATCCATAGCTGTCACAGTTTTTCTTTTGGCGTGTTCGGTGTAAGTTACGGCGTCACGTATCACATTTTCCAGAAACACTTTTAAGACGCCACGTGTCTCTTCGTAAATTAATCCAGAAATTCTTTTGACACCACCTCTTCTGGCTAATCTTCTGATCGCTGGTTTTGTTATTCCTTGGATATTGTCGCGGAGGACTTTCCGGTGACGTTTGGCGCCTCCCTTTCCTAAGCCCTTCCCGCCTTTACCGCGACCCGTCATTTTGAATTTGGAGTTGTTTGGTTTTTTCACACGTAGGCAAGGTTCGATGCGAAATGAGGCCGGTTGTCAATGCACGGCCTTTTATACGTGCAAGCCGATTTGTTAATGAAATTTGTAGGTGGATATAAAAATTGTTAGAGAGCCAGGTTTTTCTTTATACCCACTTAAATAATGTTTTACTTTAGAGTGTTTATTTTAATCTAAATGTGGATATTGCAGTAATTCGCCTTATTGTTTTGTTATTATAATAATAAAAACTCTTTACTGTACCTACACCAAGCAACAACAAAACGTCAAAACAAGATATAGCTAGCCGGTCAAATAGTAGGTCTTATCCATTGGTTTGTGATCTCTCCTGCATATATATTAATAATAATATTTCGGGACAAATTCACACACGGTTATCTAATCCCAAGCTAAGCAGAGCTTGTGTTATGGTAACCAGATAACTGATAAACATACTTATATATTTCTAAATACATACCTCATACATAATAGATAAATTACACCCAGACACACAACAAATGATCGTGCTCATCACACAAAAATTTGTCCTGGGTGGGAATCGAACCCACGACCTCCGGTATAGCAGTCAGGGTCACTAACCACTAGACCAACAGGGCTGTCAAAATAGTCTAGATCAGAGTAATGTAATTCCTATATAATAATCATTTTACTTTTTTTAAATTTATAATAACAACGCCAACGTTTTAAATAACTATTGCCAACGACGACTGGTAGATTACTGTGAAACTTATTGTTAATATTAATCTTTATCTATTCACTTACTTATTGTTTTATTACAAGTAGATACTGTACCACTCCATCCTGCCTTACCTTGCATTGGACTTGTTACATTCTTACATCATATTTTTATATTATACTAGCTGTACCCGGCATGCGTTGCAATGCAATTTTTTCTACCTAGCACCTACCTACTTTTACCTACTACCACTTAGGGGTATGAAAAATAGATAGTAGCCGATTCTCAGACCTACTGAATATGCATATAAAATTTCATAAAAATCGGTCAAGCCATTTCTTTTATTAATAGTACTTATTACTTAATAGTATTGATTTAATTATTTAATAGCTGTGCCATGTATTGAATGTGTGCGTGGCTAGGTATCACCTGCATATATGCACCTAGTGTCCGCTTCCGTAGTTATTCAGGGCAGAGACGAATAAAAAAACGTGAAAATCGGTCGTCCCGTTATTGAGTTATAAATGGTGTAGGTAACTAACCCGACGATGTACACAAAATAGTAATGAAACTAAATAATAGAACAGACGTACAAAGGTTCGATTCCCACCCAGGACAAATCTTTGTGTGATGAGCACGATCATTTGTTCTGTGTCTAGGTGTAATTTATTTATAATATGTATTTATTTAGAAATATGTAAGTAAGTTTATCAGTTGTCTGGTTACCATAACACAAGCTCTGCTTAGCTTGGGATCAGATAACCGTGTGTGAGTTGTCCCAGGCAGGATATTATTATATAAATGTAAATAAATAACTTTTTTTGCTGTATTTTGTGTAGTTACATTTCAATTCATTTATAATCATATAGTTGATCATACTACATTTTTCGCACCATAATCGTGTAGATATACATACTTACATCGAGTTTCCTATATTAAATTGTCAATTTTCATTTATTTATTTGTATAGGTATCTACACCGATTAACAGATGAGTTATAAAGAATTTGGAAGCAGTTACATTTTCAAGGCAGGGTACATAAATAAAAACATTGAATGAATCACCTCAAGAAAAAAATATGGCGACAACATTTATAATTTAAACGTTAGCGATTGGTCGATTTACATATTTAGCTAGATACCCTACCCACTACTTTATAGCACTAAAAGTCTATATTAAACCATACCTACAGAAATTACTTAATGACAAATAATTACGACCAATCTTTGACTTACAAAAAAGAGTATTTATAAAACGAGTGAAGTGACTTGAAAAAAAAACTAGAAAGTTTGAAAACAAGTTAGTTGAAAAACGTGCCTGGAACCAACATGGCGCCAGTCAAAGGGCCAAAGAAGCCATTAAAATCAATGGAGAAGGCCATCGAAAAACCAATATCAAAATCAAAGAAGATGAAGAAAAAAAACTTTCAAAGTTTCTCCATTTATTTGTACAAGTTACTCCGGACAGTCGCTAAGGAAAATCTCGGGATTTCAAGAAAGTCTATGCTGATTATGAACAATTTCGTCAATGACATGCTAGAGAAAATAGCGGAAGAGGCGGGAAGGTTGGTGGCTCACAGTAAGAAGACGACTATGAGTAGCAGAGAGATCCAGGCAGCTGTGAAACTCATTATCCCTGGGGAACTAGCTACTCATGCGAATATTGAAGCCATGAAAGCCATCAGTATGTACCATAAAAGTCACGAACGAGACGCCGCGACGTGAAATTAGTGTAAGTTAATTTTAGGTTAGAATTTACTTTAGCTTAGAATTTTAGGTTATTTTTTTTAGGTTATGTATAAGTTAGAATTAGTTTGTCAAATATAATTGGAACAATTTCTTTTAGTGCAATTTGTTAAAAAAATATGGTTAGAATTTAGCTTGAATATAGGTTAGATTAGGTTGTGAAAAATAATTGTAACATTTTATTTTTATGTAATTTTTGTATTGTATTATTTGGATGTTAATATTATTATTCTATATTGTGTGCATTAATATTGTAAATTTGTAATATAGTATTACACGTGTGTAAAAATAAATATTTATTAAATATGATTTTGTTTTATTACCTGCCTCATCCATCATTTTTAGGGTTCCGTACCCAAAGGGTAAAACGGGACCCTATTACTAAGACTCCGCTGTCTGTCTGTCCGTCTGTCTGTCTCCAGGCTGTATCTTATAAACCGTGATAGCTAGAAAGCTGAAATTTTCACAAATGATGTATTTCCGTTGCCGCTATAACAACAAATACTAAAAACCACATAAAATGAATATTTAAGGGGGGCTCTCATACGACGGTGGTACGGAACCCTTCGTGCGCGAGTCCGAATCGCACTTGGCCAGTTTTTTATTTAAATGTTGCCCATAGGGTAGATCTATGTGTATAGATAGATAGGTTTAAAAGTCGCAGGTTTTTAAAAAAGCTATTGTAACTTAAATTTCTTTAATGTATTAAAATTTAATATAAATTAAGTTAACAAATAATACAAGTATCAGGTCTTAACTGTGTTAGGTCTGTATCGAAGTACTCCTTATAATATTTTTGCAGTTAAAATAACTACTTAAACTAAGCTATTGACAAATAAGTATTTATCAAAGTTAAGAAGTCTGCTAAAGCCTAAAGTATATTAAAAAGAAGGTTGGTATGGACTGGACCCCGAGGAAATACTAAATTGCTGGAAAAAGGCTAATTTTAAGTTAGTTGCATCATTTTAGGTACCTACCTACTTTGATGTTTGACGAACTACATATTTTATTTATGTTTTAAATAACTAACTTTAAATCAATAAATAAAATAAATATAATTTAACATAAGATGTTTGTTATAAAGCATGCTGAACTAAGTAGGTAAGCGAAATATGAAGAACTGTGCTAACTTGTAAGACCTGTAAAGACCATATTTTAAATAAATAAATTCTATTCTATTCTAAATAGTACAGTTTTAAGTGTTTGTTGTTGTATTAGATCAGTGTTTCCCAACCTTTTTCAGCCACGGACCCCTAGGAAATTAAGCACAGTTTTCACCGACCCCTTAATAAAATAAACAGCAAAAAAATTCGGATTATGTTTTAGTTATTACAAATACAAAGTAGGTAGCTACCTACTTATAACTGTTCATTATAAAAAATTTGAAAAAAAAATATATATTTGAACGCTGGTGTTGCTTTTTTGCAACTATGCAGTGATATTCGGGTTGATGTTGCTACTAAGTTGTAATCTTAAATCAGATTAGCATTTATGTATGGTCCAGAAATGACACCGCAGACCCCCGTAAATATACTCGCGGACCCTTAGCCGCCGACCACAGGTTGGGAAACAATGTATTAGATTTAAGTATTGAATTGTAAATAAAAGTAGTACAGTAAGTATTACCTAATTCACTGTTAAAACTCATGCTATATCCATTACTTTATTATCAAGTATTTTACAGTTATCCTTACATAGGTAATATATGCCTCGCAAGACCATTTACAGTTTTGTTTGTTTATAGGGGTACAAAAACTTCTACTTTCATGTGTATGGTGTTTAGGGTTCCGTACTCAAAGGATAATTAGGGGCCCTACTTATTACTAAGACTCGACTGTCTGCCTACCTTTCTAATGAACCGTGCTCGTCAGTACATATATTACACAAACACTAAAAACAGAACAAAATTAACATTTAAGTTTGGCTCCCAGACAACAGGGGCCCGATGCCGCTATTTTAAGTCAGTGAGTGGCGGTTTAATAAACGTTCCAGTGTACTTGTAATTGTGCCTAATTTTCGTATTCCGGGCCCCAGACATGACTTTTTTATTGTTTTGATGGAAAATTGTACGGACCCTTCGTGCGCGCTCGCATTTGACTTGTTTTTTTTTTTACATTAACTAATAAACACCAATATTATTAAGCAAATGCGTCAATATAATCTGATGCACATCTCTGAAGACCGTCCTGACATTGTCCGTGTCGGTGGCGGTGGTGAAGTGGAAGTAGCACTCGCGCGCGCGCCTCGCCTCAGTCACGACGAAGCGCTCGGCGGGCGCGGCGGCCTCCACACGCCGGGTCCGCTTGCGGGTTATTACTTCCTGGGGATGTGAATGGGAGTAGAGTCATGTGGGTCAAGTGTGCGCATTTAAACTTTGACGCTTCAAAAACTCCAAAATTATTTGTAGAATGAAACAAAACTGTGTTAATTAGTAAGACTGTTCATTTGTAATCAACTTAGACACAACAATAGTATTGTCAGTAGCTTATATTTTAAGAAACTATAGAAAACAAAGACCGTTCCATACGCGCACACTTACCCCAGTATAGGGGTATGTGTGCGCAGCGATGAGGGTAAGTGTACGCAACAACAAAAAAAAGAAATATTGAGCTATATATTTTTAGAACATAAACAATACATAAGTATTATATAATTTTTAAAATTTTCATCATAGGTACTTGAAGTAATCAACATAATTATCATCATAAATCAAAATATGAGACCCTAGTAAAGATCATCACATTGTTTAATATATTTGTATCTTGTATATCAGTCTCCTGATCCTTGGTGAATGTCAAAGAAAATCTTCCCATGCTGGTTGCTGTCTTCCCAGCTTTTAAACGTTTTCACAGAGTACTTTCCTTAAGTCCGCATTGCGCACACTTACACAACAGGCTTCTGCGCACACTTAACCCAAACCATAGAAACAGAATTGTATGAATGTCGTTGATTATTGCGTTATCATAACAATTTAAACACTGGCAAATAACAAACTAGATATTATGTTGCACTCGATAGCAAAAAGCATATTTTCAAAAAGTTTACATGACTACAAAAGATTACGCGTCAAATGTGACGAAATATCGTAAATATTTTAAGCAAAAAACTTCATTTACCTATCAAATCAAAACGGCGCGCGAGCAGCCGCTGTGATTCGAGCGCTTCGCAGGAGGTCCCGAGGGGTACTTTAGAGGGGGGTTGCCGTTCCTTAGCTTTAAATATTTTTCGAGATATTTTGAATGCGCACACTTAGACGCTGCGCACACTTGACCCACATGACCATATTTGTATTGGTATGCAAAATAGGAAAAATAATGAACGAAATATAGGTGGATAGGGTGACATAACTAAAGAAAGATGATTGCTTACCATGTAGTTGAAAGGCTCATATGTTTTTGGACTTTGATAAAGTTTTGAATAAGGAGCAGCGTATTTCTAGTACGTCGTGTACTTAATGAGGGCTAAAGCGTGTGAATTCGCCGCTAGAGGCGCTAGTGTAGCGTGAGGTCTCCAAAATGTCACTTGTCACTTTAATGCAAAGAGTAAAGTAATATAGGGCTTTAATGGGTGGGCTGCGCGGTTTTATTTATTTCATTTAAGTTTAATTTTGAGGTATTACAAAAGATTTAATTTAAAACATCCTTATTATGGCAAATACGAGTTACGGGTCAATGAATGTCAGTGCTTTAAAAGTGGAACTAAGAAAAAGAGGTGCAAAGTAAAGCGGACTGAAAGAACAGCTAACTCCGCCCCTAAGATGACCCACTGACCCTTTTACAAACAAAATATTTTGTCGAAATTAAGCTTCTTTACCGAGTTTACAGCTATGTTTTTCTTT
The DNA here is from genome assembly GCA_905475315.1 of Autographa pulchrina. Taxonomy (NCBI): domain Eukaryota; kingdom Metazoa; phylum Arthropoda; class Insecta; order Lepidoptera; family Noctuidae; genus Autographa; species Autographa pulchrina. The sequence goes on along the minus strand of FR997789.1, from coordinate 5,453,562 downwards.
TTTTACAGACTTTAGATCTTTAGATCAGGACCTCACTCGCCAGTGGCGCCAAACTGGTGAGCACAAAAACGGTAGCCCTCATTACAGTCCTAAATATTTTATTTTGAATTGAGATATATACTTATAGCCACACCGTGCAAGCGAATGATGAATATGCTATGTTACCAGGAAAAGGCCTCCTCTTAGATATATGTATAGGGAAATAAACAGTTCTTCTTGCGCCAATTGTCAATTATAATCTATTCTTCAAAAAAATCTAATATTATCTACTGATATTTGATACTTAAGATCATATAGTGTGTTCTGGTCTTATACTTTTTACTATTAAGTCAATCTGTCAGTAAATTAATAGGTAAACAAAATTATAAAGAAACTAGAATCATCGTTTAAATACCGTGAAGAGACTCTTGATGAAGAGCTTGGTCCTCGTATACTCATCGCCGGCGGCTTGGAAGGTCGCGAACTGTGGGAAGTAGGGCGCTATGCTGCGGCCCTGCAACACCTTGCTCTCGAGCAGGTCCTGCTTGTTCAGGAACAGGATCAACCCGGCTTCCATGAGGAACCTGGAGGATACAGCACTATGTGATGAGGGATCTGGGGTGTGATGGTTTGTGGGGGAGAGAAAAATAGGTGTATAGCAGTAACACCTACAAATCTTTAACTGTATCGAATAAAGTTTGGATGTATCATATCTATGAGACACCTACCAAAACGTACAGTCGCACATAAGTAGGTACCTACAGACAATTTTGAAACACAAAACATTACACAAATATGAAAAAAATAACATAGTTAAATATATAAATATGTAACTTAATTACGAAATATTGGTATTGTATGGTATGGGATGGTTTTATCTATACTTATAATAAATCTGTAGAGAGGTCAATTCTGTACATGAAATATATTTTCAAAATAACTATCAGGGGGTGATTAGTGATAAATATACAACGTGGTGTTCCCCAAGGCTCGATCCTAGGACCAATACTTTTTATTATTTTCACAAATGACTTAATAAACTTTATGCATAACGTTCAGCCCGATGTTAAACTTGTTGTCTTTGCAGATGACACAAATATAATAACTGGGGCAAATGACTTAAAAGAATTGACCATAACTGTAAATAAGTGCCTCGAAAATCTTAGTGACTGGTTTTCAGCCAATACCTAAGCTTTTATTAAACCCTGGTAAGACTAACATTGTTTTATTTAAGACTACAACTCGCAATAAAGATAATTTAGATATACGAATTAAAGAAGATAAAATTGAATTAGTGGACAAAGTTAAATTTTTAGGTATTAACATTGATGTGAATTTGAATTGGAAACATGAGCTAGCTGCTATTGACTCTTCTATTTCATCAGCATGCTATGCACTCAGGAGCCTTAGAGATATTTTGAATCTTAAGCAACTAAATGCTATATTCTATGCACTGGTAGAATCTCGATTAAGATACAGCATCATGCTCTGGGGAAACAGCTACAGTTATAACTGTCAGAAAGCGTTCATCTTACAGAAACGTGCCATAAGGACTATTGTTAGGATCCCACAAACAGAGTCATGCAGAGAACACTTCAAGAAATTAAAAATATTAACAGTACCTACCAAGCTTATACATATTAATTATACTAAATTTCTTTGCTAAGTATATTTATCAGTACGAATCGCAAGAGGAACGTAAGATAAGAGAAAGTACAAGAAGGAAGGAGTTCAAACACAAGATGTCACCTAATTTTAATATAGCTAAGCATTGTTCCGGGTACCAAGCAGTGGAATTGTTTAATTGGTTACCAACTCATTTAAAGTTATTAATTTATAGCCCTCATATATTTAAAAATGAGTTAAAAGCCTTCTTGTTGAAAAAATGTTATTACTCGGTGTCAGATTTTGTGTCCAATGTGAAAATATAATTTACTGTATATGCTTTCTTTCTTTGTTGGAATTGATTGGATGTTAACTTATGCTTTGCCAATTTGATTGTGATAATTTTTATTTTAATACTATTTCTATGTACCTACCTAATGTTCTACACAATGTTTTATTGTTTTGAATAAATAAATACAAAAGATACTGATGCCAAAAATGCAATCAGCAAAATTTTTGTCTGTCTGTCTGTATGTGCCTTATAAATAGAAACAAAAACTACTCGACGGATTTTAACGAAACTTGGTACAATTATTCTTCATACTCCTGGGCAGGTTATAGTATACTTTTCATCACAATACAATCAATAGTAATAAGTTCGTCATTCATTGATAAGTTTTGTCATCCACGCGAACGAAGTCGCTGGCACAGCTAGTAAAAAATAATTTTACACAACTTTTTACAAAAACGTATGAAAGGTTTGTCTGTAAGAGCTAAACACATGTCTTATTTGAGTTTTAAGCTGTATGATTAGTATTATGATGATTGACTACCTGCTCTGCCAGACATCTTCAAACAGGTCAATGGCTTCCTTGAGCCTGTTTTGCGAGGCGTCTTCCCGCAGCGTCTGGTCGAAGTCGCTGCACGCCACCAGGAACCAGATCGCGTGGATGCCTTCAAAGACCTGGAGAAAGAATGGATAGATAAATCACAAGTAATATAGGTAAAAAAAATATGTAATCAGTAATAAAGATATGAAATATTCACCTGAATCCATTTTTTTCGTTCACCCCTCTGACCTCCAACGTCGAACATCCAAAAATCTTGAACACCGCCATGCATGGACTTGGGTACCTAAAAAGATATAAAATTATAATCAAAACAACTTGACTAAAAATATATTTTTTTTAGTCGAACGTATGAGTGTGAGATTTAGAAAAAAAATATTTTTAGTATATAAACATGAATAAGTATATTTAATTATTTACCTTTACTTTAAATTCGATTTTCTGTATCCCTGTGGTTTTCTGTCGACATCGCAATATATCAGCATCAGATGGTACATAGTCAGGTTTTTCTATTAGATCTATTCTATCTAGAAAACTGAAAAATAATAAAACATAAATAAATAATAAAGAAATGGAAAATGAACCAACGCCATCTAGCGGAACTTTAAAAAGTAATTAACGTTTTATTAGCTCTACTACTCGCTAACAGATGACACTGTTATAAATTTTGGAAAAAGTAGCAGTCATCATTTGAATTTAGGCATTTGAGAAAACAACTATGTGTTGTAACTACTGGTCAACAGATGGCGCTATAATAACTAATTGTAAATACACTTACTATTCAGCGCTGTCTATTAATTGATATTCGTTGGATCTTTTAAAGCATTCTCTGACACCACCATCGCGCCAAAGTGATCTCACATGATCAAAATATTCCTGAAAATACAAAATAATAATCATTTAATGTCGTTATCTTTAAATATTATGAATAAATTGAACGTATATTCTAACAATGTGTTGCAATTTAAATTGACATCATAAGAATTGACAATAGGAAACGTCGTATGTAATTTAAGAGGTAATTATTAATTTTTTACGTTTGAAAATGCTAGTAAAGTTGCTTGAAATGGTAATTTGTATCTACATCAAAACTAGATAATATTGTAAAATATAACTCACTTCTGTATACTCCCCAGGGCCATCAACACCGTATTTCAGGATAATATCCTTGGAGCGACTGTTCTTCGGATTCTGCAGCTCTATGTCAAGTAATGGCATGCTCTGAACTATGTCGTGAATAGACTCGTGGACGTTGTGGCGAATGTGAGTCGCTTTCTCTGCTCGTTCACTGGAAGGTGAGAAGAGTAAAAAGTTAGTTATCTGATGCAAAACACTAATATTACACGATAAATAATTAATGTAGGTAATTACATAGTTCCACTATATTTAAAACAAAGCTGTACCTACATAAAGTACTTACTTATATTTATAGTACTTAGTAGTAGTAGATAGTCATTCAAGAGGAACATACTATTATTTATTAAATACCTATACTTATTCGGAAACTCAGTCATCAGTGTTACAATTTCACCATGTAAAATTGGCTATTATAGAATTTAGATACAGGTATCTGTTACGACTGGTAGTCAACCTACAAACAGTTTGGAAAAATGTTAGATAAGATAGATAAAAAAACCTTTGGGAGAATCCCTGGACGTGAAGAATTTTCATCTGCTTGATAATTGTTGTTTTTCCACTTTCACCGGTTCCCAATAGCAATAATTTGATTGCCTGAAAGTACAAGTACCTAAGTATATTCTTAAGCCTACGAAGGTATGTAGGTACTAAATTATGTACTAAAGTATGTAGATACTATAATTATCAGGCGTAGGTAAGTTTGCGCCTAATCTTCTTCTTATATATAAAATTCTCGTGTCACAATGTTAGTTACCATACTCCTCCGAAACGGCTTGACCGATTTTTATGAAATTTTATATTCATATTCAGTAGGTCTGAGAATCGGCTACTATCTATTTTTCATACCCCTAAGTGGTAGTAGGTAGGTAGTAGGCAGTTGCTAGGTAGAAAAAATTGCGTTGCAACGCATGCCGGGTACAGCTAGTTAAATATAAATAAATATATATAAATTTTCTTAGACAAGAATAATTTAAATCTTCTTTTCTACTTATTTTATTTAATTTCAATTGATCGCTGCGCAGGAGCTAAAAGGGAATAAAATGCGTTATTTATGTTGATACAATTTTCTACGTGTTTTCATACTCACTTCATTGTATGTCTTGATCCAATGTTTGATCTCCCTGTCGATCTGTTTCGAGTTATTTTCGTTCTCATCATAACTTTTTATACAGGGGATGAGACGCATCGTGGTCTGCAAAAGGTACTTAGTGAATCAAGCAGGTATATATTATTAATAAATAAGGTTTGAAGCCATGCTTTTAAAACTTCCACATTGATATAAGATTTATAATTATTGTCATTTATCGTGCAAACTATGTTTTTTGACAGAAATATTTTACCATCAAATTAAATGCTTTAATTTTTTTTAATTTAATGCGGACAACATCACATACATTGCTCTGAATCCAAAGTAAGTAGCTAAAGCACTTGTGTTATGGAATTCAGAAACAACGAAGGTACCACAAACAGCCAGACCCGAGACAATATAGAAAAGTTGATTTCTACATTGACCCGACCGGGGATCGAACCCGGGACCTCAGAGCTAGCGCCACCTTGAAACCGGTGCGTACGCCACTCGACCACGGAGGTCGTCAAATTTTTTGCCTGAAATTCATTGCCTGAAAATAGAGTATAATACAAGAGGATCTATCTACTATTTTTCAACGAAGTTAACCCAAATAATTTAACTTGAGATCTCACTCCAACATTCAAAAGATTGGGGACCAGACATTTTCAACGTTGGGTCTATCTAATACATAACCTATTCCTACTAGCTTACTTTTGTTTTACGATGATATATATTTAATTATTTCGGCTTGTATTATTCAAGTTCATTCATTCATTCATTTATTGCACATCACTATCCAATCAAATTAATCAACAGATAAACATCTAATTTTGTCTTTATCTGTAAAGAAATTATTTTTACTTACGCTTCCTATATTAAAATTATGCATTAAAATTTACAATTAAGAACAAATTTACAAATATATACCTGATTATAATCTATTTATCTTGAATTAATCATATTTTTGTTTGAGATGCAAATAACATAAAAAATACAGGATAAGTTTTTTTGGATCGAAACTTTCATACTGAAATACACCTAATTTATACTAGGTGACAATCCTCATGTACTATGGTACAAGTAGGTATTTTGCTGTATCTGAAGTAATAGCAATTATCTTGATTATGTATGTAAAATGGTTTTTTAACAACAACAACCTTCCTAATTGACCGGATTCGGTCTGTAGAAGTCAGTATAGTATTGAAATTATGTTTAAACTAATTTAAATTTAATAAAACCCACTTTTTTAGTTTTTTTAGTCAATACTAGCTAACAGTGAAGGAAAACATCGTGAGGAAACCTGGAGTCAATAGGTATGGAATCGCTAAAGAACCGATTAAAGCATTTGCCCAGCTGTGGGCCAGATGCTGATATTCTTTAAGTATATAATCAAAACAATAGTACGCACCTTTTCAAACGAATGGTATGCCCCTGTAAATCACAGTAACTGAAGGCGTATCATAAATTATCATTAATTGATAATTTTATCTGATATTAATAATCGTTCTGATTAAACAAATATATTAGATTAAATTGTTGTATTTTTATTGGAGGGGATTCTCCGGAAATGAGACAACTATGTTTGTTGCCTAAGATTGAATGACGTAACAATATAACATAAACACCATTTTGATTTTTCAAACTGCCTCGTTGGCAGTTACGCTAGAGGTCTTGGGTTCGATTCCCAAGTCGACCAAGGTGTTATTGGGTTTTTCTATGAAATTCTCAGTAGCAGGTAGGAGTTTAGATTTGTGCCCGGTTAGTGGCAATAGGCTCGCCCCCCATGGGACCTAAACATACCGGCGAACTGTGGGTGTACATTGGTACACCTCTGCCTAACACTTCGGGGATACAGGCGTGATGGTATGTTATGTTAATAACGAAAATCCTACCTGAATCGGATTAGTAGGTTTTGAAAAGATTACGTATATACACGCATACCTATCTTAATTTCTTAACCTTCTTTTAAAATTGGTTCAAACGTATTAAATGTTAAAATACAAGCGCCGTCTAGTGACAAATAGATAAAACTTAATTTATTCATTGCTCTTTGACCTTAACGGTTATTTGTATTCATTCAATCATTTCTTATTCTAAATATAATTTTGTGCAGTTTTACAACTTAGTCTATTTTTTAACAGTCTAATTTACGTAAATATATGAAAATGCTTAGTAGTTAAGTAAATACGTACCTGATAGTATATTTTTAAATTTCAGTCATTTATTATTCAAATAAATTAAATAATTATGCTTATCTTCTTGTCTGGTAGACTATAATTTGCCAATTGTTTTGTAACTTACGATATACATCACCATCTACTAATTTAGAAGTATATTACAAAAAGAATCGCCCCCGGGTGGGCTCGAACCACCAACCTTTCGGTTAACAGCCGAACGCGCTAGCCAATTGCGCCACGGAGGCGTTGGGTGAGGCGACGAAATAACAATATATGTGCTATAGGTATAAATGTATGTATTGTGTACATATTATTATGTATTTTTCTTATCAATATTGTGTTTTGAGTTCTGTAAATAGCAATGTTTATTAATGTAGTAGTAGTTGCAATGTTTCATGGTAAAAATATAAAAAAATAGTAAAAATATTTCTAAAAACTGTTACCTATTCCAATAATTCTACTAATTGTTACTCATATTATTGTTTTCATAATTGTACGAAGTAAATTCTCAATTTTTTTTGCATGCCCGGAACAAGGGTGAAATATGTCCCGTGCTATAATTTAATTTAACATCTTGTATGCCCACCATGTTTCAAGCAAAATAAATGATTATTAATATTAATAAATTTAAATACAATCAATATTATTTTCAGATTTACTAGATGATGCTTTTAACGTCATTTCATGACTATTTACTTCATAGTAGATATGAAATTGTTCGGGTATTCCCCTACACAGAGCCAAGTGCTACATTGCGCGTGAGTCGATAAAGTTAAAACGTTTAAGATTTGCTGCTGTCCTTTAACTGTCTGAGCCAACAAACTGTTGAGATGGATATACAGTATAATAGCTGTTTGACTGGACTGTTGGTCTAGTGGTTAGTGACCCTGACTGCTATACCGGAGGTCGTAGGTTGGATTCCCACCCAGGACAAATCTTTGTGTGATGAGCATGTTCATTTGTTCTGTGTCTGGGTGTAATTTATCTATAATATGTATGTATTTAGAAATATATAAGTATGTTTATCAGTTGTCTGGTTACCATAGTACAAGCTCTGCTTAGTTTGGGATCAGATGGCCGTGTGTGAGTTGTCCCAGGACATTATTATTATTATTATATTAAATTAACAGGATCAATAGTATTAAAAAGTTCAAGGTTTATGAGCTGTTCTCATTTTATATAAGGTTTTTTTTTACCATAAAATTATATTTAGTATTCTACACTATGATTACACCCCGCTTATTATACTATACTAGCTGTACCCGGCATGCGTTGCAATGCAATTTTTTCTACCTAGCACCTGCCTACTACCACTACTACTACTAGGGGTATGAAAAATAGATAGTAGCCGATTGTCAGACCTACTGAATATGCATATAAAATTTCATAAAAATCGGTCAAGCCGTTTCGGAGGAGTATGGTAACTAACATTGTGACACGAGAATTTTATATATAAGATTACGTACTCTATACATATTTAAATACACGTATTTTATCTATTTTAAAAATTTATAAAGAAATCTAAATTATACAAACAAAAAAAAAATTGTTTATGTACACAAATCATAGACGCTGCAGTTTACATAACATAACATACCATCACGCCTTTATCCCCGAAGGGTTAGGCAGAGGTGTACCAATGTACACCCACAGTTCGCCGGTATGTTTAGGTCCCATGTAATAGGGGGCGAGCCTATTGCCACTAACCGGGCACAAATCCAAACTCCGACCTGCTACAGTTAACATAATTCAAGAAAAAAAGATTTATAAGAAATAAAAAACAAAAGTATATACAATCAAACCTTTATTAGTAAATACAATAATAAAAATTATAACTAAATGAATTGCACTTAAAAAATAATTACATTAGAGTAAAGAATCAATCCGTCATTGAAATTTTGAGTAACATTACAAAATCTGTGTCTTTGTAAAACGTTTTTTTTTTTTTATAAAATAGTTACTTATACATTTTTAATGACAGAGTAATGTTTAAATACATCATTTACGCATTAAATACGTATTCAAAAAAATAATCAAACTAAATAATTTTAATAATATTTATGTTTTTCGCCAATCCGCAGAGGGCAAGCGTGAAGTCGTGGTGATCAATGCTCGTGCCTTCTCTATATGGGAAGAGGCCTGTGCCCAGCAGTGAGACGTTAATAGGCTGGATTATTATTATTATTTATGTTTAAGTTTAAATCCTCATCGAAACGATTTAAAAAAAATTCAGATACACTTAAGCAGAAATCATACAACAATTTTAGAATTTAAAAATAATAATTTGAGCCGTAACTTCACGTAATTTGGTTGTTACGTACGTAAATAAGTTCCTTAGTAAATAAAGCCAAACATTATATAATGTCACACATATGCCAATGTAGCTAGCTACACAATGCTATGCTGAAGCCATACAATGTTGCAAAAATTGTAGCCACACAATGTCACATAGCCACTACGTTGTTGTCACATTCAACCCCCACTTGTCACACGGCCACTACGTTATTGTCACATAGTATGCACGTAGTATGTGATGTTTTGGTCACTGCAGCATCATGGGATCGTCGAGCTGCAGCTGCACCATCTGGTTGCCGTTGACGAGCACGCCGTCGCGCAGTAGGAGTTGCACGTTCAGGTCTGACAGCTCCTGCGAAACGAGGTTTATGGTGTTAAGTTATACATATAAAGCGTTTAGGACCTATGACGCCACTGAGACACATTTACGACGACCTCCGTGGTCGAGTGGCGTACGCACCGATTTCAAGGTGTCGCCAGCTCTGAGGTCCCGGGTTCGATCCCCGGACGGGTCAATGTAGAAAACCACTTTTCTACATTGTCCCGGGTCTGGGTGTTTGTGGTACCTTCGTTGTTTCTGAATTCCATAACACAAGTGCTTTAGCAACTTACTTTGGGTTCAGAGCAATGTATGTGATGTTGTCCGCATTTATTTATTTATTATTTATTTAACTCATAACACCCCTCTTTTACGTCAGAAGTTATATAGGTCAAGATGTAGCAAAAGCGAGTTAAAATGTGATAAATACTTTTATTTCTGTAATTGAAATAAAAAGGAAAAAATAATAATAATATTCCGGGACAACTCACACACGGATATCTGATCTCAAGCTAAGCAGAGCTTGTGTTATGGTAACCAGACAACTGATAAACATACTTATATATTTCTAAATACATACATAGTATAGGTAAATTACACTCAAACACAGAACAAATGATCGTGCTCATCACACAAAGATTTGTCCTGGGTGGGAATCGAACCCACGACCTCCGGTATAGCAGTCAGGGTCACTAACCACTAGACCAACAGGCCCGTCATAATAGTCAACTTTATTTGGAATCCTATTACTTACAGTAATATAATTTACGGGAATTCGCGCGAGAAATACATAAATACCTATTTGGGCCTTGGCGTAGCATGTCTTGCGCTAATTCCCGCTAAATTATCTTACTGTAAGCATGCAGCGCGATAGTTTAAAACCTCTTTGGTTCTTACCGCTATAGGATACCCTGAAGAGTGTGAGGCATGCGAGGGTTGTGAGGCATGAGGTACAAGAGGCCCATGTGAGGCGAGAGCGGGGTCACCACGTTGTAATATCTTGGGTCGGCGCGGGTTCTTGGCTATGCCACGACCGCGACGGGCGGGTTGGAAGTCTTCCACTGTAGAATATAATATTGTTATAATACAAGCAAATACAGGAAAATAACATAAGTGGCAAAGAGAGATGGCCTTTGCATAGTCGGATAACACTGGCAGATTTAGGGCCGGTATTTCCTACGCCTGATAATTTCATATGAGGAATAATTTTGTACTATTATTAAGTAAATATAAGTAGTGTTCAGTTTATAATATTTTACTTCAGTAACTGTTTTTTTTTCAACTGAATGCACCTACCATGTTATCTCTGCATCACCTTAAGGTTGACTGGAAAGAATGCCTGTGGCATTAAGTCCGCCTATGTACATTTGTTGCATAAAGTTTAAATAAATAAATAAATTTTGATCTTTTAAAAAGTTCTTCTATACAAATCGTATTTTTACTTTCATAAAACTTATCTGGTGTTAAAAAACCGGCCCTTAATGTAGTGCCTGAGCGTAGGAGACATGAAAACTACAGATTTTTTTTTCGGTAACACCCTGTATTGAATAATCAATCCCACACTATAGTCCGGCCAATGAGAGAATGCGTTCCTGACAATTGGTGGTCAGCAGAACGATTCTGATAATGCTGTCCACGTGGCTGAGTACTGGTCCACAAAAATCTAGCCACGATGAAAATAGTCATTGATCGACACGCTAAGAAGAAGAAGAAGAACGATTCTTCGAAAGGCGAAGAACTTGCTATACATAATTTACAATCACTTAGTATCTTATGAACGAATACTATTCAAAACTATTCAATAAGCCAACATATGTAACACAGTTTCTATTTCTCCATACAAATCAAGAGCAACTGACATGTGTAAGGAAGGCATTCTGTCAGCGGCCGCACTGTAACCTATAATATAAAAATAAATCGCTGAATGTGTTGCTAAGTGCAAATCTCGAGAGCAGCTAAACCGAATTCGCTAGTTATTTTTTTCATAATATTCCTTGAAGTACGAGGATGGTACATAACACAGAAAAAACAAAAATAGCCTGAAAATGTCTAAAAACGTCTTCTATAAATAACTATAAAGACATCGGTAATGGGACCTAGGTATTCACGCGGGTGAAACCGCGGGGCACAGCTAGTAATATAATAGTATATAGTACATACACATCCTGGAGGGCTGCGGTTTCCCGCAAGCGACGTGATCGCGCGGCACGCTGCTCAGTGCGGAGAGGGCGCGAGCACACGACGGTATCACACTCGCTGTGCCCTAGACACAAGTCAAATATAATAAAAATATTTAATTAAAAGTGTATTTTAATTATAATTTTAAGTGTATTCAGATGTTGAGGATATTATATATAAGTTCACAAACGGTCATCTGATCCCAAACGAGGCAGAGCTTGTACTATGATAACCAGACAACCGAGTATATGTCTGTCTACCTGCATACATATTTTAGATAAAAAACACCCAGACACAGAACAAATGATGATGCTCAACACACAAGGATTTTTACTGGCTGGGAATTGAACCCACGACCTCCGGTTGAGCAGTTATGGTCACTTACCACTAGACCAACAGGCCACATATGTACCATAGGCTGCATAAAGTATTAAATAAATTGGTGACATGACTTGACACTTCCATACATTTGAGTGATTCGATCAGCGTTAACGCTTGTAGAAATGTCACTGTCTAGGCGGTCTTTTTACCCTGGCAGTGGGATAGTTTCTTTTTCCGACTATGTCGAACCCAAAAAAAGGAGGGTTATGTATTTGACCTGCATACGTACCTTGGAGAAAGACATCTTGGTGACTTCGATGAGCTTGTCATGTGGCACGTTGTGGAGCGCCAGAGTCTTCATCACATCCTCGGAGCTGGGGTTCATGCCTTCCATCTGTTTTAAACGGACATAAATTACTATATAACATAGTATAACTGTATAACTGTCTCAACAAGTTTTTATTCCTAGCCATTTCTGTCCAACTGCAGGGCAAAGGCCTCTGTACCCTCCTTCCATTTCTCTCTCATTAGGGCTATGGTCAACCACTCCTTATCGAAGGAGTCCAGCTCGGCCTCAAAATAGGACAACATACTGCAATATTATGATATGATGTTTGGGAAACAATGTATGCAAATAATATTAAATTGTTTGTAGACTGAGATATCGTAGGTCACTATCATTTTTGTTCTCACTTATTGGTGAATTCCCCGTATGAGTTACATCGACTGTTTTAACGGCCAATGAAAATGTAGTATGTAGTGTAACTGACCTCAATAACAAGTATAGTAGCTGGATGCTTGAGCCTCAAATGCGTGCGGAGGTCTGATCGTATGCGGAACCGCTTGGGACAGCGGCCGCATGCCCACGCACGGACACCCGTGTGGATCAGACGGTGGTTACGCATGGCTGTAGACCTGGGTATATTATGCTATAGTTATATAATGAACACAAATGCGTGAGGAGGTCTGATCGCATGGTAATTTCTGTAACAGCCTGTATAATAAAAATAACATAAATGTGTTTCGGAAAGCACGTTAAGCCGTAGGTCCCGACTGTCATATGTACATCTTTGGCAGTCGTTCAACCAGTCTTACTATGGGATACTGTATTCCCCAGTAAAATAGGTTGTGGAGGTCAGATAGGCAGCTCCATTTAAAATACGGTATTCAGCTGAATCCGGTAAGACTGGTAGCCGACCCCAAGATAATTTGGGAAAAGGCTCGGGAGATGATGATGATGAAATGTATATACATTACCTTCTAAAAGCGACTCCACAAACATCACAAGGGAACGGCCTCTCCCCTGTATGGACCCTCAAATGTTCGTTCCGCATAGACAGAGTCCTGAACGCATGCCCACAGACCGGACACAAGTGGGGCCGGCGGGCTTGCCCAGCTTGCCCGGCGTTGCCCAGCTGCGGGCCTTGCCGGTAGTCCATGGATAGGGAGCACGATGTGCAGGAGGACTCAATGTCTTGTTTATGGACTTCTCTGGGGTGGGAGAGTATTGTCTATAGTTTTATTTGTTAAATATTGATTATAGGGACTGTTAATGTGTCCATTACTTTTAGAAACGCATTTACGTATTTACAAGAAACTATTTTTTACATTAATTTAAAGTTTTCTATGTTACAGTACAAAAACAAAAGAAGTTACTACAAAACATATTTAAAGTATGAAAATCAAATTCATTATTAAATAAATGGTCAGACAAAGATTCTGTTCGGGCACAGCATAGTTACTGACTCTAAAATGTATGTAATCAAGCCTTGTGCACTGAGCAGTTAGTTATCTATACATGTGCAAAGATCAGTTTCTCAACTGTGCAAGTGCACAGAAAAGTAAGCTACTTTATCTTTAGGTGTCTCGGTCACGGGCAGACAAGTGCAGACCATGATACATGCAAAGGCGTGGAAACATCGGGAACTTAAACCTAAATATGTATCGCGATAGAATCCATAAAAAGTAGTTTGTTTTCAATGTCTATCATTAGTGTCCTCAGAAAGCAATAAGAAAGCTACTTGTTCATTAATATGTTTAATACAAAACTTTTTTTAACTAATAAATAAATAAAATAAATAAATGCGGACAACATCACATACATTGCTCTGAACCCAAAGTAAGTAGCTAAAGCACTTGTGTTATGGAATTCAGAAACAACGAAGGTACCACAAACACCTAGACCCGGGACAATGTAGAAAAGTTTTTTTCTACATTGACCCGTCCGGGGATCGAACCCGGGACCTCAGAGGTAGCGACACCTTGAAACCGGTGCGTACGCCACTCGACCACGGAGGTCGTCCGACGAACGACGAAACTGTTGTTTCGACTCCTAAAAACGTAAAATCTCACACAGATGAGCAACTAATGTAGGCACATACATAGATGAGTATAGCTAAATACAAAGCTCTTATAATTCGGACGCTGAGAGAATGCGTTTCTGACACATGTAAGTTGGTCTTGATTTGTATGAGGAAATAAAAAAACCGTGTTAAATTATTAATTTTAACCTGGCATATTGATATAATTTTAAATGTCAATTTTAGTTTATGGGACAAATAAGTGATGTAGTTTATTTGTTTTTGGCCACATTAAAGTTATATCGTCCTGTTGACCACGACCTGTCAGGATCGCATTCTCTCGGCGGCCGTACTATAAAATTAATAAAACATAGTTTTCGGTACTAACTTGACGTGTTTATGCAAGTCCGCCGCGTGTGTGAAGGTGGCGTGACAGCGGGAGCACGCTCCGCCGTCCTCGCCTGTTAGCACAACACTAGTCAGAGCGGTGAGGTGAGGTTGCGGGCTCCAACCCGCAACGGGCAGAGAGGGACAGCAGTGGGACAGTGTGGGCTAATGTTGGGCTATGTTTAAGCAAGTCTGCCGCGAGTGAGAAGGTGACGTGACAGCGGGAGCACGCTCCGCCGTCCTCGCCTGTTAGCACAACACTAGTCAGAGCGGTGAGGTGAGGTTGCGGGCTCCAACCCGCAACGGGCAGAGAGGGACAGCAGTGGGACAGTGTGGGCTAATGTTGGGCTATGTTTAAGCAAGTCTGCCGCGAGTGAGAAGGTGACGTGACAGCGGGAGCACGCTCCGCCGTCCTCGCCTGTTAGCACAACACTAGTCAGAGCGGTGAGGTGAGGTTGCGGGCTCCAACCCGCAACGGGCAGAGAGGGACAGCAGTGGGACAGTGTGGGCTAATGTTGGGCTATGTTTAAGCAAGTCTGCCGCGAGTGAGAAGGTGACGTGACAGCGGGAGCACGCTCCGCCGTCCTCGCCTGTTAGCACAACACTAGTCAGAGCGGTGAGGTGAGGTTGCGGGCTCCAACCCGCAACGGGGAGAGAGGGACAGCAGTGGGACAGTGTGGGCTAATACTATGTTTATGTAAGTCTGCCGCGTGTGTGAAGGTGGCGTGACAGCGGGTGGTGTGAATATAGGCTACACAGTAGCACTTATCGAAGGTCATACACAATATAACAATTTAAAAAATAGACAGCACTCTAAGGATCGGTTCATATGCAGCGGAAAACGCACCGCGCACCATTGGCCGAGCCTGAACAGCCAAACAAAATAGAAGAAAGGATTTTTCTTTTTTGAAACCTTTGTCAAGGCTCGTGATTAATGTAGATTTAGGCTATCTTACTTCTCTCAGACATATTCACCAGATTGTTAAACAAACCTACGGAAGACTCACTTTTCAAATAACTATGTGTAGAATCTTTGTTGAAGCAATACACTTAATATAAATTCACATTCCTACTCACCTTGTTTGTTCTTGACGCGGTTTGCTCCATCACTGTGTTCCTTCTTCCTATGCTTATAGAGTGCAGTTTTGTTTGGCAAGACTTCGTCACAATCGCGACATGGTATTCTAATTTATAAGAAACAAATATTATGAATTGCTTCATATTTATAGTAGTATTATAAAACGGGGATTAGCGCAATAATACTACTATAAACATGCAGCGCGATAGTTTAAAAGTTTGCTTCATATTTGATGTGCATCTGTATTCTTCAATGAAAATCTATAAAAACTAGGTATTAATATACTAAATACTCCAAGAGCTGTATGAATAATTATTTAATAATACGATTTTAAAGCTAATTCAATGACACATTCTCATAACCAAATTATTGCTGAATGTCATAGGCTAAGTTTATTTCAAATATGTATGTCCATTTAGGCAAAGCCGTAAGCAAAAACTAGACTGCCAACTGTAAAAAATATGGTTTACTAGCTGTACCCGGCATGCGTTGCAATGCATTTTTTTCTACCTAGCACCTGCCTACTACCTACCTACTACCACTTAGGGGTATGAAAAATAGATAGTAGCCGATTCTCAGACCTACTGAATATGCATTTAAAATTTCATAAAAATCGGTCAAGCCGTTTCGGAGGAGTATGGTAACTAACATTGTGACACGAGAATTTTATATATAAGAAGATTATGACTTGTAATTATCAAATAAAAAAATACTCAGTTTCAAAAATACTGTATTTACCTGTAATCATCTCTAATGATCTTGCTCGTGGAGCCAGGGTCATCAGGTCCAGTCTTACCGTGCACCTTCTTACGGTGGTAAGCCAGACTCCAACTGTGTAACAAAATTAACGTTTAATATAAACAAGATAAGATTAAATAAGATCTAAGGAAATAAGTTTTTTTTTAAAGAAGTTATTAATTTCAACTTGAAATCACAAATAAGTTTAAAATATAGTTAAATAACAAACAGTTAATTATCATTATAATTACATCATAGAATAATGTGAAAGTTTGTGAAAATGGATGAATGAACTTATACACAAAAATAAAATTTGCAAAATTTCTCAAATAGGGTATAGCTTGGTTAACATATCGTACATTTATTATCTAATAAGTACACTGAAAAAGGAACTACATTCATAAACAGCAAGACACAAGGAAAAGGCTAACATTAAAAAACGTTGTCTATAAGCAAGAAAATACAATAAATTCTTACCTATTAGGGAAAGTAAGTTCGCATTGGTTACATTTATACAAAAAGTTTTCATTGGCGTGCTTCATGCGTCTGTGCACTTGTAGATACGTCCAGTGCAGATACGAACGACCGCAGTCCTGGGAAATGTTATGTTCAATTAGATGTGTGTATTTAAAGGGTTTTATTTAGGTATGAAAATGTAGAAATTGGGATAATATTACAAGTTTTTTGGAAATTTACTGTATACGAATTAAAAATTGAAGCAGATGACAATGCTTGTAAGTGAAAAATATTTATCTGCGCAGCTGTTCACCGCAGGTGTTTTGCACATAGGTGTAATAGAAATGAGTTGTCCCAAGGTATATGACATCTTTGTGGGTGGTGCATCAAAGTAAATCGTGCACCTATGTGAATCGTGCACCTATATGGGTCGTGCATCAAGTGGCTGATGCATCTATATAACTTGTCCATCTGATGTTTGGCGCATCTATATGGATAGTGCATCGTATGTGCATAGTGCATCGTGTGTGCTTGGTGAATCGTGTGACCATCGTCGTCGAGTGGGAGCGGCTTGCTTCTGTGCGTCGGCGAGCGAGGGGTTGTAGGACCCGTGTGTCGTCTTGTTAGTGGTGCATCGTGCATCGCATGCGGGTGCAGACAATACATACCTCGCACAGAAAGTGTTTGACGACGGGAAAGTCTCCGTATCCGAGTATGCGAGTGGGAGCGGCGGCGGCTCCGGCTTGCTTCTTAGCGTCGGCGAGCGAGCGCTTGTAGAACCCGTGTGTCGTCTTGTGAGTGGTGCATCTAGCGAATATTACATCAATAATGTACCATAAGCTTTTCTATAATTACATACCTAATACATATTATGCTTAGATACGAAGAAAAAAATGTAAAATATGAGCAGCAAAAGCAAATTGCAAAACCAAATATTGAACTCAGAAAACGACGTCGCAACGGTGACGTGCGCGAAAAAATATTAGTACTTAAGTTGAGAATACTGAAATCATTTAAGTTCCATTTCATCAACATTGTCCCAAGCTATGAACGTATGCGTTACTTATTCGATTACGACTATTCTGTATTTACCTAAAACCCACTTAGCATCTTTGTTGTAGATTTGTTTCATACACGGTGTTATCGAAAGGGTATATCCATCCAACAAGGGTGAATAGTACATCTGGTATAGAGTAAGTTAACAGAATATCAGCTCAAAATGAGTTAGTTATATAATCTATAATAATAATAATAATATCCTGGGACAACTCACACACGGTTATCTGATCCCAAGCTAAGCAGAGCTTGTGTTATGGTAACCAGACAACTGATAAACATACTTATATATTTCTAAATACATACATATTATAGGTAAATTACACCGAGACAACCAGAACAAATGATCGTGCTCATCACACAAACATTTGTCCTGGGTGGGAATGGAACCCACGACCTCCGGTATAGCAGTCAGTGTCACTAACCACTAGACCAACAGGCCCGTCAAATTCTATATTCAACTTTGTAAACTAACTATACCAGTTGTACTCTTCACTCCTTTTGGATAAATATACCCTTTCTGTAACACTGAAAATCCTGATATAAAAAGATTATAAATAATGTATAAATTATATTTTACCTGGAGTAAGTAGCAAAGCTAACTTTACATATATGGCATGTAAAGGGATTCTTGACGCCCTTGTGTATCGCTCGGTGCGAGTTCAATCCGCTTTCCAAGTAGAATACACTAGAACAATACATAATAACTTCATGAGTTATGTACCCATAAAACTACCAAATGAACTGATCTGATGATGGAACCAGAAGGAGGCCATAGGAACTCTGTAACGGAACGATGAATCCCTTCGTGTTTGGGATTGTTTGATTACCAGATTGTTTGACCAGTAATTTAAGCCTAGATTATATGAAAGCTAGTTTTTAAATTTGTTTTTTTAGGAAAACTAATTTGTAAATTTTAATCAATTTGCAAAAGCAGAATCTGAAACCGGGCAGACTAAGCAAGCGTGGTGATCAATACTAAAGCGTTATTAAAAGAGGGCACTGCTGGGCATGCCTATGCCCAGCAGTGCCCTCTCTATACTAAAGCCAATATGGAAAGAGAATGAAACGTTATTACTAATTACGCAATTATCAACTTTGACAACATGTGTTTAAGTTCATTTTAGAATGACAAATATTACCGAAAAGGGCCTAAAAGTAATTTGAATGTGATGGAAACTGAACTATTAGTTATTGAATTAAGGTTCATAATCCCAAAGCACGTTCATTCTTTCTTTAAAGTGGCTGATATATAGTGACACCTGCCGCTTGTTCGGCATCGATAGCTTTGCCCAGCAGTGGGACAGGTACTTACTCCTCACAATACTCGCATCTGAAAGCCTTCTCGATCTCGACCACTCTGATGAGAGCTCTCGCCTCGTCAGCCAGCTGCGACAACAGCGGCTCGCCCACTTCTGGTGACACCTGCCGCTTGATCGGCATCGATAGCTTTGGGGATTCTGACAAATAGAAAACTGGTCAATAATTTCCCATATTAAATAATAAATAAATATAGTCAACATCACAAACATTGCTCTGAACCTAAAGCAGGTAGCTAAAGCAGAAATTACCACAAACACATAGACCCGAAACAATGTAGAAAAGTGTTTTTCTACATTGACCCGCCTGGGGATCGAAATATCGAATCCGGGATCTTAGAGCTGGCGACAGCTTGAGAACTGGTGTATACCAGCCACTCGACCACGTAGGTCGTCAAAATTTTAATAACGGAAAGTAGTTTTTGATTACACAAAAGAAAACCGACTCCACTAAAATTTACATAGGACCTCCTCTGAAGTATATTATATCGATTGCAAAAAAACGTTGGTATGGATCCACAGTTACTAGAGAAAAAGCGTAAAAAAACAGTCAATAGAAAAGGAAAAGTAAATTGCATAACTTAACATGCAATTATACAGCGATATCACAAGCATATAAGCTAAACTCACCAACAATCTGCACAGTGTGCCTGACAAGCCCACTGGTGGGCGACAGCTGTACTGTCACCTCCTCAGCTTCCTCTTTCAACTCGTTCGCGAAGGCCTCAATGCACTCCGTCGATTTTGATGCATGCTCCTGTTAAAATAGTCATAGTATGGGACAACTCACACAAGACCATCTAATCCCAGACTACGCAGAGCCTGTACTATGGTAACCAGACTGATAAACTTAATTATATATTTCTAAATCCAAGGTGGATCCACCTTCTAAACCCACGACGGTATAGCAGTCTCTAACCACTAGACCAACAGACCAGCCAGCAGCAGTATATAACAGGGAAAAGCTCAAATAATGATGGTTTTTAGGTTAGTTTGTGTGTTTAGTGGTCCCGTACCTCCGGCAAAAGAAAGGACGAGACAGGGGTGGTTTTTCCTATCCCGAAAAATTTGACAATTTGCCCTGTTTTTGATGCTGTGACACACATGTGATGTGTAGGTCAAAAAAATAATATTTTTGACTCACTGCGACACTGTTAACAGACTTCAACCTAGTTTTGGGGAAGAAAGCATCAGATGGTAAGGGTTTTTTTTAAGGAAACATGTTTTGTTTTGTGTCTATAAGTATGGAGCCACAGCCATATTAACATGTGTGTCAGTCCCTGGTCCCGTACAGTACCTGTGCATGTCGATGGTCCCGGAAGGCCCGCGCGCAGACGGCACACACGCGCACGAGGCGCGGGGCCAGCTCCTCCTCGTGCGCTCGCACGTGCATGCGGAGGCGGGAGCGACGGGTTAGCTGCTTCAGGCATATGTGGCACTGGAACGGCTTGATCTAGACCAAACGCAAAGGTTGTACGTGGGTTGACTTTAAGCGTGTGATCAACGAGCGATCCAAGAGCCTACGGTAAATCTTGTGTGGCGGTTTTACTCGCGACTTATCGTGGCTGATCCACGGGCGAGTAAAACCGTTAAAACCATTGTTTGCAAAGCACCGCGCTAAAATTTCAAACATGTGTGACAAGCCAAGAGCAGGCCATGACTCGTCGTTGAGGTGATCGACGAGCGAGCTTTACCAGCCAAAAACGCTTTATTCGTCAGCATACGGAAAGAAAGACGCAATCCTTAAGCCCTCCCACTTTTATGCGGAAATCATATCGTTTTTTTTTATTCGGGAAAATCATAATGGTATTCCGTGAAAAGGAAACGGATGGAAATGGCGGAACGTTACCGCTCGATAACTATTACTAGACGGGGCCGCGTTAAAAACACCGCGGTCCCGTGTGGGTGGTTCCCTGCCTTAAAGCAGCCATGGAAGTTGTTGTTAACTCTATCTATTTTTCGCTGGCTAAAGCCGCGTATACACATTTTCGGGCAGATTTCGGAACCCGGACCATCTCGATCACATAAATTTTCAAACAAATAATACGCTTAATAAAATCGGTCCAGCTTTTAGGTGCTCAGATGACAAAGAAGGAGACACAAATACACAGACCGACACTTTAATTTTTTTCGTCTTTTTCTGGTTAAAAATAAGGAACACAAAAAAACAAGCTATCGCACTACAAAATGACCACACAAATTATTTTTATCCACTTATTTATGAAGTACATACCTGTAAATGTGTGACTCCATGCTCATCTAAGGTCTGTTTGTCTAGGAACCGCTTCCCACACGTCACACACACGTAGCGGCGCGTGTCTGTGTGCGTGCGACTGTGTTTTGTTAGGGTTGCCCTGTTTGAATAAACAACAGAATATTTATATGCGAATAATGTTCTTTTTTAGCTTTATACTAGTTTAACTCTTTACCCCTTTTAGATAAATATACCCATTTGGTAACACTCTGTATATCTGTGGGTATATATCTGTATAGCCATTTAGTAACACCCTGTATGTGGATACAGGGTGTTACCAAATGGGCTTAGAGGTTAGCATATACTATACAACTAATTAAATCGGCGAAGGAAGACGTCGTGAGGAAACTTGAATTGCAAGAATTGATATCCAAAATCACCGCATAGCGCAAGACTACAGATCAAATCTTGGTCATCTTAAAAAAAGAGGCCATTGTCCACTTGCCCAGCAGTGGGACAATTACCTTAGAAAGAAGGTCTTGCCGCAGCCCTCCACGGGGCACTGCCAGCGCTTCTGCTTGTCGTGCTGGAAGTGCACGTGGTCGAAGAGTTCCGTCTCCGTGGAGAACGTGGCTCCGTCGCACTCGGAGCACGCGTAGCGGCCGTCTGATGTGATCAGGTTTGTGGAGTCGTGGAACTGCCTGGATTAAAATGTTTTAGGGGGTTAGCATGGAAACTAGACCCCTACAAATGACCATATACATTTAAATCGACGTGAAGAAATATAAAAGTATTGGAATACCAGTTATTATGCAAGTTGGACCAAGTGTGGCCTAGAATTAAAATATAGTGCATAATGTTCCCTAGGCATACTAGTAAATTAAGCGAATCAACATTTTACACTAGGAGTAATAAGAAGAAGCTTTCTTCGAGATCTTTTGTTGGTGAGAAATTCAAATCAAATTAACTCAATACTAGTGAACTACCTAATATAATGCGATAACCTAATATTAAAAACATTTAGGAAGAAAGAAAGAAAAACCATTTATTCACACATAAGTAAAAGCACGCAAAAACAACAAACAAAAAGATTGGAACAGAACAAGCAAAGAACATAAAAAGAAAAAATGCTGCAGTTGCGTCGCTTATGCGAGAAAGGGGCAGCGCTCAGCATAAAAACTGCGTCTCGTGCTCGCAGGCACGAGACAACAGCGCTGGTTTTCAGCGCTGACCCACAAACATTTCACTATTTATTTTTGTAGGATCTCGCCTCAGGCTGTCTCAGTTCATGGCAGAATTTGGTCCAAAATCAGTCATTCTCTAGATGCTTTATGCTTCACATCACATCACATAAAAAAGGTTTCTTGCAAGACCAGACAAGTTTCATAACATGTTTTGCTGTTGGTAAACCTAAATAAATAAATAATATTAAAGTATGACTTACATATGAAACTTGAGTCTAACTTTAGAGGTGAATGACTCGTTACAGTTGTGGCAGGTCACCACCTGAGGGTTGGAGGTCGGTTCCCGGCTGCGGCGTTTTCGAGGACGCTGAAGTATTAACATTTATTAATCTTCTTGTCAGTCAACCCTTGGCTAAAGCGGGTATAAGAACTCGTTGCTAAGAACATGCTGAAAGCCAGGGGAAGCTAGAAGTGTAGTTTACTAATCTGTAATTTGTAGGTCATATGGTTTATTTTGATTACTAAGTATATAGCTGAAAACAACTCACCATAACGAGAAGATCATTATCAGTCGATGTGTCGACTTGCCTTGGACGCCCTTGTGCTCTCTGTAGCAAATATAATAATATAGTTAAATAGCAACAAATAAAGCATAAAAAAAAAAATTAACACGCCTGCCATGTCAAAAAAATATTAAAAAAGTGAACTAAAAAATTAAAAACAAGTCAAATATTTGCAGTCGGGGGACGGTAACTTGGAACAATTCATTACAGGTCCCCCGACTACCCCCCTGTCCCCGGACTGCTGCGAGTGACATTATCACTCGGGATAACTCAAAGCTTCTAATGATACCACAAACATTGAAATCGGTCAAGCCTTTTAGAAGTAATGGTGGAATAAAGAAACACAAACATACATACATACATGAACCCTGAAAAACATAACACTCCTTTTTGGGCAGTCGTGTAAAAACAAACGAAAACTTAGAAGGAAAACATGATCAAAGATTACAGTTCATGAAGACCAATCAAACTCGATGCAACTGCGCTGTTTCGTAACAGATTCCTAATGACTTAATCATCAGACCAGCCATATACCATATCTTATGGCATATGTATCAGTACCATTTTATTACATTTTCACCAGAATACAGGGTGTTAAGAAACCCCTGTCCGACCCGAAAGGGTCATAGAGGGTTCACAATCACATGCCCAAATAAAATATCAAAATTGGAAAATTCATGACAGAAACAATAATAATGGATTTTGAAATAACCATTTTTTGCCCCGAAATTCCCTAAATTGGAGAATAAAACAAAAACTACAACACCAATTTCGTCGGTATTTTTGGGGGCCTTTTGTTTGGTAATTAGGTATCATCTGTGAAAACGCCGACACTCTCTCACGGCTTTTGAGAAAATTTTTATTAGGTTATAATTTTTTTTCTTTTTTTATCATTTTTTTCCACATTTTCGTAATCAGATATCGATACCTAACAACACCTTAACGGATCGGACAGGGGTTTCTTAACACCCTGTATAAGTATGCAAAATTTCAACTCAATCAGAAGTTACGAATTGGTTCTAATTTAGTTTGCTAGGTTTGGCCTAAAATACTAACACACAATTAAATTAAAATAGTTATAAATATGAAGAACCGACCTTAAGAAAATCTTCCTCAGTAGGTATACATATAAGATTGACGAGGTCCTTAGATTTCCGCTTGCGCCCGCGCCGCCGACAACGATGGTTTGACAGACCTTCCGCGCTTGGGAATATTTGACTGTTGGAAAAACATACAGAAGCTTATTAATAATAAGCGTAATATCACGGGAAATTATATTACTGTAAACATGCATCGCGATAGTTCAAAAGTTAGTATTACAAATAATATATTGGATCGGTTCAGAAGACAAGTGTTCTTAATAAAATGTATTATATCCCAAACACACTACAACATAATTATCTATACTTATAATAAATCTGTAAAAGTGAAAATTCTGTACATTGAAAATAACATAAAAATAAATGGCGCGGGGTGTTACTAGACCGACACCGAAGCCAAAAGTGTGAAAAACAAAATTTTGTCTGTCTGTCTGTCTTTTTGTTCAGGTATCACGCAAAAACTACCGGTTCGATTACGATGAAACTTGGTATAATTATTCTTTATTATCCTGGGCACCACACTGGGTAGTTTTTATCCCGAAAAAGTATAAACAATAAAAAACAAACTTAATTTTGCGGTTAAAAACTCATTGATAAGTTTCGTCATCCACGCGAACGAAGTCGCAGGTACAGCCAGTTTACACATAAATGTAAAAAATAACCGACTGTAATGGAATTAATATGGGATTTCTGAAGTACATACTATCGGTGACAAAATTAGATTTTAAATTGCCGGAGAAATCGCGTAACAAACATAAAAAAATATGTTCGAATTGAGAAAAGCCACCTTTTGGAGTCGCTTAAAAATTAACCATATTTACCTGCAGTTGAAGCATTTATGTGTCTTCTCGGCTTCGCCTTCCTGCCCTTCACCAGTCACCTAAAAAAAGTGAAACGTTCTCAAATATTTATAAGTTGTTATTAACCAACCCTAAAAAGAAAAGGGCAAAACAAAACGTATTTACACTGTTTCATAAAATCACACACAGAAACAGAATAGGCTCCCAGTTAGGGAAGCTTAGTGCCATTTGGTTTAACAAGATGGCTCTGATATTATAATATCAATTAAATAGGGCACACTAACAAAGATGTTGGTGTGAAACATACGTGCCCCATTATAGTGTTTCCTGCATGCTACGCTTAGCTTTGCCGTGCACCGTAATATAAATAAATAAATAAACATAATTTCAGCAGTCGCAATAACAAAAATATGATTCCAGAGTAATTCTGGTAGTACATACCTTGGCGGCGTCAAGCAGTTTCTGCAGCTCCTGCGTGGCCTCGGCATCAGCTGTCTGCACTATCCAGATCTCATCCTCGCTACTGTCCACGCACTCTTGTTTTACCTCTGTCTTTA
The DNA here is from genome assembly GCA_905475315.1 of Autographa pulchrina. NCBI lineage: Eukaryota > Metazoa > Arthropoda > Insecta > Lepidoptera > Noctuidae > Autographa > Autographa pulchrina. The sequence continues at coordinate 5,427,902 of FR997789.1, read as the reverse complement.
TGACTGGCGGTTCCACCTACAATATAAAGTGTTTACAGTCCCACTGCTGGGCAAAAGCTTTTCATGTAGAGAAAAAGGCGACCTTTTGTATATTGTACATACAAAAAAAATTGGGAAACAATAACATAACATACCATCACGCCTGTATCCCCGAAGGGTTAGGCAGAGGTGTACCAATGTACACCCCAGTTCGCCGGTATGTTTAGGTCCCATGCTACTGAGAATTTCATAGAAGAACCCAATAACATCTTGGACTTGGGAATCGAACCCAAGACCTCTAGCGTAGCAGTCGCGCTTAAAACCACTAGGCCAACGAGGCAGTTCAGGGAAACAATAACATTAAGATTTTTAGAAGTCTAAATTAATGACGAAGTAGAAGAAACAGGACACACAACAGACATATTATTTACCTCATATTTGTAATAGTAATGGAAACGAAGACAATATTTAAAAGTCTGGCATACGGCCGTATCCAATGACACTAGAGGTCGCAACTAACATAGTCAGGGACAATTCAACGAAGAAGAAAATTTGTAATAGGTGTAACTACATATAAATGACTATACAGGGTGTTAAGAAAACCCTGTCCGACGCGAAAGGGTGATATAGGTTCCACAATCACATGCCCAAATTAAATATTAAATTTGGAATATTCATGATAGTATTATTAATAATGAACTTTGAAACAACGATTTTTGGCCTCAAAATTCCGTAAAGTTGAGATTAAAACAATAATTACAGAACCATTTTCGTCGGTATTATTTGGCGGCCTTTTGTTTGGTCATTTGGCAGCACCTGGGACGACGCCGAATCTCTCTCTCGCGTTTTGAGAAAAAAATTTTTAAGTTATTTTAATTTTTTACAATTATTTTTACATTATTGGTATCAGTTATCGATACCTAACAACACCTTAACAGATCGGACAGGGTTTTCTTAACCCCCTGTATTTATGGAATAATTTCAGAAACTAAATGATACAAATGGAGGTAAAAATGCATCCTAAGTATACATACAAATTATTGTATAAATGAGTAACTTGTCTGTTGCATATATCTAGGATTCTAGGTGGATCTACTAATTACAACCTTCTAATATTTTTTTATAACTAACCGCTTCAGAGTTTAGCTCTGATTTACAATCGTCTGAAGTCTTCTCGTCTAAAATAATAATTAAAATAGTTTATAATCAGACCATAATATGTACGCAATGTTTAAGTTACATTAATATAACTTAAAAAACCTGTGTTTACATTATATTCAGAACGTTTTCTGTATGTTACTTTTCAATTAAAAATGACTGAAGCTATTTTGATGAAAATTATAAAAAGGATAAAAAAAAAATTGTCCTTTGATCTTGATGGAGCTTTGAACTCAAGCTAGTTGAATGACGGTTATCAAAAGTATTAGAAAGTATTAAAATGGTCATATTTTACCTTTTCTATCGCCATCCTTTTTACTAGAGCTGCGTGTACGCTTAGCTATCGGCGAGGACACTTTGGGCGATGTCTGAGAGTCGCCTATACAAATAACAAATGATTTTTGGAGGGATCTGGTGCTTTCAAAAACAACATATCATCAAAAAGAAAAACATAGGGGTATAAACTAGTTAAAATTTACAATACTGTAAAAAATTATAGCTTTAATGTCATAAACCAGCTTGAAAATAGGCTAGAGCGCTTGTTAGGAGGAAAAATAATAATAATATCCTGGGACAACTCACACACGGTTATCTGCAATATATACGGCTATCCCAAGCAAAGCAGAGCTTGTGTTGTGGTAACCAGACAACTGATAAACATATTTATATATTTCTAAATACATACATTTTATAGATAAATTACACCCAGACACAGAACAAATGATCATGCTCATCACACCATTTGTCCTGGGTGGGAATCGAACCCACGACCTCCGGTATAGCAGTCAGGGTCACTAACCTAGTGGTTAGTGGATTTGGACAGGCCTGTTGGTCTAGTGACCAACAAGCCTGTCCAAATCCAACGTTTCCTATTAAATCTTTGTTACCTCAGAATAAGAAAAAGAGAAACATTCCGTTGGTGTAACGTGCTAAGAGCCTAGCATACCCCTCCCCCTTCCCCCTGGCAGAAATGTCCATGAGGATTTTTTCCCAGTCGAAAAAGGAAATAATATTTTTATTTCTTACCTTCATTCTCCTCTTTAATTTGGTCATCTTCTTTATTACTAGATTCCGTTTTTTCATGTGCAGCTTTTAAGTGACCTTTCAGCCATTTTAGATTTGCATATCCTGAAACGCATAAACTATTCATAAAATATTTTGGGTTTATTACGGACTAGCTGTGCCTGCAACTTCGTTCGCGTGGATGACGAAGCTTATCAATGAGTCTTTAACCATTAAGGCTGCACACGCGACGGAAGCTTAAAAAATTGAGTAATTTCTCCCGTTTTCCCAACATTTCCCTTCACTGCTCTGCTCCTATTGATTGTAGCGTGATGAAAAGTATACTATAACCTGCCCATTAGTATGAAGAATAATTGTACCAAGTTTCGTTAAAATCCGTCGAGTAGTTTTTGTTTCTATAAGGAACATACAGACAGACAGACAGACAAAAATTTTACTGATTGCATTTTTGGCATCAGTATCGATCACTAATCACCCCCCGATAGTTATTTTGAAAATATATTTAATGTACAGAATTGACCTTTCTACAGATTTATTATAAGTATAGATGTTGAATCGGTATGCACAACAAAAAGGCGCCCTTTTATTAAGGTGGTTAAATAATACTAACAAAAAAACCCACTTAAAATGTCCTATATTTATTGCTTATGGATCTACATATATGAAATGGACCAAAACGAAATAGAACCACACGGGAAGGACCAGCTTTCAAATAAAAAAATAATCATCAAAATCGTACCTATTTAGTATTTACCTAGTCAAAAGTTCTGTGGTAAGAAACATATAAAAAAATAGTCAAATTGAGTGCCTCCTCTATTTTTGAAGTAGGTTAAAAATAACCAAAGCATGGTATTAACTCATACTTAGGGTCAAAGCTAGCTATGTCGATATTAAGGCCTTAAATAATTAAGTAAATCTTACCATAGTTACATAGAGGACAGGGAAACACTTCACCATCTTCTAGCTCGTGTTTATGTGTCTCAGAGTGCTCCGTCACTTCCGATAGGTCCACGAATATTTTCTCACAGAATCTACGAAAAATAAAAAATCATACTGGTTTTTCGTTAAATAACTTAGGAATGAACTCCACAAACAAATACTAACGTCTTCGTGGTATGTGGATATAACGGCAAAAAATCGGGACTGTAAAAGTTTTTAAAAACCAAAATCTGTCTATATACCATATACCTTCGCCAGAGGTAGCTTTTGTGCTACTCTTGTGACTTATAAACAAGTATATATTTGCGACAGATCCAGTTCTTAATAAAATAAGAGGAGCAATCCAGTGGTTTTCCCAGACGAAGATGGCGGGACTAACTGGACTCCTTTAATAAGGAGTGGTTCACTACCACCCTAACCAGAGAGAAATGAAAGGATGCAGTGGGTCAGAAATGGCTGAGAAAAAAAACCAGTGGGTTTTTGACGGTAAATTAACAAAAATACAACACAACACGGGCAACAAAAATAGCTATGGCCACTAGACAATTAAATACAATTTATTTTATTTTATTTACCTGCACTTAAGTTCCGTAACTTCACTGCTATCACACTGGTACTTCCCCAAAAACTCCTTCACCTCCTCATCAGCCTCCTCCAAATTGTCTATGATATTATCTATTTCTGGTTCCGGTTCTATAATCTCTACATCACTAGAGCTACCGTCCTTCTTCTCGTCCTTCACTATGATGACGTCATCAGACCTCGGATCATTGTCTATGGGCTTGGTTATAATTTCCCCGTCAGAGCCAATCTCAACTTTAACAAACTCTTCTTTATCTGCGACTTTAGACTCTATCTTGGTTATGATGTCCTTAGCTTTACCCAAATGCGTGAAACTGAAATTTTTGATCTTTTGAAAGATGTACTGTTGATTGTTTCTGATGACTAAGAATTCGTCGGGGTTAAGAAACTGGTTGGCGCTTTTCATTCTGCATGGCTTAAAATTCTCGTTGAGACAGCATTCGCATATAATTTTCAATTGTGTCGACATTTTTTTCTGTGGCGAACATCTGTGAAGCCTTTGATCTTCATTATCGAAGAGATATAATTTATCTACACTGTTGTCCACATGTTTACCGCATATAAAACATATTTGGCTCTCACTTTCCCCTATTAGAACTCCATCTATATCGACATAGGATATAGGTTTATTCCAACTCTTATGGACGAGTCTCGACGGGTCTGTCTTCCTAACATGTCTCCTCTCCCCATACCCCTGGTCATACGGCAGTGACGTCATAGGCGAGTCTTTAAACATGTTCAAAATATCCTCTCTAGTGTAAGACAAGTTGTCGTTCCTTTGATAATTATCATCGTAGTTCTTAAAGTTGTCTTTTATTAAGCTTTTTGGAGACTTATTCCTAGCTGTCACAGGGTTCAATGTCGCGTACGTTTTAGCTGTGTTCGCTTCTAAATATTTCGTGAATTGGGCTTCGAAACCAGAAGTGTTATTACAGACTAGTTTAAAAGGTAATGAATTAACAAAACTGCATTTTGGACTCGAATTTTTACTCGACCAACGAGAAACGGGACTCTCAACTATATTAATCTTTTTAGTTTCTTGTACATTAATGTTATCTTCCTCCAAAACGTCTGTCACATCATCAGCGTACTTAACAAACGGTATTTTCTCTGCTGTTAAGTCTATTAAAGGATCATCATTATCAAAATGTATCTGCGAAGCTCTTATTTGAGTGCCATCGTCCAAGATATAGACCAAATCGTTGGCGCCATCGTTTGGGTCCAACATTGGGTCAAAGTTTTGCGATAGTTCATCTTGTTGTAGATTTTGTTCGGCGTTTATTAGGAATTGGTAGACATTGTCTGTTAGTGAGACCGGCTGGTTTCTCGTTATAGAGTTTAGGTCTACATCGAAGCCTAGGAGTGATCTGTAAATAAATTATTTTAACTAAAAAATTATATTAAATGTTAACAGCTTTTTTTAAACCAGGCGTTATAAATATACATGTATTAACATGTACTATGTGGAATGTAAAGGTTCTTAACATTGAAAAAGTAATAGATAATATCAAAGAAGTAATTGATTACAGGCAGAATGTAAAAAGAACCTATTTCAATGAAATTTAAATAGGACCATATCTTCTTCTTCCTCTGTCCCTCACTGCTGAGGATCGCGACCACATGTCAAGCCCCTCCATAGAGCTCGGTCGTACGCAGTATGGACCGCACGGTGCATGCTACCGCCCACAGCCCCCAATACGATCATATACCATGTCAATAAAAAATGGATCTACAGATAACATAAATAAAACAACAATGAAAATTTAGAACTTCTCCTTTTTTTAAGCCGGTATATTTAGAGTTCTAGAATAAGAAAACTAAACTATGACTTACTTAGCTTTATCCAGAAAAGCCTGAAAATTATCATCAGGCTCTATTTTAAGAGCCACATCTTCACCCGCAGCATTCTCCATGCAGAGAATTAATGGGGGTTGTGTCTCCGACATTTTGTTCTGAAAGGAATATAAGAAAAAATACATGTTTAAGCTCTTTAATCAACTATGCTCAACATTGTAGTGAACACAAATCAAACTAGCTAAAACTCTATGGTATTGTGTTGTTTCAGGTAAGACCAGCCTGAAGGCACCTAAGCGAGCAAGCATGGTGGTTAATGCTTGTACCTTCTCAATATGGGAAGAGGCCTGTGCCCAGCAGTGGTTATTATTATTATTATACACACATATGCCGCAAATTAAATAAAAGATAGATAGATTGAATATTCTTTATTGCAAACCATTAAAGTTAAGAATAATAAGAATAAATTTATTATTTGTAATTACATAGTTTCTTAGGACTAGCACAATTGTGCAGCTAGCTAGCACACTGTGTAAAAATTTAAATAATTAATACAGTTAATTATTTAAATTAATACAGTTAATTATTTAAATTAATACAGTTAATTATTTAAATTTTTACACAGTAGATAACAGTGGTCCCCAAACTAAGCCAAAGCTTGTATCTTGGGGGCCGGAGTTACATAGTTAAAATAATAAAGTACAATAACAGTTAATTGTATAATAGCGGTCTTATCGCTAATAGCAATATCTTTCCAACAACCTTTAGATGAACAGGAAAGATAAAAAGATTGTAATTAGTCTTTTTTTCAGGCATAATCAAGGATGTATTTACTCTAATTATAATAAATAGGGTATGTCTGACAACTTAAATACTATATTTTAATAATTAGATTTTAGTTTGACTAGAAAATAAAGTAGTTTGTAATTCATCCACCTTTTTTTAATGTTGATCAACATTTATATAAATTAATAAATCAGTTACAGTATGGAATTAATCCAGAGTCAGAAGTTAATGAAATCGCTAAAGAAATGGTGGTTATTTCTTAAGGACTTTAGTATTATCATATCTATACAGATGTACTCCACATATAATTTGAAAAACCTGTCTTATTCTTAACCAAAGCAAATATGAGTAACAATGTACCACTAGTCACCATAGTAAAAGCTCTGCTTAGTTTGTGATCAGATGACCGTGTGTGAGTTGTCCCCGGATATTATTATTTACTTTAGAAGATTGTGCCTGCAGTTATGCTACAAGCTAAGTCACAGATATCAAATTGTTTCTATTATGAAATTAAATATTGCCATTATATCCACATCTATGTAAGGTGTAGTGAATTATATTATTATAATAAGTTAGGTACTATTGAAGTACCCATTTTCAGCAGTGGAATGAAATAAGATATTTGTTAAATAGTTAATAATAACATTTATTCCTATCTTTAAGTCCTTGTTAGAAGGATGCAAGAAAAGTTCTTGAATAAGTAACTAAATAAAAATATGCTTCTAAATAAAATAAGTCAACAAGTATTTGACAATCTTCTATTTACTTTAAATGGCAAATACGTTTAATGTACAAATATAGCAATAGTACATTCTGATTAAAACATTATTACAAGGCTGGTACACTTTAGAAACAAATTCAATCTTTCAGATGAGTAAAAAAGAAAATAATTCATTTTAATTCAAAACAAAGTTTTGCTTTTTAGTAAAGTAGTTTATTTGTTTAACTTTATTCTAAATAATAATTTCCAGCCTAGCCATTTAAAAACTAAAGCGGGCAAATGATAACTGACACTGGCCACCAAATAAAATAAATTCAAACGGCCAGTGACAATGTACTACCGGCACACATTTTCCGACATTTAAGACCACAAAAATATAGGAAAACCATATCAACATAAAGTGTAATCAAAACAACTCACCAATTTTCTTATTTACACACAAAAATCGACACTTTCCTAGTACAACTGGCACTTCTTTAGAAAAATAACAAATGAATTTTCATCGCCATTTGTGTCAATTTTCAAAACAAAAACATTCGAACATATTTCATAAACAATTTCCAGACGTTTTTTACATTCCTTAATTTTGTATTACATTGCTGTTTTGGGATGTAAATTTTGAAGACCAATGTAATTAGAAAAACCTTGAATTCACTATAATAATTTAACTTAAAAGTTGTAGGTATAGAAATATACATTACTAGAGGTTTATTATATTCTAATTAAATGATTATGTGCCTATTCTATTGCAAATTAGTATCAAGTAGTCAAGCGATAGTCTTTGATTTCACTTTTTTTACTGATTTAATCAACTTTCATTACATAGAATGACATCAGCATATAACAAAAGGCAAAACATAAGTTCGTGGCCTTATTTATAACAACTACAACAAGCAATTCACTGGAATGGGTCAAAATACAGCAATAGCTTCAAAATTATATGGTTTGCTGTGTAGCGGTGTAGTCAACTTTACGAAGAGTTATTTATTTGTCATTTTGTTTGTCATTCATCATGTCTTGATCATTCACTATTCCTCGCTTTCATAAATTCAGAATAAATTTGTTAATTCAAAAATATAGGTTTTAGAAGCTAATAAGAAGTCGACTCCCAGTCGACAGCGATGTGAATGAATTTTTTGATGCCTTGTTTTAGTTCTTAGTTTCATTTAGTTTATAATTCTTCTTATTTCTTGTGTAGGCTTAGTTTTTTATTTTTGTAAATATTTTAAGTTTAATTTCATCAATAAATAAATAAAGAAGTCTGGTTGATTTTGTATGTCTATGGAAGTAATGCCTTTTGTTTTGCAAAAAAAAATATTTTGAAAGAATAGGACAGGTATATCTCAAATTTGCGTAGAAAAATGCCCATTTAAAGGTTAAGTAGTACCAATTCAAAAAATATGCCAACAAATCCAAGGTATCACAACATAAATTACACTTTTTTGATCTTAGATAAGGATTTGCAAGCGAAAATTATGGATAATGAGTCAAATGTCATTTCAAATTAACCGGGGTGTAACAGAGACAGCAATATTTTTATTTGTTGATTGACAAATGAACTGTCATTTATTCGCAATATGGCCGATAGTTTATCTAAATACGGAACGTATTTATTTGTGCGCGAATATATCATTTGCTATTCAAATGTTAATTTGTTTATTTTGATGACATAGTGAGTGAAGTGTCGCGGCATGTTTCCACTTACTCCACCGGTGGTGAAACGGCTGTTGGGATGGAAAAAGGGACCTGAAGGTTCATCTGCAGCAGAAGATAAATGGTCTGAGAAGGCAGTGAAAAGTTTAGTTAAGAAATTAAAGAAGAGCGGAGCTCTCGAAGAGTTAGAAAAGGCGATTTCAAGTCAGAATAGTCATACAAAGTGTGTTACAATACCCAGGTCAGTTCATTATTGATTTATTTTTTTCGTGATAACAATCATTTTGGAACATGACGTTTCCGGTGCCTAATAAATACTTGCAATGTTGTTAGGTTCTATGACCTAAGAAATAAAAGTGGTTTTGGCTTGCCGAAGCTGGTTTATGAATTGTCGAGTTAATCAAAGCAAGGAGACGTTCGTAAATCAGATGAAACTGTTGCCAAATTGTAGTAGTTTAATAACCATATAAGATTCCTATAGGACATAATAAAAAAAAAATTGTGGCCTCTAAAAAAATGGTTAAAAGTCTCATGCATGACCCTTCGTGAACGAATATTTTTCGCGGCCGGGTTATTTCGGTAGGTCCTATAACCCGGCAAAATTGGATAGTCGCATATTATAACGACCCGGTGGAATGTAACGGCTATCGCAATTTAGTTGCATAATAACATACAGGACGCAAAATCGGAGAGGTCAAGACACCGTCAAAACAAATCGAAGCCTCTTGCTTGTCACATCAATATGGCGGACATGTTTTGAACTTTGCAATATTTTTTTAATTGCTATATCGGCAATTGAACATATTAATATAGTACACGTGAAAATTTTCGTGATTTTCGTGTTCGGGTAATAATTTGGAGGCCGTCCGTATATCCTTTCGTCCTTGAAGGTAATTTACGTCACACATACTCCTGTTTATATGTATTGGGTTTTTCTATTACTAATTTATGCGACAATTACGGTTTTTAGAAGATAAATACGTGTTTTGTGTGGTTATAACGCAGAATTACTAGTGTTTTAAGACCTAGCCTTTGTATGGTGTGTGTATAACATTATTTTAAGCTAATAAGAAGCTTATTAGGATTTTATCAAAACTATATTCATGATTTGTGTTAGTCAGTGGTTAATGACGATCATCTCGTTATCATTTGCCGCCAAATTGGTGAATAAAACCTCTTTTCTTTGTTATCCATAAGTTATAAAATATAGTTGTGTATTTTTACTATTTTTGTCTTGTAGTTTTAGTGAATTTGGTATCTAGCAAGTTTACTATAACAAATAACTTAATGCTTTAAAATATGCTAATTCTTTTGTTTGTACTACCTACTATACATTGAACAATTACAACATAAAATTTATCAACTACTAAAATTAAGATATTTAACCAAATACAGAAGTATTTATGTGTATCAATAAGATATAACCCATTTTGTTGGATATATTTGTCAACAACATTTATATCATATTATTTAAACAAAAAACCCTGTAAGGGTAAAACAAAATGATTATATAAATTCAATTTTACAAAATACTCTTTCTTTGACATAATTATTTAGATTATATATTGTGATAAGAGCCAACCAGACTTATTTTCTGAAATTGATATGAATTCCTTTTATTATATTATTCCTTTTTGTATTGTCTGCAGGGTAAAACCAAATGAGAACGTGATAAACGGTCAATACCGCAAGGGGTTGCCGCATGTTGTTTATTGCAGGCTGTGGCGCTGGCCGCAGCTACAGGTAACACTACACATATTGATATATTACATATTTGACTATTTTCTATAGAATAGAATAGAATAGAAAAATATTTATTTAGTAAAGCTCACAAGACAACACAAAGAAGATAATTAAAAAAACAAAAAACACAATACTAAGTAGCGTTGTCCAGCATACAGTACCAAAAAGGTCACCAACTCAGCATATGCTAGGTGTGGAACACCCAGCGCTGGTTTTCAGTTGGCACCCCGCAGTGATACGGATGTAGGCAAGGATTATATTAATAACACATAAACATTGTTGTTAATCAAATACTTAGATGACACAATACAAAAATAATTTGAAAGTGGTATGTAAATTTATCATATTTACACCAAGTTTCTAAAAGACTGATCAATGTTGTTGCTGACTCCTGAAACACAGGTTCATAATACCTAGCTCTGGAGTCAGGGCCTCAATAAATATTGTAACATGATTTATGTCAATAAAGATTATTATTATTATTATATTATTAATGTAATAATATGATTGGTTGACCAAAACAGTAAGAGCCAATCACAGCGCATAACTGAGGCTTGACGGGTTTTTAATAATAATTATTTGTTGATCAACGTTTCAGAAAGCAGGAAAAGTTAATTGAACCCTAAAGTGGTACAATGTGAGATATAGCATCTGCTTAAAATTTAGTTATTTGAGTATATGGCTATGACATTCAGTAGCCTTTTTGGGAACTTTACTATAGGGATGATGACAAATTTTTATTTTTATGTCTATCTTTTAGATAAGAAAAAAATATTAGACACGTGTTTTTTGTTTAGTCCCGTAAACAAAGAATTAGAAGATACAGCGAGTACAATTCTTGCGTGACGTCATGTTTCAGTACAAATTGTACCTAGCCGTGACGTCACAAGCCCCCACTCCTGAACTTTACAGCGGTTTATCTTCGTATTTTGTAATTTATTTGAGAAAAGAAAAAATATGTGTCTATTATATTTTGATTATCTAAATGGCGGACTAAATAAATTTTGACTTTTCATACCTAGTCATCTACCCTATTATCATATATACAAGCAGCCATCTACCCCTTTTCTTATATAGCAACCAAAAGTATCATCATCATCATCTGCCTAGCCTTTTTCCCAAGCTATGTTGGGGTCGGCTACCAGTCTTAGAGTCTCTGAATTGACTTAACAACTGTCAAAGATCATCACATGACAGTCGGGACCAACGGCTTAACGTGCTTTCCGAGGCACGGAGCGGTCTTGGTGTGTTTATAAATGGTCACCCATCCCTGAACCAATATTATATATATTTTACAGTTATTTTCTTGGTGCTGTGGTTAAGCAGGCTAGTTAATTAATTTTGGAAACAATGACACCTGCCTTTCTACTAATGAAAATAGCACATTATTGTGATGTTGTGTTTTTATGTTGTAGATAATGTTTATGAGTAATTAGGGAAATATTTAGGTATCAATGAACAAGCAATTTGTATATTATAGTGTCACCGATGAAAGTATAAAGATAACAATGTTTATTTATCACCAAATGAAATGTTATTCAATGTCATGGTGACCTTATCTATGTGTCTATTTCTTCTAGATAAGTTTTGAATAGACATAGCCATTGTAAAAGTAGGTAGATTAGGCAGTCTGTGGTAGTATCACATTATACTGAATCTTTTTTGTTGAAGGTTTGCGTTAGATCTGCTAACCCTTCAAAATCGACTGCTTTGATGCTAACTTGGCCTTCTTATTGCTCAGACAGTTTATATCCTGGTCTGACATATTTGATGCTTTGTATCTCAATAAATCTAAGGGTGCGTCCACATCTGACGAACCAGCATTACACGAGCAGCTCGCGGCATGTTCGCGAGCTGTTACTGTGATGCCCGCGAGCCGTTCGCGAGCGGCGTGCGAACGTCTGGCGGTCGGCGTTATTGACACTAGTACGTCCGCGGCATGCTCGTAATGTTTTTACTGTAATGCTCGTTCGGTGCTCGTTCGTCAGATAGGGACGCACCCTTAGACAATTGGAATTACGCGGGTGCAACCGCAAGACGCAGCTAGGATTCATGAAATATGTACAATCGGGGACACTCACGCCTTATCACCTTACCGTCGAGAAACGGTTCGAGTCGCTTGCGCTCTTTCTAACGTTAGCGACACGCGGCGACGCCTCCTTATTTCTGATTGTATTTTAATATAGTGCCCAAAAACAGTTAACATATATATTTGCATCTCGTTACTGCAAGGTCCTAATTGGTTAAAGTCACACGGGGGCGGAGCTTCCGCGTTCGTCGCCTGCGTCGCTCACCAAGCTAAAAATTTTTAAAAGTGTACCTAGGTCTTAGATATATAGGAGAAAGAGAAGATCCAGAAAATATATATTGCAGTTCTGTTTCTTTTAAGAAATAATGTTTGTATGTTCTATTCCAGAGCCAACATGAACTAAAGCCAGTAGACCACTGTGAATACGCATACCAGTTGAAAAAGGACGAGGTGTGCATCAACCCTTATCATTACAATAAAATCGACTCGCCCGGTAAGTCTTATCATATCTGTCGTTTATTATAATTCTCTTTTATCTATCATACTACCTAGATACCCTGGTATGTAATTGCTTCGCCATCTACTGTTTAAATTGGTTCATAATGGCATTATATTGGGTGGGCTAAAGTAGAAATGTATATTACACTCATAAATATTGGAATTAATATTTAATACAAATGTTGTTGCAATTAGTCTCTGTATGGGAACTTGTGTAACCTAGTAAGGTGATTTTGTGAAGGTTGTGTAGTAGTCAGCTGAATCCAGTAAGATTAGAATCTGAAACCAAAATAGCTTAAGAAAAATGTCAATGAAATGTTGGTCCCATGCAGGGTTCGAGCTCACAGCATGTCACCAGTGAACAACTATGTTCCTAGCAATAATTGACTTTCTTCAGAATGGCGTCTCGAAAACGAGCCGAAACCCAAAAAACCGCGGCAAAGTAAAAATCGCCGAGAACTCAAAACTATGACCAACAAAAAGTGTAGTTTAAAACAAATTAAATGACAGATCCCGCTCAAACTTTGCGCGCTAAATCAGTACAGTGCTACCAACATGCAGTAAAAAAATTAGAACGACCTCTTTTACGCGGGTCTTTTTATTGACATATTCCCGATACTTTTTATACAGAGTAGTATGTTTGCCTTTACGATTATATCTTTAGGCTATATCTAAACATTGCATGTATTGTTGCAGCGCTGCCACCAATCCTAGTCCCCCGGTGCGGCGACACGGAGCCGCGCGCGCCGCCGCCCTACACCGACTACCACGCGCCGCCGCACCACCAGCACCCGCACCAGCAACACCAGCAGCACCAGCAACACCAGCAACACCAACACCAGCAGCACCAGAACCACCAGCACCAACAGCACCAACAGCATCAGCAACACCAGCACCAAGCTCATCACGACCATACCGACACGTGAGTGGTATTTTAGACTACACTATAGCTGCGAAAATGTCGAAATCTCGACTTCTGCTGGACAAATGTCTTGTTAAAAACGAAACAAAAACCATGGACACGGCTAGATCACCTAGCTGTGTCTCCAGTTTCACCCCATATCTCGTAATTTTTATTTTACTTTTTCCTCTTTTGTAGTTTTTGTGTTATCCAGTGTGGAGACAAACCCAACAAATTAAAGATCATGAAAATAGGTCCACCCATTCCTAAATTATACATGGTGTAACTAACCCGACAGTGTTTATATATAAAAGAAAATAATGCTCTCTTATTGCGGGTTTGATTGGGCAGCAGTTAAGTTAATCCGCCTTTCGGAAACCGGGGGTAAATATATATATTTAATTTTTAAACTATCGCGCTGCAAGTAAAGCACAAAAAAAAATTACGTGCTTATTCCCTTGAATGATATTACTAAATATGTGTGTTGTTTGACAGTGTGATGCAGTCTGGCGGCGTGGTGGGCGTGCCCGCGCACTCGGCCATGTACCTGGAGGCCACGCTCGCCCAGCACGTGCCCGGCAACACCACCGTGCACGTGTAAGTATACACGATATATCCGGCCAATGACAGAATGCCTTCCTGACAGGCGGTGGTAAACAAGAAGATGTAATTTTAGTGGTGAAGAATCGTACATCATTATCATTTCAGCCGTAAGACGTCCGCTGCTGGACATAGGCCCCAAAGATTTCCAATTGGACCGGTCGAAAGCGGCCTGCATCCAGCGACTTTCTGCAACCTTTTCCAGAATCGTACGATCTTAAAAAAATGTAGTTGCCGTGTTACACATAAATAATTATGAATTTATCCACACACAAGAATAGCCTGCTTACTGTTCAAAACCTGCTCTTTTTACCCCAAGTGTTTAACTGACTTCAAAAGGGGGAGGTTTTCAATGCGGCTGTTTTTTTGTATGTTTATTATGACAGCCCTGTTGGTCTAGTGGTTAGTGACCCTGACTGCTATACCGGAGGTCGTGGGTTCGATTCCCACTCAGGACAAATGTTTGTGTGATGAGCACGATTATTTGTTCTGTGTCTGGGTGTAATTTATCTATAATATGTATGTATTTAGAAATATATAAGTATGTTTATCAGTTATCTGGTTACCATAACACAAGCTCTGCTTAGCTTGGGATCAGATAACCGTGTGTGAATTGTCCCGGAATATTATTATTATTAGACGACATGTCCGGCAATTTTTATTAATTTCAAAAATTTGTCTCGTCATCAATAGGTGATAAGAGGTGGTTTCAAAATAGAAGTTATATGTATAACTAGCTGTGCCTGCGACTTCGTTCGCGTGGATGACGAAACTTATCAATGAGTTTTTAACCGCAAAATTAAGTTTGTTTTTTATTGTTTATACTTTTCCGGGATAAAAACTACCCAGTGTGGTGCCAGGATAATCTATACTTATAATAAATCTGTAGAAGTGAAAATTCTGTACATTGAAAATATCAAAAAAATAAATGGCGGGGGTGGTTACTAGACCGACACCGAACCCAAAAGTGTAAAAAAAAAATTTTTTGTCTGTCTGTCTGTCTGTTTGTTCAGGTATCACGCAAAAACTACCGGTTCGATTACGATGAAACTTGGTATAATTATTCTTTATTATCCTGGGCACCACACTGGGTAGTTTTTATCCCGAAAAAAAACAAACTTAATTTTGCGTTTAAAAATTAATTGATAAGTTTCATCATCCACGCGAACGAAGTCGCAGGCACAGCTAGTAAAGAATAATTATACTAAGTTTCATCGTAATCGAACCGGTAGTTTTTGCGTGATACCTGAACAAACAGACAGACAGACAAAAATTTTTTTTTTTACACTTTTCGGTTCGGTTTCGGTCTAGTAACACCCCCCGCCATTTATTTTTTCGATACTTTCAATGTACAGAATTTTCACTTCTACAGATTTATTATAAGTATAGATAGATTGTAAATATTCCGGCTGCTGAGAGAATGTGTTCCTGACAGATGGTGGTCAACAGAAAATATGACTTTAATATGACGAAGAATTTACTAAACTTAAATCACTATCACTTATTTGTGTGTCCTATAAACGAAAAAACTATCAACTATGCCAGCTTACAATGAATGATATAACGATTTTTATTTCCCCCATACAAATCTAGACCAACTGACATGTATTGTGTCAGGAACGCATTCTCTCAGCGGCCGGTCCATAGTATTGTTAACTTACACTACGTATAAAACAATGTTTTTAATAAACATTTAACATAATATTGGTGTTACACACAGGAGTTCGTCGACAGTGGAGACGCCGCCGCCCGGCTACATCAGCGAGGACGGCGACCCCATGGACCACAACGACAACATGAGTGAGTTTGTTGACAATTTTACATATTACTTTATTATTTTATTACTTACTAACTGTGCCCTGCGGTTTTACCCGCGTGAATACCTAAGTTCCGTTCCCGATGTCTTTATAGTTATTCTGTAATTCGGGGCGGAGACGAAGACTTCTTTTCTTAGGCCTTTCCAGGCAATTTTTTAAATTTTTCTCTGTAAGAACCATCCTAGTATTTCAAGAAATATTATAAAAAAAAAATTGCGAAAACTGTTCAGCTGCTTTCGAGATTTGCGCTTAGCAACACATTCAGCGATTCATTTTTGTATTATAGATTATTCACTTAGTTTTATAGTATCGGGTATAGACTATAGGTAATTAGAGATACAATATGTCAAGCAAACCCTGTCTGACCCTAAAGGGTTGATATTGGTTTGAAAATCACATGCCCAAATAAATTATAAAACTTAAGATATTCACTAATTACTTAAAAGTATCACTAATAATGAATTTTAAATAACCATTTTTGCTGCGAACTACCAAAAATATGAAAAAAAAAAAATACAACTATTGTCGTTGGTATTATTGGCGGCATTTTGTAAGATTCTTTAGGGGCACCCGTGCGTGACGACGCCTAATCTGTCTCTCGCCTTTTTGGAATAAAAATATTCAACACCAAATGCACCACCACCATCATCACCACCACCACTATCACCACCACCACTATCAACACCAACACCATCACCACCAACACCATCATCACAAAAGAGCTTAGTTCTTGTTAGTGCAGCTTCTTCCATTTCTCTCTGTCTTGCGGTAGCTCTTAGACCTTATACGTGTGTCTGTCGTTAAGTAAGGTAGTACAAAGAGCTATTTAGTCCGATTAGGTAGGGAGACGCCGTATACCTTAGTCCCTGACCGGAGGTAGCAGTATTTGTCTAACACAGCGTGTATCTACTTTAAAGACCTAACCCGGCTGTCACCATCGCCAGTAGCGCTGGCGTCGGAAGCCGCGCCCGTGCTGTACCACGAGCCCGCCTTCTGGTGCAGCATCAGCTACTACGAGCTCAACACCCGCGTCGGAGAGACCTTCCACGCCTCCCAGCCCTCCATCACCGTGGACGGCTTCACCGACCCCAGCAACAGTGAGAGGTGAGGCTATGTTATACCTGTCTCTATCGTCGGAGAGACCTTCCACGCCTCCCAGCCCTCCATCACCGTGGACGGCTTCACCGACCCCAGCAACAGTGAGAGGTGAGGCTATGTTATACCTGTCTCTATCGTCGGAGAGACCTTCCACGCCTCCCAGCCAAGAGTGACCTTTGTGGTATGTCAAGCCTGACCTCGTGACCCCCGAAACTGAGAGAAATCAATGGCATATTCCGGGCCATCGCCGCAGCCATCGGTGGCCAGCGGCAGACAAACTGAATTTTTCATATACTTGTCTGCAATGACGAGTAGCCATCATCATCAGTAGGATGTGTGCTCCGAGATAGTTGCATTGTCGACGTCAACCTCGGGCGACTTCGTGTTGGGCAGTTTGAGAAGTGAGGACGTGGGTTACCACAGCACTACTCCTTCATGCGAGAGCTTGACTACTACTTCGGTTCGTGAACAAGCAAAATGTTGATTGGTTTTGTCGCTGGTTACTCGTGCATAAATGTCCCGCGCTTGCTTAAGGCGTGTCGACTTTGTCCCATGCTATTACTACATAAATAAGTTTAATTTTGTTCTGCAGGTTCTGCCTCGGGCTGCTCTCGAACGTGAACCGCAACGAAGTAGTGGAGCAGACGCGGCGTCACATCGGCAAGGGCGTGCGGCTGTACTACATCGGCGGCGAGGTGTTCGCCGAGTGTCTCAGCGACTCCTCCATCTTCGTGCAGAGCCCCAACTGCAACCAGCGCTATGGCTGGCATCCTGCCACTGTCTGCAAGATACCGCCCGGTAAATGTTGTATACTACTTGCAGCATTTTGATACGTGTTCGGATAGAGAATATTTTGAGACGCATGAGGCTGGAATGTCAAAATAATGTAGCGAGAAAATGACGCTACGTCAAAAGCTATGCTATGCTACGCCAAAACGATATAGCGGTAAAACTACGCTGCTTCAAAATGACGCTACGTCAAAACCTCGTAGTCTCAAAACTACGTAACGCACTATGTCAATACATATGGTGCGTAGCGGTGAAGTTCGTGTTGTCTTTTTTTATATTTTAATAAGAATAACTGCTTTTATAAAAGATTTAGGTATATTTTTACATTTAAGTAATATTAGTAAATGGAGCCTGTCCCACTACAGGGCAAAGGCCTTTTTTCCCTCCACTTCCCCCTATTGCTATCCGGGGCCAGTTCCGTGCGAAAGAGTCGAGTTCGTTCCGCCAAAGCTGTACATGGTGTTTATTATTTATTAATTAGAAACATGTTTAATAAAAATATTTCTTAAAGCTATGCCCCTCAAAATCGATTACACGATTTGTCTGCGGTATTATATAGGTCCTTTATCTAACTCTATACACTGTTCCCCAGGTTGCAACCTGAAGATCTTCAACAACCAGGAGTTCGCGGCGTTGCTGTCGCAGTCGGTGTCGCAGGGCTTCGAGGCGGTGTTCCAGCTCACGCGCATGTGCACCATCCGCATGAGCTTCGTCAAGGGCTGGGGCGCAGAGTATAGGTACACTACACTATAACACTCACTTAGAAAAACAGCCTTTAAGGCTGTGATCGACGGGCTAGCCTTAGTTGACGAGCAGCGAGCCGGGCTTGCCACCAACAAAACCCCGGTCTTTAGGTGATTCACAAGCGAGCTTTACCGGGATGTCAGCAAAACGTTAGAAAAGCTCACTCGTCGATCACCCATTAGGTCCGGATCCCATCATCGTCATGACGACACGCAGAGATTCGGTGTATCAAGTGCTAATGTCTCCACTTCATACATTTCCGCTTTTGTGGAGTACTAGCCTGATCGGTCGGCTTAGTTGCGATATGTTGACCCCACCGATCGTTGAGCGGGCCACATTAAATGTAATTAGTGTCACTGCAAGATAGAGACGGAGATTTTACATCACTAGCTAGTCCGATCCAAGCATGATAAATATGATCCGACCCGTCTACTGATCCGCGGAGAATGTCCTTACAGTAAAGTAATAATAAAGTGTACTAGAAGCCTATTGTGCCAAACATACGCTTGCTTTTCTGTATCTCATAGATATAAGACAACAAGCTTGGTCTAATTGAAGGCATGGTTAATCAAATCATTTATTTATCCACAGACGTCAAACAGTAACATCAACGCCATGCTGGATCGAGTTGCACCTGAACGGTCCGCTGCAGTGGCTCGACCGCGTGCTCACGCAGATGGGCTCGCCCAGGCTGCCCTGCTCCTCCATGTCCTAGCTCACGGTATGTATACAAAACTAGCAGCTACATACAGACTCAGTCACAGGTACACAACGACAGATATAGACATAGTGTACGTACTTGTAAGTACATAGACAGAAGCACTCACGACACGTATCTAGGCATCATTTGCATACACCGATCTTATAATATGTGACGTTTGTGTTTATGCGTGTACAGGGTGTTAAGAAACCCCTGTCCGACCCGAAAGGGTGATAGAGGGTTCACAATCACATGCCCAAATAAAATATCAAATTTGGAAAATTCATGATAGAAACAATAATAATGGATTTTGAAATAACCATTTTTTGCCCCGAAATTCCCTAAATCTATACTTATAATAAATCTGTAGAAGTGAAAATTCTGTACATTGAAAATATCAAAAAAATAAATGGCGGGGGGTGTTACTAGACCGACAACGAACCAAAAAGTGTGAAAAAAAAAATTTTTGTCTGTATGTCTGTCTGTTTGTTCAGGTATCACGCAAAAACTACCGGTTCGATTACGATGAAACTTGGTATAATTATTCTTTATTATTCTGGGCACCACACTGGGTAGTTTTTATCCCGGAAAAGTATAAACAACAAAAAAAAACAAACTTAATTTTGCGGTTAAAAACTCATTGATAAGTTTCGTCATCCACGCGAAGCACAGTCGCAGGCACAGCTAGTTTGAGAATAAAACAAAAACCACAACACCAATTTCGTCGGTATTTTTGGGGGCCTTTTGTTCGGTAATAAGGTAGCATCTGTGACGACGCCGACTCTCTCTCTCGACATTTGAGAAAAAAAAATGGTTATAATTTTTTTTTTCTTTTTTTCCTTTTTTTTCCACATTTTGTAATCAGATATCGATACCTAACAACACCTTAACGGATCGGACAGGGGTTTCTTAACACCCTGTATATTATACACACATGAAGAGAAAAAAACCCAATTCATACAGATCAGCTGATCACGTTTGTCACAGAAATCTGTATTCAATTAGAAATAAAGAAAAAACTTTTATTGGCACACGCCACAAATGCACACAGCTTAGTACAAAACGAAAAACAAAGAAAAATAACAAAAACCTAAACAATTTTAAAAGTAAAAATAACATTAAAACCAAATAAAAATGAAAGCATACGTATTACAGTCTGTAGTACGTATTAAACCCACATTATATATTATTATGTAACTTTTTACTGTAACATAACATACCACCACGCCTGTATCCCCGAAGGGTTAGGCAGAGGTGTACCAATGTACACCCACAGTTCGCCGGTATGTTTAGGTCCCATGTAATAGGGGGCGAGCCTATTGCCACTAACCGGGCACAAATCCAAACTCTGACCTGCTACTGAGAATTTCATAGAAAAACCCAATAACACCTTGGTCGACTTGGGAATCGAACCATAGACCTCTAGCGTAGCAGTCGCGCTTTGAACCACTAGGCCAACGAGGGTTTTTACTGTAACTGTTGTTATTGGCTGTGTGCGTTAATGCATTAACATAAACACCGTCAAACAATATCATACATACTAACAGATATTTAATTACCAAAGTCTCTTTTCTTATCAAAAGAATTTAAAACAGTAACACTCTATACGCTGAAAAACATTCTCCTAGATAAATGACTACATCAACTCATTTTATTTTCAGAGCACCATAAATCGAGAAGAAGTTATACTCACATTTGTATAGAGTTAGCTCAAAACAATAAATACCTCCATTTTGAGTCTTAGTCTGTAAGCTACAGCTCCGACATATTGTCAGAATTATATGCTAAACCCCTACTTAAACGCCAGTTAAGTTTAACGCGGTCTTACGTTAAAAGTTGAGTGGAGTTTGAATATTTGAGTAACCGCGAAAGTAAAACTATAGTCGGTGTTACAACGATAAGTATTGCCATATAAAATTAGTATTTTTTAACATCAAAATATCCTTGTAGGCAAGTTTGAGTTGAATATAAGCTACCCGAAATAAAATTGTATCTATTGTATTATGCATTTGGCAGTTAACAATAGATTTTTCTGAAAATAAGGGTAGATTTTTGTTTATTAAACTGGCAAGTTTGAGATACATAAATAAAATCTACCCGAAATAAAATTGTATCTATTGTATTATGCATTTGGCAGTTAACAATAGATTTGTCAAAAAAATAAGGGTAGATTTTTTTCATCAAACTGCTGAAAATATAAGGGTTAATAAAAATACATACTGTTTGGTACATAATTCTGTCAGTATGAACGGCGCCTTAGCACGCAATATTTGATAATAAACAACCTGTAAAAGTTTTAAATTAGATTTACTGCGCAAAGAGTATTCGTATTTTCCTATTTGAAGAGTTATTTTTATTATGAATAGCAGTAGTAAGACTAAAAACGCCTTTTTTTATCCTAAACATTAAATACAATAAGGCAACGCCCCATTAAAATTTTCGTAATAAATGAATGATTAAATTATTACAAATAGACATTTAAACGCACACAATTTTTTTTTCTTGTTTAATAATTAGTAAGAATTATTACTCAAAGCCGTAAATAGTTTATTAATAAAAATAAATCGTAAGTCTTACTACTGCATTAAAAATATTAAAAAAAAGCTAAAAAATACCTCTTTGTCTCAATAGTTGTATACTTTGTGCACGGTTTCACACAAGAATTAGTCTGTAACTTTTACAATTAATTATTACATATTATTGACTATTGAAATCTACTACACTATCACATAAAAAAATGGCTGACAATGCTGTGCTACCAGAGGTATGAAATTATAAGAATTTAAGTAAAATTATGTTTAAAAAAAAAACGAGGTTAATTTTTCCTGACTTCCCCCAATTTTTTCAGTAAGTCAATAATATGTGATAAAAAATAATAATATCTACTTTTATACATATGTAATACAGAATAAAAATTGTATTGTTTTATACATGATACATAGTAATATCACGTGTTGGTATAAAATAGAATAAATCTTAATAAAACACGGAATTGTATTTAAAAATATAAAAATCAGGTCGCGGATGTCAGTTTGTGGGATTTCAAGTTACGGATGTGTATTTCTTGCGGATCCGGATGTTGTAAAATCCGTTATTGGTTAGCTCCTATGCTAGCATTCGCAAACAGGTCAAAATAAAATACAGAACAACCTTTATTATATACGTATATTCGTGGACTGATCTCAAAGATTTAGATTTTCGTATCTATTTCAGTTTCAGATCTGTATTCATTCATATTAACTTTTAAACTTTCACGCTGCATGTTTATTGTAATATAATTCACGGGAATAAGCGCGTACATGCATAAATACCTTTTTGGGCTTGACGTTTCGACCGAGTTACACCGGCCGTGGTCGCAAGCAGACTGGGGCGCGAGTCCGCTATTTTAAGTCAGTGAGTGGCGGGTTAATAAACGTTCCAGTGAACTGGTTATTGTGCCTAATTTTCGTATTCAGATAATTTTAGTTTAATGACAAATGTACACCTACTTGCCACTGTTGTCATTGTAGGATTGCAAGTGACTGTTCTTATCTGAATACGAAAATTAGGCACAATAACAAGTACACTGGAACGTTTATTAACCCGCCACTCACTGACTTAAAATAGCGGCATCCGGCCCCTGGAGATGCGGTGTATTTATTCAATTTGATATCAACACGTTTTATTATATATTCAATAACACAACAAATTTCTGGTTTGTTTGGCCATCGTATTGCATTTATCATTATTACGTTTAAACCAGCTTGTATACTATACATAGTTTTTTTTGTCATCTATTTGTGTGTTGATATTACTTGTATGTTTTGTGGGAATGACTAAAAAAAACCTAAAAGTTTGTTGGTTATAAGGTTCATAATCGCTTAAATTAAAAACGGATTTTATTTTTTTAGGGTTCGTACTATGAAGTAAAAGGCTAGTAAAAGTCCAAGGCATAACTTGTCTATGGAAAAATTAACATGATCTTTTACAAGAACAAACAAAGACTAAAATTAAATCTTATATAAATAAATAAAACTATCACGCGTCAAAAAACTCATCGTCATCCTTGTCAATGGCGGGAAACGTGCCCAGAAGGCTGGCAGCATTGCCACGTTGAATGGCTATGCCGATTCTCTGTGCAAGGAACAAACCAGCTCTCTGATCACGAGTAGAGTCTACCAAACGTTTTGACAGTTCTTTAAAAAGATTGATGATGACATGATCTTTTGAATTGCATACCATTTTGCTTGATTTTTACTGCTAACTTGAAAAGTAACAGGGCTACAAACTTAAAATATATACCAACTTGTCTAGCGGAAAGTTTCATTGTTTTCAAGGGATTTTAAACTCTATAGCGGTATGTAGAGTTTAAATTAGAAAAGTTCTCACAAAATATACGAGGCTACAAATTAAATATGTAAATATTTTTACGTTTAAATCATTTGTAATGAATTCTTTATAATGTAATCATGAGTGTATTACAGTTGTTTATAAATATACATACAGTTTGTACAATTAAAGTGTTTGGCGGACATATTTAATTCACATTTTGAAGGTATTTACAGCAAAAGCTAAAACAATTATTGACTTATGCATAAATAATGACCCAGTGAAGTGGTTTTGGAGGTCAGGTAGGCAGTGGCTATATGTATTCGGCTGAATCTGGTAAGACTAGAAGCCGACCCCAACATAGCTTGCGAAAGGCAAGGTATTTTCGAACTTTTGCCATAATTATGTTCTATTTTACCAACCAGTTAAAACTAAAAGATGGAAAAAGTATAGCCCACTGCTGGGCATATTTATAATCAACAAATTTAGTATGTTAAAACATGTTGTTTGGTTAAATCTGTCCGCCAAACACAGGCCAGGTGTGGCCACCCAGACACGTAGCAGACAGTCGCACATATATATTTAATATAAACGTTTAAAGCTAAAAGAGAGGTTATTTTCATGAGGACATGTTTTGACATAAGAACGAAGATGGCGGCTTGGTAGTTGACGGCGTATTGAAATGATTAGACCCTTTCTGCCTTGACGATGTGTTTGCTTATATATAATTTACTATGACTATTATTGATATAAAAATATTATGTTTTAATGCCGTTTTTGTCATTGTTTTTTTTTTTTGCTCTTTTTTTAATGTTGCCAGACGAGAATTTTCTTTAAATATGGCAACTTTGTTAGCAAGTAAAACTGGCAAGTAATACCTTTCGTTATCAGAAATGGTTTCTGTTAACCCCTTATATTAACTGAAAGGTTAATTTAAAGACATGGTAACTTAAAAATGGTCATCAATTTTATTTTACAGGACAGTAAAGTTATGTATAGCCCAACAATATCGGTATGACATGAAAGTTCAATTTATTTGTTTATAAACAGTGTCTCAACTGTTTGTTAGAACGTAGTGCGGAGTTTTAAAGCGTTTTAGTTATACAACTCTAGAGATGGCGCTTATGTTGCAACTTGGCTGTCGGCCGATAGTTTGATATGGAAAATAGTAGATTTGTTTAGATATAGAATTTGAGTTAGTAATGAATAATACCAAAACAATGCGGTTAAAAAAAAAAAAAAAATGTTTTATGTTTGAAATCCATCATCTTAAGTTAAAACTGATATTAAAATCTATCCAGGCGAGAATTTACATAAAAAATATACCTCTATATTTTTGAAGTTGGTTAAAAATAATGTCTTAATTTTATCTACTATATTACGGTAACGGCAGTACATTACGTAAAGTAAGCAAAACATTAGGAATTCTGATATATATTTGTATTAAAACGTAAAGATTGTGCAAAAATACAAATTAACATCATTTGTATTAAAAAAAAAAACAAAATTTCCGTAAAACAGTCGACTGACAGTCAAGTTGCATAAAAACCTACGTGTTTGATTATAGGGATTTAAAGTACCTCAATATTTTGTATAGGTATACAAAAGTCGACCCTATAATTGTATATTTTTGTATAAAATAGTTGATAATTATTTTGTTAATATTTTCTGTTTTTTTATTTCCAATGACGCCGTCGATTTGTTGGTAAAGTGAGAGAATGTATGTTGTTTGGAGAATTTTTAATTATTACTATTAATCATTGTTTTTCATTTTACCCGTTGGACATGAAATTTGTGACGTTTTTATGTTATAATCGCATTTTTTGTTACATTATGTAAATCAGTTTTTTAATATGAATATTTTATTATAAGTACTCGTAGTATTGTTAAGGAAATTATGATTCTATACTGATTGACTTATGGTATACTAATTATGTTACGAATCTGTTTTTTTACTGCACTTTGAAGTTATTGTTTGATTTTCTATAAAATGCATAGCATATAGAATATTTGTTATGACTCAAATATACCAAATAAGACTCCTTGTACACTAGGCGACGCAAGGCATTGATACGCGACGACTTTTGTTTCCAACGGAGCGAGCATATGTAAGAAATAAAAAAAAAAAAATGTTTATTGCATAAGCTTGTATAACTTTACAGAAATGATTGAAATTATTTGTTAGTCGTTTAAATACTAATGTCGTCGGGTATCAGAGACTTGCGTTGCATCGTGTACGAAGAGCCTAAGTGTCTACCGTTGTAAGTAAACACATTATAACTTCGAACCTTATTTTTTTTCAAAGGAAACAATATTTTTTATAGCACATTAAGTTTGTATGTAATTACTACGAGTACTATTTCTAAAAAAATATGTTTTTAACAACATTCTCGAGAGTAACGGTTAATATCGTGGTTCGGTGCTATTGGTGGTTTGGTCAGTTTCAGTGGAAATTGAAGAAATTGTAGTGAGATCGCTCCGTCGAGCGCTTTGTGTTGAGAAATAACTTAGGTACTTGTTAGAACACAGCGACGGTATTCAACTGTACCAAAATGTACGAGCGTGATGTAGTTGATTTTTTATACGAGATTTGGCAATAAAAGATGGGGGTTTAGTACATGAAGTCATGTAAATTGACGGGTCTGTAGGCTAAGAGCTTTGTTTAATGATCAAAAGACAAGGTGAGGGCGGGACTTGAGTGATTTAGGTCGGTGCAAGTCCGACATATCTCCACGTCGTGCCCTCGACGTAGGTTGAAGTTTACAACCCGAAAAAAGGTATATATAACTTCTTTAGAAGACAGTCATATGAGTAACAAAATGTTGTGTTATAAAAAGTAAATTTTTTGATGCCTTAAGAAATAGCCTTAGGATTATGCACTCTTGGAGTATATTGTAATTAAAAATAATTGTTAATTATGTTGCCACTGAAAGCGGTGATAAAGATTTGGTTGTTAAAATTACTTTATCTACAATTTGAGGGTAGATTGATAATATAGTGTTTTAAGATACTTGCATACTAAATTCAATTATTAAGTTTACAGGAATCTGTATAAAAAATCAACTTCATACTGTTTAAAAAGTTGAATATTACCACTCAAAAAAAGGGTTTTGAAAACCCATTGTTATTAAAAAAATACAATTATAATTCGTTTAATTAACAGAGAAATTAATTTACTTGTTATTTTAAAGTGTACTGTATATTATTTTGGTCGTTTTTAGAAAAAACAGTTATAACAGAAATATCTTCGTTTTTTTAATGTAGGTTAAGATATCTTATGTTGGTTTTTCAACAAATTTGATAATGCTTGTTATTTTATTTAAGTTGTATATTATTGTAAATCAAATGTGGCATATTTACTGTCTAAAGTAAACTTTCCCATGTTTTTTTCTGTTTTTTATATGTATTAAAATATTACTCAGAATATAGTGAAAATCCTTTGATGAAAAAAAAAAATTGAGTAATTTATACTTTTTTCAGTACAAACAGTATCGTGTCATTTTAAAACTATGCTTATTAACTTAAATATGGATGAAGAGTTAGAAACGTAAATATGCCACGTGTGATGTTAATTTTGCAGTAACCATGCAAGTTGTGAGTATAATAAAAATTGCGGGCAATTTTAAAATCACTGCGTTGTGAAGTTACTGCAGTTTGCATGTTACTGCGAGATGTTCGCGAACCGTTAAAATATTTATCAATGCGGCTCTTTTATATTTATAGTATGTTGTTGCTGACCGTATTTTATGCTATATAATACAAGATGTAGTAAGAGTTATAAGTCAGATGTTTTACGCCCAGAACAGTATAAAAAATTACTATCTTGAATTTAATAATATAATTTACTTTTTAGTAAAAGCTGCTAACAATTTTATCAAGCATTATTTCCGAAATTCTGATTTTGCATCATCAAAAAGAGTTTAGTAATTTTTGAGGTGAAAATTACAGTCATACAAAACATTAAACATAACTACCTACATCCTGTATATCCTATAGAATGTGGTCATCACAATTTAGTCGTAAGCCTATGTTATCAGTAGCGTAAGGTATATTTATGTTTCACTCGGTTCCCCCTGGCTTCCATAATAAGATAATTTGCGGCGATCTCACGGCGTGGGATGTGTTAGGAATAATATATGAAAACAACTACAATAAACATGTGTGGTTTTATATGTTTGCTGTTTTATTTTTTGGTATGGTGTTCCCTTGAGATTTCGTAGATCCATTGCACAAAATTGTCGAAAAAGTGTGTGAACCTGTGAACCTGTTATTTCAGTTTCCAAAAATGTGTCAATTTCAGAATACACTATGATTTTCAAGTTCCTTGCTTAGTTAATACAATTTCATCTAAACAAATTCTACATAAACTTGCACCAAATAAAAATGCCAAATTTTGTCAGTCTGTTTGGGACTCTAGTGAATAAACTGCTGTATCGATTTTGATGTAACTTGCACATTGAAAACAAAGTCAGCACAGCACAGTGGTTCAATCAGTCATCAATTTTGCATAATACATGGTTCACTGTGGACAATGACAGGTAGACTGACGAGGTAATTGATACGCGCCATGAGACATAAGGCCGGGACTCCACCAAAGCCGAGACGAGACGAGCGGAGAGATGTTTTTTAAACAACCAATAGAATTGTGTTATTGACACATCTTCTCTCCGCTCAGCTTCAGTGGAGATCGCTGTGCGGAGATGTGTAAGTAATATTTGTATGGCGCGATGGAAGCGGAGATGTGAGCTGTGCCCGGACGACGCGCAGTGGAGACGAGAGATGTGAGCGGCGTGCAGTGAGCGGTGTCACCCTCCCCCCTCTCGCCCGCCAGCAACCCGCAGAGCCCCGCGCCCGCTGGCCATCTTGCCTCGCACCCAAACTGAAAAACATCTCTTCTCGCACAGCACACAGCACACATCTCCGCTTTGGTGGAGTCCCCCGAGCTGAAAAACATCTCTTCTCGCACAGCACACAGCACACCGCACATATCTCTGCTTTGGTGGAGCCCCGGCCTAAAAGGGCGGAAAAATAAAACAAACAAAATTGGACTTTTCACTATATTTCTATAAAACAATGACACTTCACAGCACGCTCAAACACGAATAATTTTCGTCCCCGGCTCCCATTTATAACTGTTGAAGCCGCTGCGGACCTTCTGAACGATAGTATTCACTACGGACGGCTTTTTGACAGTGTCCACCGACGTGTAATAGACAATGTTTGTCGATGGATCACAACTCAGACTTTCCAAAGACTTCTGGCGGGAAACGTCGGAGTATGTCTCCTGACTTAACGTTGAGTTGGATCTATGGATCCCTGACCTGGAAACGGAAATGATTTTGTTAAAATGTTGGTATATATGGTGACAATACAAAAGAAAGAGAGAGAAAGGCTTGCAAATCACAAATAGTCGTTATCAATCCGCAATTACAAATAACAATATTTATTATCTATATTTATAATAAATTTGTAGAGAGGTCAATTCTGTACATGAAATACATTTTTAAAATAACTATCAGGGGGTGATTAGTGATCGATACTGATGCCAAAAATGCAATCAGTAAAATTTTTGTCTGTCTGTCTGTATGTTCCTTATAGAAACAAAAACTACACGACGGATTTTAACGAAACTTGGTACAATTATTCTTCATACTCCTGGGCAGGTTATAGTATACTTTTCATCATGCTACAATCAATAGTAATAAGTTTGTCATTCATTGATAAGTTTCGTCATCCACGCGAACGAAGTCGCTGGCACAGCTATAAGTGTAAAATAAAGACATTTTTTTGAAATTTTGATAAGAACTAGTTTCCTCGTAAATGAATAACATCGGAACCGAATACTGAATAAAATAGGTTATTTTTCATAGTAAATGTATGTGCGATTATGGGCAATGGGCTATTAGCGGCACTCGCATCCTAAAGTTTTACCTTCTTTAACTCAATAGGTAATACATACATACATTGCTCTTATAGGGGGAGCTCAACAAAAGGAAATGGTTTTAGTTATAGAGGATAGATAAGTAAGAGACTGTTGAGCGCGAATACCAGAATATTAATTAGTTTCTTACGACTACCTCCGTGGTCGAGTGGCGTATGCACCAGTTTCAAGGTGTCGCTAGCTCTGAGGTCCCGGGTTCGATCCCCGGACGAGTCAATGTAGAAACAAACTTTTCTACATTGTCTCGGGTCTGGGTGTTTGCGGTACCTTCGTTGTTTCTGAATTCCATAACACAAGTGCTTTAGCTATTTACTTTGCGTTCAGAGCAATGTATGTGATGTCCGCATTTATTTATTTATTATTTATTCACTTAGTTTTTAGGTGTTTTTTGTTCTAAGACTGGTCGGTAAGATATATCTGATATTAACCTGGACCTGTCGATGCTCTGGACCTTAATTTTACCGTCTTCCGACACCATGTCGACGCGGGGCGGCGGCCGGTGGTTCACGATGCCCGCGCAGCTGTGGAACTTGGAGAACTTGTCGTGGACACGGTGCTCCAAGTCTACGTGGAGACTTAGCTGGCGTCTGTAAGTTAAGAGGGATATAGTTGTAGTTTTGAAGTTTTGGGGTACTAAGAATTATTTTGATTGGTTTTTGTATAATAAAACTACATAGTCAAGCAGTACAAATAATTGTAACAATTATTATTTTTTAAAAGAGTAACCTATGGAGTTTCTTGCCGGCTCTTCTCCATAGGAAGGACACTTTGGAACCGAGCAACTAGAGTCAGTAGTTTATAACGTAACGTTTCTTAAGCGCCTTTTTTTTTGGTTTACAAGAAATAAAAACTTTTTGATTTGATTTTTTTGATTTGATTTGAGTAATGGGACCACCCCCAGACATGCTACTTTTAGTAACAGCGATCGGCGATTTGGTCGCATTTTAGAAGCTAAATACAGAGACTGAATTCTAAACTACGTTACAGAAAGTCGCTAAAACGCGATGCAGCATCGATACAGTCGCAAAATCGCTGATCGCTGTTGCTAAAAGTAACGTGTCTGCGGTTATCTAAGTAACTTTGTCTTGGTATCTTATATTATAAAGTCATCCATATAGTTAGATAGATATTTTAACATGTTTACATTAAAAGAAAAGATGGAAAAATGTAGGATTGCAGACCATTCGTTCACCATATACCCAACTCACCTATAATTAAAATTTTCTCCACAAAGATGGCAAGTGATAGGCCCGCCGAACTGGTGTTTCGAAGTCGTCTCAGATTCACCAGACGAGCACTTGGACTTGTCCACCTTCCGGTGAAGGTTGACACAACTCACGGTCCTCTTGTCAGAAGAATCAGACTCTTCTGCCGTCTCAAGAGTCTCAGTTTTAGACTGCTGCAGATTCGATTCGGAATACCTATTCTTCTTAATTTCCGTCAAAATTTGGTCCGGGTCGCTGATTTTGTCGAAGAATGATACAATCTTCTTTAATTTGTCTTCTGGGACGTCGCATTTTGTCATTTCTGGGTCAGTTTGGGTGTTACTTGCCTTTTTCATGGACTGCCTGGTCGTGGACGGGGTCGAGAGGTTGGTGCCCAGTTTGGATATCCCGATGTGTTCGTTCTCGTGAACGTACTTGTCGTACTC
Source organism: Autographa pulchrina (assembly GCA_905475315.1). Taxonomy (NCBI): domain Eukaryota; kingdom Metazoa; phylum Arthropoda; class Insecta; order Lepidoptera; family Noctuidae; genus Autographa; species Autographa pulchrina. The sequence continues at coordinate 5,396,448 of FR997789.1, read as the reverse complement.
TCGCTCGAAGCCCTCGTGGCAGTAATGGCAGATGTACTTCCGGTCGGTGAAGTGGCAGAGGTTCAGGTGGTCGTTGTAGTTTATTATACCTGAAAATATATAATTGATTATGATAATGCTTCGAAATACTTCGAATGTAATGCTTTTTAGGTTTACACAATGAAAAATGGGCCTAACTAAAGTCTAAATAAACAAAAGTAGTTTTATTCAATGCTTTTTTTCTTAAGAAATAAGCAGCACCTTTGTACATAATTTTTAAATATGAAATATTGTTTGTTAATATTTTGTGTGTACATAAATTATTAAAAAAATAAATAAATATTATGTTAGATGAACATAAAGCTAGGCCGTGACTTCTGACTTTGATGTTAAGGATATAATAGACAAATAGAAGGAAAAGTTTCAAAAATAGAGAAATTTGGTAATGGTCATAAAATAATAATATAGGTTAGTAGGTACATTAAATGAGTATCTTGATAAAAATATGTACCTAACCAACAAGCTTAAAGCTTATTGAAGATATGGCTATTTGAACACTATGCTCAGTACGTGTAACGAAAAATAACTTACCTACATACAATAGGTACTTAACGCTAAAAAAAAATTAGAAAATTCCTACCGTAAGATATCATGCGGCACCCCAAAATAGGGCACTGCCGCGGCGTCGTATCCATCAAGCAGTTCCTCTGTACCGACTGCACATAGGTCAGGATGACCGGACTCTTCACATCTCTCAGAGCGATCTCCGACTGAATCTTCTTTGGGCGCCGTAATCTCCTGAACCTCAACCCTTTCCGCCGTCGCTTCTCGCAGTAATTGTGCGAGATGTTGTTATCGCTGGCAGCGTAAACGTGCCCATTCGGTAATACGTAGTTCTTGTACGGTCTCTCCCGACGGATACCGAAGATTCGCTGGATGAAGCACTGGAACCGCGTCAGTTTCCGCTTCTCGTTGATCATGAGGTAAGGGATAGGATGTGGGTCGCTGGTCTGCGTGCACTCGCATTCTTTGTCCCTTTCTATCGTCATGTTCTCTTTCGAGTCTTGCGTAGCGGCGTATTTATGGTCTTTGGATACTAATGATTCCATTTGCGTTGATGTGCACGAACATTGCGTCATTTTCAAGTCTCTTATGACGGCGGTCGCTATGGACTCTCGTTCCGTGTCAGACTTGACTGTGGTGACATCGCCACTGGATACTTCCGTGGTGCCAGCGCAGGCATCGGTTTTCGTGCGATGCGAGCGCTTCTTCCTCTTCTTCTTAGACTTAATATCTTCCTCTAAGCAGCCTTCGCCAGTATAAGACTCGGGCAGGATCCCTATGACGCTCGCGTCATAAATTTGGAAGAGTTTCTTCAAACATTTATACTTAGCCTTAAGCACCTCGTGTTTCTTCTTTGGCACCCATTTGTTGGTTAGATGCTCATCCTCGTTCTCGTTTCGCTCCGGTATACTAGTTAGGGTCGGTTGTTTCCTATACATACCGCGATACCAGATTGCCAAACTACAGAAAATTTTGATTACGAAAAAGAAAATGACACTAGCGAATACTTCGCAATTTCGATATGGTATCATAACTGTACCGCTTTACAGTTATTAAATAAAGGTTTTTTATTAAATGTAGACTTGTTTCTAATGAGTGCATAGTGTAGTGACATTTTTGGTCAAAATGTCAGGTTTGAAAACGGAAAGAGGCCTGACTATTTTTTCTTCTTTTATCCTGATGGAAGATGCTTTTCCGCCAGTGCTTTGAAAAAGGTTGGTTAACAGAGTGACTACATACATCGAAATAATTTTGGGCCTTTAGATAAATAACGTTCATTATGCTTATCAAATCTTGTAAGCCCTTCTTAAGGTTAATTTCCTTAATTATTTAGTTTATTTATTAGGAATTAGGAAGTAAATAATATAAGACACCAACGTGTTATTAAAATGTTTGTTTAATAAATAACAATTGTATAAAATTAAGTACCTAATATAATATTTAATATCACTTTTTATCTTATCCAAAGGCGCTTTCGGGCATTAGTAGACCTGTAACAAAAATGTACGATAATTTTATTAGTCTGTATGCACTATCTGATTAAAAGGCATTTTTGGTATTTATAAAGATAAACAATTATGTATATTCGTTTTGTACGTACCCGCTATGCACGCTGTCATGAAACATATTCCACAGCCAGCGAAGAATGCTCTTACAGCTATCTGTAAATACAAATTTAATAGAAATAATATCTAATAATAATATTCCGGGACAACTCACACACGGTTATCTGATCCCAAGCTAAGCAGAGCTTGTGTTATGGTAACCAGACAACTGATAAACATACTTATATATTTCTAAATACATACATACATATTATAGATAAATTACACCCAAACAACCAGAACAAATGATCGTGCTCATCACACAAACATTTGTCCTGGGTGGGAATCGATCCCACGACCTCCGGTATAGCAGTCAGGGTCACTAACCACTAGACCAACAGGCTGGTCAAATAATATTACAAAATGGAATTATATTGGTTTGTTTATTGTTGTTGAAAGTTTTATCATTTGATTACCAATAATGCAGTAAGTAGATAAAGAAAAGAGGATCATATTAATAAAGAAAAGTACCTAGAATATTTTCAGGATAATTATCAGTAGGAATCTACTGAATCTACGATGTAGACTTGATTTACAGATTAACTTAAAGAACCCCTAAAGGTTAATGCCCTTTATAATAAGGTTTGTATTATTGTGCAGGGGCGTGTTACATCGCGGCAGAAGTATGAAGCAACACGCGGGGATTCTGGTCATACTAAATGTATGTGACATATCGTGTCACATACATTAAGCCACAACACTATAATCTAATTCCGGCTTTAGTTTTAGTTAAAATAACAGGTATTTTATATAGTATACTCACACTAGCTAAGACCTCCCTCTGGTTGGGGGCGACCGCGGCGATGGCTCCGATCATGATGCCCGCCGACGCCGGGTTCGTGAACCCGCACAGCGAGTACGTGGCTATCAGCTCGGCTCGAGGCTGGAATATATGATGATAATCATTATTATTGTGCATGGGGCAGGTGAATGGAATCATTAGGTACTATTTGGAGAGAAGTATGTCTATTGTCCACTTGTGGAACGCTGTATTTATATACCGCTGGAAGGCTGAATTGATTGGTTCAATATGACTATATGTGTAATGTGTATGGTTCACATCTGTTGCAATAAACAAGTATTAAATATGAAAAAAAATATTATTACTATTCTAGATTTGAGTAGCGTTAGATAATTATCTTATTCAGCCGATAAATAGTTTAATGTATTAAATCTAAATACACAGGCTAGGCTGTTAAAATTACACAGCACAATAGTTAACTAGGTATATAAGGAAACATCTAATAAGCCACTAATTTTAATGAAAACTAGCACACCGTCGAATGTGCCTCTTAATCCAATTATTATCCGATACCATAAGTTTTGTAACAAAGTGCGCCGATTGTACATACATGGTTAAAATATGGGATATTCACCTATTATATCCACCATTCGTAAAGTAAGATGTTTAATATATAGTGAGTGTTCTTACCGACAGCAGTCCATCTCTCTTCATCTCGCCCATTCTCTGGTAGGCCACGAACTCGTTGACCACAGTCTTCAGGCCAATCAGTGTACCGACTAGCTCACACTCTTCCCATGGCACGCCTGTGAACATAAGTATTAATTTCTAAGTGTACTTAATTAGCGAACAAATGGGTGACAATTCTCAATTAAAACACAAATGAAAATTACGGATTCCATCGCGGTATATATTTAGGTTTTAGTTCCCGCCGTTTTGACGCCTTTGCAGGTGACATGGTCATGGGCAAACTGAGGTGGTGTTCGTCTTGACAGTTAATGTTGAATTTAATTGCTTTTTAATTAACAACTTGGACAAAGTAGGGTATCTCAGCCAGTGACTTTTATGGCTTAGTTTGTAAAGCGACTTGTGGTTGTTTGGTAACTACTAGGTAGTCTTGAGCCCAGCCTGAGACTTAAATTTGTCCTTTCTACTATAAGTATTATTACTAAATGAAACATCAAATTACTACAAAATGTGATAGACTGACCAAAAGATTGACTGATTTGCATATTTTATCCTCCTTACACAAAAAAACTTATACCTTTTACATTTTTATAGAAGAAAAAAACAGTACCCAAACCATTGTTTTAATTTATTGTTAATAATAATAAACTAAAGAAAATGTTGACAATAGTTACAAAACAACACATTCTGCAATTACCATAACAAGACATAATTAGTGCCAGAGAATAATACTCGTAACAAAACACATGCATAATAACTTAGGTTTTGCATCAACCAATTTTATTTACGAGAGACTGAATAGCGATGTTATGGTTACAATATATTACTGAGAGTTATGGCTCCTACACACAGTGCCGGCGGCAGTGCCGCCGGGCGAGCCGGCGCCGGCCAAGCCGTCGCGCGTCGTCACACAAACAAATGCCGGCGGCTCCTTTGTGCGGCTTTGAATGCCGCCGGGCGCACGGCGGCTTGGCCGGCGGCTCGCCCGGCGGCACTGCCGCCGGCACTGTGTGTAGGAGCCATTACAGGTAAATGTGTTTCTAAGGAATTAATTATATTATAAGCATATAGTTTTGTATGCTGTTATTTATATTAATATCTAAACTACATTGGAGAAATTTACCTACATTGTAGTACTTAGGTAATACCAACCTAGTTAAGAAATTGCTGAGAAAGAAGCTATATACAATTTAGGACGGATAAATCTTTAAGAAAACACATATTGTTTAGAAAATTACCTACTGATAATATTCAAAATGCTAAACACAACAAAATTATACCTAAGAACTAACCCGAATCATGTCAATTTTCAAAACAAAACACCGCATCAAAATCGGTCCATTCGTTTATTAGCTACAATGCCACAGGCATTTTTTTGACAGGCAACAGACAGACGTCAAACTTATAATCCATCTCCTTACGACCTTACTCCTTTAAAAACAGTACTTACCCATAACCCAAGCTAGTGGTATAAACACCTTCCCGAAGATCCACTCGAGGTTCAGCTCCGGGTTGCCGAGCAGACCGCCGCAGTAGCCGAGGAAGCCGTTGACGAAGGCTATGAAGGCCACAAAGGCTACGATGTTGGCTATCACGTTCATTATCATGGCTATGCCGTTGGCGGCGCCGCGCGTGGCCGCGGAGAGGGTTGACTGGTCTTCGCTGGAAGAAAAATCACATTAATAACATTACTTGTATTGTAATTCGTAATTGTCATCTAAGTACATAAAAATTGCTCGACTTCATTATTTTTGTTCTACACATGTATCACCAAGTTTTTAGTCTCGTATATGACCATATAAGAAAACACAAAAAAGTGGCGGAAGTGAAATTAAAATGTAATTAACCATCAAGAAAGAATTTATTAAAACCTAAAACCAGGTGTTGTACGTAAGTGCAAAGTTACTCTTGAGTCAAATATTAGATGCGAAAAATAAGATATCAATTTTAAATCAGATCACGCTGAAATTTTGTAAACTGCCTCTTTACCAGGAGTACTCTTCACCCCTTTTATATAAATATACCCTTTCGCTAACACCCTGTATCTCAGTACCTCTGCACCGGCTGTATGTTATCGACAGTGGTGAGAGACCGCTTGGTCTCCGGCATGAGCAGCTTCGCGTAGCAGACGGCAGCGGGCGCTGACATCACGCTGGCGGTCACCAGGTGGCTCGGCTCCGCTCCGAAGCCGATGTAGGACGCCAGGATTGTGCCTAAGGAGACAAATAGAGTTGGAATAGTGGAGAATGTGAATATTGCAAAGTTTTCTTAAAGAGTTCTATCCAGTCCCTTCTTACATAATTACATACTTAGTAAGATTTAGGTACCTTAGTGCTAATGCTAGGTATTTTCATTTTTCCTTTGTAAGTTACACGGCCTAGTACATTTTAAGTTCAATGATGAGGTTTTTCAATTTAGTGTCTAAAAGAAATCATTAGGAAAATCCTAGTCTTCTTATTAGATATTGAAAGCTATAAAGAAATAAAGAGACAAAAAGAAAGAGGTTCACATCGAATCCACATAGATATAGGGTTTGGCAAGACGACGTTAGATGAAACTGATTAATTACATATAAAACCTTACCGGAAACAGTAGCAAAACCAGATGACATGATGACGTGTAACTCCGATGGTGTTTGTAGAGAGAGGTATGGCTTCACCAACAATACGGACTCAGTCTGTAATAGAAAAAGGGCAAATAAGTAAATACAGGATCGAACCCGTAACATAGGGAAAAGAGGAATATAGCTACTTAGATCATTTGTAATTAAAAAGAGAAGAATTAGTATATCAGAGTTTAAATGCTAATACTTTTGTGTACTCTAAGTTTAGATTAAACACTGTACTTGTAAAACATGTACTTTTATGAGTGAATAAACTTTAAACCCTTAGTTTTTTTATTTACTACTGTCTAAAATCCTACCAAAGGGACAAACAGCATAAGATAAAATAATTAGTCTTAATTTCTTTTAACTGATAGGTACTGTCCCAATGCTGGACAAAATATCCTAAGTCCTTCAATATACCCTGAATTTCACCCACCATCCCCAGAAACACATTCCCGACAGCTATAACACTCTCGCAGACGGTGGTGTCGGTGGCGGCGCGCAGCACCAGCCCCAGCTTGAGGCAGAACCACTGCAGCGCGCCCCAGAAGAACAGGATCTCCACCAACATGCTGAAGAAGAACATTACGGGCAGGGTCTGCGAAAAAGAAGGAAATAATTATTATAAAGGAAAGTTAAAAAAGTATATATAGCATATCTTTATAATTAAAATGCCTATTTTTGTGTGTAAAATGTTTGTATGCCATATTATGGCAGAATATGCTTGAAACTATGACTATATTGTAAGACCCATTGTACCATTTTCATACAAATAAATTAAATTATGATCACGGCCGGTGTAACTTGGTGGAACCGCCCAGCCCAAAAAGGCATCTTTCGCGCTAATTCCCAATAAATAATATTACTGTAGAAAACATGGTTTGCTTGATCGATTGCATGTTTATAGGTAAAAGAAAAAAATATTTTTTAGATAAGTATAATCTAAATGTTTGAATGAAGTCAAAAATCTTTTTTGGTTATTGTTACGTATTGGTTTAACACGCTTTGGTACAGAGGTAACTATATAGAATTGATATGTCCAATTGAGTCAACAAATTTTATTTTTGGCAAAAGGAATTTGACTGAATGTACATATTAGTAGGTGCATTCGAACTCGGGTGAGTCGCAGTACAGTTTTGTCGCATAAGCGTTAATCGCACATCCATTTGTCGAGCTCACGTAGTACACTCGGTAGGTACTTTAGCTATTTAAATATCAAAGTACATTTAACCGTTTGGCATAAGCTTATTCGATTGAATATGAGTAAGGTACGTATTAGCAATAAGACAACATAAACAGTAAACTACTCACACTGAATGCGAAGACTCCTTCAGTCTTCACCAGCAGGTCTCCGAATGCGAAAGCCGCACCTTCCACACCGTACGACAGGAATGTCGCAACCTAAGATATAACATATAATACATATTTAGTCACATACGAATTAGGCCGACGTATGTATTTAAGGATATAAGTAAAGTATGTGAGGATCGTAGGAAGTGGTTAGAAGTTTTCTCTGCCTACCCTATCCAAAGGCGAAAGAGAGTCGGCGTCGTCACAGGTGGTGCCAAATGACCAAACGAAAGGCCGCCAAAAATACCGACGAAAAATGTGTTGTAATCTTAGTTTTTTTAATCCCATTTTTTTTTGCAAAAACATTTAGGATGAAATGTGATGGAAAAAATGGTTATTTCAAAATTCATTATTATTGTTCCTATCATGAATATTCTAAATTTAATATTTTATTTGGGCATGTGATTGTGAAAGCTATATCACCCTTTCGGGTCGGACAGGGTTTCCTTAACACCCTGTATGTATGTATGTATTTAAATCAACGACAAGGACATAATCTAAGAGAATAGTTCTCGTATAGATAATCATCATCATCCTGGGACAATTCACACACGGTAATCTGATACAAAACTAAGCAGAATTTGTACTAGTGCCGAGTAATGATAAAATTAATAATAATTAAGTTAAAAGGAGTATACATTTTAGAAAAAAACCGGCCAAGTGCGACTCGGACTCGCGCACCGAGGGTTCCGTACAAACCTGTAGGTGTCTATTTCTTTTGGTTGCGTTGACATAAAAGTTTGATTTTGTTACAGCTAAAAGGTATTATAGACCTGAGTATTTGATATGAATTTCAATTTAATACCTCTACGTGTTTATGAGAAAAGAAGCAGTAACTTTAAATTTTTCAGAAATATTTTTATTATAATGATGAAACTAAAAATTTGCAACTTTTCTTTATCTGTACTATAAGACGTTACTTCGTACCAAATTTCAAGATTCTAAGTTCACAGGAAGTACCCTGTAGGTTTTGATTCCCGTGCGAGTTTCGAAAATTTGCGGAAATATGCGTCATTAACGGCTGTATCTTTTGATTGCTTTGGCTTAGAAGTTTGATTTTTAACAGCTCTAAGGGACAGTAGACCTGAGTATTAGATATAAATTTCAGTTTGATACCTCCACGCGTTCTTGAGAAAAAACGGTCTTGACAGACGGAGGGACGGACAGCGAAGTGATCCTATAAGGGTTCCTTTTTTACCCTTTGGGTACGGAACCCTAAAAAGTAGATATCAGTTCACTTACTAGTTGATGATAATTAGATAGTTATTAGAAATCTACTAACCTTGTCTGAGAAGCACTGGAGTGCTACCCTGCCAGGAGTCCATCTGATGAACAGGATCCCGAAGATGAACTGAATCAGCAGGCCGGTTGATACCGTGCGCCAGTTTATCCGGCCAGGGTTTGCGGAGAACACAAATCCTGGAGAATGAGGTGCGTTAAGAAAATCTAATAGATCCTTTGACGATGCTTATGAATGTAAATACGGCAAGTACATCAAAAATTACGCCCATTTTGACGGACCTTCCAATCGGAGATAGCTTAAGTTATAATGAGTAACTTAATATGCTATTTCCTTTAACAGAAGCTTATAAATTAATCTATAGTGAATTTAGGATGATGTCAGGCAGCTAACCAATCATTGTCATTTTAACTAAACGTGTATAAAGAATTTTAGCACAATGGGTTAAAGATTGAGTTGCATGAATCCGTAAAAAAAAAGTTAAGTTTCTGCGTAATGTATGTATGTATGTAAAACTTGTTTTCTTACTTCTTCTTTTATGGTAGTCGCGTTTTTAATTACTTAAATAATCTTTTTAATTCACTACATATTGATTAATACTACCAATGCTGTACCAACTTACCTAACAACAGTAGGATACCAAGTCCAAGCAACGATATGAGTCTCTCGGGGTCCTCTCTGGCGTCGAAGTAGAGGTACACGCCGATAGCTGCCAGAATGGCCAGGCAGAGGCACCAGCGGAACCATCTGATGAGAATAAAGAAAAATTTGGTTACACAGATGTAAAATGGAATTGATTCTAATGAAATTTATTTGGAACCACCTCTGAAGTATAGGTAGGTACTATAATTTGTCATAATTAACAGAGATATAATAATACCGGCCTATAAACGTCCCACTGCTGGGCACAGGCCTCTTCCCATATAGAGAAGGCACGAGCATTGATCACCACGCTTGCTCTCTGCGGGTTGGTGATTTCAGATCCCAAATTTTGGCATCCAGGTTTCCTCACGATGTTTTCCTTCACCGTTTGTCAGAAGTGTCTTAGAATAATTAAGAAAGTACATATAACTTTGAAAAAGCCACATTGGTACTTGCCTGGGTTCGAACCTGCAACCTTGTGCATACAAGTCCGTTCATTGAACCGCTAGGCCACCACGACATTCTATTAACTATCTAATACTATAACTATTAACAGAAATATTGGGTGACAAATATACAGTCAAATGGAGAATTTTATGAAGAGAGATAAAAATATTTACAGACCGAGGACCAAATTAAACTATCAAAATATGTGAACCATCTCGGCATAGTAGATTCGGAGCATAAGGTACTTGTGTACAGAATTAACCATACCCATATACCTAATACAAGCCAAGTCCGGGACTTGTCACACACGTGACACACGTAATAATGATAACTCAGTCGGCGAATCTTATATCTTCAGGGTTAAATAATCGGATCAATTGTTTTAATCATTTTGACAATAGTTTGTAATTAGCAGTTAAAATTAGTTAACATTTTATATGTCTTTATATTTTTTGTGTTAGGACTTGTATGTTGTACCTACTTGTCATATACAGGGTGTTACCAAAAGAGTATATCCATCTAGAAGGAGTGAAGAGTACATCTGGTATAGAGTTAGTTTACAGAATTTCTACTTTTATTAATTTTATAACTTTATTAATTACATAGTTGAATACCATTTGGATAGATATATCTTTTCGTTAACACGCTGTAAACTTTAAAGTAAATTAATTTGGTTATTACGAAACATCTACTTACATCTTAGCCCACAATATTTCAGCGATATCTTCCACTTTGGTCCAAATTTTCTTCTCAAACCAGTTCCCGAAGTATTTCTTCACGAAATTAAAGTATATTACAAAAAAATATATTATACTAAGGAATGCAATTAAACTACCAAATCCGAAGCATAACTCTAGGGGGTCGTTACCTGAAAAAGAAAAAATAATTTATAATATTAATTTAAAAAATAAAATGCTATCGAAAAACTTAGAAAAGTGATGATAATTTTTAATATACAGATCTTTGTGAATAATAGCTAAGAACCATACAGCGATTACGTCAGCTTTCAAACAAAAAGACCGCATCATAATAAGTTAATTACTTTAGGAGCTATGATGTCACAGATAGACCGACACATCAAATTAAAAACAACCTTGTTTTTTGCGTCAGGGCTTAAAAATGATTCCTCTTAAAATTGTCTATAGATACTTTGGGGTTATTATATTCCAATACTAGGTGTTTCAGTATTTTTTCTTGATATACTTACTATAATTAAGCCAATAATACATGCATCCAAAAAAGAACCCTATGACCAGTCCATTTAGTACAAACAGCGTGATAGTTTTCATTGCCGATCGGTTTTTGCTGAAAAAGTCATCTGTCGAGCTGCCCACGCGCATAAGCGTCGTTTCCAACCACCCTGTAGGCTCGTAGTCTATGTAATCATGGCTTATAATCTGAAATGAATATACATGGTGTTACTGAAAGGTTATAATTAGCCAAAAGAGGTGAATTGTGCAGCTGGTATAGAGTAAATTTTAGCTGAAAGTGAGTTAAATATCTCACGGTAGCACAGGTGCTACCGAAAGGTCATCAATCTTAATGAGGTGTAGAGTACATCTGGTATATTATTATTATTTAAATAATTTATTTACAATTCAATACTTAAATCTAATACAAGAACTAAAATTAAATCTTACATAAATAAATAAAACTAACACGCGCCAAAAAACTCATCGTCATCCTTGTCAATGGCGGGAAACGTGCCCAGAAGGCTGGCAGCATTGCCACGTTGAATGGCTATGCCGATTTTCTGTGCAAGGAACAAACCAGCTCTCTGATCACGAGTAGAGTCTACCAAACGTTCTGACAGTTCTTTAAAAAGATTTCGTGCACTCGGACCCAATGACCCGAGCGTTTCAACCCCAAACGGCTCGAAAATATAATTACCCATTAGGTTATTATACTTTCGCCGTTTAAGGGTCTCCGCAGCTCCAGCAGCAGAATAATTATAAGTGATAGATAGGTAAATGCCGTGATTAATTTGTTGAAGACCGAGCAACAACAACTATATATAATATATTTAATGAATCTTGTAGTCACGTTGTTTTGTCACGTTTAGAAATTAAACAGCTACATAACATGTAAGGTATATTATGTGCAATCCTTTTAACTTTAATGGCTATGGTAAATCTTAATATATATAAATCTCGTGTCACAATGTTTGTCCTCAATGGACTCCTAAACCACTTAACCGATTATAATAAAATTCGCACACCATGTGCAGTTCGATCCAACTTGAGAGATAGGATAGTTTAAATCTCAAATTATAGTCGCAATTTTAATTTATTGCTAATTATTTGTCTGTTATTATATACAAAGGCACCGGGAACGGGACCTAGGTATTCACGCGGGTGAAACCGCGGGACACAGCTAGTAATTAAATAAATATATCATGTAGAAAACATCACATACATTGCTAAGAACCCAAAGTAAGTAGCTAAAGCACTTGTGTTATGGAATCAGAGATAACGAAGGTGCCATTAACAGCCAGACACGAGACAATGGAGAAAGTGGTTCTCTACATTGACATATCCGGGGATCGAACCTGGGACCAGAGAGCGACACCTTGAATAGTATAATATAATCTTTTGGGACAACTCATACACAGTCATCTGGTTCCAAAGTAAGCAGAGCTTGTGTTATGGTAACCAAGACAAATGATAAAAATACTTATATATAATAAATAATTATATATATTTGTATATAAATACATATTGTAGATAAATTACACCCAGACACAGAACAAATGATCGTGCTCATCACACAAAGATTTGTCCTGGGTGGGAATCGAACCCACGACCTCGGATATAGCAGTCAGGGTCACTAATCACTAGACCAACAGGCCTGTCAAATAGTGTAAAGATTGGTTTATAATAGTTTATATTGGTTTAGATTGATTGAAGGTTTATATTTTTACTTACGTCTCCGTTCTTTCCATTCTTCCTTACATCGCCCATCTCCACCTCATCACGTTCTGATGACTGCTAAAACAAAAGAAAAAAAAAAAACAATAAATAATCTATACTTATAATAAATCTGTAGAAGTGAAAATTCTGTACATTGAAAATATCAAAAAAATAAATGGCGGGGGGTGTTACTAGACAGACACCGAAACCAAAAGTGTGAAAAAAAAAATTTTGTCTGTCTGTCTGTCTATTTGTTCAGGTATTACGCAAAAACTACCGGTTCGATTACGATGAAACTTGGTATAATTATTCTTTATTATCCTGGGCACCACACTGGGTAGTTTTTATCCCGGAAAAGTATAAACAAAAAAAAAAACTTAATTTTGCGGTTAAAAACTCATTGATAAGTTTGGTCATCCACGCGAACGAAGTCGCAGGCACAGCTAGTCTAGAATATTATTTAATAAAAGCTTCTAGGTACCTAATGCATAATGAGGTTATAACATTTTAACGAATTTATTATCCTAAATGAAAACTTTCCAAATTGGAAGAAAACGATTTCACTCGTCCTGAATGCGACCAAATCAAATGATAACTAGCTACATAGTTTAAACATCCTTAATAATTCAGGTTTGTATGCTAAGTACAAAGTTCATTAATTACTGTTTTAAATATGTAAAAAGTACTTGTAGCTTCTCGGATGGCCACTTGGCTATTGGTGGTTGTATCAATTACCAAAGCACGAAGTGCTGAGAATTAGATCGTTGCCTGGGATGAACATATTTATACTAAAGCCAATATGGAAAGAGAATTAAACGTTATTACTAATCACGCAATTATCAACTTTGACAACATGTGTTTAAGTTCATTTTAGAATGACAAATATTACCGAAAAGGGCCTAAAAGTAATTTGAATGTGATGGAAACTGAACTGTTAGTCATTGAATTAAGGTTCATAATCCCAAAGCACGTTCATTATTTCTTTAAAGTGGCTGATGTATAATTTTATGTGTGATCCATTAATGGTTGTTCCAAGTCTAACTGCCGTATCCAGAGTACTTACAAACAGATTAATAAAAAAAATATTTTTTTAAATAATCCTTAAGTAAGCCAGTATCTTAGAAGTCGGAGAGGTATTTCAATTAAATCGATTTAAGGGATTCCTTAGTATTTATTTAAGTAGTCTGACAGTTGGCCTTCTTGTATCGACAAGACAAAATTGCTTTAAGTAAACATTAACGTCTTTAAGAACGGCAGTGAGTGTTTTGAGTTATTTTTTAAACGAGAACGAACTTTAAATTCACTAGTGCCCGGATATTTTTAACCGACTTCCAAAAAGGGATTAGGTTTTATATTCGACTGTCCTTTGTATCTTTTTTTTATTTATGTTTACCGAATATTCCGTCAATCGTCAACCGATTTTCAAAATTATTTTAACACTAAAAATACTATTCTATACCTACACAGGCTAAAGTTTTTTCATTTTATGTACCTAAGTAATTCACATGTTTTAAATTGTTGACCACATTTTAAAATAATTTCAAATACAAAAACCATTGACTATGACCAAACTAAAGACTCTACACACATGTCGTTTTAGACTCGCATGTCTAGGACACGACCGGATATAATCCGCGGATATATTTCCCGGATCACGACGGTTAACACGGGCCCACAGACGGCTGCTCGCTCCCATTGCACTTGTGATCTCCACAACTGCTGCACCCGAAGTGATGGTTTGTTACCGAGTGCGTCAACTGGTTTGTTGACAATGGTGACATAATAGGCTTATAGGGCCCTTTGGTGATCACACTAGTGATCAGCCCCGGCTTCGCTTGCGTGTGACAGCAATATTTATAGCCTATATTACTCAGGGATAACGTAAGATCTAACGGTGAAAGAATATTTTAACTAAGTTCTGTAGTGCTATTCTTTAACATTATTTTCATGTCTCGACAGCGGAATCCGCGGTGAGATGTCAAATACGTATTCTCGAATTTGAATTCTAAATCAAAGCCAATTTTCACTTTTGAAGTGAGCTTTATTGTCACTCAGGTGAAGCTCGATACCGAAATTATTTACAGAATAGACATACTGTTGTTTTTGAGTTTATTGGTTACAAACATGAATTCTTTCCCTTTACAATATTAGTATTGATATAGACTAGCTGTGTACTGCAGTTTCACTTGCCTTGCTATTCTTTCGAAGTCAGTAACGTTGTGCTAAATAGCATATAACCATCGAGAATTGGACTATCAAATGCAAAGGGATTTTTTTCGAATCCGACAGGATGTTTCAATGTACCTATAGCGTATATATATGTATAGCATCCAGAGAAAAAAAAAAGCTTTATTTTATTAACTATCTGTGCCAGCCAATGCGGTTCCACTGGCCTTGTTTTACTCCCAAAGCAAATTGAGTATCTAGCCAGTCGAGCCAACCAATCGAGTATTTAGCCAGCTTGTTAGAAACAACAAATAAAAATTCAAAAATGACCGTAGTTTCAGATATTAGCGTACGCAAACAAAGTTCAATATATGGTATTCCATAAAATACATATTTTGGCAGGTGGGTAATGATCGCCAAAGTATTGTAAATATAAAATAAATAATCTTATCAATACCATAAGTGTTTATCGATTTCCGCATAAGGCTATCAACAATGACGAATCAAACACACTTTTTGAGTAGATTAGATCTATTTTACAGGCTTAGATATTAAATGAACTAAATAATACATATGAAATTGAAATAATAAAACATGATTTATTTCTGCCGCGGAACCAAAATTTAAATAAATCTCGATAGAATCGGTTAAAAGTATTTAAATGTCTAACAAAACGAAAGCATGGCAAACAACCTTTTCAGGCATCGAGCCTTTGTCAGCGGTAACGTTTTTTTATACTTTAATGTACCTTCACTTTGCCACTCTTTTAAACCAAAATTATGCATCCATAAGATTACTTTAGCTGCAACAAACACGTAATTTGTGTTATAAGTAAAACTCACCTTAGAATGTTTAGAAATTATTGATATTTAAACAACTAACAAACACTGACAATATAGGTAGGTAATTTAATCAAACACCTACTTATCTCAAAACCAAATTCACATAAATTACAACACTTTTACGCCAATTTCTACTAAAATTTCGTGGTGACCCAACCCACTCTAGCAAAAAACCTACCAAGACTAACAAATACAATTGTTTAAATATACAAAGTATTGTTGTAATTGTTTATAAATGTATACACAATGTATAAAAACAAAATACCATTGTATGTCAACAGGAGTTTCAATATAACATAACAAAATGTGTGTCAACAAAAAACAAATTTCAATTAGGTACCAAATAATGACAATTCGTAATATAGGGCTGAAATTAAGGTCACAAAATCGTTTATAGAGACTATTTCCTAATTAAAAGCAGTAAAACTCAATCGGTCAAAGGTTAAGCAATATTTGCTACGGGCGAGAATTGGGTGGTTGATCACCATGAATTTCCATGCCGTAACATCTAGGGCCCGAGTCTGCTATTTACAGTTGCTTGAATCGTCTGAGTGGGTGGGGCTAGTGGGACCATTTTACGATAATTGGCATTCTACTAACTGATAAAACGTCACAATTGGCCATTGGAACGATTGAGCCGAGAGTTGAGTGAATATGACCGATGGCCGGTACAATTTCGTAATCCGCTATTTTTTGACAGCAGTTGCATAGAGTAGGATGTAATATGTTACTTAAATTTGCTTTTGACTCTCATATCTATGGCTAAACATTTTTATTTTTCATAGACAATGTCTCAATTTCAACGAAAACTTTCCTTTTTTAAAACATAATTATCCTTATTTACAAGTTTTTAATAGAAATTACATATTGTATGGGCTTTTACAATTAATTAGTATTCAAAAAACAATTAATACAATTTTTTGCAACATAAGAAACGATTATTGATAATTAGTGCCAATCGGTGTTGCCTATTAATAATTACAAAATGTTTGATACTTTTATTTTTAATTTAAATTGACAACACCGCGTCCCACTCATGCCACTCATGCCAATGATTGTTGTTGGCTTAACTGAATACGAAAATTAGGCACATATTGGGTTGACACTATCATCCCACTATGATCACACTGACACGGAGTGTAAATAGCAGACTCGGGCCCCTGAGTGGCTCGCTCTAGTCTGCATGGACCAGGGCCTCGATTCAGCTATTTAACAGTTGACCGAATGACCTGCTTCATTTGGTCATTTTTACTATAATTGGCATTCTGCTAACTGACATTACGATCATTTATGGGTCATTACGATCATTCTCTTCGAGACTTCAATGAGATTGTATTGTAGGCTTATCTGACGGCGAAAATTAGGCACAATGACAAGTATACTGACCGACCACAGAATGCATTCAAAGTAGTTGAATCGAGGCCCAGTGGAATTATCGCTATAGGGACAAAAGGTTCTTTTCGCTCCATCAGTAGTCCTAAAATATTTACTGTTTAAGAAATATTTTATATTTCTATGTACCTATAGTTATTTTGCTATTCGGAATGAAGACCACCCAAAAAATAAAAAATCATGATGATCAATGTACCCATTTTCGAGTTATAAGTGTTGTAACACTTTGTTTTATACATATTCATTTTTTTTATGTAACACATAATATTATAAACTACCTGTGTACCAAATTTCATCTAAATTAGTTTGGTAGTTTTGTGTTAAAAACAAACATACATCTACCTTACATACTTCAAGTTTTGCTATTAGTATACTTTTTGTACTAACCATTGTTTTATGCAATCATTGTTTCTTTACATAACCGATTGTGCAACGTGCAATGTGCATCCCAGTTTCTATACTGCGTTATCAATATATTTACTTAGTGCATCTGATAGCATCTGTATTACACCTTTTAAAACTACATAATAATTTATAACGATGACAAAGTTTTAAGTATATAATACTAGCTGTACCCGGCATGCGTTGCAATGCAATTTTTTCTACGTAACTAGCACCTGCCTACTACCTACCTACTACCACTTAGGGGTATGAAAAATAGATAGTAGCCGATTACTGAATATGCATATAAAATTTCATAAAAATCGGTCAAGCCGTTTCGGAGGAGTATGGTAATTAACATTGTGACACGAGAATTTTATATATAAGATCTACCAATTATTATCCCTATACCAATACTATTTTGTTTCAGATTTCTCAGATTTTACAGATTTTCATACATTCTAACTGAGAGCAATCTCGATTACGTCAGTTTTCAAACAATAAAAATCGTATCATAATCGTTCCGTTCGTTTAGGAGTTACGATCCTATGGACAAAAACTGACCAACACTCCAAAAATATATATTTATCTTGTTTTTCCTCGGGGTTTATAAATGTACAATTAAGTAGGTCTTTGTCGTGATGTTTTTTATTCTCAGCCATTTCTGTCCCACTGCAGGGCAAAGACCTCTCTACCCTCCTTCCATCTCTCTCTGGTTAGGGCCGTGGTGAGCCACTCCTTATCAAAGGAGTCCAGCTCGTTCCGCCATCTCCGTCTAGGCGTACGTGATAAATATTGACGACCTCCGTGGTCGAGTGGCGTACACACCGGTTTCAAGGTGTCGCTAGACTCGCTAGCTCTGAGGTCCCGGGTTCGATCCCCGGTCGGGTCAATGTAGAAATCAACTTTCCTACATTGTCTTGTTATTCTTTCATACACATAACACAAGTGCTTTAGCTACTTACTTTGGGTTCAGAGCAATGTATGTGATGTTGTCCGCATTTATTTATTATTTACTTTATTTTCTAACCTCCCTAATTTATGACCTAATATTATCTAAAACACAATAAAATACTTTTTCACAACACACTCGTACTAGAAGCAATAGCAACTCAATTTATTTCCACGGTTTTAATGAACCAAAACGATTTTTAATTGGTTTCAGTTTCCACTCGTAAAATACTAAATTGATTTATATAAAAAACAAGACTTGTTACAGAAACTGTAGTGTTATCTTAACTAGAGGCCATTTTATTTTTTACCCGACTGCACGATGCAAATAAGGGTATTGTGTATATTATCACCTATGTATTTATTTTTTTACTGTCTACCGCACTAGGAAGATTTATCCCTGCATGTATGAGTTATTATTATAGCTAGCCCAATATCAGCCTGTAATTTTCTCACAGCTGGGCAAAGGTTTAACCTCATATAGAGAAGGAACTAGCACTGACCACCACGTCACTTGCAGGGTGGCCATTCAAAATCAAAATTTTGGCATTCATGCCTTTGTTTTCTTTTATCGATTGATCTGTTTTTGATTTATTTAAAGATTACTTAGGCATATTCATCATCAGCCAGAAGGCGTCCACTGCTGAACAAAGGCCTCCCCCCTAGAACGCCACAATGAACGACAACTCGCCAATTGCATCCACCGGGTGCCTGCAACTTTGACGATATCGTCGGTCCATCTGGTGGGAGGCCTGCCAACGCTGCGTCTTCCGGTTCGTGGGTCGCCACTCGAGAACCTTTCTTTCCCAGCGGTTGTCGGTTGAGTGACTCTGAGCCTCTCCAAAAGGCCAACCGTTAGCGACCACGTCCTAGAGCCATATGTAATCACTGGCAACACACACTGGTCAAATCCTGCGTCTTCAGACACTGCGGACTTACTTAGGCTTATTATGGCTTTAAAAAAGTTACTGTGGTGCAAGCCAGGGTCGAACTTACAACCTTCTTCGAAGTTTGGAATGAAGTCTTAGAGAATCACACTGCTGTATGTCTATTCTGTAAATAATTTCGGTATCGAACTTCACCTGAGTGACAATAAAGCTCACTTCAAAAGTGAACCCAATTAGCCTTGACTTAGAATTCAAATTCGAGAATACGTATTTGACATCTCACCGCGGATTCCGCTGTCGAGACATGAAAATAATGTTACAGAATAGAATAGAATAGAATAGAATTTATTTATTTTTCTCATTATCACAATACAGTACAGTCACATTTTTACATTTAAAAAGAGAGACTGGTGTCTGCTATAGGTAAAACCTGTGCTGCAGATCACCAGGCTTACCCACCGTAAGAGTCTTAATGTTTATGACACTAACTGTATTATTTAATGTGCGTTTACAGTACAAAAATTTAAGATTCAAACAATATAAAAAAAAAAAAAAAATATATATATATATATATTGCCTCGGTCACCATGGCCTGTCCTGCAGCAGGAGCGCAGGACGTATATCCCGTCACGCAAATATTAATGACATTATTCGTCGTGCTCTTGTCATTGCCGGTGTACCAGCTGTTTTGGAACCCAATGGTTTGGTGCGCAGCGATGGTAAGAGACCTGACGGTATGTCATTGTTGCCTTGGAAATTGGGTCGGCCTTTGGTGTGGGACGCAACGTGCGTCGACACCCTTGCGCCATCCCACGTTCTAAGTTCGGCGGCCTCTCCTGGAGCTGCTGCTGGAGCAGCGGAGACCCTTAAACGGCGGAAGTATAATAACCTAATGGGTAATTATATTTTCGAGCCGTTTGGGGTTGAAACGCTCGGGTCATGGGGTCCGAGTGCACGAAATCTTTTTAAAGAACTGTCAAAACGTTTGGTGGACTCTACTCGTGATCAGAGAGCTGGTTTGTTCCTTGCACAGAGAATCGGCATAGCCATTCAACGTGGCAATGCTGCCAGCCTTCTGGGCACGTTTCCCGCCATTGACAGGGATGACGATGAGTATTTTGACGCGTGTTAGTTTTATTTATCTATATAAGATTTAATTTTAGTCTTTGTTTGTTCTTGTATTAGATTTAAGTACATATTGATTTATTGTATTTATTTGTAACTAACTTCCTTTTGATTATAAAATGTGTTTAAATTTTTCGGAATTAAATATATATAAAAGAAACAATATTATGGTTAATAATTGTTGGTAGTTGAGTTGGTGTTCCTATGTGTAAGTGTGTGTGAGTGTGTGTGTGTGTGGGGGTGTGTGTGTGTGTGTTTGTGTGTCTGTGTGTACAACTATATAAGTAAGTAAGCGAGTAAGTGTTACTACTACATTTGCGGTTTCAAAAGTTTTTCTGTATCATAGTAATCCAAATTAACCAGCCAAGAGTAGACTTTATTTTTGCAATTAATTTTAGTTAGCGGGTATATCTGTAATAATTTGTTGATAGTATTATATAAATATGGTCCCAAGAAAGTGTAAAAGTTTTGCGACAGACTATTTCTAACTCTAGTTTTTGAGCACACTGCAGTGCCTTTTCTTTTAGTCGCACATGTTTCGGGATTGAACGGAAGCTCAACGTGTTTCTTCATCACTGTCAGATGAATAAAAAGCTGCCGGACTGTAAGCACTTTGCAACGTTGATAGAGATCGTATGTGGGAAAACGTATTGGAAGGAAACAGCTTACTTTTAATATAGCTCTCTGGGCTCTCTCTAGATTAATTAGATAAGTTTTAGCAGCTCCACCCCAAGAAGTAATACAGTAAGATAATAACGATTGGCACAGTGCGAAATAGACTGTTCTAATTAATTTAGTATCAGCAACATGGCGAAGTGATTTAAAAATGAATATAAGCTTGCGAATTCTAGGAACCAAGGTGTCAATGTGTTCACGGAAACATAGTCGACTGTCAATTATAATGCCTAAATATTTAATGCTATAAGTTTTTGATAGATGAGGGCAATTACATGATCCGCTAGTAGGTGGATTACAAGTATGAGCAATAATTGAAAGGTTTGATCCCTGTAGATTCCCGAGGTTAAAGGACATGTATTTCGTTTTATCAACATTGAGAGTGAGAATATTTTCCCTAAGCCAGTCAGACACTTTATTAAAACCAACTTGAGCATGTTCATAAACTTCCTCCCAGGTGTCACCGGAAAATAGTAGCGCAGTATCATCGGCAAATGTAATTGTTTTCCCATTAGATAAGTGGGTTTCACATAATGAATTAATATAAACTAAGAAGAGGGTCGTCCCGAGTATACTGCCTTGGGGTACGCCAAACTGGATAGGTAACTCCTCACTTATCCAACCATCCAATTTAACAACCTGTGTCCTACCTGTAAGGTAGTCCGAAAACAGAGAATAGCACTACAGGTGATTGAACCGCTAGGTCAATATGCATATATATGATTTTGTGAATAGGTAACACAAATATTTGTCCCACTCGAGAATCTTACCCGCAGCACGTCGCCGCGTCGTGGTCAGTTAGCGTGGTCACCTATATAAAACATGGCTGTACATGCACTTTTCTTTTACTAATTAGGTACCTTTTAAATGAATCCTTATTATATTATTCATACTAGCTGTGCCTGCGACTTCGTTCGCGTGGATGACGAAACTTATCAATGAGTTTTTAACCGCAAAATTAAGTTTGTTTTTTATTGTTTATACTTTTCCGGGATAAAAACTACCCAGTGTGGTGCCCAGGATAATAAAGAATAATTATACCAAGTTTCATCGTAATCGAACCGGTAGTTTTTGCGTGATACCTGAACAAACAGACAGACAGACAGACAAAATTTTTTTTTTCACACTTTTCGGTTCGGATTCGGTCTAGTAACACCCCCCGCCATTTATTTTTTCGATATTTTCAATGTACAGAATTTTCACTTCTACAGATTTATTATAAGTATAGATTAGTCAAAGTAGTTATTTTTTAATCTAATGATTACGTTGGGCAATTCCCTCGATTATTACAGATAGTGACAATTGCTTATCATTGAAGGAATGCAGAATAATCATAGATATTTGATACTGGATACAATTTTAATATATGTTTTGATAATAAATAGGTATTAAGTATTGTCATGTAAAGATAAAAACTAATATGATAGCAAAATGTTGAGTTCCTTAATTAAGTAAACTTTTAATTGAGTAATAGTATCTAATTAAAACAAAATTAGTAAAAAGTCAAATAGGTAATATAATAATAATCACGACAATTCACACACGGTTATCTGATCCCATGCTAAGCAGAGCTTGTGTTATGGTAACCAGACAACTGATAAACATACTTATATATTTCGAAATACATACATGTTATAGATAAATTACACCCAGACACAGAACAAATGATCGTGCTCATCACACAAAGATTTGTCCTGGGTGGGAATCGAACCCACGACCTCCGGTATAGCAGTCAGGGTCACTAACCACTAGTGACTAGACCAACTCAAAATTAACGACAACTTTGAATTTTACGTCGTACTTGTATTTAGTACTAGCGAGCTCTTATTATAAATATGTAGTTGTAGAATGTAGGTACTTGTACGTATAAACTTACGAACGTGCAGCATAAAAGGTCTTTGTAGGTACCTACGTAGTATATTTTTTTTTAAATCGTATTTGACCTAATTAAACCTATGTACATAATCGATCCATTTTTGGTATGTTTTTCAAGATGCTATACCGGAGGTCGTGGGTTCGATTCCCACCCAGGACAAATGTTTGTGTGATGAGCACGATCATTTGTTCTGGTTGTCTGGGTGTAATTTATCTATAATATGTATGTATTTAGAAATATATAAGTATGTTTATCAGTTGTCTGGTTACCATACCACAAGCTCTGCTTAGCTTGGGATCAGATAACCGTGTGTGAGTTATTATTATTATTCATCTCTACTACTCGTCATCTCAGCATTCACTCCTTTTTTTCTCATATCATCCTTCACACAATCCATCCATCTCTTTTTCGGTCTTCCTCTGCATGCACAAAGTGTTAAGAAAACCCTGTCCGACCCGAAAGGGTGATATAGGTTTCACAATCGCATGCCAAAATAAAATATCTAAATTGAATTGAATATTACATTCATGACCATAACAATAATAATGAATTTTTAAAACACCATTATATGCTTCGAAATTTCCTAAATTTGAGATTAAAACAAAAACTATACCACTAATTTCGTCGGTATTGTAGGGGCTCCTGTGAAGACATTTTTTTTTTTAGTTTATATACTTACCTATTTTTTTGTTATTCATTTTTTACATTATTGGAATCAGATATCGATACCTAACAATACCTTCACGGATAGGAAAGGGTTTTCTTAACACCCTGTATACCCATACGCATTTACAGTCATACTTATAACGTGACTTTCATCCCTCCTCATAACACCTGGTTTTGTGGTTATTATTTATTTAGTTGGATATAATTTAACTGCCTCGTTGGCCTAGTGGCGCTAAGCGCGACTGCTACGCTAGAGGTCTTGGGTTCGATTCCCAAGTCGACCAAGGTGTTATTGGGTTTTTCTATGAAATTCTCAGTAGCAGGTCGGAGTTTGGATTTGTGCCCGGTTAGCGGCAATAGGCTCGCCCCCTATTACATGGGACCTAAACGTACCGGCGAACTGTGGGTCTACATTCGTACACCTCTGCCTAACCCTTCGGGAATACAGGCGTGATGGTATGTTATGTTATGATATAATTTACTTACCGAGTTAAGTCTTCTGTTAGGACTTGAGGGATCCATTTTGTTATGACTAGAGTTAATTGAATGTCTGTTTATATCACAATATTACTTGTATACGGGGTTCTTGTTATGTGCGAGTTTTAGCTTGATCTGCTGCATTTTATCTGTAAATAAAAGAAGACTATTAAATAATGTTGTTTAACTTTTGCGTATGTATTTGGCATAGTAAAATTTTGTAACTCGAATTTAGGTTTATGTTTACTACTTTTGCAGATTTTATCGCGGTTTGTATTTAGATTTTAGGTCCCGACTTTTCGACACCAGTCTGCACGTGGCCTTGATACGTGTAAAGGTGATAAAATCCGTATATTTACTGTCAATCACATCTATATGTATAAACATGTAAAATTCTCACGCTGCGTCCGTATGGGGCCCGAGTCTGCTATTTACACTCCGTGTCAGTGTGCTCATAGTTGGCTCATAGTGGGACGATTTTACGATAATTGGCATTCTACTAACTTAGTTTACTGCTAATTATCGTAAAATCGTCTCACTATGAGCCAACTATGAGCACACTGACACGGAGTGTAAATAGCAGACTCGGGCCCCTGTTTGTATGTCTGAATGCGACAAAATCTAAAAGGAAGGAACGTTTTATATGGTTTTCACCAATGGATAGAGCAATTCAAGAGGAAGTTTCGTGTGTAAAAAAGATTTCAGTGTGTAAATTCTACTGAAAAATACCTTACTGAATGATCAGGGCAACGAAATATCCACATAAGTTTTAATACCCACATTGCTTTGGCAATAAATAGGAAATAACAAACACAATAAAACAAACTAAACAATTTATTTATTTTACAAAATTACAGACATTCAATATTTCAAT
This sequence comes from Autographa pulchrina, assembly GCA_905475315.1. NCBI lineage: Eukaryota > Metazoa > Arthropoda > Insecta > Lepidoptera > Noctuidae > Autographa > Autographa pulchrina. Next base: position 5,371,367 of record FR997789.1, on the reverse strand, counting down.
ATGTAAGCATAACTTAAACATAATATTTAAGCAGGTTTCCGTATCTCTCTTGAGTTGTACTCAAAAGTTATTTCACATCCAGTTTTTGGCAAATTACTCGGCGAAGCCTCTGCCAATCATGGCAGACTTTATGACGGAGAAATGCAATGTAAATTTAATGTACTTGATAAGTTAAGGATGCGTTTTAATTAAATATGACTAAAAATGTACAAGACTTTTAAAGTTATAGTTAGAGTATTAAGTATTTAAACATACAGGCGACTCTATCTTATGTGTGAACTTAAATATACGAATACTACTTGATTTTCGTTTGCAACTCTCCAAAAAACATACTTCTCATATATGGGACCATCTTTGAGGTAAATACCCTCTTTCATTTACTTATTTATTTAATTTTGTAAACAGTTTTGTATGTAAAGAAATACCACGGCCAACCCTTTCGATCACAAAAACAAATAATTTTTGATTTTTCTAAATTGCTAGAGATAGCGAGTCAATAAAGAATAAAAAAAAATCCATTGACAACCTCCTTCTTTTGAAGTCGGTTAAAAAAAGGTTATTTTATGAAGTACAGATCTAATTATTTACTTAGAGCAAACATTCTCAAAATCCGTTGTAAATTAAGAATTAAGATAAATAAAATAAATTAAGATACTTATAGCTAAACAAACAGACAAACAGAACGATTTTCATAACATTACTATAGGTTGTGCAATTTCTACGACATAAATTCGGGTCATATTGATAACCAAATTTTTATGGAGGCTGTTATAATTAAATGAGCAATTAAACTATATTTAAAGACAAAGATACCTTTATAAAAAGAAGGAAATACTTATGTCTTTGATATCTTTTTCTGATTGATATTATAATTAAGTAGAAGTATCTACCTATGTTTATCAGAACGTTACAAAAAGATATGATAATGAAAGCGGCTGATCGGACTTGCGTGTTTGTTGAGATGTGTGTGTTTAGTAGTAAATTGAACATAATAACTGTATGTTACTTTAATACTGCCTCGTTGGCCTAGTCGTTCTAAAGCGCAACTGCTACGCTAGAGGTCTTGGGTTCGATTCCCAAGTCGACCAAGGTGTTATTAGGTTTTTCTATGAAATTCTCAGTAGCAGGTCGGAGTTTGGATTTGTGCCCGGTTAGTGGCAATAGGCTCGCCCCCTATTACATGGGACCTAAACATACCGGCGAACTGTGGGTTTACATTGGTACACCTCTGCCTAACCCTTCGGGGATACAGGCGTGATGGTATGTTATGTTTTTTTTTAATTGCATGATATATGTGCATTATCATCTTATCTTTGATAGCGTGGGAATTATATTATTTAAGCACTTTTTAAACGTACATAGTCTACACACGTCTTTAAAATAAATGTAAAATTAAGTATCTAAGTATTTAATTAATTCTTCATACCGATAAGGTAAGTACTTACACAAACAATGAGTTTTAAAGATCAATTTTCGTAAACTTTGGTGACAAAACTAATCTTAAGAGCTTAAATTAAGTTAATTTTAACCTTGCGGTTAACGTTAACCTATCTTGGGCTATTTTGATATTATTTATTAACTGCCCTTAAGTCTGCTGAATACCAGTACTTTACATGGAGCAATGCCAATCTGACAGACACACCATTACTAGACAATAAAGTTTATTAGTAGACTTAACTCAGTAATTTTAAGATTATTACACGACTGCCCAAAAAGGAGTGTTATGTTTTCAGGGTTCATGTATGTATGTAGGTATGTATGTATGTATGTTTGTGAGTTTCTTTATTCCACCATAACTTCTAAAAGGCTTGACCGATTTCAATGTTTGTGGTATTATTAGAAGCTTTGAGTTATCCCGAGTGACATAGGCTATGTGGACATTAAAAAATGGTCAAGTGTGAGTCGAAATCGCCTGCTAAGGGTTCCGAACGAATTTTTTTTTTGTGTTGTGTCATGCTTTTTTGTTGTTCACTAAAAGGTATTAAATAAAAAAAATATAATTAAAAATTAAAAAACACGCCTGCCATGTAAAAATGTTTTTTAATTTTTAATTATATTTTTTTTATTTCATTCAACTCGACTACGGGGAAGCAAGAAAAATTATGAAATTGATTCTCTCATTTTTATTAAGTTAGAAAACCTAAAAACCTATCTATAATTATGTGAAATATTTTCAACTTTAAACCGTCTGCCCCCTCGTTATTTACTAGTTAAATATAACCGGCTGTAGGTACTAGTTAAATTTAACCTTGTAAGTAACATTAGCGTGACAATGTTCATTGCATAGGTCGTTAATGATCGTACAGCTCTCTGTACGTGCCTTAGTACATCATACCGTAATCAGTTATACTAGCTGTCCGCATTAGGTTGGAGATTGCGTAAGGGCTAAGTAAACGCCGTTTTCTAGCAACATTGATTTGTAGCTTGGATATTAAAATATTGTGTCCCGAGATTCACCAACCTATTCGCTAATATTAAATAACCATAATCAAGAAACAGATTACATACGCAAAACAAAAACAGAACTGATTTGCATTTCCAGAAATTAGGGTAAGGAAACTACTTTGCTTTTAATTTGAAATTTTATTGGTTAAATTTGGTTAAATTAGTATTGCAAGTATAAGCCTTTTATATTTATTATTATTTTAGGGTTTTATAGTAATGTTCATAAGTTGAAATACTCCTTTACGTCCTGTGAAACTGGTTTTAAAAGGTACGACCGCCGGTAATAATTTTGAGGAAAAAGTGGATACCTTTTTACACGACTGCCCAAAAAGGAGTGTTATGTTTTCAGGGTTCATGTATGTATGTATGTATGTATGTATGTATGTATGTATGTATGTATGTTTGTGAGTTTCTTTATTCCACCATAACTTCTAAAAGGCTTGACCGATTTCAATGTTTGTGGTATCATTAGAAGCTTTGAGTTATCCCGAGTGACATAGGCTATGTGGACATTAAAAAATGGTCAAGTGTGAGTCGAAATCGCCTGCAAAGGGTTCCGAACGACATTTTTTTTTGTGTTGTGTCATGTTTTTTTGTTGTTCACTAAAAGGTATTAAATAAAAAATTATAATTAAAAAAATTAAAAAACACGCCTGCCATGTCAAAAAAAAATAAAAACAAGTCAAATATTTGCAGTCGGGGGACCTGTAATGAATTGTTTCAAGTAACCGACCCCGACTGCAAATATTTGACTTGTTTTTATTTTTTTTTGACATGGCAGGCGTGTTTTTTAATTTTTTTAATTATAATTTTTTTTGGATATTTCTTAAAATAACGACCGGCTTACAAATGATCAAAATTATTGGATGTTGCTTTTTATTTTACTGTTATTACACTAGCTGTAGTTTTTAGGGTTCCGTACCCAAAAGGTAAAACGGGACCCTATTACTAAGACTCCGCTGTCTGTCTGTCCGTCTGTCTGTCTCCAGGCCGTATCTTATAAACCGTGATAGCTAGAAAGCTGAAATTTTCACAAATGATGTATTTCCGTTGCCGCTTTAACAACAAATACTAAAAACCACATAAAATGAATATTTAAGGGGGGCTCTCATACGACGGTGGTACGGAACCCTTCGTGCGCGAGTCCGACTCGCACTTGGTCAGTTTTTTATTTTACTGTTATTACACTAGCTGTAGTTTTTCTTGTTTTACCACTTTTTCGAAATATTTTCTGGTTATAAATTGATAGCTCTGTTTCGCGGTTTCGGCCGTCTTCTTTTCTCCAAAGGCAAGTTAAATGATTTTAATAAGCCTCTAATTTCCTCTAAATTTGGGCCATTAAATACAACAAGATTTTTTGACATCCGACTGTATTTTTCAGAGTTTAGCGCGCCCAAACAAACGTACTATTTAAGTCTATTGTTTAAATAAATATATAGATGTGTCGTTAAAGCAATTTTCTTAATTAGGTACCAAACCAACCAATGGCTTGGTTAATGGTGAATTGGGTAGATGACTAGGTATGAAAAGCGCGTCGCCTTTTAGATAATCAAAATATAATAGACAAGTATTTTTCTTTTTAAAGTTCCGCTTTAAATTTCAGGAGTGACGTCACGGCTAGTTAGAATTTGTGCTTGGACGTGACGTCACGCAGGAATTGTACTCGCTGTATCTTTGTTTACTAGACAGAACAAAAAATACATGTCTAATATTTTTTTATTATCTAAAAGATGGATAAACAAATAAAAAATAGTTATCATCCCTATTGACAGATGTATGTCAATTAAGTTAATTCTTTAACTATGTGTATGTTCATACACATAAGATGTCCTAATTTCTGCATCTTAGGTAATAATATGTAACTGTACTTTTTAAGGGAACAGGGGCCCAATGCTGCTATTTTAAGTCAGTGAGTGGCGGGTTAAAAAACGTTCCAGTGTACTGGTTATTGTGTCTAATTTTCGTATTCAGATAAGAAAAGTCACTTGCAATTCTACAATGACAACAGTGGCAAGCAGGTGTACATTTGTCGTTGAACTAAAATGATCTGAATACGAAAATTAGGCACAATAACAAGTAGGTACACTGGAACGTTTATTAACCCACCACTCACTGACTTAAAGTAGCGGTATCGGGCCCCAGGGGTTTTCCACAGTGTGATTCTTAGGTATGTTTTCGTATAATTATTAAGTTTTCCTTTTTCCTCATCTTTTGAATTCTTGAGTAAGTATGTTTATTAACATTTTAACCTTGAAAAGTTACGTCTGTTTACAACCTAGGTAATCGACTAAACTGTTGGTCTCGTGGTTAGTGAACCTGACTAAATCGGAGGTCAAAGGTTCGATTTCCACCCCGGACATATCTGTGTGCGATGATTATGGTAATTTGTTCTGTATCTTTTTAATAATAATAATAATAATATTCCGGGACAACTCACACACGGTTATCTGATCCCAAGCTAAGCAGAGCTTGTGTTATGGTAACCAGACAACTGATAAACATAATTATATATTTCTAAATACATACATATTATAGATAAATTACACCCAGACAACCAGAACAAATGATCGTGCTCATCACACAAACATTTGTCCTGGGTGGGAATCGAACCCACGACCTCCGGTATAGCTGTCAGGGTCACTATTCACTAACCACTAGACCAACAGGCCCGTCTTTATGTAATTTATCTATGGTTCCTATGTATTTAGAAATATATAAGAATGTTCATCAGATTTCTGGGTACCATGGTACAAGGCTCTGCCTTTTTCGGATCAGTAGTGCTGTTCTGTAACATTATTTTCATGTCTCGACAGCGGAATCCGCGGTGAGATGTCAAATAAGTATTCTCGAATTTGAATTCTAAATCAAGGCCAATTAGGTTCACTTTTGAAGTGAGCTTTATTGTCACTCAGGTGAAGCTCGATACCGAAATTATTTACAGAATAGACATACAGATGACCGTGTGTGAGTTGTCCCAAGGTACAATAAGAACGAAGAAGTCTGTAGGTATCACATTTTTAGCAGTGGGTCATCTAGTTTTAAATATTGATGTAGAAAGTAGTACATTAATTGTAGTAAGTTTTTCAAAAAGATGGCTTGACAAAGAACCCCAAAATGAACAATAAAAAAATGGTATTTATTCTCCAAACTCCTTTACACTTATACCTATATACTCATGTGCCTATACTGTATTAAGTTGACAATACTTACAACAAAAACAAAACAAAACTTGTTGGGGCCCTCTGCACCAGCGGGGTGCCTTAGGACCACAACAACAACAACAACAACAACAACGGCGGTAACTATGTTTCAATAAATCTATTTGGTCATTCACGTTATACGATATTTAATAAACATTAATATGTTTTCATTGTAATTCATAAAGCTATTAAATATTACTTTATGTGACAACCGTAACAAATGCATTGAAAAAACCTTTTCAATTAAATTCAATTGAAAACAAGATTCTGCAAAATCTTAATAAGTATTTCATCTCTTTTTAGGGTTCCGTACCCAAAGGGTAAAACGGGACCCTATTACTAAGACTCCGCTGTCTGTCTGTCCGTCTGTCTGTCTCCAGGCTGTATCTCATAAACCGTGATAGCTAGAAAGCTGAAATTTTCACAAATGATGTATTTCCGTTGCCGCTATAACAACAAATACTAAAAACCACATAATTTGAATATTTAAGGGGGGCTCTCATACGACGGTGGCACGGAACCCTTCGTGCGCGAGTCCGACTCGCACTTGGCCAGTTTTGTTTATTTATTATAGTTGGGCACCAAGTCTTTTGTCACAATAACATTGAAGGCAAAATAAATACATTGCTAAAATGTGCAATTGTTTAAATGAAAAATTATCATAATCCTCAAGTTGTTATTTTAATGAGTTTATATTCTTTTCAAGGTATAACAAAGATAAAATAGCGTATCTAATCGGGTTTTGTTTTGAATTTATTGTAGCTTTAAATTATTATAATACGTATTGTATCTTATACCTAACATTTTTCTAAAGTGCGTGTGTAGGTGCATGTAACCAGTTTTCACTGCTTTACTTAGGTACACGAGTATCTTCTTACTATATATAAAACAAAGTCGAGCTAGTCTATACTTATAATAAATCTGTAGAAGTGAAAATTCTGTACATTGAAAATATCAAAAAAATAAATGGCGGTGTGTGTTACTAGACCGAAACCGAACCCAAAAGGGTGAAAAAAATTTTTTTTGTCTGCCTGTTTGTTCAGGTATCACGCAAAAACTACCGGTTCGATTACGATGAAACTTGGTATAATTATTCTTTATTATCCTGGGCACCTCACTGGGTAGTTTTTATCCCGGAAAAGAATAAACAATAAAAAACAAAATTAATTTTGCGGTTAAAAACTCATTGATAAGTTTCGTCATCCACGCGAACGAAGTCGCAGGCACAGCTAGTTTATAATATATAACAAAGTCGGATTAGTCACACCATTATACTCAAGAACGGGTGGACCGATTTTCATAATGATATTTGTTTTTTTAGGTTCGTCTCCTTTCCAATTTACAGAATAATTATTAGAAAAACGTCGGGTACAGAGACTAGGAACTACGCAGGTAAAACCGCGAGGCCTAGCTAGTTTAATAGCTACTGCTTAACTCCACAATCCATTTAGATATTTGGAAATATCGAATAGCAGAATAATTATCATAAAAACGTAGGGTACAGAGACTAGGAAATACGCAGGTAAAACCGCGAGGCCTAGCTAGTTTTATAGCTACTGCTTAACTCCACAATCCATTTAGATATTTGGAAATATAGTATTTTATATGAAATATGCAATAAAGGTATATATCGACATAAAACGTGGTAATTTTGTGTTGAACGCCTTTAATCTCTGAAATACCATAATAGGTACCCAGTCGGATTTGCAAAATATTTTTATGTACCTAAATAGCTTTAGGCCTGATTTAGACGATGCGAGAAATGTCGTGCGAGTTGCGGTACATTGCGGGGCCGCGCGGCTATGGTGTCATAAGAGATGGATCGTAGACGGCAATGTACCGAAACTCGCACGCTATTTCTTGCACCGTCTAAATAAGCTCTTATTCTTAAAGGAAAAGCTACATAACATCATTTTACTGGCCTTGGGAGAAAAGCGAGGCGAGTGATACCGCAGGGCAAAGCTAGTTTTTGTAAATTAGTATATTATTTATAAAAAATATAATTCACTGTTCACGTTTTGAAATGACAATTATACCTACTTAGACCTCAATAATAATAATGAAATAATTAAGTACCTTACTTAACATACTTATTCTTTTGTTTTTGAGAAATTCATGGAATTTATAAATCCCACACTATATTTTTTAGTATGTTGTGTATAATATACTAATTATAAACGTGTTTATTTTTGCACCTTTTTGCAAAAATGTTCAAAAACAAGAAAAAAAACTCTTCAAAAAATGATTCATGATAATATCACATACAGAAATTTCAATAATAAAATTGATTACACACATCACACACTAAGAACATCATCATCATCATCCACAGCCCTTGTCCTCCCACTGCTGGGCATAGGCCTCCCCTTTTTCGTGCCATTTTCTACGGTCCTGTGCAAGCCTCATCCAGACTCGACCCGAGACTTTAACTATGTCGTCGACCCATCTTGCTCACGAACGACCGACGCTTCTTTTGCCTTGCCTTGGCCACCATTCTGTCACCGCCTTAGTCCACCTGCCATCACTTCGTCTGGCCTGCCCAGCTCCATTTCAGCCTCATTATTGTGGTACCGACGTCTCGAACTTTGGTTAGAACATCATACTTAGTAGAATTTAGATATCCTCCTTTCAAAATCAATAATTATCAAAAACCCCCCTTACTTAGTTTCTTCAAACATCATTTCTTACAATATAATATGTGTTGTGTTTTCCCCATTTCCCCATTCCTCATGTTTTCCTCCTTTCAAACAAGATTATGCAAGTACCAATGTGGCTTTTTCAAAGTTATATGTACTTTCTTAATTATTCTAAGACTTCTGACAAACGGTGAAGGAAAAAATCGTGAGGAAACCTGGATTCCAAAATTTGGGATCTGAAATTGCCAATCCGCAGAGAGCAAGCGTGGTGATCAATGCTCGTGCCTTCTCTATATGGGAAGAGGCCTGTGCCCATCAGTTCTTGTTTATAGGCTGGTATTATTAGATAAATCTAAACAAACAGCTTCCTCTGTACTTCGGTAGGTTCATAACTAAAATTTCCCCGAATTGAAGAAAATGATGATGATGATGATGACAAATATAACCATGTTCTGCGAAAACGACCATCCTTTAACCCATGAAGCAAAAACGATGGGGTGTTATAAGTTTGACGTGTCTATTTGTGTGTTTATGTTTGTGGCAACGTAGCTCCTAAACCGATGGCCCGAAAGCGATGCGGTTTTTGTTATTGGAAAGCTGTAGTGATCGAGATAGTTCTTAGCCTTAATTTATGAAAATCGATTTAGTATTTGAAAAGTTATAGGAAATTTTCTGATTATTTTTTGGGGTTTTTTTATGTTTTAGTTTATAGTTATAATTTCACGTTTGGCGCCTTTAATATCTATAATAATATAAATAATTAATAATATCAGAGTGTATGAAAACACATGTTATTAGGTATGGGAAAATACTCTCTGAATTGTAAGATTGTTTGTGTAAAGACAGGATAAAAGAAAAGCATATAGGTTTTAATAAAGTATACATATTATATTAATATACTTATTGTTAAAGAAAATATTGCTTTTAACAATAAGTAATTAGGTAGGCAATAAATAATGTTGCCATTGCTTGTATGAAACAGACAATGAAAAACATTGCTAATGAAGTTTTTTAATATTTTCCTAAACCACAGTTTTCGCAACGTTTCGGTTCCACGGGAGTATTTGAACCGTCTAGGGATCGAACCCGAAACTTCATATGTACAATCACTTGGTCCAACATTTTCTTCTGTAAATGGGAATTCGTTACACACAAAAACTAAATGAAAAATACTTAGCCACTAAGATATTTAGGTCAAAAAAAACAAACACACATTTAAGATAATATTAATGTAAACAATTACCATTTTAATTTTCCTTATAGACACACACTTAATAAAACAAAACTATTAAACTTCACACTTAAAAAAAAACAAAATACATAACTATTCCCGCCCTTATTAAAAAAAAATACGTATTTTATCTGTGCCAATATGGCGGACGCGACCGGTGCGCGCCAAACGCGGTGACAAACTGTCTTGCCGCGTATAATCAGAGCCTGCAAAACGTTTAATAAATTCAAACAAGGCGAAGCAAAGTTAAATAAATTAAATTATGACGTTTTTCTATAATCCAGTGCCTTATCTCAACTGTTTTATGTAAGTTTTGTAAACAGAAATGAATCGATAGCAGTTTACGTTCTAAAACGGCACTAAAATTTTTATAGTCATGACATTTATAAATGAAAAAGGAAAGGTGTGAATGCTGAGATGATGAGTAGTACAGATGAATGGAAGCTGAATACGCATTGCGCGGATCACCAATATTGGGCAGGGAGATGATGAACCCTTGCAGTGCCGGTTTTAACACTACCAGCGCCCTGGGCGAGATTTCTACGGCGCCCCCAACTGCAATTCAACTCCATACAAAAATATCAAAGGATTTTTTGTATAACAATACCCAATTATTAAAAAAAATATATTTATAATAAAAAACAACCCTTTATTAGAAAAATCTAAAATAATTCAATTTTTCGTTCACTTCTGTAAAAGAAGGCGGCCACCGGTCCCGTCCTGAAATCGACAGAGTTACCGGTTCGGTCGACGGTGACCGAACTCTTGCCCGACAAGCCCGCGTCTCCCATCGTCTCATCATCGTTTTTAACAGTAACTAGACCTGGAACTTTGAGAGATGGGCAAGAAAGGGGCGCTTGCGGCGCCCTTTTATTGTATTTGTAGATAATAATTGTGCACAGGGTTTTTAAGAGTAACTAGACCTGGAACTTTGAGAGATGGGCAAGAAAGGGGCGCTTGCGGCTCCCTTTTTCTATAGATAATAATTGTGCACAGGGTTTTTAAGAGTAACTAGACCTGGAACTTTGAGAGATGGGCAAGAAAGGGGCGCTTGCGGCGCCCTTTTACTATAGATAATAATTGTGCACAGGGTTTTTAAGAGTAACTAGACCTGGAACTTTGAGAGATGGGCAACAAAGGGGCGCTTGCGGCGCCCTTTTACTATAGATAATAATTGTGCACAGGGTTTTTAAGAGTAACTAGACCTGGAACTTTCAGAGATGGGCTAGAAAGGGGCGCCTGCGGCGCCCCTTTATTCCCGGCGCCCCGGGCGGTCGCCCAACCGCGCCCTGCCCTAACGCCGCTACTGAACCCTTGTGAAGGTTTTGAGAAGGTATTTAATAATAATAATATTTCGGGACAACTCACACACGGTTGTGTTATGGTAACCAGACAACTGATAAACTTACTAATATAATTCTAAATACATACATATTATAGATAAATACATAATTTAGAAAATTGGTTTTGTTACAATACAAAATGGTACTATCATCTTTGTCTATGTAGGGAATTTTATATCTCTAAGGTAAATATTTTAACTTCAGCAAACTATCTTAGTTCGTATGATCCACGTAAGCATCTAAGTAGTTGTATGCAATAAAAAAATCCTTACGCAAGCGTAAGGTATCACCATAAAACTCTTAATAGACGCGTTAAAAACGTAAACACTGTTATCAATTAGAAAACTGCAGTAGGTATATAGGTGTTTAGAGTTAAGACTTAAGATATTTTTCAGGTAAAAACTTGTGCCTTGGAAAGCTTGCTTGTATTTGCAAATCAAATAAGAATGGTAATGTCAAAGACTAATTAACTGAGTCTTAAAAAAACTGGTCAAGTGCGAGTCGGACTGGCGCACGAAGGGTTCCGTACCGTATATTTGAGTTGATTGAATGAAAGGTAAATTGTGGTTTACGAGTTATGACGTATAAAAAAAAACTAGCTACTCACTGGAACTCGTTCAAACCAATTTTCGGTGGACGTTTGCATGGTAATGTAGGAACATATTATGAGTTTGATGAAAAAAAAAATTGAGATTCAGTTCTAAGTATGGGGAACCCCCAAGAGATATATATCTTTATCTTTTTATTTTTGTGTGAAAATCTTAACGCGGTTCACAGAATACATTTTCTTATCAAGGTTCAACAGTATAGTTCTTACAGTTTCAGAAAAAAATGGCTGTGACATACGCACGGACAGACATGACGAATCTATAAGGGTTTCGTTTTTGCCATTTGGCTACGGAACCCTAAAAATGCCTACTGTTATCAACTACCTAATAAACTTATTAATAAAATACTTATTAATTAATTGCTGATTTAAAGTCTTTGTGTTACTAATGTTATAAGAAGTCTTACTTTAAATCTAGATATAAAAGAAACATATTTTGTACGCCATGTTATGGCAGAGTATGCTAACCTCTATTGGAAGTCCTATTGTATCATATTATTATTATTTTTTGATTTTGATCTGGTTTTGAATTAGTTACTAATATGGCAGGGTTTGTCCCATCGAAATAAGAGAACAAGGAAAAACCAAATGCAACTTGCACACACGACACTGCATTTAAATACAGCCATTGTCAGTCCTTAAACGTAATTCAGTTACAAGGTCGGTAAAAGAAAAGTGAAAACGTTCCGTTACTCACAACACGTGTTGTCTTATCAAATAAATACGTTTTAATTATGATTGTTAATCTTATCAACTACGCAATGCGTTCGTTAAGCGGGTATTATAAAGTATTTTGACTCATTATAGAAAAAATTGTGACAGTCTTGTTATTTGCAGGCTTCATTTAATTCATGGCTAATTAAAAAAAAGTGTAAAAAAGTAAAAAGTGTTAAGTTATTATATGCCAATTTCTTCGAGGTGTCTTTATATAATTTTTGGGTATATTTAATGCCATTGTTTATGTAGGTATATCGTTTAAGATAAACTATTTTATTACACTACATAAGTACTTAAGGGTATTACCTTGCCCAATGACCTTGAAGATTTCATCTGTGTACTGGTATTTTTTATTCTAGCGCCATCTACCGACCAACGACCATACTACAATAAAAAAAAGTGAAGATTAAAGGCCTGGGCACACCAAAAGCAGTAGCAGTGCGGTAGCAGTGCGTCTACGTTTGAAAATCATGTAGTTATATGAGGGGTGACACACTGAACAAACGCGGGCCCGCTGATCCAACCTGCTCCGCCACTGCGCCGCGCACGCACTGCTCTTCTACAAAACTTTCGGACGTGAGCAGCGCAGGCGCGGGGCGGTGGCAGCGCAGGCGCGGGGCGGCCGCAGTAACTACGCGTTGTATTACTATGTCCGCCATATTGACTAGTCACACCAAAGCAGTTGAGCGGGACAGATGCAGCGCGGGTCGTAAACGGTTGTGATTTTTTACAACTTTATCATGGAAACGAATGAAAAATTGATTGAGTTAGTGAGGAAATATAAATGTTTATATGATTTAAAGGACAGATATTATAGAAATACGGTTTACAGGTTTACGGTTACTTTGACATCCGAAAATAAGTATAGAACCTATCTTCAAAAGATTCTAATTCCCGACATAGACGATGGTACTCCCCATATTCTTCTCTTCTCTTATTTACATCGTGAACCCATATTCTTTTTTTTTATCTAAAGCTAGAACTAACAATAGCTCCTCTTCGTCAGAGTCAGAACCGTTCAACATCTTGAATGGTACTGAGTGTGGCTATCGATACGACACACATAACGCAGTTTGAAAGCAGTTATAAAGCAGGCCCGCCTTCAAACTGCTTTCCGACTGCTCATGTTTCTGGTGTGACATCAACCGCGGCGCAACTGACCTGCCCTGCTCAGGTGCTGCGCCTGTCCCGCGTTTGGTGTGCCCAAGCCTTAAGCAAGAACACAGATGTGTCGCAGAGTTTTCATAATTTTTGCCTATTTTATTCGCTCTCTGAGAGACCTAATGTTGTTCCTCTAGTTATTGTTGTCTTGTACGAGGATCTGCCTACATCATAATTTATATTTATTTTGAACGATACACGATGCACTATTACTTGAGCACGAGTGCTACTACATGATGAATTCTGAAGGTCTGATGATGACCAGGTAAGTACTTATTGGTTCTCAGTAACGGGAATAGTTAGGATGACCTAGCTTTCAACATTTATCTACTAGAGCACGGGTGCTGCTACATGATGAATTCTGAAGGTCTGATGATGACCAGGTAAGTACTTATTGGTTCTCAGTAACGGGAATAGTTAGGGTGACCTAGCTTTCAACATTTATCTACTTGAACACGGGTGCTGCTACATGATGAATTCTGCAGGTCTGATGATGACCAGGTAAGTACTTATTGGTTCTCAGTAACGGGAATAGTTAGGATGACCTAGCTTTCAACATTTATCTACTTGAGCACGGGTGCTACTACATGATGAATTTTGAAGGTCTGATGATGACCAGGTAAGTACTTATTGGTTCTCAGTAACGGGAATAGTTAGGATGACCTAGCTTTCAACATTTATCTACTTGAGCACGGGTGCTGCTACATAATGAAAACATTATAATATATAGATAAAGATAGTAGCCGATTCTCAGACCTACTGAATATGCATATAAAATTTAGTAAAAATCGGTCAAGCTGTTTCGGAGGAGTATGGTAACTAACATTGTGAGTATTGTGACACGAAAATTTGATACAAAGATAAAATCCAAAAAGTAGTATAAAAGTGAAAGATTTCGATTTTACATGCCATTATTCTATAAACTATTTTAATAAATAAATAAATTTAATATTATTTTTGAAACGTATTCATATTTACCTATCCATAATATCAAGAAAATATTTAGATATTTTTATACCTATAATCATACAAACATGAATTTTAGGCTCCGTCATACTTGCGAAACGAAGAAAGGGGCGGGGCGCGGAGCGTCGGCTCACAAAACATCTAGTCGCGCGAGCCTCCGTTGCCAACGCAAACGAAGCGCGCGCGCCTCCTTCGAGCGCTTTGAAGCCCTGCCGCGCCGTTTTGGCGCGCGCTAGCTAGTGTAACTAGGGTCATTACTTACAAATATTTAAGGCTTGGGCACACCAAACGCGGGACAGGCGCAGCACCTGAGCAGGGCAGGTCAGTTGCGCCGCGGTTGATGTCACACCAGAAACATGAGCAGTCGGAAAGCAGTTTGAAGGCGGGCCTGCTTTCTAACTGCTTTCAAACTGCGTTATGTGTGTCGTATCGATAGCCACACTCAGTACACTTCAAGATGTTGAACGGTTCTGACTCTGACGAAGAGGAGCTATTGTTAGTTCTAGCATTAGATAAAAAAAAAGAATATGGGTTCACGATGTAAATAAGAGAAGAGAAGAATATGGGGAGTACCATCGTCTTTGTCGGGAATTAGAATCTTTTGAAGATAGGTTCTATACTTATTTTCGGATGTCAAAGTAAACCGTAAACCTGTAAACCGTATTTCTATAATATCTGTCCTTTAAATCATATAAACATTTATATTTCCTCACTAACTCAATCAATTTTTCATTCGTTTCCATGATAAAGTTGTAAAAAATCACAACCGTTTACGACCCGCGCTGCGTCTGTCCCGCTTTGGTCCCGCTCAACTGCTTTGGTGTGACTAGTCAATATGGCGGACATAGTAATACAACGCGTGGTTACTGCGGCCGCCCCGCGCCTGCGCTGCCACCGCCCCGCGCCTGCGCTGCTCACGTCCAAAAGTTTTGTAGAAGAGCAGTGCGTGCGCAGCACAGTGGCGGAGCAGGTTGGATCAGCGGGCCCGCGTTTGTTCAGTGTGTCACCCCTCATATAACTACATGATTTTCAAACGTAGACGCACTGCTACCGCACTGCTACTGCTTTTGGTGTGCCCAGGCCTTTAAGTCATGAAAATATTTATATGTATATGGTACTTTATTATGTTATATTATTATATTATTCTTCAGGTAAATAATGATTGATGTTTATTTGGGTACATATTTTAATATCGAAAGTTATACCTACGTTTAAAATGTCCATATTCAAAACATCGAAAACATAAATATCGAATGACCATATAACCTATTACAAAAAAGAACCGAAAATAAGTTTTATATGGTTTTCTTATGGACCACACGGGAATCACCAGCTTTCAAATAAAGAAGGAATCATTAAAATCATTAAAATATAAATCATAAAAATGTTTTTTTTTTAAGTCGGTTAAAAATTAAAATTGTTTAGATTCGACTTGAAATACGGTTGAATATAATTAACATCATAATTATGTACAAAATAAATATAAAAATATAGTAATACATTTATAAGTTTATATTTTATTTTACCAAGTCGTATAATTACAAGCTTGCTAACCCTGACTATAGTTACTCACACAAGAGCGCGTGTCCACACTGTCCAGGCATTACAACTACAAAAGGCTCACCCGCTTTTGTAATAAAATAACTATACCCATATTGATAGTTAGATAGTTAGGCTATGGTTTAACTGTCCAATAGTCAAATTCTGTGCGAAAAGTTAATCAAACTGTGCAAAGAAAAATAAAAAATAAACACAAAAAGTCAGGTTGCTAGGTCGAGATTTGAATTCAAGACCCTATTCAATGTTAGTAACCCAACGTCTGTTACCGCTATGCTATCTGTACACTTAGCAGCGAAGTCAAATAGCACATTCACTCATAGCAGCTATTTATAAAAACGTTATGCCGGTGGATTTAAATTTTTGAAAAAAATGTTAATGACCTGCAAGCTTGTATAAAAAATCACTTATAACTAAAATTGTTATTTGTTTATATTGAATTAGTTTAAAAAAATAATATAATATATTATATTTTTTTATGTCCCTTGACACCTCTCAACTTTTTATTATTAGTTACCTAAATTAAATTAATAAATATTTTTTTTATATTATTAATTTAATTTAATTAACTTAATAATTAACTTAATAATAATAGAATTTAATTAAGTTAAATTTAAAATAATTAATTTCTATTTAATTTAAGAATTAAATTAATTTAAATTTAATTAAATCAAATTTATAATTAATTAATTTTAATTTAATTAATTTAAACAAAATGTAATTAATTTAATTTAAGAATTAATTTGAATTTAATTTAATTAATTTTTAAAAAGATCTGTTTTTTGCAAAAAGTGTCGTGCCAACTTTTCGTGAGAATTTTTTCCGTCTAGCCCCCTTTCTCAACGCGCGATAAGTAACTTCGTTCCAACAATAAAAAATAAAAACACTAGAAAACTAATGTACTCTATATGGTAGGTACCATAAAGAGCAGCTTACACCAATAGTTTTGGAGAGCTCGGCCACGCTTCACCTTACATTTATTCTTTTATTTAGGCATAGTTAGCCTTACTCTATGACAGGTTCAAAAAACTAAACGAAATTACAAACTACTTTTCATATATTTACAAACTTAATTTTTGTTGTTTTTTTACGAAATATTTATATTTATACTATTTACAATATGATTTCATTCAAAAATCATTCAAAACGAGTAGTTTTAGTTTTTATTCGGAAAAAATTACGCGCGTACAGTCCACCCGTCACAAGAGTCATCGAGACACTGATGTATCGCGTCCCGAGTACGCGTCACAGGCCGTAGCGGGGGTGCTTCAGCGGGGTATTGGTTAGGATTCGGGTTTTTATTCATTTTTAAGAAATATGAGAAGAAATAAGAAAAAAAAAACAATACAAATTGTGAAATACGTCATTACACATTTTATGGTACAAAATTCACGCCAAACTATTGAGCCGTTACTGAGATAATTTACAATTTACGTTGAAAAAGGCCCCATTTAATATTTTTTTTTCCCAAATTTGGGAAAGTTTATTAAAATTTTAAACAATACAATTTATTTGTCATAACCTTAAGTATATCATATATTTTTTATATGGAAAACGCACGAGAGGATACATCTACAATTTTCTTTAAAGTTACAGTGTTTTTGGGATTTGAGCGGGGTAATCCCCTTAAGATTACTAAAGATATACTTATTGAAGTGACATCTGTACGCTGTTGTCGCATATTTGTATATATATTTTTTTAAATAATTGTATTTGTAACATTGATGTTAACCTTTAAAAGAGTAACCAATGGAGTTTCTTGCCGGTTCTTCTCCATTGGAATGACATTTTGGAACCTGCAACTAGAGTCAGTAATTTAACGTTTTAATAGAGCTTAAAAAGGCCTACTTGAAATAAAAATGTTTTGATTTTTGATTTTTTTAACGAAACAGTATTTGAAAAATAAATAATAATATATTGAAGAAGCAAATCGTGATACATAATCGTCACGATATATTTAATTGACGATAAACTTTTATTGGATTTTAAATAACGTATAAAGTCAATTTTTTTTTTTTATGTTTGCACGCAGACAAATACGCAGCTAGTTTTAAATTAAATATTTTTATAATCATTTAAAATGCATAATTAACTTATACTTAGGCACTATCTCCCTCACCCTCATTAGGTACACACACCCACCCTCATTCACTCAAATCACCTTGTTTTTTTTTATTGTGTACTCGTATTGTATAGTTTACACTTCTTGTTTTTGAAAGAGCGGAGTCTCCTAATACAGGCATCTTTTGCTTAAAAGGAGGCTCCAATCTCAAATAATAAACTTTTTATTATTATCTATATTTTTTTAATCTACTTCAAGGTAAATCACAAGTGCACGGATCAGACATACTTAAATGCTCTACATTTTATGAATCCATTAAACTTAAGATAGGATTATTCTGATAAGTAAAGTTTTATATCATTGTGAATTGTAGATAAAACCTGCCTATATGTTATCTTTTCGCGAAAAAATCCTGTAATGATATGTATAAATTGTTGTGACGTTTTAGCTTATTTCAAACTCAATATTTTATTTATTTTGTAATTATTATTCTGGAGTCCTTTGATAAGGAGTGGATGACCACGGCCCTAGCTAGAGAGAGATGGAAGGAGGGTAGAGAGGCCTTTGCCCTGCAGTGGGAGAGAAACGGCTAGAAAAAAAAAATATATATATTATTCACATTTTCGTACTTGCAACATGCTGATATTAATTTTAATTGTATTTTATAGGCATGACTTCCTTTAAAACCTTATTTTTTTACATTAAGCATATTCTTTTTTTCTTTCTTATTGTTCAGAGTAGTATCTTTTCTTTTATAAAACCATTTCTCATAACTGTAGCAAATAGATTTTGATTATAAGGCTCCGTAACATAATTTTAATCGAGACGAGTTTTAATATGTACATGTATTCAAAATCTATACTTATAATAAATCTGTAGAAGTGAAAATTCTGTACATTGAAAATATCAAAAAAAATGGCGGGGGGTGTTACTAGACCGACAACGAACCCAAAAGTGTGAAATAAAAAAAAAATTGTCTGTCTGTCTGTCTGTTTGTTTAGGTATCACGCAAAAACTACCGGTTCGATTACGATGAAACTTGGTAGTTATAATTATTTTTTATTATCCTGGGCACCACACTGGGTAGTTTTTATCCCGGAAAAGTATAAACAATAAAAAACAAACTTAATTTTGCGGTTAAAAACTCATTGATAAGTTTCATCATCCACGCGAACGAAGTCGCAGGCACAGCTAGTTTATAATTATAATCTTAGCGAAAACACACCTAGGTACTTACAAATTACAAATATTTTTTTAATTTTAGTTATTATTAAATAGATAACTATAAGCTTGACACGTTCTTCAGATGGTAGTATCCACCTGCCATAACAAAACAGTGAGTTACATAACTTTGAATTGTAAGGCACTGTTATCTTTGAATCAAAACATCTAGCATAATATATTACATATGCACAGAGCATGTAATTCCTGTAACCATCTATATATTATGTCAATGCCTACGTAACATAATTTGTATAAGTAGTAGCTATACCTCCGTGGTCGAGTGGCGTACACATCGGTTATCATCGTGTCGCCAGCTCTGAGCTCCCAGGTTCAATCTGCCGTCAGCATCACCTAAAGGCAGACAGGTAGCAAAAAATTTGTTCTGTTTCGAACAAGAAGTATTTTTAACAAATAAGTTGTAAAAATCTAGATACCTAATTTTCAGTAACTTTTTAAGGTAAAAACAATGTGTTTTTCAAGTCAATCAAAATCAAAATTAATTTATTTAAAATAGGTTACGACGTAGCACTTTTCAAATGTCAATACTAAACAGTAACCCAAATCGCCCACCGTTCAACGCTTCCTAACTGCTCTTGGCTGTGAGAGAAGAAACGGTGGAACGAACTCCCCTGCAGCACACTGACTCTCAAGTGACAGTACTGTTGTTTCCCGCTGGAGCTGGGCTGAGAATGCTTAGCAATCCCGCGGCTCCAGCAAAGGTGAGAAGGGGACCGGGGTGTTTTTGGTCGGTGCAAGTCCGACATATCGACGTCGGTTGAACTCATTAGGTTCTCACCCGGCAAAAAATAAAGTAACAGTTGTTTACCATTATAACATAACATTATATTCATTTTCATTTATATTCTTAATAAACGCATTATTTAATAATGATACACAGTAGGTACTAATTACAGTTGTATTTGTGCCAATGCCCTCGGTAGGGTTTTTCTTAAAACCGGTTTTTGATTACTCAAAACATTAAGGTGGCTTACATTTGTCTGTTTATTATTCTTGCACGTGTCCTAACATAATATAATGGATATAAGACCTTATTTTCAGTGCTTTTAATATTAAGATAAAATTAATTGATTTTACATGAGTAAAAAATAGGAATCAGTCTGAAGGTAACACCAAACGAGCGAATTTTCATCGGATCTCCGCCCTGTTAAAATATATTAGAGTTTCGAAGAATGTTATAAGGTGTTGACAGAATGAGCACCGCTCGTTTGGTGTAAACCGACCTTTAAATGAGAGTTACAAAAATTTAGTACGGTGTCAATTACTTGTATTAATTCTTGTAGATTCAATTTTACGTGATTGAACGATCCATTTTATTTAATTTATTCTGTGGCAGATTTTTTGTTTTGTAAATATTACCATATAATTTTTTGTGGAGGTAAAACTGTATAATTACACCAGCCTATAACTGTCCCAATGCAGGGCAACGAACTCGTTCGAAGACATAATGACCCTATTTTTTGTCCCTTTTCTGCAAATTTCGCAAAAAAAAGATATCGATTTTTTTTTTATATTTATGTGACTTTTGAGTTGATGTCGTTTCGGTGACGACACACGCAAGTGCTCATTAGTACTTCATTGATATGTTTGTTTATGGTTCTTGTCTACTTACTTGTGACGTCACGCGTCATATGTTGGGCGCCATTACAGAAACAGCATTTTAATATTAATTTAGCATGCATATTATGAAATACATAACTCTTTGAAACAATATTTTTTTCAAATTACCTAATATAATGGCGTTACCCATATTTATATGATTCGGTTATTCATTCGTTTCGGTCCCGAATAGGTTTTAGGTATCATGTAGTTACTGCCGCAGAGAGAATGCGTTCCGGACAAGTCCTGGCCAACAGAAAGATATAACTTAAAAATGGCGGAGAATTTACTACAAATAAATTACTATCACTTATTTGTCCTGTAAACGTATAATATCATCCAAAACTATATCAGTAAGACAGGTAAAAAAAGAAAATACAACACGTTTTATTTCTCCATACAAATCAAGACCAACTGACATGTGTCACGAGTGTATTCTCTCAGTGGCCGGACTATACGTTCAAGAAACATCCAAATTTCAATCGGGAAGACGGCTTTAAACTATCAGCATCGTGGTATTCAGTGATTCGCTTAACACAACCGCGCTTTTCTGCAAAGTCGGATAATGATCAGTAGCGCTATTCTGTAACATTATTTTCATGTCTCGACAGCGGAATCCGCGGTGAGATGTCAAATACGTATTCTCGAATTTGAATTCTAAATCAAAGCTAATTGGGTTCACTTTTGAAGTGAGCGTTATTGTCACTCAGGTGAAGCTCGATACCGAAATTAGTTACAGAATAGACATACAGAATACGGACACAGTCAGTGCAGTGTGTAGGGTACTTGAAAAACAGGGGGTAGATGAAAAATCATCAACTTCGTGCACGAAACGATGACACCGCATCTCCAGTCTGTTTGCGACCACGGCCGGTGTAACCCGGTCGAAACGTCAAGCCCAAAACAGGTATTTATGCATGTACGCGCTTATTCCCGTGAATTATATTACAATAAACATGCAGCGTGAAAGTTTAAAGTTAATACGGACTATCCGTCTTCTTGAGATACTTAAACAGGATGATGACTATACTGGCGGTTTTCTCTCGCTTTGTACGCCGGATTGAAAACACGTAAGTAACGATGTTGATGTTTCACCGTGAGAAATCCATTGTGTGATTATATAGCTTACGTTTTCGCGATTTGTTCCGTTATTATTATGGTTAACTTGGTTACGTTTAGCTAGATCTGGGTCGTTAAGAGTTTTTATAGCACCGCTTGTTACAGTACCATGTCTTCTTTAATTCGCTGGAGAGGAGTGAATGCTGAGATGACGAGTAGTAGAGAGGCATGGCAGCTGCTCGCGTTGCGCCGACCACAAATAATTGATAACAGGGCAGGGAGATGGTGGTGTCTTCTTTGATTCGTTCCACAGAGCAAAGTTCAATTTGTCTAAATAAGTATTTTATGTGTGATTATTAGAGAAAAGCGTTAGAACCTTAAGAAGGAATTTTATTGACACATGCTTTTCAACAAAATTTCGTTTGAAGTAGCAATCTTCATTTACTCGGAAAATATGGGATAAAATTCCTAATCTTTTCCCCTCTGACCTAGTTAAACTTTCAGGTCAGATTGTAAATCTTAATATTCGAGTTTATTTATTATTTATTTGGTAATTTTTTCATTAGATTTCCACTAAGAAAGTTATTTAAATACAGTGTGTTGGAAGACACCTGATAAAGAAAAACTACTGCTTTGCCCACCATTTTTTTTTGTACTTGCCTATACTGTCCCACTGCTGGGCAAAGGCCTCCCCTAAGTCCTTCCATTCAACCTTATTCCGCGCCACCTCAAACCAGCCCTCGCGGTAAGCGACTAAGTCATCTCGCCACCTCTACCTGGGCCGGCCTCGGCGACGCCGTCCATCTGTTGGCTCCCATTGACAGACCCTCGCCCAGCGGTTTGCATGCGGCTGACGTGGCCCCTTGCCCACCATATCGTGTTATAAAATCATAATTATAAACGTCACGCGTATATCATATATCTTATTACTAAGTAGCTATTCTATCTTGGCATTGTGCTAAAATTTACATAGATATGATTATTAACTATTTATTCTGAGATATACCATAGTTCCGGTATCTGATTAGATTGGCATTTAAGTCACAGTAAAATGTTGGCTCGTGGCTAAGTATTAGTCCAATCTAAATCCATTGATGACAAGGATTATGGTACAATTAGAATTAGCGAAGTTTATAATAATAATATTCTAGGACAATTCAATTAGATCGGAAACTAAGCAGAGCCTGTAATATGGTAACCTACTAATACGAAAATTGGGCACAATAACAAGTACACTGGAACGTTTATTAACCCGCCACTCACTGACTTAAAATAGCGGCATCGGGTCCCTGTTGCCAATTACATCACATGCTGTTTCCATGTGACTACAGCATGTTTGAAAATTTAAAATATCGGAGTCATAATGACAAATCACTTATATCTATTTTATTTAATGACGATTGTGATAAATTCAAATAACTATTTTCCTTAAATTATACTGAACTAGCCGAGGCCCGTGGCTCCGCCTGCGTGGGTGTCGGATTTTGCGGTAAAAAAATATTATTTCCTTACACACTTTGAACCCCTTATAGCCTTTTTTCACATTAGGTATATTTAAATAATATAAGCAGCAATTTGTCTTTTTTAAACTATTGTATGTGTGTACAAAAATTATTAAGTAAATAAATAAATAAAAAGTAGCCTATGTCCTTTCTCAGGCTCTAGACTATCTCTGTACCAAATTTCATTCAAATCGGATCAGTAGTTTAGGCGTGATTGCGTAACATACAGACAGAGTTACTTTTGCATTTACAATATTTGTAAGGATATACAAGATGGAGTTTGTTGTATCTCCTTAATTTATTTACTTTCCTTCACCTTGCAGGTAGTAAGGAAAGTAAATAAATACAGAAGGTGGCGATTTCTTCTCAAAGAACATCTATCTTTATTTAAAGAAACTGCTTTTAATACTTTTTAAATAAATACTCATTTTCAATTATCTGTGTCTAAACTTAAATAGGTCTTAAGTTTAAACGACATGCACAGAGAAATTTAATACATGTACCGAGGGGATTTTACAACTTCATTAAACAATTTCATTGATTGAACCTAGACGGATATTTGTAGTATCGTCTTATTATAACATACATTGGTGTTGGGAAACTAGAGTGTATACATTTTGGCTGTATATAGTGGGAAATCTATGCAAGAGAGAGACAGAGTATCTATAAATGTATTGAATTATGTTTTTGATATATCCGGCCTTATTAAAACCGTTGTCGTGGCTTTTCGACCAAAAAGTATCCTGTAATATTCGGCCGCTGAGAGAAGGCGTTTCTGACACATGTCAGTTGCTTTTGATTAGTAGGTATGGGTAAATAATAAATCGTGTCACACACACAGTTGCGCGTTCAATTAAAAATAACAAAGGTGAACAAATTTTACGAAAATGTGGGAAAGACCCTATAAATGTTTTTTTTTTAATCTATCTCAATTGACGTAAACATCGCGTAGCATGCCTACATCGGCACAAAAAATACAGACGAATTGAGAACCTCATCTTCTTGAAGTCAGTTGAAAACAGCTATGTAGCAATGTTTTACTGTCTTCATAATCAGTTGAGAAATGCGTTTGCGATTAAAACTAATTGATTAAGAAACACGTGATTAACAGATTAAAAAAAAGTATTTATTATTATCAGATTACTTATCAATTAGGTTACATATCTATCTTTATAATTTAGACGTCCTTAGTCAGTTTATTGACACTGTTTTATGAATGATTATTTCAATAGTGCATTCTGTTTGAAATAAGTGAAATTAAAATCCCCGATAACATTTCTTATCTTAGAAGGTGATTAATCATTGGACGAATGAATAGGTTTCCTTAGATTATAGGTAGGTACTTTAGCTTAAATAAATCCTTCAAACAAAAATCCCGCAGGAACGCAATGGATAATTATAAAAATAATTGAATTATCCAAAATGGCGGCGATGTGGTTCGCCACCCATCACGTCTCGTTTCTCGCGGGGGCGAAAAGTGGCCCACGGAGAGCCGCTTCGCTACGTTGAATGTAGGAGGAGGAATGGATGGTAAGGTGGATGAAGTATGTCAGATGATGGATGTAGTGACAAAAATTAAGTAAGGTATGCTGAGATGGTTTGGCTATGTCGAGAGAATGAATGAAGAACGATTGACGAAAAAAGTGTGAATGAAAAAAGGCCAGGTCAAGAGTACCATTTTTTTTTTCAAATCAAATCAAATAATTAAAGATACAATGTTCAATGTAAATAAATATTTAAGTATCTAACGGACATGACAGGACATAAAATTGGAAACGCAGGAGAACACCATTTGTAAAATATCGTGTCACGTGTTTTTTTACCGTTTAGGATTATTCTTATGAACTAGTACTGTCCGTGTTTTCATTTATTGTCGTATTGTCATCACCACTTTGTATGATGAGATTAGTTCTTATTGCTATTACAATTGATTGAGTAATAAATTCTGTTTGAATTTGACTTGATTTTTCAACAGACTTCAAAAGACGGAAGTTTTCAATACATCTGGGCCTCGATTCAGCTATTTTAAATCCTTTAGGTTCATAACGACAACTTTCCAAAACGTTCACGCTCCAAAAACGTCCACTTCCCAAAATGGTAATTCCCTAAATGTCTATTTCTCATTTCGTCTACTTTCCCATAACGACGACAAATCTATAATTCCCAAAAAGTCCACCTTCCATAAGGTCAACTCTCAAAACGTCCACTTTCTAAATAGTTTTTTTTATTTAAATGTACGGGTTCCAGTGGGAATTTTAATTTTTGAATAAAATTATTTTCTAAAATCATAATTAGATAGTCAATGTTTAACCGGAAACCTATTTTAAGTTCAAGATATTTGTATGAAAGTCAACATCTATATAACTTATAATAAATCTGTAAAAGTGAAAATTCTGTACATTGAAAATATCAAAAAAATAAATGGCGGGGGGTGTTACTAGACCGACACCGAACCCAAAAGTTTTTTTTTTTTTTTTTTTTTTTTTTTATTAGCCTAAATTAGATCCCACTGCTGGGCAAAGGCCTCCCCTTTCTTCTTCCAAACCTCTCTGTTCTTGGCGATTTCTATCCACGTGCGCCCCGCATAACTGACTAGATCATCACACCACCTTCGCCGCGGACGACCTCGACGGCGATGTCCTTCTGGCGTCCAGTGGGTGACGATCTTTGCCCATCGGTCAGGCTGCATGCGCGCGACGTGGCCAGCCCACTCCCACTTAAGCCTGGCTGTTTTTTCTCCGACATCTGTTACTTGAGTTATGGAGCGCAGCGTAGTGTTTCTAACTCGATCTGACAGTTTAACACCTACTATGCTGCGCTCCATCGCTCGTTGACAAATCTTGAGTTTGGACTTCTGTTGTTCAGTGAGTGACCAACTTTGAGCACCGTAGGTTAGGACGGGCAGGACGCACATGTCGATGAGTTTTCTTTTCAGCGTCATCGCAACCCAAAAGTGTGAAAAAAAATTTTTTGTCTGTCTGTTTGTTCAGGTATCACGCATAAACTACCGGTTCGATTACGATGAAACTTGGTATAATTATTTTTTATTATCCTGGGCACCACACTGGGTAGTTTATATCCCGGAAAAGTATAAACAATAAAAAACAAACTTCATTTTGCGGTTAAAAACTCACTGATAAGTTTCCTCATCCACGCGAACGAAGTCGCAGGCACAGCTAGTTGTTAATATTTGTATACATACAGTGGGTAGTTGCAAAACAAATTATGATGTTAGTTGTATTGTACAGAATTAGCATTCAACGTCCTTTTGAACATTGTAAGGTGCGTGTGAATATTCAAATTGCTTTTAAATAAATACAGTTTAAAAAAACTAAAAAACACGCTTTTACAGTACCTTC
This sequence comes from Autographa pulchrina, assembly GCA_905475315.1. Lineage (NCBI taxonomy): Eukaryota > Metazoa > Arthropoda > Insecta > Lepidoptera > Noctuidae > Autographa > Autographa pulchrina. Next base: position 5,344,681 of record FR997789.1, on the reverse strand, counting down.
CTACTTCTAACTAAAAAAGTGAAAAGTAATTCCTAATGTAAGCTGAAATTGGTATGTAATGAACAAAAAACACTAGTATTATTGTGAAAAAAAGCGTGGGTTGCTCGATAGACGAAAAATATGGCACATTTTTTTAAACTGTATTTATTTTTCACTTTTCAGTCCTAGCAGCAATACGTGTTGTCTGAATTCAAACGTATATTGCTTTGCGGACTTGAAAAAAAAATGTTTTTATTTATTTATTTAATCCTGGTGATCCTTATTAGGATAATGAGATAAACCTATGAAATTATTATATTGTCGCTGATTCTTGATAAGTGTACAAAGTTTGAATTAAATCTGTCCGTTTAAAGTGGGTCAAAATCGAGTCCAAAGGAGTCGGTTACATACATACATACATACAAGTGAAGCTTATAAAAGCGTGTTAAAATGGACTTAACAATAATTAAAAACCCAAAAAGGTCAAGTCAGGTCAGAGATGGCTAACGCTATTATTTAGCAAAACGTAATAAAAACGAGACGACCTTATGGAGATGTGAAAACCGTATATCGTGTTCTGCAACCATAACGTTGAATAGTGGCCGTACCAATATTTTGAGAAAGACGAATCACTCCTGCGCGTCAAACAGTCATCGAAATGAGGTATTTAAGTTCATTGACAAATGTAAGAAATATGTGTGCGAGAATTTAGAACCAGTCCTTCTTTTAGTTTTTAAGAAAATATAGGACAAGTTTTTAATTTTGTGAACTAGACGTTTTGGGAGTAGTCGTTTTGAGAAACGGACTATTTGGGGTATGGTCGTTTTAAGAAGTGAACGAAATAAGGAATAGACATTCAGGGAATTACCATTTTGGGAAGTGGACGTTTTGGGAGTGTGAACGTATTGGGAAGGTTTTAACCTTTCATAACGTTCATACCGACAACTTTCCAAAACGTCCACTTCCCAAAATGGTAATTCCCTAAATGTCTATTTCCCATTTCGTCTACTTTCCCATAACGACGACAAATCTATAATTCCCAAAAAGTCCACTTCCCATAAGGTCAACTTTCAAAACGTCCACATGCATGTCAGTTGACACAAATGTGCCTAATTTTCGTATTCAGATAAGCCTACAATAAAATCTGATTGATTTTCTCTCTAATGACTAATTAACTATCGTAATGACAGTTAGCAGAATGCCAATTAACGTAAAAATTACCAAATGAAGCAGGGGCCCGATGCCGCTATTTTAAGTCAGTGAGTGGCGGGTTAATAAACGTTTCAGTGTACTTGTTATTGTGCCTAATTTTCGTATTCAGATAAGAACAGTCACTTGCAATCCTACAATGACATTTGTCATTAAACTAAAATTATCTGAATACGAAAATTAGGCACAATAACAAGTACACTGGAACGTTTTTTAACCCGCCACTCACTGACTTAAAATAGCGGCATCAGGCCCCTGGTCATTCGGTCAATTCAAGCAACTCTTAAATAGCTGAATCGAGGCCAAGATGTGGTTCTATAGGTAATCTTCAGTGATCGATGTCGACTTTTTAAATTTATGTGTTAATTGTAATAAATGCATGAAAAAGATGTGTTTATACCTACCTAGTACATACAAAGTTATATAAGGTGTTAAAAAATTAACTAAGAAATTGAAGGAGTTGTTGAAAATTATCCAAATCCAAATCCAAACTTCCAAACTAATATTATAAATGCGAAAGTAACTCTGTCTGTCTGTCTTTCTGTCTGTCTGTCTGTCTTTGCTTCACGCCTAAACTACTGAACCGATTTGTGTGAAATTTGGTACAGACATAGTTTGGAACTTGAGAAAGGACATAGGATAGTTTTTATTACAAAAAATAAAATTTATTCCGGACATATAGCGCCATCTATTGGTCAAGCGTCGGCATCAATTCAGTACTGAAAATTCATCGGAAAAATGTAAATAAATAGTAAAAAGGTATGAAAATATAATATAATACAACTTTTAGTACAAAGAAAATGCTCTAACGGAGTATAGATAATTCTATTAGAGTACTATATGTCGAGTTGGTGATCGCGCAATGGTGTCGATCGTTACACGAGTTCGGTTCATGTTATTGTTTTAAAAAAATAATATCAATATAATAAAACTTTTAGTACAAAGAAAATGCCCGAACGGAGTATAGATGTTACCGGCCAAACCCGATTTCAGGACAAACTAGTTTTGTCTAGGCTAAACTAGTTCTTCCTATACGCGATAGGATTAACTAGTATAGCCTAGTTCAAACTAATTTGTCCTAAGTCCGATAGGATAAACCAGTTTAGGCTAGGCCAAACTAGTTGATCCTGATATAAATACACACACTCTAGGATAAACTGGTATGGCCTAGTCTAAACATTCTAATATATCTAGAAAGTCAAAATAAATAGACAAACTGGAATAAAAAACTCCGTAATTGGAAAAATAATCATTTATATTAAACTATAATGATTCGTTGTTAAAAGTTATGGTTAATTGGTAATACGAACAATCATACTATAACAAATACTACTGTTTTTTTATAAGAAACAATAATCAAATTATGTCAATTATTAAAATTGTTATTTATTTTTACATGGTTTTACATGGTAAATAAAATTGAAGTTTCTTGGTTACTTATCGATGATAGGTTATGTGCTTGGCATTTTGTTACCCTTCCTTTATAATTCAAGTACACTTTAAAAACGCTTACTGTCATTTTATCGCTGTTATGTGGTTATTCCTTAGGCGCTGGCCAGACAGAAGAGACGTAAGACGCAGACGGGGCGCGGACAAAATACGCTTCTATACAAAATGTATAGAACCGTCGCGCCCGCGGCCCCGTCTCTTCTGTATGTTTTGCGTCGCGACGCTTCTATACATTTTGTATGAAAGCGTCGCGGTAAAGACAAATGTCCGCGCCCCGTCTGCGTCTTACGTCTCTTCTGTCTGGCCAGCGCCTTATACCGCGTAAAACGTAGTGACACGAAAGCGGCACGTTCTGTACTGGTTGGCGGGAAAGTACCTACTTTGCAACCAAATTTGGTTGCAATTTTTTGACACGTCTGCGCGCACTTGACAGTCCATCTAGACATTATATAATCAAAGCTTTCGACTCGGCAATTTTTTTTACTGTTTAGACTAGGCCATATTAGTTTATCCTAGAGTGTGCATATTTATATCAGGATCAACTAGTTTGGCCTAGCCTAAACTGGTTTATCCTATCGGACTTAGGACAAATTAGTTTGAACTAGGCTATACTAGTTAATCCTATCGCGTATAGGAAGAACTAGTTTAGCCTAGGCAAAACTAGTTTATCCTGAAATCGGGTTTGGCCGGTAACATAGATAAATAATCCGAGTTGTCACTATGCTCGATAGATGGCGTTGGGATCGAAATAGCTTCCACATTTCATTTTTGAAGAGATCCCGCGAGATCGGGAACTATGTGGGTAAAACCAAAAATCTGCCGGCAGTCACTATTCCACGCGAACGAAGTCGCGGGCAAAAGCTAGTATTCAATAAATAATCACGAAGAAATAGTTTTAAAAAAGGCTACCGTTCAAAAGATACCCAATTATTATTTTTTTAGTTGTGTTTATTTATCGGCACCGAGCATCCTCGTAATTTTTTTAAAGTTTCTAAACACCTTATATAATCTCTTACGTCAACAAAATATATCACATTTAAGTTAACAAATGACGTATATTTATAAACCGTTATTCGAGATAATACAGATTAAGATTACTGTCGGATTGTCTTAGATAATAAGCGATTATTATGCAAACGATATCTTTATTATTTTGCTAATATTATTATTCCTATTAATGATGTTTGATATTACTTACTTTGTACATTGTCACTTGCGTAGATATTATAATCGTATTAGTATGTGTCTCTGTTTGAATATATAATAATAGAATATACGCGATATACTTAATAATAATAACACTATACTTACATCTTTTAAACTACCGCGCTGCATGTTTATACTAGTTTATAGTAATACTAGCTGCAGCTGTACCCGGCATGCGTTGCAATGCATTTTTTGTACCTAGCACCTGCCTACTACCACTTAGGGGTATGAAAAATAGATAGTAGCCGATTCTCAGACCTACTGAATATGCATATAAAATTTATTAAAAATCGGTCAAGCCGTTTCGAGGAGTATGGTAACTAACATTGTGACACGAGAATTTTATATATAAGATTATAGAACGGGGATTAGCGCGTACAACCTTTATGAGTCTGCTTGCGACCACGGTCTGTGTAACCCGATCGAAACGTCAAGCCCTAAAGGTATTTAAGCATGTACGCGCTAATCCCCGTTCCATAATATTACTATAAACACAGCGCGATAGTCTAAAAGTTATTACAGAAAAGACAAATTTTGGAATATATACATAAATTTTGGAATAAAACAGGGATAAGAAGAAAAAAATAGTTTTTCAATAAATGATTTTATTAACAAAACATCTAGGTATATGGTTTCTATATCGTAAAGTGCTCTATACATTGAATCATAACATTATCAACATAATTTCTCTAATTATATCCGTAAATATCTTAGCAATCATAAGATTAATAAAATTATTATATTGTTACACAATTTTATAGATATGCAATGTATTGCTTTTTCTAATTATTTTTAAACGAAAGAGATCTACATATTTTTAAACGTCTATTTTATGATAATAAAAATAAATAGTTCATAAGGCGTCCATAGTATGGTATTATTTAATTACAATGTTCATTTTTCATAAATAGTATACCATAAACAAAAAATCTATAAAATAAATAGTTTTAATATTTGAACTATGTACAATCGGGGACGCTCACGCCTTATCACCTTACCGTAAAGAAACGGTTCGAGTCGCTTGCGCTCTTTCTAACGTTAGCGACACGCGGCGACGCCTCCTTATTTCTGATTGTATTTTAATATAGTGCCCAAAAACAGTTAACATATATAATATATTTGCATCTCGTTACTGCAAGGTCCTAATTGGTTAAAGTCACACGGGGGCGGAGCTTCCGCGTTCGTCGCCTGCGTCGCTCACCAAGCTAAAAATTTTTAAAAGTGATAAGGCCTGAGTGTCCCCGATAGTACGTTCGTTTTAACTCAGATTTAATTGCACTGATTGTTTATTTAATAAATATAGTTTTGAGGTCTGAAAAATATGATACCAAATTCTAAGAAGTGATTAAAAATATTATTTATTACCACTTCTAATTTATACGGTATTAAGATTTTAGTTACCAATATTTCAGATTACATACCTTTTAATTTTGACTAACGGTAAAAGTTTCATCAAAATTGGTTTAATAGTTTTCAATAACTATATTTCAACCACTGAATTTTTGCCTTTTATATATACTTATTTGTTTGTAGTTTATAATTGATATTGTAAATATTTTAAATAACTCCCACAGAATTTGGTATTCAATAAATTCAGACTTTCATAACAATTTTAAATTGACAAATTAAGTACATAATAATTAATTGGAATGTTTTAAACTCGAGAAACATCAACTTGAGCACATAATACACAATACAATTTCTTTATATACAACACAACATGTATAATTTTATATCTTTAAATACATTAATGTATAACAGGATATCACACTACATTTAATAAATACATTTTTTTTTACCAATACTTAAATGCAAATCAATTTTAAGATGGTGTTAATTTTGTCGCTAATTTTGCACCTAAAGGCTTATTTTAATGCTCGTTAACTCAGTCGTTATACCGCATGCGGGGAGTCCGATGCGGGATAACGATTTATAAAAGTGTGCCATCGATATCCCAGTTTTTTACGGCATGCGAGGGGCAAGCAGACTGACAACCGATGAAAGTTGTCGGTTGCTTAAACTAAAATCTTCCAAATCTCCCGCACCCCGAATGCGGGAGCTAACGACCAACGGTTACCGCATGCGGTCACTATGGCATGCGTTACCAAAAATCTCCCGCACCCCGAATTCGGTAGCTAACGATTAAAAATAAGAGCCTTTAAAGTGATCATGAAACTTATACCATTTAAAATTGATTTGCGTCTCATTTGACCATTAATCTTTAGATGTAAGTTCTCAAATTATCATTTTAAATGCATAACAATAAATAAATAAATTATTACATAAGAATACATTGACCAGAAAATTGACGAAACTTTCAATGTATTGAAGCACTTTTATTTAATCTGCCGCAATAGGGTAGATGACTGGGTATAAAAAGTCAAAATCAATTTAGTCCACCATTTAGATAATCAAAATATAATAGACACGTATTTTTTCTTTAATCAAATCAATCACAAAATACGAAGATAAACCGCTTTAAAGTTTAGGAGTGGGGGCTTGTGACGTCACGGGCTGGTACAATTTTTGCTTAGACGTGACGTCACGCAAGATTTGTACTCACTGTATCTTCATTATTTTTTATGTACGAGACAAACGAAAAAAAATTTTCTAATATTTTTAAATTATTGAAAAAATAGACAAAAAAAAAAAAAAATTAGTCATCATCCCTATTGTCTTTCTATTTATTTCGGCACCCTGTCTTCGGCTTCATTTTGAAAACTGTCTTACTTTCTGGTCTAACAAATACTGATTAATAAATTTTGCTATATAAGTACTTAGAGCCTGCCTTTTATAACTAAACCTTATCAAAAGTCACTTAAATTTAAGACCTTCTCAAATCTTCTGTCTCTATCTAACACGTTAAAGTGGAAGAGAGGGCATGAGATGGCGTCTTAGAATTAAGTGACTCTTGGTTCCGTTGTAAGTTATTTTATTTCTATAAACTATAATTATAATACCAGCTGAAAAAACGCGAATTATCACTAGAATTTAACAATATATAGGCTATCATTATATTAACTTATAAACTCAAATTAAAATATACATTGAAATATGTACTTTATTTTATGCACACAAGGTTACAATTTACCCTAGCACGTTGAGACACTTATTTCAATATATTTTGAATAGTTTTATTAAGTTAATATAATGTTGCCAATAATAAAATTCAATATATTGAACACTGCACCTATTTATTAATTTTTTTAGAACACACTTTATAATTAATGGCGGTAGTTCTAAATAGTAAGTATCACTATCTCTTTTTAACTATCGAAGAGGGAAAAGGATAGAACGATATTATGATTTAGTAAAACTAGCTGTGTCCCGCGGTTTCATCTAGGTTCCAGATGTTTTTATAGTTATTCTGTTATTCGGGGCGGAGACGAATCCAACAAATCAATGATCATGAAAATCGGTTCACCCGTTCTTGAGTTTTAAATGGTGTAACTAACCCGATTGTTTTATATAGATTCTCCCATAAAAATTATTGACTATTATAGTAATTAAGACATATACCTGTAGTGTATACTATTTTTAACCAACTTCCAAAAAAGAGGAGGTTCTTTATTTTTCTTTGCCGTACGTATATATTTCTTTAATATAAAAAGCTTGTAATTTCCATACTAGTCTCTCCTCATAGAAAAAAAAAACATTTTTTTTGTGTAATTCTAAAAGCGTACCTATCTTTTTTTGTCCTTGAATTTTGACAGTTCTTATTTCCATCCTTTTCCTTCTTAGTAAGAGAGAGCGAGAAAGAGATATATAGGGACACAAAGCCGCCTTGAAGCGAATGACATTTAGAATCAACAATATTTATATTTCCTGTCATTATAATACAAAATATACACACAATAATATTTAGCTATAATAGTGTAAAGTTTACTAATCTCTCATTTCAATATTTATTGATAAACTAGCTGTGATCCGCGGTTTTACTCGCCTTTTTGTATCATCTACCTTGCTATTAATAAACGCAGGATGGATGCGCTTTCAAATCCAAATATTTTTAAAATCTGACGGGTAGTTTCAGAGATCAGCACGTGTTTACAAACAAACTCTTTAGCTTTATTATATGAGTATATAGACATGATGGAGTTTTAAACATCTATAATATCCCTTGCTGCGAATGTCTAAACGCGATAAACTCAAAAACTGCCGAATTTTCATTATTATGGATTATGTTTGTATATACGTTACTTCTTCACGCTCAAACCGCTGGACCGATTTAGATGTTTTTTTTTATAAAGTAAGTTTAAAACTTTACGCTGCAATAGCTGTTATAAACAGGGCGGAACCGCGGAAAAAAGCTAGTAACCAATAAATATCGAAATGAGAAGTTTTTAAAATAAATTAAGTATAGCTTGAGAAGCACCTAGCTTTATGGTAACATCGTTAAATCTCTATAATTTGTAATAACTATACTCTGTATGTATTGAGTCCTCTTAATTTGTGGAGAAAGCTGCAAAAATTACCTTCATATACATTTATATTTTAGACCAAAAATTACCTTCAAAAACTTATTTATATCAAATTCAAAAAAATAATAATTAATATTTTTTATGTATGTTCCCTGATTTCTCGAAAACGCCTGACCCGATTTGTGGTCCCATGATCATCAGGTCAGGATCTGATGATGGGATCCCAGGGAAATCGAGGGTAAGGCTCCATTTTATAGGATCGAATTAGCTTTTTGATTTATTGCCTTATAATTTGGAATTATTTTCACTTACTTGACGTCAGTTTTATACATTTATGTACCCATTAAAATCACCTGTTTTATGATTTTCTTTTTTTTGTTTAGGATATTTGCCCAACAGTGGGAATGAGAGATAAGTTTTAGGTAGTGTTTTTTGCAACTTTCCCTAAAACTATGTGTTTTTTCTATATAACATATTCTATCTAATTTTATCAACTATAATAACGTTAATTAAATATAATGGAATGACACAATTATTTGTCAAAAAAGCCGCTACAGCGATTCTTTTTGGAATTTTCACATTTAACAAAAAACAGCCATTTTTAACAAATTGACAATTAATTCACCACGATTTTACCACACTTAAGTACATGTATATTTTTGACACAAACGATTTTGGAAGGAAAAAGATTAAGTTATAAGTATTACGTATAAATGCAATTTAGAAATTTTAACAGACGTCAATTTAATATATTATTATGTTTTACTTCACAAAAAATAGCGCTTTTATGGAATGGAAATAAATATTGTATTTTTAAAGGAAATTATATCTACGACCAACAAAAAAAAAATTATTAAAAAATTCAATTTTTCATACTTTCTGTAACTACTTTTACAACTGAAGATTTAAGGTTCCAATTGTGTGATAATCTAAAATCGCATTTATATCAATACAGAAAAGGTTGCATTTTGCGAAACTTCTTTCATATAATATCATGTTACTTCGAATTTCAACCTTAAACAAAACATTATAAAGTCGAGTTTCAATTGAAGACAATTTTGTATGTGGCGTTAAGTGGTGATAAATTTGAACTAACCAGTATAACATTAATATAATATAAAAATATAAATCTTAATATCAAAAGGAAAACTAATTTCGTTGATTATAACTTATTTTAATTAGGAATGGCTGAGATATACCAAATACTTAATCGACACTTAACTTTAAGCACGCGTTAAATATCTATCTGTCGCTCTCTTTACACCTTAGAGTGAAAGAGACAGAATGAGATAAGACCGTCTTAAAATTAAGTGGCGTTTAAGTACTCAGACAAATAGACAATAGGGTAGATGACTGGGTATGAAAAGTCAAAATCAATTTAGTCCACCATTTAGATAATCAAAATATAATAGACACGTATTTTTTCTTTTATCAAATCAATTAAAAAATACGAAGATAAACCGCTTTAAAGTCCAGGAGTGGGGGCTTGTGACGTCACGGCTTGGTACAATTTTTGCTTAGACGTGACGTCACGCAAGATTTGTACTCTTTTTTGTTTACGAGACAAACGAAAAAATACGTGTCTAATATTTTTATATTATCGAAAAGATGGACAAAAAAATAAAAATTAGTCATCATCCCTATTATATTGAAAAAAATAATTAAACCTTGAAATTTAGTTACAAAACTCAGCTAACAGAAAATTAATCTAAATTATTATTTATTATGTACTATTAACTTTATTAATTAACCCGCAGTAATTGGCAATTATTATTTTTCGTCTTATTAAAAAAAGTAGACAGAATCAGTAAATAAAAGCTAGTTATGTATAAGTGTACAAAAAAAAAACGTTTTTTTAATATGTCTACCTTTTTATAAATAGGCTGTTTAAATATGAAACAGTTCGCTTGAATTATTACTTTTTTATAATCTTCGTTGCTTTGAAATGACTAAACATATTTTGATGGGTGCAGTTCTCGTTTCTTCTAATTTAAAATACAATGGCACCATATACAATAATTTCGTATGGCAATTAAAATTGGAATGTAGTAAATTGAACTTTATGCAGCAGGTAATAAAGGCTATGTTTATTGCAATGTAATTTATATATAAACGCATAAGTATATGTGTTTGTTCAACAATAGCGCGTAACCTGTTAAACTGATAATGATGAAACTTAGTAAAATGATAGGTTAAGTCTAAGAATTTATTTCTCTGAAAACGGTAAACGAAGGTCTTAATTCGTCAGTATTTAATTAAATAGTTCTTTTTAATAGGATATTAGGCATATACAAATTACACAGCAATAAAAAATATTTTTTCTAAAAAATCTTATTATCAGCTAAATCATTACACCTATTGTTATGAAATAATAAAGTATTTTACTATTAGTACAATGTTAGATTTAATTACGATTTTGTATTACTGTTGCGAAAATACGGAAGTACCCGACAATCTCCGGAATTAACCGAAGTTAAAACACCAGGTATCAAATAATTATCAAAACATCAAAAAAAATCTATTACTTTTGTATATATTTCACTATGGTCTACTCGGTCTTTCCGCGAGAAGACGGTACAAACACGAAATATAAAAAAAACTGTTATTTGAACATAAAAACCTTACAATTTTTAAGGTCTTTTCTATTAAGTAAACAAAATACGATGATTAACGTAATTTTTGTTACTATTAATGTTCTACTCTTACGCTGATATTCCACTCAAATTTAAGAGGATCTTAAATCGGTCACACCTTAAAGTGTTACTTCGACTTCAGTATTCGGCAAACAGCTACTCAAAATTGAGTGTCAGTTGAGTAGACCATTAAGTAAACATAAATAAATACATTAGCTATGCGTTAACCTTACTTCTAGAATTTTCTTCCGGTCTACTCGGTCTACTGGTCTTCTATATCATGGTGAGCAGACCATTCAGTTTAAATACCTATTTTCTTCCAGTCTACTGGTCTTCTATATCTTGGTGAGCAGACCATTCAGTTTCAGTACCTATTTTCTTCCGGTCTACTCGGTCTATTGGTCTACTGGTCTTCTATATCTTGGTGAGTAGACCATCCAGTTCCAGTACTTCGGGCAGCTCGATGGCTTCCAGTCTGATCGGAGATGGGTTGAATGGAAACTGGACTGAGAATATCATCTTGGAATCCATTAGTAGGTTTTGCTGTAACAAAAGAAATTAATTTTCATTATTGTGCTTAACTTTATTAATAAGTAATAATAATAATATTCCGGGACATCTCACACACGGTTATCTGATCCCAAGCTAAGCAGAGCTTGTGTTATGGTAACCAGACAACTGATAAACATACTTATATATTTCTAAACACATACATATTATAGATAAATTACACCCAGACACAGAACAAATGATCGTGCTCATCACACAAAGATTTGTCCTGGGTGGGAATCGAACCCACGACCTCCGGTATAGCAGTCAGGGTCACTAACCACTAGACCAAAAGTCCGTCAAAGTGTGAACAACATGACTAAAAAACATATAAAACCACTTTTATACCCTAAGAAACCCCCCCTCGGGGGAAAAGCAAACTGTCTTTTAATATAAATATTCCACTGTCACACTTAATTTGTTTATACATTGATATTTAAAAAAAATGCCTTGGCTAGAAGAAAATTTTGAAAAAAAAAGATGTCATCCATCCTATCGTTATATCGTCCTGTTGGACTTAGCCTGCCTGAAATGCATTCTCTCAATAGCCGGGTATAAACATGTACTAACCGGCTCCTTATCCGGGTTGGTGCCCGCCTTCTCCTGCATCTTCTTCTGGATCTCGTGGATGAACTCCCGGGTCACCTTCACCTCGTACTCCTCGGCTGGAGTGTACATGTTCAGGATCTGTTGACATACACACGTTAATATAGGAAAACAGTAAAAAAAAAAAGGTATTGAATTCAGAATTAGAAGAAGTACCCCAATAAAGAAAAAAATAAGTAAAAAATCGACAGCCTTAGTTAGTGTAAGACAGCAATTAATAGCAAAATTTATACAATGACTGCTGTCAAATTGCTAATTTACATGTGCCGATGCCTAATCCCTATCAACAATTTGACAACAATAATTGTGTATATTTTGCTGTAGCCTTGCTTTTGCAGAACACATAATTAACCGCCGTAGGTTTAGTCGGCCTTAGTCGTGATCCCACGATATCCTCTATTTAAATTATTCTGCCAATTGATATAATTTCCACCTAAACAAGCATCAACTTTATGCAAGTGTAAATAAAGTTAATTTTAGCCTGAATAATATTGTTCAAACAGTCACAAAAAATAAAGCGCAAACTCGACCTTAATTTTCCTAAAACAAATGTTTGCTTATAGGTTTTGCATATAAATTGCGAACGTAGAATAGATGGAGCCCTAAGAGATCCACTGTGTCAAAAAAACACAATCTAAGTATATATATAAAAATGAATCCCTATTTCCCTTGGTCACGGCATCACGCCTGAACGGCTGGACCGATTTCGCTAATTCTTTTTTTGTTGTGTTTGTTGTTATCAGAAGAAGGTTCTTATGTAAGAAAAAAAATGAAAATTGCGTGGGAAAATTAGAAAATTTAAGAATTAAACCACTATATAAAATTATTTCTAATCAAACGTAAACTTTTTTAATGTAACCTAATGACGTTTGACATAGAATAGACAGAATTAAATTAGAAACAGAATTCATAGTTAAGACAGGACAGCGTCTGTCGGGTCAGCTAGTTTTGTATAAATACAACAATATTATGTACATACCTTGCAGACTTGCATAGCGTTAAGGTTGGCGCACATGTCGACAGTGCTCTGAACGTCCTGCATCGACTTGCGCGCCTGCAGCAGCTGCACCGCTTGTGTTATAGGCTTTAGAACACCTAGGATTTCTTCCACCTGCATAAAAATATACATAGAATGAACAAAAGGTAGTTTGGTGTTATAGATAAAATACATTTACGGCTATTACTAGAATATGAATGATTAATTTTGGAAAACAATAAGTACAAAGAGATGGTATTAAAAGAAATAAGTTATCCGGTTATAAAAATAAAGGTTATAAATTAGTTTACATTATGATAGGTAGGGAAAACCGAAACAACTGCAAACAATGTGTCTCCTATTGTTGTTTTTTTTTTTCATTACATCGGTTTCAGTTGTGACGGTAATAAAAAAAATAAATGCGGACAACATCACATACATTGTTCTGAACCCAAAGTAAGTAGCAATTTAGCACTTGTGTTATGGAATTCAGAAACAACGAAGGTACCACAAACACCCAGACCCGAGACAATGTATAAAAGTGAGTTTCTGCATTGCCCCGTCCGGGGATCGAACCCGGGACCTCAGAGCTAGCGATACCTTGAAAACCGGTGCGTACGCCACTCGACCACGGAGGTCGTCAAATAATGAAAGTGGACAAAGCGATACAAGTTTGTAAGGATCTTAGCAAGTGGAAAGAAGTGGTCAATGCCTACCCCTACAAGGGAAAGAGGCGTGATTATATGTATGTATGTATGATTAAAAGATATTTTACCGTTATATGCGTAAAAATAAAATTCACATTCAATTTGAATACAATATGATAGGTAGGGGAAAAACTAAACAAGAATCTTTAAGCAGAGGGCTCCTATTAGTGTGTAAAAAAATACACTCGTACTTTGTCACATACAGGGTGTTAAGAAAACCCTGTCCGATCCGTTAAGATGTTGTTAGGTATCGATATCAGATTCTATGAAGGGAAAAAAAAAATCTCAAAAGGCGAAGAAGAAAGTCGGCGTCTTCACAGGTTTTGCCAAATGATCATACAATGGTATAATTTTTGATTTAAAAAAGTTTATTTCAATCTTCATTATTATTGTTATTATCATGAATATTCCAAAAATATTTTATTTGGGCATGTGATTATGAACCCTATAATCACCCTTTCGGGTCGGACAGGGTTTTCTTAACACCCTGTATAGAAGTAAATAATAACATTAAATAACTTACACTCTTCTGTCCGTACTCAGCCAGATGCTCCTTGATCCAGGTCTCGAGATGCGAGATGTTGTACCTGATCTGCAGACCCTTGGCCCAGCAGCACAGGTCCTTGCGCAGGAGCAGCTGGTTTAAGCTGTACGCGCAGATGTAGTAGAACAACTGGAAAATATAAGTTATTTTAGCCGACTGCAGCCCAAAAGGAGGTTATCAACATGTAATTTAGTGCTTAAATGTGTATCTGTTCTTAAAGAATATGGAATGCGAAAATGACACGTTTTGAGTTCCTTGTGTTTTTTATTTATATAAATAAATAAACAATTTGAGCTATACAGTTATATAATAATTATTATTGTGAGTCAAAAAGGTGTCTGGCAGTGGGACCAGTCCTAGTGAGACCAGACCAACTTTAACTTGTCTGGTACCATTTAACCTGTTTGTTTTGTGAACCTACCTGTTTAAATATCATAAGCCTTAGCGGTTGGTCCACAGCATACGTGTGTAGATGCGCGTGAGTGGCCGATAGCTCTAGTTTGAGCCGCTGGGGCCCGGCCCCGGCTTGCGGGGGTCTGGCTGTGGGACCGGAGAGGCCGCTGATCTCCTCGTGTTCCAGTATAGCTGGGACTATCAGACGTTCTAGTTGTCGCTCTAGTAGGAGGATGAGACCTGGTGGGAGAAAAAATACATGTAGATAACAATTAAATGAAGTAGTTTGTGGTGGAAACATGTAGATATAAAGGCCCGCGAGCTGCTCGTGTAATGCACGTTCGTCAGATGTGGACGCACAGTAACACTTCAAACAGGTAATGTAATTAGTAAGGTAGCTCGCGCTAATTCCCGTTGAATTATATTACTGTAAACATGCAGCGCGATAGTTTAAAAGTTAATTATTAGTAAGACAATTAATGAGTGTGTTAAAAGCGAAGATATTAGAGGTGACTGAATATTTTAGGTGTAAAGGGAGTTAAAACAAAATCCTCGGCTTGTCAATTAATTATTCTTAAGGTGCGTACAGACTATATAACATAACATGTTATACAAATTGCGATATAACATGTTTCAGATAATGTGGACACTGAACGTAATAAAACATTTTATTCTTGTGTAGGTACAATATTGTTTTATGTTGCAATGTTGAATGACAAGGTTTGTCAATTAATTATTCTTAAGGTGCGTACAGACTATATAACATAACATGTTATACAAATTGCGATATAACATGTTTCAGATAATGTGGACACTGAATGTTATAAAACATTTTATTCTTGTGTACAATATTGTTTTATGTTGCAATGTTAAATAACAAGGTTACATAATGTGGACGGGTTATAAAACACAAGTTTTATTATATGTTACATAGTCTGCACGCACCCTAAGCGTTGTACCTATGATTGTAAACATTTTTAAGATATCATAAACTGCCGACATATTATATTTTGTTTTGCAATATTAGTTTTTTTATTGTATAGTACATAGTGACCTTAGCTTGATAAGGTAAGGTTTAAAGGGGAATCCAAGGGTAATAGTTAAATATATATATAGTCGAAATAGGAACCCTTGAAAATCGGTTAAAAATAGCAGTCATCTTCGTTCGGTCAACGACTCACTGTTCTCTTGTCGTGTCCTACATGCCCTAGGATCTAGACGGCCTAGGAGCTAGCCTACCTTGGTAGATCCAGACGGCGATGTCGCTGAGGACCTGGCGGTATTCAGACAGGTCGAAGATACGGAGACACTGCTGGTTCTGGCGAGGAGTGTTCCCGGTCTGGTAGATCGTGTCGCCGCTGTACTGTCGAAGGTTGTTCAGGAGTCTGTCATGATGGAGAGCATATGATTAGTATTGGATACAGAATTTAGTACATAATATTTTTTGCGCCTAAGCAAAACTTTGCGCATATAAAATGAATTATGCGTCACATTCGTACAAAACGGATTCACTCAGCAGAATACTAAGACCAATGCTAAAATGAAACTGTCACTATAATCTTTAAGAATGTGATCCTGAGTACATGGGCCTTGACGGGTTCCATCAAGTGACGGATATTAATAAAATGGACTGTTTTGCTATAGTAATAAAGTGTATATTCCCATACCTGACCATATAAACTTTATCTTCTTATGTTTACTAGGATAATCGACTCTGTATCTATAGTAATAAAGTGTATATTCCCTTACCTGAGCATATTAGCGAGCCACAAGGCATTATACTCGACACTCTCAGCCCGTTTCTTCAGGGTTTTCTTGACTGCAGTTCTGACAGCCTTCATCAGCTGATGCATCTTGGGCTCGTCGTCAACGTGGTCCATGTGGCGCAGCATCATGAAGAGAATGTATGCGGGTAGCCCGGGGAGGAGGGTTACCGCGATTTTGGGCTTTAAGTCTGTGGAGATAGAGTTCATTTTAGATAAGTTTACGAGCATGTCAGTGGTCAGCATTATTTTATAAAACTCGAGTTTTTGCTGAAAGGTTTATCATAGTTATAATCATACTCTGCGATAATTAAATACATACATAGATATTTCAATAAATGTTTTTTTTAAGAACCTGTTTTTCGAAGATTATTTTTTTATTTAAAACTTCACAAACAAATATTTTACAAACAATACAACCTGAAAATCCTGTTTTTTGTATTAAAGAACGTTTGTATATTCCTATAGTTTTGACAATCAACAAATATAATTGAAAAACATTTATTTAGATATGTTTGATTGATGTTGTAGGGGTTGTAAGTCCCAACAGTGAGGATGCTGGGGTTGTAAGTCCCAGCAGTGTTTGTTTGGGTAGAGTTTCACTATAGTGATTG
Organism: Autographa pulchrina; assembly: GCA_905475315.1. NCBI lineage: Eukaryota > Metazoa > Arthropoda > Insecta > Lepidoptera > Noctuidae > Autographa > Autographa pulchrina. Next base: position 5,327,632 of record FR997789.1, on the reverse strand, counting down.
TTTTGATGAAATGAGTAACGATTTTGCACCTTTAATTGGTTTATTGCAGCTTGGTTACAATGGATGCTTATTAGCTACGTATTCGCTACTAAAGATTTTATTGAATATATTACAGTTTTGTTACGTGAGCACAATGTTGACCTAAGCAGTTACAAAAGTAGAACAAAGCCGAAGGCCAATGTACAGCGATGCTCGGACAGATGTTATTTTAAATTTCTTCCAAAATTACTTTCAAACCATATCCCTACTTGGAACAGTAGGATTTTGTAGCATACTGTATATGAAACTCACCGCTAATCAGCTTCTTGATGATAAGTCCCTCGTCCTGTATCTTGTACTCGAACATGCCGAGATACTCTCTCTCCTTCTTGCGGGTCACCGGCGCTATTTCTAAGGTCATTGACGCGTTCGGTGGGGCCACGGAATCTAGGGTACAATAGATATAATATGTTAGTATAATTAAAACATTAAGCGTTCCTGGCAGGTCGTGGTCAACAAGAAGATATAACTTTACGTGGCATATAATTTACTAAACATAAGGGACCATAAATTATTTGTACTATAAACGAATTTGACGACCTCCGTGGTCGAGTGGCGTACGCACCGGTTTCAAGGTGTCGCTAGCTCTGAGGTCCCGGGTTCGATCCCCGGTCGGGTCAATGTAGAAATCAACTTTCCTACATTGTCTCGGGTCTGGGTGTTTGTGGTACCTTCGTTGTATCTGAATTCCATAACACAAGTGCTTCAGCTACTTACTTTGGGTTCAGAGCAATGTATGTGATGTTGTCCGCATTTATTTATTTATTATCATTCAAAAGTACATAATTATGCCAGTTCACAATGAATAATAAAACGCAGTTTTTATGTCCCCACACAAATTGAGACCAACTGACATGTGTCAGGGACGCATTCTCTCAGCGGCTGAAGTATAACATGTTAATATAATATATCGTACCATTGTTATCTAGTATATCGTTGACGTCGTCGATGCCAACCTCCTTCAGCTTGTTGACCAGCAGCCGGATCTGGTTCTTGTAGCGGCGACAGCTCTCCGATAACTTGTCTACACGCTCCTGTTATACAAAATTAAATATTAATTATAATATGTACCTAGGTAGCTTTTTAGAAATACCAATTGCTTTTGCATTTGCAAGCCACTTTTTAAAGAATACCGAATCCTTACGTTAGCCGGTATTTACATCCTGGAAACAGCTAAGTTTGTGAAGCTAAACCCTAATTTATTTAAAGCAGCTAGAGATTTCTTTCCTAGAAACACAAGAAATCCAAACAGAATTGTTTTGACAAATGTGCCAAAGACTACAATGTATTTGAAGAGTTGTAATGTTATGTGTGGACATATTTATAATGCTATTCCCGATTCGATCAAAGAATTTTGTCTCCTCCTTCCCTCTAATATGGCGAGGGAGGGGATGGCTGACCCTTGCGTCATACTCGTGAACGGGTGCTGCTTGCGGTGACTGGTCGTTCTGTTGACCTTGGTTAAGATCAGTGTACTGGTGTCTGAACTTTTAACTTCATAGTACCTCAAACACTTGTTTATTTGGCGCGGTCCCTTAATGATGTTCAGTATAATTGTAAAGGCAGCGTGTTGCTGGGGAGTTTGTTGCGCCGTTTCTTCTCCTCAGCCAAAGCACTTAGGAAGCGGTGAAGGGTGGGCGTTTTAGGGTCGGTTCATTTCTGGCGGGGGGCGCGTCGCGTGTTGTCGGTTGCTTGGCGCCGGGGCGGGCGGATGCCTGGTGGGGCGTTCGGCTTTTCACACTCAACTGATGTTGCGTTAGCGCGTCAGGTGTGGGGGGTTGGATGTCTCATTGCGTGTTTGTTTGTTCTGGCGTTGCGCGGCCGATGGTGCGCGGTGCGTTTCCGCCGGATATGAACCGACCCTTAGGGTGCTGTCTGTGTTTTTGTATTTTGTGTTTGACGTTCGATAAGTGCTACTGTGTAGCCTATATTGAATAAAGAATATTTGAATTTTTGAATTTTTGAATAACCTATAATTATAGATTTAGAAAAAAACTTAAAATGTGGCTGATAGAAAAATCATTCTACTCGATATCGGATTTTTTTAAATAAATAAAATTGTAAACTTGCATGTGTGTCGTAATTGTACTCGTAAGATAGGTTAATTAATGAAATTTGATATTTGCATGTCGTAAAGCGACAAAATGTATCTGGCACTGTTTGTTTGACTTATCCATCTTTGATGTACCTACATTTTATTTTTTTATTTAATAGCTTAATAAAATGATTGCTAAAGCTGCTATTAACAAGCCTGCCTCACTGTTTATATGAGAACACTTTTATAGTTATTTTGTTCAGTATCTGTAAGTTAGTAATTTTAAATATAAAGTGTTATTTTACATTTAATATTAATTAAATTAACAGTATTTTTAAGCAGTGAATTTATTTTTAACAGAATCAATGTATGTTGTATGTAGGTGATATAAATAATATCGTCGAAATGCATTATACATTAAAATACTTATAAGATATAGAATTAAATAAATAAAAAGGGTTCAAATTGTAGAAAAAGTAGCGTTACAAACAAAAAAAAATAGCATAGTTAAAATAATTATATCTATTTTACGTCGGTTGATGTAAATAACATGATTACTATCCATAATTATACAGGATGTTAAGAAACCCCTGTCCGATCCGTTAAGGTGTTGTTAGGTATCGATACCTGATTACGAAAATTTGGAAAAAAATAAAAAAAAAATAATAATAAACTATTTTATTTTTTTCTCAAATGTCGAGAGAGAGTGTCGGCGTTTTCACAGATGATACCTAATTACCAAACAAAAGGCCCCCAAAAATACCGACGAAATTGGTGTTGTAGTTTTTGTTTTATTCTCAAATTTAGGGAATTTCGGGGCAAAAAGTGGTAATTTCAAAATCCATTATTATTGTTTCTGTCATGAATTTTCCAAATTTGATATTTTATTTGGGCATGTGATTGTGAACCCTCTATGACCCTTTCGGGTCGGACAGGGGTTTCTTAACACCCTGTATAGTCACAACATCTATATAAAGAAAAATGCCTTTTTCTTACCTGTAACGCCAAGCTCTCGGCCGCCAGTCTAATGATCTCATTCTGCGCAAACTCCTGAGATTTATTCTTAGGTTCAGAACTTAGATCAGCACTGAGCAGTCTGTAATAAAAGATAACAGTCAAACAAATACATACTAACAAAAAGGCTTTAATACTGAAGAAATCTAAAAAGCCATTAAATACATTTTTAGAGAATGATTTACAGTTTTATCAGGAAAAATCACGGAAAAATAATCATCAAGATGAAATTTAAAAAACTACTTTGAATATAGTTTATAACAGTCTGCTTTCTACAACCATGAAGTAAAAATGGGAAGTAGTATTTATATGTAATAGTATAATTTAAGGCCTGGTTTAGACGGTGCCAGGAATATCGTGCGAGTTGCAGTACATTGCGGCACCGCGTGGCATTGTTGTCATAAATGATCGATTATAGACGGCAATGGACAGCAACTTGCACGATATTTCTCGTATAATCTAAACCAGTCATAAGTTTAAGTCAATTCTGACAACCAGTCTTACTATAGGATACTGTGTTATTCAGTAAAATGGGTTGTGGAGGTCAGATAGGCAGTCGCTCCATGTAAAATACGGTATCAGCTGAATCCGGTAAGACTGGTAGCCGACCCCAACACAGTTTGGGTAAAAGCTAGGCAGATGATGAGTATAATTTAAGATTAGTAAAAAGGTTGTTACAATTGTACATTGTATGCAATAGGCTATTTGACAACATTGAAAATTTACTGGTCTAGTGATTAGTGACCCTGACTGCTATACCGGAGGTCTTGGGTTTAATTCCTGCCCAGGACAAACCTTTGTGTGATGAACATGATCATTTTGTTTCGTGTCTGGGTGCAATTTATCTATAATATTTATGTATTTAGAAATGTTTGAGTATGTTTATCAGTTGTCAGGGCCTCGATTCAGCTATTTTAAATGCATGTCAGTGTTCGGTCTGTGTACTTGTCAATGTGCCTAATTTTCGTATTCAGATAAGCCTACAATAAAATCTCATTGAACTCTAGAAGAGAATGATTGTAATGACAGCAGAATACCCATTATCGTAAAAATTACCAAATGAAGCAGGTCATTCAGTCAATTCAAGCAACTAGGGCCTGATGCCGCTATTTTAAGTCAGTGAGTGGCGGGTTAATACACGTTCCAGTGTACTTGTTATTGTGCCTAATTTTCGTATTCAGATAAGAACAGTCACTTGCAATCCTACAATGACAACATCAGCAAGTAGGTGTACATTTGTCATTAAACTAAAATTATCTGAATACGAAAATTAGGCACAATAACAAGTACACTGGAACGTTTATTAACCCGCCACTCACTGACTTAAAATAGCGGCATCGGGCCCCTGGTAGCCTAAATACTGCATTTTATTATGTTTGCGATCATATTAATGTACCTAGTTTGCGTATAATATTATAAAATTAGTCAAATCGCCTATAGTCATGTTAATCAGTTACATCTATAGTAAATAATATGTGTTTGTTAGTCACAAGACTGTCCATTTTATGATGGACGCATTAGTTACACCAATGATACTTATCGCTTTAAAATGAATGCAGTTTTATATTAAGGTGTTAAAACACTTGGTGTGCTGTACTTATGTTTCGTTTTCTTTGTACGATAGTGTAATTTTCACTTTCATATTTTATTAAATTGTTATAATTTAAAAAACGACACAGATGTAACAAAAAGGTATTTTATTGTTGGTACAAATAATCAATTCAAACTGTGATATAATTATACGCAATTCTGTTTACCAAATGAATGTCATATTGTTTTTGATTTAACAACCGAACTACTTAACCGATATTGATAAAATTTATATGGGGCCAACTTAGCGGCATTTCCTATCATATCGAAAGAATTTGTGAAATCGTTTTACAGAATACAGACTAATTCAGCACCACTTCCATTTGAAATCGGTAAAAAAAGTATTATCGGATCGTAGCAAGTGGAAAGAAGTGGTCTCTGCCTACCCCCACTGAAAAGTGGCGTGATTATATGTATTTATGTATAAAAAAAAGTATTATCTTTTCTTTTTTGAAAATTGAAGAATATTGTGGAGATCTCTAAAATATGTATGAAAGACTTTGATATGATACCTATACTATATTTGTTAATTTATGACGTCATAAGTATCAATTAAAAAGCAGATACAATAGTCAAATCAACGTTATTTATTCACAAATTATACATTATTGTTATAAAAATAAATAGTCAGATCCATATATTTTAATTCACTGATTTTAAATTACAATTATCTACAATGGGGTAGACGACACTTTATTTAATACAGATAATTAAAATATTAGACACGTGTTTTATCTTTTTTTCGCAACCAAAAACTCACGAAACATTGATTTTAAATGTCACCTGACGTCACAATTTTGTTTTATACAAAAGGGTGACGTCATTAGCTTCTGAACTTTGATTGGGGCTACTTAGATTATCTTATTTATAAAAGGAAAAATACGTGTCCAATATATTTTTATTATATAAGACACTTGTCCCATTGCGGGCGATGAGCGAGTAACTAATAGGCCCTGAATAGGCCGAGTATCGCTCAGCGAGTATAATTTTGATAGTTCTAGTCGCCGCAACAAACAAATGCTGAGGGAGTTCTCTCCGGCCAGTTAACAGTCAACGAGTAACTATTTATATATGCATCTCCTTCATTTACACGGGACCTACATCTTGTTGTATGTTTCTTGAGCGATTAAATAGTCAATAGTTACTCGTTTTCTCGCCCGTAATCGAGCTCGATTTTGGGCTTTTCACACCCAGTCATCAACTCCATTTTATATTTTCAATAATTTTAATAAAGTCAATGTCAAATCAATGAAGAATTGTGATAATAATATTCTTTTGATATATTCCTTCGAGTTTCTGGAACTAAATCTTCCGATCACCAGTATTTTGGACTCTTCACCACTGGAATTTAAAACGATTTTCTGTTTTCTCATTCTTTCTAATTATACATTCACTTGGCTAGAAAGAGATGGCGAGAGAAACTTGGTTCTTTTAGAAGAGATACTTCGTAAAGTGGAAGTAGGGTAGCAAGTAAACTTTTTTTAATTCAAAATCATTAAAGGTTTTTTTTTATTTTCGCGATGTAGTACATAAAACATTTTCAGTGCATAAAGATTAATAACAACCAATTAAATACCAACTTAAATAAAAAATAAATTTTGTGTTACGGCTCAATTCACACCACCGGCAGTGAAGCTGCTAGCTTCGATGACATATAATTTTAAACTTTATGTCCATGATCATAATACATAATATCACTTGACGACGCTGTTGCACGCGTCTATTTCAAGTTTCTCAAGCGATCTTATGTCTTAGACACATAAAAATAAAGATTAAAATTACATGACACCAAAACTGCTCGCCGCTTCACTGCCTGCCCTGCCATTACAGTGTGTATTGAGGCTTATATGATTACTTTTTAGGTACGGTGACAAAAGAGAAAAAAAAAAACATTACTTATGTAATTTGAACATAAAAAAATCAAATATGTGATGTGTTAAACATAAATCAAGACAAAGAACGAAGAAGGAAGGTGTTTGCCCAGCAGTGGGCTAAATTTCAATAAAAAAAAACAAATATGCGATGTGTTAACAAAAAATCAAGACGAAGAACGAAGAAGGAAGGGGTTTGTCCAGCAGTGGGACAAGTTTGACTAAAAATAATAATATTATGGGTACTCACTTCTGATATTTCTCATTCTCCTCTCGCAGTCTTTCCGTTTCCGCTTTAGCTTTAGATATATGTTCTGAGTAGAATTTCTTCTCAGCTATCAACTCTTCTTGTAGTTGTCTGCAAATGAGATGGTTTTTTTTTAACATTTATAATAAATAATGTTTATTTACAATATCTAAAAGAATTATATAATGTACAAACAAAAGGATTGAATTAATATAATAATTTGAGGTGTTTTTAAACGTAGATTTTTACGGTAAGAGTTTACACATCTATACATCGTATAATATAAAATTAAGTAGCTGTCTGTCTGTCTGTCTTCTGTCTGTTCGCTTAGATCTTTTAAACTACTTAACAGATTTAAACCCAGGTTTCAACAATAGATAGAGTGATTAAAGAGGAAGGTTCATAAAAGCCGAGATGTTCCGGTATCCGTGCGAAGCTGGCTGTTCGCTAGTTTAAGATATTATTGTATTTTCGTTTGTTCGTCGATTTTTAATAGTAATATTTTTTTTAGCCGATATAATAAAGTAATAATATTTAATGATGCTTTATGTGTTTGTGCTTATATAATACACACACTCTGGGTTACGTAACTGGTTTTCAGCCATGTAAATCAAAAATATATAGACGTCACTTGTATAAGAGTAAGTAAGTAAATTTATGCTGGATCTTAAAAGCATGTGGTAAGTCGGAAAGCCTTTTTCCAGAAGTGGAACATTTTAGCTTATTAATAAAAATAAAAATATGTTTTATTAATTTACCTGTTAATACCCTTCTGCGCTTCGTAAGCCGTCGCCAGCTCGCCATCCTCATTGATGATATCCACATCAGACCCATAGTTGGATGTAGCCAGCGACTTTAGATTCACCGTCTGTGTGAATAGAGTTCAAAATTGTATAAACATGATTTATAATTTTATGTATTGTTCGGTTTAAGATCGTACAAAGAAATATTTGTTTGTGGTTAATTGGTAATTGATTTTATTTATTCGTTTTATTGATTAGAAACCACATTGGTAGGTCATATTTTGATATATTCACTGTTTTTTGGCAAAAGATAGAACAAAAGTTAGACGATTATTTAGATGAAACTGTATAATATATGTTCGTATCAGAAAACTTTGTATGTTTTCAGCTGAAGCTGTTAACACACATTCTGACTCAGACAGCCGTTAAGGAAGACTGCACTGAATGCATTTACAGTCTTTTATTTGTGGACACTGATTTTTTAATGGACATAAGTTATTTATCCATAAGGTTATTTATCATATATATTTTTTTCTAACTTATTTAGGTTATCATATCGAATAAACTAGTTAGCGAGTAAAAAAAATATCATGGAGATAGATCTATAAGAAAAAAAAATACGAAAAATAAATCTCAATACATATTTCTTTGTTCGATATTATACTACATTATTGTCATTATTCTGTATAAAATAAACGTGCAAGGGTACAATGAAATAATAACTAACTGGGAATCAAAAATCCTGTAGGATCGCTAATCAGATCTATCTGTCAATTTCCACCAATCACATGCTAGCTTGTGTCTCATTGGTAGAGAATGACAGATACACCTGATGCGACACTAGCGAGCCTAGCGGATTTTTTATTACCAGTTTTCATTTTGTAGATTATTAAGGTTGAGCGTAAGTGCCTTTTTTACTAATATAAAGATAAGGGCGCGTTCCCGCTATGTCGTAAAGATTAATTTATCGTTCGACGACTGTCGTCTCTAGCTGTTCCCATTATAACGATTGTTAGTCGGCATAATTTTTTTTCGTTTTGCTACGACAGAGTTGCCGTCACGATTTAATCGTAACGATTTTTTATCGTTTTAAGTCTGTCGTGTTAGCCGTTCCCACTGTCATAACAATCTGTCGTCACTGCAAAACATGTCGTAGACGACAGTAAGTCGTGTCGTTCTATATGTGAACACCTCCATTTAAACATATAGAACGACACTTAAAACTACACGATTATTTGTCGTCACAACAAAGTGGGAACGCGCCCGATAATAAAATGTTGTGTTATTATTATTAAATAGAATTACATTATAAGACAATAGGGATGATGACTAATTTTTATTTTTATGTCCATCTTTTAGATAAGAAAAAAATATTAGACACGTATTTTTTGTTTAGTCCCGTAAACAAAGTATTACGAAGATACAGCGAGTACAATTCTTGCGTGACGTCACGTTTGAGTACAAATTGTACCTAGCCGTGACGTCACAAGCCCCCACTCCCGAACTTTACAGCGGTTTATCTTCGTATTTTGTAATTTATTTGAGAAAAGAAAAAATATGTGTCTATTATATTTTGATTATCTAAATGGCGGACTAAATAAATTTTGACTTTTCATACCTAGTCATCTACCCTATTATATGACAAAAAACGAACATGACTTTTTAAATTTTTATTGATATTTAATGTCTGGCTTTAAAAGTAATAACTCTATTATAAAGTTACTAACTTAAGTTACTAAGGTAGGATGGAGTATCAGATGATGGATGTAGTGACAAAAATTATGAAAGGTATGCTGAGATGGTTTGGCTATGTCGAGAGAATAAATGAAGAACGATTGACGAAAAAAGTGTATAAGGCGAGTGTGAATGAAAAAAGGCCAGGTCAAGAGTACCATAAACCGAAGAGCATGTATGAAGGAAATAATGAAAGTGGACGAAGCAAAACAAGTGTGTAAAGATCTTAGCAAGTGGAAAGAAGTGGTGTCTGCCTACCCCTACAAGGGAAAGAGGCGTGATTATACGTATGTATGTATAAAGTTACTAGTGATATTTTTTAGCCATAATATTCGTTTTTTCTCTATTGTTATTATAATAAAGGTGAATTAAATAGGGATTAATAATAATATAATCATGTACCATGCAATGACAGCAACGGAAGGCGTGTAAAATAATAATAAAATGATAAAAACATAAACAAAACTATAGTTTTATTATGACGTATTAGAGTGCATTTCTTTATTATGAAATGATTAAATATGGGAATAATTATTATTCAATTTTGTTTACGACAAACAGACTACAAGGAAGTATTTTTTATTACAAACAACTTTGGAAAAAATATGTAAGGGAGACGTCTATGGGAGATGTAGCCCGATGTAGCCCGAGAATAAATGATTTATTATTAGTATATATTATTATTTTAATAAGTGTAAACTCAGCTTGTTTTTATCACTAAAAATTTGGTACATACATATTTTTTTAAAGTATAATTATTAGTGCTTACTTCAATGAAATTAGATTTTATGTATCATATGATGTATTAACAAAAACTATAAAAGTGATGGTTAATAAAAAAGGTTAATCAAATAATAATATAAAGCTGATTATGGTAGTTCTACATTATTGTCTATTACTCACGACGTTTTTCAGAGCTTGGAACCACGGTTTCTGTTTTAAATCAAATCATTTATTTATTAAAACAGAAAATATGTAAGTTATACAATTTTATGTAACAATGACATAGTTTAAATAACCTGTATTATTATATTTCTCTTTCTTTTCTGTTTATTAAAAAACATATTAAAATTGTTGTCAAATTTCTAAGTAGCATTTTTTTTTTAATTCGAATTATCATTTTGACAGCAATAATTGTGCATAATGTGCTCTTGCTTTGCACAAGATATGTAATACCGCAGTCATTTCTATTCTACATAAAAAATGGGAAATGTTCTTATCTATACTAATATTATAAAGCTGAAGAGTTTGTTTGTTTGTTTGTTTGTTTGTTTGGTTGAACGCGCTAATCTCAGGAAGTACTGGTTAGAATTGAAAAAATCTTTTTGTGTTAGATAGTCCATTTATCGAGGAAGGCTTTAGGATATATAACATCACGCTGCGACCAATAGGAGCGAAGCAGCAGTGAAAAATGTCACAAAAACGGGGGAAAATATTCATACTTGAAAGCTTCCGTTGCGTGCGCTGCGTAAACGGTTCGAGTTACCCAAAATATATGTATGAAAGAATTGTTCCTCTTTGAATGATCTAAAAAAATGTCTGCGACAGTATATGTCTATCTTTTAAAATTGACTCACTATAACCTTTTTTAAGGTAATCATTTGGTCGAAATAAATGCATTATTGCCAATTATTTGCTACAGAGTTTTATCAACATAATCTATACTAATATTATAAAGCTGAAGAGTTTGTTTGTTTGTTTGTTTGTTTGTTTGGTTGAACGCGCTAATCTCAGGAAGTACTGGTTAGAATTGAAAAAATCTTTTTGTGTTAGATAGTCCATTTATCGAGGAAGGCTTTAGGATATATAAAATCACGCTGCGACCAATAGGAGCGAAGCAGCAGTGAAAAATGTCACAAAAACGGGGGAAAATATTCATACTTGAAAGCTTCCGTTGCGTGCGCTGCGTAAACGGTTCGAGTTACCCAAAATATATGTATGAAAGAATTGTTCCTCTTTGAATGATCTAAAAAAATGTCTGCGACAGTATATGTCTATCTTTTAAAATTGACTCACTATAACCTTTTTTAAGGTAATCATTTGGTCGAAATAAATGCATTATCTATACTAATATTATAAAGCTGAAGAGTTTGTTTGTTTGTTTGGTTGAACGCGCTAATCTCAGGAAGTACTGGTTAGAATTGAAAAAATCTTTTTGTGTTAGATAGTCCATTTATCGAGGAAGGCTTTAGGATATATAACATCACGCTGCGACCAATAGGAGCGAAGCAGCAGTGAAAAATGTCACAAAAACGGGGGAAAATATTCATACTTGAAAGCTTCCGTTGCGTGCGCTGCGTAGACGGTTCGAGTTACCCAAAATATATGTATGAAAGAATTGTTCCTCTTTGAATGATCTAAAAAAATGTCTGCGACAGTATATGTCTATCTTTTAAAATTGACTCACTATAACCTTTTTTAAGGTAATCATTTGGTCGAAATTAATGCATTATTGCCAATTATTTGCTACAGAGTTTTATCAACATAATCTATACTAATTATATATAATTATCATTTACGCAGAAATACTTTTTTTTTTAACTTCTTAATCGTGGTCATAATAACAGAAATTGACGCGGACGAAGTCGCGGGGATCAGCTAGTTAATAATATTCCGGGACAACTCACACACGAGTCTCTGATCCCAAGCTAAGCAGAGCTTGTATTATGGTAACCAGACAACTGATAAACATACTTATATATATCTAAATACATACATATTACAAATAAATTACACACAGAACAAAATCAATCGAGAATGATCGTGCTCACCAAACAAAGATTTGTCCTGGTTGGGAATCGAACCCACGACCTCCGGTATAGCAGTCAGGGTTACTAACCACTAGACCAACAGGCCCGTCAAATATTAACTACTAACTAACAAACACAATGTAATGTTATAAAACCCCTCCATTTTGATCGAGGTTAAAAATTTGAAGCAATCTTTACCTCTTTATCACAATAGAAGAAATTACTCCTATGTATTGGGTTGTCCACATACAATGTTTTTGATATTTTCACTCCTGTTTCAGGTTGATTCATTTCACGCAACTTATCACTTTTTAACACTTAGTTATAGTTTACTATAAAATTTGAGATTCATTTTCAGATATAAAAAGCTTTCTTTAATTTTAAGCACAACTTATTAAAGGATGTCGAAAGACACTGGAAAGTAAGCCGTAGGTCCCGACTGTCTTACTTTGATCTTTGGCAGTCATTAAGCCAATTCTGACAACCAATCTTACTATTGAATACTGTGTTACCTAAGTGTGTTACCCAGTAAAATGTGTTGTGGAGGTCAGATAGACAGTCGCTCTGTAACATACGGTATTCAGCTGAATCCGGTGAGACTGGAAGCCGACCACAACAGCGCGGGAAAAGACTAAGCAGAGGAAAGTTATCACTAAAAGTCTTTCACAACGTTTTTTTAATCCACATTTCACCTTTCAAATATTGTTTTATTTCAAAAGAATTAGTTTATTACTTGACTTCAAAAGTAACGCTATTTCCCTATTAGATAAAATAATAAGTATGCTGCACAAATTTTTGGATGTAAATACAAATATTATAAAAACACAAACAAGTTTTCACTAGTTTGACAGTAGATTGTGGCAGACTGACAGTCTCTACTTATTACTTTGCTCTATGTTGACAGTTTCATAAAAAAAACATAACATCCCAACAAATATTTTGTCACTATATCTCGTAGACTATACTAGTATTGGACTGTGGGTTTGCCTGTTTTATTTACAAGAAATATTTATTAGATAAATTGTTAGGAGCCTGTAATGTCCCACTGCTGGGCAAAGGCCTCCCCACTCTCCCTCCATTTGTCTCTCTCAAGAGCCGCGGTTGACCAGTTTGGTAAGAATGAATGTAGGTCATCCTGCCACCTCCGCCTGGGTCTGCTTCGCTGACGCCTAATGTGTGTTGGGAACCATTCGGTGGTAATTTTAGGCCATTGATGTATTGGCATAAGACAAACATGTCCAGCTCATTTCCACTTCAACGTAATATTACTATTAAAAAAAGTTTTTATTAGATAATTAAAAACTTTTTTTAAATAGTCGCGGGTTCTCCCATTTAGAACATTAAACTCAACATAATAATATACTCTGTGACCTTCAGTATAATAATGTTGTCATCTGTATAAAACTACTTAAAAATAAAATACCTAAAATCTAAGTAAATCGCAATAGGATATAACTTTCTCCTTATTATCACTGATAGATAATATAAAGGAGTGGAAACTCGAAAAGTTGTGGGTTCACTTCCCACCCAGGACAAATCTTTAAGTGATAAGCATGATCATTTGTTCTGTATCTGGGCGTAAATTATCAATAATATGTACGTATTTAAAATATATAAATATGTTTATCATTTGTCTGGGTGCCAGAATACCATATTATATTATAGATACTCTGAGATACTTCTTTTCAATTAATATTTAAAACATACAGACAAGCATACACGTTACATATACTAAAATTTTCTGTGACATGAGCAAACATGTAGAGATAACATTATCTATAAAAATCAACACACATCACTTATCAAAGGAATCTATTTAGATTAGTATGTCCGGCAAGCAAACACGGACGTCAGTGTATGTATGTTATGATAAACTACAGTACGGCCGCTGCGAGAATGAGTTCCTGACAGGTCGTGGTTAACAAGAAGATATAATAATATAATATAATATCCTGGGACAACTCACACACGGTTATCTGATCCCAAGCTAAGCAGAGCTTGTGTTATGGTAACCAGACAACTGATAAACATACTTATATATTTCTAAATACATACATATTATAGATAAATTACACCCAGACACCAGAACAAATGATCATGCTCATCACACAACATTTGTCCTGGGCGGGAATCTACCCACGACCTCCGGTATAGCAGTCAGGGTCACTAACCACTAGACCAACAGGCCCGTCAATTAACTTTAATGTGGCGAAGAATTCACTTCAAATAAAGAACTATCTAATAATAACCTGTCTGTTCTATTAGTGGTGCTAAGCGCGACTGCTACGCTAGAGGTCTTGGGTTCGATTCGCAAGTCGACCAAGGTGTTATTGGGTTTTTCTATGAAATTCTCAGTATCAGGTCGGAGTTTGGATTTGTGCCCGGTTAGTGGCAATAGGCTTGCCCCCTTCGCCCGTGTACATTGGTACACCTCTGCTTAACCCTTCGGGGATACAGGTGTGATGTTATGTTATGTTCTATTAACCAATAAAAAAGAATACCATACCAACTTTATCATTATGCCAGGTTTTAATGAATAATATAACACGGTTTTTTATTTCCCCATACAAATAAAGATCAACTGACATGTGTCCTGTTTGTGTATCCTGGGACAACACACACGGTCATCTGATCCCAAAATAGACAGAGCCTGTATTTCAACCAGACAACTGATAAACATACTTATGTACAGGGTGTTAAGAAAACCCTGTCCGATCCGTGAAGGTGTTGTTAGGTATCGATATCTGATTACGAAAATGTGAAAAAAATAGTGATTAAAAGAAAACAAGTATACAAGCTAAAAAAATTTTTTTTCTCAAAATTCTAGAGAGTGTCGGCGTCGTCACTGATGCTACCTAATTACCAAACATAAGGCCTCCAAAAATACCGACGAAATTAGTGTTGTAGTTTTTGTTTTAATCTCAAATTTAGGGAATTTCGGGGCAAAAAATGGTCATTTCAAAATCCATTATTATTGTTTCTATCATGAATTTTCCAAATTTGATATTTTATTTACGCATGTGAATGTGAATTTGAATTTGATTACTTCAGTTTCTGGCTAGCCTTTTCCCAAGCTATTTTGGGGCGGCTGCCAGTTTCACCGGATTCAGCTGAATACCGTATGTTACAGAGCGACTGCCTATCTGACCTCCGCAACACATTTTACTGGGTGACACAAAATACTACAGTAAGGTCGTTAGTCTAAAAAAAATTTACATGTGTTTATCAATTTTTTAATAATATCTATCTATCCATGAATATATCATATTCTATGTAATAGGTTACAAGGTATTCCATAAAGTAATATGCTTTTTATGCATATTATAATCATTCATGTACTCTTAAATATCTTATACTACTAAATCTTTGAACAGAAAGTAACCCATGGAGTTTCTTGCCCATACTTCTCCTAACCACATTTTGAAATCGCGCATTTTGAATTTTGAATTTTTTGAATTTGATTTACGTTCAAAAGTGCCTGAAAAGGCTTACATTTTGTTTGTGATTTAAATACTTCTGGAAATTTCTAAAATAAATCAAATTACAAGTATTTTACTCAAGATAGGCTACTATGTATGTAGCATTAGAGCACCCAGATCCGCCCACCCTTCACATAATAAATAGTTAAATAAATTAATATAAATAATTAACATACCTGGTTTGTAAGTACACTCTTTAGTTGAACGCACTCGTCTCTTCGCCTGTCCAGCTCTTTCTGCATTATGTTCATTTGTTCTGCAAATCAAAATAATATCTATCACTATACACTTAGGGCCTTATTACAAAAGATGGTTTAAACCAAGACTAAGGTAAACCCAGGTTTAAAATATACCCATCACTTTCTTATGTCATATAACAAAAAGAGACGGGGCTATTCTAAAACATCGGTTTTTCTTAGACCATCTTTTGTAATAAGGGGGTTAAAGTCTAAATTACATTAAAAAAGATAACTTAAAAAACCTATATATTTATGTACACCCCGTTATTGAAAAAACTCTAGAGAAATAAAAGAACATTGAGAACTTTAAAAAAAGTATTCAATCTCGATTACGTGACCATTCATACAAACAAAACCATATCACAATCGGTCTATTTATTTAGGAACTGTGATCCCACACACAAACACACTGATACACAGACAGACACGACAAACTTATAACACTTTTTGCATCGGGGGTTAAAAACTCGAGGGTGCCAATCTTCAACAAGGCGCTTGAGTTTATTTTTTAATAAACAATGGTTTTTTTTTAATAGAAATGTGTGGGTTACCTAAAAATTGCCTATCGTGGTACATGGTACTGCTGTTAATCCCAAAAATTTTGCCGTTTATTCCTTATTCAAGGCAAATAACACTTCAATGGTGTTATCTCTTAAAGCACTAAACAAATAATGATCAATTTTACACCACCATCTACTACTCGTTATATCAAAACATTAAAATATGCACTATGCCTTAATCAATGACTTAATTTGTCTCTCACACAGTGTTTTGTCTATATGTCTATTTCAACCAATCACTGGCTAGCTTGTCCCTCATTGGTGGAGAATGACAGATACACCTGTATGACACTAGCGATTTTTTTTTAGAATTATTTTAGTATTTCTTAGAATTAATAAAATAGGCTTTTTATTAATTATAACCCATTAGCTAGGTGGATATGTAATTATAGAATTTCTTGGAATTAATTACCTAAGTACAGACAGGACTATTGTTTTAATTCTAAGTACATATATTTATATATTTTGGCACTAATTAATACTGAAAAGATAGGGGTTAGTAATTAGCTTATTAATTATAATATACCTATCAGTGACAAATTACTACATGACTTTTGTGATGGATTGTAAATTAAATAATAATAATAATCCGGGACAACTCACACACGGTTATCTGATCCCAAGCTAAGAAAGCTTGTGTTACCCAGACAACTGATAAACAAAGGACATCATCCACTCTCTATACATTTTTGGTCCAAATTCGAAAGTGCCGGCCAACAAAAAAAAATGTGATATTCTGACAGAGCTTGTCCTCCTAAGCATTTCTTACTATGGCACCAAAGCTGTAGCACCGCTGCACGTCATTTTATCTAGGGTTTAAAATTCTGAATTTTTATACATTTTCCGATCACATACCACGATATTATCGATTAAATGAATTTCTAAGAGGACAGAGCTTGACCTCCTTAGCATTTCTTAATATGGCACCAAAGCTGTAGCACTGCTTCACGCCATTTTATCCAGGGTTAAAAATTCTGAATTTTCATACAATTTTTCGATCACATGCCACGATATTATCGATAAAATGGATTACTTGGAGGACAGAGCTTGTCCTCTTAAGCATTTTTTAATATGGCACCAAAGCTGTAGCTTCACTCCATTTGATTTTATCCAGGGTTAAAAATTCTGAATTTTCATACATTTTTCGATCAAATACCATGATATTATCCATTAAATGAATTACTAAACACAAATGAAATGTTTTGTTATGGATGCTAGCTCATTGTAAATGATTGGGGGTCTTATTACTACCCCCGATCATTAACAATGAGCTAGCATTCAGGGATTTTTGTTTATAGGTTTTTAATTTATTTTATCATCGAAAGCGTCTTGCGTAAAAATCGTATACTCTAATCCTAAAGCTGGTGGTTATATTTTGTAAATGTAGAGCATAGCTCACATAATAATATGCACATTACATGAGAACAGCACCTAATTAGCCTTTTTTCTGTGACGCATCACGCAAGTGCATTAAGAGAGAGCGATAGCTAGTCTTTTCGATAAAAGTTTGGACTACCACATTATATGATTCGCAGCCATATTGTATAACGCGCATATATATACAAAATGGTGCGCCAGATTGCAAAACTTCGCCGTAATATAATAGGGCGAACTGTCGCTCAGTCGGATTACAATTCGGCTAAAATAAAGTACGCCGTATTGTATAAGCGCTTGTCATTCATCGCAAAGCGGCTTAGTAACGTGACGTCCATTTACAAACTGGTCCAGCTTTAGGATTAGAGTATATAATTTTTACGCAAGACATTTTCGACGATAAAATACATTAAAAACCTATAAACAAAAATCCCTGAATTTATTACTACCCCCAATCATTAACTAGGAGCTAGCATCCATAACAGAACATTTTATTTGTGTTTAGTAATTCATTTAATGGATAATATCTTGATCGAAAAATGCCGTGAAGCAACAGTTTTGGTGCCATATTAAAAAATGCTTAAAAGGACAAGCTCTGTCCTCCTAGTAATTCATTTTATCGATAACATCGTGGCATGTGATCGAAAAATTGTATGAAAATTCAGAATTTTTAACCCTGGATAAAATCGCGTGAAGCAGTGCTACAGCTTGGGTGCCATATTAAGAAATGCTTAGGAGGACAAGTTCTGTCCTCTAAGTAATTCATTTAATCGATAATATCGTGGTATGTGATCGAAAAATGTATGAAAATTCCGAATTTTTAACCCTGGATAAAATCACAGGCGGCGGTGCTACAGCTTTGGTGCCGTATTAAGAAATGCTCAGGAGGACAAGCTCTGTCAGAATATAACATATTTTTTTGTTGGCCGGCACTTTCCACTTTTGGACCAAAATGGATGATGTCCTTTATACAGGGTGTCCGGTAAATAGTCCGACAAACTGTGGTGGCTGATACCTTAGGTCAGGTCCTATCTAATGAACACAACATATGTTCCCCGAAAAGTTACAGGTTTCGAGTTACAATCGATTTTCGAAAATTTTAGAATTTTCTACCTTGCATCAGACTTTTCCATTTTTCTTGCTGATTAATAGCTTTCGTAATACTTTTTGTACATCAAATTAATCTTGAATAGTTACTCTACGCTTTAGTAAGTATCATATTTATCTAAAAGAAGAATGTATTGACAAAAAAGCCATTCGCTTATCAATTTTCACTTTTCGTTTTTCTTACTGCTCAACTTTGAACTGTAGTGGTGAAAAATAAATGTATGTAGGAATTTTGTACAACAATCTTAAAAACTTGCTTGAATATTGGTGATTTTACGAAGGTACAATACATGCGTATTTTCCTTACAAAATTTGACAAAACAAGCTGCTGAAGTACACACCTGGGCTTATTTGTTGAAATATTACTAATGTAAATCTGAGGAAAAAGAGACGTAACTTAACGCGGATCGTCATTGTACAATGAAATTAGGTATTTTCTTCTCGCCATTAACTCTCTATGCCAGATTAAAACATGTTTTAGTGTGAAGTTACCTTTTCCTTCAGTGCTTTCTTACTAGATGAATAGATTTTATAACACTTTATGTTTCATGCAACAACAATGAAATAGTTGGTTTTGGACGCCCAATCCATATGCCCTGGTATCCTTCATTAGAGGAGGCTCTTACTTCAGGCCCATACTGCACTTAGCACCCATTTTCCCAAACCATATTGTATCGTTCAACTTGCCTAGAATGTATTTACGAAGAGTTGGTCTTCCAAGAAACCGGTCAAGTTGGAGATGGACATGCTAACGAAGGGTTCCGTAACTTTGCAAAAAATTTAACTGAGCATTTTTTTTTTTCATTCCATAATTTCCAAATTGAAATTGGCCACAATTATTTTGAGTACCTAGTTAGTCGCTAGAAGAAAATACCTAATTTCATTTTACAATGACGATCCGCGTTAAGTTACGTCTCATTTTTCCTCAGATTTACATTAGTAATATTATAACAAATAAACCCATGTGTGTACTTCAGCAGCTTGTTTTGTCAAATTTTGTAAGGAAAATACGCAAGTATTGTACCTTCCCAAAATCACCAATATTCAAGCAAGTTTTTAAGATTGTTGTACAAAATTCCTACATACATTTATTTTTCACCACTGCAGTTCAAAGTTGAGCAGTAGGAAAAACGAAAAGTGAAAATTGTTTAGCGAATGGCTTTTTTGTCAATACATTCTTCTTTTAGATAAATATGATACTTACTAAAGCGTAGAGTAACTATTTAAGATTAATTTGATGTACAAAAAGTATTACGAAAGCTATTAATCAGCAAGAAAAATGGAAAAGTCTGAAGCAAGGTAGAAAATTCTAAAATTTCCGAAAATCGATTTTAACTCGAAACCTGTAACTTTTCGGGGAACATATGTTGTGTTCATTGGATAGGACCTGACCTAAGGTATCAGCCACCACAGTTTGTCGGACTATTTACCGGACACCCTGTATATTTCTAAATACATACATATTACAGATAAATTACACCCAGACACAGAATAAATGATCGTGCTCATCACACAAACATTTGTCCTGTGTGGGAATCGAACCCACGACCTCCGGTATAGCAGTCAGGGTCACTAACCACTAGACCAACAGGCCAGTCAAAGGCTAAATTATTAATTAGGTATAGCACTTTAATATTGCAAAGTGTGGTTGAATATTAAAATTACGTACGTTGTATAGACTAGATGTCTATAAAAATAAATTTAATTTAAGTGTTTGTTTGTATTTTTAAATTAACAGCTTTTCACGAAATGCATAATTAGGATAATACACACGGTACTTATATAAAAAAAACTTTTTTTCTGTCTTTTGTTTAAACTAATCTCTGGAACGGTTGGACCGATTTTGACGGGAATTTCACTTGCAGACAGCTTACGTTAAAAGGAACATAGGCTACCATTTAATGTTTTTTTTTGAAGATGGATAGGGACTTAAGCAGGCCATGTAGATTTAAATAAATGAATTTTGATTGGGTGATTATACAAAGGAATTAGCGCCATGACTGACCTATGACCTCCTTGGAGACCAGCATGGAGTCCCCAGCAGCCCGCAGCCGGTCCAGGTGTTCGCGCAGCTTCTTGTTCTCAATCTCCAGTTCCTCCAGCTTATAGCGGTCAATGTTGGGGTTCGTTGGTGGGGATGAGTTGCGGTCTGGTAGAAATAGTCATGTTAATAATTAAAAATATATATACAACGTGTAACAGAATAAACGCAATTCCTGATAGTAGTTGGTTCAGAATGGGCCTCTGAATCGATTTCTTTTGATAACACCCCGTATATAAATATATATAATAACTTACTCATAATCCTCTCTTCAAGGTCGGCCGCCCTCTTGGTAGTTCGCGAGAGCTCGCTCTGTAAGGCTGATATCCTGTTGCGCATGCGCAGAACTAGCCCTGCGTCCGCCACCTGGGTATAAAACAGTAGTGAACAATAGCACTTTCTATGAAACATGAGTAATTTTAACAGATTCAAAGTGTGTGCACTACAGGTACAATTTAAAATTCTTTTTAGCTGTGCTTCATATATGACTCATGACTCCAAACATATGAAATTTTGTTAAATTTTAAGATGCGTGTTTATTTTTTGTCTATGCAGATTAAACTAAATTTCGTAATAAGTCACTTAAAAACTGTGCAACAAATGACAGTTTCTCTTGCCCTTTTGTGCTAACACCTTACCAGGCGTTTATTATGTTGCAAACATCGTTTTTGCTGTCTAAACTTTAACAAATGTTAATATATATTATAATTTTTGACAAACGGTGAAGGAAAACATCGTGAGTAAAACTATATTCCTAATTTGGGATCTGAGATCGCCAATCCGCAAAGGAGCAAGCGTGGTGATCAATGCTCGTGCCTTCTCTATATGAGAAGAGGCCTGTGCCCAGCAGTGGGACGTTTAAAGGCTGGTATTATTTCTAGTATAAGATTGTTAACTAACCGGTGACGGTCCATTATGTGATCCGGCCGACCAGTTGACAGCTTCCAACGCCGGCCGCGTGCTTTCCACAGACCTGACTGACCCATAGCCGTAGTCCTATCAACAAACATATATTTAATAGTTATTACAATAACTATAAGGGAAACATATGTAAATTTAATACTTATTACAATAACTAGACTAATAACGAGGACTGGTTCTGCCTAGCCGATTTTTAGTGTTCCATATGAAAGGGTGATTTATTCGTTTTAAAAAATATGTTAGGTATCAAGTACGTATGCGAATATGAACAGGATTAATTTTATCAGTATTGAATACTTTCATTAACTTAAAGTTTCGACGGACTTACAATCACATGCAGTATTTTTGGCATATTTATCTTATGTATGTAAAATATATGATTATAATATACGCACAATATATAATATTAAAATATATCATCTTTTATATAAAATTTTCGCGTCACAATGTTAGTTTTAGTTACCATACTCCTCCGAAACGGCTTGACCGATTTTTATGAAATTTTATATGCATATTCAGTAGGTCTGAGAATCGGCTACTATCTATTTTTCATACCCCTAAGTGGTAGTAGGCAGGTGCTAGGTAGAAAAAATTGCATTGCAACGCATGCCGGGTACAGCTAGTAATACATAAAAAAATTAGCATATTCCTCCTCTCTCCTACTTTTGCTGTGCCCGACAGGGTCCATAATGAGCTGTTAACTTACTGTATTGACCACCTATGTAACATTATGGTATGCAATAAAGAATTGAATGGAATTGAATAATAATAAAATACATATTAAATAATAGTAAACTTACATCTTCGACTGTCGTCTCTTGCTGTGAGTTATTGCTGGCGTCCGATAGAGACCTCCTGTGTTCCTTCGGCGCTGGTTTACTGTTAATAATAAATAGTAATACATATAGTACAAATATTACATATGCAAGGAAGACGAATTCATTGATTTATTGCTTCATGATAGTGAGAGCCTCTGCGCCCGTTTTTAAAGTTAAAATGTATTTGTGAAACTTAAAAAAATAACATGGGTTACTTAAAAATATACTAAACTAGCTGCGCCCCGCGGTTTCACCTGCGTGAATACCTAGGTCCCGTGCCCGATGTCTTTATATTTTTCGGGGCAGAGACGAATTCAATAAATAAAGGATCATAAAAATGGGTTTACCAGTTCTTTAATTAGTAATTTGTGTATTTAACGTAGCATTATTTTATGCTCGCGGCATTACACCTATTCCGTTGTATCTCTTTAATCATTCGTCTAATTTTATGCAGTAAAAGAGAAAAATCTGTTTTTTATAAACTTGATACATAGTGTATCCTATGTCCTGCTCCTGGACCTAAGCTACCTCCCCAACGATTTTCAACCACCTCGGTCAGCCGTTCTTGAGTTATAAATAGTGTAACTAACGCGACTTTCTTTTATATATATGGGTAACAAAGCAGTGTCTCTCACCTCTGTAACGAGTCGATTCTCTCCTGCAACTCATACTGCGCCGACAACAGTTTCTGGCGACTCTGTCTCTCTGCTTCTAACTCTGCGTTCAACGCATTCTTCTCTCGCTCGTGCTGTTTGTCTCGTTCTAGAAGATAAAAAGAATAGTATTTAGGTTAAAATTATCCGGTAATTAATTTCTTTATACAATACGTGACGTAGATTAAAATAAAATTATAATATTTTGACTCTGAATATGTCGATAAGTCGTCATGTATGGGTTTAATATAAGACTTGTTATTTTTGTTTTGAATTCTGCATGTATATATTTTATTATGGAGTTTAATGTTGCTATTATAAGGCATATATAGTTTACAAGAAAAACACTCATGGCATCGCTTTGGTGTAAACTGTAAAGGTGTTGTGTTCGTGAATAAATAAATAAATATTTTTGTCGATCACTAATTATATCATTGTTTGGTTTAAAAACATTTAGAAAAAAATACTTTGTATCAAAATACCAATATATAAATACCTTACTGCTGGGCAAATGACCCAAATGTTTTTGCTGAATCATCTGATATAGCTAGATTAATAAGATTGACATCATAGTAACTGTGACGCCATACTGTAACACTAATTTGCATAACTTTTAATCAAATCAAATCAAATCATTTATTCATTTGCGAATATGGGTACATAAAAGTTCTTACATAATATTATAGTGCACATTAACCATATTCTGCCAGACGGCATGCAAACTACACAATAATAATAGCTAAATAACTGAAGCTAAAACAGTGTTTTATTAAATCTATATCTTATATAATTTTAAGTTATCTTCTAGGTATTCTGCGATATTATAATACGCTTTTTTTAATAATAATTTCTTAGCACTATTTTTAAATTTATCTATGTTTGAAATTTCCTGTATTGATTTGGGTAAATGGTTATAAATGCGTGGAGCCATACATAATATACTTTTGTTGAATAGTGCTGTCTTGTTTTCTGGTAAACTAATATTGTAATTTAATCTTTTACTTTTTAACTTTTTAAAGTAGTGCATATTTTTTCTAACAAACATTAAAACCTCTAAAATATATATACATGGAAGTGTAAGAATACTTAATTCTAAAAATAATGGTTTACAGCTTTCTGTTTGCTTAATATTGGTAATAGCTCGTATACATTTCTTTTGCGCTTTGAAAGCAGCATCTTTGTCAGTGGAGTTGCCCCAAAAAATAACACAGTACTTTAAAAGTGGTGCAACATAGCCATGATATGCTGTAATTAAAGTTGATATACTGACCGTTTGCCTAAGTATATACAGCGCATAAGAATATTTATTTAATTTAGAGCATAACAGTTCAATATGTTGTTTGAAGTTTAAAGCATTATCTATATTTAAACCCAGGAACTTGGTGGCATCTACTTCTTGGATCTTATCATTTTTGTAACTTATGTTCATATTTGTTATTTTATTAACTTTATTTCTAAATGTCATGAGATTAGTTTTGCTAAGATTAATGTGTAAATTATTTGTTGTTAACCAATTTATAATATTGTTTAGGGTTATGTTAATCTCTGGTTCCATTTGCAATCTGTTGTCACCTGTGAAGAGCACTGTACTATCATCAGCAAATAAAACTGTATTGTATTTTGTTACCTTAGGAAGATCGTTAATATATATGATGAAAAGAAGTGGACCAAGTACACTTCCTTGTGGAACACCCGATGTAACTATTCTACATGCTGACGAGTAGTGTACTAATTTTTTTACATATGGACATATTCTAGTCACTTGAGTTATTTGTGTTCTATTTGATAAGTAAGATTTAATTAATTCATAAATATTCCCTCTGACCCCATAGGCATATAACTTATCTAGCAAAATTCGGTGATTTACATAATCGAAAGCCTTTGTAAGGTCCATAAACAGTGCACATGTTTGTTTACCCTTATCCATTTGGGTGATTATTGTTTGAAAAAAATTATATACAGCTATGTCAATTGACTTGTTTTTGCGAAAACCAACTTGCTCATTACAAAATAGATTACTTACCTCAAAATATTTATAAATACTGTCATGTATTTCATTTAGGGTCCAGTATTTAAAAGGAACCCTAAGTGTCTGCCGCCCATCTAAAGGGTGGGCGATTTGGGGTTCTGCCACATTGACGTTTGAAAAGTGCAATATAGTAGCCTATTTTAAATAAATAAATTTTGATTTTACTTTGATTCTGCCTAGCTTTTTTCCCAAGCTATGCAGGGGTCAGCTTTTAGTCTTACTGGATAAAGCTGAATACTGGTTGTCAGAATTGACTTAATGACTTGAAAAATTCATCGTATGACACCTGCCTTAAAGTAAATCATATTGTAAACCTTGAGCTAATAATCGTCGTTTTGTGAGTCACTATTAAGTTAGAATGAATCTAAAAACATGTATAAATAAATAATAACAACCTTTCCAGAACTGAGCTCTAGTCGAGAACTCTTGCGACCACTCCACCACATTGGAGTCACACTCGGCAGGCAAGTCCGGGACGCATTCACTTGTCACTAACATTTTTGTCACATCGCAAATCCGGTGTCACACTAACTTAGATACTTGCAATTATGTTTGAAGAAACTTAATGTTTAACACTGGTTTTTTAAAGATTTAATTTCATGTTTTACTGTCAGAAAATAGTGAATGATATTTTAATATTATTTGGTACTTTTTTAAGGCCAGCAATATAAGTACATATATTTTTTTAAGAATAGAAGATTTCCTAATTGTGTCAAGGTCGCCTTCAATCTCACTGGATCCAGCAGAATTTGTATTACATAGACCAACTATGTAACGTTAAAATTACGTTTTATTTTTATTTTATTTATTCTTTTATTTATTTATTCATAAAAGCTAACTAAACGTTTTAATATAAAAACATACTATTTCAAAATATGAATTTACATATCGCTGCTCATAATCTTTATACGACAGTATGAGCTGTTTATTTGTGACGTTTTACTTTAATTAATCAAGCCGGATTTAATATAAAAATAATCACAACAACAATGTTTTGAACTAACTATCCACGCAAGAGGGCTTTCATTATAACTTTACATATTTCACATTTAATAAAACGTTAATACTTCACATATTTAAGTCACTAAAACATACACTAATATACCACTTTATAATGGCCTGTCGCGTATTATAAATAATAGTAACGTAAATTATATGGCATGGCACGAGCCGGCCAAACTAGCAATAAAAATATATCCCTAAATAATTAAAACTTAGATCCAGCCATCCCTTGTTGTTTTGCCTTATTAAGATTGTTAGCAACGCACTAAGTCGAGGTTCGAACCCCTCAGGGGGTGCCCTTAGGGGACGTTGCTGACGTACTTAGTAGTTTTTCCTATTGCTCTGGCTGGAGGCCTTAAGGTCCTCGCCAAAAGTCCGGTGAAGCATTCTAAGCCTGCGCTTAGGCTAACTGCTAAGATCTCTACCAAAACTTTCTACTTTCTTACCACTTTATAATACAAAAACAACTCTATTTTCCCGACAACAAAACAGACTTAATATAACACTAAAAATATATAAACCTTCAAAGCAAAATAGCCCTTATCACCCAAATAATAAAGATTTTAAAACTATTTCAAATTCTTTAAACAACAATTTTAATCACACGCGTTTTTCCGGCACCTCATAATTTAAACTTTTTAAGTCAAAATTTAGTTACGAATATCACGAAAAATATATAATAATGTTTAACAAATAAACAACTGTTAAATTAACGTTAATTTATCGTTTATAAATGCTTGAAACGTGTTCCCTTGTAGACGTAATATCAACTGGTGTCAATAATTAATATAATATTGATTATTATCTGGTATCGGTTTATCGAATGTCGTGCATTAACTTTTGCGATAATATTTATCTTTTTATTGTATCTAAATTAGAGATATATGGAGGATATGTTTGGATAATATAAAGCTTTTACCACTGAAAGGGGTAGGCAAAGATGTGTCGTTACTTTAACTTTTTTCGGAAATTAAACATATAATTCAGCTGCTGCGAGAATGCGTTCCTGACACATGTCAGTTGGTCTTGATTTGTATGGGAAAATAAAATCCGTTTATTATTATTCTTTGTAACCCTAAATAATGATATAGTTTTGAATGATATTATTCGTTTACTAGCTGTGCCTGCGACTTCGTTCGCGTGGATGACGAAACATATCAATGAGTTTTTAACAGCAAAATTCAGTTTGTTTTTTATTGTTTATACTTTTCCGGGATAAAAACTACCCAGTGTGGTGCCCAGGATAATAAAGAATAATTATACCAAGTTTCATCGTAATCGAACCGGTAATTTTTGCGTGATACCTGAACAAACAGACAGACAGACAAAAAATATCTTTTTCACCCTTTTGGGTTCGGTGTCGGTCTAGTAACACTCCCCGCCATTATTTTTTTTTATATTTTCAATGTACAGAATTTTCACTTGTACAGATTTATTATAAGTATAGATAGGACAATATAAGTGAAAGTAATTTATGTTTAGTACTATCTTCTTAACATTAAAGTTATATTATATTCCTGTTGACCACGACCTGTCAGGAACGCTCTCTTAGCGGCCCTACTAAACTTTACTAAGGTGTATTCTATGCTTAAGTTGTCATTCAAGTATAGTTTAATCAAAGATGATTAATTACCATAATTCCAGCCTAAAACGTCCCACTGCTGGGCACAAGCCTCTTCCCATATAGAGAAGGCACGAGCATTGATCACCACGCTTGCTCAATTGAGAATTGGCGATTTCAGATCCCAATTTTGGGATCCAGGTTTCCTCGCGATGTTTTCCTTCACCGTTTGTCAGAAGTGTCTTAGAATAATTAAGAAAGTACATATAACTTTGAAAAGTTTCATTGGTACCTGCCCGGGTTGGCACCTGCAACCTCGTGCATACAAATCCGTTCATTAAACCGCTAGGCCACCATGACATATTGCCATATAATTACCATAATTACTATTAATTAACAAGTCCAACAATTCCAGTCTGGGATTCCCCAGTAAAAATGGGTTGTGGAGGTCAGATAGGCGTCTAGTTGATCCATGTAAAATAAATACTGTATTCAGCTGAATCTGGTAAAACTGGAAGCCGACCCCAACATAGTTGGGAAAAGGCTCGGGAGATGATGATGACTATTAATTAACAAAAAATACATACCTTCAATAGCCAGCTCGTAATGTTCCTTAACACTTTTCAACTCATTCGCCAGTTTCTCACTCTCCCCATCCCACGCCACTCTATTCTTCTCATACTCTAACTCTAAAGTCTTCTTCTCTTGTTTAAGAAGTTTATTGCTGTCTCTTTCTTTCGTTAGCTCTTCCTTGAGTGAGGATATAAGGCTGTCCTTGTCGAATATGTCGGTGCGAAGAGTTTTGGCTTCGATTTCCACTTGGCGAAGGATTTCTACTTTGGCTCTGTGGAAAATATTGTGTTATAGGCGACAAATTAAAAGGCAAAAATATTACGTAATGCAAACCCTGTAGTGATTTTTTCTAAACAAAATTTTTTTATGAACTATATATACAATGAATATTTATGAACTATAAAAACAAACTGCCTCGTTGACCTAGTGGTGCTAAGCGCGACTGCTACGCTAGAGGTCTTGGGTTCGATTCCCAAGTCGACCAAGGTGTTATTGGGTTTTTCTATGAAATTCTCAGTAGCAGGTAGGAGTTTGGATTTGTGCCCGGTTAGTGGCAATAGGCTCGCCCCCTATTACATGGGACCTAAACATACCGGCGAACTGTGGATGTACATTGGTACACCTCTGCCTAACCCTTCGGGGATACAGGCGTGATGGTATGTTTATGTTATGTTATGCTATAAATACAATTGACATTATAAATACTTCATCTTAATTCACTATACTTTTAACTTCAAAAAGAGATACGTACAAACAGAAACCTATAGTGAACCTCACAGTTTGATTGCAGGTTTTTTTTTTTGTATGTTTGTTACACGATATCTCCGGCAAATGATAATTGATTACTATAATTATTTTACTCAGAAACAAACCGACTTCCATTAAATTTATAAGGGACCTATATTTATTCATTGAAATCGATTCCTTTTTATAAATATTCCAGCCTATAAACGTCCCACTGCTGGGCACAGGCCTCTTCCCATACAGAGAAGGCACGAGCATTGATCACCACGCTTGCTCTCTGCGGATTGGCGATTTCAGATCCCAAATTTGAAATCCAGGTTTCCTCACGATGTTTCCTTCACCGTTTGTCAGAAGTGTCTTAGAATACTTAAGAAAGTACATATAACTTTGAAAAAGCCACATTGGTGCCTGGGCTCGAACCTGCAACCTTGTGCATACAAATCCGTTCATTGAACCGCTAGGCCACCACGACATTTCCTTTTTATACTTATATGTAATAAGTGCTATTCTTCTTAATCCACTTACTTGAGGTCCACAATCTGCAACATGAGCGGCTCAATGCCCTTCGCCTTCTCCATAGCATCTCCTAGCTTCTGCTGTAGACTGATGATCTTGTTCTCCAGACCCTTGTTAAGAGACTTCACGTGGTCTAGACTGCGGGCTTCTATGCGCAGACGCTTGTATTGGCGGCGGGCGAGGAAGCGACGGATCTGAGAGAAATTTATGAGTAAAATATTTTGTTTTATTGTTTTTTTTGTGTTGTTTTCATATTTTTTTAAGTTTTCTGTTATGTTGCCATACTATGCAATTTAACTTCTAACTTTTAAGTTTTAATTCTACTTAGAGAAACTGTTACACGTTAGTTTATTTTCGACGATTTAGTTACTTTTGATCGTAATTCAAATAAAAGTATGTTTGTAGAATATTTACATTAATAAGCTTTATCTCCATATTTTTTTTAAGATTTTTTCGAACAATATAACCACAAGATTAAATAATATAATATATATAAACGTAAGACTTGGTAGACTCTACTCGTGATCAGAGAGCTGGTTTGTTCCTTGCACAGAGAATCGGCATAGCCATTCAACGTGGCAATGCTGCCAGCCTTCTGGGCACGTTTCCCGCCATTGACAAGGATGACGATGAGTTTTTTGACGCGTGTTAGTTTTATTTATTTATATAAGATTTAATTTTAGTGTAGTTGTAAGTGTTTGTTCTTGTATTAGATTTAAGTATTGAATTGTAAATAAATAACGTAAGATAGAATTTCTTAAATAAAATATTCGAAATGAAGTTTCTTTTAGGCTTTATGTTATTAGTTAAGGACTCTACCCACTACACAGTATCATACTATGACCGTGCTATGAACGTGTCAGGCAAAAAAATATTCTCTGTATTAAAAAGTATGAGACCATGCCCACTAGCCCGTTCCGTTACCGACCAGCAACGTCGCGTGCCATGCACGGACCGGCAAGTATTGTCGATACATACGACTTTGATACGCTCTAGTGGGCATAGTAGAGCGTATCGTGTTGCTTGACGTGTCTGATACGTTCATAGCACGGCCATGATACGTTGTAGTGGGTAGAGACCTTAAAGATTAATTTTGTTGTAAGTGTATGTTTAGATGAGTATATAAATATTTAACTTATGAAAAAATAAGGTAGTACTTACAGAGGCTTGTGCGATGATAATTTGCCGTCTCAGCTTCTTTACACGCTTGCGAGCGAGATAGCCGCGCGCATACCGTTGTATTGTTATAACCTAAGAAAAAATGACATTTAATTATTTAAACAATATTAATAAGGATTAAAATGTACTATAAATAATGCAAAACATGATGAAAAAGTAACGAGTTATGTATAACTTGCTAGAGGAATTAGAAACCATCTTTATTTAGATTTTATTAGAGCTGGGAGCTGGTACTTGC
Source organism: Autographa pulchrina (assembly GCA_905475315.1). NCBI lineage: Eukaryota > Metazoa > Arthropoda > Insecta > Lepidoptera > Noctuidae > Autographa > Autographa pulchrina. The sequence continues at coordinate 5,296,575 of FR997789.1, read as the reverse complement.
TCCTCGCTATACGTATATTGTCGAATCAATCACTAAATTCTATTTAAATTTATGACCCAAGCACAAAATCCCACTCAGGTTTATGACCCAAGCCCTATATCATAATTTTTTATGACCCAAGGAAAAAAACCCACTAACATTTATGACCCAAGATCATTCTGCTTTATATTTCTGACCCAAGCCCTACATCACTTTTATATCTACTAAGTCCCACTCACCGCCATGACTCTCCTTCTATCTCTATACAGGTTCCTGGCGAGATACCCTCTGGCCCTAGCTTGCAGGCCTATGGCTAGTCTGCGCAGTCGCTGGTACTTGCTCCTCGCCAGCCAGCCGCGGACGTTGCGCTGGATCTTGATGGCGGCTCGACGACGACGGATCTCTTGGGCTTTCCTGTTGTTTTGGGATGGATGTTATAACAATAAATAAATAATAAATATGTATAGCATCACATACATTGCTCTGAACCCAAAGTAAGTAGCTAGAGGAAGGGGAAGGTCCACCACCGATAGGGGAAGGTCCACCACCGACGCCGGGGCCAAATTAGTGTCTCACATTCTAGAAGCTTGGGAGGGTTCACAGGATGCCATCGGCATTTTTTGTGATCTCTCCAAGGCTTTTGATTGCGTTGATCATGATACTCTAATTCTTAAACTAAAACATTACGGATTACGAGGACAATCCTCAGAACTTGTATTGTCATATCTCTCAACTAGGCAGCAAAAAGTAGGCGTAAACGGAGTAACTTCGTCGGGTTCCTTAATAAGAATGGGCGTGCCTCAGGGTTCAATTCTAGGCCCCTTTCTATTTATAGCATATATTAATGATCTCCCCTACATGATGGACGACTTAACTGACATTGTTTTATTTGCTGACGATACCTCACTCATTTTCAAATTGGATAGGAAAACGAGGGATCTTAGTTATTTAAATGGTGGCCTTCAAAAATTATCTGATTGGTTTTCAACGAATAACCTGCTCTTAAACACGTCCAAAACAAAATGTCTTAAATTCACACTTCCAAATGTGCGGTCTCAGTCAGATTTAAATCTCATGCTCGACGGCGATAAACTCGATTTTATTAACGATACTGTATTTCTTGGTATTACAATAGACTCTAAGTTACAGTGGGGTGCTCACATAACAACTTTATCTAAAAGGCTTAGTTCGGCTGCATTTGCAGTTCGGAAAATTAGGCAATTAACTGACGTTCCCACTGCTAAATTAATTTATTACGCGTATTTTCACAGCATAATGTCATACGGCATTCTGCTGTGGGGCTCTGCGGCGGATGTGGAGTCTATATTTATTTTGCAAAAACGAGCAATTCGTGCCATCTACTGCATGAGCCCTCGCGAGTCTCTAAGGAATACATTTAAAGAAATTAACATCCTAACGTTGCCAGCTCTATATATCTTGGAAAATATAATGTACATTCGCAAAAATATACAGAGTTTTAGTGTTAATAGTGATCACCACAATATAAATACAAGAAATAAAAATAAGCTAGTAGTTCCAAGATTTAGACTAACTAAAACTAATACTAAATCTTTTCTAGGAAATTCAATTCGATTTTATAATAAATTACCGAAAGAGATAACAAGCTTGTCTAATAAAAAGTTTAAAACATGTATTAAATCAAAACTAATAAAGAAGGCGTATTATTCGGTTAGGGACTACGTAGAGGATAAGCGCGCGTGGAATTAGTATCATCTGCATATGTGGCCTCCCTGGCGGTCTGCTAATAATATTGTTTTAGCTTATTACTACAGTTAGCTGCCCCCATAGCCTCTATTTTCAGAAGGCTCTTGACATTCCTTGACATTCTTGTTAGGGATTTGAGTAGGACTACATATTGATGGTATGTAAAGTTATATTTTTCATCTTCTATAATTTTTTTGAGTTTGTTTTTCTTTATATTTTCGTCCTTTGTAAATGTGACGACAATGTAAATTTAGCTGAATATTCGATTTCAATTTTTTCTTCCATTTTGGATGTCTTAGGTTATATTAATCTAAACATTCTGCTGTTTACATTGTTGTCGCATACCTTAAAATCAGTGTAATCTTAACCTCGATGTTAACCTTTTTTTTAAAAGAGTAACCTATGGAGTTTCTTGCCGGCTCTTCTCCATAGGAAGGACACTTTGGAACCGAGCAACTAGAGTCAGTAGTTTTTAACGTAACGTTTCTTGAGTGCCTTTTTTTTGGTTTATAAGAAATGAAAACATTTTGATTTTTGATTTTAGAGCACTTGTGTTACGGTATTCAGATACAGCGAAGGCACCACAAACACCCAGACCCGCAAACAATGTAGAAAAATAAATTTCTACATTATCCCGTCCGGGGATCGAACCCAGGACCTCAGAGCTAACGACACCTGAAAAACCGGTGTGTACGCCACTCGACCACGGAGGTCGTCGAAGTTAGGTTTGGTTTGGGTCATGTTGATCCATGTTGTGTATACAGGGTGTTAAAAAACCCCTGTCCGACCCGTGAAGGTGTTATTAGGTATCGATATCTGATTACAAAAACGTGAAAAAAATGGAAAAAAAAAGAAAAAAAATTTATAACATAAAAATATTTTTTTTCTCAAAAGTTGAGAGAGAGTCGGCGTCGTCACAGATGCTACCTAATTACCAAACAAAAGACCCCCAAAAATACCGACGAAATTGGTGCAGTAGTTTTTGTTTTAATCTCAAATTTAGAGAATTTCGGGGCAAAAAATGGTCATTTCAAAATCCATTATTATTGTTTCTATCATGAATTTTCCAAATTTGATATTTTATTTGGGCATGTGATTGTAAACAATGTGAACCCTATTTCACTCTTTCAGGTCGGACAGGGGTTTCTTAACACCCTGTATAAGAAAATGTGGAGTTAGTGAAACACGTCAAAACACCTTTAATTACTTCTGCATTTACAAGGGCTCATATTGACTTATCACGGTTATCCGCGAAAACAGAAAATGTGAAAAACAAAAAAACGGTAAGAAATGTGTTTTGTGAGACACATTGACCCATGATTTGGTTTTAATCCTCGCTAAAACTAACAGTGATAATAATTCTGGTAAATTGGGGTTTTTATTGAGGGTCACGATCACTTAGTCAATAAGAAAACGTAAGGTTTACATATTGCTATCAAATGCGGGTCAAGATGACCCAAGTGTGGGTTATATTGACCCATGTATTTTAAAGTATCCATGGGGAGTGTACTAACCTTCTCGCGAGGTATCCTCTGGCACGAGCTTGCAGTCGCAGCAACGCGCTGCGCAGGCGCAGGTACCGGCGCCGCGCGATGAAGCGCCGCACGCAGCTCTGCACGCGCACGCAGTACGCGCGCTGGATGTCCGCGCGGACCTTCTCTAGGTACGCTACCTATATAACACGCTTCTATAGTAAGTAGGTCAAGACGAAGGCAAAAGTAAGTCAAGTCAAAGTCAAAATCAAGTCAAATTCAAGTCAAAGTCAAAGGCAAGTCAAGTCAAAGTCAAGTCGAAGTCAAAGTCAAGTCGAAGTCAAAGTCAAGTCAAAGTCCAGTCAAAGTCAAGACAAAGTCAATTCAAAGTCAAGTAAGTCAAAGTCAAAGTCAAGTGAAGTCAAAGTCAAGTGAAAGTCAAAGGAAAAGTCAAGTCGAAATCAAGGCAACGATCAATCAAGTCGAAGTTAAGAAAAATCAAGGCAAAGTCGAATCAAAATCAATATTTACCTGTCCAGCTCTGAAGAATATCTTGGATGCACCAAACTGGTACTTGTCGGGATCTTTGACGTGCCGCGAGAGTATCTTGCCGCAAGTGCCTTTGATGTTGCCGCGGTCGATCTCTTTGTGGAGGCATAGCAGCCGATATCTAGGAAAAAAGGAAGTTAAACAAGGTGTTGACAAGCTAAGTAAATAAATAAATATGGACAACATAACATACATTGCTCTGAACCCAGAGTAAGTAGCTAAAGCACTTGTGTTATGGAATTCAAAGACAACGAAAGTACCACAAACTCCCAGACTCGAGATAATGCAGAAAAGGGATTTTCTACATTGTCCTGTCCGGGGATCGAACCCGAGACCTTAGAGCTAGCGACACCTTAAAAACGGGTGTATACGCCACTCGACCACGGAAGTCGTCAAATTGTTTGTAGGTTGAAGGGCTCGTTGCTAAGCCGTACAGTTTGACCGATAATACAGGTTAAGCCGCGCTCTTCGCGGTTGGTCTGTGGATTGGTGATTATTTATAAACATACCGAGAACCCTCCGTGCCTCGTAAAGCACGTTAAACAGTTGGTCCCGACTGTTATACGATGAGCTTTGGCAGTCGTTAAGTCAATTCTGACAAGCAGTCTTACTATGGGATACTGTGTTACCCTGTTAAATGGGTTGAGAACAGTGGCTCTATGTAAAATACGGTATTCAGTTGTTTCTATCCCCAACATAGTTGGGAAAAGGCTCGGGAGATGATGAATAAATTAATTGTTGGTACTTACCTATGGAAGAAATCTTGATACGGCCATCTTGACGGGAAGCCAGCCGCCGATATCCTAATCGTTTCTAATACTCCACACGCTCTGTAGGACAAAGAATAACGTTAACCGACTGAAAAAGGAGGGTGTTGTGTATAGTGAAAATATTTTAAGAGACATCTAGGTACACAGATAAATAAAAAGAAAACTGAATTATCAAAATTGTGTCCCTATTTAGTATATTATATAATAGCTCATTTCATGTGGAAAATTTATAAATTTTCACAATCTTTATTTGTTTGTTTGTTATGGATAATCTTTGAAATGGCTACACAGATATTGTCGGGACTTTCACTGGTAGATATCCCATATTTTAAGCTCTTTTTATTTGCAGAAAAAAAAACAACATACTTTGTAAACACATTTATATTTTTATATACATGGTGTTATTAAAAGGGTATATCTATCCAAAAGGGGTGAAGAGTACATCAAATATAGAGTCAGTTTACAATATTTCAGCTAAAAATTAGTTAACTAAATAATTGATATCTAGTTTACACCTAGAATCAAAATCTGTAATTGGCTTTCATCACAGAAACATTTGTCCTGGGTGGGGATAGAACCCACGACCTCCGATTCAGCAGTCAGGGTCACTAACCACTAGACCAACAAACCCATCTGTAATTGGCTGTAGCATTAGTTCCAAGTCAGCTGTTATTTAAAAGAGTCTTGTTTTGTAAACAAAAATTAAATAAATAAATACGTTGGACTCTCCCGGCGCTGCTGCTGGAGCTGCGGAGACCGGAATATATTTTCGAGCCGTTTGGAGTTGAAACGCTCGGGTCATGGGGTCCGAGTGCACGAAATCTTTTTAAAGAACTGTCAAAACGTTTGGTAGACTCTACTCGTGATCAGAGAGCTGGTTTGTTCCTTGCACAGAGAATCGGCATAGCCATTCAACGTGGCAATGCTGCCAGCCTTCTGGGCACGTTTCCCGCCATTGACAAGGATGACGATAAGTTTTTTGACGCCTGTTAGTTTTATTAATTTATATAAGATTTAATTTTAGTGTAGTTGTAAGTGTTTGTTTTTTAAATAAAATATTACATTTGAATATTAAAAAAACAAAAAAAAAATATTAATACATACCTCAATTGATTAACAGCTCTCGCACTATCGAACTTAAAAGGTTCTTTAGTATCATTAGGCTTTATACACCTTACATAGTGCGGTGTAGTGGCCGACAGTGTTGCCATAAGCGCGGATAGGGAGAGTCGGAACTGAGAGCCGACTGTGTGCTTGTGGCCCGAGGCGCGGCGGCCCGGTTGCTATGGTAACCAGAAATAACATAATTTAGTCTATTTCTCATCAAAACATGCTTCTGGAAGACGCAGGACCCGGTTGCTATGGTAACGGAATAATAATATAATATCTTGGGTTATCTTACACGGCCATCTGATCCCAAACTAGGACAGCTTGTGCTATGGTAACCAGACCACTGATGAACTTACTTTTATATTACACCTAGATAGAACAAATGATAATGCTCATCACACAAAGGTTTTTCCTGGATGGGGATCGAACCCACGACTTCCTGTTTAGCAGTCACTAACCACTAGTTGGTCTAGTGGTTATTGACTGCTAAACAAGCAAGACAATAGTATTATTAACATCAGTATGTGCTTCTGGCCGAACGCAGGACGACCCGATTGTTATGGTAACGCGAATAACAATTAAAATAATAATAATATAATATATCCTGCGACAATTTATACACGGCCATCGGCCAGGACACTCGTGGATAAAAATAATAAAATATAGAGTATTTTGTATAATCAAAAAGGAAATGATTTGTCCAGAAATATTACGAAAATTTAAAAAAATAAAATATTGTTTTTTACATTATTTCTAAACTATTATCGACTTGTGGTATCCGGCTTAGAATTGACCACCCCCATTCCTCCCGTGGGTGTCGTAAGAGGCGACTAAGGGAAAAATCTAGAAGATGGGCAGCAGCGTCTTCTGTAACTTGACCACCAATACTGCGATCCCCAAGCCGCCTGCCAAGCGTGGGGATTATGGCAACCCCCCCCCCCCCCCCATAATGACAGACACAACGGCGCGACGGCCCCCAGTACCCGGCAGCTCCTCTATCCCTGGCTATGGTAGCGGGCCAGGTAACGGAGGAGCAGGGGGTGCTAAGAATCCCCGGTGGATTTCGCGCTACCACTCCCACCGGACTTTGGCCCTGGCAACGCACAACGTCCGCACGCTCCGGACTGACGAGAAGATTGTCGAGCTGGAGGAAGAATTGAGCAGGTTGCGTTGGGACATCATGGGATTATCTGAAATCCGACGAGAGGGGCAGGATACGATAATCCTAGATTCCGGCAACATGCTCTTCTTCCGGGAAGGAGACCGAAAATCCCAGGGTGGTGTTGGGTTCCTCGTCCGTAAGTCTCTCATTAACAACGTGATAAAAGTCGATAGTGTGTCAAGCAGGGTAGCGTATCTGATACTCAGAATCACCGATCGGTATTCGTTGAAGGTCATCCAGGTATATGCGCCGACCTCGACACACCCTGACGATGAAGTAGAGGCTATGTATGAGGAGATCTCCGAAGCCATACATACCTCCGAATCTTACTTCACCGTTGTTATGGGAGACTTCAACGCTAAGGTGGGCACTCGGAATGGCGATGAGTTGAGAGTAGGGTCGTTTGGATATGGGCAGCGGAACCAGAGGGGCCAGCGGCTGGTCGACTTTATGGAGAGGGAGGAACTCTATTTGATGAACTCCTTCTTCCAGAAGCGACCATCCAGGAAGTGGACGTGGATAAGCCCCGATGGTTCAACCAAAAATGAGATCGATTTCGTCATGACAACCAAGAAGCGTATATTCAGTGATGTCTCTGTGATCGGGAAGGTGAAAACCGGTAGCGATCATCGCATTGTCAGAGGCACACTGAATATCAATGTTAAGCTTGAACGGTCTCGTCTGATGAAGTCCACGCTCCGTCCAGGTCCTGCCCAAATCCAGAATCCCGAAACCTTTCAACTCGAACTGCGTAATCGTTTCCAGTGTCTAGCCGAATGCGAAACAGCGGACGAGATAAACAGCGGGTTGGTGGAAGCTGTCCAAGCAGTGGGGTCCCAGTTCTTTAGGACCCCACGCCGAAGAAAGCCTCAGAAGCTCTCCAATAAAACCATTAAACTAATGGAAGCCCGGAATGAGATGAGACTGCAATCTTCAGCTGATATGTCTGAATACGGCCATCTCAATAGGCAAATTTCTAACTCCACGCGTCACGACCTGCGTTCCTTTAATACTGCCCGTATAAAGGACGCAATTGAGCGGAACCAGGGCTCCAAAGTGTTCGCGAGAAATTTCTCTATTGGGAAAAGCCAAATGACGAAGCTGAAGATCGACGATGGCAGTATCATCTCATCGAAACCGGAGATATTGAGAGAGCTCGAGAGGTTTTACGGACAGCTGTACACTTCGACACGGAAACCCGTTGTCAGTGTGGCTCAGGACTCTAGAGCCAAACTGACCCGGCACTATACTGAGGACATCCCAGACATCAGCCTGTACGAGATTAGAGTGGCTCTGAAACAGCTTAAAAACAACAAGGCGCCGGGTGATGACGGAATTACAACGGAGCTTCTGAGAGCGGGTGGAAAACCGGTACTGTTAGTCCTCCAGAGGCTATTCAATTCCGTCATACTCAAGGGTACTACGCCAGAAGCATGGCACAGGAGTGTGGTGGTGCTCTTCTTCAAAAAAGGCGACAATACCTTGTTGAAGAATTATAGACCCATCTCGCTTCTGAGCCATGTGTATAAGTTGTTTTCGAGGGTCATTACGAACCGTCTCGAACGCAGGCTTGATGACTTCCAGCCTCCCGAACAAGCTGGCTTCCGAAAAGGCTTTAGCACCATAGACCACATTCACACGCTCCGCCAGATTATACAGAAGACCGAGGAGTATAATCGGCCACTGTGTCTAGCGTTTGTGGACTATGAAAAAGCCTTCGATTCAATCGAAACCTGGGCTGTATTGCAGTCCCTCCAGCGATGTCATATCGACTATAGGTATATCGAGGTGTTGAAGTGTTTGTATAGTAACGCCACCATGTCGATCCGGTTACGGGACGAGAGCACGAAACCAATCCAACTGCAGCGTGGTGTGAGACAGGGAGACGTTATTTCTCCGAAACTGTTCACAAATGCATTGGAGGACGTCTTCAAGCTCTTGGACTGGAACGGGTTCGGCATCAATGTCAATGGCGAATACATCACTCACCTTCGTTTCGCCGATGATATAGTGATCATGGCGGAGTCGCTGGAGGGGCTCAATACTATGCTCAGCGACCTCAGTATCGTTTCCCAACAGGTGGGTCTTAAAATGAACATGGACAAGACGAAGATCATGTCCAATGTCCATGTCGCACCCCTACCGGTTGTTGTTGGGAATGATACTCTCGAAGTTGTTGACCACTACGTCTATCTTGGACAAATAGTTCAATTAGGCCGGTCCAACTTCGACAAAGAGGTCGCCCGAAGAATCCAACTCGGATGGGCAGCGTTCGGGAAACTACGCGACATCTTTTCGTCCAAAATTCCGCAGTGTCTGAAGACGCAGGTCTTTGACCAGTGTGTGTTGCCAGTGATGACATATGGCTCTGAGACGTGGTCGCTAACGGTTGGCCTTTTGGAGAGGCTCAGAGTCACTCAACGAGCTATGGAGAGAGCTATGCTCGGGGTTTCTTTGCGCGACAGGATCCGGAATACGGAAATTCGCCAAAGAACTAGAGTTACCGACATAGCTCGAAGAATATGCAAGTTGAAGTGGCAATGGGCAGGCCATATCGCTCGAAGAACCGATAACCGCTGGGGAAGAAAGGTTCTCGAGTGGCGACCACGAACCGGAAGACGCAGCGTTGGCAGGCCTCCCACCAGGTGGACCGACGATATCGTCAAAGTTGCGGGCACCCGGTGGATGCAATTGGCGAGTTGTCGTTCATTGTGGCGTTCTAGGGGGGAGGCCTTTGTTCAGCAGTGGACGTCTTCCGGCTGATGATGATGATGATGATGATGATGATGATTATCGACTTTGAACGAGCCCTGAAAATTTGGACGGTCATTGAAAAATAACCCTGAAATAGAGATGGATGGATTGTGTGAAAGACGATATGAGAAAGAAAGGAGTGAATGCTGAGATGACGAGTTGTAGAGATGAATGGAAGCTGAATGCGCTTTGGGCCGACCAAAAATAATTGGGAACAGGGCAGGGAGATGATGATGATTGAAAAATAACCCTGTAGAAAACTTAAACCTTATATCCAAACAAACTTACCGTTAAACTGCCTCGTTGGCCTAGTGGTTCTAAGCGCGACTGCTACGCTAGATGTCTTGGGTTCGATTCCCAAGTCGACCAAGGTGTTATTGGGTTTTTCTATGAAATTCTCAGTAGCAGGTCTGAGTTTGGATTTGTGCCCGGTTAGTGGCAATAGGCTCGCCCCCTATTACATGGGACCTAAACATACCGGCGAACTGTGGGTGTACATTGGTACACCTCTGCCTAACCCTTCGGGGATACAGGCGTGATGGTATGCTTACCGTTAAGCTAGTGACCGGCACATTGGGCGTGGTCCTGCGCTTAGGCGGCGGCAGCGTAGCGGACGAGCCCTCGCTCTGGCGGTCCGCGAACATCGTGTGCACCAGTCTGCAGCTGGTGGAAGACTTGATGCATTCCAGCTGCTCCTCTGACACTGTGTCTCTGTTCTTCTCCAGGAAGCCGCCTGATTGGTATTCTACGTTGTCCGCGAAATGCTTGATAATGAACGCTGGAAAGAAAGTCTATTTTTTTACTGTGCCAATTTGATGTCATTTCCACTTAATGAAATATCACCTTTATGTTTAAGTGAATAAAGTATGTTTTAGACTGGCCAGTAGTTTTGAAAACTCACCACACATACACACACACGCTTGGACCAATTTGTGAGCTTTTACCGAATTGTGATCAACATATCTCATATAATTCTAACAAAAAAAAAAACCGTTTTCAAAATAAGTCTTATATTTATTTGTTATGGATCCCAGTGTCAAAACTGGACCAAAATGAAATGGGACCACACGGGAAGCACCAGCTTTTAAATAAAAAAGAATCATCCAAATCGGTTCACCCAGTCAAAAGATCTGGGGAAAAAAACATAAAAAAAAAATACAGTCGAATTGAGTACATCCTCTTGTTCTGAAGTCGGTTAAAAATAAGTATATTTGATGACTTACCAGCATTCCCGAACCGTGGCTTCATGAAATGCGGGTACTTGGCACAGCTCTGGTGCAGCTTGCCGGCGAACCCGGCGTCGCTCCCGCCCGGCACGCGGCACTGCTCGTCCAGCAGCGCCAGCACGCCCAGACGGTCCTCTATCAGGTCGATGCAGGGCTGGTTGTCGTAGAATTCTATCATTTTCCACGAGATTTCTTCCTGTTGGTTGAAGAAACATTTTAATATATTATATATACTGAAAGTGGACGAAGCGAAACAAGCATGAAAGGATCGCAGCAAGTGGTAATAAATGGTCCCTGCCTACCCCTACGGGAAAAAGGCGTGATTATAATAATATGTATGTACGTATAACAGTAAAACTTACAACGGTGAGTGTGGTATTGAAACTCAAGTTATAAATAAAATTAAATTTTCTGGGACAACTCACACACGGTCATCTGATCCCAAACTAAGCAGAGCTTATACTATGGCAACCAAACAACTGATATACATACTTATATACTTCTCTATACATACATAGTAAATAACATAATAATCCAGCCTATAAACTTCTCACTGCTGGGCACAGGCCTCTTCCCATATAGAGAAGGCACGAGCATTGATCACCACGCTTGCTCTCTGCGGGTTGGCGATTCCAGATCCCAAATTTTGGAATCCAGGTTACCTCTGAATATAGGTACTATCAAGAACATAAAGTTGAAGAGACTGAAAAAGAATGTGAAATCATAAAACCAACAAGATGTAAATTAGGTTCATTGCCCTCCTTTATTGAGTTATAACATTTTTATTTAGGTTGAAAGTGCTTTAACATTTATGTTTTAGTCTTTTATTAACGAATAAGGCGCCTACAGATTTTTATTCGAAAGTGACTCCTCACGATGTTTTCCTACACCGTTTGTCAGAAGTGTCTTAGAATAATTAAGAAAGTACTGAAAGTACTGAAGTACTGTAACTTTGAAAAAGCCACATTGGTACTTGCATGGGTTCGAACCTGCAACCTTGTGCATTCAAATCCGTTCATTGAACCGCTAGGCCACCACGACATTTTTACATACATATTACATTTAAATTACACCCAGACACAGAACAAATGATCGTGCTCATCACACAAACATTTGTCCTGAGTGGGAATCGCACCCACGACCTCCCGTATTCAGAGTCACTATCGTTGGATCGTGGGTTCGATTCAGGTCCATGACAAATCTTTGTGTGATGAGCACGATCATTTGTTCTGTGTCTGGGTGTAATTTATCTATAAGTATGTTTATCAGTTCTCTGGTTGCAATACAGGCTCTGCCTAGGTTGGGGTCAGATGACCGTGTGTGAGTTGTCCCAGGATATATTATATTATTATATATTATAACCTTACCTTAATATACTCATCCTGTTCCAATTTGAAGACATGGGAGTTGAACTGCTGCTGCAGCTTCTCGTTGGCGTAGTTGATGCAGAACTGCTCGAAGGAATTGATCTCGAAGGTCTCGAACCCGTAGATGTCCAGCACACCTGGTAATAAGTAAGAAGTTAAGAGTACATGTAGTATATTGATTTCAGAGATGTACGCGAATGTTAGACATTGAAATAAAACTACTTTTGCAGAAAAGTAGAGGTTTATATTTTCATTTTAGGTACCGAAATTTCGACACCTTTGCAGTTATCATGGTTACGGGCAGACTGACGAAAACATTCATAGAAATTTCAATACATGAAATGCATGTTCAATACATGTTCAGTTTCGGATTTTTTGTTAAAAATGAGTTCATTAAGTATTACAAAAATAATATGTGTTTAATGTCGAGAGGTCTTTCGTACCTACATAAACGTGCGTGCATAAATACAGGAAGATATATATATATACAAGGTGTTACCGAAAAGGTATATCTATCAAAAAGGGGTGAAGAGTACATTTAGTATAAAATTGAATGTATGACTTTTGGTGTTAGGTAATAGGGTAGATGACTAGGTATGAAAAGTCAAAATCTATTTAGTCCGCCATTTAGATAATCAAAATATAATAGACACATATTTTTTCTTTTCTCAAATAAATTACAAAATACGAAGATAAACCGCTGTAAAGTTCGGGAGTGGGGGCTTGTGACGTCACGGCTAGGTACAATTTGTACACAAACGTGACGTCACGCAAGAATTGTACTCGCTGTATCTTCGTAATTCTTTGTTTACGGGACTAAACAAAAAATACGTGTCTAATATTTTTTTCTTATCTAAAAGGTAGACATAAAAATAAAAATTAGTCATCATCCCTATTAACGGGAACAATTTGATATCAGTTATACAATTAACTAACTTTATGCGTAAATGATGTAAACCGACTCTATAATACATGTCATGTACTTTTCGCCTCTTTCGGATACATATACCTCTTTGATAACACCCTATATATAAGGAATATGTTTTTTACCAATTTAAAATTTCTTGTTTTCTACTTAGTCGGTTAATACTCACCAATAAAATGCCTTTTAGCATGCCCCGTATCCAAAGCCCTGTTAACCGCATGCACTAGCCACGCGAACAGCTCTCCATACATTCGTTTAGCTAGTGCATCTCTTGCGAACACCGCCCTCTGCTGGTCCATTCTAGAAACTATGACTTCATGCGCAGACGCAATGCGGCGGTGTGTCAGCCAGCGGGAGAGTTCGGGCTTAGAGATGCCCAGCAGTGAGCAAACTGTAGTAAGGTGCTTGTCATTCGGCTGTGGAGGAAAATGGATTTTAAGTTTGGGACGTTAGAGTTGATTTTTGAGTGTTTGAATACAATGGAGACTTAGCCTTTAGATTACAAGAAAATATTGGACTTTATTTTAGTTATTCATAGTGATGTTTGATAGTTTTTTTGGGATGCTTTTAGATTACAAAGTTAAGTAACGTTAAAACTAGAAAAAATAATTAAAATCGATGTGCTACAATTAGTTTGAGTTTTACGTAATTAACATAAAGCCCATTATATGATGTCGAAACAACGTAAAAGCAACATTACGCTAGCCACTTAAATTTCATTAACCTACTCATACTTTCCCACTAACTAACCACCACTAACATATCTCACTATATGTACCTACATCCTACAAGGTAAAAGCGAGCTTACCCCGCTGTAATAAGGTATATAATGCAACTCACGCTGATGTGAGCGCCGTCATCGGCATCGTCGGTGGGCCCGGCCTCGGGGTCGGCCGCTGTCAGCTCCACGTTGCCCAGGTGTAGGATCGTCGACAGAATCGTGAACATGTCCTGCTGTTCCGATTCTGATACTCCTGTTGATAGAAGATAGGTAAATATAAGTGTCAAGGAAGAATGCTGAACAATAGGGGAAAAAAAAGAAATGATGAGTTGAATATAAAACTATTATTAACCAACTTCAAAACGAGGAGGTTAGGTTAGGTTTTACCTCTTTTATTTTAAACAATTAAATAAGACTAATCAAATATTTAAACCCTTTTTGGACTCTTTAAATATTGTTAGACAAATCCCATTTATTCTTACCTCACTTATTACGAATGGGATTTCTCAATCATTAGTTTACAATAGCATAAAATATTTAAACGTGTCCATAAAATGAATATAATGAAAGACATTTTATTTGCAATACACTTACCTAAAGTACTCAGCGCATTCTTAGTTTCATTAAAGGCTCTTAGATCGTCCACGCCATCGATGTTAGGACTCCCACCCTGGTTGAGGTAGTGGAACGAGTCTTGGTGATCTGTGAAACATACATAATAATATAATATATCCTGGGATAACTCACACACCGTCATCTGATCCCAAACTAAGTAACCTGTACTATGGTAACAAGAAAACTGATAATCATTATTATATACATCAACTGATGAATATACATATTATAGATAAATTACACCCACATGTATAACTAACTACTATAATATAGCTACTTTTATACAGGGTGTTACCGAAAGGGTATATCTTTCCAAAAGGGGTGAAGAGTACATCTAGTAATGAGTCAGTTTACAAAATTTCAGCTCAAAATGAGTAATTAAATAATGATGAGATATGTGATTTTTCTTTGACATAACTTATTTGACAGTAAAAATCACAAGACTGAGCGTTGCTTGATATTTTTAGAAAAAAATATATCACTAAAATATACTTTATATCCTGCACGTTTGAACCCGGACAAGTGCCACTGTGGCTTTATCAAAGTTATATGTACTTTCTTAATTATTCTAAGACACCTCTGACAAACGGTGAAGGAAGACATCGTGAGGAAACCTGGATCCCAAAATTTGGGATCTGAAATCGCCAATCCGAAAATGAGCAAGCGTGGTGATCGTGCCTTCTTTATATGGGAGAGGCCTGTGCCCAGCAGTAATAATAATAATATTCCGGGACATCTTATCTGATCGCAAGCTAAGCAGAGCTTGTGTTATGGTCACCAAACAATTGATAAACCTACTTATATATTTCTAAATACATACATATAATAGATAAATTACACGACGTTTATAGACTATTACCATTTTAAACCTATTATTATTATTATTTATACGCATTTCGGAATCAAGAGCAAATCTTCACTATAATTTCCACTCACCCAACTGCAGCTCCGGCATATGCCTGGCCGCGGCGCACAGCTGGTAGAACACGTGGTAGTTCCTCTCGCCCGCCGACTGGTACACCACCCGGGACTTCTCCAGCAGGTAGGTCCTCATGCTGGCCCCGGATATCCGGTACATGCCGTCGAAGTGGATCTCTATGAACTTGCCGAAGCGGGACGAATTGTCGTTGCGAGTTGTTTTTGCGTTGCCTATTGCCTGTAGACAAATAAATGTATGTTATTTACTGTTAATACTATTCGTTTTGGACGACCTCCGTGGTCGAGTGGCGTACGCACCGGTTTCAAGGTGTCGCTAGCTCTGAGGTCCCGGGTTCGATCCCCGGACGGGTCAATGTAGAAACCAAAAATTTTCTACATTGCCTCGGGTGTTTGTGGTACCTTCGTTGCTTCTGAATTCCATAACAAAAGTGCTATAGCTACTTACTTTGGGTTCAGAGCAATGTATGTGATGTTGTCCGCATTTATTTATTATTTATTTTATTTACTATATTCAATTGCATGTACAAAATAGCATTTGGGCTCATAAACCCTTTGGATGGGAGTCCGGTCTTCCCGATCAGACAATGCCACACCTGCTAGAGTTCCAGAAGTGACCGGACACCTGCAGTTTTGAGGATTTACCTACTACCTTACTTAAACGAGTAAAAATAAACCACTAATTCAGAATAATTTACCACTTTCCGAGTGCTTTTGGTGTAGCTTTTAAGGTATCGCCTGCTCTGAGTTCTCGCGTTCGATACCCGGACGCGTCAATTTGGTGTATGTGGTACCTTTGTAGTGCTTTATATACTTACTTATATAAAAATATCTTAGTTAGCTGAGACCGTGTTACTGTCACTGCGGGTAAGATATCCTACCTCCATGATAGGGCTGCTAGCCAGCACCTTCCGCTCCACCTGCGTCTCGCTGGCGTTGCCGCCGACAGCCGCGAAGTACCGCATCGCGTACTTAGCTGAGACCGTCTTACCGGCGCCTGATTCTCCGCTCACTGTAAGTTAATAATCCGTATATTATAAACATACGTATATAGGGTTAGTTTTCAATGACGGTCCAAATTTTCAGAGCTGGTTCAGAATCGATAACAGTTTTGATATTTTAGGTTACTGTCCACCATGACAAATCGAAAGCGCGGTAGCAATAAACACACACATAAATGCGCCACCAGAAATCTTGAGAGGCAAAAGCTTCAGAATAAGTTAAACTATAAAAAAAATTCGACCAGGTAGACACAGTCTAACTGGCCGGGGTAAGCTGGTCGAAACGTCAAAACGCTAATTCCCGTTGAATTATATTATCTTAAAGAATCTCCTTACCGATAATACTCTGGTCCCGTCTCTCCCTCTCCAGCTTAGTGTATGCCTCTTCGGAAACCGCGAAAATGTGGGGGTCCAGGTCTCCCATCGCCTGCCCGCGGTATGCCATTATCGTTTCGTCACCTGTTACCAACATAACAGTTGAAAATTTAAATAAGTTTTAGTTAAAATATGTTTTTAAACACAAGCCTTGAAATCATGTCGGATTTAGAATAACGTCGAATGACGCAAACTATTCATTGTCATCCAAACTTAAGGTGTGTACAAAAATTCAGCTAAATCGGTTAAAGATATCTTTATCAAAATTGAGTTGCAAGATTCCACCCGAAAAACAAAATTGTTACATATTTAAAAGCTTGTATAAGGGTGCGTCCACATCTGACGAACGAGCATTACACGAGCAGCTCGTGAGCGGCGCGCGCACGTCTCTTATTCCTCCTCAATCCCTTAATCCTTTACCAATTTATTGGACGGTCATGCTGGATTTGACTTTAAAAATAATATAGGCGATTAAAAAAAAACGAGTATATGTTTTATATGTATGACTTGAATTTGGTTTGTATGTATTGAACATTGAAAGATTAGTTTACAATTAGACAATTTAAAATCAGCTTTTGAAGTTTAAAAATAAGGATACCTAATTACCTATATTATTGCAATTAAAATTATTGTTCTTCAGTTTAATTGTTTCGATTAGAAAAGGTGAGTAAAAGAGCAAGGTCTAATATTTACTTCAAGGCGTGATTATATGAGAATGTTTGTAACTTACCGTAAATAGGTAAATCGTAGTAAGGATTGATGGCAACTAATACGATCCCGCAGTATGTGTAGATGGCGTTGCGGTCGCAAAATCTGGGAAAAAAAGAGAAGGAATAGAATATCATTTATATCTCAGTACATGGTGATTACAGAGGTTTCAATTATACAATTGTGCATACATAAAGTATTTTAAAGTATATAAGATAACAAATAAAAAGTCGTGGTGGCCTAGCGGCTCAATAAACGGATTTGTATGCACAAGGTTGCAGGTTCGAACCCAGGCAAGTACCAATACGGCTTTTTCAAAGTTATATGTACTTTCTTAATTATTCTAAGACAGTTCTGACAAACGGTGAAGGAAACATCGTAAAGAAAACTTGATTCCAAAATTTGGGATATGAAATCGCCAATCCGCAGAGAGCAAGCGTGGTGATCAATGCTCGTGCTTTATCTACATGGGAAGAGGCCTATGCCTGGCAGTGGGACATTTATAGACCAGCAAAAACCGACTTCAATTAAAAAAGTAACAAAACTCCTGAATTGTTCCAGTTGAAATGTATATGGGACCTCAACAGAACTATACCTCCTCCTTTTGAAATCGGCTTTGTAACAGCTAGTTATTTCAATAACAACATTTTCAAAATGCACATGCAGAATGCCATGCAACCAAACGAATACTCGAGTATTGGTTTGGTTGCATGGCATGCTCCCCCCTTTTTTCTCACTTTTCGTGTATGTTTGCATATGCATGAGGGCGGGACGGTGGGCTTTTCTGCATGTGCATTTTGCATGAGGGCGGGAGGGTGAGACTGCATCCTGCTTCCAAGCTTGGAATTTGGTAGCGGAATTAAAGCTAAATATCTTTCATAACATTTAATGTCATGGATTTCCGCAAAGTAACGCCTGATTCTATAACTTATTCTATAACTTAACATTTTCACCTAAATCTAATAAAAACCGTTAATGTAAGAGAAAAAAGCCCACCTTTTAAAACATGTCTGAACATAATATTAACTTCTTAAATCGCAAATAGCGTCTGTCTCTTCGGACTAATCTCGTAAACGATTGAATCGATTTGGAGTAAACATTAAACGCGGACAACATCACATACATTGCTCTGAACCCATAGTAAGTAGCTAAAGCACTTGTGTTATGGAATTCAGAAACAACGAAGGTACCACAAACACCCAGACCCGGGACAATGTAGAAAAGTTTGTTTCTACATTGACTCGTCCGGGGATCGAACCCGGGACCTCTGAGCTGGCGACACCTTGAAACCGGTGCGTACGCCACTCGACCACGGAGGTAGTCAATATAACGAATAATTTTTATTTTTACAATGCGAACAAACTCAGGGCATTAACTAGTAAACGAATATCTACAACATTGCTAAAAGTAAACAAATGCAAGATTTCGACAGAAATCCTTTTTAAAAATTTACAATCACAAAAGCAATATGTAACCCTATTTATATGGCAATAAGGTTTATTTTAAGACACAAAAACCAATTTATTAGTCACAATACCGATGATATAATGTTTAGACAAGTGTATAGATATAATACTTTTTAAATACGTTAAGGAATGTCTTATGATAGTACTAGCTGTGCCTGCGACTTCGTTCGCGTGGATGACGAAACTTATCAATGAGTTTTTAACCGCATAATTAAGTTTGTTTTTTATTGTATATACTTTTCCGGGATAAAAACTACCCAGTGCAGCAGTGTGGTGCCCAGGATAATAAAAAATAATTATACCAAGTTTCATCGTAATCGAACCGGTAGTTTTTGCGTGATACCTGAACAAACAGACAGACAATTTTTTTTTTTCATACTTTTGGGTTCGGTGTCGGTCTAGTAACACCCCCCGCCATTTATTTTTTTTATATTTTCAATGTACAGAATTTTCACTTTTACAGATTTATTTTAAGTATAGATATAGATTATAGATATTAGTCAGAATTTACAAAGATACGTTAAAACATCGCTTAATGTTTTAGAAATAGTACCTTAGTAAGCAATTTCAAAATAAAACATAACATACCATCACGCCACGCGCCTGTATCCCCGAAGGGTTAGGCAGAGGTGTACCAATGTACACCTACAGTTCGCCGGTATGTATAGGTCCCATGTAATAGGGGACGAGCCTATTGCCACTAACCGAGCACAAATCCAAACTCCGACTGAGAATTTCATAGCAAAACCCAATAACACTTTGGTCGACTTGGAAATCGAACCCAAGACCTCTAGCGTAGCAGTCGCGCTTAGCACCACTAGGCCAACGAGGCAGTTCAAGATAAATGAAGGATATTTTTTATTAGTGTGGTCTTTGTATGTGCTATTTTTTTAAATTGTACTATCCATACTTTGAGAGTAATTCTGTCTGACTGCTACGCTGTAAAGACTAAACCGCTAAACCGATTCCGATAAAAAAAAATATGGTATAACTTAGATCCCAAGAAAGGACTTAGGCTACTTTTTACTGCAATATTTACATAAACGCGGACGAAACCACCGGCAAAAGTATTTAAATTATATGATCAACAGGGTTCCTAAAAAAACCTTACATTAATTTTAGGTTTTGTTTATACATATTTTTATATACCTCCGAAACCTATTCTTTGAATTCTACGATACTTATCGACGTACTTCGAATTCATTTCATCAAAAGTTTAAAGTCAAAATACATCCTCCTTTTTAAGCAGTCGGTTAAAAAACCAGGAATAAGAAAGACTATAGACAATCGCGTGGCAGATTGACCTTAGTTGACCTGAGACAATATAGCAATATACTGCACATTATCAATAGATAAATATCCAATGATACCAATAGTCTAGTCGCATTTAAATTTATACTGATTGTCTAGTTTATTCATTGCATTCAATTTATATCGTATTATTAATATACAATATTATTGTTAGGATAAACATCATCATCATCATCTCCCAAGCCTTTTCCCAACTATGTTGGGGTCGGCTTCCAGTCTTACCGGATTCAGCTGAATACCGTATTTTACATGGAGCGACTGCCTATCTGACCTCCACAACCCATTTTACTGGGAAACACAGTATCCCATAGCAAGACTGGTTGTCAGAATTGACTTAACGACTGCCAAAGATCTATGTATGACAGCCGGGACCTACTGTTTAACGTGCTTTCCGAAACACGGAGGGGTCTCGGTATGTTATAAATGGTCACCCATCCACGGACTAACCGCGGCGAGCGCGGCTTAACCTGTATTATCGGTCAAACCGTACGGCTTACACTTAGCCACGAGCCCCTCATTGTTAGGATAAACATAAAACCGAAATACGTCGTGTTTTATAATATACTAAAACTGTAGGATCTACATATTGTTATACTAGCTATCGCCCGAGGTTTCGCCCGCGTGGAGTCAGTTTTAGCGACCAAAAAGTCATTTTTTTTTTGTTTAAGAGTAAAAAATATAAAATTTTAACAAAATCGGTTAGATGGTTCAGCCGTCAAAGTTTTACTGTCAAAAACATAACCCTCCTTTTCGACTTCGCCGCAGTCGGGTAAATAGTATTATACACAAATTTTTAGGCTTTAAACTTGGCACTTTTTAAATGGATTATCATGTTATAGTTTATTGTAATAACTCCTACGTTGGCCATTCGCTGTTGAGATAAGCTGTGGCCTATATTTTTCAAGTGGTCATTAACTAGCTTGTATCTGTCACAAAACCCTTTATATAAACAAACAATCGGATTTGTTGTTCCTCACTCGTAACGCGATAGGATGTCAGTCAGATTGGATTATCAACCGATTTCAAAAAGAGGAGGTACGCAATTCATGTGTTATTTTTGTTTTAATATGGCAATTAGAGATCGATTCCAAAAGTTCTTTTTTTGTTGGTAGCGTATACCGCAGAGATGGTCCCATTTAAATTTCATCAAAATCGATTTTGTAGCTTTGTTTTTTTTTTATTGAATTCGTTTTTTTTTTACACTTTCGTGCAAGCAATTATTGTAATCCCTTTTAAATTAAAATTCCTAGCGCGTATGTGTAATGTCTTCTAGCCTAATTTCGGTCACCGCGGTTTATCTAAACTTTGTTTGACCAATAGCGCAGAAAATATTTATATTGTGATACGACCAGGGGCCCGATGCCGCTATTTTAAGTCAGTGAGTGGCCGGTTAAAAAACTTCCCAGTGTACTTGTTATTGTACCTCATTTTCGTATTCAGATAAGAACAGCCACTGGCAATCCTACAATGACAACAGTGGCAAGTAGGTGTACATTTTTCATTAAGCTAAAATTATCTGAATACGAAACAATAACAAGTACACTGGAACGTTTATTAACCTGCCACTCACTGACTTAAAATAGCGGCATCAGGCCCCAGTGTACCGGCGTATGAACATAAAAACAGAACATTATAACACTCTGTATTCCTTCACTCTTATAGTCTTACAGGACGGCAATCCGACACGACCAGAGGAAGATCACGAGCCATAGAAGACATTCTTATAATCAATTTGACGGGCCTGTTGGTCTAGTGGTTAGTGACCCTGACTGCTATACCGGAGGTCGTGGGTTCGATTCCCACCCAGGACAAATGTTTGTGTGATGAGCACGATCATTTGTTCTGGTTGTCTGGGTGTAATTTATCTATAATATGTATGTATTTAGAAATATATAAGTATGTTTATCAGTTGTCTGGTTACCATAACACAAGCTCTGCTTAGCTTGGGATCAGATAACCGTGTGTGAGTTGTCCCGGAATATTATTATATTATTATTATAACCAGTTAGTGGACTTCTATCTATCCATGAGCCACTTGGTACTAATAATAATCCAGCCTATAAACGTCCCACTGCTTGGCACAGGCCTCTTCCCATATAGAGAAGGCACGAGCATTTATCACCACGTTTGCTCTCTGCGGATTGGCCATTTCAGATCCCAAATTTTGGAATCCAGGTTTCCTCACGATGTTTTCCTTCACCGTTTGTCATAAGCATCTTAGAATAATTAAGAAAGTACATATAACTTTTGTAAGAGCCACATTGGTACTTGCCTGGGTTCGAACTTGCAACCTTGTGCATACAAATCCGTTCATTGAACCGCTAGGCCACCACGACACCACACCACACTTGTTACTAAATGTACGTTTTATTAATATTAATTGAATATACATAAGACTGGAAACCGCCCTCACATAGTTTGAGAAAAATGCTAGATAGGAGATGATTTATTGAATCATCATCTGCCGAGCCTTTTTTCCCAAACCAGGTTGGGGTCGGCTACCAGTCTTACCGGATTCAGCTGAATACCGCATTTTACATGGAGCGACTGCCTATCTGACCTCCACAACCCATTTTACTGGGTAACAGTATCCCATAGTAGGACTGATTGCCAGAATTGACTTAACGACTGCCAAAGATCATAGTATGACAGTCGGGACCTAGGGCTTAACGTGCTATCCGAGGCACGGAGGGGTCTCGGTATGTTTAGAAATGGTCACCAATCACGGACCAACCGCGGCGAGCGCGGCTTAACCTGTATTATCGGTCAAGCCGTACTGCTTACACTTAGCCACGAGCCCCTCCGAGAGATGATTTATTGAATATACATTTAAAAACCCGCATCACACTAATTATTCAGTAGTGCGGAAGTCTCCTAAATATGGCCGGATATAAATCAAAACATTTCAGTAAACTGCTTGCATTTACATAAATGCACATTAGTCGTAACACTTTTCATACCAAACACACCTTTATTTCAAAAACATTAAGGTTCATTATTATATGCTTATTTGACTACTGAATTGGTTATACTGTACTCTTAACTAAATAGTAACACTTTGACACTAAAACCGCCTTTATTTCAAAAGCATTAAGGTTCCTTTTCAATATAAGTTTTTTTTCTACTGATTTGCTTTTTTCTGTACTCTCAACGATGAGATTAGTGTTATCAATAGTTATCAGTCCATGATTCATTTGTTGAGCAACACTTTGGATGGGAATTATCATGAATTGGAGCAGATATGGCCCACACGTGTTTGTGAGGATATCCCGGAAATAAATAAGTAGTTAATTACTTTAAAATATTTTGAAAATAATATCACTGTTTATGTACTAGCTGTAACCCGCGGCTTCACAAGTAATTCCTCTTTGAAAGTAAATATTTTTCTAACATAAACGTAGCCTAATCTACTCCTTATAAAATTAGCTCTCTGCGAGTGACAGTCTCGACAAAATCGGTCCAGCCATTTCAGAGATTATCCGGAGCAAATAAACAGTTATTTTTTTTAAGTTGTTTTTTATTTAATTACCGTATATACTTTCATAAGCTTTTATTAAAAGCTGATAATTATAAATAGAAACAGACATTATTTTTTAACCGACTTCAAAAAAGGAGGAGGTACTCAATTCGACAGTTTTTTTTTATGTTTGTTACCTAGATGATATGATCTTTTGACTGGGTGAACCGATTTTGATGGTTCTTTTTTTATTTGAAAGCTGATGCTTCCCGTGTGGTCCCATTTTATTGTGGTCCAGTTTTGCCATTGGGATCCATAAGAAATAAATATAAGACTTATTTTGAAGTAGGTTTTTTTTATTATTTATTTGTCTAGATAACTTTGAAACTATTCCGGCGATGCCCAAGAAAGGTCTTAGTCAAACCGTAATAAAGACAAATAATCAGGAAAACAAGCATTACAAGCACATCTTTTTCAGAAATAAAAATCAACATATCGCAAAGTAAATTCTGTGTAGTCATTCAAAAAGTGCAATGACAATGAAAATGGCTGGACACATGATGCCGTATGCCATTTCATGATACATACTATGAACATGTATGAACCAATCATCCATATCAGTCATAATAAAGGCACGAAGGCCATTCTATTGATCATTCAAGTTCATTACGATAATGGAACTGTTCCAATCTACATAGGTATAAGGTCTATAACTTTATATAGAAAATGACGAGAAAACCCTTGGTTTATGAGTGGTTGACACGCTACTGCCCGAAGTTTTGTTTATAACATCCAAATCCAAATATTCTTTATTCAATATAGGCTACACAGTAGCACTTATCGAACGTCAAACACAAAATACAAAAAACAGACAGCACCCTAAGGTTCGGTTCATATCCGGCGGAAACGCACCGCGCACCATCGGCCGCGCAACGCCAGAACAAACAAACACGCAATCAGACATCCAACCCCCCACACCTGACGCGCTAACGCAACATCAATTGAGTGTGAAAGGCCGAACGCCCCACCACGCATCCGCCCGCCCCCGGCGCCAAGCAACCGACAACCCGCGACGCGCCTCCCGCCAGAGATGAACCGACCCTAAATCGCCCACCCGTCACCGCTTCCTAAGTGTTTTGGCTGAGGAGAAGAAACGGCGCAACAAACTCCCCAGTGTTCACTCATCCCGTGGTTTTGTCCCTTTTTACACGACTGCCCAAAAAGGAGTGTTATGTTTTCAGGGTTCATGTATGTATGTATGTATGTATGTATGTATGTATGTTTGTGAGTTTCTTTATTCCACCATAACTTCTAAAAGGCTTGACCGATTTCAATGTTTGTGGTATCATTAGAAGCTTTGAGTTATCCCGAGTGACATAGGCTATGTGGACATTAAAAAATGGTCAAGTGTGAGTCGAAATCGCCTGCAAAGGGTTCCGAACGATATTTTTTTTGTGTTGTATCATGTTTTTTTTGTTGTTCACTAAAAAGTATTAAATAAAAAAATTATAATTAAAAAATTAAAAAACACGCCTGCCATGTCAAAAAACATTAAAAACAAGTCAAATATTTGCAGTCGGGGGACCTGTAATGAATTGTTCCAAGTAACCGACCCCGACTGCAAATATTTGACTTGTTTTTAATGTTTTTTGACATGGCAGGCGTGTTTTTTAATTTTTTTATTATAATTTTTTTATTTCCTGGTCCTATCGAAATGTCCTACGTGTTATGTAATATTATATTTGCGTGCCAAAACATATCCAAATACGTTAAGTAGTTTAAAAATAATAATAAGTCTTTTGTCAGGCGGCAACAGGGTGCGTGCCTTTAATGGTTGGGTCATGCCAGTGTTGATGTACTCCTTTGGTATACTCAAGTGGACTCAGACTGAGTTAGACGCCTTGGATAGGAGAGTCCGGACACTATTAACCGCAAATCGAATGCATCACCCACGCTCTTCAGTAATGAGGTTATATATCCCGCGGAAATGCGGGGGTCGAGGCTTTCTAAATGCTAAGACCCTCCATAATCGCGAGGTATGTAACCTCAGGGAGTATTTTCTCCAAGTCGACGTGGGGATGCATCGAGATGTGGTGGCAGTGGATAAGGGCTTCACACCGCTCTCCTTAGGCAAAGAGAACTGGCACAAACCTGTCGTACTGAGCGTCAAGGACCGCAGGGATGTATGGCAAAGCAAGGAGCTACACGGACGCTTTTATCGGTCCCTTCATGGGCCTGATGTAGATTTCTTGGCGTCCGTGGCCTGGCTACGCTTCGGTGATCTCTTTGGAGAAACCGAAGGGTTTGTATGTGCAATTATGGATGAAGTTATCATGACGAATAATTACCGAAAGTATATAATAAAGGATGGGACAGTGGACATATGTCGGGCATGTCACTGTCCGGGTGAGTCCATACGACATATAATTTCCGGTTGTTCTCGTCTTGCTAACGGCGAATACTTGCACAGGCATAACCAAGTGGCCAGAATTATCCATCAGCAGCTTGCTTTGAGATACAAACTTGTGGAAGCTGAGGTTCCGTACTACAGGTATGTTCCCGACCCAGTTCTCGATAATGGTCATGTCACATTATACTGGGACCGATCTATCATCACTGATAGGACTATTGTAGCCAATAAGCCTGATATAGTGGTGATAGATCGATCAGAGCGACGGGCGATGATTGTTGATGTAACGATTCCTCATGACGAGAACCTCGTGAAAGCTGAAAAAGAAAAACAAATGAAATATTTGGATTTAGCGCACGAGGTTGTCGACATGTGGGAGGTGGACTCAGCAATCATCGTCCCGATAGTCATTACAGCCAATGGCATAATAGCCAAGAGCCTCGACCAACACCTCAAGAGGCTCTCGTTAGACATCTGGGTCAAGGGTTTGATTCAGAAAGCGGTACTTCTCGACACGGCGCGTATCGTGAGGAGGTTCCTCTCTCTGGAGCCCTAACCACCGGCAGCTTGGACCCTGTCCCGAGGCCGGTTGGACACTATATTTTATATTTTTAAATGTATATTTCTTTTTTGTATATATTTAAAAATGTACTTTATATGTTTGTTGTGAAATAAAGAAATAATAATAATAAATAAATGCGGACAACATCACATACATTGCTCTAAACCCAAAGTAAGTAGCTAAAGCACTTGTGTTATGGAATTCAGAAACAACGAAGGTACCACAAACACCCAGACCCGAGACAATGTAGAAAAGTTTGTTTCCACATTGACCCGTCCGGGGATCGAACCCGGGACCTCAGAGCTAGCGACACCTTGAAACCGGTGCGTACGCCACTCGACCACGGAGGTCGTCAAAAGTTTTTGCGTGGAAGAGTCACAAATATTCGTCTTTACAAGGTTTCACATTTAAATATGAAAGGGCTATTTAAACAGGGGCCCGATGCCGCTATTTTAAATCAGTGAGTGGCGGGTTAATAAACGTTCTGTGTACTGGTTATTGTGACTAATTTTCGTATTCAGATAAGAACAGTCACTTGCCATCCTACAATGACAACAGTGGCAAGTAGGTGTACATTTGTCATTAAACTAAAATTATCTGAATACGAAAATTAGGCACAATACCAAGTACACTGGAACGTTTATTAACCCACCACTCACTGACTAAAAATAGCGGCATCGGGCCCCAGGACTGATGAGAAAGGTTAGTTATCACAGTTTTAGATAAACGAAGAAATAGGCAGAATTCATGCCTCTTCAATACATCTAATAACTTTTCTAGAACCTTTTTCGTGGACAATTAGGTATGCATCTTATACCGATATTTATCAAAATCCTAGATTACATTTACATATACCTAAAACCTCTTCGACGTCCAGGAGCAAGATGGGTCGACGACATAGTTAAAGTCTCGGGTCGAGTCTGGATGAGGCTGGTACAGGGCCGTAGAAAATGGCACGAAAAAGGGGAGGCCTATGCCCAGCAGTGGGAGGACAAGGGCTGTGGATGATGATGATGATAAAACCTTTTCCAATCGGTTCTAAATTCAACAAGGTTTTATTCCTTATCCATCCTTTTAATCAGTCAATGCCAAAAAAAAGAAAAAGGGCATCGACAATCAAACTGACGTGACTTGACATAATAACGTTATATTTAGAGGAAATAAATTAGAAATAAATATTAATTACTTACCGAACTCTCAAGTTATGTAGAACAGCAGGTTCGTGTAAATATGACAGCGATGTGAGGTCATTCTGCCCAATGAGGAGCGAGGGATTTCGCAATGGCGGCATTTTCCCCTCATCCGTAATCTGGTAAGAATCCACATATAATTTAACTTTTCAATCGTAAGTCAATCTATATTGTCCGTATTGAACGTTGAATAGCAGTAAAATAGGCATTCTAATTATTTAAGACACATAAATACTTGGACTAAACATGTGTTTCAGGAACCAAAAATTTTCATCAAATAAAAAAGTTTTTTGACAGTTTCGGACTTGACTTTGAAATGTGACGTCAATAATGTGACAATTAAATGTCTTTCGCGGTCTAGTATCTATACAAGATATTTTGGCCAACAATTGGTTATATTTTAAGCCGTATAATAAAGAAAGCCAACCAATGGGTAGGTATTTGCTAACACTGGCCAACCCAAATTGATCATTTTGCCGACTTCTTTTCAAGTTTAGTTGGATAACTTCCCCTGTGTAGGCGTATTACTTAGCGGGGATAGCAAATACAACTGCATACCACCCAGTGTTCGGTAAATAGAACTTAGATATACCAAGGTTAGAGGGCAATATGAGTCCCGCTAGCCCGTCTAGGCTTCTCCGAGTCAAAAATAGTCCTTTAGAACATCCCAAAGTAAAAAAAAGGCCGCCAAGAGGAAAAAGGCATTCTTGCCCATCTGGCATCTAGTGCCTTTAAAATTAATTACTTTAAACAATAACGTCCCTAAACTTGGAGTCCTAATTTGCCTTATTTATTCGCCTGTCTATTTACTGACCTTGATCTGCTTGATCTCGTCGCTCTGGTCTAGCTTGACGATGAGGACCCCGGAGCGGTAGTCTGAAGTCACCACCGCGCTCTCCCACACCTTCTCTGGGTGCTCCACCCATATTCGGGCACCCTGGAATAATGTTTATATTACATACTATTCATTGATGTAAATATCATTGATATATATAAGTACAAAATAAATAGTATTAATCTCGTCCTGACCAATAGAGCCATCCCTACAGGGAATGTTTTAAAACCGACTTTAAAAGGCGATTTTTTTATTGATTTCAATGACTATTTTTGTCTTAGGCTATACCTCCAGAAGTGGCTCCATATACATTTTATTTAAGTCGGTTTTGTTTACATTTTAGTGTAATCATTTTGAATTATTTTAGTGCACCAATATGTGCGCGAACTCTGTTGCACTCTTTATTAAATACAAAATAGGTAACTATATCATTTTTGTCCCGACCCGGGATTCGAACCCGAGACCTCGTCGGCCAAAGTAAAATTATGTATCCTCGGCGCTCCATACATATTCGTAATCGTTGATGTCCTAGTAGACTCGGCAAACAGTAAAACTGTTTGGTCTGACTAGATTCTAGCAACAGACGAATTACCCCCGTTTTCTGAAAGGCTGATTAAATGAATCTGTTGTTAAATCAACTGATCACGAGTAAAGGCTCCCCCACACAGACGCGTTATTACCGGTCGATAATATCGCATGCGGTATTGCGATAATGCGTCCCGATTCCTTGCACACAGCTGCGTTTTTATCGTCCGATATTTCTTACGAGAGAGCGCCGCGCGGCGACGGCACTATTGTACCGTCTCTCTCGGGTATGAA
This sequence comes from Autographa pulchrina, assembly GCA_905475315.1. Lineage (NCBI taxonomy): Eukaryota > Metazoa > Arthropoda > Insecta > Lepidoptera > Noctuidae > Autographa > Autographa pulchrina. The sequence goes on along the minus strand of FR997789.1, from coordinate 5,267,130 downwards.
TGTATCTTCTAGAACTCATATCGGAATATCGCAGGACGCAGAAACGCAGCGTCCTACTTCCAACGCGGCGTTATTATCGCAGCAGTGTGTAACTACATGACCATCCTAATACAAAATGTACTGAAAACAGATATCGCAATAACGCATGCGATATTATCGACCGGTAATAACGCGCCTGTGTGGGGGAGCCTTAAGACTGTGAGTGGTTGACCAAAAGACAAACAACCAATCACAGCGCTCAAAATGTGATTTGACAGGTGATTAACTAATTTTTGTGTGAAACGTTTCAGAAACCGGCGGTAAGACTCGTATTTGTTGGAATCTCAGGAGATAACTCAGTTAAAATGTAGATTTTAAATTTAGGACATGATATTTATTATTAATAAAACCGAGATACAGAATGAATAATAACTATTAAAATTAACGTAAGGATGAGTGTAATGCTCATTCTGTGAGCATTCGCCAGAACTGGACGCACCCTTACGTTGTCGTAAACAATTGGCAATACTTTGGCATTAGAGATGGTACATATGTTTTTCTTTATTGCTGTCGACATTTAGTAACTATTCAGTATAATCAGTAATAATAGTATAATTGTTAACCTTTTTAATTAATATTATTGATGTTTAGAGTTATTTAAATATATTTTCCCTCAAGGCTTTACAGTGTTGACCTTTTCTTTATTTCAAACTAAGTTCTACAGGTTACAATATATATATCAGGCATTGAACCCTCAAATCGTCAATCAGACCATAATGCCCATTATATTAAGAACCAATGATATTATAAACGGAAGATAGGTACGTTACGTTCATACTGAGCGGTATCCAGAAATTGTTGCGTTGTTATTACGAATGTACTTAGGTACATGTAGGTGTATAGTCATTTTCAACTACGACTGCGATAGATAATAGGGAACGTATGGTACAGAAAGAGATAGCTATCTGTAGTGTGTTGCACAAAGACACGCTTCGTTTCGCTCGCCGCTATTAACCGACTAAAACAAATCATGACAATTGTCTGAATTTGTTCTCAACAACTTTAGCGCGCCAGTGCGATATCTACCTCTTTTTTATTTATAATATCATTGTTTAGAACTCTAATTCTTCACAACATTTTTAAGACCATATTGACCTTTTTATTTTTTTAACTAAATTGTTAACTCATAAAGCAGTTAACATTAATTACATAAAGCATTATGTTAATGTGTTTTGTTATGACACCTAAACACAAGTGGGTAATAAAAACTGGCCAAGTGCGAGTCGGACTCGCGCACGTAGGGTTCCGTACCACCGTCGTATGAGAGCCCCCTTAAATATTCATTTTATGTGGTTTTTAGTATTTGTTGTTATATCGGCAACGGAAATACATCATTTGTGAAAATTTCAGCTTTCTAGCTATCACGGTTTATGAGATACAGCCTGGAGACAGACAGACGGACAGACAACGAAGTCTTAGTAATAGGGTCCCGTTTTACCCTTTGGGTACGGAACCCTAAAAAACAGTTTATTAAGTTTAGAATTAGTTAGCCTCTTGATGTTTCAAATATTATGAAGAAACTTGTAGAAAGAATATATGGCATTTCGTTGACACACCTCATTCGGACAAAATTAACATGGCACCCTACTTGGATGTATAAACAACTAAAAATAGCAAATAGTGGTCATGGTTTTATTGCACAAAATAATCTTAACAAGCTGAGTGTCTGAAAAATCCACATATGCTATGTATTTTGCATTTGGATAAAAATAAAATATTCTTCTAAGCATCTTGACAGCCATGTTTTTGTTTACATAAACTATTTCCATTTGTTTTTAGCAATCATCCAAAAACAATTTTGAAATTGTTTTTTTATATTCTGGTCTGTTTAATTTGGTTTTTATTGACGGCAGACATTAAGAAATGCTTTGTTGCACATTCATTATGAATTTTCAATGAACCATTCTTTACTTATACTTCAATGTATATCATAGGGTAATTTTTTTAATATTATAATAAATATCTGTATGCAATAAGTTATGTAGGATAGTAAAAGTACTATATGTGCTCAAAATATTTATTTACATACATACATACATACATACCATCACACCTGTATCCCCTAAGGGTTAGGCAGAGGTGTACCAATGTACACCCACAGTTTGCTGATATGTTTAGGTCCCATGTAATAGGTGGCGAGCCTATTGCCACTAACCGGGCACGAATCCAAACTCCGACCTGCTACTGAGAATTTCATAGAAAAACCCAATAACACCTTGGTCGACTTGGGAATCGAACCCAAGACCTCTAGCGTAGCAGTCGCGCTTAGCACCACTAGGCCAACATGGCAGTCATATCAAAATATTTATTTACCATCATTAAACAATAAGGCGATTGTCAGACCCTTCAAAAACTATCTAGTCTCAAAACAAATGTGTCCTTAGTCAACTTGTCTAGTTATATCTACATACTTTTTAAATTAAAATCAACAGATATGACATTATTTATGAACAAAGTTTGTCATCAAGATAATGTAGGACCTATGTGCATTGACACGCAAGATAAGTTTAGTTAATTAAAAACATATCTTAAGATATAAATCATTTTAACAAAACATAACATTTTATAAGTAATCATCATGCTTTGTGCTTATATACTGTGAAATTATGTACTAAATAATTCATGAATATAAAAAATGAGCTCACTTATTTAGATAGCAAAAGTGATATTACCTAATTCATAATTTATTATTCTGACTTAATGAGATTAAAGGAATCCATATTGTAATTTTTATTTGTGATTGTGAATATCAAATATCAATAAATAAAAAAAACTATTGCTTATCTATGTGTATCAATGAATGCTATGTTTAATGTTTTTGAAAATGGAACACTAGGGTTGAGCTGCAACGACGACCGCCTGACGTCATCCCGGAACTTACGATGTTCCGTGATACGCGAAATATTTATAAATATTGCAAAAATTTGCATTTGCTGTGTATACGAAACAGAATGACGTCCTCATCAAGAATCGAAGAAGGTCAATCATTATAAACACTCTCCCGTCTAACTATTAGGTAATTAATTCCAAAAGAGGTTTAATAATGTGTTTTAAAGCGTTCGCGATAAGTAGAGTTGTCCGCTAATCTCACAATAAATAGTTTCAATCACTTTGATATCAAAAATCTTAACACGAAACCCAAAAAACAAATCACAATCGAATACATTTCACTCAATTACCTTAGTATACAGCTCCTTGGTGGTCATGTTGATGATTTATAATTTGCTTGATTTAATAAATAAATTGTATATGTTATATCATTATTTCACCACGAGTTCAGAACTTAAATAATACATTTTAATAAAGTAAGGTAGGTAGATTCGAAATATGATTTTTCCGAATGCGAAACGTCACTGCAATGTTATTGACATTTTATATTCAGTGTTATCAGTTGTATCAAAAGTTCGATAAATCCAATGAAGTGGAACACTTTGATTTCCTTCTGTCTACACACTTCATGGTTTCTAGAAGGAAGTGATTCCTATAAGAATCTAATTAGACGACAAAAACATTTGTCAATTCAACAATAAGAAAGGAAAGTTACTATAATCTTTAAAGTTCCCACGGTTGGGGCTGCCATGATAAAATATGCGAACATTCTTATCTATTGTGTACGAACTAGGACAAATTTACGGTTCATTACGCGCAGTGTTGTGCAGAAGATTAAATCCATATTTATTCAAAATATACACTTAACTAGCAACAGTAGGTTTGTGAACATCATTAATTCTTTAAAACGGCAACCGATCGATATCTGTATTTGAAAGATATTTACGATGAAAATTATGTCACCGGTCTGTTTGAGAACTGTAGCTAAAGCTGTTTAGCTTGATAAATGAAATTAAATCAAAAAGACAAAAAGTATGTTAAGCCATTTATTACTACATTTTAATACATAATTTCCCAGCCTTTAATAAATTATACAGTAAAGTTTACAAATAAATGGCAGAAGCATTAGTGTTGCAATGCTCTATTAAGAATCTCCTAGAAATTAAATATATTCTACAACAGTCCAAAATCGAAATCATATTGTCGGGCTACATGTTTTGTATGTTAATTCACTTGTTTTCTGGTGATGGGAACCACGCCTGGCATGCTTCGGTGGCAATCTCGCACAATGCAGTGAAGGTTTTGCCGCGGGAGTCGTATTCTGTGAAAATATAGAATAGCGTTTGAAATGTAAATAAGTTCCAATAATTAAGAAAGAAGCAACCGGGGAAGTCTGGTAAACATTTATCGTGATAATTTTTGATTTGACAATTAATAAATGCCTAGATCATGAGAATAAGATATTGTGTTATTGATATTGAACATTATACCTTTGTAAAAAAGATACCAGTGGAACATAGAACTTTATTTTAGGAAATCAGTTAAAAAGAGTGCACTGTCGTCTGTCTCTTTTTGAATCTTATAGCAAGCATTGATGAAACTAAAGATGCTATCAATCTGGCCTACTATAATCATGTTAATATAGCATAATTAGATATTACTTAGGCATTTATAACTTATGTAAAAGTGGTCTTTCAAATTACCAGTAGGTCCTCTCTTGCCGAACATGATGCCGTTCATGGGCGCGTTCTTGTAGTTGGCCTCGCTGACCTCCGCGAGTGACAGCAGCACGGCCACCAGGCAGACCACGCCGACGGTGAAACGCATCATATCTCCGGACATCTGGGAAGAAAAGAGGTTTAGATGCAAAGAGGTTATTTGTATTCTAGTTAATGAGCCTGATGGAGTGGGAATGGAGTAAATGGTAGTTTAGTCAGAAATAGGTGATAGGTACTCTGATCAATGAGAATGGAGTTGGAATGGCAATATTCGTATGTACTATCTAACTTAGCCTTATTTTTAATTCCTTAGTAAAATACATTATCAGAAGAAATGGAAGCAGGGTAGAGAGGCCTTTGCCTTGCAGTGAGGAGAAAATGGCTGAGAAAAAGAGGCATAGATTCTTTGCAAAATTTTTCAATGCGTAAATCTTTAAATTATATAAAAGAGAACGGTTTTATATTTTAACCTTATGAAATGACAATGGATAATAAATGGTATATTAAATAGGAGCTAGGAGGACATAAACGGTATAGGAGCAGAATATAGAAAATGAGTGAAAATCAACAATATTTCACGATACTGAATGATGACAAATGAAGAAGTGGACGATGAATATCTTATTATATATGATGAATTTGATGACAAAAAAACATGAAGAGATAAAGGATTTTTAAATTACCTCGACTTGTGCGATGTATTTCTCACTGGTAACACTGGAGAGGACGAATGTCAACTGATGCTGTTGGAAGATTTTCCCGCAAATTTATACTCCGAAAAGGAAAGATGGCGGCTGTCCAACCACTTATTGGATTACTGGAAACTGACCACATATTGACCGAGAATATAGAGTATTCTCAAAGGATTATAACTTCGTTAGTGCATAGATTAATAGTTTGATTGAAGAGTACGTATGGGGTTGGACGCCATATTGGATTTGTTATACAATACGTATATAGTATGACCGATGAGAGAATGCGTCCACTGGAACGTTTATTAACCCACCACTCACTTAAAATAGCGCACTCGGGCCCCAGTGATGTTTCCTAGTGTCACTGTGTCATATAGACTAATCAGCGATGTATTATAATTTATATATTACTACTTTACTAGCTGTACCCGGCGAATAACAAACCATCAAAACTTAGTTAAAAGAGCCTCATCGAAAGTAACTAAGTTGGACATAAGATTATGGAACTCATTTTTCTGATCACATTTTCTTTTCATTACTTTGACATGAGATTGCAGTAAATTGCTATGAAACTCAATTATGTGGGTAGTTTGATATAAAAGGGCGGGAAATGTGAGCCGATGCATCAGTTCGTCTTCAACTCTTCCAGCTTTAAGACGTCTCGACTTAAATATACAGTGAGTTGTAAGCTTTTATAAGTACCAAAGCAATAAGCTTTAAATAATAACAAAAAAGTCGAAGCAGAACGAAATATATATTTTATCTCGTTATATCATATTCTATTTTAGTAATTTATATATTAACGAAAGAAGAAACATCCTATAAATGTTTAGAAAATTGCTTTCCTTAACACATCTATATAAATTCTGACTAAAAACCTCCGTAAGCTCTGTAAAAACAAATACCACATTACAATCGGTCCATTAGTTTAGGAGCTACGATGCCATGGACAGGCATACCGACACGTCAATCTTATAAAACCCCTCTTTTTGTGTCGGGGCTTAAAAAATAGATTACCTACTATTTACTTTCTAGTTTTAAAACCATAACGTTTCTTTCCACAGACCACAAAAATGCGTTTCATCTTAGCCCTGTGCTTCCTCGCCGTGGTCCTCTGCATCCACAATGCTGAGGCCACGTATAGGAAGCCGCCCTTCAATGGCTCCATATTCGGGAAGCGAGGAGTTGTTGGTAAGTCCTGATGACATGAAACTTTAGATGCTAATCAAAATACTTTGAGTACCTATATTGCTTCAATCCCATCACCAACTTGTGGGACACGAGTGAAATAAGTCAATTATTGCATACACAGTGATTTTCAACCGACTCCAAAAAGAGGTTGTTTTCTATTCGTCCGTTATCAAAATCGTTCCAGAAGTTTTCATTTTTTTAATTGAAGTTGATTTTTTATATTTATGTGCATCTTTTCCTATAATTAGACTGCGTAAAAGTGTTTCTATCTAATCTCTATGACAACTAATTAATTAATTATTTATTTTCTCTTACTTTCAGAATATGACACAACAGGCAGAGCATTGTCGGCGCTGTGCGAAATAGCTTCTGAAACTTGCCAGGCGTGGTACCAAACTCTAGAAAATAAGTAATTAGAAAAAATATACTCGAAATATGTTTATTTAAAGTGATGAAAATGTGTATACTTTAATGTATAAATCAGTGTATTACAAAACTTGTAATCGTAAATAAATTGCTATTCATTAAGATTCATTGATTTTCCTTTTTTTCCTATGCTAAATGAGCGGGTTCATAAAATATGCAAATCCAGATGGGCTAAAAATTTATGTGAGTAGGTAAATGTGAGTAGATAGGCGCGGGTTTAATTTTGGTCAGTGGGTCGTCTTAGGGGCGGTTTATATAAGGAACTTAAATAAACATAAGTTGAACCCAAGCGTAGTAGAGAACCTTCAAAAACGCGTCGGCACTTTTCAGCTTCAAAAATTTCTCTCACATTTTTGTATTATGTACATTATATTATTATGCTACATAAACAAATTAAAATGTTTATATCGGTTTACATGGATATCTATGTGTGGTACAGACTGAAACTTGGTCACGTTAATGGAATGATCCCTATGTACATGGATTATGCTAATGGACTACGTAACTAAAATGAAAGTTCGATCAATTTATGCAAAAAGGGCCTCTTCGCCTTAGTCCAATGATAATGATTCGATCAAACTTTAACTTATGTTCTCGTTAATTTTGATCATTCTATTGTTAAAAACTATTTCAAACGTAGTCAAAACCCTTTTTTGATCTTGAAACGGAATGTAATTTATAAGTACATTCTAAATTACAAAACGATTGGAACATGATAATCTGTGGTCGAAGACGTCAAAGCGTCTGGCGATTTGATTGGTAGTTATCTAACCGGTATAAATCGCTCCAATAAGAACGTCCTATTGGAACCACGTTTTCTAAAAGAAAACAAATTTTAATCTGTCTGTCTAATGGCTGCTACATTTTTGCGATATATACGTGTGGCAAATTAAATTTTAATTGTTATTTAACAATTTAATATACATTTGATGTGTGTTTACTGAGTATTGCACGTGGGAGTTTTACATATACAATGAGAAAACATATCGTCTCCGAGAGAATTTGACGTCAAAATCCGAAGTCCACCCGAGGTAAATCTAAGATTAAATTACTTATTTTTTCTTGAATGTGATTAAAACGCCGTATTATTATTATATGCTCGTATTACGTTTTTATCGCTGTTACGTTTATTTACGTGTTGCGCCTTGTTTTTATCGATTTACGTTATGTTTTTACGTGTTCCGACGTACGTTTGTAAAAGGTGTGATTATCAGTTTTTTGTCAACAACCAACGTAATGTCGTAATTGTCGAACATAGCTATTATCTTAAATGCACTAAAACGCTTAAAGTATACTTTTTTACAATTAAATAATGCGAGGAATTATTCTAAAACATTATTTCTTGAGCCCTTGTTTGAATCTTGTATTTTGTATATAACTTAATTATTACTTTATCGGGAGCTATATAAATGCGTATTTAAACAATTCATATTGCTGACTATGTAGAAAACTCTCTTACAAGTACCTATATGTTCGCTGTACATAAGTGTTATAATCAGCTAATATCTCATAATCTATAAGTTGAATCAAAAATAACTTAATATCAAACCTTAAGAAATATGATGTAATATTTCTAACATCATAAACAAACATAAAGTTTTTTTCTCAACAATTAACCAAACCAAACAATTTCATTTCAAACATTTTTTAGACTCAAGAATTTTATTTTAACAATACTTTCTTTTGAATTAAAGTATAATAAATGAGAAACAATAAAACACCTGTTTTAATATTCAAGCAAAAAGTTAATACAATATAATATAAATTATACATTTTATAGTACTAGTAAAACTAGCCTTGCCTTGCGGTTTTTCTCTCCTTGCTTTTCTCCAAAAGCAAGTAATGTAATGTTGAACATCCTATAACCTTTCTCAAGGCTTCAATTTCCCGCTAACGTAAATCACACCCCCAACATCTTAGATATAGCTTTGCTTAAAAATGTCAACCTAGCTATGTCTTGCGGTCAGTGTGTAGGTCCCCCAGACGTTGGTCAGCCCATCCCCACCAAGACCACGAACTGGACAGAGCTTGGGACTCGCCTTAAGTCAGTCCAATCCGGAAACTATCTCAAGATTAGACATAAAAACAAAAATGTTTTTTTTTTAATTTTACTGGTATATTCATATATTAGCTTGTTTCAACAAAAAAACTTTGATTTCATTATACCAGTATAGACTATATTTTATTTCTTTAAATCATTATTTGAACAGAAATGTTGTTGACATTTTATTACATGAATGGTTTATTTATTTTATTGATTATTGAAGTAAGGCTTCCTTTGGTTTGATATAAATAAACCTTTCAACTCCACTTCTATAAAATATATATCATAAATATTTTTTTTATTTACAATTTAATACTTAAATCTAATATAACAACAAACACTTACAACTGTACTAAAATTAAAACTTATATAAATAAATAAAACTAACTTGTGTCAAAAAATTCATCGTCATCCTTGTCAATGGCGGGAAACATGCCCAGAAGAAGGCTGGCAGCATTGCCATGTTGAATGGCTATGCCAATTTTCTATCTTATATTGATTTAGTAGCCAATAGAAATGGTGTTTACTATAAAATAATGAAACTATATAATTATTATTATAAGGAGCCTAAAATGTCCCACTGCTGGGCAAAGGCCTCCCCACTCTCCATCCATTTGTCTCAGTTTGGTAAACTATATAAATTGCATGAATAACATTATAAAAGTAATAATTTAGTTATAAAAATATTCTTGTGATCTTTGATAAGATATTTTTATTAAACCTGTTTGATAATAATTAGCAATATTAATAATAATAATAAATAATAATATTCCGGGACAACTCACACACGGTTATCTGATCCCAAGCTAAGCAGAGCTTGTGTTATGGTAACCAGACAACTGATAAACATACTTATATATTTCTAAATACATACATATTATAGATAAATTACACCCAGACAACCAGAACAATTAATGATCGTGCTCATCACACAAACATTTGTCCTAGGTGGGAATCGAACCCACGACCTCCGGTATAGCAGTCAGGGTCACTAACCACTAGACCAACAGGCCCGTCACACCAACCAACCAACATATTGACTAATATGATTATGATAAGGATAGATGAAACTGTTAGAATGGGGGGTAAAATAATGAAATACATCTTAAAGTCAGCAGTGGACTATAAAAGCCTAAGGGAAGAAAGATGCAGATTAAGGGAAGGTTCATATCTGACGGAACATGCGTCACTCAACCGATGATGCGTTAGTCTGTTGAGTGTGAATGGTCAAGTGTTTTTCTATACATTTGTCTGTTCTGGCGTTACGCGACCGATAATACGCGACGCATGTTCCGTCAGATATGAACCTTCCCTTAATCTGCATCTTTTTTCAAATAATAATGTAGTCAAGTTTCAACCATACTCAAAAATGAACCCTAATAAAATAAAGTATAATCTAAATACTTCATTTTTCTATCTGTTTATACATATATATACCCTAAACACTACACTAAGGCTACCAATACATGGACTGCTCAGCAAGCAGTTAAGCTTACAAACATACACAGATGCCTCTCTCGCTCCTCACTCACACGCGCCTCCTGCCCGCTCGCTTTTGGGTTTTTAAGCAGAAAATTTAGAAAATATGTTATTTATTCCCAAGTTCAAGTTACATTTCATTAAGTCTAATGTAGTAAAAGAAATTATCCTTAAATAATCTTCGTTTGGGGATTTCCCAATAGATAAAACAAATATCTATTCTTCAGTTTTGTCAGTTGAAAATGTACTTTAAACACTAGTAAGCAAGATTCAAATTTGCATAGCAAGACTCAAGTTAGTTTTTTAAAGAAACGATTGTTTTAAGAATTAATAGATGAAAGAAGTCAATTGGATCTTATTGCTTAGGTATTAAGGAATAATTTAAAGACAATCCTGTTTCATTTAAAGTTTTAATTTTATACATCATATCTTAAAAATAAATAAAAATATATACTATAAATTCGTTAATAAAGCATGCACTTCATATTAATGCAAAACGAGGTTAATGTGCAGTGTGTTATGAAAAGTGTTTTATTTTTCAAGTTTTCAGCAAAAAAAGTGATATCTTTGGATTTGACAAGAAATTATGAAATTTTACAGACGGCTACACTGGAGATATTCAAGACCACTGGCAACACTGAAGCAAAGAAGAAAATGGCTGTCAATAGCTAATCCTGTGTCTGAAAAATATAGAAACGTGACTTTATAATGACAGAAATAAAAGAGCCAAGATTAAAGAGACCCAAAATGGCTGAAACCGTAGACAATTTCATAAACAATATCATAAACATGAAGAAGAACCTTCATGTGGTATTAGGTGACGAATTTCACTCAACGATACCTCTTTTACAAGTTTATGTTGGTCAAGTCAAAGATATAAAACAATTATCAAAAATAATCTTGATATTAAATGAGAAAATTCAGCTAAAAGAAATGCAGCATTTGAAGAGAGCTAGAAAAAAGGATGTGTTACTATGTCCAACAGATTTTGTTGACTCTAAGAGTAAAGATTCTATTCAGAAGTATTTAGAAGTCAATATTCCGGAACTAAAAGATGCCTTTGATTTCTTCAGAGTAACAGAAGTACCGTTACTAGCTCCTAAACTAAAAAAACAGCATTTAGAATTCAGTAAAATATGGTCCTGTAACTTCCACCCAAATAAATATTTAGAGAAATTATGTAGTGACGATTTCTTCACTGAAGATGAGTTCACATACCATAGATTATACATGGGCATGACGTTTGAAATAGCAAGATTTTATTTGAGTCAAATGAACAGTAGTCTACAAATGCCTGATATTATTTTAAGGGACACGAATGCGACTGTCGTTGTTGATCCATCAACCAAATCAGTTGTAGCTGTAGCATTCGATAATCGACAGTACCACCCTATACAGCATTCGGCCATGTTGGCAATAGACAATGTAGCTAAAACTCAAAATGGCGGCGCTTGGGATACAGCCACATACGTCAAAGATATGTCGTTACGTGGCATAGATATAGAACTACTCGTGCATTTAAAAGAAAAATTTCCTAACGTCAAATTTGGCGCCAGAACTTACCTTAGTAAAAATGCTTTGAATGAAAATAAATTAAGTGTTTCTGGTAGTCCATACTTATGTACTGGTTATTATGTGTATTTACTGAGGGAGCCATGTGTTATGTGTGCAATGGGACTGGTGCATGCGAGGGCGAACAGGGTGTTTTATTGCTTAAAAAATAATATAAGAGGTGCTCTGGGCTCGAAAACTAAGCTGCAGTGTGTGTCATCCTTGAATCATCATTTTGAAGTGTTTACTGACTTTTTATAACGGTTTTTTTTTAGTTGACTAATGTAATAATAATAATTATTATGTTCTTTTCATAAATAAATGGTTGGAAATTATTCATTGTTTTCTTGAATATTCTCAGTAATTTTATCCTTTTTTTGATTATCACCAATCTACTGCCTACACATTTATTAGATTGACAATACAAACAAGACTAAGAATTTAATGAGCTTTTAGTGCATTTAATATTATTAATTCAATTAAAACACACTTCACACATAATCTTAAACCCAGGTAAATTCTTATATTACAAATAACAGCAAATTTCTCAATTGCGGAATTTTTATTTACTCTTGAACATACCATCACGCCTGTATCCCCGAAGGGTTAGGCAGAGGTGTACCAATGTACACCCACAGTTCGCCGGTATGTTTAGGTCCCATGTAATAGGGGGCGAGCCTATTGCCACTAACCGGGCACAAATCCAAACTCCGACCTGCTACTGAGAATTTCATAGAAAAACCCAATAACACCATGGTCGACTTGGGAATCGAACCCAAGACCTCTAGCGTAGCAGTCGCGCTTAGCACCACTAGACCAACGAGGCAGCAGCATTTACTCTTGACGGTAGACAAAACATAGATACAAAAAGTTACATAAGAAAATGCTTTATTTTGATAACAATAAGGATTATTTTCATTTTTCTTAGCTCCCATTGGCGTCTGGTCTTTCTTTACAAGTTTCCAGTTCAGTTTTTCTAATTTTATATAAGTGAAAAAGGTGTTGATAGCCTAAGAAGAGTCCTTGTTCAAAAGAACTATGGCCTTTACCTATGTTACTTTACAAGTTAGCAAAGTTATATGTTCAATCTTGGTACTATAATTCGGCTGTTAAGAGAATGCGTTCCTGATACATGTCAGTTGCTCTTGATTTGTATTGGGGAAATAAAAACCATGGTCCATGTTATATTATTCTTTAAACCCGGCATAAAGTTTTGAATGATATACGTTTATAAATAGGACAGATAAGTGACAGTAATTTATTCGTAGTAAATTCTTCGCCAAATTAAAGTTATCTCTTCCTTTCACCACTACCTCACACACAAAATGTTACCATTGTTATAGCTTATAGTTTTATTAAAAAAAAAAAATTGTTATTCTTTTAAGTCTGCAATTTAAATTTTATTTTATTTTATGCTATTTTGTACTTTATTTTTATGTTTAAAAATTTGTTAGTAATGTATGTTTTACTGATTTACCGAGCTAACGGAGGGATGGCCTGGTGATCTGTCTCACAGGTTTTACCTACTACAGACACCAGTCTCTATATAACGTGTACAAAACTTAATCTGTAACTTTCTAGAAATTATGAGAAAATAAAGACCTGTCAGGAACGCGTTCTCTCAGCGGCCGTACTGTAAGAACTATAATATAACAGTCACATATAGTTAGCGATCTACGCAATAGCAGTTGTTATCTTGTAGATCTCAGAATACATCAATCATGTCAGTTCTCGTTGTGGTAATAGCTTGATGATACATCCAGCTCTGAGTGTGTCTAGAAAATATGGAGTATCGCAACATATTGCAGGATAGGTGGAGGATCCGCAGTAGAAAAATGGCTGAAAAGAAGTAAGACATACAGCAGTAGATACGCCTAGGCGGCTAGGTATAAATGATGATAATAAGATAATCTGTATATATAAAAATGAATCCCTATTTCCCTTGGTCACGGCATCACGCGTGAAGGACCGATTTCGCTAATTCTTTTTTGTTGTGTTTGTTATTCTCAGGAGAAGGTTCTTATTAAGGCGCTCCCCCGAGCAAAATGCGCTAAAGCCATGTTTTACTAAGCTATAAACTCGATATTTCAAACACATATCAAATTAATTGTTATACCAAATCATTCTCTAACATGTCGACTTTAATTTACCTGGATATTTTTTTTTTTAATGCAGCAAATTTTAGGTATTACTCATTTTAAAAATGGTCTATCAAAATTTATTTCTTGCATAACCTCATGAAGTACACGTGCTTTTTGAATGTAACTTATACCAATTATTAGAGAATTTAAATCTAAACATCTTCTACGCTTCTGATTTTCAACAAGGCCAACAATTTATTTTATAATTCAAATTATTCCTAAAAATTGTCAAATTCACAACAAAAATACACTAGCGGAGGCGAGGCGGCAGTCAGCCGTAGGCTCTCGACGTGAGAGCACGTCTCATTTTTCTTTGAAATGTCATTTAAAATTTAATATTATGACAACTGTCAAAAGGTCATTGCTAGCACCTTAGAGAAATTACTAAAGCATAGAGGGAGCGAACAAAATAGACACAAATTACGATGAATCTAAGCTCCTCTCTCTTATGGTGCAGATTATATATATAAAAGAGACAAACATATATGGACTCATATATGCTTAAAGCTAAATGGACGCTCCGAAATTGTCAAACGGTCATCTTTGGTCTCTTACTACACGACCAATTAAAAGAGCACATAGTTGCTTATTAGAACCTTTTCTACACGGTAAATTGTACAAAGTATTTGATTTAGTCGTATCATACGTTGTGAATGTCAGTCGTTGCTGGTCATTGTTTATTTTACAAATTATATTGTTTTTTAGCATAATATAAGCAACTTGATTGTGTACAAAAGGTGCAAAGGACAGATAAATAAGCGTTTAATATGGCTTGTTTTGTTTTATCGTGTAAATCATATTCATCTCGGAAAGATATCAATGAATATGTAAGCGTTCAACGGTAAGTGTTTTTTTTGCAATTTTCTAATAATATCATGCGTATCTTTTGTATGCGATCACTTATAACATACACATTAGATTGATACTGATCCCTTCAGAATATCTTTTTTACTAATTATATCGTGTAAGCGAATTAATCTTTAAAAAAGTAATTTGTTTATTTGAGAGGTTATGTTATGCTAGTGAAGTAGATATTTTTCATCGATATTATTCGATACGATAATGTCTTTTTATTTTACAGTATGCCTCCAAATGATGGAAAAACTGGTGTAAAGTGCTTACAAGAGCCAGAAATTGTTGGACTAAGCATAGACGTAAAAAAATGTCTTCGTCTCAGCCCCGAATAACAGAATAACTACAAAGACATCGTGAACTACACTTCACGGTACTCACGCGGTTGACAACGCGGTGAACAGATAGATTATAAAAAAAAAAGTTTATTTTATTGTTTTTATTTATTAAAAATTTACTAAAGTTATGTATTTTTCGACTTTTACTCCCAGTTTCTAAAGGCCGATCAACATAAAGCCATTCATTTATGAAATGTTTCATATCAAGTTCTGTGATTGGCTAAGTTGTGTTGCAATAAATCTTTTTGTCAACTCATTACGTATTTGTTTTATTTTAAACCCTTGATAATTCGTAAATTTGAGACCAAATTTATCTTGATGCCTTGGTGATGTATGTTTTATAAAGATGTAAAATGAAAATAATGTACATTAAATTCAATAGAAGTACATTTTCTGTCAAGAACTAAATTTATTTCGATACCTCTACCAAATACGGCACATCACTATCGAGGCAAAAATAGAGGACAGTATTGCTGCAGGCAACCCTTATAACTATATATCTATCCTTGTTTTTCACAGTGAATGGGTCATAGGTTAAAAGAGTACAACTATAGTAAAATTTGACGCTCCCTCTATGCTTTAGTAATTACTCTAAGGCTAGCACTATGTAGTTTTACACACGGCACTGGTGATGAAATACAAATAGCATGGAATACATATTTATGATATAAGATAACTTATAAATGTCAAATTACATATTTGTTTAAATTACATGTATTTATGTATGTTTATGTTAAATTATGTACAACTTCAAAATTTATTTAATAGGATTTTTAATTCTGAATTTGAGGTTTAAATTAAAACCTTGATTTTTCGATGGCAATGAACACGATTATAACAGGATGATGCCTGGATTTGAAAGAATTCTAGTCCTACCCTGAGGTAAGGCGGGCGGCTTTTGAAAATTCGGTTTTTGAAGAAAGTATTTCTGTCGCTCTACCGCACGGTTTGTGAATGTGTGCGTAAGTTGACAGTGTTTGTGTCAAAGCGCGCTCGCTACGTGTAATTGTCTACTTACTCACCAAAATTATTTTATCATCTGCACACGTGAATTGGCATTATTGATATATAAACAAGGGGTAACCATGACAATACAAGGTAGCCATATGATAAACTTTTTGATTAAAGGACATCATCCACTCTCTATACATTTTTGGTCCAAATTCGAAAGTGCCGGCCAACAAAAAAAAATGTGATATTCTGACAGAACTTGTCCTCCTAAGCATTTCTTACTATGGCACTAAAGCTGTAGCACCGCTGCACGTCATTTTATCCAGGGTTAAAAATTCTGAATTTTCATACAATTTTTCGATCACATGCCACGATATTATCGATAAAATGAATTACTAGGAAGACAGAGCTTGTCCTTTTAAGCATTTTTTAATATGGCACCAAAGCTGTAGCTCCACTCCATTTGAATTTATCCAGGGTTAAAAATTCTGAATTTTCATACATTTTTCGATCAAATACCATGATATTATCCATTAAATGAATTACTAAACACAAATGAAATGTTCTGTTATGGATGCTAGCTCATAGTTAATGATTGGGGGTAGTAATAAATTCAGGGATTTTTGTAGGTTTTTAATGTATTTTATCATCATCTCATGTAATGTGCATATTATTATGTGAGCTATGCACTACATTTACAAAATATAACCACCAGCTTTAGGATTACAGTATATAATTTTTACGCAAGTCATTTTCGACGATAAAATACATTAAAAACCTACAAAAATCCCTGAATTTATTACTACCCCCAATCATTAACTATGAGCTAGCATCCATAACAGAACATTTCATTTGTGTTTAGTAATTCATTTAATGAATAATATCATGGTATTTGATCAAAAAATGTATGAAAATTCAGAATTTTTAACCCTGCATAAATTCAAATGGAGTGAAGCTACAGCTTTGGTGCCATATTAAGAAATGCTAAAGAGGTCAAGCTCTGTCCTCTTAGAAATTCATTTAATCGATAATATCGTGGTATGTGATCGAAAAATGTATGAAAATTCAGAATTTTAAACCCTGGATAAAATGACGTGCAGCGGTGCTACAGCTTTAGTGCCATAGTAAGAAATGCTTAGGAGGACAAGCTCTGTCAGAATATCACATTTTTTTTTGTTGGCCGGCACTTTCGAATTTGGACCAAAATGGATGATGTCCTTTCTGTATTAGTAAACAGCTTGGTGGTAGTACGATTGGAAATTAATATTCTGGCTGTAAGTTCGAATCTCAGTCGACACATCCTTTTTGAGTATTATGACCTATTCTTTTATAGTTTATTATTTTGTAAAATTTGGTTGATTTTTTACGACATAAAAATAATTTTGATTGTTTATCTTTTTGTCGTGCATTGTTTATTATTTTGTAAAATTTGGTTGATTTTTTACGACATAAAAATAATTTTGATTGTTTATCTTTTTGTCGTGCATTGTTTATTATTTTGTAAAATTTGGTTGATTTTTTACGACATAAAAATAATTTTGATTGTTTATCTTTTTGTCCTGCATTGTTTATTATTTTGTAAAATTTTGTTGATTTTTTACGACAAAAATAATTTTGATTGTTTATCTTTTTGTCGTGCATTACATAAACAATGATTATTTTGGTTAGTGTTTACTATTTTTCCGTGGTAAGTTTGATGCCCATTGCAGACCAAGGGTGTGATATGCCGTAAGAAAAAATATGTTACTAATGTTATATCAGTGGCATCATTTATAGTATTCCTTTGAAAAGAAATAATTTATAGTATACTAGCTGTACCCGCATGCGTTGCAATGCATTTTTTTCTACCTAACACCTGCCTACTATCTACCTACTACCACTTAGGGGTATGAAAAATAGATAGTAGCCGATTCTCAGACCTACTGAATATGCATATAAAATTTCATAAAAATCGGTCAAGCCGTTTTGGAGGAGTATGGTAACTAACATTGTGACACGAGAATTTTATATATAAGATTTATTTGTGATTGTTTTTACTTATTGTTTTTACTCAAAACCCATGACAACATTTCATGAAAAAGTAAAAACACAGAAGCATAGTCTATAATTTTCTTATTCAGTATGCAAAATAAAGGTCTAATATTAACAATAATAATAAGTTTTAGCACACAAATAAATATACCAACAATTAGGTATTTCTTGAATAAAACTTCTTTTTACGGATTTAGTCGCGGTTTAGATAAAAAGATTATCATAAACAATTTATATTATTATTTAAATAAAAGCAACTAAATGTTATGAAGATTTAAACTAAAAAAGATATGTTTTAAAACTCAAAAAGGGTAGCTCAACCGAGATTTGAATTTGAAGCAAAAATTTTCATGTCCAATCGCACTACCACCAAGCTGTTTACCAAAACGATTACGTACTCAAAAAGTAAATCATATGGCTACTTTGTAGTGTCATGGTTACCCCTTGTTTATACGTCAGTTGCCAATTTACGTGTGCGAAGAGAAAATGATTTTGGTGGTAGTAGAAGTATTACTTTTCTCTATGGTAGAAGTAGACAACTACATCATGCGAGCGCACTTTGACACACACACTATCAACTTACGCACACATTCACAAATCATGCGGTAGAGAGACAGCAAGACTTTCTTCAAGTCTCTCTGCCCGCCTTTCCTCTTAATACGTGCCTTGTTAGATTGATATTTTTGAGATAAACAACCTAACCAAATCGACTGATTTTGAAAATTAGCACCATAAATATCGAATTTTTCATCAATTAAAAAAATCGTAGTCAATAAATAAAGGTAAAAATAAATTCTTGTAAAAGACATGAAATACCTTTCTGACTGAATAACTTTACATCATTAAATTATTCACTCAGAAGTTTTCAATTACTTGGGTGATATTCAATTTTAGAGAAAAATAAAATATATTTCACTTATTTTTTTTTTTAATCTTGCGGTCATGATTGATGATATTCTTGTCTATAAATTCATAAGTCTACTATTTTTACTACTTAGTACGTAAGTAAATCAACAGATGGCGTTGTTTTTTCATAAAAAGTAGCGATGTATATATAGAGGGGAAATGCGGGGGGTTTAGAGGTAAAACGCTGAAGGGCATTTGCTCGGGGGAGCGCCTTAAAGAAAAAGTTTGCAAAATTGCGCTGAAAATTAGGAAATCGAAGAATACTCAACCACCAAATTAAGTAATCCTGACTTTTGTTACGATAGTGATTTGTTGGATTCATCTCCACCCCTAATAATACAAAGGCACCGGGAACAGGACCTAGGTATTCACGCGGGTGAAACCGCGCGGCACAGCTAGTAATAATATAACAATAAATAGATATTTAGATATAGGTATTTTACTAGTTTTAGTACATGTTTTTACAAAAACTGCTGGCTAGTGTCTACCAATGAGTTTCACGAAGTTTTACAACGTATCTTTTTAAAGTAAACCTCAACTCATTCCTAGACTGAGGGAAAACATCAGGATCACATAGATTTTTATCTTTTCTAAAATCGCAACCTTCAAGGATCAATAAGGATGGACATCAATAAGGATGGACATCAATTTAATAAGGATGGACATTAGATATAATAAATCTTAAATCTAACCTACAAATCCTTCCCGTTCTATTAGATCTATGCTCGGTTCTCAATTTAAGAGGCATTTATCCAACAGAAGTAACACCTAGCAGTTATAAGACATGTATACGTAGACCGTCTTGTCAATATGAAATTCGACCTTATGCCCTTGCAATAAGACTGTATCATCGATGAGGCAGATAATGTTTTTAATTATTTTATAGGTCAGTGATTCCTCCACATTGTTTACACATTATCTAAGCTCAAGTAATACAAACCTTCGCTCTTATGGTGTTACATGATCATTGCGTTTGGATTAGTCATCTCTGTAACTCTAGACATGTCATACTGTCTGATCAGGACAGTAGTGCGTGTTAGCACACGGACTGCTTGAAGCACTACTAACTTTTAAACTATAGCGCTGCATATATAATCCAGCCTTTAAACGTCCCACTGCTGGGCACAGGCCTTTTCCCATATAGAGAAGGCACGAGCATTGATCACCACGCTTGCTCTCTGCGGATTGCCGATTTCAGATCCCAAATTTTGGAATCCAGGTTTCCTCACGATGTTTTCCTTCACCGTTTGTCATAAGTATCTTAGAATAATTAAGAAAGTATATATAACTTTTGAAAGAGCCACATTGGTATTTGCCTGGGTTCGAACTTGCAATCTTGTACATACAAATCCGTTCATTGAACCGCTAGGCCACCACGACATTTTTTAATAGTACAGTAAAATAATTAAAAGGGAACTAGCGCGAGACATGCATAATTACATTTTTGGGCTTGACGTTTCGACCAGGTTATGCCGGCCGTGGTCGCAAGCTGGCTGAGTTAGCTTGCTACCATTGGCAATCCCGTTAAATTATATGCTTGCTTGAAGCAGTTGGTATCGACTATGTACTTCAGGTTGCGACTGAGTGTTGAGCTATATACTTCCATGGCCTCACGGACTGCTTGAAGCAATTCGACTGCTTTTGTTTTGACTGTTTTCAAAAAGTAAGGGGTCTGAAGGCGCTCGTGAGACGCCTGAGAAGAGTTGACTACTGCCGCAGTCCATTTGCATTGATCACTATCTAATCGATGGAGCAGTGCGTGTAAAGCCAAGTCTTAGACTGGAAAGGAAGGGGCGGCCTTAAACAGAAACTTAGGAATAACTAGCCAGTAACTACTGCTTAGGGATGATTCTCATTAGAGCGTGCCGTGCCCGTCCGGGCCCCGCCCCGGGCACGGCACGCTCTAATGAGAATCATCCCTTACCAAAGGCTTCGTCTCAAACGAAGTAGCATTGATGAATCTTGGTATCTAAGGATTGGCGATGTAACAATAAAAAATGGGTTTTATGACCATTTATTACCAATACCTTTTGTTAATGCTTTAAGTATCTAAGAAAAAACAGAGAAAGGGAACTAAATGGCGATTTTTTAACTCTTTTTTTATTTATCGACTTTTTAAATCATTCATCGTTCAAGTTTTGTATTTACTTGGATATCATCTGGCAGATAAATTGAAAGTGTTGTTCTTATCTGGCAATTTACAGTATAAAATAATTTCATACAATTCAATAAAATTCAATAATTCCATACAATACTAACATAATGGAATAGACCATCTTATTTTTTTTTTTTATAGTACAAGTAAACTTATAAATAAAACCCATAAATAATTAAATTTTGTAAAAGTCTGACTTAAACTTTAAATTAAAATCAGGTTGAATTCCCCTTTTTTGCTTCTATTTTTTAACCAGCATTCCAAACCGATCCCTACCATCACCATAGAGAAAACTAATCTATTTAAACTGTACCGAATAATGTAAGTGGTACTTAACTACCATTCATATGTTCCCAATTGTGTGTCCCCTCATTGGCCCGACGCCGACACTGCAATCCAGACACTTGCCGGATTTGTACGCTGCGCTGGCGCATACAATCCAAACTTAAAAATTTTGAAATTTAAATAAAGTGTCAAAATTTTGGCGGGAGTTATAGGGAGTTAAAATGGCCGTTTTTCGCCGCGTTCGACGCGTAGGTGACGCTTTTTGGTGAGTTTATTTTAATTTAAATTAAACTTTTCGTCCTGATTTCAAAGAAAATGTACCTTTATTAATTATTATTATTATTCGAAAATTCTCCTCTTTCTTGCGGAACTAATGATTTATTTTGTGTTGGGTTTATTCAAAACAATAAATTTTGTCATATAAATGTAAACTAGTTTAAATGTGTAATTCGTGACTTATTTTATGCATAATTAATTAAAAAACTTACTTAAACCATATGTAGGTTTAATCAAACCCTAATCACCATTAAAATTAATCTCTAAAAACCTAAAAAAACTCCTTAAAATAAAAAAAATACAATTTCAAGAACCATTTCCAGTCAGCAGAATCTGGTTCATACTAACTTCTATTACAATAAATCTTGATTCCAACGCTTAGTTAGCAGCTTCCGCGCATTCAGACGTATCTCGTGGATCTTATTACGTTGGTATAAGGTCTATATTTGATTGCTACTTGTTAAATTGCAATGGTCTTCCCTTCACGTGGATAATTCAACGTTACGGGTCTTGAATTGTGACAATTTGTGATATCTAGATCGTGTACTTGAATAATAGGTTAGAAAATTGTGCCTTCCTCTAATAATATTCATCTTCTGTCCTTCAGAAATTTATTTCGTAAAAATGAGCTCGTTTTCTGAACGACGGATCCATTTAATATATATTCTTTTTATCTTTCCTGTTAGCTAGTCTAATTTCAACTAAAGTGTATGAACGCTTCACAGGTTTAACAACTAAATTATTTTCTTTCTGGTGATTATCAAATTTTTAACCAACAAATCAAACATAGCATAAAAAATCACACATTCGAATTGAGATCCTCCTTTTTAAATTCGGTTAAAAACCCCTACAAATGTTGTCATCAACTCACCATCATTTCATCTACAAACCACGTGATGGTGAAGAGTATAATGTATCAAATTGTAGACGTTCAATTGTCTAATCGCAGTGAAAACTAGATTGGTCTTGTAACGATGGGTTTGGACGACGGGTTTAAGGTTCTAATTAGATGTTCCTGTTTGTGTCTTGTGCGCACGAGTGGCGAAAGTTAAAAAACTCGAGTCTGACAAAACCAAGGGTTATTGTGATGGTAAGATGGTTCTGCCTTTTCTTCTGTTTAAGAAAACGTTTTTTACACGGGATATGCATCCTTTTTAACCGACTTCCAAAAAGGAAAGGGTTCTTAATTCGACTGTTTGTATTTTTTTTTTACAAAAAAAGGAATGTTTTTGTATGTTTACCGATTTCTGCGTCAATTATGCACTGATTTAAAAGTGAAAAGTATTTTTATTCAAACGACTATAATCATTAGGTGGTCCCATTGTTACCAAGTCAGGGTCTGATGATGGGATCACAAAGAAAAAAATCAACTATTAATTTGTCATACTACATACATATAATCACGCCTCCTTCCCTTGTAGGGGTAGGCAGAGACCACTTCTTTCCACTTGCTACGATCCTTACACACTTGTTTCGGTTCGTCCACTCTCATTATTCCCTTCATACATGCTTTTCGGTTTGTCATACTATTTTCAGAAATGTGGTCCTTGGATTGGAATCTTCTTAATGTTGAATGATCTTTCTAGATGCTCGCATAGTAATGTTATGAGATAACTCACGACGGCTATTGAATATGATGTTTAAAAAATACTGTATCATAGTGCGCTAACTATAAAATGTATACAGAATGCAGAGATGTGGTGGTTTGGGGACTTACTATTTCCAATACTCAATAAATTATAATAAATCTGTAGAAGTGAAAATTCTGTACATTGAAAATATCAAAAAAGTAATTGGCGGGTTGTATTACTAGACCGAAACCGAACTCAAAAGTGTGAAAAAAAAATTTTTTTGTCTGTCTGTTTGTTCAAGTATCACGCAAAAACTACCGGTTCGATTATGATGAAACTTGGTATAATTATTCTTTATTATCCTGGGCACCACACTGGGTAGTTTTTCTCCCGGAAAAGTATAAACAATAAAAAACAAACTTAATTTTGCGGTTAAAATCTCATTGATAAGTTTCGTCATCCACGCTAACGAAGTCGCAGGCACAGCTAGTACTCAATAAATTTATTGTATCCCATAATGTATACAAAAGCTGTTGGGTAAAATTAAAAAGAAACAATTATGGACCCTGTCGGGCACAGCAAGTTAGTTTTTAGAGGAGAGGATGATTCCAATTAGCATATTACATGCCCTTTAGATATTTGGCAGTTGTTATATCACCAGAAATTCAGACAGTATCCCTCAGGTATACTGTATTACCCAGTAAATGTAAAATACGTGTGCTTTACTGTATCCGTGCCTAATGGAAACCGATCCCAATAGAGGTTGGGGATGTGGCTAAGCAGAAATTTGGATGAAACCACAAGGTTCATCCAACATAGTTAGTAAGCCTAGAAATAGACTTTATAACAAAACAGAAAAAAAGGCGGAAGATATGGAGACAATAATAGAATATTAATTCGGAAAAATAAATAACTTATTCTCTTCTTCAATGGTTCAATATTTCATATCTGGACCAACACATGACTCCATCGCCTTTTAATCAAAATGTCGTCCATTTTTCCATTTTCTGCCTTAAAAAGAACATTCATAATATCAATAAATACATATTTAAAACGAGATATTATTGAAGTTACATAAAACAATGGCGTCCGTATTCTTTCTGTGTGAATAAAATCATAATTAAGATGGCGACTAGGGTTAAATGATTGCTCATTTAGTTTCATTTATCGTCCTTCCTATCGGCTTGAAAATCATGTATGAAGGACGTTCTTTATTGATACTAGAATGTACTAAACATGTGTATATTATAAAGATATTAAATAAGTTATGTAAGTATAGAAATGGTGTAAATCATGCTCAAATTTTTTTGCGAGCCATTTCTCGTACAACGCTATATTATTAGGGCATTTGGCTGAAAAATTTGTAGGTACAAAGTTAACTATTAAGTTTATATAGCTATAAAAAATAAGTGGATTAAACAATACTGAGGATTTTTAAATAATCTGGCCTTCTAGGCATGTGAAGTTTTACCAGTGTTTACGATAATCGAATCGCTCAAATGTATTGAAGTGACAAGTCGCACGTGACTTATCGATTTGAAATGTCATTTCCATACATTTGCGATATGTCATATGCGATCATAGGCTTTTCTTAAATAAAAGATGTTTACACCATAAGTGAATTCATACTTCAAGTAACATATAATTGTTCTTACCGTCTCGCTCGCTCTTTTGCTTTTTGCACAAGTAAGAGCAAGACATAAAGTGTACCAAATTAATTTAACAGCCTAATACGTATGTTAAAACGGCTATTACACGGACTAATTTATTTTTTACAGAAAAGAAACTGCTGTCATCAGTGCCTTAGAAAGAGACAAACCTACCTCAGATATACAAGCAAGAGCGGGACAACAACATCCTCGCAGCTTCGTCTTTTGGGATATTAATGGAAATTATTGGAACTGTTGATTTGGAACTGGTAATGAAAACCCAGGTTGTTCAGAAGATATTATTGTGATTTTTCGAAGTTTTTTTGAAGAGCGGCTCGTCTTTGTTAATGGTGAGTAAGTTTTTTAAATTCTTGACTCAAAAAGATTCCGAATGTTAAAAATAAACATTTTTGTTTATGCTTTTTTATATCTATCCTAAAATCTTTATGGTCTAAAGTAAATATCCTAGTTGTGTAGGGACGTGAATGAGCGGATCTTAAATGCCAAAATCTCATTCGACAATAAGCAAGAATATATTAAAACTGCTATTAAAAGCCCTGATGAATATTATAAAGAAATTAAATAATTTTAAATAAACACACAAAACAAAACTATATAGAACTATATAGCGTGAGGTCTGCAAAACTGCAAACAATTGCAGCAAAATAATATGTTAAATAGTTCCTATAAATCTAACTAAAAACACGCCTTAATCCCTTTAAAAGTATATAACCAACAACCTTCAACAACTAATTCAATCTACTACCTATACAGACACTCCCATCAAAATAGCCAATAAGCCACACCTTACTCACACTATTGTCCATTCTACTATTCTACCATTCTACCATTGTCCATTAACCATGGTTGCCCTTGCATGATGTCATGGAGACACGTGCTAAATCGCCAACAGATCTTTATCTCGTAAATAGTTCTGCTGATTCTGTGACCAGATATGTCTTGTTGTCGATATTTTATGCACTGTATACCTTTTTTTTTACGTGGTGAAAATCTAATGATTTCGACCCACGTCGAGGGCACGACGTGGGGATATGTCGGACTTGCACCGACCACCCCTTTCCCTTCTCGCCTTTGCTGGAGCTGCGGGATCGCTAAGCATTCTTGGCGCAGCTCCGGCAGGCCAGTCCTTTAAGGACTCCTTCTAGAGGGGTGGGTGTAAAGTGCCCACCCCTCAATGCACTGTATACCTACACTATGTTATACTAAGGCATGTCAATGTTTAAGTAGGGGTAGCTTTATACCTGTTAAATAAAATATATGTAATACAAGACCAAAATAAACATGTTTTGTTTTATAAACAGAAATTATAATTATCACTGATTTATTTGCACTTAGCCAGTACTGGTGAAACAGATCGCTTTTCATTATTTAGAAGATTACAGAGGCGTATTGTTATATCGATGTCTTGTAGTCCGTTGATCCGTTCCCGAACTTTTCCGATGATTTTTATAGTTATTCTGCTACTCAATATAGAGACAAATCCAAAAAAACAAAGATTATGATTATTGGTCCACCCGTTCTTGATTTATATAGAAGTAGTATAATAGAAGAGTGAGGTTATAAATAACGAAAAGAATGACAGCATGCTAATAATTCCTAACCTTTCATTGGCGCCAAAAAGCTGCCCATTATATACATATAAACAACAAACCACAAGGTTGAAGGACATGAAAACTCAATGAAGATTAAATAAACCGACTATTCCGGTGTGGAATTCCTGCAAAAAATTACCTCTTAGAATTTAATCCTATCCTTACCAAAGACAGATATTTGATGTAATTTTTATGGATCTTATGTCGAAATTCAATGCTTCGATTTGAAAACTAGAAATGGACTAAATGTTCGGTTACATACATTAAAAAATCGCGAACATAGTCTTGTCTTAAAAATCGTATCGTGTACATCGCGAACGCCGTTTAATTGCGTCCAATAAGTATCAATTAAAATGATTGTGGCGACAACTGTATGATTCTATATACTGATTGTTTTCAATTGTCGTGGACTCCACGGAATTATACGGATTCGGTGCGGATTACAAGATTTGCCACTTATTTTAAGTGTTAATTTTTTGGATTAGAAAACTTGCTTTTTGTTCTTGGATTTATGAATATAAAAGTGTTTATAAAGAAAAGTCGGTTTAGTGACACCATTTATAACTAAATAACCTGTGGTTTGAAGGGAACTGGAATTTAATGGAACTGAGGTGGAATGATTTTAATTATCTTTGATTTGTTGGATACGTTATCGCCCAAAATAATATAATAAAAATATCGGCAACGGGGACTAGTTACTTATGTTGGTAAAACTACTACCCAGCTAGTAAATAATAAATAAGGGTGGCCAACATCACATACATTGTTAGAACCCTAAGCAAGAGCACTCTTGTTATGGAATCGGAGACAGTGAAGCAGCGAAAGTACCACAAACACCCAGTCATGACACGTTGTAGAAAAGTGTTTTTCTACATGGAGTAGCGTACCCACCGATTTTCCATGTATTGCTAGCCCTTAAATCCCAGGTTCTATCCCCGGGCGGGTCAATGTAGAAAAGCACTATTCTGGATGTTTGTGGTACTTCCGTTGTCTCTGATTCCATAACACGACTACTTTAACTTCTTACTTTGGGTTCAGAGTATTGTTTGATGTTGTCAACATTTATTTATTTACCTGTATTATTTTCGTGTACAACCATGTTTGATTTGTCAGTCTCGTGACTAAATACCTTTATCAACGCATAACTTTGTTAATACATACATATTACATTGCAAACAGTTATTTATGTTACACAGTTTAGTTACTTATGTAATGTTTTTATCCGACTGCCGAAAAAGAGATATGTTTTTCGCGCGTATCTTGTATGTATGTTTTTTTAATTACTTATTACTTCGTATCTTCCAAACTCCTGAATAGATTTCGACAGTAATGTGTTGTAGGAATCAGATAGGCAGTCGCTCCATGTAAAATACAGTTTTTAGCTGAAATCGGTAAGACTGGAAACCAACCCCAACATAGCTTTCGTAAACGCTAGCCTAGGCAGATAGGTAGTGTGTTAAATTATTTTTATTGCTTAAAATTTTTGACTAATATTCACCTTGTGTGAATAACCAGACTTTGAAGAGCATATGCGCCTGCGCATTATATTTGGTCAATAACAACGTGACATGACATTATATGTGCCGATTGAATGCACCTTGTATCCGAGTTCAAAGTTTGCACAAGGGTCATCAATTGTGCTGTTATTTTTGGCAGGCAAAAACTGACAGCACCAATTCCGATCAATTTAAAAAGATACAGAACCCTGTTGTAAGAGACTGTACCCAGAGCCATCTTGACCCGACGATTGTATGACCCTCGCGAGCCAAGTGGTCCCAATTCCCAGCATCCACACGACGTTCGTCCCAGTCTCCGATTGGCCAGTGAATTAATGACAATATTGCGTACTTATTCATTTGACCGTCTACGTATGTACCTTCAATTTAGCAATAGACGCCGAACCACGTCCGCGCGCGACGAACGCCGACGATAATTTGATTTGAATTTCGAAAATTTCGACGGATTTTTTTCGATTACCGCGGTATATTAATTTTGGATTGTAGTTATAGAATTAAAAATGGTGGATTGAAATGATTTATTTGAAAGACGGGGACGGCAGAGGTGATAGCCTGTACATGTGTTTCGCCAATATGGCTTTGTAAAAAAAATTGAGTTGGTTTATTCGGACCTCCTTGAATGTGATATTCAAATGTGTTTTGGACTCGAGAAAAGGTGAGCCATGTGGATTGAATGTGTTTTTTTTTTGTGTGGAAACATTTCATGTTCTATTTGAGGTATTTTCTTTTATATTTTTAGGATTTTCGTGCTTTCATTGTGTTTTGACGACCTCCGTGGTCGAGTGGCGTACGCACCGGTTTCAAGGTATCGCTAGCTCTGAGGTCCCGGGTTCGATCCCCGGACGAGTCAATGTAGAAACAAACTTTTCTACATTGTCTCGGGTCTAGGTGTTTGTGGTACCTTCGTTGATTCTGAATTCCATAACACAAGTGCTTTAGCTACTTACTCTGGGTTCAGAGCAATGTATGTGATGTTGTCTGCATTTATTTATTTATTATATAAAACAATATTAGGCTCTTGGGTAACTTATATTTTTCAGTAACCGAAATTGGTAATAATAATGAAGCTTCTTAAAAGGCTTATTTGCCAATTTCCTGTGTTGCATTCCTTTTTCATGTACCATCATGTCATTGTGTCATCATTTGGTGTACTTCATTCTATGCCTTGCTAGGGAAAGATTCCACTGTTTCCATATATTCTGAACCGCATAAGAACTATGAAAAATTAGCTAAAATCTCTGGCATTACCTAAATGACA
Source organism: Autographa pulchrina (assembly GCA_905475315.1). NCBI lineage: Eukaryota > Metazoa > Arthropoda > Insecta > Lepidoptera > Noctuidae > Autographa > Autographa pulchrina. Next base: position 5,237,618 of record FR997789.1, on the reverse strand, counting down.
TAGTATTCATTACAAACATTTTTTCTTTTGTGAAAACAAATGGGGAACGACATTTCATATTTCACTCTTCTTTAAGCCTGTTTTAAATATATGACTATGATAATTGTCTTCTGTAGTTTTTCCTCCCTTCAAAAACTATTTTTCCTTATCCTCCAAACTCCAAGATAATTGAAAGCGCTATAAAATCATCATAAAATCTTGTTCACTAAAAACATGATTAAGATTGAACCTTCGTACAAATTAACAACGAAATCTTCTGGAACACAATTAAATTGTTCTTAATTAAGAGTAAGGTTTTTACGCCATACAAATTAATATGACAAATCTTTTTGGCATCCGTGATATCTTCTTTTTGATGGAGTATATTTTCTTCAATTGCATTGTATCCTGAATTTTCTTTAGGCCCTTGATTAAGGTTTTCTCGATATCCCATTGACTGTTGGCTTTTGTTTTTATTTATTCATCTCTGCCTTTATTTTAATTCATATTTAATTATGTTTTTTTTTAATCGTCCTGTTAAATTAAAACCGGGAAGCTTTGCGATTTCCAAATTATGTTTTTTTTCCTCTTTCAGTCTTTTTTTAATAACTCAATAATTTTTTTGCCTGCTATTATTTTTTTTGGACTACCTCTTGGTTAAGACCAAGGCAACTATGAATCTTCGACGCTTTGGGAATTTATATTTTATATTTACCGCGAAATCGTCTTTATTTCAGGATTTTCATCTTCAATTTGCAGTCTAAGTTTTATGCTCACAATCTTTCATGAAAATTTGCTACCTATGTGCGTGCTACTATTACAATTAAATACTTTAAAATCGCTAGTCGATTGTTTGCATCACATTTAACGAGGTCCATATACATTCTGAATGCTGTTGTTATTATATCAGTACGATTATCGACACGCTAAGAAGAAGAAGAGGAGATCAGTACGACTATCCCTTGTAACTTTTGACTAACACGTATTTAAAGGAAAAACATGTCTTCAGATTTTCTTAAGTTTTATTTTCTTATTTGAGTATTTGCATCAAAAATACTTACATTTACGTACCAAATGTTTTTGTGACATAGGGTGTGACATTTCCGGTTCCTATAACACAAAACTTCCGATGTTATCGACAAATCAATTTGTGTGGCGAAGGGCGTTTGATTGGCATGGGATCAGTTGCCATCAATACTGAATACAGGGTATTCAACTATTATCAATAATAAATAGTTTTTTTTTTTTTCTGCAAATATTATCGTACCAAAACTTTGTAAGTACAATTTTTTGGTCTAAATCTTCTAAGCGTTTTGAACTGCAGTAAGAAAAATGTGAGAGTCTATGGGTTTAGGTAATATTTCTCAACAATCCACGATTCGTAAAAATGATCCGAATAATAGGTAAAAAGGCCATCTCAACAAAACAACCTAATCTAAATACTGGTATACTAAAAACTAAAAGAAAGTGTTTAGTTAAGACTTACCACAAAACATAATTTTTATAATTGATTAATTGGTATTCTGGACCGATACATTTTATCTATACTTATAATAAATCTGTAGAAGTGAAAATTCTGTACATTGAAAATATCGACAAAAAAAATGGCGGGGGGTGTTACTAGACAGACACCGAAACGAAAAGTGTGAAAAAAAAAATTTTTGTCTGTCTGTCTGTCTGTTTGTTCAGGTATCACGCAAAAACTACTGGTTCGATTACGATGAAACTTGGTATAATTATTCTTTATTATCCTGGGCACCACACTGGCTAAATTTTATCCCGGAAAAAAACAAACTTAATTTTGCGGTTAAAAACTCATTGATAAGTTTCGTCATCCACGCGAACGAAGTCGCAGGCACAGCTAGTATGTAAATAAAAAGTAATTATTGGGCTGGTGTTGCCTTATTGTTATTAAGATTCAATTAAAAAGAAGACAAAAGGGGGAACGGATCAGGGTGATAAATATGTCCTTAGTGGACCTTTAAAAATGTGCTAAATGGTGACCTTTTTGCGCAGTGTAACATTTCAAAATTCATTAGTTAGGTACATGAAAACATTCCAAATCAATGTTACATAAAAATATAAACAAGATAAAAATGGCCATCCAATGACACAGGGCGGTAAGAACTGGAAATTTACTTTACATAAACAATAATAAAACAAATAAAATTGTTATCTACATAAATGTTTTTGCGGATTGATGCAATATCTCTACCAAATTTTTTAACCTAGTTAATAATACTTATTGATCTTCTTCTTTTAATAGTAAATCGGTTAGGGTTCTTCTATTCGTGTCTACAAACTCTCAATTCTTTCTGTCAATAATTTTGCCACCTATATGACCCGTTTGTCACTTAGCCCATGTCCTGGTTAGCCTCCATCTATTCCTGGAGAGTGCATGACTGGCAAAAGATGAGCTCCGTCTGGCGATGTTGCGATTAAGATAGTTTTCTATCAAAGCTCAGATGTGTTTAAAGCAACCAGAAGAATTTTGCTATTAACACATCTCGTTGCGTGTAACAATAACATATATTGTTTAGGGTTTACTTCCAAAATCTTCCATCAACATCCATAAACTATAAACAACTATCCTGGATCCGCGAAACGCATTCATTTCACATTATGACGGGCCTGTTGGTCTAGTGGTTAGTAAACCTGACTGCTATACCGGAGGTTGTGGTTTCGATTCCCACGCAGGACAAATCTTTGTGTGATGAGCATGATCATTTAATTTTGTTCTGTGTCTGGGTGTAATTTATCTATAATATGTATGTATTTAGAAATATATAAGTAAGTTTATCAGTTGTCTGGTTACCATAACACAAGCTCTGCTTAGCTTGGGATCAAATAACCGTGTGTGAGTTGTCCCGGAATATTATTATTATTATACAGGCATGTGGCCTTTTTTTTCAGTGGTTAGTGACCCTAACTGCTATACCGGAGGTCGTTCGATTCCCACCCAGGACCAATCTTTGTGTGATGAGCTTGATAATATGTCTGTTTTTAGAAATATATAATTATGTTTATCAGTTATCTGGCTCTGCTTACTTTGAGATCAGATGACCGTGTGTCAATTGTCCCAGGATATTATTATCATCTTTATCTTCTTATATATAAAATTCTCGTGTCACAATGTTAGTGACCATACTCCTCCGAAACGGCTTGACCGATTTTTATGAAATTTTATATGCACATTCAGTAGGTCTGAGAATCGGCTACTATCTATTTTTCGTACCCATAAGTGGTAGTAGATAGGTAGTAGGCAGGTGCTAGGTAGAAAAAATTGCATTGCAACGCATGCCGGGTACAGCTAGTATTCATATAAAACAGTTCAACAATACATTTCAATACATTGGCGCTGACACGTGTGTTACTTCAATTGCTTGCTCGTTCGCAATGGCGCGTGCAAATAGGATTGATTCCAAGGCCTTTCTTAAGTGAATAATTTCTGTTCTACTGCGCAGACAGGACCTTAAGGTAGAAGGAGGACTGGAACTCCTCATATTATGTTTAAGAAACGGATGCTTATCTACATCCTAATTTTGGTGGATAATTCCAGTAGGTTTTATCGAGTCTTGCCATTTTTGGACACAGTCCGATATTATTCCCTAATTACTTTAGTTGATGATGATAAATAGATTTTAATGTTTTCGATTGGATGATAGTAATCAGCACTAATATTAGTGGTACTACTACTAAAGGTAGATTTTTATAGATTTAGATTTCAAACTATGTCCAATTTCTATATTTGGGTGTGAAATTCAATGCATAGGTTTATAAAGATAATTCCTGTAATCGAATTACACTGTGTATTTAGATCTATGTTAATTTTAAAGCTCTGTTTTTTTATGGTATACTTTTTGCTGGTGTCCACCCAATCAAAACTTTGTTTCGGGCACACTGCAGCCCGATTTCAATATGTAATAACTAATAACAATAATTTTTGTTCATTCCAGGAGCCGTAGTACACGATCCCCGCCAGCAGGCCACATCTACTAGCGTAGAATCGGAAGGTTCACCAGTTTCCACCTGTGACCCATGGAGACCATTCTCGCACAGCCCACGTATCTGATCGGGAACCGCTTCACCAAGAAAACCTTCCCCGGCCGCGTGCCCCACATACAGTACCACCACTGTCGTTCTAACACAAACATGCTACTGAAAATTGAGAACGAACTCCTCCAAAGTCATCGCCAAAGAGAAACGACCGGAATTAAAAAGTTATACAACTCATTCTTCGTTCTCTTTTAACGTATTCGCTCGTTTTCTACCAATCATCATTCATTTTCATTCATCATTCAGTGACTTTTGTGCAGTGGCCATGGGCGTTTTGTGATGGAATTTTATTCGGAAGAAAAGGACTATATTATGAATGATCGAGCTAAAGAGGACAGTTACACTTGGGAGTCTAGTGTGAGGCTCGCTTTGGTGGGGAGAGAGGAGGAGCTCGGGATGTACCTGGAGGAAAGGGAGGGGAGGAAGCGGAAGTGGGCGGGCGAGGGGAAGATGATGCGGAGGGACGAGAGCGAGGAGAAAGAACAGAGGAAGGTGCCGCCTAAGAAGGTGATCGGTAAGTGGCTTAAACTTTCTTAAAAATTAAGTCCATATCGTCGACAAATTGATTATAACGTACTTTACAATTTTTGTGAATAATTAAGTATTTGATATAGTGATAAGTAAAAGGTCCAAAATTCCGTATTGCGCCAACCCCAAAATACAATTTGGGAATAAGGCAGACAGATGATGACCAGTTCCAAAATAAGAATAGATTGTCGATAGCGCTTGTTTCAGAGCCTAAGTACATAGTCTATTTAATTTTTTGTGCCGTCTATTTAATTTAAGTGGAAATAATATCGATATATTATTTCCACTTAAATAAACACCAACTTTATGTCAGTATAAATAAAGTTCATTTTAGACTGACTAGTACTGTTAAACTGTTGAAAAATGCCGTTATAAAGGTCCATCTATCGCTTCTATCCACCTTAAAATTAAAGAGACAGACAACTTCAATTTGAGTGATATTTAAGTATCCGCCAAAAAGATCGAATAAAAGAGTTATTGCAATCTTAGTTACAAGTTATACAAAAAAAATGTTTTGTCAGCGAAAAACTACAATGTCAATAGGAAACGCTATTTACTGACCATGACCTCAATTATTTGCTGACCCTATCATAATTACTGTTCTTAAGTATACACAACTATTAATAAAATAAAGGTATAAGAAAACGTCACGTTTATTTTAATTAATCAGTGTTATCTTACACAAATATGTATATCGGTAAGTGATTGAAAATGCTTTATACTCTTCTGCTCTATTGTTATTGTTTCTATCATGAATTTTCCAAATTTGATATTTTATTTGGGCATGTGATTGTGAACCCTATATCACCCTTTCGGGTCGGACAGGGTTTTCTTAACATCCTGTATAGGATAAAATAACTTTTTTTCTAAATTAAATAATAATAATATTTATTTGTTTAAACATAGGTAACATGATAAAAGAAATAAGTTCAAATTTCTTCTTGTAGACGCTCTGAGATAATTGTATATTGTACATAATAAAACAATTAGATTAATAATATCATGTCCAATGAGAAATCAACAAACGCACAAAAAAAATATTTTAATTAAGAATATAAGTAGTAGAGAAGAAATTCATGGAAAATACTTGTTATAATAAAAAGCAAATGTATTGTAGTATACTAAAATCGGACCGAAGAGCATGTATGAAGGGAATAATGAAAGTGGACGAAGCGAAACAAGTGTGTAAGGATCGTAGCAAGTGGAAAGAAGTGGTCTCTGCCTACCCCTACGGGAAAGAGGCGTGATTATATGTATGTATGTATAAGTGCATATGGTAGCCTGCATTCGTGCTTCTGCGTACCCAATAAAATAATATAAGTGAAATAATATAATGTATATGCAAGTATTATGCTAATGCTAAGCGCGACTGCTACGCTTGAGGTCTTGGGTTCGATTCGCAAGTCGACCAAGGTGATATTGGGTTTTTCTATGAAATTCTCAGTAGCAGGTCGGAGTTTGGATTTGTGCCCGGTTAGTGGCAATAGACTCGCCCCCTATTACATGGGACCTAAACATACCGGCGAACTGTGGGTGTACATTGGTACACCTCTGCCTAACCCTTCGGGGATACAGGCGTGATGGTATGTTTTATGTTATGCAAGTATTACCAAAGAGATGCTTATTGACAAAAGACTGCCAATCACCGATGACTTACCAAAGATTATGCAATTGCAGACACGACATTTTTTTCTTTCACTTATTATGCCTACATAGACATACAAGATTTTTCATGACATATTGTTATTTTATCATAAAAAAATTACCTGTATTATAGTAATATTATTTTACGGGAATTAGTGCGAATGATAATAATAAATAATAATGTCGTGGTGGCCTAGCGGTTCAATGAACGGAATTGTATGCACGAGGTTGCAGGTTCGAACCCAGGCAAGTACCAATGTGGCTTTTTCAAAGTTATATGTATTTTCTTAATTATTCTAAGACACTTCTGACAAACGGTGAAGGAAAACATCGTGAGGAAACCTGGATTCCAAAATTTGGGATCTGAAATCGTGCGTGCAAGCGTAGTGATCAATGCTCATGCCTTCTCTATATGAGAAGGGGCCTGTGCCCTGCAGTGGGACGTTTATAGGCTGGATTATTATTATATATTATAGTGCGAATCAATAAATACCTTTTTGGGATTGACGTTTTGACCAGGTTACACCGGCCGTGGTCGCAAGCAGAGTAATTTAGAACCTGCATTATTGCAATGGGTTTACATCATTCGTCGCTTTTTTCCTTATGCTGTCTTTTTATGGTATTTGCCTACATACAGTTGTTTTTTTCCATTCTTTATCTTCATTTTTATCAAAGTTTTGCGTTATTTAATACTACTAGATACTTTTTATCTTTGACCTTTCGCCATGGATGAGATAATACAACCCATGATAACCTGTTATTAATTGGTTAAATATAAAACAAATTAGTGCGAGTGACCCGCCCATATTTTTGATTGGATCTTGCTGCTTATGTAATTTTAAGGAGGAAAGAAAACTTACTCAATATTATGAAATAATATAAGCTAATAATAAGATTAATAGGTGTAGTTTTTAATGCTCGTTTTTCTCTATATTGGAAGAGGAAAGTGCCCAACTATAAGATAGTAACTTTTAAACTATCGCGCTGCATGTTTCTAGTAATATTATAGAACGGGGATTAGCGCGTTAATGCTTAAATACCTTTAGGTACGCGCTAATCCCCGTTTTATAATACAACTGTGAGATGTTTATAGGCTGGTATTATATACCTTCGAGACAATGTCGCACTTGTTAAAATGCTCAAAGTGTCCAGCCACCTTCACTTTGGGGGACTTAAACATCACCAATGACGCTGTATTTAGTGCAGCCAGCTACTAGGCGCAACAAATTTGAAAATAAGATATACCATCAACTCGAAAAGAAGAAGTATATATTTTTAGTGCCCTGGACAGTACCTTAGAGGCAGCAAAAGTCTATTATAATTCTATTCCTATTATCCGTTAATCCCTCCATTGCTCGCAATCTTTATTGGATCCTCGTGACTGACTAACATACAAGGATTGCAGGAAGGACGATATACAGTCATATGACATATGTGAATGATGGCCTGTTGGAGACACAATAGAGGGTATTCAAGGTCAAAGCTAGCTGCACAGTTTTTATTCATTCTAAGCAAGATTTGTAAGAAAAGGAACGGTGCAAACAAATTAGACTACTGTCTGTAAAAAAAACCTAAATTTTGCGTAAAGATCTGTAGCTATAGGTACTATCATACTTGAACTATAATTAAATACTGTGGTACTTCATCTACCACTGCAAGTCCTATTCTAAGATTTGCAATTTCAACGAAGTAGCAAACTTAGCAAGGTCAGGCAATCTTTGGGTGCGTCCACATCTGACGAACGAGCATTACACGAGCAGCTCGCGAGCCGCTCGCGAGCAAGCCGCGAACGGACTAGTGTCAATTACGCTGTCTGACAGATGTGCGCGTGCCGCTCGCGAACGGCTCGCAAGCAGCTTGCGAGCTGCTCATGTAATGCTCGTTCTTCAGATGTGGACGCACTCTTTGATAATTACAGTTTCCATGGGTAATAATAGATAATCGCGAAAAAAAAGCAATCGTAGTTCAATGTAATGTTTTTGTATTACAGTACATAATAAAACAGTTAACTCAATAGCATCACAGAAGCAGACACAAAATATGCATAATAACTAAATCAAATTAAACTTAATCTATGTCAAACTGATAACACATTAATGATAATATAATGAGTTATATGACAAACAGTGTCCGTAGCTACCTCGCGACTGTCGAACGTGGTCGCGACTTGCGTTTTGTCGCGTTTGTGTGTGTGTCCGTGCGATTAGTCGCAGTTGTTGCGTGTGTCGGTGCGTTTTGTCGTGTGTGATGCGTTTGTAGATATGTAGTGTGTGTTTTGTAGATTATTCATTAATGGTATTGTAAGGATATAGTGTATTGAATTATTTGATCATGTTGGGTAATTTTGGATATACTACTACTAATACTACTACTACTAATACTACGACTATAATAATATTATTTCTACAAAACTGCATAAACACTGCAATAATATTTCTATCTTTACATGTCTGGGTTGTGACAATATGCACCTATGTACAGAGAGAATGATTAGTTTTGCCACTTTTAGTTATAAATAAATAAAACTAACACGCGTCAAAAACTCATCGTCATCCTTGTCAATGGCGGGAAACGTGCCCAGAAGGCTGGCAGCATTGCCACGTTGAATGGCTATGCCGATTCTCTGTGCAAGGAACAAATTATTATTTACTAGCTGTACCCCGCGGTTTCACCCGCGTGAATGACAATTCATACACTATCTTTATAAATTATAGCCTATGTGTTATTCCGATGTATAAGCTACATTATTGTTAAGTTTCATTAAAATCCATTGAGTAGTTTTTGCGTGAAAAAGTAACAAACATCCATACATCCAAACAAACTTTCGCATTTATAATATTAGTAAGGATTGACAAAATAAAACAAAGTTACCCAACATGAAATACAAAAAGTTCTATCACTTTAAATTAAGATTTCATTACACTTTTACAAAACATATTATTGTTATTCTGACCTAATTACAAAATGATTTAGGTTTCTTCATTAAATAAGATTACATTCGTAGTTTAGGTTGTTTTTTAAGCTAATAATTCTAAGTTAATTGACAACTTTTTATCGAAAATTATTCCATCTGATGCAGTCTTTAGTTTTGGCTACATGGCATTTGATGACATGAATACTTCTTCAAACTAGCCTTTTCCTAATTTATGCTGGGGTGGTCTTCCATTCTACATAACATAACATAACGCCTGTATCCCCGAAGGGTTAGGCAGAGGTGTACCAATGTACACCCACAGTTCGCCGGTATGTTTAGGTCCCATGTAATAGGGGGGCGAGCCTATTGCCACTAACCGGGCACAAATCCAAACTCCGACCTGCTACTGAGAATTTCATAGAAAAACCCAATAACACCTTGATCGACTTGGGAATCGAACCCAAGACCTCTAGCGTAGCAGTCGCGCTTAGCACCACTAGGCCAACGAGGCAGTCTTCCATTCTCATCTTAAATTATAGCTTAATTTCCAATAATTAGGTATATAATCTAAATAAGGATTCCATAATAACGTTGTCTTCTTATTTCCCTTGGGACAGAAACAGTTGCCAAGCAATAATTTAATAATAGACTGATAAGGGTTGTTAAGAGTTAATTACGGTTGTTTTCCTTTGGGAAATAGAAGCTATTATCTAGCTAGCTGGCATCTGGTTGAGTTTCTAGAATAAATGGGTTTTGTTATAAGTTTTTGTAGAAAGTGTTAGTTCTTATTTTATGGTTGGGTTAAACACTAGCCCGACGAAAACCTTAGCATATGGTTTACTATACCAACACCCACTGCAGAAAAAAGGGCATTTATACTTTTTTGCCCCTATTAGGATAAAAATTTGTAAATTCAGGTTATAGGTAATGTGAGCCTCATTTCTTTCTCCATTTTTGCAATAGTCACAAACATCCATCCGTCTATCCACATATAAAATATTAGGATTTAATAGTTTGTTTTTGTGTGTTTAAAAATATAATAATAATAATAAATAATAAATGCGGATAACACCACATACATTGCTCTGAACCCAAAGTAAGTAGCTATTTAGCACTTGTGTTATGGAATTCAGAAACAACGAACCACAAACACCCAGACCCGAGGCAATGTAGAAAAGTGAGTTTCTACATTGACCCGTCCGGGGATCGAACCCGGGACCTCAGAGCTAGCGACACCTTGAAGACCGGCGCGTACGCCACTCGACCACGGAGGTCGTCGAATCATATCGTATCATGAATAAAAATAGATGAATACATCTTGCTCCATTTATAACATTAATAAGATTATTGTCTGTTCTGAGTGTGTCAAGAATAAACTATATATCAGCCACTTTAAAGAAATAATGACCGTGCTTTGGGATTATGAACCTTAATTCAATGACTAACAGTTCAGTTTCCATCACATTCAAATTACTTTTAGGCCCTTTTCGGTAATATTTGTCATTCTAAAATGAACTTAAACACATGTTGTCAAAGTTGATAATTGCGTAATTAGTAATAACGTTTAATTCTCTTTCCAGATTGGCTTTAGTATAGATAATGCATACATAAGTCTCAAATCTTTCTCTTAAACCCCGGCTCGTGCATCTTATCAGTATTAACCTATAAACGGTATTCGAGATCCAGTATGGCCGGTATAGGGTCATAGGGTCACTTATCTAACCAATGGCTAACGAAGACACGCGCGAGGTCAACAGGTTATAGTAATGAGACCCTATCTATTACTTGAGACGGTAATAGGTTTAAAATGTTTTCTTAATGACCCTATATTTTACTATTTAAGCTGTACCTTATAATTCTCATTTAATTTTGATGAATGTCTTTTCAAGGTGATCATCTCCCGAGCCTTTTCCCAACTATGTTGGGGTCGGCTACCAGTCTTACCGGATTCAGCTGAATACCGTATTTTACATGGAGCGACTGCCTATTTGACCTCCACAACCCATTTTACTGGGAAACACCGTATCCCATAGTAAGACTGCTTTACAGAAAGCCGGGACCTACTGTTTAACGTGCTTCCCGAAACACGGAGGGGACTCGGTATGTTATAAATGGTCACCCATCCGCGGACCAACCGCGGCGAGCGCGGCTTAACCTGTATTATCGGTCAAACCGAATGGCTTACACTTGGCCACGAGCCCCTCTGCTCTGATAAAAATAATACAATATAATCAAAAAAAAACAATATATAGGAAATATTGTAGATAAATATTTTCCATTTGGCTGTTTCCATTGCACTGCTATCCTTTATTTACTTCGTCCATCTTTTTAAACTAAAATAACAATTACATTAGAAGAAAACTCAAGTTATCTAATCAAATATTTGATCACAAACGAGAAATGTTTGTTTATTTTATTTTATGTCATACACGTGAAGACACGTCATATATTATTAGCACTATTATATTAAATATGTTTACGGTACTATTTTGGCATGGGAAAATACACTTTTGAATATCTCAATCCTATACCCTGAAAAAATTCAAAAGAAAAGGGTGAAGAAAACTTCAAACTTTGTGGTAGGTAGTGTTGGTTTATAAATATAGGAAAAAAAAATAGGAGACCCTCTTATTATACAGAAATTCGTCACATCCTTCACACCCTCTACATAAATTTATCTATAATATGTATGTATTTAGAAATATATAAGTATGTTTATCAGTTGTCTGGTTACCATAACACAAGCTCTGCTTAGCTTGGGACCAGATGACCGTGTGTGAGTTGTCCCGGAATATTATTATTATTATTTAAATGCTTTTTTTTTTTGCACTATCGCACAGTCTAATAACTAAAATCCGACAGCACAAGGTTACTTACGCGAAAAGCCAAGTAATTCTTATAATGTATACAACCTTTAATTGCCCTGTAAAATATGTACCATAAAAAATCTACATGTTTTAATAAAATAGTTTCACTGTCTCGGGTACCCTTTAGAGAAACTATTTGACAGCCCTGTTGGTCTAGTGGTTAGTGACCCTGACTGCTATACCGGAGGTCGTGGGTTCGATTCCCACCCTGGACAAATGTTTGTGTGATGAGCACGATCATTTGTTCTGTGTCTGGGTGTAATTTATCTATAATATGTATGTATTTAGATATTTATAAGTATGTTTATCAGTTATCTGGTTGCCATAACACAAGCTTTGCTTAGCTTGGGATCAGATAACCGTGTGTAAATTGTCCCGGAATATTATTATTATTATTATTTATTTTATGGCGATATAATCTACTGTTATATCATTAAAATAAAACTAATTTTACGGATTTTATCGCGGTTTGTATTTAGATTTTAGGTCCCGACGTTTCGACACCTTTGCAGGTATCACGGTCACAAGCAGACTCGTCACAGACAGTCTGCCTGTGACCATGATACTAACGTCGGGAACTAAAATCTAAATACAAACCGCGATTAAATCCGTAAAAGTAATTTTATTTCAATGTCTAACATTCGCTTAAACCTCAGAACTCAATATGTTATATCTTTCTTCTGCCAATTCGTAGAGAATTATTCGCAATATGTATGATATACCTACCAACAAGTTACTTACACGCCCACACGAGAGTAATCCATAAACGTAATTTATACTGTATATTATTTGAGATTTCATTTAACAACCATACCGTCGTATCACGCTCAATTATCACTTGTGACGTAATACTAACTATATTTATCTAAATTAAGCAGTTTATGTAGACATTTGTGACTATTGTAGATGCAAAATAAAATTAAAGTAGTTTTACTTCAGTTTTAATGGGAGATAGAAGATTACTTATCCAGGTTTGTTGTATAAAAATGGAAAATAATGTAGAAATGTTAATTTCGCCAAAAAAACCCATTTGCAAAAGGTTTATTTTGAAGAGTATAGGTATTAGACGTCAATTGTGTGTCACGTAGGTATATTAAATACTAGCTGTGCCTGCGACTTCGTTCGCGTGGATGACGAAATTTATCAATGAGTTTTTAACCGCAAAATTAAGTTTGCTTTTTATTGTTTATACTTTTCCGGGATAAAAACTACCCAGTGTGGTGCCCAGGATAATAAAGAATAATTATACCAAGTTTCATTGTAATCGAACCGGTAGTTTTTGCGTGATACCTGAACAAACAGACAGACGGACAGACAATTTTTTTTTTTTACACACTTTTGGTTTAGGTGTCGGTCTAGTAACACCCCCCGCCATTTATTTTTTTGATATTTTCAATGTACAGAATTTTCACTTCTACAGATTTATTATAAGTATAGATAATATTTAGTAGGAAGCACTGTACATAGGGTTATCTATCCTAGTCTGCAAAAAATAAATTAAACATAATAGTACAAATCGACAACAGTTCAATAATCATCTTACTGCCATACCATTCAAAATCTTGGAAGTGTAATGAAATCTTAATGAGTGTGTAAATATTATATATTCTTATCTTATTTACTTCAGAGTGTTAAACATACAAAAGACAAGTGAACTATAAACATTATTCAGTAAAATGACTCTAGAACATTTCCGAAGTGCAACAAAATACCACAGAAATATAATACTCAGCCAATCAAGTATATGGACGTTAAAATTCACATTCTCTATTTGGTTCATTTGACAGTGACTTCAAAAACATTATAATCTGTGATTACTGATAATTCAAGAACTTCATATACCGCCATCTCTTACTAAGAAACCGAAAACTCTCACGCCATCTGTTATTCGAAGAAACGAACTTAAAACAGTTACGCCATCTCTTACTCGAAGACGACAACGTTGCGAATAGCGCCATCTATTACTAGTAGTGCGAACTAATTGGTGGCGCCATCTGTTGGTGTGTGACGTCAAGCTGACAGACATGGTGGAGGATACGACGCCGCAGCAGGATCAGGTGTCCGCCGCTGCGGTCCTGCAGTTCGCGGCGAGAGAGGCGAGGGAGGGAAGGAGGTTTACAGAGTTCGGAGCTCATGCGTTCGCGAGCATCACTTATAATGCTTACGGTACCTTTTACTTATTTAATAGCATACATGAACGGTACTTTGTGAATAAACATTTCTGGGTTACATCTATAAAGGGCTAATATCCTCAAACATCGAAGACTTGCGTATCCACATTTACGAAGGACGTTAGGCTTTTTTTTTTACTATTTGGGTACCCATATAAATACATATTCCACACTAGAAAAGTAGGAACCCCGAAATGTATTTAAAACTAGGAACAATGGTCCAGGAAGTATCAGTAATTATGTCTATGTTCGCCTCGGTATTAATTAGTAAATAGATCAATTGTGACTAATCAATCCTTATTTGGTCGAAGAATGAGGACGAAAAATTTTTAATCATATATAATATCTAAAATATCATATGGAATGTTATGTGAAAAAACAATTTCACTAACTAAAAATTTCACTGATGAGCTGTTCCAGGACGGATGTCACCGGTGTCCTTAAGATAGAGCTAAAAGATTACTCTTTAAAAATAAAGAAGGAAAACTTTTGAGAGAACATTGATCAGCACTTGTAAGGGTGCGTCCAGATCTGACGAACGAGCCATTATAGGAGCAGCTCGTGAGCATGCCGCGAGCGGCGTGCGCACGTCTGGAGGACGGCGTTATTAACATTAGTGCGTTCGAGGCATGCTTACTATCTGCTCGTTTAATGCTCGTTCGTCAGACCTAGACGCACCCTTATATTCCAAATCTGTCTTATACTTCAATTAGAGGAAACGTCTTCAGCTTTGTCATGATGAAGATGACTTGCCATTCGGACATTCTCAAGTACATCATACCCTCGCAAACCAATTGACCAAGACAACGATTAGCGAAACCCTACATTAGTCTCGTTAAACATTCGCTTCGTTCTTATTTAATTGGTCTAATTAACCCACTTTGTTTGCCCGATACTTTCAAAGTTCAACGCTCGTTTGTAGGTAGCAACAGTGTATGTGGCACTTTTAGTGGCGGACTACTTATCGCTGTTTGCGCAAGTACCATTTAAGTGGCAAAGCAGA
The DNA here is from genome assembly GCA_905475315.1 of Autographa pulchrina. NCBI lineage: Eukaryota > Metazoa > Arthropoda > Insecta > Lepidoptera > Noctuidae > Autographa > Autographa pulchrina. The sequence continues at coordinate 5,222,456 of FR997789.1, read as the reverse complement.
TAGTGCCAAGTATTGCTGTAATTTTCCTTGCGGAACAGGGTTGTCAAATTGCAAATCTAACATTTTTATCCATGCCTCTTCTCCAAGCACAAAATTTTCTGTTATTTATCATTGATATCTTCAAAGAAGTCTGAACAAGAGTACATAAAGCTATATGCAAGTATGTGTAAACGTCTGCATCTCCAATCCTTCACTAACATTATCCGATAGAACCAAAATCTTATTACATAAGGTTTTATTTTTCATTGAAAGTTAGTCACAGCTACGATTATCTGTTGATAATAACAATAAATTAAATACCCCAACGTTTTCTTCCTTAGAAATGTAATTTTTAAGGGAGATATAAGGCTTTTTCATAATGTAGGAGAAACTTCGCATAACAACAATAAACATAAAACCAAACAGTATATTTGAAAACCATCTCATTTTAAAGTAGGTTAGACATAGAACCACGATTTTCAACGACAAAAAATTCCGACGAATTAGATGTTTTTTTTTTATGCCTTTGTAAAGAACCGTTGTCAGCCAACAAACAAACAACTAACAACCCATTAAAAGGCTCCTAATTGATCACAGAAGAATTGAATGCTATTAGCAAGACATGAGGTAGTTAGAACCAGTTCATAACTGCGTCGCGGTCAAAGTTTACAAGATAACGATTGGTACTGGATCGGTTGTGACAATAGGTTTATTGATAGCACGACTATTGGGTAATAGGAAAATGAACCATAGGTTTAGGAGAATAAAGGCGTTTAAAAGTTGGCTGCTTATCGACTAGACAACGGGCTTGATGAGGATATGGATAAATTTTTCTTCTTTTTTAAAACTATCAAAAAATTGGAAATGTGTTTACCGTTTGTTTGATGATCGATGTAATCAAGATCCAGTTTCCACAAACAAGATTTCCTTTTTTGTTCATCTTATGATTCTCTTTACCTAGACAGATTTCTACTTGAGAACATAAGATGAGGCTTCAAGTGGTAAGATTAACCAAAATGGAGCTATCTAACTTAGAGATCAGCAAGTAAACATTTAGGAAATATAAGACTAAATTAAAACGGTTACATAATACTGAGCCCGTCAATGCACGGACTCCTCAAGCAGTTATGGCGGCATAGAAGTCTATGTAGTTTACCTGAACAGCCAACCTGAAGTAGTCAATACCGCTGCAAACAGACCGTGTGTATGGCTTTACTCATCGGTAGGCCCTTTAATATATCTGACTTACATATAACCTTAATTGACGATGCTCCTTACAAATAACGTATAATTCTAACAAAAAAAACCGACTTCAAAATAAGTCTTATATTTATTTCTTATGGATCCCACTGTCAAAACTGGATCAATATATGTGACCACGCGAAGCACTAGCTTTCAAATAAAAAAGAATCATCAAAATCGGTTCACCCAGTCAAAAGTTCTGTGGTAACAAACATAAAACAAGCAGTCAAATTGAGTACCTCCTCCTTTTTTGAAGTCGGTTAAAAAGCTACCACACATCCTTAGCTATAACAAGAAAAAAAATCTACAAAAACATAAACGCGTCGTCCGAATCAAACAGTAGATATCTCGTCACTCGCTGTGTAAACAACTAATATCTCGGGTTAAATGTCAATTGTCTCGCTAACTAACTCATTCTGGATACGGCGCCCAGTCCCCAACAATACACGTTTATGTTTTTATGTACTAGGTAGGTATTATTTTAAAATGGCTGAAGATATTATTTGAATCAGCCATAAAAATACTGTAAAAAGATTTCAATTCGGTATACCCTTATATTCTTTTGGAAAGATTAGCTAAGCGTGTCGGCTCAACACCTTTATTCAAAATTTTTGATTCTGAACTGGAAGACGAAATACGTCACTGAAACCAAGGGCCATCTTGATCGATTTAAGATTTTATGTAATATAATTATTATGTAATTAGAATATACATACATATTACTTTTACTTGGCACATATTTTTGTTCGCGGCATTTTTGTACGGTTCCTCACTGATGGAGAAGAAAAGTCGAAATAAACTTATCTAAATATAAGAGTAAAGAAATATTGCACTGGCGTGTGTCATCAAACTTGTGCACTGTAATATCTGCAGCTTAATTGTTTAATATCCTGTAAGATTGGCCAACTTATATTGGCCAATTTATATCCCAAAGAAGAAGGCATTAATGTGCCAAACATTTTGGACAATAAAATGCAGACATCTGCACTTAAATTGATAATTGTGTCTTAAATTGGGGGAACTGACTACGAAGCATTTCAAGGCAATTGCAGGCACTTTGTCCAGACCAAAAGTTATATTTTTTTTATTGAAGGAGCTTTTATTTAAGCGTTAGTATACAGATTTTTCAGAAGTCATGTGACATTACAGATATTGTATCGTCGTGAGTTTTTGGTTACATAAAATAAGGAAAAGTACGTAATTAATATTTTTTTTAATCTATCTGGCGAACACTAACAACAATTTCATCTATCCCTCTATTGGACTGGCCTGTTGATCTAGTGGTTAGTGACCCTGACTGTGATTGCTATACCGGAGGTCATGGGTTTGATTCCCACCAAGGAAAAATCTTTCTGTGATGAACATGATCATTTTTTCTGTGTCTTAGTGTGATTTATCTATGGTAGATGTATTTAAAAATAAATAAATAAGTTTATCAGTTGTCTGATCACAAGCTCTGCTTAGTTTTGGATCAGATGACTGTGTGTAAGTTGTCCCAAGATATTATTACATTATCCCATTAATCTTTAAAAGCAGGACCCTTCGCGATACTCAATCATTTATTCCAGTTCCTACATGTTTGTTCTGAAAAACATATTCCAGTTTCACCATTAACAGTATGTTTCTGTCTGCAGCCGCCTTGAGCGACATGGGTGGCAGCGGCACCAGCTCCTCGTCGTCCCACATGTCGCCCGGCTGGCAGGTCAACGACCTCGATCTCGACCTGCCCGGGGAACTGTCTATGAAGTAAGTTCTACTCTATTATACTATAGGACTTCTTTTGTGTCAATGATACGATTAAATGGTCATCCGATCAAAAAATAGAGTTATGACTCTTACTGATGATGCTTATGTGGAAGCGAGACGGTTTAATACACTGCGCGTAGTGGCGTCTCGCTTCCACAACGGCATCAGTCTACGCACTGTATTTTCTGTTTTGCGTTATACAACATCCGTCCGATTTCAAAAGACATAGCTCTGTGGATTTTACTTTAAAACAGCATTCCAGTTGAAAAAAAAAACCATGCTTATCGCAGATTAGTACCTAATGTTTATAAATAGCGCCTACCTAAGAACATATATAAAAAACGCAAAGTTAAAGATATTTCCTTATTCAAACCAACGCCATCTATCATCAAAACTCTTTAACTCGTAACCAATTAGTTCTCTCAACCCCCGCAGCGAGGCGCTGCTGTCGCTGCCGTCGCTGGCCGTGTTCAAGCAGGAGGCACCGTCTCCTACCGGCGCTGTGCTGTCTCCGCCGCGCAGGACCTGGCCGCTAAGGAGGCCTGAGGATCGACAGGTAGGGGTGATGCCATATATTACGTCTGTTTATTAAAGCCGTCGGACTGAAGCATACGCTGGCATGCGCCTGTCACGCAAATATATTGTAGAAAGGTCGTTCTTCTTTCTTCTGTACATCACTAAAAAGATCACCAACTAACGAATATTTGTTATTTCCCTGTAAGTTATATTTTATTCCATTTTATGTTAATGCCTTAACATATACAAAAAACGGGGTACGCTCTTAAAATAAATACGAAATAGGGTACTGAAATCGAGCGACACCATATAATCTAAATCGTGACTAAAGCATGTAAGTACATACTATCCTTAACTAAGGGGTCAGCCTTTGATCACGTGAGGCTTGAAATTTAATCTTATCAAGTTATCACCAAAGACTAGGAGTTAAAATTATGTTTTATAAACATTACGTGAATTATGGACGACTCCTAACCCGTGTTAATAACGTTGCGTATATTTTTATCTATCACATAGCCTTTTCTCTCTTTAAAAAGTATATCTGTGAAGAGATGAAAAGAGAATGACGACATTATTTTTTCGGTAATCATTATAGCATATTCTTTCATTTGTATCAATGATATTATAAAGGGAAGATACGTTACGTTCATACTGGGGCCCGATTCTGCTATTTACACTCCGCAACAGTGCGCTCACAGTTGCATCGGGCCGGTTCGGGCGCGACTCGTGCGCGTTCGGGCGGCCCGAACCGGCCCGAGTGCACCCGAGAGGGCCCGAGCGCCGCCGGACGATGCAACTGTGAGCGCACTGTTGCGGAGTGTAAATAGCAGACTCGGGCCCCTGAGCGGTGTCCAGAAATTGTTGCGTTGTTATTACGAATGTACTTACATGTAGGTGTATAGTCATTTTCAACTACGACTGCGATAGATAATAAAGGGAACGTAAGGTACAGAAAGAGATAGCTATCTGTAGTGTGTTGCGCTTGAAGTACACAGACACGCTTCGTTTCGCTCGCTGCTATTAACCAACTAAAACAAATCATGACAATTGTCTGAATTTGTTCGCACCAACTTTTGCGCGCCAGTGCGATATCTACTTCTTTTTTATTTATAATATCATTGATTTGTATGCTATCTGCTTATGTATTTCATACAAGCACAAAAATTCGTTACAACAATTCTACGCGTCTTTTTATCTAACCTCCAAAAAACAATACAATTGATACACCCAGTTTTCTTTTTTAATTCTCAGATCGGCACGGAAAATACAGACACACAGCACGGCTATGCTGTGACGGACAGGGATTTCAAGAATATATGGGAGGTGGATATGGCGCCATGTCACACGTTTTGTACAGCTTTGGCGCGAAAGACCGCCATTTTGAGTGTTAGAATTTGGAATCTCATAGCCTTTTGTTTAAACGTTTGCTTGATTTTTAGATATGAATTTGGATTTACTTTTTTTAAACGGGTTATTTTTTTTTGTATAATGGTTTTATTTTTCAGACTTTTTTTTTTACTTAGTTCGCTGATAGTTTTTTAGAAATGAAATTTTATGATGGGGAATAATGGTTGAAGTATTGGTTACCTAAAGAAATGAATAAGTAATGAAAAAAATGAAAATTATTTTATGATTCGTGCCAAAGCTGACCAAAACACCTTTTAAATGTATTATTATGTATTCATGTTTACCTTCAAGCTACTAATCAAAATCGTCAAATGGCTACATGCTTTTACTATTCAAAAACACGCTAAAACATCACTGTAACGATCATAAACTTTCTTTGCTGATCTGAGTATTATAAAAACCGAATATAATGAAGGTCTATTCCAATTTTAGGTCAAAATAATATTACTTTTATCGCTATTTCATTGGCAGTCTTTTTGTCAACCAATCACATACATGAACAGACTTTTTGAATGAATATTATTTTAAACTTTACATACAGTCAAATAAGCATGAATATACCCTTTACTCTGCAATAACAGCTCTTTAAAATACGACTGCTTAAAATGTATACTTTTATGACATTCAACAACATAATGTTTTTTTAATCTCGTCCAGACATTTTCCGCTCTACAGGGTGTTAAGAAACCCCTGTCCGACCCGAAAGGGTGATATAGGGTTCATAATCACAAGCCCAAATAAAATATTAAATTTGGAATATTTATGATAGTAACTAAATAATGAATTTTGAAATAACCATTTTTTGTCGCAAACTTCCCTAAATTTGAAGTTAATTCAAAAATTACACCACCATTCTCGTCGGTATTATTGGCGGGCTTTTGTATGATCATTTGCCCAGCCCCTGTGACGACGTCAAAGCTCTCTCTCAACTTTTGAGGAAAAAAAAAATTTTGGTTATAATTTTTATTTTCTCTTTTCCATTTTTTTTTGACATTAATGCAATCAGGTATCGATACCTAACAACACCTTGACCGATCGGACAGGGGTTTCTTAACACCCTGTATATTGAAACTGTATCCCCTCGTTATACCGCATGCGGGGAGCCTCACCTAACAGCCAATAAAAGTCATCAGTTTGTGCTTAAACTCAAATCTCCCGCATCCCTAATGCGAGAAGTAACGACCAATTAAAACAGGTACCGCATGTGGTTGCTTACAAAGTCAAGAAAATAAGCCTTTAGGAGTAGGCTAGTAGGGTTTCTTCCTTTTATATTACCAAGACTCAGCAGTTACATATACAGTATTTGTCATTGGTATACAATTCCACAGATCACCAGCATGGTGGTGGACGGGGCCCGCGATCCCATGGACGATGGCAGCTGCCAGCAGTCGCCGACACATAACGGTGCGATGATGGTGCAGCATGGTGAGTTATATAATATCGCCGCCAGGGGCGCTGGTCGCTCATTTTTATTTATTTATTTTGTTATAAAGGTACATGGTAGGCTTTGTCAGCTGACGCGCCACAGGCGCCATCTAGTAAGCCGAATGACGGTAGTCTTCACATATCCTTAAGAAAGAACTGACTACAATACAAAAATAATGTGGCTCCCTCTAAGGTAGACCCCATAGACAACAAAATTCTATCTTGAGTCCGCCAATATTATCCGCCGATTTTGGAAAAATATTTGTTACGTATTTTTTGCTCGTTAAAAATATGAAAAATTTGGGGAGAAGAAGCGAATCAAAGTTCAATAGGGAACACCAGATATACTTCAACCTATAACCTAATGTTACCCAGCCACTATATTATGTACTACAACAACAAAATAACACTACAGGCAGTCCGGAGAGCATGCAGTGCCAGCCGACTATGCCGCCCGGCACCATGATACCCATCAACGGCTACCACTCGCCAGGACAGCAGGAGAATAAGAGTAAGTAACATTTATTTATTTATAAAATCTTACCTAAAACTATCATTACAGATCTGCGATCCAATGCGATAGATTGGCCTTACAAACTAAACCTTAAATCTACACCTTATGAAATACTTAATATACTATATTCTTAATCTAAATAACTTGTTATATATAGTGTAACTTTTGCGAATTCACTCAAGTTGCACCACAATACATCAACCCTCTCGTGAACTTCATTGACCACACGTATGGCTCTAGTGAGAGGAGTTCTCGCCAGTAAGTTGGTCCTGGCTGTAGGCACAGCGAGCAGGGGCGGGTGCCGCCGCCGTCTCCACACGAACCGGTCTAGCACGCAAATCTGTAGGTGTCGCAGCACTCCCGGATTATACGCCACGCCACGTAGCAGCTTCACTACATATGCTACGAGCGAAAACTCCCGCCGTACCCCTAGAGTATTATACCCTACCATACCCAGAACAAATAGTGTAGGGTACATCAATGGGTACAATGGATAACATTTATGTAGTAAACTAGTTGTGCCCTGCGGTTTCACCCGCGTTAGTTTTAAGTGCCCAAAATAAAAGTAGCCGAAATTACTCTTTGTAACATTAGCTATCTGCAACGGAAAGTCGTCAAAACTTTAAGTTCATTAATTTGTTTAGTTTAAACAAGCGTTTTGCAATATGCAGGGTGTTACCGAATGGTTATATTTATCCAAAAGGGAAGAAGAGTACATTTGGCATAGAGTCAGTTTACAAAACTGCAGCTAAAAGTGAGATAATTTTAATCCAAACTAGCTGTGCCTGCGACTTCGTTCGTGTGGATGACGAAACTTATCAATGAGTTTTTAACCGCAAAATTAGGTTTGTTTTTTATTGTTTATACTTTTTCGGGATAAAAACTACCCAGTGTGGTGCCCAGGATAATAAAGAATAATTATAACAAGTTTCATCGTAATCGAACCGGTAGTTTTTGCGTGATACCTGAACAAACAGACAGACAGACAGACAATTTTTTTTTCACACTTTTGGGTTCGGTTTCGGTCTAGTTCACCCCCCGCCATTTATTTTTTTGATGTTTTCAATGTACAGAATTTTCACTTATACAGATTTATTATAAGTATATATAGATTTCGCAACAATTAGGGTAAACCTAATTACGTCACTTGCTTAAATATAAAGATACACCTTTAGCGCTCTAGATATGATTTTTGGTATCAAATAATTGATGCAATCCTGACTCTATACCAGACGTACTCCTCACCCCTTTTTGATAGATATATCCTTTCGGTAACACTCTGTACATTAGTGTATATGTAAAAAAAACCTCTTCAAAATTGTCAATTTGTTTAGGAGCTTTAATGCCACAGACTTTCACCACTACTTAATCCATTAATTTAATAGCTTATATTCTACACCTTTCGTATACTTAATATACATACTAATGATATTATAATGTTTAGACGCAGGCCTCCTCATGTGCTCCCCAGTGGGCTCGCTCGACGGCTTCCTCCACTCGCCCATACAGCAACGCTCCGACGCCAGCTTTAAGGACGATACCAGGTAAAAATACCTATGTAATAATAATAATTGCTACTAGAGTATATCTTAAAAGCAAATAGGTATAGAACATTAAACAAAACTCTGGTTTCCGGGTCTGGTTGGTTAGTCTTTTCAATTTAAAAAGGGGAGATTTTAAATTTGTTTTTGTTCTATTTTATGGAACTATTTATTACGTTTTGAATTGTAACTGAAATAGCATTATATATCAGCCACTTTAAAGAAATAATGACCGTGCTTTGGGATTATGAACCTTAATTCAATGACTAACAGTTCAGTTTCCATCACATTCAAATTTCTTTTAGGCCCTTTTCGGTAATATTTGTCATTCTAAAATGAACTTAAACACATGTTGTCAAAGTTGATAATTGCGTAATTAGTAATAACGTTTAATTCTCTTTCCAGATTGGCTTTAGTATAGATATAAATTCGAGTAGATGACTGTGTATGAAAAGACGAAACCTATTTTGTCCGCTATATACAAAAAACATTGGCCAATAATTTTTTTTTTAATTAAAGGGAAGTAAAACTTCAGGTGTGTCGTCCAAAATTTACAAATTGTGGCGTTAAGCGACATTTCAAATCCATCTATCATTTTATTCTTTTATTTATTTATTTATTTAATAATTTATTTACACACACATAAGTTATAAAAGGACAATAATTACATATTAAAAAATTCTTTTGTTTACCAATCAACCAGACCAGTAATACATGGCATGCCTTTTAAGTTCTGTCGTTTCCATATTTCCCGGCAATTTTGAATTTGGAACTGTTCTATATTCGAATGTGTTTAAATTTTGAATCTCAAAACAGTTGAAAGTATTAGGATTAATGCTTTTGTTTAGTCACAGCGTCGATTGGAATCTGTCAGGTTACGTACGAAAATGAATCTTTCTAAGGAAAATGTTCGTGCAATAATTTTCTACAACTTTAGAAGAGGTCTGATACGGCTTCAGTGTTTTGAAGAGCTAACATCTGTGTTCAGTGATGAAGTCCCATGTCTGCGGACTGTCGAACGCTGGTATTTATAATTCTAGCGTGGACATACTAGTGTCAGAGACAAATCTCGCGAAGGACGCCCAAAATCTGCCTTCACTGAAGATAACATCATTGCTGTGAGACAACTAATTCTCGAAGATCGTCATGTGACGTATCGTGAGATAGAGGCTCTATTTGGCATCTCAGGGACAACCATTCAGAAGATCTTGCATAAAGTGCTTGGTGTGAGAAAGCTAGTTTGCCGTTGGATACCGCATCTGCTTTCCGACGATCACAAGGCGGCCCGCGTCAGATGGTGTAAGAAAACTCTGCAGAGGTTCAACCGAGGAGAGTCAAATCTCGTCTACGACATCATCAGTGGTGACGAATCTTGGATCTATGCCTACGATCCTGATTCTAAACAACAATCCACAATCTGGGTCTTTCAAGACGAGCCAAAGCCGACTAAAGTTGTTCGTTCTCGAAGCACTTCAAAGAAGTTGGTGGCCACGTTCGTTGGAAAAATCCGGCCATGATGCGACTATTGCACTCGAAGATCGTAGAACGGTTAACGTAGACTGGTATACTACAGTTAGTTTACCACAAGTCATCACCGAACTTCGAAAATCTAACTCAAAGCGACGCATCATCCTGCACCACGACAACGCAAGCTTACACAGCGCTCGTCAAACGATTGAGTATTTGAAACAGAAAAAAGTAGAAATTCTTGACCATCCTCCATACAGTCCTGACCTAAGCCCTAACGATTTCTTTACATTTCCTAAAATTAAGAAAAGTCTTCGTAGTCAAAGTTTCCAGTCCGGTGAAGAAGCAGTCGACGCTTTCAAGTCAGCCTTTTGAACACCCCTACTTTAGAGTGGAATAAATGCTATAAAAACTGGTTTGAGCGAATGGAAAAGTATATTAAGATACGTGGTGAATACTTTGAAAAACAATAAAAAGTACTAAAAGGTTCTAGTTGTGTTTTTGTCTTCAAACGACAAAACTTAAAAGGCACCCCTCGTAATTAAATACCTAGTGTAATGATCATTATATATAAATTTATTTTTCCCCCACCAGATTCCAATACGTGCTAGCAGCGGCTACCTCCATAGCGACCAAACAGAACGAGGAGAGCCTGACTTACCTCAACCAGGGCCAGCCTTATGAGATCAAACTCAAGAAGCTGGGGGACCTCTCGCATTATAAGGGGAAGATCCTAAAGGTAAAGGTCATTGGGCATAATCTGACCCGGTTGGTGAAAATTTGTGTACATAAACCAAACTAGATTTAAATTGCTAAGTTATACCCCACTTTTAATTTCATGTATATAATCCAGCCTATGTACGTCCCACTGCTGGGCACAGGCCTCTTCCCATATAGAGAAGGCACGAGCATTGATCACCACGCTTGCTCTCTGCGGATTGGCGATTTCAGATCCCAATTTTGGAATCTAGGTTTCCTCACGATGTTTTCCTTCACAGTATGTCAGAAGTGTCTTAGAATAATTAAGAAAGTACATATAACTTTGAAAAAGCCACATTGGTACTTGCCTGGGTTCGAACCTGCAACCTTGTGCATACAAATTCGTTCATTGAACCGCTAGGCCACCACGACACGATTTCATGTACTTTTTTTTATTTTTATTGCGGTATTAAACATTAGTAGGTCAAAGAACAATGTCATAACGCTGGGCAAAGGCCTTCCCCATATCCTCGCAGACACTCTTCTCTTGCGTAACTTCAGACTATACCCACAGTAATGCGACCCATACTATCGTAAACTAGAGACATTAATCTGTCTATTTCATCTTATTTTGTTTCTGTACAGCGTGGGTATAGCTTCCTTAATAAGGTGCCCATTGACCTTTATAACATTATTTATTAGTTATTTTGTGGCTAGAAATCGCATTTAAAACCGTATAGTACTACTTCATTTAGGAAATCCACTTCGGTACTCTCCAAGACGTCTCGTTTGATGCTCAAACGTACTTCTTACTATAGCTACACAATACAAATAACTTAGATATTATATCATATAATATCTAAGTTATGTGTGTGATAGTAGGACTAGAATTGTATAAATAACAAGTAGACCCAAGTACTATTAAAATTTTCGACATTTCCTGCGACATTTTTCGCAAAACATACCTTGTCCTGACTAAAAACAGGCAAATGGGTCGTGCCGTTCATTGACATGTATTTAATAGATGCATATAAAAAAAATCCGTAACGCTTTTCCTTAAATATAAGGGTTATTACTGTAAATCAATGTGTGTTTCAAATATGTTCTTTATTTTGTGTAAATCAAGTCTTCATTTCATTTTGTCATGCCCTAGTTATGTTCGTCTTCCTAAGACAATCAATAAGTATTAAAATTATACCTGTAAAGCTTTTGAAGATATTTTTTTTTATTAAAATGTATTTTTGTTGAATAATTATTTTGCCCTGAAGGATATCATTAAACTTTCCTACTTTCTTAAAGCTTTCCTACTTTCTTTCACAATATCTAACTAAATACTTTTCTTATAGAGCGTGATCAAGATCTGCTTCCACGAGCGTCGCTTACAGTACATGGAGCGCGAGCAGATCGCGCAGTGGCACAACGAGAGGCCCGGGGAGAGGATCGTAGAGGTAACATACTTATATTTACTTATTACATTATTATTTATACTTCAAACAATGTATGGTACAGACACGGACTTTAAATACAGAGTGGAGTTTTAATGACATCTGAAAGGAGAGTACTCTAAATTCTAAAGGTAGCTTCTACTCTATAAAGAAACGAAACTGCTTAATTTTTTTAATACTTATAAATATATTTTATTCAGCATAGTCCTAAAACTGGATGCTTTAAAACAGTTTATGCTGACTAACAAGATTATTCTGTTACTATTGTACAAACGAAAACTGAAACGAATTGTATCAAAAAATCAATGAAATATCTTGAATTCGACTACTGTTACCGTAAAACTCGTTTTTTTTTTGTTATTCCTTTTTCATAGGGTCAATATATTTATGAAACTTGACACATATAAAAACTTAACATATTATTGCTATATAGGTGGACGTACCTCTCTCATACGGCGTGATACGCGTAGAGCAGCCGGCGTGTCTCAACGCCCTGCACGTTTACTGGGACCCTACCAAAGATGTTGGCGTTTATATTAAGGTAAATAACATTATTTTATATGTAAATAGGTAAGATATTAAGTATGTAATGTCACGTGGTTGACGCTTTAATACATCCTTTTTTAACTATTAAATTACTATAAAGACACTAGTTTATTTTCTACGACTGCCAACAGCAAATCGTGGTTTTAATTATGTTTAATATAGTTCTTAGAAACAAAACTAATATCTGAACTAACATGTCATACTTGGATACTTGAAACATTTAGTTTTTAAATTCTTCGAGACTTCTGCTCATAATAATAATTACATAAGATTTGTGTTTGTTTGTTGGAGATGCTCGTGGCTAAGTGTAAGCCGTAGAGTTTGACCGATAATACAGATTAAGCGGCGCTCGCCGCGGTTGGTCCTTGGATGGGTGACCATTTACAACATACCGAGACCCCTCCGTGTTTTGGAAAGCACGTTAAACAGTAGGTCCCGGGCCCCGGCTGTCATACATAGTTCTTTGGCAGTCGTTAAGTCAATTCTGACAACCAGTCTTAGGCTGCGTTTCCACCAGAGATGTGCGAGGATGCGTAGCGAGGGATGTGTTTGTAAAGAACCAATAGAATCGCTTCGCCTCGGTCTCGGCGAGGTAAATGAAGCGATTCTATTGGTTCTTTACAAACACATCCCTCGCTACGCATCCTCGCACATCTCTGGTGGAAACGCAGCCTTACTATGGGATACTGTGTTCCCCAGTAAAATGGGTTGTGGAGGTCAGATAGGCAGTCGCTCCATGTAAAATACGGTATTCAGATGAATCCGGTAAGACTGGTAGCCGACCCCAACATAGTTGGGAAAAGGCTCGGGAGATGATGAAGATTCGTGTTTGTGTCAATGTGTAATATTTGGACAATAGCTAAATTAAAGCAGAATAGACCGAGGGTTCACTAGTGACATGTAACACCTTATCGTTCTAACACCATTAATAACAATAATATATCTATTCTCTTGTCTCCAGGTGAACTGCATATCAACAGAGTTCACAGCCAAGAAGCATGGCGGCGAGAAGGGCGTTCCCTTCCGTATACAAGTGGAGACCTACCTCGCCAGCGACGAACACACCAGGTTGCATGCTGCTGCCTGCCAGATTAAGGTAAATAACTTAATTATAAAACTTTGAAGGCACTCTTTAAGGAAACCCAAATCAAATAAAAAAAGAATCCGGACAATTTCATAAAATTTCCGATAGCTTTTAAAAAGCTGAACAGATTTTCGTAAATTAGGTAAGCACCATCACGATCACGCGTTCAAAGAAAGTCCGCATCAGAATCGGTTCATTTGTTATGGATTTGCGATGCCAAGGACACGTCGTCAAAATTATTTGATGACGTGTCCTTGGCATCTATAATGACGGGCCTGTTGGTCTAGTGGTTAGTGACCCTGACTGCTATACCGGAGGTCGTGGGTTCGATTCCCACCCAGGACAAATGTTTGTGTGATGAGCACGATCATTTGTTCTGGTTGTCTGGGTGTAATTTATCTATAATATGTATGTATTTAGAAATATATAAGTATGTTTATCAGTTGTCTGGTTACCATAACACAAGCTCTGCTTAGCTTGGGATCAGATAACCGTGTGTGAGTTGTCCCGGAATATATTATATATTATATTATTACACTCCTGTTTGCGATGGAGGTTAAAAAGGGAGAAATAATGATTATACCTTCCTGTAAAAAGTCATTTTAGTTTTTGTGCCATGTCCTATAAAAATACTTTAACTATGTTGCTCTGTACGTATTCGGCTTCTGATCTCTTTTAAATATTCAAATCTGTCGAATGCCTACAGGCTGGTTTTAACTCATGATATTGAAGGTACTAAACATATACCTTTGTCTCCAGGTCTTCAAACTAAAGGGTGCGGATAGGAAACACAAGCAGGACCGCGAGAAGGTGATGCGGAGACCACGCACTGACCTCGAGAAGTACCAGCCCGGGTGCGAGGCTACGGTTCTTACTACGGTAAGATTTCTACCTAGCCTCATGTTTCTGTAAACTTGAAATAAACAATGTCTCACAAAACAGTACAAATTGATAGACTGTGATCAATATTATAAACATTATGCTTCAATAAATTATAACAGAGTGCTTCTTAATTGACCTAGTTTCTTAAATATATTTTTGTTATGTTTAACTCTGATAACCAAGCTATGTTGAGGTCCGCTTCCAGTCAAACGTACTTTACTTTGCTACTTTGAAAATGGTAATGTCGTCCAAACCTAAGTTGTCGCTTAAATTATTGAAATAATAAATTGTTTTGCTACACATTTATTGCATTTGGTATCCCAATTCTTAAAGAAATTCCGCGATGCACAGCTAGTAGATAATTCTCTGACAGTGACGTTTTGTTGACAGCTGTCAAATGACGCGCTAATGCCGCCGCCATCTTTGGTTACTACGTCACCTCCGTACTCGCCGGAACTATGGTAAGTCCTATAGTACTTTATAATTTTATTTAAGATCTAGGTTTAATATCAGCTATCCAAAATGTATCCTGACTTCGAGGCAAGACAATTTAATCTCCGTTTTTTGTCTTTATGTATGCTATTTTTAGGTCAGAAGGTAAGTTTTTAAATTAAAATTAAGTTACTAGGTATAATTATTATAATTATACTTCAATCAATATGAACAATTTTTTTTTGTTTTTTTTTTACCATTCTTTAAAAACTCTAAAATTAATAATTTTGCTGGGTACTATATATTTTATTTCATAATGTCACCCAATTATTTATTTGAACCCACTACAATGTTTTAATTGTACCAAATACAAGCCATATTGAAAGCACATGCAATTTATAAAATCATTGTCACATGAACGAAATCTAACCCAATAAATAACAATTGGTACTATTGGTAGTCACGCGAAGCAATTAATAGTACATCACCTCTTTATTATTAAGTTAACCTTAATCATAGAATACTCCAATTTTAAGTCGTTGTTAAGTCTCTTGCTGTCTTTGTCACTTTAAGGCGTAAATAAGAGAGAGATAGACATTTAAGTACGTTTAAAAAAAAAAAACAAACTATTTAAATAGCACACAAAAAACTATCTACGTACCTCTACGCACCTATCACACCAATGTGCGTGAACGTATGTTCATTCATCGTCATCATCTCCCGAGCCTATTTCCCAACTATGTTGGGGTCGGCTACCAGTCTTACCGGATTCAGCTGAACACCGTACTTACTCTGCAGGTAGACGTTTCCAACATTTATTTTAGATCAATGTATCAATAATAAACTAGACATTAAAATCACAATTTCATATCAAAAGACATTTGCCATGCAGTGGACATGGAGCGACTGCCTATCTGGGGCCCGAGTCCGCTATTTTAAGTCAGTGAGTGGTGGGTTAATAAACGTTCCAGTGTACTTGTTTTTGTGCCTAATTTTCGTATTCAGATTATTTTAGTTTAGTGACAAATATACACCTACTTGCCACTGTTGTCATTGTAGGATTGCAAGTGACTGTTCTTATCTGAATACGAAAATTAGGCACAATAACAAGTACACTGGAACGTTTATTAACCCGCCACTCACTGACTTAAAATAGCGGACTCGGGCCCCTGACCTCCGCAACCCATTTTACTGGGTAATGGATAAGTATCCCATACTAAGACTGGTTGTTAGAATTGACTTAACGACTGTCAAAGATCAACGTATGAGAGTCGGGACCTACGGCTTAACGTGCTATCCGAGCCACGGAGGTGAACGTATGTTCACTGTTCAGCCATAAAAATGTTCTACTTGTTTTTTTTTTTTAATTTTACTCATAATAATATTTTTTTTTTATTAATGAGGAAGTTATTCAATATTGGACTTTTAAAACCACGCTTTAAGAGGGGTGTTACAAGTTTGAAGTGTTTGTATGTCTGTGGCATCGTAGCTCCTAAACGAATTTAACGATTATACAATGATGCGGTTTTTTCAAAAGCTTATGTTATCTCAACTATAATTTATGAAGATCTGTTCAGCATTTTGTAGATTATCTTATATATAAAATTCTCGTGTCACAATGTTAGTTACCATACTCCTCCGAAACGGCTTGACCGATTTTTATGAAATTTTATATGCATATTCAGTAGGTCTGAGAATCGGCTACTATCTATTTTTCATGCCCCTAAGTGGTAGTAGGTAGGTGCTAGGTAGAAAAAATTGCATTGCAACGCATGCCGGGTACAGCTAGTAAAATATAGAATATTGCAAAATATGTGCTTGATAATGCAATAAAACCTCTATGTTAAGCTAAAACACACAATGCTTAGATTATGGTTTAAGGTCACTTGATATTATCGCGATCTTCGTCCTTAACCCAAATTATATAAAAACAATGAATCCGATTTAATCTGCTCATATATAAAAATTGGCAGATTTTTATCTTTATCGCTTTAAAGCAAAATGGTATAGTAAAAAGGAATTATTGCTCACGAGTTTAGACTCAACTTCAAGTTTCAAAGAGGCATTAAAATGCATGGAATAATGCAGGTTTTGTTTATTTACTAGCAGCGCCCCGCGGTTTCACCCGCGAAGGTAGTCAATTTCCATAAGACATCATTTATGTATCTTGTATTTTTGCTATGTTTTTATAATTATTCTGCTATTCAGGGGAGAGATGAATCTAACAAATTAAAGATCATGAAAAACGACCCGCCCTTGCTACACTTACTATGAACTTCTAAAATAAATGAAATTGGGCTAAGTAACTTTTTATACAATTTACTATCTGTTAAGCCCCGTCAAAATTACTCAAACAGACAAAAAAATAATAATTGATCAATTTATTTAAGATAAATAAACGCGAACAACATCACATACATTGCTCTGAACCCAAAGTAAGTAGCTGAAGCACTTGTGTTATGGAATTCTGAAACAACGAAGGTACCACAAACACCCAGACCCGGGACAATGTAGAAAAGTTGGTTTCTACATTGACCCGTCCGGGGATTGAACCCGGGACCTCAGAGCTAGCGACACCTTGAAACCGGTGCGTACGCCACTCGACCACGGAAGTCGAAGATAAACTTATATATCTTTAATAAGGATTTAGTAAAAAAGCTGTTAATATTAAACTACAATCAGACACTCCCTATCTTATTTATTAGTATACTAATAGTAATAAATAAAATAGTAATCTATACTTATAATAAATCTGTAGAAGTGAAAATTCTGTACATTGAAAATATCAAAATAATAAATGGCGGGGGGTGTTACTAAACCGAAACCGAACCCAAAAGTGTGATTAACAAAATTTTTGTCTGTCTGTCTGTCTGTTTGTTCAGGTATCACGCAAAAACTACCGGTTCGATTACGATGAAACTTGGTATAATTATTCTTTATTATCCTGGGCACCACACTGGGTAGTTTTTATCCCGGAAAAAAACAAACTTAATTTTGCGGTTTTATGAAAAACTCATTGATAAGTTTCGACATCCACGCGAACGAAGTCGCTGGCACAGCTAGTAATTATTAAGAATCGGAAATTAAATGCAGTTTTCAATATGTTACAATGACCTCTAGGGTCACGTATAGCACGCTATGATTTATTTGATTCAACCTGAGGTCATCGCGAAGGCGATTTTAATTCCGCCTGCAATGCCAGTCGGGTGTCGGTGCAATCTAGATGTTTTTAGTTTCTTTTATGACTAGTTTTACGGCTAGGAGGGCATTACAGGTCAAAATTGGTGTCAAATGGCAATTAAGGGTAATTAGGTATATTATGCAAGGTAATTATGTGTCCAAAGTTTGAAAGTACGCGGTATATCCGTATTTTATTATAAGGAATTTCATTTGTACAATATACACATTTGTACATAAGACCCAAGAGAGACAAGTTCGGTTTGGATTATACCTTTCAGAGATACTGAAAACGTCGGAGAGATTTCCTGTAAGCCATTAGTTAATCCATACCGAGACGATACCAGTTTGGCCAAGTGTTAACAGTAAACGGGGTAGGCGACCCTTATCATAGAACAAAAAAGGTTTACTCTGTTTTTGATAAGTCGCTTTAGGTTACTCGCCAATTTCAACAGGCTTACCCCTATTACATGGAGACCAAAGCGTGACCTGGTAAAATGAGGATTTCATCATCATGGTCATAAATGTCATCCTAGGATGCGTGTTTGTGCTTGCGATGATGAAGTCTCTGCCTACCCCTTATGGGATATACAGGCGTGATGATATGTATGTATGTATGACGCGATTTTTCTATCACGTTAGTTTTTGTATCATCATCATCATCATCATCATATCAGCCTGTTGCAGTCCACTGCTGGACATAGGCCTCCCCCAAGGAACGCCACAGCGCACGATCTCCCGCCCTTTGCATCCAGTCACTGCCAGCTGCCTTCTTCAGGTCATCGGTCCATCTAGCCGGTTCATCAGTATCAGTTTTTGTATAGGGTACACAAACAATACGATCAATAGTTATAAATAAATAAATAATAATAAATAAATGCGGACAACATCACATACATTGTTCTGAACCCAAAGTAAGTTGCTAAAGCACTTGTGTTATGGAATTCAGATACAACGAAGGTACCACAAACACCCAGACCCGAGACAATATAGAAATGTGATTTTCTACATTGACCCGTCCGGGGATCGAACCCGGGACCTCAGAGCTAGCGACACCTTGAAACCGGTGCGTACGCCACTCGACCACGGAGGTCGTCAAGTGTAGAATGACTGTATTATGTTTATAAAAGTATTACAAGCAAGCCATATGTTTCTCGACCTAGAATGTAGGTTATTGTATGACCTTCCCACCTGTTTACCGTTCGTTATACTTGTTTTATTGATTCTGTTATACATTCATTTACAATACAGCTTACAATATGAACAGTACATAAATTATTACGATCTATGAGCCCACAGTCATAGTTATATGGATAAAGACTTATGCTCAGCCGAATGAATACCGCCTTGTTTTTCATTAAAATTTGTTTTATTAAACAAATTATTTTCTGAAAACCGCATCAAAATCGGTTCAGCCAAACGCGAGATAATCGCGGACAAACATAAATACATACATACAAACATACATACATACAGGTCAAACTGAGAACCTCCTTTTTTTGAAGTCGGTTAATAATATTTTTCGTTTGTCTTAACATAGGATCGAGAATCTTGGTTATGACATCCAGTTTCATGAGGTATATGGACAAACATCTATTTGAAAAAATATCATGTGTATCATAAAGAGCATTATATTGTACCTAATGCCTAACATACACTAACACTACTAGAAAGACAAATCTATCGTTACGTGTATAGCAGGCATTATAAATATTCGACTTCATACAACAATGTACGAGACGTCTACCTTTTTTTTCTGTCTCAAACACAACAGAACAATTAAAAACGTATAATAATATTCACATTAATTTTCATCAGAGAGTAAAAAACCGGTCCCAATTTAAATAATTAACTTCAAATTATGACTGAAGTGTTTTTAAACACCACAAATAATAATGATACATGTACTTATTTCCTACCTATTCTATTGTTGTTTTGTAATCTATTGCAAAATTATATATAATTGGCGCACATATTACTAAATAAATATATTTTGACGCCAATTTGAATAATCAACGTCTTTTAACAAATTAAAGAAAACTGTCAAAAAAAACCGGTAGCTACCGTAAAAATGTATCGACATAAACACATCACTAGCGAGATAAAAATAGCCTGTCAATTCGTTGACGGTTGAGAGATGCACGTCTAATTCAATGCTAGCCCTATTACATACAATTAGTATGCTCATCATTCAATGGAGAACAATTGTGACCCTTTACGACGAAGGCTAAACGAGAAGCGCAAACTAGGTTTGAATTTGCATTTGCATAATATACATTTCATTTTTTAATACGTTATATTATTTCTTCCAATTCTCCCGTTCCTGGGCTATTGTTGTCCATAATGTGGAAAAAGAGTCAAGCTCGTCCCGCCATCTCCTTCTGGGCTGGCCACGAGGTCTTCTGACGTTTTGGAAGAAGGAAAGGGAGGCCTTTGCTATGCAATGGGACGATAATGGCTAAAATTATAATATACTATTTGATTTGAAAGACGTTGACAGCAATGATTTATTTACTTGTTTGATTAAAACGGTGTATAGAGACAATGCAAAAAAGGAGTTTTTTTTAATTCAAATTCGGTGTTGTCATAAGTATGAATGATTATCTATCTGTTCGCATCGTAGCTCCCAAATTGGTAGAACAATTTCGATAGTTTGTTAGTTTTTTTCTTGATTATCTATAAAGCGGTTAGCCTAGCGGTTCAATGAACAGATTTGTATGCACAAGGTTGCAGGTTCGAACCCAGGCAAGTACCAATGTGGCTTTTTCAAAGTTATAATAATATGTACTTTCTTAATTATTCTAAGACACTTCTGACAAACGGTGAAGGAAAACTTCGTGAGGAAACCTGGATTCCAAAATTTGGGATCTGAAATTGCCAATCCGTAGAGAGCAAGCGTGGTGATCAATGCACGTGCCTTCTCTATATGGGAATAGGCCTGTGCCCAGCAGTGGGACGTTTATAGGCTGGATTATTTATTAATATATTATCTACAAAGCGAGGTTGCTTACAGCTGATAATAGCCACATTTTATTTAACCTCTTTATCTGCTATTCCTGTGCGGAAGTAGGTTTTTAATATTAATGATTTAATATGTCATTAATACGTTAAAAATAATTTATGCTAATTATTGCTAAATATATGCTGTAAAGGTCTACGACGCTACGTGTTATGGTTATTCATGAATGTCGCGTGTTTCAAACATGTTGTTTTCTTATGTAATGTTTTGTGTAAATGTTGCACGCGATAACTGTATATACAATAACATTGCCTTGCGTACATTGTAATGTTTTATGCATAAGAATAATGGCGGTTTCTGGTTTGAAGTTTTTATTTAAATCTGTCTGAGGTCTCGCGTTTATGTTGATTATGTAAATGGCGTTGCAAGAGATTTAAGAATTAGTGGTTTTGATTGTCCATGGATTTTATTAATTTCATATACCTGGGGCCCGAGTCCGCTATTTTAAGTCAGTGAGTGGCGGGTTGATAAACGTTCCAGTGTACTTGTTATTGTACCTAATTTTCGTATTCAGATAAGAACAGTCCCTTGCAATGCTTCAATGACAACAGTGGCAAGTAGGTGTAAATTTGCTAAAATTATCTGAATACGAAAATTTGGCACAAAAACAAGTACACTGGAACGTTTATTAACCCGCCACGACTCGGGCCCCTGTAGTATTGTACAAACAATGAAATATTAGATTCATATTGTTTTCTGTGTGCTTCATATAAATACAGTTGGCATTTATATACTGAACTAGCCACCCACCCCGGCTTTCTACGCGTAGACAAAATATGACGGAGTTATACACACAGACCTTCCTCTTGAATCACTTTATCCATTGCGGTGAACAGCCATATAATATATATATATTTTAGTGAATTATACTAATTTACTAAAATCCTATTTTTACTGCCTCGTTGGCCTAGTGGTTCTAAGCGCGACTGCTACGCTAGAGGTCTTGGGTTCGATTCCCAAGTCGACCAAGGTGTTATTGGGGTTTTCTATGAAGGTCTCAGTAGCAGGTCGGAGTTTGGATTTGTGCCCGGTTAGTGGCAATAGGCTCGCCCCCTATTACATGGGACCTAAACTTACCGGCGAACTGTGGGTGTACATTGGTACACCTCTGCCTAACCCTTCGGGGATTACTATTTTTAAAAATCCCTTGATTCATACAATACAACAGGTTCCGAGGATCTGTTCTCGTCAATCACTTACCCCAATATCATAGTACGGATACCACTGTTCTGGTAGAGCTTACACCATATAACAATAACCCAAAAATACTAACTCAAATTGAACAACAATTCAATATTACACAATACCTAATTCCGACTAATTCGAGCCACACAGCGTCCATTCATCCTGCCTCGAACGAAACAGTTAGCGACCCCATTACAGTAAATTGTGCTATATATAGCGCAGTACCGAGACGTTTAACTAGTTTAAACTGGATTCTCAGGATGTAATGACACTAAGCTTACTCTGACCTGCCACTGCGACCTGCGTAACCTTTGACTTTGAAGATGAAGTTGGGGGTTTGAAGGTCAAATATACAATTTGTACTTTTACTTTAGCTTTTTAATTTAACATTACGTTTTTGATACTAGGTACCCAACAAATGACATAATCCTTTTTTGTGTTATTTTGTGTACAAACTTAAAATATAAAGTAAATGTAGGCTATTTGGAAACCACAGTTTATTTTAACAAATATTAATTTAAAACTACGGTTTATACAATGTAATTTTGATACCTACCTATATTAACTAGAATTAAGAACACATTTTTTATTAATTTTAGTGAAAACATTATACAGTACGCTATTACACCTCATTTGCTTGACCTGTTATATTGACAGAATTCTAAATAATCCAAAAAAAAAAATCCAACAGAAAAGTGGAGCAACTTGAAAACCTTGGGGGGTTTTCAAATTGCCCCACTTTTCTGTACTAGTTTCCATTTTGTTGAAGGTTCCTTAAATAATTGATGGCCATAATGATAGATCGATAAGATACGAATGCTAAAAGAATAAAATCAGTTGTTTCCAAACTAGGAAAAGCCTTGGAAACGGATTATTTTGCCAGATTGCGATAAATAGTGGTAAAAATAGTATTCATAGGGTTGTAATGTATTACGAGAAGAGCTATATTTATTTTCCCAGCAGTGGGACAAAAAAGAGTTAGTTAAGAAGAATAAACGGTATAGGAATATTTCAGATAACGCTCCGTTGCATGTTTTGATGCCGTTTCAAACTTCAAGAGCTATCTTCACTTCCTCAAACCTAAAAAATTCTATTTTAATTTGCTCAAAATAACATAAAAAAACTCTCTATAACTAGGAATTATTTAATTTATTATTATAAACTTGCGTTACAAACGTAATATTATTCTACAAGTATATAACTCCGCTAGTGCTCATAGGCGTGAAGTCGTAACCTATTTAATACAGGGCTTTTTCAGGTCGTTGACTCACATAGCTCAGTGCACTGTTCATGTAACCAGTGTTATTCGTACCACCTAACAATTATGTATGTTGTACTGAAGTTTTTACAAACTTTTTGTCCATTGGGAGGTCCGTTTCTACACAGTATGACAGTAGTGAGATAGGGCTGTGCTAAACCTATCTCCAGTTAAGAAGCTATTAAAAAGCTAAAGTAATACGAATAATAATGCCATATTTTGTTCTTAGGTTTACGCGAATGTTAAACTAAGAAATAAAAGTACTTGTCTGCCCGTGACCATGATACCTGCAAAGGTGTTGAAACGGCGGGACCTAAAATCTAAAATAAATTGCGCCAAAATCCGTAAAAAATAGTTTTAATGTCTTTATACGTTTAAAGAAATCATGTGAAATTAATTCTGCTACTGTTCAGCTGTATATTAATATTGTAATTTACGTTGTTTGTTTTTAAGGGAATTCAGCTTATTGGTTTCTTAGGTTTACGCGAATGTTAGACATTGAAATAAAACGACTAAAATCAAAATAAACCGCGACAAAATCCGTAAAAAGTTATATTATTTCAATGGAAGTCAGCTTGTCACCGAATTCAGATTAATTTGTATGGACATTAATATTTTTTTATATCTGCGTCATTGTCGATAGGCATGAGATTTTTTTATTGTATTGAAACGTTCTGACATTGACCTAATTGATTGCGTATTTATATTGTGTACCAACAATTTTAATTGGTTTTAAAAATCTACACATTATTATAAAGAATACACTCTTTATTTAGGTATTAAATTTTTAACTCCCTGAAATCTGAGCACAGAACCCCTTTCAAATACACAACAAAAGATATTTTTCGCCAAATAAACTAAGTACCTAATACGAGGAACCTCGTTTCGCAACGTTACATTGTATGACTTCTGGGGCCCGAGTCTGCTATTTACACTCCGTGTCAGTGTGCTCATAGTTGGCTCATAACGCCCATACCTATATTACTAAAACACATTACTAAAGATCGTACTGTTTATTGTACACGACAGAACAATACAGTTGCCCCACATTTGTCTCGTGAAACAAAGTGTTATGCATCGCACATCACAACAATAAAATAAATTACAGATTTTCTAAGATTTTTCCTTGGAGCGACGCCAAAATGCAAATTGTTAGGAAAGGTGTGAAGTATTTGTTTTTCGCGCTGTTCTTCGGAATGTTTTTTATACACGTGTAGAAGATTTATCGCGAGAAAGACTTTAATTGCAGATAATTGTCGGCTCGTGTATACAAAGCAAGGTGAAAGCGAGAATAGATGTTTTTAGAACAAGTTCTGTTTTGACTAGGGTTGCCTCATTTAATAAAAGTGTAGTTAAATGCGTTTATTTGGGCATGGTAGCTTTTGCCTAGGTTTGATTAAAGATGGTAGCAAAGTTGAAAGCACTGGGTTAGCTTTATTAGATCAGTTTTCTATTTACACCTTAAAACATGGACCCAAATATTGTAGATGACTGGATATGAAAATACTCAAAATACAGTATTTATTTAGTCCACTAAGGTAATAAAAAATTTGCAGTGGCTTTCTTTCCAATAAATGTACAACACTGTGACGTCATGCGACATTCTAAATCAATCTATACTATCTATACTAATACTAGCTTTTGCCCGCGACTTCGTTCGCGTGGAATAGTGACTTCCGGCAGATTTTTGGTTTTACCCACATAGTTCCCGATCTCGCGGGATCTCTTCAAAAATGAAATGTGGAAGATATTCTAGGGAACTCTTCAAAAATCAACATAATGTAACGAAACCATAGCGCGATCTATTTCGATCCCAACGCCATCTATCGAGCATAGTGACAACTCGGATTATTTATCTATACTCCGTTCGGGCATTTTCTTTGTACTAAAAGTTTTATTATATTGATTTTATTTTTTTCATACCTTTTTACTATTTATTTACTTTTTTCCGATGAATTAAAACAATAACATGAACCGAACTCGTGTAACGATCGACACCATTGCGCGATCACCAACTCGACATAATAATATTTACTAATAGAATTATCCATACTCCGTTAGAGCATTTTCTTTGTACTAAAAGTTTTATTATATTATATTTTCATACCTTTTTACTATTTATTTACATTTTTCGATGAATTTTCAGTACTGAATTGATGCCGACGCTTGACCAATAGATGGCGCTATATGTCCGGAATAAATTTTATTTTTTATTTTATTTTTGTAATAAAAACTATCCTATGTCCTTTTTCAAGTTCCAAACTATGTCTGTACCAAATTTCACACAAATCGGTTCAGTAGTTTAGGCGTGAAGCAAAGACAGACAGACAGACAGACAGAGTTACTTTCGCATTTATAATATTAGTTAGGAAGTTAGGATTAGGATTAGGATTAGGATTTTCATACCTTTTTACTATTTATTTACATTTTTCGATTTTCGATGAATTTTCAGTACTGAATTGATGCCGACGCTTGACCAATAGATGGCGCTGTATGTCCGGAATAAATTTTATTTTTTATTTTATTTTTGTAATAAAAACTATCCTATGTCCTTTCTCAAGTTCCAAACTATGTCTGTACCAAATTTCACACAAATCGGTTCAGTAGTTTAGGCGTGAAGCAAAGACAGACAGACAGACAGACAGAGTTACTTTCGCATTTATAATATTAGTTAGGATTAGGATTATAAAGCTGAAGAGTTTGTTTGTTTGTTTGGTTGAACGCGCTAATCTCGGGAACTACTGGTTAGAATTGAAAAAATCTTTTTGTGTTAGATAGTCCATTTATCGAGGAAGGCTTTAGGATATATAACATTACGCTGCGACCAATAGGAGCGAAGCAGCAGTGAAAAATGTCACAAAAACGGGGAAAAATATTCATACTTGAAAGCTTCCGTTGCGTGCGCTGCGTAAACGGTTCGAGTTACCCGAAATATATGTCTGAAAGAATTGTTCCTCTTTAAATGATCTAAAAAAATGTCTGCGACAGTATATGTCTATCTTTTAAGATTGACTCACTATAACCTTTTTTAAGGTAATCATTTGGTCGAAATTAATGCATTATTGCCAATTATTTTGCTACAGAGTTTTATCAACATAATATTAACTAAAATTATCATTTACGCAGAAATACTTTTTTTTTAACTTCTTAATCGCTGTTATAATAACAGAAATTGACGCGGACGAAGTCGCGGGGATCAGCTAGTATTTAATAATAATGGAATTAGTCATTTACCCCATTATATGTCATGGCATTACTAAGACACCCAAATGATTCCATCACTCCTTCCCATACGTGGGCATAAAAAATAAGCTCAAAATCACCTTAGCAACACACTCATGTATAACAATATGTAACATGTTACCGAAGTATGTCACAATGCATGTTATGTTTTAAATACCGTTTGTGTTCTTGTTGTGGGCTTGCATTCCCGACATACTAAACATGAAAACATTGCATAATACAGTGATTTGTGACAGAAAAACATGTTTTGAGATGCACAAATGTCGGTTTTAAGAATGGTTGTTCTGCGATTATGTGTTTGAATTGTTTACACATATTAATACAATTTAATACAAACTTAAACATAATATACAAACACTAAAAAGTAAAGAAACTGTTTGTTATTATTTGGTTTGAAAACTTTCGAATCTCCCTAAAAAACTAAAATAATCAGTAAGTATCTTTGAAATTTGAATACAGACATTTCTCATACAGAGAGAAACCTAGTATTGTTTTATTTATAACCTTTACTACTAGTAAAAGTCATAAATCGCTAGTAAATTACTAGCGATTTATGAATAAGAAATCGAGGTTTACTCTTAGTGTCTCACAATACATAAATGCTAAATACGTTGAATGTGATTGTGAAAGTCATAATAACATTCAATGAGTTAGAAAAGTTTAACTTTCTAATGAAATGTAAAAAATACATAGACATGTCAGTAATAAAGTATCAGTAATGACATAAGAATAGTAATTAAATTAGCTTTAACAATTCATTTAGATTCTTACAAAGAAAATATGACTTCACATTTTCAGCCATAGAAAAAAAATCTAATAAAAAGGCCTAATCTACCTCTTCTAATTTTACAGGGGCCTGAGTCCGCTATTTTAAGTCAATGAGTGGCGGGTTAATAAACGTTCCAGTGTACTTGTTATCGTGCCTAATTTTCGTATTCAGATAAAAACAGTCCCTTGCAATCCTACAATGACAATAGTGGCAAGTAGATGTACATTTGTCATTAAAATAAAATTATCTGAATACGAAAATTAGGCACAATAACAAGTACACTGGACCGTTTATTAACCCGACACTCACTGACTTAGAATAGCGGCATCTGGCCCCTGGACTACCAATTTTAGATGCCAACAAAGCACAACCGTAACTAAATAAACTTAAACACCCATATTAATCTTAACCCCAAAACAATCAAGTCACCGTTAAACTAAACACGACCAATTAGTTTTCGCGGCAAAGTCGCGTGAAGGTGGCGCGAACCAGCTCAAACCATTCGGCATTGGTTTTCGCAAGCACCCTTCTATTGTTCATTTATTTATGACGTGACGTGGACTGTTGCCATTCTATTTTGTTTTCGGTTTTTGTGTTAGTTGCGCTGTTGGGCGAAAAACTTGTATATTTGGAAGAGAAGAAATTTGGATATGGTCGAAATGGTTCTGAAAGCGAAATCAGTTTAATTAGAAATACAATTTAGGTTTATAATCCTTAGATATTGTCAGAGGATTTCTGAAAAAACTGAAGGAATAAAGATTTCGTACTCGTAGCTTTGTAATTATGGGGTAAAGTTTGACTTCTTCTAATAAGTAAGAGTAGGTTCCAAATAGATCCTGTTTAACGGTATTTTCTTTAACCTTTTGAACGCCACGGTCGTGTATAGACGACAACGAAAACGTGCCCAAAACACGCCACGTTTTGTACTTAAAAAAAATCGTTTTCTTGTCATCTATACACGACCGTGGCGTTCAAAAGGTTAACAATGCTGTTTATTTAGTGTGTGTACCTTAAGTAACTCTACCTAGCGATTGAAAAAAATACTGAGATTGTTGTATTTACAAGGAACAAGTCAAGTAACACATTGTGTAACGTTTTAGCTTTTTCTAAAGGTGTGTTGCACTCTATTTTAACTTATTCTGGGAACTATAAAACTGTACTAGCCTTATCATATATCGCTCTTTAATTATGTAAAAACCTACCGTAATGATAAAATTTGCCATTGTTGCTCTGTAGTTATTTATGAAAAAGATCGTTTACCTATCTAGTACCTACCTATCACGTAAATCCAATGTATTCCCTACAAGCAATAAGACCATACCAAAATATCGTACGTACCTACCTACTTATATATAATCATAAATATTTATTTTTAAATATAAATCCAAGAATGTTGATAATATTATCGAAAGGTAAGTGTTTGTTTATATGCCAAGATGACACAGAAATAGCTTATCAAGATAGCTATCGCTGTCATAAACTTACCTTTATTACGCATCGCAACGAAGTAAACTATGTGGATTAACATTATAATTAGAATTGTGATTTTATTAATCCCGAAAAGAAATGGCGAATCTATCAATCAATTTCCTCTGCTTGTTAAACAGATCTATTCCCTTTTTTTTAATATATTAAGACAAGTTTAATCATCAATCTCATTTTAATATAAAACGAGTAGAGAGAAAAAAAGGTTACTTTTTCATCCATGTTATCATGTTATGTAAATGTTAAGAAAATTTATAGGTATCACGAAATTAGCAAAATCAAATAACTGGATCTCGCTCACGTCAAAATCATTGCTAGGTAAATACATTTAGTAGATTCTAGACAAAAGTAAGGTAAACAGTCTGTTCTGGCATTTATTTTGGAATATTTTATGTTGTTATTCGCGTACAACGCCGCTCCGTGAATAATTACAAAGTTAAAAATAAATAGCCATGATTTAAGGATTCCATAACATGGTACCAATGAGTCCCTAGTGCTAAGCCTCTGCTTTCCGATTGTCCTTCAGCGAGCGGTGTCTCTCATCTATATACGAACTTTACGTTTTTTCTCTGCTATAACAACGTATAATTAAAAAGTACAAAGTACTATTTTGTACATTGTTACGGGTCCCTTTGCGTGCGAATCCGACTCGCAATTGACCGGTTCTTGTAATGCAATCTTCGCCATTGTTTCTAACAACAACATGTAATTTTAGATACATGATAGCACCTATTAACGTCTATAACCCCTTGGAAACGAACGATAAAGTCTAACTATTGCACAAACCGGATCGCATGAGTTTGCAATGAATTGACACGCCATTGGCCGAAATACAAGCTATTATTTAATCCGGTTTATTGCTGATCTTTCTTACTTCTAAATTAATAGCAATATTAAGAGCACACTGCTAAAAATATACAAGAACGTCTTGGTCCGCCATTCAGTCTAAAAAGTTTCAAAGCGAATACGGTTAACAGTCGTGTGTCAAAAAAACGTAAAAAACCGAATCGATACGACATAAACATGCGTGTCGCAGCTCTAGCGCTCGCGGCGCACGATGCACCGATCCGAGCCGGCCGTAGCCTCTGCGAACCGATTCCAACCGGTTTTGATCCAATCGAGGTGCGCGCCTCACTCGCGACCAATCAGCGGCCATTACGCCCAGTCGCTCGCGCTCCGCCGTCTGTCACGTACTCGTTTGTTTCTGTTCGACATAATTATTTTTCGCTGATATTCGTTCTGCGTTTTACTGCACAACACCAAACCGGTGTTATCCTGTGTGCAACAACATACTGCCGGCTTCGATAAGTGTCATTCGTGTATCGGTTTCTGCGGACAATCGACTGTTCAAATATGTTGGACAAGTAAAAAGTAGCTGGTAAAAGTATACTGGACTTTGCAGCCTAGTGTTGTGTTGTATATAGTGCTAATATAATCGTGACAAATGGTTGTTGGAGCGAGTTTCCGGCCAGCTATGGTGGTTGCGCGCGGTCGGGCTTACCGCGTAGGATCTGGTGCTTTCATCTTCTTCAACCTGACTAGGCAGGACCATAGCTGACGAGTAATATGCTCGTGCTCGAGCAGAGACTGAGTGCGCGGCACCTGGGGCGTGGGGTGGTGCTCAGTGCTCGCCTTGTGCACGGGGTGGAGGCGCAGGGGTGGCGGATGAAGTTCTCGCTGCTGAAAGCCGAGGTGGAGATCGAGGCGGACCCCGCGACCTACCGGGAGCTCGCCAGGAGGCTAAACGCGGCCAACGTTCACGTCAGACCTGCCCGCCGACCGAGATTGGTGTAAATATACTTTTTATTACCAATCTTACAACACCAATCGTACTTTCTATTTACAATTACGTATTTACTATCAACTTAGTAAATAACATATTTACCGTTTAGAAAAACGTCTAGACTTGGTATTATTTACCATAAAAAACTTAATAAACCACATATCTAACATAATATTTGTTAAAAAAAACTTAAATCCTCAGTATTAGTTACCATTTAACACCAGTTTTCGCAAGCAATGCATTGTAAGTTAGTTTTATCCACTTACAAGCTGACTGCATAGTAATGCACTCACTTTACTGGTTACAATCTGATTGGAAACTTCTGGTTACCAATAGCAACAATTTCATGAATAAATACTCAGAAAAACCTGTTATTACCAGTACAAACTTAACTCAGGTCATCAGGTGATGACAATAATATTTTGATTCTCAATCATTATTTATAACCTAAAAATATTTACAGTACTGAATTAAATAAATAACTTTAAGGTTTTACTTATTACGATAATATAAGTAGTCTACATTAAATAAATAGGTAAAAACCAGATGGTATTTTAGGTAATAATAATATGTATAACCAAAAACTTACTTAAATAACTTAAATATTTTCTTCCTGTTTTGAGTAGGTGATATAAAATCCTAATCCAAACTCATAAATCATAATAGTAATATAGTAAGATTATGAAGAGCTTGAAATATAGTTTTTTTTAAATATCCCACCATTGATGTTATTATTCTCCACTATATTTTTAAAGGATTGCTTAGTAAAGCAACATTGACTGTTTCCTGTCTGTTATCTCTTGTTACATTCTTTCTTTATTGTGTTACAAAGCTAAACAGTGTTTTTATCTACTCGTAATACTTATTTGTTCCAATGTGGGCTCATGTGTTTTTTGTATTAAATGTGTTGAAAAACCTAAATAAAAACATTTCTATCCTTTATATTAAAAAAATATATCCTTTGAAACATTCACAATAGCATTTTCAAGATTATATTCGTATTTACTCCTTGCTCAAGGTTGTCAGTAATCCTTTTGGTTCAAAAAATAATATTATAATACACTCTTAAACAAGAAAACATTTTTTTTATGTGTTAGTCATTCTCTGTCAACCTTGATAGCAGATTTAAACAGAAACATTGTATTTAATACTAGGTGTAGTAGCTGTGCCTTACAGTTTTACCCAATTGTTTCCATTCCCCCATTACTTTTTCAATTTTCACATTTATCATAACTACCATCAATAGAATTGGTCCACCGTCACCACCCTGAGTTATAACAGTGTAATTTATCCAATATATAGATGTACATTAACATAATTTTGCCACTAAGTATAATTGTACAATTATGCTATTTAGTACCATCAAACCTAAAGTAAAGAGTCTTTCTAATTTAGATACTGGTATTAAGCTTAAACAGAATTCTGAAGTTTTGGCAAGAAGACACAAGGAGTTATCTCTTTGATATAGAAACATTCTTCTATGATAAAGATAATTAATTTTTTATCAAATCTTCAATTCTGACAACCAGTCTTACTGTGGGATACTGAATTACCCAGTAAAATGGGTTGTAGAAGTCAGATAGGCAGTCGCTCCATGTGAAATACGGTATTCAGCTAAATCCGGTAAGACTGGTAGCCGACCCCAACATAGTTGGGCAAAGGCTCGGCAAATGATTAGGTGTGTGCAAATCTATATGATACTATTAATAAATTGGGGTCTAGATAACTTTATATTTGAAGTATTCTACAAACATAGGTGTGCTTAAGTGGTGATAAGAGCATCATAGGTGTAGGAAGTAAACAGATTATATATAAATATATCATATTATAATCAACTAATATCTACTGATAAATATTAAGCTTTTAACCAGGAAGGTGTAAGCAGTAAACATAATAATATAGTCTATTTATAAAATCATACATAAACTTTATTTTAATGTAATGAAAGATTATTTTAGACTGGCTACAATTATGAAATTGTAGCAAACTGAACCTTAAGTCTAAGCATTACAGTAGTTTTTTTCTAATCTAATACTCTTGTTTGTTGTCATGTTTGACCATACATTGCAAATGTTATGTGAGTTTCTTTGATAAGTGGATGCTGACCCATAAATAATTAATGTTTGTTCTTCATATGTTTTGTGCTTGTGATTTGAATGTTAGGGGAATCCCCGTCACACAAAGTAAAGTATGTAAAGTTGATGATGTTTAAAAACTTAATTCTATAATAAGCTATTTGTTAAGAATATAAGTGTTTATTTACACGACTGCCCAAAAAGGAAAGTTATGTTTTTTTAATATAGTAATAGCCCTTTCGTCCGATACATATTACCATATCCAATATTACCACGAAAAAGGGGAGGCCTATGCCCAGCAGTGGGAGGACAAGGGCTGTGGATGATGATGATATCCAATATGAAAAAATTGGTCGAATTTTGTCTAGTAAATAATAGTATTTTTATAAAAGCAAAGGGCAAATCAAATTGACTGAAAGCAAAACATGGTCGTAACTAGGAACGTCTTTGCAATGTACAAAATAATATAGCTGATACACGCCCCACTGCTGAGCACAGTCATCTTCTCATGTAGAGAATGACGACAATTGATCACCACGCCATTATGGATTGACAATTTCAGATTTGACATTTTTGATACCTTAATTAATTAAGTTGTTATTGTTACAGTGTGGCCCCAAAGACTGTTGCAAGCCCTATCCCAGTTAGCAAACCAGTTATACCCCAACATGGTGAGTACTATTATTGTTATTGTTTATTTATAAATAAACTGTTATCCATAAATATCACAAAATTGAAAAAAATAAGTACCTAACGTAGACAATTTTATTCGCGATGGACTCTATTGTTTGAAATAGCCTTTTTTTAAACCCCGACTTAAAAAGAGAGATGATATAAGTTTAAATAATATAACAGTTTAACTGTTTAAATATTCTTTTAACGCGGCGGCGGTCTTATTGTAGCTTCGCAGTAGGTAAACTGATTAAGATGTTTATATAAGAAAAAAAATTGTTAACCTACGTTAGATTTCACTTCTGGGCAACGACCTCCCCTTTCTTCTTCCAAACCAACTTAAATACTTAAACCAAAGAAAATATTATATTTGTTGCCGATTGCATTTTTATCAGCACTTTCTGTCTCAAATTAATTCAGATGTCTATAAATTTAAAACTGACTCCATGTTCATCAAAGTTTTTAAAGTTGCAAAAAATCAACAGAAGTAATTTTCACATGTATAATCGCGCTAATTTCTTTTCAGCTATTCTTGCCTCAGCCAATCAAATGAAGCCGTCGTATTGCCAAGAGTGAGTATTTTTGTTCTATACGTTGCAGTACAATAGATAAACATAGTGCTAACGTAAATTTCTAGAAAACGACTGAATTATGCAAAATGTAACTAATTGTTCTCGAAACAGGGTATGCTTGCAGAATTTTCTTAAGAAATAATAATAATAATATAATAATAATATTCCGGGACAACTCACACACGGTTATCTGATCCCAAGCTAAGCAGAGCATGTGTTATGGTAACCAGACAACTGATAAACATACTTATATGTTTCTAAATACATACATATTATAGATAAATCACCCCCAGACAACCAGAACAAATGATCGTGCTCATCACACAAACATTTGTCCTGGGTGGGAATCGAACCCACGACCCCCGGTATAGCAGTCAGGGTCACTAACCACTAGACCAACAGGCCAGTCTAACCAAATAAGCAGTTTCTCCGTGCCAACTTATTTTACCTTATGTTATATTTTATTATTTTGTACATAAGTTATTAAATAAATAATTAAAAGTGTCATAATGCCAGCCGACATCTGATCCACAAAGTTTTCACGTCGTTAATGACTAATCAGATTTAAAATTAATAATCTTGCTAATGACTTTAATAGTTAAACGTTCTCATTGTATAAAGCTTTGTAATTATATTAAAATAATGACCCCACAAACTAGAAAGTTATTTAAATTACAAAAAACACATGTTTTTAACCTGGCAACACTAACCCAGCCAAAACATTAAAACTATTTTACTTCAAAACCATGACCTACTCAACAGCAATAACATTATTCTGGGAAACATATACTTTTCCGTATAATAAAAATTTCAAGCAACACAAGTGCTGCCAAATCTATATTTATTGTAATTCCTAAACGGCCTTCAGAACAGATTGACCGGTCAAACACTAGCTTTAATAACAAAATAACTATAATAAGCTCGTGTAAATAAAACGAAAGTGCTTTGTTAGATAATAACAAAAACTCTAGATAGTGAATGTTTTACTACCAGCTATAGTCCGGCCGCTGGGAGAATACATCCCTGACACATGTCAGTTGGTCTTGATTTGTATGGGGAAATAAAAAAACGTGTTATATATTATTGTAGCCTGGCATAATTAATAATAATAATAATAAATCTTTATTGACATAAAAAGATTAATAGTTTTGAATGATATTCGTTATTAGAACAAATATATATATTATGTGAACATTCTCTCAGCGGCCAGACCATAGTCAATTGACATTTCTACATGCGTTAACCCTGATCGAATCAGTCAAATGTATGGAAGTGACAATTCTTAGCCCCTTCGTACACGAGGCGACACAAGTCTCCGATACCCGACAACTTTAGTATCAACGCGTGCCTATGTACGAACCTCTATGAGTTTGTATGGCGGCAGTCGCCTGGATACTAAAGCCGTCGGGTATCTGAGACTTGCGTCGCATCGTGTACGAAAGGGCTTATTTACTTAAATCTATACTAAATAATCTCTTAAGTAACCTTTAATCGTCTCTGAGTGTGGTTAAGTCATGTGACTGGTCGTAAAATGTAATTTCCATACATTTGAGAACTTTACTTTAAAAAAATATTCTAAGCAGTGGAAGTGAGGATTTCCACCGGATTAAATAAGTGTTAATAATATACTAATTTGTAGTCAGGCTATAAATTATTTAGCGTAGGAGGCGTGAACTAGATTATGTATGTTGTTGTGGTTAAAAAACATGTGGATATAAGTATGTGTAGATATTTATAAAAAATACCTACTTTTTTTTCATGTGGGACATAATTGACCCATGGTAGTGCAAGAGTTCCACCTTATATAATAATATTCCGGGACAACTCACACACGGTTATCTGCTCCCAAGCTAAGCAGAGCTTGTGTTATGGTAACCAGGCAACTGATAAACATACTTATATATTTCTAAATACATACATATTATAGATAAATTACACCCAGACAACCAGAACAAATGATCGTGCTCATCACACAAACATTTGTCCTGGGTGGGAATCGAACCCACGACCTCCGGTATAGCAGTCAGGGTCACTAACCACTAGACCAACAGGCCCGTCTAATCATATATAAGAAGGAGTTATCAAGCTTGTTCCCTGCTTGTGATATTTTTGATTGTTGAGACATTCATTTATCGTCAGCCAATCACATTAAAAAAAAACCAGGAAAATGTGTAGATGAATGAAATTCACTGCGTGGTTTATATACTGCAGCTGCTTACGAAAGAATATGCCATAGTCTAAGCCATTTGGTACTTAATTTCGTTATATCTCACTAGTCAGAAATTAAGGCCGTTAAGTATATCTCAGTAGTTACTAACTAAATAGTATTGTTCTCAGAGCGAACGACGTGAAAGTGACTTCCCCGCCGTGCCACTCGCCCGGCGCCATCCTGCCTGACTTGCCGCAGCCCGCCGAGGATCCCGAAAAGGTCTGCCTAAACTCTAATAAATAATATTTAAAGTAATCTGAAAAAGTTCTACCTTCTGCATAGCCTTTTCAGAAGCTCACATAAGGATTTTGTACTTAATAAATGCTTGGCTCCCTATCCTATAAGGGCAACAGCTAAAATTGCTACTTAGGGCATGATATGTATACAAAGTGGTGATGACAATACGACAATAAATGAAAACACGGACAGTACTAGTTCATAAGAATAATCCTAAACGGTAAAATAACCGTCGCATCAAAAATAAAAAATGATGTTCTCCTGCGTTTCCAATTTTATGTGATTTAGTTTGTTTGAAATTTTTATTTTTTTATTTTTGATGCTACGGTTTTTTACCGTTTAGGATTATTCTTATGAACTAGTACTGTCCGTGTTTTCATTTATTGTCGTATTGTCATCACCACTTTGTATAGAAATGAATCCCTATTTCCCTTGGTCACGGCATCACGCGTGAACGGCTAGACCAATTTCGCTAATTCTTTTTTTATTGTGTTTGTTATTGTCAGGAGAAGGTACTTATGAAAGAAAAAATTTGGACAAATGAGCGGAAAATTAGAAAATTTAAGAATACTGAACCACCGTTTACAATTATTTCTAATCCAACCTAACCTTCTTAATGTAACCTTATGACGTTTGACATAGAATTGACCGAATTCAATATTCATAGTTAAGACAGGACAACGTCTGTCGGGTCAGCTAGTTTTTTTATACAAATTGAAATGGTGGGGTTAGCATTTAAATAAATATTTGCCATATTTTTGTGGGTTCTTTCTATTCAAAAACGCATTAAGGTTTCTTCTATTTAAAGATTGTCTATCAACCTAGACAGTGGTTGTAAATACATAAATGCAAGAAGTATTTTGTATGTATTATTTAATTGACATGTTTAAATATACTACATTTGTATGTAAGGTACTTTTTTATATTTTCTCTTTTTCTTGCCATGAATTTAGCAATATTTCTAATTAACTTGCTTTATTCTGTATTCACTCCTCACAAACTATAACCCACTTATCTACAGAACTCGGGGCTATCAAAAGAAGCGTCGTCATCGGAGACGCAGGCGTGGCTCGCGCGCCATCGCTTCGCGCATCACGCAGCAACGTTCACCAACTTCTCTGGCGCTGATCTGCTTAGGTATATACCAATTACCATATCAAAACAGAGTGGTGTACATACTATAAATGTAATGCATATTATATGTATAACAATTTAGTGCATTTACTGCGTTCTTAGTTGCATCATCCTAAGTATACCTGCAGCGCAACATAAAATAAATTATTAAAAAACAAGAAAAAAATATATTTAGTCCTAAAAATTTAAATAAAGCACTGTTTAGAACAGTAATCACTTTACTTTTTTCTTCAGTTTAAGAACAATCGCAATAAGAAAGAAAATGTAGGTTTATTAAAATGATAAATAAGTTCTTTCTACACAAATGATTAGTAAACTCAACCCAACAGTGTTTTTTAACTTGTGTTATTTACAGATTGTCCCGAGATGACATCATCCAGATCTGTGGACTGGCGGACGGCATACGTCTATTTAATGCTCTGCATGCCAAGTGAGTATACAAAACACTATATTGTAATACACCACAAATTATACTAAAAAAAAAAAACATAATTGACGGCAAGTAATTGTAAAACAGACGTTTTTTTATCATAGACCAAGTTTGTTATGATATCATGTAGCCACAAATCGAATAAGAAGCTCTTTGGTGTATGAAAAAAAATATTTAAAAATACGTTTATCAGAAGCTCTGGCGTCAAGTCTTAGTTTGTTTTGTCTTTTCTTCTCAGGGTAGTCTGTTCATATAAAAGTGAAGTTTGCAGTAGTTACAAATAAAATGATTTGATTTATGTCCAGACGCATCGAGCCCCGGCTGACGGTGTACGTGTGTCCGGCCGGCACCAACATCTACAGCGCGCTGTACCTGCACGCATGTCGCGCGCACGAGCTGCTGCACAAGCTCAACACGCTCGTGCACGCCTCCAAGGTAATTATAATTATTACAGTCTTTTTACACTAACAAAAATGTACTTATAGCAACAATTGTACTTAGTTCGAGTTGTCTGTGCATGTGGTTATTGTTTACAAAAAAACACCCTGAGACACAATGGTTGACTGATTCCCGCGGATTCGCTAAAAAACAACAGCAATTTCATTCGAGTGATTAAATAAAATTAAAAACGGCTTTATCATAACATTTATTGTAATATTCACGCTATAGTTTTTTACCATATTTTTTTATCCCCAGGAATGCGAAACAGTACTGGTTTCCGGTCCGAACGGGGCTCGCGTGCGTCTCACAGACGATCTAGTGCGACACATGCCAGACAACTCTACTTACCGCTTGGAGAGAGTCGACGACAGCAGTGTGTTACTACTCAGCGCTACCAACAATAACTAGACGAGTAGGAGAGACAGGAGTAACATGGAGAAAGACTGGAGGTAATGTTGAAGAAAAGACGAGTAAGAATTTTTGTCATTTACTAGGAAGATGCAAGGGTTTTTGATGAAAAGGAGTAAACTTGTACTTTTTAGTAGGAATTGTATCAGAAAAGATTTTGAAGGGTTATAAAGAAGGTGGACCGGAAATGTTGTTAGGAAGAATATAATTTTGAATTTGTTATGGAATGACACCTTAGTTAGGTGTTATTCTTTTGATTACCGGTAACGACTTATGGAAAACAAATGTAAAGGAATTTAAGAGGAATAAGACGACGTTTATAGGCCTAACGTTTATTCGTAAATTAATGAAAAATGTAAGGTCATTAAATATGTGGATATTCTTATGAATAGCCAAAAACAGTGATATAGTACCAAAAATAATTGTTTATTAAAGAACGTGCTGTTTTTGTTACAAATAGCATTTTCTTAAACAAAGATAGTTAATTCTAACTTTCAATAATATTGAAAACTGATATTTGTATGTATGGTATAAAATATGCCAATAAAAACTTGCCTTGTCTATAAAAGCTATTTAGCTTTTGTAACGATAAAGAAATTGTTATCAATTTCATCAAAATGATTTGTACCATCTGATTCATCATTTAAATGATGGACTTATGTTGTATATCTCAATAAGAGTTTAACTGGATTTGACACTAATAAATATATTAAATATAAGTTTGTATGTTGAATGTCTATTATTATATTTCTTAGAAAGGGGCCATGGAGTATTTCTTGTCATAAATCTCACTCATCATCATATCTTAGATTTAAACAAATTATATTTTATCTATTTTCTAGTTATAAGATATTATTTGCAGTTAAAACTGTTCTATGTTAAATACTCTATAATAAATATTACTAATTCAATAATGTAAATAATTGTTGAAATAACAAAAGGAAGTACAATTTTCCTAATATTTTAACTGACAACACTCATCTGCACCCTCACTGGATAGATTATTTTAGTGGCAATATTTGGGCATTATATTTTTGTACCATTTTTTTCTAAAATCCACCGTGATAAAAGATTATTTACATTATTGAAACGATTTAGTTAAGTTTATAATTCCGTATTATAAATGGTGCAGCTTGCACCTTAGTGTACATTGCAGACACGGGTCTATGTGTTGAATAATACTATAAGTATAGCGAGCGAGACCTTTTTTAACAAATATTTTGAAATCTTTGCGCTAAAACATATAATGACACTTACTTGATACAAAGGTCCTGCAGCTCTGAAAGAGTCTGATACCACTTGATTACCTATGCAATCAATCTAGATGTTATTCTGAAATCTTTAATGACTTGTTAAGGCAAATGAATTTGAGACGACAGTTTTGCAACGAATAAAATTTTAAAAAAATATGAATTTGAATGCCTGTTATTCAGTTTTCCTGAAATGTCTGTGTCTAATAAATTTTAGTAAAGGTCTTGTCTCAATATGCGTGTCATAAAAAGGCAGCTGCACGCCACATATGTTAATTAGCTTTAATATCGGTTGTTATGTAATCACAGATTATAATTGTTATTAGTTAAGTGCATGTTAGATTAATTCATATTTTATTACAAATGAGT
Organism: Autographa pulchrina; assembly: GCA_905475315.1. Classification (NCBI taxonomy): domain Eukaryota; kingdom Metazoa; phylum Arthropoda; class Insecta; order Lepidoptera; family Noctuidae; genus Autographa; species Autographa pulchrina. The sequence continues at coordinate 5,181,815 of FR997789.1, read as the reverse complement.
TTCAAGTTTATTTTTCTTTATCATACAAACCACGCCATTGGGGTAAATTAATAGTCCTGGTCTAAATTTGGAAACAAATATTTTTAGCAGTATCAGATTCCTTGAAACTTGTTTTGAGTAAGGTGCCTTAAAAGTGCCTAACACGACCTCTTAGCGTCAGGTCAGCGCTGTTGCATTACGGAGTATTATGATAAAATATTTTGTAAGATTTTATTAAGTGATTGGAATAAGATATTATGTCGCATGTATAGTTTTAGTCAAATGTATGAAGTATATAGTCAATAAATGTATAAAAGACCATTCGTTTGTTTGTTTTGACATTCAATAATAACCTGGTAAAAATTTCAATCTACATTTCAAGTAAGCATAGAAAATTCTTCTAAACGTAAAAAACCAGATGCTTGCTTCACACATAAAACGGGTTATTGAGCTCGGAAGTAAAATAGAGAAATAGCTTAAAAAATTTATTAAATATTACAAAAGGCACTGTACCTTAATACTGGTCCTATATAATATACAGCGTTTATTTGTGATGGTTAAGGCAGACAGTTCAACAATGATGTAGCTAGTACATAACATGATTATAACATCTGAAACTAAGTAAAATATTTAGAAAAATATACAGTTTTATATTGAGAATAATTTAAAATAACCTGTAAGTAGTACCCAGTTAGTGCACCTAATCTCAAATGGAATTTATTGACCCCATCCGTGGTAGGCTAAGAACTCACGGAGCGATTTTCACCCGTGACCGCCGCGGTGGCGCGATGGCGGAACTGCGGTTTTATTTCAAAACTCACGAGACCGGCTATTTGCGCGGTAACGCAGCCGTCGCGGTTGCGATCATCGCCCGCAGAGGTGGCGGGCGATGATCGCAAGACGCAAGACGGGCAGTTTACGATCAGCCAATCGACCGCAGAGCGCGCGGGCGCTACCCGCCGAGGCTGCGGGTGACCGCGGCCCGCGCGATTCTACTAGTTGCCCGCCGTTGCTGCGGGACCCGCAAACAAACGAGCAGACTGCGGGCGTAAAACGCGTCGTGAAATGTGCTTTAATTTTTTACATGTATATCTGCACTCTAGAGAAGCTGCGGGCCCGCAACCGCGGCGGTCGCGGGTGAAAATCGCTCCGTGAGTTCTTAGCGGTACAGTTGACCCCATTTTTTTGACTGCAGTATACAAAGAATAAATTGCATTGTTTTTACATTGAGGCCATTTATGTAACCACTTAATTATTGTCAAAAAAGTAAAAATGGAATGTAAATTAGTCTTGGAAAGAAAAAGACAGTGCCTAATATTATGCAGGTATTACATTTTGTGTCTATAAGTTTACTTATTTAATCATTTATGATCTAAAAGGGTGTATTTACAGGCTTCCGACCTGCCCTTGAAAGGGTATCCAGGTACTAATATTAATGTTAATTCTTATAAAATTATAACAATAACTTTCATTTTTAAGTATCGGACATACTTCTTGGGGGTCAAATATGACATTTTGTGAACCTGGATTTTAAAACTGTAATTGTAATTATTTTATATTATTTTTGTGGTTTTGCAGTGTAAAGAAATATGTCCGATACTTCTTACATTAAAAGATAAATACTTAAAAAGCAATGCCTTTTAGACCCCCTGGTCGCTACATGGGGGTCATTAGGAGATTATATCAAATCAAGACAACATTTATAACGGAATAAAAATGAGAAAATAAATGAACTTCGTATAAAGCACTCGACAAGTACCTCTAGTTTATTTATAAAGGCTCTTCATAATACGATCAAAAAAACTGAGTTTTTGAAGTAAATTGGAATGAAAATAAGATGGTTCTTAGGCCTTACCTATAAAATATGTTAGGACAATAAAACCTGTGGAATATCGCCTATTTACATAATAAGCTAACACTTATAAAAAATCCGCTAGGATCGCTAGTGTCGCATCAGGTGTATCTGTCATTCTCCACCAATGACAGACAAGCAGGCCTGCGATTGGTGGAAATTGATACACAGACCTATGCGAGATTTGTGATTCTATCAGATTTTTTATTTGCGATAGCTAATATTGCAATAAGTCAGACCTAAAAATTTTATATAATTTTGTGCTGATTAGTTAAAAAGCTTTATTTTGGTAAAATACATTTAGTATCACTTAGATTTTATTAAAGGCCTCTGTAACAGTCATTGGCCTAGCCTTTTATTTATTTTAAATGTAAATTCAGTCATTACACTTATACCATGCAAGTCACAAAATGGTATTTAAGATTGCTATACCATGCTTGTTAAAATAAGACTGTATCAGCCACCCTTAGATATAAATAGTGAGTAAAAAAAGGGTGGCGATAACAATATGAGATATATAAATATCTTATAAATAAATTTCGAAAATGTATATTTTATTTCTTAATATTTATACATAAAAATCTTTACATAATGTAATGCTAGTGGCAATTTAAAACGCATGCTTATGTGACACAATATTTAAAAATACTTGTTGTTTAATACATTTGTGTCGCATTCAAATTGCATCAATAATGGTCCAGCCAAATTTATTTAACTCAAATTTGCATGTGCTAAAGTTTTTTACGTGGAATAGGTGATATGTTTCTGTTTCATTCAAAATACAGTTTAAGTAAAAAATATGAATTAAGTCAATTTTATTTAAGGTTTTTTTTCTCATAAAATGCTAGTCTATCAGACTCACTTTAAAAAAGATTCTAAAGTCGATGGTGTGTCATTGTTGTATTTGTTAAGATTTTTTTTTAGAACCTCAGAGTTCCAAACCACATCTTTTTTAAAATGCAATTAATTATATTTATTTGTTAATATGTGGAATAGTAGTCATAACGACTTTTTTCTCTTTTCGTTATAGGAATGTCGTTTTGGAATGATTTTAGTTTCATCACAGATTTTGCATGAAACAGAAACATATATTTAGTAAAACTTACAAGCAAATGCAGTATTCAAGTCATATTTTATTGTTATGTTCGAGTCAACCACCAGTTTATATATTGAGAGTTATCTAAAGCAACAACCAAATGATATAGATAACCAGATAGAACCTGGTTTGTTATAACAACCTCGCTTTAAAATAGTTTAGTGACTGTCTTGATTTACTTGTGTAGTAATCTTTTCTTAATAAATTGAAATATAAGCTATTGTGCCTATAATTCAATTTTACTCAAATGTTTGGGGCTGCGCAATTTGAATAATACAAACTTTCTGTACACAATCTGTAAATTAGTGAGTAAATTTTTTACATATTGTAAAGTTAACCTTTAACTACAAAATCAGGTTTTTGTTTGGTTTTGGTTTGTGCATGAAAATTAGTTAAACTCCTAGTCCAGTGGATTGGATTCTTGTTTTTTTTGCCAATCAATAATTTTAATTTTTTTAACCACAACATTTACACATGCATATAAGTGTAAGTATAGAGGTGAGAAAAACGAAGTATTATTGTTATGTTTGAGAAAAAAAATTAAGATTACTTTTCGTGTCAATGACCTTTACATTCTTTTCGATCAAATATTCTACATAGATATTCTTTACTACTACAAGTAAATCAAGCCAGTCCCAACTACAACCAACACCTACCAGTTAGTTATCATAAGCGTTGGGCGTGAGTTCGACGTAGTTGGCGGGCAGCATGCCGGTGCGGCCGGTGCGTAACACCTGCCCCGTCATCCAGCCGGAGTCGATGGACGTCACGTTGGATATGAGGTCGCCTTCGCGGAATGATACCTGGAGAAAAATGAGAAAAACTTTATAAAATATATATAAAACGTCTGATACGTTACACTCCAGGACGTCCATAACTAAAGCCACTAATGGACGGGTGGATTTTCACGATCTTTGATTTGTTGGATTCGTCGAGAAGAGTAACTATGAAAACATCGGGAACGGGGACTGGGTAATCAAGCGGGGTGAAACCGAAGGGCATAGCAAGTATAAGAACCGAAATGGTACTTATGGAAAGATGTGGTTTAAGTCGTAAATAAACTTTTTTCATATCCACTTAACTTTTGGTGTATCTTAGGATTTAAATATACTACATTCAGATTCACAAATTTATAATAGTTACAAGTTTGGACATGATATTTTTTTCTATTGTTATTTAAACTGATAATAAAATAAACATACCTCGTCGCTGTCGCTCGCTTCGTAATCATACATAGCTATGTATACTCGCTGAAACAAACATTAAAACATCAGTAATGACACAACTTTAAAAAAAATGCCAGTTATGTTGGTAAATTTACCAAAAAAAAAATACAAATCGATGAGGTAGATAACTATTAATTCTAATTCATAAAATTATGAAATAAATTGCCTAAATACCTGATTATGATGATTGGCGGTCTGCCTGGGCATCTCATTAGCGAGCGGGTCGAGGTCCGTCACGCGACCGATCTGGCGCCCCGCCTGCTGCTGCACGCTCTGCTGCTGCGAACCTGGAAGATAGTAATAATAATGTTATAAAGGTATGTAATATATGGAACGGTATTCATTTGGATATTTACTCGAAAGTTTCCAAAGCGCTCTTTTTAGGTTTTGAAGTAAGTTAATCCAATTTTTTTTTTATCTACTTGGAAAGTTATTTTTTCTGTGTGTGTTGCCCCACAGCTGAGCAAAGGACCCCGCGTTCTTCTATAAATAAATTACCAGCACGAAATAAATGCTTGCAGTGGAAATCCGAGTTTAGAATATAACTACATAGGTATTTATTGTGTGATAAACATAATACGATTAAAATAAATATCTTAAAATACTCTATTTGAGGAAATAAATAAATAATATTAATTTACATCACTATTTAATTAAATAATCTACTGCGCTGATTATAGGATTCGCTTTAAATAAAAAAACTACAAGGACAATATTTAAAGAAAAATACATACATAAAATAGAAAAAAAAACCCTTTACCCAAAAAAACATGTTAAAAAATGAATACACATAAGATGAATGACATTTGTGATAATCAAACAACATAGAAAGCATTATAAATATTAACGTATGTGTATTTTTAATTGGGTATTAGATAGTTTAACACATAATAGTGATCAACGACATTTAATACAAAATTACTGTGAAAAAATAAACTTTATTATTAACTGGTCACTATTTCCAAATAAATGAAAAAACTACGTAACACCCAACTAAGAAACTAAAACAAACCTCTTTTCCCATCACTAGTGCTGTTATAAATCAGTGTAGTAGACCCCCTCTGAGTATTCGGGGGTGCCCTGGGCCCGTCACTAATGGGGTCATAATCCTGGATCCGGCCAATCTTCTGCTGCTGGGCCTGCTGTTGTTGTTGATGCTGTTGTTGTTGTTGGGCCGGATAATTTGGATATTGGGGATAATATTGTTGTTGATATTCTTGATACTGATACGAGTATTCTTCTTTAGGCTTGTAATATTGTTCTTGGTACTGTCTGTTGTGACCTGAGGGTTGGTGGTTCTGCTGGATTTGTTGGTGATTTGGCTGGATTTGTTGGTGGACTGGTTGGGCGATCTGTTGGGCGACCGGTTGGGGCGGCTGGTATTGCGAAGGTGTCTGGTAGTGGTTCTTCGGCGGTAGGTTCGGCGCTGGTAGGTTTGGTGGTAGCATTTCCGTTGCGTAGTTGTCTATTTGTTGGTGGTAATTCTCTGATGGTATCTCTATAGCGGGACACATTAGAAACATATGAGTGGTGTGGTCGGAAAAAAGAGCTTTATTTATATTTTACGAATTACCGAACATCTGGTAATATATTTTCAATAAAAAGAATATGTTGTTTATTGGTTGCGCAAAAACATCGAAATAATTTGTTTATTGGTTACTACTGTAACCGCATGTGGTTTTATAGATTAGTTTCAGAATATGAGCCTGTCAAACAGATTATTTTAGATATTAAATCTTTTAGAATTATAGACCCAAAGACTACATATTCCCATAGAATTGTCTCATATAGAGTTAGTATGAAAGAACTTAATGTATTTGGTCCCTGTAGTTAAATCTTATATTTAATAAGAGGTACTGTTATAAATAGTATTTGGGATTCCAGTTTTAGAGGCGAGCTTAACAAATTATTGGTAAATTCGGTTTAGAAAAAATGGAAGTTCTGAATGATTTGAAATCTGAATCATTATATTACTTTGTTAACAAATATTTTTTTCTATAGTTTACCTATTATGTATTATAATGAAACTTAAACCCACATGCAGTTACATTTTTGCCATTTATGATCGCTCATAAATTTTTTAGAACGTTTTTTTAATGTAATGTATAATAATATGTAATTTTTCCGACCACATAAACAATGGAGTTAGCTACACATGTTCACAGACCAATGGAACCACATGACAATGTGAATGTGAATGTGCAACAACGAACTTGTGTAAATAATGGTTACACCAATGGGTGGTAGACAGTGTACGTGATATATTTAATCCACATTTAATAAATGTTTTTTTTTTTAATAAGTATATCAAATTCAATAGGTGGTCTATTGAATTTAAAGTTTGAGCTAATAAATTAATACCTTCTGAGGGCAAAATTTCAGAAAATTGTATAAGTGTTTTTATCTTCTTCTTCTATCATTGAAATTAATGCATTTTAGGTGATTTAAGCTAACAAAAAGTTAAATATAGCTTTAAAGTACTTTAAACTATCTGTATTGTTTACATTTTAATTTATATTGGATATTGGGGATCTATGAGGTTTTATACTAGTTAAATACTCAAATTAAACCGAGATAATCTTAAGACACTTTTTTAAACAATTGTTTTATCCTACGTATTTTTAACGATTCCTTTATTAAATGTGGATTAGATACAGCTAACACAGTCTTAATAATGTATTGATAACAAATGGATATTTAATGAGCTGTGGACTGAATCCAGATTAACCTAATGGTGTATTAATTGTTATTTTATTACTAAATGTTTAAAGTAATTATATTATGTACTGCAATAAATTATTGTTTTTAACCTTAATATGCCTTAATATTTAAACTATTTTAAACCGTTTTACTAGCAGACTTTTCTCTTATAATTTGAAATGGTTATCAATTTTTTTGAAGTCGGTTTTTTACATTCATATATTCAATTATTAGCAATCATAACATGATATGGCAAGCAACCAAGAGGTTTATCTTCCATTTCTTACTAAGGCATCTTTTTCTTCATGTTGATGTTTAAACATATTTTTTCATATAAATTGTATAAACTCCGAGATTCAGTCCACAGCACAAGGGCCGTATTATAACGTGTTAAAGCCATCATAGATCCGTTGTAAGACTTTTTTATCATCTTTTCTCTATTGTTTTTGTCACTGATTACTATCAGAAATTCCCGATAACGTAAATCTATACACCTCCGATATTTTCACTCAGATTCTGGATATACGGATTCCATTTAAACAGCACTCCGACAAATTTTCAGTTTGAATTGCAATAAAAGTTGCATTTTTATTGCAGTCGCACTGCAAAGCCGTCAAAGTGCAGTTGAAATGAGAGCCTAAGCTTTTTAACCGACTACAAAAACGGACATCTAAGTCCGACTATTTTAAGTCCACGAACAGGACCTACCATGGCTCTAATACATAACACATCAACCACCACACACAACACATAACCAACACACTACTCACCGACAATTTCTCCGTTCTCATTGATCTGGCGCTGCTTCTCCATCTGAGCCTTCTTCTCCAGATCGCCGTGGTAGGCCACGTTGCTTATTATTTTCGTGTTCGCTTTGATTCTTAAGGTTTCTGGGTCGTCTGCCACCTGGAAATAGGAGTCGGGTTTGTTAGAAGATATAATAATTGTTATAAGTAAAAATTCCTGCTTTTCGTTTTTTTTAGGACTCTTGAGGAAATTTTCTGTGGCGGACATTTTTGGAACCCTCACAAACTACACTAACTACAACTTTTTAACAAGTATTGACCTTCATATACTAATTTATTAAAAGTTTGTTCTTGGTCATTAAATTATACAAAGTTTAAGATGCTCTGCTAGACAGATTCGATTATATCTATAAGCTTTGTCCCATTACAGGGCAAACTCTCTCCCTTTGCCAAGAACTTCTGTCTAAAGAGATTCTACGGGCCTGTTGGTCTAGTGGTTAGTGACCCTGACTGCTATACCGGAGGTCGTGGGTTCGATTCCCGCCCAGGACAAATGTTGTGTGATGAGCATGATCATTTGTTCTGGTGTCTGGGTGTAATTTATCTATAATATGTATGTATTTAGAAATATATAAGTAAGTTTATCAGTTGTCTGGTTACCATAACACAAGCCCTGCTTAGCTTGGGATCAGATAACCGTGTGTGAGTTGTCCCAGGATATTATTATTATTCTATACTATGATGTCTTTTGAGTTTTTCCAGCAGTTGTCTAATCCTCGCTCTATATAAAATTCTAGTACATATACAACGCCAGCATTTTACCTGAAGCTGATGCCTTCCTGAGCTCCATAGTCCATTCACTAGGATAACTCCACAATTCTTTACAAATAAGTATTGCCATAACTCACCTGTGTGAATTTCCCCTTACTCTTCTCGAAGGCTGCGTGGTATGAAACGTTGCTTTGTAACTTCGTGTTCTCGGCTATTCGTTTGAGCTCGGGTGTTTCCGCCATCGTCGTAGGCTTCGCTTTTGGCACGTGTCTGGAAATCAAGTCAATGGATGTAGAATTGACTGCGTGAGAAATGAGAAACTAATTATGGTCATAGATAGAGCTGAGAACTGAGACTGCCTCGTTGGCCTAGTGGTGCTAAGCGCGACTGCTACGCTAGAGGTCTTGGGTTCGATACCCAAGTCAACCAAGGTGTTATTGGGTTTTTCTATGAAATTCTCAGTAGCAGGTCGGAGTTTGGATTTGTGCCCGGTTAGTGGCAATAGGCTCGCCCCCTATTACATGGGACCTAAACATACCGGCGAACTGCGGGTGAACATTGGTACACCTCTGCATAACCCTTCGGGGATACAGGCTTGATGGTATGTTATGTATGTTATAGAGCTGAGAGGAACATGTAGCATGCTGTCGTACATAGCTAAATAATATACCTAGTTCATAAGTTTCAGTCAATGAGCTGTTTACAAATGGCTTAGATAGTATTAGTATAGTAAAGAACAAATGAAAAATTTCGGGCTCTTTACGTAAAGGACTCAATTTTTTTAATATACTGAAATTATCAATGAGGGCTACCGTTATTGCGCTAATCAGTAACCGCCACATGCCCTTCATCATCCATTCAACTATTATGATGATTCTAAATAAATATCTACAAAATACAGATCTAGATGAGATGAGATGTATGTATAGAGTCGATATGGAGTTAGATACATAGGCATACTACGATGGTCAATCAACCTAACCTAAAAATTTTGGCTGACCAAAATCCATTTCTGATACAACGCTAACACGAAGACTAGAAAAATCCAATTCAACCGAAACAGCACTTTATATTTCAGCGTGTCTAATAAACATCGTTTCTCTTACAAAAACGTCTCAAAATAGATTATAACGTACGTTTCGGTATCAATAACTACCGTGAAATGCTTAGGTATTTGCTTTCAAGCGTACAATATGCTTGCTTCACAAAAACTTGCTTCCGTAATTATAGTAAAAGTGCGGATACTTGACTTTCGTTTGATGACACGCACGTTTATTTGTGTTTAGTTGACAATGTTTTATATTACGTGTTAGTTTAAAGTCCAAAGCCCAAGTAAAGGACGATTGATGAGACTGGGATAGTTGGATAATGTAAAATATAATATGGTTGCGAGAGGCAGAGTTGGGGGTCGCGGTAGTATTCCAAAATGCTTTTTCGCTTGGTCCCCGCCAAAAGGGAACGGAGAGGTACGTCTTCCTCAGGGCGGAGGTAGCCCAAGGTGGATTTCCAAAAGGTTAAAAGAAATAAGAGTCAGAATATAATACAATAATGAAAGGCAGACCTAAAGCAGACTATACAATGCTAAAGATAAAAAAAAAAAATGTAAGCAATATAATATAATATTTCGGGACAACTCACACACGGTTATCTGATTCCAAGCTAAGCAGAGCTTGTGTTATGGTAACCAGACAACTGATAAACATACTTATATGTTTCTAAATACATACATAATTATAGATAAATTACACCCAGACACAGAACAAATGATCGTGCTCATCACACAAACATTTGTCCTGGGTGGGAATCGAACCCACGACCTCCAGTATAGCAGTCAGGGTCACTAACCACTAGACCAACAGGCTCGTCAAATAATGTCTACAAAGCCATAAAGCTGTTAGTCTTTCGCCGATACTCTCTGGTTATGTTTGTTCGCACCATTGGACTATAAGAATGAAAGGCAGAGCGAAACTGGGTTATCCCTTAAACATGTCTCGGGGAGTTAAATAGAGATTTAAATTCTCACTTGGAACAAACTTTTGTGAATGACACAATTGTCGCAAGCGAGCTAGCCCACAGCACGTCGCGCGTCGTGTAGAAGTAGTTGGCTTGATCACTTATACCACTATCTATCCGTTCATTCACTTAATTATACTGTAAAGGTTTAGGTAGTTAAAAGAATGTAAACAAATCGTAAAAAGGGTTTTTTATAGTTGACACTTTCTTCATTCTTGTTTAAAAATACGTTATAACAAACTTAAATTAATTTTTGAGCACAGGATAGTTTCCTCTTTTATAATAGTATGTTAAACTTTATCATTTATTCTTAATCTACTCTTCGTAGATGTAACTGCTTAAACACATTTTTTTTAGTTAGATTTATTAAAATGGTATAATATTTTGTAATCTGTCTATTATAAAGAACCCAAAAAGACAGGTTCCCCAAACCCTTTAGAAAATACAACAAAAAAATAACGTTGCTAAATTGAAGAGTACAACGTTGACGTAGTTTGGCAACTGAAGTGGCAGGTATTACGTTTAGTCGGTTAACCAGACGCCTTTGAAGTTTGAAGTTTGTTTGCAGTTTGTTTCGATTGTGTTAATTAATACCTCGTTTCCTTGTTTTGTTTTTGTTGTTTAGTTATTGTTCGTTTTTGTTATTTATTGTTATTGCTTGTTAAATTCGTATCGTGGAAAAATGAGTGAACCCGAAGCTGGTACTAGCCAGACCAACTCCGTACACACATTTCCATCACCGAAGAAGAAACGCTTCAAAACCGGACCTCTTTCATCATCTGAGAAACAGACATTGATAAATGTGTTCAAATATGTCGAAGAAACATGGCCCAAAGACTGTTATCCGTCTAAAACAGACATAGTGCAAAAAACTGGTGAAATAATGGGTGTTTCTGTACCAACTGTGTACAGGGTTATTAACGAATATAAAACATCGCATAGAGTGCACTCTCCTCCTCCTCCGGCAACGAAACCAAGCCAAATCGACAGTTTCGATGATATGGATTTAGCCGCAGTGAGAAGAAAAGTACATACGTTTTTTTTTGCAAATGAACTACCCACTATTGAAAAAGTTATGGAAAGTGTCAATAATGATGACAGTCTACCTAATATAAAAAAAGATGTAATGTGTAAGTTGATGAAGAAATTAGGCTTTAAATACTCCAAACGCAGTCGCAAGAGTATGCTTATTGACAAACCAGACATTGCAGTATGGCGTGTAAATTACTTAAATGAGATAGCAAAATATAGAAGAGACGGGAAGAAAATATATTATTTGGATGAAACATGGGTCAATGAAGGTATGATAACAATATTAATATGTTTTTAAAATAAATATTCTACACTGTTACCTTTGTAAACATATATTATATACCCATTAATATTGTTTTTTGCAGGACACACCAAATCTTTAATATGGCAAGATACTACTATAACATCCTGCAAAGAGGCTCACAGACAGGGTTTGTCTACAGGGTTAAAGAATCCCAGCGGGAAAGGAAAACGCCTTATTTTAGGCCACATTGGTAAGAATATTACTTTATAGCCGTTAATAGAAATGCCAACTTGATAATTTTATTTTATAAGCTGATGTTTAAGTACCATATAATAGGGCGCTTGCAACCACTAGACCAATGAGGCAGGCAATGTACAATAAATTACTATTTTAAGTCAAAGTTCATGCGAGATGCTCATATTATAAGAAAATAGGATTATAAGTCAGTTGTTGAATGTTATTTAAAACTATGTTTCAGGTTCATCAAGTGGTTTTGTTGAAGGAGGTGAACTTATATTTCAAGCTACTAAGGGTGATGGTGATTACCATTCAGAAATGGATGCACATAATTTTGAGAAATGGATCACCAGAATTTTCAATAAACTGGAAAAAGACTCAATTTTGGTGATGGATAATGCACCCTATCATAGTAGAAAAAAAGAAAAAGTGCCAACAACCGCTACAAGAAAGGCTGATATTCAGAATTGGTTAAAGGAAAAAAATATAGCTTTTGAAGAAGCAGAATTAAAAGCGCAACTGCTAATAAAAGTTAAACATGAAAAATACAAATACCAATCCTATGTTGTGGATGAATTAGCAAAGGAAAATGGTGTCACAGTATTGCGCTTGCCACCATATCACTGTGAGCTCAATCCAATTGAGTTAATATGGGCTCAAGTTAAGGGGTTTGTAGCCGAGAAAAATAAAACTTTTAAAATGGCTGACCTTAAAATTCTTTTGCCAGAGGCTTTAGCTAATGTGACGGCTGAGAATTGGAAAAACTGCGAGGATCACGTAATAAAAGAAGAACAGAAAATGTTTAAATTAGACAAAATAATTGATGATACCACTGAACGATTTATTATTAATGTGACGGATAGTTCATCATCAGATTCAGAATGAAGCTTATTAATGTAAGCTTTATTTTGAATCTGAATCTATTCGTATGTGTGTCTATATAATATGATTTTAACATTTGAAATAAAAGGTTTAGCATCTATGAGTCACGTGTTTTTCTTTGTTTACCTTTTTTTAACTACCTAAACCTATGGAGTATAGTTCTCTTTTAAAGGCTTTAATTACATATTTAAGTTAGTTTTCCATATAAGGCCATAGAAAACGAACAAACTAGACGTAACACGTTAGACATTCTGTCGCATTTATGTAATTAGTAGCCTTAGAGTATAAATAAGCAAACATAGAGTGAGCGTATCGCTAGTTGCCCGTTGTGACGATCGTAAAATATGTTTTTGTACAACAGCAAAATGAAACTGTTTCGCTCGTTTACTGGTTTAATTGATTTTTCGTGCGAGGACAGACGTTTATGCCAAAATATCGATGGTTCTGACTTCCGATATTAATACCATACATACATAACATACCATCACGCCTGTATCCCCGAAGGGTTAGGCAGAGGTGTACCAATGTACACCCACAGTTCGCCGGTATGTTTAGGTCCCATGTAATAGGGGGCGAGCCTATTGCCACTAACCGGGCACAAATCCAAACTCCGACCTGCTACTGAGAATTTCATAGAAAAACTCAATAACACCTTGGTCGACTTGGGAATCGAACTCAAGACCTCTAGCGTAGCAGTCGCGCTTAGCGCCACTAGGCCAACGAAGCAGTTTAATTAGGATAATATTTGGTTTTGATATAGTATTAATAAACCGGCGTGCTGTTAAGACACTAGATGTACGATTGTACGACGACATGTTCATCTGGTACTCGCAGTCCATACTTTGTTAGGCGCACTCTATACTTTATTTATTTATACTCTAAAGTTAGTAGCTCTTAGATAATTATTCCATTGATTCTCGTTTTAACGTAATACGTAACTAGTTTACATGTTACGTCAAAACTGGACAGATTTTAATGTAAATGATGTCTAACGTGCATAAATTATGTATATTTGTTTTGTGATGTCAGTCTGTCTGGCTTTATCAATGGGCTGTCTTGTGAGCATGTGTTTTACAACTGTATGAGCTTATTTCAATGGCTTTGTACAGCTTAAATAAATGTGTAACCAAACACGCTGTAGATTTTAGACGGTGTCCAAAATTATCGGGACCTACTGCGAATCCAAAATTCATTAGCATAGCTATTGTCACATTAGGTTTAGGTAATTTGTAATTGGTGGAAATTGACAGCTAGATCTGACTAGTGACTTAAGCGGATTTTTGACTCGTTAGAAATACCAGTATTACATGCTTCAGTAACCACACGGTTTCACACAATCCGTTAATGCGCAAAAAGTAATGGCTTAAGAAAATCATAACAATAGTACCTATAGTTATTTATTTGTTTTTTGAACACGAAAACAGGGGCGTGATTCACACATTACGCAGTCTAGCATAACAAGATTGTTGTGAGTAAACCCAGCAACTGGTATGAGTAACAACATAAATATACATGGCTTGCCGGCAAATAAATACGGATCGGATGCTATTATGAATGCTCGGTAACAATAATAATGTTATTTCGAAGTATCTGGAAAAGAAACTAAAAGAAGATCGATTTAAAATCTCGCATGATATCGTACATTTTATGTAAAAGCAGCACTGTAAACTTGGCGCCTGACATTCGTTTTTAGGGTGCTATACACAAAAGGGTAAATTACTAAAACTTCGCTGTCTGTCCGTCCGTCTGTCACCAGATAGTTAAAATTGTCACAGATTATGTATTTCTGTTGCCGCTATAACAACAAATATTAAAACAACAAAAAACCTAGTCAATGGAACGGAACCTTTCGCGCGCGAGTCCAACTCGCACTTGGCCGGTATTTTTCTTATATTTTATTCTAATAGTCTTCCGTATGTACGAAAGCGTGTGAAAGCAAGACAAATTAGCCCCCTCTTCTGGACTTTATTCACTTAGTTTTTGTTTTTGTTCAAAATTCGCGAGCTACATTGTTTATTAACAAACTGACGGACTAAATACATAATTTGACATTTTACAGTCAGTCATATAACCCACTGAGCATATTTTTCGTCCGTAAATTCTTAGAAAAACTGCGAAAAATACAGAAGACATTGAAAGGTCACTAATTGTTCAAATAATATGCGCACGAAGTTAACAATGGTGTATTCTATTCATTTACATATCATTGTTTGACGTACAGGTAATTATCGACGGAATAACTAAGGAAAATTGGACGTAAAATAAGCAAGACTTTGGAGGTAAAATATGCAATTCTTTGGAGGAAAAATTACTAGCAATCCTTACTAATATTATAATATGAGAAAGTTTTTTTGGATGTATGGATGTTTGTTACTCTTTCACGCAAAAACTACTGATTGGATTTTAATGAAACTTTACAATAATCTAGCTTATACATCGGAATAACACATAGGCTATAATTTATAAAGATAGTGTATGCATTGTCATTCGCGCGGGTGAAACCGTGGGGCACAGCTAGTAAATAATAATATAATATTAGCTATAGTCGTCTCTCTGCAGGGCAAAGGCCTTCCCAACCCTTTACAACATGAAATTTTCATGGTCTTGGGCTGTTGCTTCTCGTATTTTCGAAAAGGAAATTAGAATAACATAATTTTGTAGTTTGTAGAAAATTCACATGGCTAGGACGTCCCAATATTTGGGGTAGGACCCCAAACATTGGGACGTCTCTTTATCTTTCACAAAATCTACATCTTATTAGGTCTATCTTTGCCTGT
Organism: Autographa pulchrina; assembly: GCA_905475315.1. Classification (NCBI taxonomy): domain Eukaryota; kingdom Metazoa; phylum Arthropoda; class Insecta; order Lepidoptera; family Noctuidae; genus Autographa; species Autographa pulchrina. The sequence continues at coordinate 5,166,260 of FR997789.1, read as the reverse complement.
ACATCCTGTCATATTATTTTTATTAGCTTGAAAAACATATGTGCGTGACGTTAATTAACAAAAGTAATTTTATTTTATTAGAAGGCTAGTTTAGCTTGTAATTAATTTGATTTACACATTTTTATCGTGACATTGACCTTTTTATGATGTCGCGTGTGTTTATTATTTTCCTGAAACTGAAATTAATTAAGTTAATTTTTGTATGGTTTTAATTTTAAGTTTATTGTATGGTTTTAATTAAATGAGAACTTTGGGTGATTAAGCGATGTTCGAGGTGGCGCGGAATAAGGTTTTATGGAAGGACTTGGGGGAGAGTTTTGCCCAGTAGTGGGATAGTATAGGCTAGGAAAATATCAATAATATACTCACGCTTCGCAGTACGGGAGCTTTCCATATCCTTTGTAGGTTCGCATGTTGAGTGTCATGCCGCATTCCTGGCATTTGAAGCATCCTTTATGCCATACCTGAAACAAATAATAATATAACAATAAGAAAATTTCATATAAAAATCATTATATAGGTGAAAGATGATTTACTACACTTTTAAACATAATAGGGATGATGACTTATTATTCCTGTTATGTCCATCTTTTAGATAATTGAAAAAAATTAAACCCTTATTTTTTATTATCTAACTGGCGGACTAAATTTAGACTTTTCATACCCAATTATCCACCAAATTGTCCGAAAAAAAATACGTAATTAATTCATACACAACATCTTAATTCCAAGGCTTAATTCCCTTAGGAGACAGTTTTATCCTAATTTCCGGTTAAAAATTTAATACATGAGATTTATCACAAAATTGCAATATCAGAAATTTTGCTATTTGCATAAATCTAATCAGTAATCTTTTCAGCCAGACACTGAACTACCGCATCAAACAACTCTTATCATAATCTTATAAGGATTATATAATGTTATCTCCTGCAGTCTAGTGTTGTATTATCTTTCAAGATTTTAATTTGCACCGGTTTATCTCTTTTTATTTATATCCCTGAGAACAGATCAGTAACAATTACTCAATGAACTTAAACCAATTCGTCATTATACTGGTCTATCACGCAGACATGAACCATATAAAGAAACTCTGAGTAAGGTTTAGCTTATAAACACTTAATACAGGTATATAATTAATAATTCTGGTGTGTTTGTCACCTAACTCCTCCTAAACAGCTGGACCGATTTAGTTAATACTTCAATAGGTTCCTGGATTTGAAAATGCAATTGGATGGTGGTAGGTGGGGTTGCAGTCGGTAGGTGCTACTTTTCCGGGCAGGACGTATGCCGAGTCAGTTAGTACTCATATAACTGTCAGACTGTTCTACTTCAATCATAAGACCAGAAAAAGCTCATCTTGCTCAGAATCTAAGCTAAAATGAGCATACTAATAAATTCTAATATTTCGGTTGCGAATGTTGCGATCGTACTGTTTGCACCTTGGATTTGACGTCATTTCACTATTATTTGCGTACCTTACTTATTACCTACTTCTGGCATTTACCATTAATTTCTACCACAACACCAGACATTTTGGAAGTAATAACCACTATCATAGCATCTAGCTATTACCACAGTCCATCAGTCATTGCACAACGCTAACTGGCCCACTTCACAGCGTATAATACAACAATTAGGCAACAATGGCCGATTAGCGCATGCAACTGATGCCTGCAGTTTGTTACTTTCGACGGTTTTTGGTAAAGGTTACTTTGGTTGTTTGAGTAACTTTTACGTATTTTTTAAACCTATAAAAGAGGGGGTTTTCAATTGGACGGTATGTTTGTAACAATTACGGCAATAGCAAATGGATTTTAAAAATTCTGTTTATTGGAATGGAAAATGGGGCGTATAAAGACTATCCAATCTATATATATATATATATATGAATCCCTATTTCCCTTGGTCACGGCATCACGCGTGAACGGCTGGACCGATTTAGCTAATTCTTTTTTTGTTGTGTTTGTTATTGTCAGGAGAAGGTTCTTATTAAGAGAAAGATTACAAAATTGCGCTGAAAATTAGGAAATTGAAGAATACTCAACCACCCAATTAGTTAATCCTGACTTTTGTTACGATAGTGATTTGTTGGATTCATCTCCACCCCTAATAATACAAAGACACCGGGAACGGGACCTAGGTATTCACGCGGGTGAAACCGCGGGGCACAGCTAGTTTTATATATTTTTTCCACCATACCTAGTTTTTACATTACATAGTTAGTTATCTAACAGTTAAGATGCCGGACACGTCTGCAAAACGATGCGGGTTCAATCCTAGTTTATCGGTACGTTTTCACTTAGTAACGTAAATATCTGACGAATAAAGAAGAAAGGAACTTAAATATGCACCAAAGAAACAAGTTTCAATGAAGTTTATATGGGAACAAGTGTATTCTTTGAATTAGTTGCTCAACTGCTGGAGATATCACGTTACAAAACAAGCTTCCTCTTTTGGAAGTCAGTTCCAAATTATTTAATTTTAAAACCTGCAGGGAGCAAGATCGTTTAAAGAACAACCTTGAATTAACGGTCTTTGTCAACACATGATGTATTTGTAAATATCGTCATCTATGAAGTAATATTTATCGCCATAGACAAGTCTTGCATAAAAACATTACATAAACGATCAGACCATATGGTCGTTGGCCTGCCAAAGGGTACAATGCAACAATTAGATAACAATAGGCATTCCGTGTCGAATAGCAGTTACAGTGTTACATGCAACGGTAGGACGACAGTAAGGTGTTACAAGACTTTCGTTCTAGAAACATCGAAAAAACAAGAAGGTATATAAATATGAAGATGAAAGTATAAACGTATAAACGGAAGTATGAAAATTTGTATACCAACTAAGGTGAAACATAGTGATACTCAACTATATTTTTAAGACCATGTTACCTATGTTTAAACAAATAAATATTATTATTAAATACTATATTATCCAGAAAATGGCTAGTGGATACTGGATATTATAAAGATTTTTACGTAAAGCAAAGTCGGGTTAATTACACCATTTTTAACTCAAGAACGGGAGGACCTATTTTCATGATCTTTGATTTGTTCTAACCCGGGAGGAGCTAAGAGCTGGCGAATACTTGGAATCGCACGGAAAGTGTACGCCACTTGACCACGGAAAACTTCAAAATATGGTAATAGCTATAAGAATTAGATTGGGAGAAGGCTAGACAGAAGCCGAAGAAATTGATCTATAGAGTTTAATGTAAAAGGTACTTATGGGGAGAAAATCGGTTATTTGTTAGAAATCCTTATAAAATACGTAAAAAGTGAATGAACTTTGCTATTACATTATCCTTGTTAACAGGCCAATTTTGATCTTAAATTCCCAGAATTTGAGCTTGTATATTAGGTCACGATTTGCTTATACAATCACGCTGAAATATAATCTCTCCCGCAGAGTTTGTTTTCGCTTAAGTATCTAAGAAGTATATTATGCCACCGATTTACTTATGACTTCCTTTACACTTTGGAAGAAGTGGTATTCAGGTTTAGGGCCAGTTAAGTTTAGGGTTTCCTCTAAACTTAACTTAAAAAGTTTATTTGTATACCTCTAAGTTATTTTTTTTTTTTTCAGTTCTGCTCCACTATATCAAGTGTAATTTCTATAAGCGTTAACTAACGTTTATCAAATCTCAAATATAAGGAAAGTGACAAGTATAAGTAACGCGAGTTACCAAAAATAAATGCTTTTTTCATACATTTAATATAATTTAAGCAATTCCTATCACAGTTAACGCTTGTAGAAATGTCTACTTCAGGGTATAAATTATTTGCTATTCAAGGAGGTCTCAAATTAAAATTTCGGCTGAAGATTTTAGCAGCTGTTATAAGAGATTTCAATACCCAAAAGGGTATCGCTTAACATAATGAAACCGTTCAACAATTTGGTCCGAATGAGTCACGCCTGCAAATAACTCGTAAAGTAAACACTGTGTTTCCGTTTCAGAAAGATATTTTTAAGTTTGTTATGTAATGGTGTGATTGCCTGTTAAGAGTTCGGGTTTTAAGTCCTGTTTTAAAATTCGTGTTCTGTGTGGACTTCAAGAATTAGAGGATGATCCAATACTAATTCGGGGAAGGCCTAAGTACTGGTATAGGCTCAGAAGATTGATTTAGCTTAAAATATTGCTCTTTCTGACCTATTTTTGATGTATGATCAAATAACAAGTTTACTATTTAGTCAAATAAATTAAAGACAACACGAATGTATGAAAATAGGACTCAATCATGTATTACTATGAATAACTACATAGTTCCGAAAGGGCGTTCTGCACATGATCTACCACCTACAACAATTGTTGTCATACTGCTGGACATAGGCCTTTCTACGTGCCATCGGAAGGTGCTGTCTACTAATATCCACATCATGCTTAAAGTAGAAAATATTTTTTAAAGAATGGACCGCCATTTTAAAGAGCTACTCAAGCTAATAGAACACAGTTATAGAGATGGCTAGCTCTTTTTAAATAGGTAACAAGTATACAAGCCTAAAATACTCTTAAAGTACATACAGACCCATAACGATATATAAGCGAGCATCCTAAAATACGGTGAGTAGAATACAGCTAATACGCAATTTGTGCGTCCTAACTACGGTAAGTGGGTCAATTTACTGTACTTGACCATCGTCGGGAACTGCTCATTAAAGTGGAGCTATTGTTAACCTGGGAGCTTAGAACTAAAATTGTTTGTTAGGATTTATGGCTATAGATAGGACTAAATTCTGTTGGAGTCTAGATCTTTGAGGTGAAATTTTGTTTTAGACTAAGACTTAACACATTTATATTTATATTGTATACTTGTGCTTCAAGTAAAGAGAAATTGTATGATGTGGGAATACCAATGTGTCTATTTTAAACTTAATTGTTCCACAATGAGAACAGCCTATGTTACAGTTGGAAACGTTTGAATCGAATTAACGAAAGACGGAACCTATGTACTAAGTAATATAATAATTATAATATAAAAATCGGACATTTTAAACATAAATGCACTATTAAACAATATAATAAATTAATTATATTACATTATATTCAATTATGTGTAAAATGTAAATAGACTTACAAATTAATTAACATATAACCATCCAAAATACAGCCTCGGAGAGCGCCACTTAACCCAAGATCTTCGCCTCAACAATATTTGACCCAATTCCCGTTAAGTTACGTTCGATTGCAGTTTACTTAGATACAACTGTAACTGTTGATCGCACCGTATAAGGATCAACTTGGCCCGGGTTAAGGTTAACCGCTAGTTATGACTTATACAATGATATCATGTTTTATGTTTGTTACTGCTTTCAAAAGAGGTAGGTTTATGAAAGTTATTTTGTTTGTGATTCGTTATAATTTATTATATTGTGATTAATTATTTTTATTATTGATTTGCCCAAGACGACTGGCAGGAGCTGGATTCGAGAAGCCGAGGATAGAACTAAGTGGCGTGCAATTGGAGAGGCCTATGTCCAGCAGTGGACTACTAAAGGCTGATGATGATGTATTTTCTGGAGGTTGCAATGACATTATCACACAAAGGAAATTATGAGTTAAAATCACATGGAAATGCAGGCCATCTAGACCGAATCACAAAGTACTGTTATATGTTTATATTTCACGTAGTCACGGAACACCAATGTCACTATTTCAAGACATGAAAACAACTGTTTTTCTTGTTGTTTTTCCCATTTTATCCAAAAAGATATTTTTGTGGACAGCTGCCGCAGTTAGCCTCATGGAGGCTTTTACTGCTTTACCGGACTAAAAAAAAGGGCCTAAGTTTACTTTATTGTACTTTTTACGACCTCCGTGGTCGAGTGGCGTACGCGCCGGTTTCAAGGTGTCGCTAGCTCTGAGGTCCCGGGTTCGATCCCCAGACGGGTCAATGTAGAAACAAACTTTTCTACATTGCCTCGGGTCTGGGTGTATGTGGTACCTTCGTTGTTTCTGAATTCCATGACACAAGTGCTTTAGCTACTTACTTTGGGTTCAGAGCAATGTATGTGATGTTGTCCGCATTTATTATTTATTTATTATTGTATTGTCAAAATTTGCGATCCCTTTTCACGAGTACTTCAGTTATAAAGTATATACTGTAGTCACTACAGTATATACTTTGTAGTATCTTCTCAGTCACTTTCATTCGAGCTTAGAGCTTCAAAACATAGTATAGTATACTTACGTTACGTCAGTTCAGAACAAAAGACAGTTGTGCAAGCGAGAACCCGCGGCGCCACGTGAGATCTACTTAAACTTACGGGTTGCTTGCTACTTTCTATATGACGAGCAATGAGTTTTAAACTTTGTATATTCGCTTGAATATACGTTTAAGATTTAAGCTAGTTAGCTGTGCCCCACGTGAGAAGTCATCTTTTGTCCTGTTTTGATAGTTATACAGCTATTCTACTAGCTGACGGGCCTGTTGGTCTAGTGGTTAGTGACCCTGACTGCTATACCGGAGGTCGTGGGTTCAATTCCCGTCCAGGACAAATGTTGTGTGATGAGCATGATCATTTGTTCTGGTGTCTGGGTGTAATTTATCTATAATATGTATGTATTTAGAAATATATAAGTAAGTTTATCAGTTGTCTGGTTACCATAACACAAGCTCTGCTTAGCTTGGGATCAGATAACCGTGAGTGATTTGTCCCAGGATATTATTATTATATTCAGGACAGGGATAAAACTAACAAATAAAAATTCGTTAAAAAAACAATAATTATGATAATACGATATTACCCAAATAATGATGACATTGATTTGATGAACTGTGCTTCTGCATAGCCTTGACTTAAGCCTAATTGGAGACGGTCGCGGTGTCCAGTCTAATCGAATTAAGCTGAATATCGTCTTTTACATGGAGAAACAGGCTATTTTTTACGACAATATTAAAACATACGTTTTTGTTGGGCCTACAAACGAAGGCTTATAATCAATTAGCTACATAAACTAGTGTGACAAAGCGATCAGTTTCGATACCATTTCTAAAGTTTTCTCAAATCATCATCAAAATTGTTGATGAGAAAATTATATTGGTATGCATTGCTAACTTTTAAACTATCGCGCTGCATGTTTACAGTTTGCGTGCGCTTATTCCCGTTGAATTATATTATTGGTATGCATTGGTTTGCATGCAAGTTACAGGTTCAAACCAAAAACTTTGTGTATGTAAGTATGATTTTTTAAGCTCGTGTGAATCACATACCTACTTAGTAAGGCGTAAGTAGCATCAATCATTTATCTAGTCTCAACAGTAGCCTTAAAAAATAACTGTATCAGATCTACTTATCCTCTAAGAAATAGTCATGAACATACAAGTATTACGAACAGTTACATTATGACCGCAAGACACACTGGACTGAATTGAATTATTAAATCAATAATACTATTTGTAGGCGCGCCTGAGTTTGTATGGTGACCATTTATTTTTTAAATATTGCAGGACTCGTCTTGGTAAACTTTTATTGTATGTAGGCGTAATTATAGTGGCAATAACTTCTATGATATTAATTACAATAGAATACAAAATATTTATTTCATTCCATAATGTAAAGATTGTCCGGTAAAGCAGTAAAAGCATCTCCCGAAAAGTCCAAAATCTAGTAATTTACACCTTTATACTACTTCGAGATACAAGAATTTAAATATGCATTGCTAATGGGACAGATAAGTAGGCTCTCTCATGCAACATGGATTAGCAAATATTGGGCACTAGCTGTGCCTGCGACTTCGTTCGCGTGGATGACGAAACTTATCAATGAGTTTTTAACCGCAAAATTAAGTTTGTTTTTTATTGTTTATACTTTTCCGGGATAAAAACTACCCAGTGTGGTGGCCAGGATAATAAAGAATAATTATACCAAGTTTCATCGTAATCGAACCGGTAGTTTTTGCGTGATACCTGAACAAACAGACAGACAATTTTTTTTTTCACACTTTTGGGTTCGGTTTCGGTATAGTAACACCCCCCGCCATTTATTTTTTTGATATTTTCAATGTACAGAATTTTCACTTCTACAGATTTATTATAAGTATAGATATAGATAAGTGAAAGTCATTGATAAAAGTTTTTACAAGGTAATACAGGAATAGAACATACAACATCTACTTTTCATTTAATTTTTCGATATTATTTCCTAGGTTTCCCTTAATTTAAGTCATCTCCCGAGCCTTTTCCCAACTATGTTGGGGTCGGCTTCCAGTCTTACCGGATTCAGCTGAATACCGTATTTTACATGGAGCGACTGCTTATCTGACCTCCACAACCCATTTTACTGGGTATTAACACAGTATCCCATGGTAAGACTGGTTGTCAGAATTGACTTAACGATTGCCAAAGATCATAGTATGACAGTCGGGACCTACTGCTTAACGTGATATCCGAGGCACGGAGGGGGCTCGGTATGTTCGGAAATGGTCACCCATCCACGGACCAACAGCGGCGAGCACGGCTTAACCTGTATTATCGGTCAAACCGTTGGGCTTACACGTAGCCACGAGCCCCTCAGGTTTCCTTAAATTTAAGTATCGTTATTATAATACTCCATGTTGAACAGTTGTAAACACATAAATAACACATACATTATTACATATGCAAATACAAATTGCAAACTACAACATAACATATGTTTTCTCAAAGATAAGTCACCTTTGAATTGATAATTCGATACAGTGAATATAATTATTCGTTTTGATAAAGAAACAATTGCTACATTATTTATCTCTTTGTTATTACAATGTTATGTGTCAAGATATTGTACTTATCGGAATATTGTTTTAATGATAAGAGTTGAACTTGACTGGCCGTTATGATTTCTGAGGTTCATGTGAATTGAATATTGAATTGTTTTTTTTTTTTTAACGGGTAGTGTTTTAATGTTTTGAAGTAAATAAATAAATGGTGTATTTTTACTAGCTGTTAACATAACTTCAAAGAAGACATTATCTTTAAAAAAAATACAATATGCTTAGGACTACTTCTGCTATTCATGTTTATACAAAATTAATAAAAAAAGGAATTCGTCATTTAATTTAATTTTTGTCCTTTTATAAAAAGTCAAATCTATAAGATATGTAGTTTCCCCAAACTTTGTAGACTTTTAGACACACCTGAATCCCAGTATTTTACGTGGAGCGACTCCAGTTATTTTTTCTTCACTTTTAATCCCATAAAATACCACACGTATGGCCACCATACCCGTCATATCGTCATGGTGTTGAGCACGGGACAATGACTCTGGACGCCTGAACGCACACAAATGTTGACATTCTATACTATTCTACAGCAATAGCTGTGTGGGAATGTATAGGTTCGTCTAGGTATTCACTGTTACTGAACATTCAGCTATTTGAATAATAATAATAATAATAATTCCAGCCCATAAACGTCCCACTGCTGGGCACAGGCCTCTCCCCATATAGAGAAGGCACGAGCATTGATCACCACGCTTGCTCAATTGCTTTTTAAATACTGTCAAATATTTTTACTGAAAGTTTAGATTTAAAATTCTATTAGAATTGGATACGACTCGAATCAGTCTGACACCATGCAAAAGGAGAAAAGTATTCCATATTAATTCAGAGATAAGATCTCGTTATGTATTAAAATCTCTCCAGATTTTTTTGTTCGCGTGAAGAGATAAAAAACAACGAAACGTCTAAATACGTATTTGGATGTCAAGGTTCATGTTTCTAGCAAAGGGCAAGGAACAAATCTGCTAGAATACTCTTGATGAATGAAACACAGTGGACATTCTCCCTAAAAATTTCCAGTTTAAAACACCATGGCCACCCTACCAGTTGATAAATTAATTAATGCTCAATTTATCATTGTAATTATTTTAACATGACGCATTTATTTCCCAAAGGAATAGGGTAAATGGGCAGACTTACTGGTCGATCGCACACCCATATTTCGACAATATTAGTGACGTTTATAGGGGAAAAGTTTATTGTCATTCGGCGCACGTCAAATTTTAATTAAATTTAATTATTTCTTCGTTATGTAGTATAGTAATATAACTAGAGCCAACGATTTCATCCGCGTTGTTTGCGATTCAGTGTTGTTGTCATCATCATCTGCCGAGCCTTTTCCCAACTATGTTGAGGTCGGCTACCAGACTTACCGGATTCAGCTGCATACCGTATTTTACATGGAGCGACTGCCTATCTTGTAGGTCTATTTTAAATTTTCAGGAAAATATATGAAAAAGCTTTACATGCTTACTTAGATCATTACAGAAATTAAAGTTTATCTAAGATTATATCCCTTTAAGTTTTAGAAAAACTCTGCAACGTCCTAGTTTAAATAATAACAATAGTATTCATCTAAGAATAGACCACAAAATTCCCTATAGATAAAGATTTATGGGTTTTTCCCCTAACACATTGTTATATTAGGGGAGATTGTATTATTTGACGGTGGATAGTAGCATCCAATTTCTAAAATCATATCGTAATTGTAATATTTGAAATTACAACTGAGATATGTATTATCTTTTGTTACACTTTTTACACGACTGCCCAAAAAGGAGTGTTATGTTTTCAGGGTTCATGTATGTATGTATGTATGTATGTATGTATGTATGTATGTATGTATGTATGTATGTTTGTGAGTTTCTTTATTCCACCATAACTTCTAAAAGGCTTGACCGATTTCAATGTTTGTGGTATCATTAGAAGCTTTGAGTTATCCCGAGTGACATAGGCTATGTGCCAAAATAAAAAATGGTCAAGTGTGAGTCGAAATCGCCTGCAAAGGGTTCCGAACGATATTTTTTTTTGTGTTGTGTCATGTTTTTTTGTTGTTCACTAAAAGGTATTAAATAAAAAAAATATAATTAAAAAAATTAAAAAACACGCCTGCCATGTCAAAAAAATTAAAAACAAGTCAAATATTTGCAGTCGGGGGACCTGTAATGAATTGTTCCATGTAACCGACCCCGACTGCAAATATTTGACTTGTTTTTAATTTTTTTGACATGGCAGGCGTGTTTTTTAATTTTTTTAATTATAATTTTTTTTTTTTCTGCAGTCGTCTTTGTAGTTTGTCCTATAATGGCTCCGAAGACGAGACAAGTAGAAAAGGTGCATTTGGGCATAAGTGAGAGACCTCTGTAACTCTGATGGTAAAGCGACTGGTGCCCCGAACCAGTAGTCGCGGGTTCAAGTTTTGCCTGTATTCTAATAACGTAATTGACACAGTTACTTAGTTGACCGCACTGCTTATCAAGTTGAGGGTTTTAACCATGTAGACAAATATTTGCGGCTAAGTAACATGTTTATTTTTGTAATAAAATAGCATCTACTTACTACTATTTTCAACTATTTCTTACGGAGACAAAATCTAATTGGTGTACAGAGATTATTAACATTAAAATGTCGGCATAGCCGCAAATGTACGTATTATGTGAAATTAACAGACTCGTCTTATCAGTGACCTTGCTATTTGTACACAACCGGTTATCTACGATACCGCGAACTAAATCTAGTTGCTACAAGACTATTAGATTTGCTTTATCTAACTAAAATAGAACTCACTTAACTTGTTATCGATCAGGATTAGGTTCTTTAATATTCCGGGGCAACTCACAAACGGTTTTCTGATACCAAGCTAAGCAGAGCTTGTGTTATGGTAACCAGACAACTGATAAACATACTTATATATTTCTAAATACATACATATTATGGAAATTACACCCAGACACAGAACATATGATCGTGCTCATCACACAAGGTTTGTCCTGGGTGGGAATCGAACCCGGTATAGCAGTCATTCGACTGCCCCTCACACTAACCACTAGACCAACAGGCCCGTCAAATTTAAATGAGATTACAGTACGGCCGTTGAGAGAATGCGATTCTGACAGCTCGTGGTCAACAGGGAGATAAAAACATGTGGCAAAGATTTTACTTCTCAAATTATTATCACTCATTTGTCCTATAAAAGAATAATATCATTCAAAACTATATCATTACTTTAGGTTACAATGAATAATATGTATGACGCGGGTTTAATTTCCCCGTACAAATCAATACTAACTGGCATGTGTCAGGATCGCGTTCTCTCAGCGGCCGAATTATAGTTCCTTTTTTGGTTGAAATTATTTAAATATTTAAAACAAATTTTGGTCCTTCCTATACATAGGGTTTGCGGTTCCGACCATGAAAGGCAAAAGCACAATATTTAAGGGAATACGTTATTCTAAAAAAAAAACATTTAATTTACCTAAATGTATTTATTCCACTGCCTCGTTGGCCTAGTGGTGCTAAGCGCGACTGCTACGCTAGAGGTCTTGGGTTCGATTCCCAAGTCGACCAAGGTGTTATTGGGTTTTTCTATGAAATTCTCAGTAGCAGGTCGGAGTTTGGATTTGTGCCCGGTTAGTGGCAATAGGCTCGCCCCCTATTACATGGGACCTAAACATACCGGCGAACTGTGGGTGTACATTGGTACACCTCTGCCTAACCCTTCGGGGATACAGGCGTGATGGTATGTTATGTTATGTATTTATTCCGCTGTTACCGGTCAATAATCTTATTAGGTATAATATACCATTCGAAAATTAAGTAGGAAACTATATTGTTTCCCGGATATAAATCCATATCTTTATAACCTAACTGCTGTACCAAAATCGGTAATTATAACAATCATTACGACGCCTAATGAATCTTAATGTCTCTAAAATACTCATTGACATTTTTTTAGATAGGAAAGTATTACAAAATACAGTATTTCAAACAGTTACGGTCGCTTTTGACACGGATTATTTAACGTTACGTAAATCGTAATGGTTTTAACACTGCCTAAGTTATTTACAGTGTTCTAATGAAGGTGGGTTTGATCTCAGCACGAAATTTTTGTGTATAAGTATCTATTTGTATGTGTTAATGTGGCTTTATAGTATAACTAGCTGTGCCCCGCGGTTCCAACCGCGTGAATGACAATTCATACACTATCTTTATAAATTATAGCCTATGTGTTATTCCGATGTATAAGCTACATTATTGTAATGTTTCATTAAAATCCATTAAGTGGTGTTTGCGTGAAAGAGTAACAAAAATTCCATACATCCAAACTTTCGCATTTGTAATATTAGTAAGGATATAGAAGCATAGCTGTTGAAAATGTCCATACTTTATATTTTAAATGCGAAATAGACTGTATCTGTCTGTCACGCTTTGTATGGAGAAACTTGGTATAGAGTAAGTAAGGTAAAGAGTACTTTTTGTCGCAATAACTGATACAGACGTAAGCGGAGCTGCGGGCAAAAGCTAGTAATTAAATAAAAAAAAATTACATGTATTAAAAATATATTTAATGTAAAAGACGCTATTTATTGCTGAGTGTCTTATGGTCGATTTCAGTTGAAAATGTATATTTAATATATGGCACGAGCAGATTAACCTTTTTGAGCAGTTTATCAGTAGCCACGAGACTTTCTGTTATCCTTCGAATAATGCTCATATAAAAAACTAGCTGTACCCGGCATGCGTTGCAATGCAATTTTTTCTACCTAGCACCTGCCTACTACCTACCTACTACCACTTAGGGGTATGAAAAATAGATAGTAGCCGATTCTCAGACCTACTGAACATGCATATAAAATTTCATAAAAATCGGTCAAGCCGTTTCGGAGGAGTATGGTAACTAACATTGTGACACGAGAATTTTATATATAAGAAGATTAAGTTTTGTCATCAACCAAAAACAATAAAAATAAAAATTCACCAACATCCACTTTCGCTAACAGTTATGTCAAAGTCGTTACAAATAAAGATGGCGCTAATTGCCGCCATTTTCACACATAATGTGTTTAGTCTATGGCCGGTGCAAACTTTCACGCTTTATTCGTTAGCAGTGTAGCGACTAATGTTTAATTAACACGTTATTTAATACGGTAATCGATATTAATATCGAATGGAGCGAATTATAATTATTGTTCAGGTATTACATCATTATTTTATGAGGTTGATATTTTATTTATAGATTGTAAAAGTTAAATTCTAGTTTAATGATGTAACTTATTTAAATATCCTTTTTGATGATGATGAATAAGTATTAAGATAATAATTAGATGATTTAGAATGCAATTTAAACAATAGTTAATGTTTGACCATACTTGACAAATTTCGACATGTTATTATTTTTTGGGAATAGGTATGGTAAATGCATATCCTGCCTGCCATGCTTATTTTTTTCTCAGCCGTTTCTGTCCCACTGCAGGACAAAGGGCTCTCTACCCTCCTTCCATATTTCTCTGGTTAGGGCTGTGGTGAACCAATCCTTATCATAGGAGTCTAGATCTCCTAATTATTATTAATTGATAGCTGTGCCTGCAACTTCGTTCGCGTGGATGACGAAGCTTATCAATGAGTCTTTAACCATTAAGGTTGCACACGCGACAGAAGCTTAAAAAATTGAGTAACTTCTCCCGTTTTCCCAACATTTCCCTTCGCTGCTCTGCTCCTATTGATTGTAGCGTTATGAAAAGTATATTATAACCTGCCCAGGAGTATGAAGAATAATTGTACCAAGTTTCGTTAAAATCCGTCGAGTAGTTTTTGTTTCTATAAGGAACATACAGACAGACAGACAGACAGACAAACAAAAATTTTACTGATTTCATTTTTGGCATCAGTATCGATCACTAATCACCCCCTGATAGTTATTTTGAAAATATATTTCATGTACAGAATTGACCTTTCTACAGATTTATTATAAGTATAGATTATATCAAAGCTAGTAATCAAAGCATCTACTAGTCCTTGTAGGAAGAAATCACGGATTTCCCTCGGATCCCGACACACCGCTTTCGCTAGACACGGCCTTACTAAGCTATAATTATAGATTACGTAACGTGCCATATGGTGCGAGGACATAATTTTATGTTAATTGGAACAATACTATTTATGTATTGTTCAGCCTGATAGGCTATAACGTGGGTTATTGTCATTTTCCATAAACATTGGGTAATAAAGAGATGCCTTTGGGGGCGTCCATAAATTACGTGAGATGTTTAAGGGGGGGAAGGGGGTCGAGTCAAATCTCATCTAATCTTACGATGGAGAGAGAGGGGGTCTCGGCAAATATCACGCAATTTTTTTTCCAATTGAAACAAAAAAAATATACTATTTTGGTCCATTGAATACAGATTGTACATGCTTAAGATTTAATCTAAGCGTATATCGTAATACGTCTAAGATCATTCACTAATTCGTTCGAAAGAAAATAATTTCATTCATATGTCGACGTTATACATCTACTGACTGTCAAACTGTTTTATTTTTACAATAACAATCCAACGCGTTTACGTAAGAAACCCACATTTTGAAAAATGTCACGTGAGATTGGGGGATGGGGGTTGAATAAAATCTCACGAAATCTCACCAGGGAGGGAGGGACAGAAAATTTAACAACATACCTACCTCACGTAATTTGTGGAGCTTTACTTATTTTAAAGGCTAAATAGCTTTTTTTTTTAAACGGTAATCTCTGAAATTACTCTAACATATTAGTGCACTCGATAGCTCGATTCTCGAGAAAGGTAAACGGGTTATTTACCATCACTTTACTTATGAGTGAAACCGCGGGCTACAGGTAGATTGGGGTATGATCTAAGCACTAAGTTATGTCACCTCTTACAATTCACTTTCTTACGTAAAATTGAGAAATAAAAACGTAATAATTGATAAGCAGACATATTGCATATTATTATACTTAATACATAAAATATTATCAATATAATTAGCATGCCCGCACTTTCTTATCAAAACATATGTTTATTACTACATTAAAATGCGCGTCACGAACAAAACACATGATTGTAGGTGCATGACTGAATACAAACTCAGGCCAATTTAGTATGATGTAATAGTTAAAACGAAAGTTACTGCACAATGCACTGACGAATTTGGACCGACTATTCAACTGGTTCCGTGGTGTAGTGGTTATCACATCTGCTTTACACGCAGAAGGCCGCCAGTTCGATCCTGGCCGGAATCATATCTTTTTGGATGTTTTTAGAAGATACTATTAAATAATTATCAACCATTTGAGTTACAAAACATTCTTAGCTGCGAATTTATGATAAGTTATGCGCGAATTTGAATTTCAAAGCAATTATGTTAAGTTTGTTTACCATTTAGTTTAGTTCCTTTTATTTATTTTATCAACTTAACCCAGTTTAAAAAGTGAAAGTAAGCTACCGAAAATACGGATTATCTAATAGAAAAGACTGACCCACTTGTTGAACTTTGAAACGTGTTACTTTTATTGTGAGTTTAACCTATTTTATGCTTGATAATGTTACACCTTACCTGAAACCTGAAAATTTTAATAGGTAACACATTTAGGTATCTCAAGTATACAAACTACACCTAAGAGCGAAAATACGGCATATACCATATAACACAATATCAGTTCCTAACACAGAGAATCGGCATAGCCATTCAACATGGCAATGCTGCCAGCCTTCTGGGCACGTTTTCCACCATTGACAAGGATGACGATGAATTTTTTTACACATGTTAGTTTTATTTATATAAGATTTAATTTTAGTATAGTTGTAAGTAATTGTTGTAATATTAGATTTAAGTATTGAATTGTAATTAAATACCAGTATGTAAAATAATCTCTTTATGTCAAAATCTCATCAACTTGAAAATTACCTTTATGTAAACATTATAAACAAGCTGAGCATCGCGCTTTACTCGCGTAGTTTTCTTTCCTGTAAATTTCATGGGATGTTTTTTTTTTTTATTTATCTAGCGTCTTTGTTTACCAAACAACCAAATACTTAGTATGAAAGAGTAGAAAATTTCTATTAATCTTCTCAAACTTTTACATAAATAATATTTATACATATACTGGTAAATATATGAACACTCTGCCTCATGGGAATTATTTAGAATACAATGACTAAATACTAATTAAAACTAAATGAGTAGGTTTGAATTAACAATACAAATAATTATATAAGGAAAGGACTGTGTCTATTGGGATATCTATAGGTAGGTAGGCAGTATGTTGTCAATGGTAAAACCCAAGTCAGTACTATGAAACTGAAACCTGTAATTTAATATAAAAATTTAACTTTTTTATTAAGAATGTACCACTATAATAGGAGTAGCTTAGGCTAATTTTCAATTAGTTTTTTTTTTATTATGCTCAAAAATCTGTAATATTCAAGAGAAAATCCAATTTTCATGAAATTTTATGTTATTTCTAGGTTGACCTGATCCAGGCTTTGTAGTTAAGATGTTGCTTAACTTCACAATTCCAGAGGACATTATTAATTAATAATTATATACCACAACTAAATAAAGAGAGCTTTATTTTTCAATAAGTTTACCTCATAACAGTTCTATTACAAATCTCATGATACGATGATGATGTGAACATGACTTCACTTAATGACTCAATTAAATACTATGAGGATAAATTATTGTTAAAGTAGGAACATGACAAACTACTAAGTTATTTTAAGCTTATTACAAGTGAAGCTGTTAATGCCGTTTAAGGATAACTGTGGCAGACATCATCAAATCTGAACTGTGGAATGAAAGGACTTCATTATAGGTAAATGTACTTATATGCAATTAATGTAATTTAATAGTTTGGTACAAGTTACTTAAGTTGAAGATAATTAACTGCACATATATAAAGAAAACCATAATTCAAAGTGTACATGTAACTTAAATATATTAAATTAGTTACTAGCTGTGCCTGCGACTTCGTTCGCGTGGATGACGAAACTTATCAATGAGTTTTTAACCGCAAATTAAGTTTGTTTTTTATTGTTTATACTTTTTCGGAATAAAAACTACCCAGTGTGGTGCAAAGGATAATAAAGAATAATTATACCAAGTTTCATCGTAATCGAACCGGTAGTTTTTGCGTGATACCTGAACAAACAGACAGACAAACATTTTTTTTTTCGGTGTCGGTCTAGTCGCACCCCCCGCCATTTACTTTTTTGATATTTTCAATGTACAGAATTTTCACTTTTACAGATTTATTATAAGTATAGATAAGTTCAAAACAAATGGATGGATTGTGTGAAAGATGATATGAGAAAGAAAGGAGTGAATGCTGAGTTGTAGAGATGAATGGAAGCTGAATACGCATTGCGCTGACCACAAATAATTGGGAACAGGGCAGGGAGATGATGATAACTTCAAAACAAACAAAAAATATTATTAATCACTTAACTCTATCATAGCATATAAATTGGATCCTCTATTGTGGTTATTTAGTCTAAGTTAAATTCTTCTCTGTGCAAGAAGAGACTATCTACAGTATAGTCAAAGCTGGTATTATAAAATAAGCATGGTAATTATTAAAGAAAGTTTGGACTAAGTTGTATGGGAACCACACATGTAGTTTCCATTCATTATTAGTCACTAACACATGTGCTTTGAAGAAGAGGTTTATTTTTTATTTTTAACACGCTTTTATTAGCTTCACTTGTATGTATGTATGTATGTAACCGACTCCTTTGGACTCGATTTTGACCGACTTTAAACGGACAGATTTAATTCAAACTTTGTTCACTTATCAAGAATCAGCGACAATATAATAATTTCATAGGTTTATCTCATTATCCTGATTAGGATCACCAGAATTAAATAAATAAAAAAAATCCAAAAAATTTAAGTCCACAAAGCAATACGTTTGAATTCAGACAACACGTATTTCTGCTAGGACTAAAAAGTGAAAAATAAATATAGTTTAAAAAAACTAAAAAACACGCTTTTAAAGTACTTCTAACTAAAAAAGTGAAAAATAATTCCTAATGTAAGCTGAAATTGGTAATGAACAAAAAACACTAGTATTATTGTGAAAAAGCGTGGGGCGCTCTGTGCCATATTTTTCGTCTATCGAGCAACCCTCTCGACTCCTCACCACTCTCGCAACTATATTTTTAAGAGTTTAAGATGACTTGTCTTACAGACAGTTTCAACCGAAAGTAAAGAGTTTCAAATATATATAATGAACTAGTTGTTGCCTGCAGCTTTGCCTGTGTGGGTATCAGTTTTCCTAACAAAAAACAGCATATGTCCTTTCTTATGGTCCAAGTTAACCCACCCAGAGTTTCATCCATATTGGTTCAGTGATTTAGCCATGAAAGTGTAACAGACAGAGTTACTTGTGTTATGTTTTTTTTTTCTTTTCTTTTAATTTTTGGCAACCCACTGCAGCCTCAGGTCACAGTTGTTTCTGCCAGTGTCGTGTAGTGACCACACATGGGTAAAAGTTAAATGTTATGACACACAAAAGAGGCTGAATGTTATATTTTTTGTGTTGGTAGAACTGGAAATATTAGAATCCATAAAAGTTCATATAGACTGGTCTTATAACATCTGCCTACTCTTAAATGGCTAATGAACTTAATAGACTTAAAATATGGTGTCTATTTAAAGAATTTTAAGTTTCTTGCCAGTTCTTCTTTTTAAGTATAGTATATGGTTTTGGTAACTTAAAACTAGTTACCTTATTTATAGAAATGTAATAGGTATTCCCTTCCCCTTAGTGATACATGGTTTTAGGTTATTTACCAAGGAATTTGGCTTATAATTAAATTATTCATTATTAAAATAATTTCAAATGCAAACTGTTTTGTGATAACCATATTAGTTTTAAAGCATAGTTTCCTTGTTGCAATTACTGAACTTAATACAGAATTTATTACAATTTTGCCTTCTATAATTTATATTGCTATTAATAAGGCATGTGCCCAACAGTGAAATGACAAGGACACAAAATTTATGATAATATCCCGCCATAGAATGAGATACTTGAAAAACATGGTGATACTTTTTGGCACATCATTAACATAAATTAGTTTTTGACATTCAGTTTCGTTATCTTATCACAGAGAACAGAACACATAATTTCATTCTTATCTCATAGATAATGAAGCAAGTGTTGAAATAATCGTGTAAACATTGCGCGGGATTTTTGTCGCCAATTTTATCTCATTTCATCCACGTCTGACCAAGGTATGCTGCATTCTTCCAAGAATCGAGATATCATTTGAATACAATCGATACATAATGTGACACAAGGTCGAATATTACCTCCTAAGACGACTCTAATTAGGTAAAAAGGTCGATGCAAGTACAGATATGGTATTATAAAGAGCCCACAATGATATCAGCAGCAATTTATATAATTTAATGAGTCACGCGTCCGGCAGTATGAATTGATGTGCCCGGCACACGACAATAGTTACGAAAAAAGTTAGCCGGTTAAAATTTAGAACACCGAAAGTTACATTCATTGAAAGTTAACGATCTCATTTCAGTTGCGACAATCGTAAAAATCTGCAATAAAAAAGTTAACCGGTTTATGAATAGCTTTTAAAAGAAATACACAAGTGAAAATTACCTTGTCCAAACATTTCAATTCCTCAGTCGGATAAACTGTTTTCTCACACCTTGCGCAAGTTTTATTCATCTTGATCGTTTTTAACACAAAACCACAATAAATATTTATTAGCACTGATATTTCACAGAGCAACACGGGTTTTCACGATTCACAAACAAAGTTTAAAACTCGGTATTGTAAGAAAACACTCAAGAGCACGATTTTCGTAGCATCCCCGAACGCGCATGCCAAAAAAATGACAAATGGCGGCGGTTTGGGTGGCAAACCTAGCAAGATATTACCACCTACAAAATGTTGCCAACATTCCAAATATATGCGTGCGCTTTCTGAGCCAATAATACCTTTTAATAAATGAACCACATAATTATATAATGTCATGAGTTGGTTTCTCACATACATATCTATTTCTCTTTTTAATAACAAAAGTACTATTTGCATTTTAGAAGCAAACTACATGTAAGGAGTAAAATAAAAACTAGTATGTACGCAAATCTATTTATTAAGACAAAGTAAAATAAAGTATATTATTATAAAATAACTAAGAACATAGGCACTTCTCTCTTTGCAACACCATCAATGCCTCATTGAACAACTGCTTCGAAGTTTGTATCATTTCGGTCAAATGGTTGTAGTCATATTGTTTTTCTTCTTCAATCATCTTGAGCTTATCTTCCAAGATCTTTAATTTCTCTTCAGTTAACTCTAACTTGTATTTCAATTCATCTTTATCAAGTTCTTCGCCCGGAAGAGATTCAGTATTCGTGCTTTCACTTGGTTTTTCAACTACAGCTGTGATGGACGACTGCTTTTTCGAGATGGATGTTGACCCACCGATATCAAAGGATTCTTTCTGCATAGAAGACTTCGATGCTTTCGATCCCCTTCGGGAATCTCTCAAAGATCTTATTTCTTCTTCCAGATTAGCGACTCTTTTCTCCAAACGTTTTTTTCTTTCTTTTATTTTTCGGTTGCTCACTTCCAATTCTTCCCATTTGTGTCTTTCGTCGTCTAGTCTTGTGTTAAGGATCACAACTAATTCGGAAAGCTTTTTGATTTCGTTGTCAGTTGCTGTTTTCATTGGAGTGAAG
This sequence comes from Autographa pulchrina, assembly GCA_905475315.1. NCBI lineage: Eukaryota > Metazoa > Arthropoda > Insecta > Lepidoptera > Noctuidae > Autographa > Autographa pulchrina. The sequence continues at coordinate 5,144,767 of FR997789.1, read as the reverse complement.
AAAATGCTTTGTAAAGAGCACTCTTCGTATCTTAAAAGCTGTGCTCTTAGCTCATCGATTTTAGCGGCCTTCTCCGTAGCTTGTTTGCGCAAAGCGTCTATCTTGGCATCGGTGTTTTTGATCAGTTTTTGATATTCGCTAATTTCGAAGTTCATTTTGTTCATTTTCGCTGTGTTCTCTTTGAGAATTTCTTGATAATACAGCTCTGAACTTTTGATTTGGTTCTGAAAGGTAGATTTAATCATTATAAATCGATATTTTATGTATGAAAAATTGTGTTTTTAGACTACTACGACTGCTACATTTGAATAGGTTATCCGGAGACAATCCAGTCTATATTCATGGTAAGCTTTATTAATTCAACTGATACATAGATTCTAGCTATTCAAATATTTATTTACATAACAACATGCCTTTCTTTTAACTACCAAAAGTAAGGAAATTATTGTTAAATCAAACTCACTCGCTGCTCATTAATCAACAAGTCATCATGGCTGCTCTTCTCCACAAAAGTCTGCATCTTCTGTCTAATGGTAGTAGCATCGCACTCTAAGTTTCTAATCCTGCACCTTGCACCATCTAGTTTCCTTTTTAAATCGTGATTTTCTTCCCTGAGCGATTCCATCTCTTTTAGAGCCAAGTCGATTTCCTTTTTCCTTTTCGCTTCTATTTCGCGTATGAGCTGTGAAAACAACAACTCAAATGAAACGTTTTCGTGAATGATTAAAAAAACTTTTCAAAATTCTTTTACGTGAGTTACATCCCCTACTCAGCATTTCAGGAAGTTCACTGTTCAAAGTACTAAAACTATTATTTATTTTACTTACCTGAGTCTGATCTTTCTTTTTATTAATCTCATCCCTATCGGGCTTTAGTTTCCCGCCAAGCTTTTCCTCAAGTTCAGATACTTTAGCTTGTAACAACACAATCTGTTGTGCCCTGCCCTTCCAGCCCGCAACATCATTTTGCAACTCTTTGATACTCGTAAACTTATCTCCCAATTCTTGTTGAAGTATTTTTGTAGCGATTAAAATATCGTTTTTGAGTTCCAAGTTCCTATTCTTGCTATCATAAAGCTTTCTATTAACTGTAGCAAGTTTGCTATTTAATTCTTTTAATTCATCAGGGCTGGCATCTATAGGTTCTTCTTTACATAAACATATATCAAGATTCTCGTGTTCCTTTCTCAGGATATCAAGTTGCATAACTTTTCGTTCCAAAGCCGCGTTTTTTGTTTTATATCCTTCGATTTCGGCGACTAAGTGTCTGTTTTGTTTGCACAGTTCCGTTATCTTCGCGCTGATAATTCCCGCGGATTTCGAGGATATGGCCGGCCCGGTTCCGGATATGATATCACGGATTCGTTGGTTCAAATCGACTACAGTTTTGTTAAGCTCCTTTATGTCTTGGTCTTTCGTGAACAAGCATTTACGTAGCTCATTGTTCTCTGCTGTCATCATCTGTAAGTTGTTTTAACTATTATATATCCGTTATATAGGTTTTGGTTGTAACTATATTCCGTTTATCATCTTTTAAATAACTATCGTGAGATATAATAGAGGTACTTAGACTAACTAAATTAAAGCTTAATTACTTACAAGAATTTTCAAGCAAAGCAAAGGCCAAAAGAGGTGATAAAAAGGCGGTACATTAAAACCGTATAACACTCACTTTAAGCTGTTCAATCAAATGAGCATTTAACTCCGGAGGGTAAAGCATATCTTCTGGTTCCGGCTTTTCAAGCGCCGCGAGCATTTTGAGCTTCATCTCGTCAGTTTCATCTATTTTACTTGATAATTCTGTAAGTTTGTCCTCTGCTTCTTTCGCCTGTTTTAGTTTTTCTTTTGAACGTTCTTTGGCTCCTTTCTTATCCATCGTTTCGTATTTGATTGTGTCTAAAATATTTATAGAATCTTCGCATTGCCTCGCGTTCTCTTTTATCAAGAGATGTCATTGACGTATAGTAACTAGGTAACGGCTATTCGAGGTTCAAAATAATTTTAGTTATTAGCTTTGGAGTAAATCCTTCTTTTCTGTTTCGTTGGGAAATATTCATAGTCATGCCTATTATGTTATGTATTTGAAAATATTATAATATCTTATGCTGTTGTATGATTATATATAATTCTCGCAACTTGAGTACCATATTATGTACCAAATAATGCTCGTGGTCATGTTATATTAATTTATTTAGGTTCATTATAAATTGCACATTAGATTTGAGGTATTCAGATGCTGCATTCCCTACAATTCGGCATAAAATCAAGCTACAACATCTAATGACTTGGTTTTGTATAGTACATTACATTCAAAGGACGATTAAAATTATTTTCAAAATTAACGGTTTTCTACAACACCAATCGGTATTATCACGTCGTGTAACTGAGCCATGCGTTTTGCCAACATAATATTATTAACTGTCAACGTCAACATCGAAAAATCAGCTGTCAGAAAACTGACAGCAGGGTGGATTGATTTTTGTCGCAGTAGCAGTGTTTTCAATAAATTATAATTTATAGAGTGCATATCAGTGTGAGTTTTGGTGTTCCCCATGAACGTTTAACAGTTATCTAGCTGTTTTAACCTCTATCCTGGTTCCTGAGACTCTAGGCAGGTAATAATTTGCGATGTCCTTGGGTTCTAGACATATGATGAGCTGATTTCATGTCTTATCAATTGTTATGTTAACAAAACATCTCCGCGGTACATTTATGTGTTTTTAATGCAGTTACCTAACGTATCTATGTGGGGTATACTTCAGTCACATGATTATGACCAATTTCTATTTAGAATTGGACTATTTGCTATTGATTATACCTATATTGTTTTTGTTATTTTCATTGGGGGTGTCATGATTGTTGCAACGTTATATTTATAGATAAATGTGTTTGTTATAAGGTAAAATAGATTATTTACTGTATACTTGTTACATTTGCGTTGCTGCATGCATTGTTGTAGTCCACTGCAGTATAAAAATAATAATTATTGAGATATTTTTTCCATTTAGTGATTATAGATATAATTGATTCTAGAATATCTAGTTAGAATACTATTCTCCTTTTTTCTTATTATTAATGAGTCATTAGGTTAGGCTTTGCATAATATTTAATGCAACTTATGTAAATTTAATGGCATTCAATCATATGACAATGACTGATTTCCTACTTTAAAGATTTATTTCCTTGTATGTAACATAGTATTGAAATTGATTGGTTCGAACCAATAAATAAATAAAATTATACATTTGGGACATATTCAAGAGCTTATATGACATTGTACTTAATGATAGATATGGTTTGATAATATTAGGTAAAAGTTCAATTATTTGTTAAACCTTAATATACTTACCCTTACTTAATTTTTAATGTAATAATACATATTTATCTTAATAACCTGGCTTGCTAGATATTAAACTATTTGATTCTTAAGTGCTACTTGTCTGAAATATCCCATTACATAACTTAATGTTTCTTAGTGACCTATTTATGAGACATTTCCCATTGCGGTCAATCCATTTATTCAATCTTTCATTTCTCAAACACAAAATGTACATTAATGCTGATTCTGTTACTTGAAATACATTTAATTAAACTAAAATTAGTTAGTCCCAAAGAACTTGGCTTTTATTCTGATAACATATGACTATACTAATTATAGTTTCACAGGAAGCTTGCTTTAAAGAGATCCCTATATAAGATTTACTGTATAAGTTTTACATGTTTCTGCAATTATTATTATTATTTAGACAGGCCTTTTGGTCTAGTGGTTAGTGACCCTAACTGCTATACCGGAGGTCATGGGTTCGATTCCCACCCAGGACAAATGTTTGTGTGATGAGCACGATCATTTGTTCTGGTTGTCTGGGTATAATTTATCTATAATATGTATGTATTTAGTAATATATAAGTATGTTTATCAGTTGTCTGGTTACCATAACACGAGCTCTGCTTAGCTTGGAATCAGATAACCGTGTGTGAGTTGTCTCGGAATATTATTATTATTATTATTAATTATCCCTTTATACTTATTTTTTACAGCATACTAAATCTTTATTAGTTACTAAACTACCTTTTTTCTTTACAGCCCACCATGCCTGGAACAAACCTCATAGTACCAGTGGTGTTATGGGGCAAGCACGCCCCGACCCACTGCGTCTCCTCGGTCTACCTGTCCCGGGACCAGAAGACGCTAGTCACCGGCTGCTATGATGGCCAGATATGTATATGGCAGGTGGATCCGGATAGCTTGAAGATGATTCCGAGATGTTTGTTGGTTGGGCATACAGCGCCGGTTACGTGTTTGTCTAGGGCGTCGATAATACAGGTAAGATAAATAAAATAATAACTATGTTGTTCTTTTTCATATTAACTATATTTACTTATACAATAAAGCTAAATCATTGTTTTATTTGAGAAACTAGCAGTTGTATTGAAAAAAAAAACACTTTTTTATTCTCTTCCCAAGAAAGATATAATTAAGAAAAAAAAAATAATTAAAAAAAAATAGCCTATGACACACCTATTAAATTGAATATGATGTATTCTAATATTGATTAAATATAACTTTATATGTTACAGGGTAGTAATGTCCTTTTTGTTGGATTGTTGGCAGATAGATAGCTTAAATTTTTTATACAGTTCCATTTTCATTTGTTTTCATTCCGCGTTAGAAACTTCTGTCTTATCATTTACGCGAATATTTGTATATTTCAGGACAACAACTTCATAGTATCATCGTCTGAAGCCGGAGAGATGTGTACTTGGGATCTGGTGGATGGCAAGTGCAGGGAGAGTGTCAAGCTGTCACAGATACATACTAATATTCAGGTAATGACATTTTTTTTTTAATGAAAGTAGGCTGACTTTTTAGGCGCAACTTTATAAACAGCAGTTGTTAGGCAAATTCTGAGTTAGATGTAAAACAAAATAAATTCAAGAAGTATTTATATAATAGAAAAATATACAGTCGAATTTAGAAAGAAACTGCCTCGTTGGCCTAGTGGTGCTAAGCGCGACTGCTACGCTAGAGGTCTTGGGTTCGATTCCCAAGTCGACCAAGGTGTTATTGGGTTTTTCTATGAAATTCTCAGTAGCAGGTCGGAGTTTGGATTTGTGCCCGGTTAGTGGCAATAGGCTCGCCCCCTATTACATGGGACCTAAACATACCGGCGAACAGTGGGTGTACATTGGTACACCTCTGCCTAACCCTTCGGGGATACAGGCGTAATAGTATGTTATGTTATGTTACGAATTTAGAACCTTTTTCTTTTGAGGTCGTCTATAATAATATATCTAATACTGGTTCCTGAAAGGGAGCAAAAATCTCGAGAATATTGAAGAGAACTGCCTAAAATGGTCATACGTAGTTAACGGAAAATAAAGTTATGTATAAAACCTCGTGGCCGGCCCAAAAGGAGATGGCGGGACGAGCTTGACTCTTTTTCCATATTATGGACAATAATAGCCCAGGGCGGAGAATTGGAAGAAGGAAAGGGAGGCTTTGGCCCCGCAGTGGGACGATAACGGCTAAAAATAATAATAATAATAAATAGGAAACTAAACCCTCATATTATTTGACGACCTCCGTGGTCGAACGGCGTACGCACCGGTTTTAAGGTGTCGCTAGCTCTGAGGTCCCGGGTTCGATCCCCGGACGGGTCAATGTAGAAAAAGCACATTTCTACATTGTCTCGGGTCTGGGTGTTCGTGGTACCTTCGTTGTATCTGAATTCCATAACACAAGTGCTTTAGCAACTTACTTTGGGTTGAGAACAATGTATGTGATGTTGTCCGCATTTATTATTATTATTTAAATTCTTGACAATAAGAAAAACTCAAAATTGATGTTATTTACTCTCATCTCTGCCACACTCTAAGGCCGCAAATTAAACATAAATAAGAATTGAGAATCTCCTTGTTTTGAAGTCGGTTTAAAGTATATTCTTCTTTTTTCTTGCAGGCCTACCACATGTGCAACAGCGAGGACCTGCGCCTATTCTGCAACGGTTACTACGCGGAGATTCTAATCATGGACCCGTTCTCTTTGGAGATACTCTTCTCTCTGAGCTCCAAGATGAATCCCGACTGGATATCGGCTTTACATGTGAGTATATTAATACTAATCATCATCATCATCTGCCGAGCCTTTTCCCAACTATGTTGTATTCGGCTTCCAGTCTAACGGGATCCAGCTGAATACCGTATGTTACAGAGCGACTTCCTATCTGACCTCCACAACCCGTTTTACTGGGGAACACGGTATCCCATAGTAAGACTGCTTGTTAGAATTGACTTAAAGACTGCCAAAGATCAACGTATGGTAGTTGGGACCAACAGCCCAACGGCAACGGCTTAACCTTGCCTACTTTACTAATTATGCAAAAACGGACATACAAAATGTGATGATATTTTAGATGAGAAATTCTTCATATTTTATAACGATAAATTGATTTCTGTTATGTTTCAGGTTCTCCGACCATCGTCAAGAAAGGATGACGTAGTGCTGGCTATTTCAATCACAGGGACCGTTAAAGTGAGTAAATGGAATAATAAGATATTATATCTACTATAAAGGGTGTTAAGAAACCCCTGTCCGACCCGAAAGGGTCATAGAGGGTTCACAATCACATGCCCAAATAAAATATCAAATTTGGAAAATTCATGACAGAAACAATAATAATGGATTTTGAAATAACCATTTTTTGCCCCGAAATTCCCTAAATTTGAGAATAAAACAAAAACTACAACACCAATTTCGTCGGTATTTTTGGGGGCCTTTTTTTTTGTAATTAGGTATCATCTGTGACAACGCCGACAGTCTCTCTCGACTTTTGAGAAAAAAATTTTTTTAGGTTATGATTTTTTTTTTTCTTTTTTTTTGCCACTTTTTGTAATCAGATATCGATACCTAACAACACTTTAACGGATCGGACAGGGGTTTCTTAACACCCTGTATATGATACTTGCATTAAAATGAATTCAAGACTTTTTGGCCTTGCTTTTGTTAGGGTTTGAAAAAAAAGTATTAGCCCCATAAAAATTGATAAATTACCGTGCAAATAAAGCTGCCAATAATAAATAAACAAAAAATATTTTTACGAAATCATCTATTACTATGAAAATTCTTGTGCCATTGACAAACAAATAATTTACGCACGTTTAAATAAAGGCTCCCCCACACAGACGCGTTAATAACGGTCGATAATATCGCATGCGTTATTGCGATATCTGTTTTCAGTACATTTTGTATTAGGATGGTCATGTAGTTACACACTGCTGCGATAATAACGCCGCGTTGGAAATAGGACGTTGCGTTTCTGCGTCCTGCGATATTCCGATATACCTGAGAGAGATGGTATAATAGTGCCGTCGCGGCCGGCGCGGCGCTCTCTCGTATGAAATATCGGACGATAAAAACGCAGCTGTGTGCAAGGAATCGGGACGCATTATCGCAATACCGCAAGCGATTTTATCGTCCGATAATAACGCGCCTGTGTGGGGGAGCCTTAAAGATATTTTTAGACTGACAAATTTTGTTGCAAAAGTTTTAATAAATATGAAGTTGTGGCGCTAAATCTTATATCTAACTAGCTGTACCCGGCATGCGTTGCAATGCAATTTTTTCTACCTAGCACCTGCCTACTACCTACTACGTACTACCTACCTACTACCACTTAGGGGTATGAAAAATAGATAGTAGCCGATTCTCAGACCTACTGAATATGCATATAAAATTTCATAAAAATCGGTCAAGCCGTTTCAGAGGAGTATGGTAACTAACATTGTGACACGAGAATTTTACATATAAGATTACAATTGCTCTTTTCTAAAACTCGTGTTTGTTTACTTGTTTGGAATATACATTGGGCACTCATATGCATAATATTCAGGTCAATTTTTATATTTTTATTCTTCACTTACACAAACCAAATTTCTGCCCAGGTATGGTCCCTCCTAGGCCACGAGAACAAGCAATCGGAGCCTATATACGAGAACGAGTCGAAGCAGATTCGCTGTCTGAACGCCCTCTCCCTCAACTGCTGTGCTTACAACCAGAGGACGGTGCTCATCGTGTGCGCTAAGTACTGCCAGATTTATGATGCGGGTGAGTTTGTACCTATTTCATGTTATATGTGGATTTTGTGTTTCAGGGATATGGATTTATAGCTAGGAGATGTTAGTTAGGAAATATCGACTTCAAAATTATTTTATTTAGATTTTTATTTAACTAATATATATTTATATATGAGTAGAAAGATATTGACCGAGAGAATATGGTCGAGTGGTGTACATTGTTTTTTAAAGTATCGCTAGCTCTACAGTCCCGGGTTCGATCACCGGACGAGTCAAAGTGGAAAAGCACTTTATCTCGGGTCTCGGTGTTTATGGCCCGTTGTTGTCTTTAATTTCATAACACTTGCTTTATCACATTATTTATTGAGATCATTAGACAGAGGAAAATAATATAACACTAGCTGTGTCCCGCGGTTTCACCCGCGTGAATACCTAGGTCCCGTTCCCGGTGCCTTTGTATATAATAACAGACAAATAATTAGCAATAAATTAAAATTGCGACTATAATTTGAGATTTAAACTATCCTATCTCTCAAGTTGGATCGAACTGCACATGGTGTGCGAATTTTATTATAATCGGTTAAGTGGTTTAGGAGTCCATTGAGGACAAACATTGTGACACGAGATTTATATATATTAAGATTTAAGAAAAAAATCTTCACTATTATCGGTTAAACCTAGCTTGAGGAATATGATAGGTGTCAAACTAGTGTGACTAGTGCTGGGAAAGAGTTTATTAAATCGATACTTTAAAATAAAACTGAACTTTAGTTCAGTTTAGTAAAAAATAAATTAAAAACACTAAAATTAACAAATTGTTACATATATTAATAGCTTGTTTTTATAAAGGTTTTTTGTTTTCTTTAATTTCATTTTAAACTTTTAAGTATTTCTAATTCGAGTTTTTACCAACTAAGATACTCGTCAAGACGAATCAATTGAGCCGAAACATGAAGGGGTTGCGTCGTTTAATTACGGAGTTCCTATGGCCACCTTACAGCTCCATCATCAGATCAGCTCTATGTCATACTAATATTGCACTGTCATCCGATTTATACATGCATGCAAAATTTAAGCTCTATCAGTTGAAGATGAGTCCAACAAAATTTGATTTGGTTCAAAATTAAGTTGCAAGATTACACCCGGACAAACACACATACATTGCAAGTTGAATAATAATAAGAAAATGGTAGAAACCTTCTAATAAAATCTATAAATAATAATAATAATCTTTATTTCAGACTGTGTCCATAAAAACTTGTAACAAATAACACTAAATACTCCTTTGTTCAATCGATTTACATCTATCGAGGTGTCTCGTCCCTAACATTTTTGCAATATGACATAACCTTTTACGTATGTCTTGGTTAATATTCTGACACATTTCAGTGAAAATTATTTCAGTTTTAAGATGATTTTATAGAACGAATTGAATCATTTCAAATTTGAATAAAGTATATAGCTATGTAAATTATAAGTGTAAAAAAATGTAATGCTAAATATCAATACTTTTTCGTGTGCCAATACAAATCATCCGTTACGACGACGCTACAAAGTTAAGTCGTCATTTTCACTGACACCTATCATTTTCCTCAAGCTAGGTTTAACCGATAATAAGTTAAGGATTTTTGTTCAAATTTATGGTGTATATATAAGTAGAACGATTCTTTGTGAATATAAAATATGTCAAAGTAAGATAAATAAAGTAAAAAAAATATAAAATTACGAACTTAATAAAAAATATCTTAAAAGGAGAGAGAGAGAGAATCACCATTAATAAAATCATATCTTTGTGTCCTATATTTAGTAACATGATTTATTTAAAAAAGGGGGAAGGGTCTTAAGTTCACCAAAATAATGTTTATTTTTCTAATAAAAAGGGTGTAATATGTTACAAGTACTTTTATGTATGCTTTATAAATAATATGACTTCTAAAACCACCAATATTAACCCATAATGGATAACTGCGAAGCGTTATTTTTCCAATCCTTAATATTTTGATGACAAGTGGGGAAAGATCCCAGCTGTGGGATATTTAAAACTAGCAATGATATATATAGTTATAAGATTCACGGGAATAAGCGCGTACATGCATAAATACCTTTGGGCTTGACGTTTCGAGTCTGCTGCGACCACGGCCGGTGTAACCCGGTCGAAACGTCAAGCCCAAAGGTATTTATGCATGTACGCGCTTATTCTCGTGAATCATATTACTATAAACATGCAGCGCGATAGTTTAAAAGTTAATATAGCAATCGTCAACTTTAGAACATACATAACATTTCTGCAGGCACCACGTTGTTTCCAGGTGATTTCTCGGTGCTCTGCTCGATACAGGCGCCCTCTGGCGAGCGCTGGATGTCGGGCGACTTCCTCGCGCCCGACCGGGTGCTGGTCTGCTCTACTGAAGGAAAAGGATATTTATATAAACTGCCTGCCAAGTAAGTTTGATTTTTTTGGTGTTTTTGGTATGTTTTTGATGAGTTTTTGGATGGTTTTAGACATATTTCGTAACCATTTATTTATCAATATTTTTAATAAAAAAAAATGCCTGCATTTTATGCTATTAATGCTATGTTAAATAATACTGAAATTATATTAAAACGAAATCTGTTTAAAATGTGTTATTTAAATGTAGCTATTATTTTATTTTAATGTAAGGCTATGATGAACATTTCGAAAATAAAAATAAAATTAAAAAAGAATGATAATTGTTAAGTTTAATATCTTTTTAATGATATTATTGGTGTATGAAATAAGAAAAAGAGTATTTTTAATATAGCTAAGCTAAAGACAGTGCTACACTTAACTACGTGTGCTAGCAAAGCTAGTGAAAGCTATCTCAAGCAATAGAAAATGTTTTTTTTTTATTTATAAAGCTGAGGCCGCACTACGGCTAAACCGCCGCGGATTTTAACCGCCTGATTTTGTGAGTAAAGGAAACTAATGGAAGCGGCCGCACTGACGGTTATTTTCCGCGACTGATTTTTAACCGTATTGTGTGCGTCTCGGGCGGTTTTGCGGCTTCACGGTTTGCCGTGAAAAAAACCGTAGTGCGGCCTTAGGTTGATATTTTCTTAATTATGTTGTCAAACATAAATATTATAAGAAATATTGTTTGAGATGGCTGGTAAAGATTTGTGTACCAAAATTTTAATACAAAAGTTTATATTTGTTTACTATACGCTTGGATTAGGTTGTGAGTTTGATTTTGAACTTATAAATGAAAACATAGTTGAAAATGCAAACAATATCTTTGATTGGAAAGTTCGTCAATCTATTTTTTGAAAAAAAAAAAATAAAGTACATACTTGAATGAATAAAATGAAAAGGAAAAATATAATAATAATAATCCAGCCTATAAACGTCCCACTGCTGGGCACAGGCCTCTTCCCATATAGAGAAGGCACGAGCATTGATCACCACGCTTGCTCACTGCGGGTTGGCGATTTCAGATCCCAAATTTTGGAATCCAGGTTTCCTCACGATGTTTTCCTTCACCGTTTGTCAGAAGTGTCTTAGAATAATTATTAAGAAAGTACATGTAACTTTGAAAAGTTACATTGGTACTTGCCTGGGTTCGAACCTGCAACCTCGTGCAGCATACAAATCCGTTCATTGAACCGCTAGGCCACCACGACATTAAAAAAAAAGACATTAAGCAAAATGTATTACATTTTATTTCTAATTATATGTTAACTTTTCCTTCTTCTTAACATGAGGAAATACCTTTGCCCAGCAGTGGGACAATCCCATAACACTATTTACGTTGTGAAATCATATCATAATCTAAACGAAGTCTGACCCCATATTATGATCAAAACTAACTCTTAAATCCACTCACTAAGGTTCAAAATTGAAAACACAATCTTATACAAGCGTATATTCAAATATAGACTTTGTGACTACGGATTAACGTTTAGTTTCCATTGGCATGTCATTGGAATCATCATTAGAATTTCATTGGAGCACAAAATGCCTATGTTTAGATGTTTATTTGGATATTAAATGGTTTTTTATGGACAATGTATTAAAAAGTATTGCCAGGAATAATAAATACAGTTGTGTATGTAAGCAAATGTTGCCATACTGTGATTTGTGATATATTATTGAGATTTTATGACCCCTTTGGTACAAAAACTTAAGGTAACGTCTTCTGCGTTTGGGGTTGTTGGTTCATGTCCGTTCTAGACAAATATGTCTGCATACATGTATGTTATTTCATGCAAATGGAATGGACAAAATAAATACAACAATTACATTTAATCGAAAAATAACTGTTTTTTAATTTTACTGTAATTTATTATCTCATAAATATTTAATGAAATATACATTGTCCATAAAAACCCCTAAAAATAACCGACCAAGAAGAAAATGTATTACCAAAAAGGTAATATTTTGAGCTATAAACCTACTACTACATTTAAAGCTATACTATACTATAATATATGAAGATACATTTCTTTTTATAGCAAACTGCGCGGCCGGGCTATCAGTAGGTCAGCACAATAAATATGTTTGTCTGTATGTATGTAGATATGATTTTTTTGCTAGCACTCCCAAGCTTTTTTAGTTTTGCGATAGCGTTGGCTATAGTTTCATGAATTAGTTTTTGTATTTAGTATTTATTTGAGTTCCTATTAAAAAATATGGTATGTCAACAGTAAAGCCCAGAAACTGTTTTAAAAGAAACCACTTTCGAAACATAAAGTAAGTTATCAGATCCAGATATAACGAAATATTAACCTTTGAATTGATAACACCCTCCTTTTTGAGATCGGTGAATAAAAATACTGTTAAAAGTATTGATTAATTATTAATATGAGGCTGTAAATGTCCCATTGGGTGTGAAATAAATTATAATTAAGGGTTCTATTTGACTTCTTGCTAGGGATTTTGTTACGCCGTTTCTTCGCTCACAGCCAGAGCACTTAGGAAGCGGTGAAGGGTGGCCGATTTCTAGTCTAGTATTGTTTTTGACCTTTAAAAATTGCTGAAAAAAAACTTGGGTTTAATATTCTCAAGATATTTCAGTTTAGAGCTATATTGGTAAAGTAAGGGCGATTTAGAATTTGGACCTATATATCAGCCACTTTAAAGAAATAATGACCGTGTTTTGGGATTATGAACCTTAATTCAATGACTAACAGTTCAGTTTCCATCACATTCAAATTACTTTTAGGCCCTTTTCGGTAATATTTGTCATTCTAAAATGAACTTAAACACATGTTGTCAAAGTTGATAATTGCGTAATTAGTAATAACGTTTAATTCTCTTTCCAGATTGGCTTTATAGTAGTAGCCCATTTTGAATAAAATCATTTATTGCATCTAATATTATAACTATGAGTAAGTATAGTTATATACTTGGTGAGTTTGGACATGCAAAAATAATGTATTTATCACAAAAACTGAGACAATATGCAAGATTATGAAAAGCTACTAAAAAGAAAACGCGATTTTGTTTTTATTGGTAATGCAGTATAACAAAAATATAGTACATCGCTATCGCCTGTGATATGACACTACCTTTATATTACAAAATCCCAGTGTATTATAATTTATTAGTATGTAGTTATTTACTTATTATTATTTTAATAAGAAATTAATAGTTTGTTTAATTTGCCATCGCACTATCATAATAATCATCGACTTTAGTTGTATTTTGTTATTTTTAGTAATTTTGTATTTATTTTATTGTAAAAAAATAAATTGGATGTACGCAACGAATAACGTCTCAAGAATAATTGTGAATGTAAAAAGAGTAAACTAATTTAATGAATAAAAATTTGTCCAGTAGGATAGTCCGAGTATCCGGCTTTCAAAATAGGCACGTGATATTAGTTATATGGAAATAATTATCGCCGTATATTAGTCCGTAAAGGATAGTAGCAACATAAATAATTTTAATAGCTTTATTCGGAATATGTTTAGGTACCGTTATTTGAAAAAGCTCTTTACATGTAATCCCAAAAGTACATGAACAAAAATTGTGATATTAAATATTATTGTTTTAGCTACATTATACTACATTTATATTGCGTTGCGTATATCCAATGTTTTACTTAGGTATATAACTAAGTTGTATAAAAGAAAAAAAGGTGTTTACCTGAATATTTATTTTGTTATATCAGTAAAAGTCTGTGGACGGATCCTGAATTTCCCTTTCAATCCAAATTTTCTATTTTTGCAAGATTTCAATGTGATTGTTTTAATATTTTTACCCAAATTAACATTTTGAAATGATCTTATTGTATATTTTGTTGCCTCTATTTAAAATACTCCGTTCGTTATTATTAGACAAATAAGGAGTATGTGACCTGGAATAATTATAAACGTTTTTAGTGGAATTCACATGGTATTTTTTGTGTATTGCACTAGTGCCCTGCCCGGCTTTGCACGGGTAACACAGGAATTGAGCCTATGTTACTCAGAGATAATGTAGAATTCTAATGGGGGAATAATGTTTGAAATCGCTCCAGTAGTCTTTGGATATATTCCTTACAAATATACAAATCATTACTCTTTATAATATTAGTATAGATGTAGATAAAAATAGAGCGAGTTACAGCATTTAGGGTACACATGAAACTTAAATTTATAAAAGCTAAGGGGTTAAGCTTAACTAGATTTTCACAACTCCTAAGTTGTTTTTGAGTTACAATACGTAGTCACATATTTAACGTTTGTCTAATACAACGAATGGAGTACAAATTAGTACATAAACTTAACGATATATTTATTTTCTTTAGCTCAGTACCGGATCACAAAGGTTTCCATGGACCAACAGTGGATCACGACAGTCCAGTGTTATTTGGGATACTTGGTCATCCTGATAATAAGGTAATTATGATAAAAAATAGATAAAAGATGGAATGTTTTGTTAGATATTTATCTCGTATCGGTTTGTTTAGCTAACAGAGGCATTGTCGTACAAACATAACGTTATAAAACGTTTGGAATACAAGTACAGGCCTTTCCTTCATATTAGTTAGCCAAAACTAGTTAGAAGTTAAAGATTTGTGCTGTAATTTAACAGGTTTTACCCCGATCAACCTTGATCTTTGGCAGTCGTTAAGTCAATTCTGACAACCAGTCTATGGGAAGTATCCCATCTCCACAACCCACCTCCTCAACCCATTTTACTGGGTAACACAGTAGTGTTACCCAATAAAATAGTTTGTGGAGGTCAGATATGCAGTCGCTCCATCCGATAAGACCGGAAGCCGATCCCAACATAGTTAGGAAGTTCTAACAAAAAAAACCGACTTCAAAATAGTCTTATAAGGTCTTCTTATGGATCCTATTGTCAAAACTGGACAACATTGAAATGGGAAGCACCAGCTTTCAAATAAAAGAATCAACAAAATCGGTTCATCCAGTCGAAAGAAGTGTTTTAACAAACATAAAAATATGGTTTGAAAACCTCCTCCTTTTTTGAAGTCGCTTAAAAAGTCTAGGCAGATGATGTATGTTCTTTCTTCTATCTAGCTGTTATCTTGCCCACCCGCTATGCGCTTCGTGATAACATCAGCTGGGGGCAAGCAGAGACGCTTGATACTGCGCGGTGACTCCGCCGGGGTGGTGTCTGTGTGGAATGTGGACGACGCTGCTGTGCCGGCGCCCAATCAGATGCTTAGTAAGTTAAAACAAAATGACCAGAGGAAAAAAAAAACATGATTAGAAATCCAAAATTTTCCTTAGCTCTCTGTGATCGAGTCTTCTGTCTACACACACCGGTTTTCAAGGTTTCTTGGCATGAGCCCCCGGACGGGTCTATGTTATAACCTACTTTTTTACATTGTCTCAATTTAGCGCACAAAAAACCTCCAAAATCCCTGCATACGGATTTATAATTATTTGTTTAAAAGCTGAAGCAATCCTGTTTTTATCTTCTGTAAATATTCACGTTACTTTTTGTAATGGTTTGCAAATATTATATAAAAATTGTGTATTCTTGTTCACAGCCCACGCGCCCATAGTTGTGACAAGTTTGGACATAGCTTGGGCGGAAATGAATCCCAGTCCCGTCGGGATTCTGGATCAATTGAACCACCCAGAAGAACAAGGTAACATATTACGGTTTTTTATTATTATTTAGTATTTTAAAATGTAGCTAAATGTACTTTCGTAATTATTCTAAGTCATTTTTGACTAACGGTGAAAGAAAACATCGTGAGGAAAACTGGATTCTAAAACTTGCGATTTGAATCGTCAATCCGCAAATGAGCAAGCGCGGCGATCAATGCTCGTGCCTGCTCTATATGGGAAGAGGCCTGTGCCCAGCAGTGGGACGATTATAGGGTGGAATGATTTTTATTACATTTTAAAATCATAGAGATTTTAATGTTAAAATTAATTATTGCGAAGTTTACTCATACCTAAAGCTTACCCTAGTTTACTTTAGCGTATAATTTGTGAAACCCCCGACAATTTCAATAATATGTTTAAGGGAGAATAACTATCTAGATATTAAAGTAATATAGGACAGCTATTTTTTATTCTGACGGGCCTGTTGGTCTAGTGGTTAGTGACCCTGACTGCTATACCGGAGGTCGTGGGTTCGATTCCCACCCAGGACAAATGTTGTGTGATGAGCATGATCATTTGTTCTGGTGTCTGGGTGTAATTTATCTATAATATGTATGTATTTAAAAATATATAAGTAAGTTTATCAGTTGTCTTGTTACTATAACACAAGCTCTGCTTAGCTTGGGATCAGATAACCGTGTGTGAGTTGTCCCAGGATATTATTATTATTTTAAATTTTAGAAATACTAAGTAGATAAAGCGCATCAAAGTTCAGGAGTGACGAAATTATAATTTGATATCACCGACCCGCAGGTAAGCAAGCGAGGTCATCAATGGTCCTTCCTTCTCTATATGAGAGGCTGGCAGTGGGAGAGTTATACGCCGCTTAAAATCATTTTAGATAAGTTAAAAATGGCCAAATTTAGTCAACACTAGCTGTGCCAGCGACTTCGTTCGCGTGGATGACGAAACGTTTTTTATGTAAAGTACTATTTGTGTAGAACTTTATCTATCGAGCATACCTCTGGCTAGTCTCATTCGCCTAGCGTGACTCGATGTAGCAGAAAGAGATGGTCTCTTTCTGGAACGCATTGTGTTATAAGTATATCAAATAAACTATTTAAAGATCTCTGATGAGATCTGAGAGAAGACTAAAAGTCGCACTGATAAGCACGGTTTGTTAATATCAATTAGGTAAACTAAAATATTCTAATCTAATACCCAGAAAGCTTAAAAAATGGAGTAACTTCTCCCGTTTTCCCAACATTTCCCTTCACTGCTCTGCTCCTATTGATTGTAGCGTGATGAAAAGTATACTATAACCTGCCCAGGAGTATGAAGAATAATTGTACCAAGTTTCGTTAAAATCCGTCGAGTAGTTTTTGTTTCTATAAGGAACATACAGACAGACAGGCAAAAATTTTACTGATTGCATTTTTGGCATCAGTATCGATCGCTAATCACCCCCTGATAGTTATTTTGAAAATATATTGCATGATGTACAGAATTGGCCTCTCTACAGATTTATTATAAGTATAGATTTTAATGTGACATTAATATGTTTGTTACAGAAATAAAGCTAACAGCATCCATATACCTGCTAGCAGCGAACCGTCTTGTAGTGGGCCGAGAAGACGGTTCCATAGTAATCGTGAACGCAACGCATACGGTGCAACTGCAGTTGTTGCATGGCAATCATCAGCAGTTGGACGGTAAGGATGTTAGGCCGAATACCAATGTGACACTACTTTTAATGATGCCTAATATTGGAGGCCGAATAGTGAAGGCCGAATAGTTTAGGCCGAATAGTAAATGGGATACTAAGTTACATTTATGTTACAGCCTACAGGCTTGTAGATATGTTATGAGAGAATTTGATTTTAATTATTATTGTAATAAAGTGTTTGATTATTTTTTTGTTGGATATTCTATTTGCTGGATAGTAAGGTCGAATATAGCTTATCTTATATAAAGGCCGAGCAATACCAATGTACGCCCTTTTCGGCAAAAATTCTGCCCTCACTATTCAACAAACTCAATAGTTCACTGAATAGTAACCAGTATTTTACATAATGTAGTGTCCAGCCAAATATTGGCTATGCTGAATAAAATACTAAATAATATACAAGTTTAATATCATCTCCCGAGCCTTTTCCCAACTATGTTGGGGTCGGGTTCCAGTCTTACCGGATTCAGCTGAATACCGTATTTTACATGGAGCGACTGCTTATCTGACCTCCACAACCCATTTACTGGGTATTAACACAGTATTCCATGGTAAGACTGGTTGTCAAAATTGACTTAACGACTGCCAAAGATCATAGTATAACAATCGGGACCCACGGCTTAACGTGCTATCCGAGGCACGGAGGGGTCTTGGTATGTTATAAATGGTCACCCATCCACGGACCAACCGCGGCGAGCGCGGCTTAACCTGTATTATCGATCTAGGCTAGGCTAGGCTTACACTTAGCCACGAGCCCCTCATACAAGTTAAATATTACAATCTAAAATAGTGTGTCATATATTTTAAGCCGAATATTGGATCTGCCGAATACTTCACGTTCTTTACACTTTATTGAATATGTTCTTAATATAATTCTTTTACTTATTCTATTAGATTGGCCCCCACACCAATTATTACTGGGACACAACGGACGCGTAAACTGTCTGCTCTATCCGCACCATGTGCACCACAGGTATGTATAATATATTTGTTAAACAATATTGTTAATATTAATACAATATTGTTTAACAAAAAATTATTAAAAATTATATTTTCATTGGTCTATTTTTGCACTTTTCATTTTATGAAGTTTTATGAAGTCTTAATTAAATGTGTACCTAAACTTGCTATTTATTTATTCAGTATGTTGAGATGTGTTGTTAGAATTTATAACCGTTTACATAAATGTAAAAAAACGATTTTATTAAAAAAAACACAAAGGTGGTTACATATAAACATTGAAGTCGCTTCTTTTTTACATCAATGTGCAGTCATTTGTTTATTTTGTTTAATATGTGTGTTTATGAGTTTCCCCATATCATAAATTTATTTCAGTAACGTGCTCTGTCTTGCATATTATAAACCTTGACTATTTTAAATGCATATTTTTATTTATTTCTTCTAGATACGACAAGGCACACCTAGTGTCTGGCGGCATAGATTTCGCAGTGTGTCTCTGGGACCTATTCAGTGGGGCACTATTACATCGCTTCTGCGTACACGCCGGCGAAATCACACAACTAATAGTGCCGCCACATAATTGTAGTGTGAGTATATCGTGTTCATAAAAAAGTGTATAAAAAACACAGCCAACACATTCACGAGAAATATTAGCTCAGAAACGAATTCTATTACTAGGCATTTTCAAATTATGAAGCTCTAATTGACCTTTTGTCTTTTATGTGTATGCTCGAGCTAGAAGTAAAAGTATCCCAATGATGAGTACATTATGTGGTTTTTCGTTATCGTTAAGGGTCTTCTTACACCCTGCATAGTTTTGTTTTTTCATTAATTTATAAATCACAGTAAAACATAAGATTTGTCAGGTTATTTACCAATTTTTGTGCTGATCAGCTGTTCTGAAATATTTCTACTAATTTTTATTTGATTGTTGCAGTCTCGCATCCAGAAATGTATCTGCTCAGTCGCTTCGGACCACAGCGTGACGTTATTGAGTAAGTCTTATCCTTATGTATAGTATTAAATAAAAACCTACTATTAATTTTTCAATCATAATGTCATATGACCATATGACCACCATGATCATTCTGTGATCAACGGACTAAACTTAGGAAAGGTTAAAATCTTTTTGCATTAAACATCGTTTTTGGTAAACATGGTCCAACCGCTAAGAAGTTGCTTGCCTAAAAGAAAAAAATAAAAGATGTCAGTTGAAGTTGATTTGTATGGGGAAATAAAAAACCGTGTTATATTAATAACTTTTAAACTATCGCGCTGCATCGTCGTGGCCATAGTCGCAAGCAGACTACAGGCTGCTTGCGACCACGGCCTTTGTAACCCGGTCGAAACGTCAAGCCCTAAAGCATGTACGCGCTAATCCCAGTTCTATATATTACGTGTTATGTTAATCAGTGCAACTTGGAATAATGAGTAGTTTAAATTATATTATTCAATTATAGGATAAATAAGTGATAGTAATTTATGTTTAGTAAATTCTTCGCTACTATAAACGAATATTTTCATGTTGACCACCACCTGTCAAGAATGCGATTCTCAGCGGTGGATCGTATGTTTTTATTGATCTTAGCTTAGTTACAATTCGTGCCACTGCACGATCTAGCGCTAGTGTCGGGTTCAATGTGGTCAGGAGTAAGAGGGCTCATTAATATCTATTTTTATTCACCCACCAGGTCTATCAGAACGTAAATGCGTGACGCTGGCTTCCCGCCACTTATTCCCCGTGGTGAGCATCAAGTGGCGGCCGGCTGACGACTTCATGGTGGTCGGCTGCAGCGACGGCACAGTCTTCGTGTGGCAGATGGAGACAGGCCATCTGGATAGGGTGCTGCATGGTAAGGTCCAAGAGTCTATGCAGGGTGTTACTGAAAGGGTATATCTATCCAAAAGGGGTGAAGAGTACATCTGGTATAGAATCAGTTTACAAAATTGGGGTGGGGGGTTCCATACCTATCTCGCATTATCTCTTTAACCATTAATCCAAATTATATGCAGTAGTTTTTTTTTTACACTTGAGACAAAATGTATCCTATGTCCTTTTCCTGATCCTAAGCTACCTCCCCACAAACTTTCAGCCAAATCGGTTCAGCCATTCTTGAGTTATAAATAGTGTTACTAACACGACTATCTGTTATATGTTACTTAAATAATTTGTTTGTTTCAGGCATGATAGCCGAGGAAGTGCTAGCGGCTTGCGACGAGGCGATCGCGGACGACCTCGGCGGCTCGCTGTCGACGGGGTCCAGTGACGGCCTGGCCAACCCTGCTGTGCACTTCTTTAGGTAAATTAGAGTATATAGGCGGAATACCTAATATTGTGTCAATATATGTAATATTTATTTAAAGAAACAACTGAATGTGTGTGTAAATATAGTTCTGGTTCTACCATTTATGAGTAGTTGTGTTGCCAAAATAGGGTCGGGCTAGTTTGGGATCAGATAACCGTGTATGAGTTGTCTTAAGATATTATTGTGTTATATTATCTACTTCTACCTAGATTTTAGCCTATGTTGGGGTCTGTTTCTAGCCAGATTCTGCTGAATACTATATTATTATTATTTTATAGGGGTCTCCGCCACCGCAACTTGACAGCGATGCGAGCGGCCACCCAGCGCGGGCTCGCGGCTCTCCAGCACAGCGGTCCGGCCGGCAATGCTGGCCCGCTAGCCGAGCCAGCTCGCGCCAGGCGGGCACAGCTCACCGTGCAAGGCTTCCGGTCTAACCCTGCTGGTGAGTGAGGTTCTGATAACGTGCAGGCTCTAGACAAGCGGCCTTGCTCAGCCAGCTCGGGATACTCGGACACAGCTCGGCAAATCAATCATGGGGACAAATGTGCGAAATTCTTTACTGTGTGTTATACAGATAAAGCAATACCTACATTATATCATTGTTGCAGACCCTGAGAGCCACATCCTGTTCTTCGACATCGAAGGCCTGATCGTGGAACTCCTCAGTGAGGAGTACTCCGCCATGAGTCCTGCTAGTTTGGAGGTAAATATTAATTACAATCAAATGTACATATTGTTGTGTGTGTATGGATATTTAGTGGTCTTTAACACAAAAACTATTGTATTAATAATTGCATATACTACAACATAAAACAATGGCTGAGTGATTAAGATGCATTTTTACGGAAAAACTGCTAAACGGTTTAACACACGATGGACATATACTTTTTATTCCGGAAATACGAACCAAACAATATGTTGTCATATATTATTTAACCAATGCGACGATTTCTTTACCTAACGTTATGAATTTCGCCTTTTTTCTAAAATATATCTTGTCTTTAGGCCGCCGGTTTGATCACCAGCGAGTACATGAAGGTGGCAGCACTGACGCAGTCGGCCAGCCCTGACGCCACCAAGAGAATATCAGGTGATTATACCTATATTAATATCCCATTTTTATGATATCATACAGAAGAAAAGCGTATTCAAAGGTGTAACGTAAGTGTGACTTAGTGCCCCACGGTGGGTGCCAATTGTAGGTATTTCCACAACGGTTATGATCACCAATTCACTATTAATGTGACGTCATTTTCTAACTCATGGTTTGGTTCAATCAACCGAGGATCACTCTTATGACTCATGGAACTGTGATTTTAATAAAAAAAGCGAAAATAAGTTTGTCTGTTACGCTTTGACGGCTAAACCGCTGATCCCTATTTTGGTGAAACTGATATGGGACAACCTTTGATTAAAGAAATTACATAGGCTTCTTTTTTTCGCGATATCTGCCGTCAACACGGGCGGAACCGCGGGCAAAAGCTAGTAGTATGATAAAGGTCTCTTCATATACAGAAGTAAAGAGCAGTGATCACACTGCTAGTGATCCATACCATTAAAATAACACAAAAGTTTTACAAATTACTTAAATTAACTAATCTTTCTTATATATAAAATTCTCGTGTCACAATGTTAGTTACCATACTCCTCCGAAACGGCTTGACCGATTTTTATGAAATTTTATATGCATATTCAGTAGGTCTGAGAATCGGCTACTATCTATTTTTCATACCCCTAAGTGGTAGTAGGTACCTAGGTAGTAGGCAGGTGCTAGGTAGAAAAAATTGCATTGCAACGCATGCCGGGTACAGCTAGTTTTAATATATTAGTTTATGAGGTACCTTGAAATATTTAGTAATTTTACATTGTTTCTATTGCGCACGCTTACATAACGGATAGATTTCTTTGGCCGTGTCAAAGATAAGGCCGGCGACATGGAAAGGATATTAAAAGAAAAGGATAAACATGGTTTGTATTATCAATAGTAGATAGCAAGGCTTGGAAACCGGTATAAATCTCGTACCGGTTAACGCCTAAGTACGTAGGGAACATTTTATTTCGGTTTCGTTCTACCCTTAACCGTAATTAACCGGTTTCCGCAATTAAAGGTTCGTAAAGAGGTTTTGTTTAATTAACCGGTTAATACCGGTTTTTGTCGTCTACCTTCAATGCGCAGTCGTGCTGAAGGTCAAACGAAGAGGTCAAACGCGATTCAGTCGTAAACAAACACACATGTGAAACGGACGTAATGTGGATCGTATAAGTCTACACCAATATTTCCAGTTCGCTCGGCCATGCTCGGCTCTCGCGGAATATACCGGTTAATAAGGGTTTTCAATAACGCTCTTTTAACGGTTTGACTCCGAACGAAAAAACGAAAAAACCGGTTAGTAACCGGTATTTTTCAAACCGTTTCCAAGCCTTGGTAGATAGTAGAAAACTTCATTAATAGTCTTTTTGCTTTAAGATTGTATCCTATCTTTAGGGCCAGTTTTCCCATCACCAGATTTTTTTGTATCGAAGAACTAAAGAATATAAAATTCACAATTATTCCTCAGATTAAATTATCTGGTGTTGAAAAATCTGGCCCATAGTGTCATAAAAACGTTTAGTTCTTCTTTATTTACTGTACATTTACAGTTCACAATAAAAATTAAAACATGTCTGGCTGTTGCGTTGCCTAATCAGTAGTCGTTAGTTCGAGTCCTGCCTGTTGCAAATATTTCTTTTTATTTTTCTTATTAAATCCCAAAAATTTTCTGATCTGTTTCTTTACCTATATTAAAATGGTTGTTTCTCCACAGGTATACTGGCTAAAATGAAAGAGGGTGCGGAGAACATGCAGACAAAACTGCAGGCTAAGGCCGAGCAGCTGAAAGGCAATATCGATACCAAAGGTAGGTGGTTCTCATATAGGGGGAGACTCCAGGCAGGTCAGGGGGAAATGAACTTTAAGTTTGTTATGTAAGGTCTAAATTACTTTGTCATGAAGTAAAGGTAGGTTATAGCACGAGACTCCAGGCAGGTCAGGGGGAAATGAACTTTAAGTTTGTTGTATAAGATCTAAATTGCTTTGTCATGAAGTAAAGGTAGGTTATAGCACGAGACTCCAGGCAGGTCAGGGGGAAATGAACTTTAAGTTTGTTATGTAAGGTCTAAATTGCTTTGTCTTAAAGTAAAGGTAGGTTATAGCACGGGACTCCAGGCAGGTCAGGGGGAAATGAACTTTAAGTTTGTTATGTAAGGTCTAAATTGCTTTGTCTTAAAGTAAAGGTAGGTTATAGCACGAGACTCCAGGCAGGTCAGGGGGAAATGAACTTTAAGTTTGTTATGTAAGGTCTAAATTGCTTTGTCTTAAAGTAAAGGTAGGTTATAGCACGAGACTCCAGGCAGGTCAGGGGGAAATGAACTTTAAGTTTGTTGGGTAAGGTCTAAATTGCTTTGTCTTAAAGTAAAGGTAGGTTATAGCACGAGACTCCAGGCAGGTCAGGGGAAAATAAATTTTATGTTTGTTGCATAAGGTTTAATCTTTTTAGCGTGGTCTATAGTATAGGAAGAGATTCGGGGCAGGTCTAGGGAAAATGAACTTTGAGATAGTTGCATAAGGCTTAGTTTGCTTTGAAGAAAAATAAAGGTAATATTGGCTAAAATGAAAGAGGGTGCGGAGAACATGCAGATAAAACTGCAGGCTAAGGCCGAGCAGCTGAAAGGGAATATCGATACCAAAGGTAGGTGGTTCTTAGATAGGGGGAGATTCTAGGCAGGTCAGGGGAAAATGAACTTTAAGTTAATTCATATAAGGTTTCGTTTTCTTTATCGTGGTTAACAGCATAGCACGGGATGCGAGGCAGGCTTAATTTACGTTGACATGAAAGAAAGGTTTTTTTTTTTTTTTTTTTTTTTTTTTTTTTTTTTTTTGGTAGAGATTTTTGCAGTTAGCCTGAGCGCAGGCTTTGACTGCTTCACCGGACTTTTGGCGAGGACCTTAAGGCCTCCAGCCAGAGCAATAGGAAAAACTAACTACGTCAGCAACGTCCACTAAGGGCACCCCCTGCGGGGTTCGGACCTCGACTTAGTGCGTTGCTAACAATCTTAATAAAGGAAAACAACAAGGGATGGCTGGATCTAAGTTTTTATTATTTAGGGACATATTTTTACTGCTAGTTTGGCCGGCTCGGGCCAGCTTGGTCTAGGGACGGGAGGATAACATTTACGTTACTATTATTTATAATACGCGACAGGCCTCGCCGGCGAGGACGTAATATACGGCGGTTGTGTTGTGTAATGCTACTGCTAGCTAAATCGAATGCTCCTTGGAGAAGCGTTGTTTTATCGTCAGGGTAGGAGAGAGTATGTCTGGGGCGTTTAATCTTAGATATTACGGAAGGTACGTATCGCGCGGCCGCTACGATTAGCGGGTTACGGTGGCTTTCGGAGGAGTCGAAGAATCGGATCGCGGCGCGTTTCATGAACTGCTTGATTGTTGGCAGCTTTAAGTCGCAGTGCAACTGCAAGTTACGGACGTAACCTGGAGCGCCTGTGGCTCTACGCATGAAACGGTTTTGCAGAGTTTGCATTCGTTTGAGTCGATAATCGGGTACGTGAGAGAATACGACGCTGCCGTAAGTCATGATAGGTCTCACACACGCAGTGTAAATTCTCATCTTACAATTAAGAGAGAGTTTACTGTGCTTGTTCAACATACAATGAAGTCGGCCGAGAGCGAAGGCGGCTCGCGCGCGTGCCGCTTTAATATGAGCTATGAAGGTAAGTTTCCGATCAAGGATTACACCCAGGTATTTGGCTTATGAAAGAAAGGTAGGTGGTGCACAGTATAGGGGGACATTCGAGGTATAGGTAAAATTAACTTAAAGTTTGGAACAAAAGGTCTAAATTAGTATAACATAAAATAAATTTCGAGGCATTTGCTGCAAACAAAAACAAGTCTTATTGGTTCAAAATTAACTCTATGTTTATGGGGTAAGGTCTTACTTGGATCTGAAATAAAGGTAGGTAGTTACTGAAGGATTATGGACAAAATAAACTACAATTAGTTTATTAAACTTGGATTTAATTTATTAAAGCAGAGATACAATACGTACTGCCTCGTTGGCCTAGTGGCGCTAAGCGCGACTGCTACGCTAGAGGTCTTGGGTTCGATTCCCAAGTCGACCAACGTGTTATTGGGTTTTTCTATGAAATTCTCAGTAGCAGGTCGGAGTTTGGATTTTGTGCCCGGTTAGTGGCAATAGGCTCGCCCCCTATTACATGGGACCTTAACATACCGGCGAACTGTGGGTGTACATTGGTACACCTCTGCCTAACCCTTCCGGGATACAGGCGTGATGGTATGTTATGTTATGTTACAATACGTACGCACAGGACTGGCCATAGAGCAAGCAGGAAGTTTTTTTTAATTGACAGCTAATGTCACGTCACATGACATTTACGAAGCTCGTTAGATATGTTGCGTTTACAAAGACTGTTACATTTCCAACGGTTACATAAGATGAGATTCGAGACAGGACCAGAAAAAATAAACTTTAAGTTAGTTGTAAGACTTAATTTTATTTAGCTTAATCTACGGCATTGCAGTTTCAAGGTGCAGGAAAAAAGGAACTTTCAGTTTGTTGCATAAGGTCTAATTTACTTAGGCATAAAATAAAGGTAGGTGTTTAACAGCTTAGGCGAAGATTCGAGGCAGGTGCAGGGAGGAACAAATATTTTTCGTTAAAATTAACTTTATGTCTATGAGGTAAGGTTGTATTTACCTTGATGTGAAATAAAGGTAGGTGATATATAACATAAAACGAGTATCGAGGCAGTTACAAAACGAAGGTAGGCAAAAAAACTAAGAAAAAATTATTTGGTTGAAAATTAACTTTATGTTTATTGTTTAAGGTTTAATTTACCTTGATGTGAAATAAAGGTAGGTTTACATAATTAGGATCTTTGTCTACCATCAAAATTTTAAAACATTTCATTTTATTTGTCTACAAATAATACAATTTATTTATCTATATCAACAAAACTTTATAACCATCATTACTTGTACGCTTGCTACTGTATGCAAGCTAAGCATTTCAAAATAAATATACATAGTCTCATAATTCTTCCAATAATATGTTTACCTATTATATTAAGCCACATTTTTAAACGGAGCTTTATTATGAATTAAACTTAAAATATTTACAATAATATAAAAACTAAGCCTAAATAAGAAAAAAATATAAACTAAATAAAACTAAAATAAGCCATCAAAAAATTCATCCACATCGCTGTCGACTGGGAGTGTGCCCAAAAGGCTGGAAGCATTGCCACGTTGTATGGCAATGCTTATTCGTTGACCTAGGTAGAAGCCAGCCTTTGGGTCACGCGAAGTGTCAACCAGGCGTTTGGATAAGTCTTCAAAAATTTCAAATTAGATGAAAAATTCTTGATGATTGAAAAAGAATTTTTCATCTATGTACTACCACTATCTACCCACGGATCGATGGTCTCAACCCCAAACAGCTCGAATATATAACTTCCAACTAGGTTAGGCCACACTGATTGATAGGTACGACAATAATTAAATGTCACTTATCCACACGAACTCATAAATACCAGTAGTTGACTTTGACATTTAAATGACAATCAAAATACTGTACGGTTTAATGTATGTAGTTCATTAAATGAGGTTGGTAATAATGAACGCTAGAACGCTACTACCTCGACGGACTGCCTCGTTGGCCTAGTGGCGCTAAGCGCGACTGCTACGCTAGAGGTCTTGGGTTCGATTCCCTAGTCGACCAAGGTGTTATTGGGTTTTTCTATGAAATTCTCAGTAGCAGGTCGGAGTTTGGATATGTGCCCTGTTAGTGGCAATAGGCTCGCCCCCTATTACATGGGACCTAAACATACCGACGAACTGTGGGTGTACATTAGTACACCTCTGCCTAACCCTTCGGGGATACAGGCGTGATGGTATGTTATGTATGTTATGTTATGTTTTAGAACGCTACTCAAAGATATAAAATCAATAAATGAAGTCTGCCTTTCATCATCAGCCTATAGCAGTCCACTCATCTGCCGAGCCTTTTCCCAAGCTATGTTGGGGTCGGCTACCAGTCTCACAGGATTCAGCTGAATACCGTATTTTACATAGAGAGACTGCCTATCTGACCTCCACAACCCATTTTACAGGGAAACACAGTTTTCCTTAGTAAGACTGGTTGCCAGAATTGACTTAACGACTGCCAAAGATGTTTGATGGCAGTCGGGCGGGACTTACGGCTTAACGTGCTTTCCGAGGCACAGAGGTTACGTAGTAACTATTTAGTAATCTGTGACGGAGGGGTCTCGGTATGTTTTAAATGGTCACCCATCCACGGACCAACCGCTGCGAGCGCGGCTTAATTATCGGTATCGGCCTGTATTATCGGTGAAACCGTACGGCTTACACTTAGCCACGAGCCCCTCGTGCCGATAGCAGTCCACTGCTGGACATAGGCCTCTCCAATTGCACGCCACTTAGTTCTATCCTCGGCTTCTCGCATCTCGTATTCCAGCCATAACAAAAATTAAAGAAATCCTATCGTTATTTGGCTACAAATAGACATTTAAGAATCTTAAAATTAATTAGCAAATGAGTATTTGGGGGAACTCTCTTAAGACAATAAGTTTGTAGGAGTTATCAATTAAGTATGAAACATGATCCATTGTGTATATGACGACTGTATACTCGTAGTTATAAGTCAAAACTCTTAAAAGAAAAGTTCATTTATTTTGAACCATAGAACGTTTTTATACGGAACCCCATAGGGAAAGATAACTTAAGGTATTTTTGTATTATTACCTTTTTCTTAATTAATTGTACTGTTTTTAGGAATAAAGTGACCTATTTTGCAAGGTGTTTTAAATGTATTGTTTGGAGGAACAAATTACCCTTTTTGCGAGTTAGTTATTACATCATGTGTAACGATGTTTT
The DNA here is from genome assembly GCA_905475315.1 of Autographa pulchrina. Classification (NCBI taxonomy): domain Eukaryota; kingdom Metazoa; phylum Arthropoda; class Insecta; order Lepidoptera; family Noctuidae; genus Autographa; species Autographa pulchrina. The sequence goes on along the minus strand of FR997789.1, from coordinate 5,115,703 downwards.
TCCTTAATCATTTGTCATCATCAAACTGCCTACATAAATATTAATTAAAAGTCCTAGCTATGTTTATTGTAGTTGCCTAGGCCCTAGGTATTAAAATAGCTGGTCTAGATCTAGTCTAGGCGTGGTTGCCAGCCTTGTATTGTTTGCAACCGGTCTGCCCACGGTATCGTATGCATGTTGCGGTTTGAATGAGACAATAGGGCAAATGATCATATGACAAATGTTGTTAACTGTGTTTTTTAAATATAAGCAACTTCAAGTTAAAATTATAATGGTAGCTTGCTTTTTTAATTAGGATAATAGAAAGAAATAACTTCAAATTACTAATAAATGCGGTAAAATTTTCTTTAAAATAGGTTTATTCCCCTTATTGTTCAAGCGAGTAGATATGTAAATAATTATTAAGTAAAACAATAAACGGTCATTTACTTTATACAATATGTAATTTGCATGTAATACTTAACATCTTAGACTATAGATAACTATAGACCGATAGTATCGCTAGTTTTCCTTCGTGCCAAGCGAGAGCACTTTTTGTCTGTATCTAGTACATTCGTTTACTGATTTAAAGTTATTTTTCGCGCAACGACAGACTTATATGCGAAAATATCGATATTGTTAGGATAATATTAGGGTTTTAGATAGTTTTATTAAAACGGCGCGCTCCGTCTTGATACAAAATTTACGATAAAACTAGTTCATACTAGTGCTCACGGTTCATACAATGATAAGCTCACTCTTTAGTTTCTTAGAACCAAAATATTTAACAGTCTACGTGACATATTTCAACTTGTAGAAACTTCATAAAACGAATCAATTAACATTTTCACAGCGACATGCATTTGCGGAATTGCAATTTAGTAACAAATTTGATTTAAGGGTGCAATGTGCCGATAACCGTGTAATATTGTGATCTTTGAGTTATTGCCACACGACTGTGTCGGTTCTTAACCATTCTGTAACACTTTGTTAAATAATAGACCCTTTAGATAAAGCTTGACAGACCTTAAAACAATCGTGTCGGTTTAAAAACATAAAGCTGTTTGGACCGATATGCAAAAAAATCAAAAGATTTTTGGTACCTTTCAGGAATCTTTGAAATTTTGATGAGTTATCTAGTAATCATGGTAAACCATTATACCCGATAAAGGTTATGGAGGCAAGACGGGCCTGTTGATCTATTGGTTAGTGACACTGACTGCTAAAATGGAAGTCGTGGGTTTCATTTCCACCCAGGACAAATCTTTGTATTATGAGCATGATCATTTGTTCTGTGTCTCTAATACAATGTATTTAGAACTACATAAGTATGTTTATCAGTTGACTGGTTGCAATACAGGCTCTGCTTAGTTTGGGATCAGATGGCCGTGTGTGAGTTCTCCCAAGATATTATATTATTACTAGCTGTACCCAGCATGCGTTGCAATGCAATTTTTTCTACCTAGCACCTGCCTACTACCTACCTACTACCACTTAGGGGTATGAAAAATAGACAGTAGCCGATTCTCAGACCTACTGAATATGCATATAAAATTTCATAAAAATCGGTCAAGCCGTTTCGGAGTATGGTAACTAACATTGTGACACGAGAATTTTATATATAAGAAAAATCGAGTGACAGTTACAGGCAGTTATTAATCTTGATCCATATGCATAATTATAAAGGAAGTGCAGACCAACCTTTGCAAATATGTCAGTTAATGTATGTGCGTAATTACATCTTGTTTTATTCATTTCGTCCGGCCCTCAAGGTGATCTACATTCATAAGTTATTTCGTCCAAATGATGTTGACACACGGGTGTGTAGTGTGTCGAACGTCCCAGTATTTATTAATCGACGTACAAAGAGGAAGTACTCAATTCCACGATAGCATTTTTATGTTTGTTACGCGACATCTCCGACAATGGAGGATCGATATAAGAAATATTGTTTGTCATTGATAGATTATACCTTGAGAGGTGATGAATAGTTTCAGAGAAGTCGATTCCTTTTTAAATTGATATGTAATATTTTTTTTTACTAGTTTTCGGTTCCGTTGGCTCAGGATTCATTTATTGCGGTTAGGAGAACCCTACGCGTATTTCTACGGTTCAAAGAAAGTCTAGCTTGATTGGTCTGTTTAGTTATGAGAAGGTTACAATAAAAAATAAGCTATTTATAAGTATCAATTGATCTAGATATTTATTATGGGTATTTATCTAGGTATCTAGCTTAGGCACAGGTTAGGCTAAGTGTTACTTGCGCCGTAGTCTAGCTTAGTAATTATTTCACTATATCAAATATGAGGTATTTCTTATATGTCATGTTATTTGGAAATATTTTTTTTTGCCATAATAATTGATTTATTTGCGTACAAACTAAATCACACTTTTGACCACAGATATAATAATCTTATATATAAAATTCTCGTGTCACAATGTTAGTTACCATACTCCTCCGAAACGGCTTGACCGATTTTTATGAAATTTTATATGCATATTCAGTAGGTCTGAGAATCGGCTACTATATATTTTTCATACCCCGAAGTGGTAGTAGGTAGGTAGTAGGCAGGTGCTAGGTAGAAAAAATTGCATTGCAACGAATGCCGGGTACAGCTAGTAATAATATAATAATAATATTCCGGGACAACTCACACACGGTTATCTGATCCCAAGCTAAGCAGAGCTTGTGTTATGGTAACCAGACAACTGATAAACATACTTATATATTTCTAAATACATACATATTTTAGATAAATTACACCCAGACAACCAGAACAAATGATCGTGCTCATCACACAAACATTTGTCCTGGGTGGGAATCGAACCCACGACCTCCGGTATAGCAGTCAGGGTCACTAACCACTAGACCAACAGGCCCGTCAATTTTTATGTGATAGAACTAACTTAATTTGACCTGCGACACAATTATTGAAATTACTAAAGAAATCCTTATAACTTACCCAACATGCTGCATATATTCTCCTCCCGTATGTCCCAACCAACAAAAGCTTACGCCCTCCCCAAGGCAGACAAGATATCAACTACATCAAGTAAACGAGACCACTGCCCTAACAGACGTAATTGACACTTATTACCATTTAAATAAAGGTCATATTGCCCTGCCATTTCCGAATAGGGCTTGCTCGCGAAATTTCTAGACTCTTTTGTTCTGGTTGACATTTTGAAGTCAATGTGTAGGAAGAAACATCTGGTTTGTATTAAATGGACTATACCAGGGCCTCGATACAGCTATTTTAAATGCATGTCAGTGACCGGTCAGTCTACTTGCCATTGTGATTAATTTTCGTGTTCAGATAAGCCTACAATAAAATCTCATTGAACTCTCGAAGAGAATGATCGTAATGACCAATTAATGATCGTAATGACAGTTAGCAGAATGCCAATTGTCTTAAAAATTATCAAATGAAGCAGGTCATTTGGTCAATTCAAGCAACTCTTAAATAGCTGAATCGAGGCCCTGTATAGTAATATTATAATGACTGTTCCAAAAGCATATCTGTACTTATATACATAAAAAGGTTGTTTTAATAAACGCTAATCTCTGGAACTGCTTGTCTGATTTGGAATAAACTTTTCCATTTGATAACTAAAGAATAGACTACAATAATCCTTATTGTTCACCACGAGAGTTAGATAATTATAATTAAAATAGCAAATTTTCGAGATAACAATTGAAATGTGTCAGGATCGCCTTCTCTCAGCTTCCTAAATATATGCCGTTTGTGCTTTGCCTCGTAGCTAAGTGTAAGCCGTACGGTTTGACCGATAATACAGGTCAAGCCGCGCTCGCCGCGGTTGGTCCTTAGAAGGCTGACCATTTTCTAAACATACCAAGACCCCTCCGTGCCTCGGATAGCACGTTAAGCCGTAGGTCCCGACTGTCATACGTTGATAATAATAACTGTTTTGTAACATCTTGTTAACACTTAGTTTGCAAATAAACACTTTGCCTTGACTTTGATTTTTGACAGTCGTTAAGTCAATTCTGACAACCAGTCTTACTATGGGATTATGGATTCCCAGATCAGTCAGATAGGCAGTCGCTCCATGTAAAATACATTATTCAGCTGAATCTGGTAAGACTGGAAGGCGACCCCAATATAGTTGGGAAAAAAAGGCTTGGGAGATGATGATGCTTTGCCTATTCTCATCAAACTACCCCCTGCTTTTGACGACCTCCGTGGTCGAGTGGCGTACGCACCGGTTTCAAGGTGTCGCTAGCTCTGAGGTCCCGGGTTTGATCCCCGGACGGGTCAATGTAGAAAATCACATTTCTACATTGTCTCGGGTCTGGGTGTTTGTGGTACCTTCGTTGTATCTGAATTCCATAACACAAGTGCTTTAGCAACTTACTTTGGGTTCAGAACAATGTATGTGATGTTGTCCGCATTATTTATTTATATTTACTTTGTGAAACTTTGATAAACACGAAAATTAGTTAATCACCTATCTAATCACATTTTGAGCGCTGTGTTTGGTTGTTTGTCTTTTGGTCAACCACTCACAGTCGCGATTAGTTGATTTGACAACGGATTAAGTTGATCAGCCTTTTAGAAACCGGGCCTGTGTTTGAACTATAGAAAGTGCAAGTTTTTACATGTTGCAAAATATTAAAAAGTATGTATTAGAAAAGATCTATTCTGAGCTATACATCTTCTTTTTCTTCCTCTCCCCCTCACTGCTGAGGATCGCGACCACATGTCAAGCCCCTCCATAGAGCTCGGTCGTACGCAGTATGGACAGTTCGGTGCATGCTACCGCCCACAACTTTCTTTATACATATAGAAGGTAAAATGACATGAACTAAGAAACTAGAAAAACAAGTTTTTTAATTCAAATCTCATATCAATACTATATATTTTGTTGTGGTAGGTTATAAGTATACTTTATTTGTGAGGTCGTTTCTATACTCATTTATGAATGGAAATGTTCTGAATTAGATTTACATATTGACTGAGTAAAATTGGAATAGTTAAAAAGTGACCGCCAGTCATGTGCGAAGGACCAAATACGAGTTGATCAGTCAATCAGTAGCTAGGTTAGGTTGGCTTCTGCTGGAGGTGGTAGGTTCGATGTCCGATTGAACATATTTCCTCTGTTCATGTCGATTATTGTCAATGGTTATTATTACATCAAAATATCGCTAAATTGATTGTTCTTCGATTAGCCTCTGAATTGTACTGAATGAGAATTCATGTGAACATAGGTATATGAAGGGACTTTTGGATTAATATTTTGCCTGTTACTATCCCACTTCAAGACATAGGTATTATTTTTCTTGTATCCTTAAGGCCTTATTTCAGATCTTTCCCAAACTAGTTTTGCCCAAATTAGCAATAATTTTGAGTTCCATGTAACCTGTCCAATGTCACTTTGTAGACATTTGTAATTGAATGAGTAAATTCGTTGATAACTTCAAAACTTACAATAATTCCTCTGTAGGCCTATATAGTTATGGTAAATAAATTTATAAATACTCTTAACCCATTATTGAGAATTCATAGCACCAGGAAACTAGACATTTTAATCTGAGCAGAATTTAAATAGTTTTCATTCCTAAGGTGTGTTCTAACTAGCAGTCTTGATATATAATTAAGTATATAATTACAATGTTATTACTGGCTAAATTATGGCGGTATGTACTGATAGTGATCGGTTTATCTGGCTAATATATTTTATAAATGTATAGAGATTTAATTATCTATGGGTTGTGAAATAATTTGATCTAATTTTAAGGTTGTAGTGTCCTTTTCATTGAAGTATGTTGGAGGGGCTTGCGAGCTATTTATATTGCAAAATTAAACTGTGTTTGATTATGAAAAAATGCTTGAGATAGACCTATTATAATGTAGTATCATTGACTAGGGTTATGTAGAAATTAAATCAAATTTTAATGTATGGATTCGTTAGGTATGTTTTTTCTGTAAAATTATTTGATAAGTTAGGAATGTGTAGAGTAAAATATTAAACACTAGGTGGTAAGAGGAAGGAAATAAAAATATAATAATTCTGTTTTGTAAAAACGTGTTTATTTACACTTTGGCAGTGATGGCAATGTTTCTATAACTTTTTTATTTACAAAGAGAGTTACTATATGAGACCTTAGTTCGTTTGAGCATGATTCTATCATTGTTGCGGTGGTGTAGTGTGCAACCCTGGGCCAACCGCTATCTAGCAACACTGGCGATTTAAAAAACAAACCACCAGTGATACCAGTTACAACCGACATAGGGATTGCCAATAACAGTTATTTAAAAATAACAGTTCAATAAACGGTCGTTTTTTTAAATAACGGTTATTGTTATCGGTTGTCGGTTTACCAGCCGTGGTAGCCTAGGTTGTAGGGGGCAGCGATGCCGTGGACACCGTAGGGAGCGGCGATGCCGTGGACTCCGTAGGGAGCGGCGATGCCATAGGGAGCGGCGATGCCGTAAGGAGCAGCGGCGGCGGCGTAGCCAGCGTGGGCAGCGGCGACTCCGCTAGCAGCAGCGGCGTGGGACTGAGCAGCAGCGACGGCATTCTGGTTGGCGGCTAGGGTACCCCAGTAGGCGTTCTCGTGGAGGTCACGGTTGGTCTCGGCGACTTGGCGGACGGCTTCAGCGTTGTACTGGACAGCGGCTTCGGCGGCACGGGCATGGCTTTCGCCGTAGGCGCGGGCGTGGTCCTGGGCGGCGACGGTGGCGTCGATGGCGGCGGCCTGAGCATCGCCTGCGTTGACCCCGTAGACCAGGGGGCTCAGCAGAGCGGAGGCGGAGGCATAGCCGAGGATGGCGACAAAGGCGATCTGAGGAAAAATATATAATTATAGTTGTTGTTCGGGTCTGTGTTTCAGCTGACGATTTTGTATTGTGAGAATTGTAGCGGTCATGAAAATTGTGTTGTGTCATGACATGGTCGTTATTTCTAGAAAAGTCTCGTTTTTAGGTTATGTAAACTGGTCGTCAATTGTTTCCTTAACGCATCATTGCCTAGTACTCATTCAATGAACCAGCAAACTAGTTAAAACTAAGAGCTCTGATAAATCAATTGATTGCGCCTAACAAGCAAAAAATTTACAATTCATCGGAAAATTAACAGTTCGCAAACTAGTTATAAAAAGTTTTAACAGATCGTAAACTAATAAAGTGGTGAAGTTTAATTAATAAGCTGTTAAACGAACCGTGACATCATTATCATATTTAGCATTTAACTCTTGTTTACTTTGCTGAAATAACGCCTTGAATTAAGCATTCACATTGGGAAATAACCATAGTTATAGCAAATAGCACTTCCGTTGTTCGTTGTTAACGTGTCCGTTATAACAGGTTGTTATTTTAATAACTGGTTTGGTTTTATACGTCCTTAGTCTGAATAAGATTGACAAAAATGAATATGCTCAGTCTTAAAGACATTTTGATTTCAATTAAGACTTAAATGTTTAGGATTCAGATACATAGTTTTTTTTCTAGCCTTTGTCCTTCCTTTCTGAAGAACTGGACTATCGAATGCAAAATGATTTTTCCAAATCTGACTGTTGGTTTCAGAGATAAGCGCGTTCAAATAAAAACTCTTTAGTTTATTATATTAGTATTGTATACCTAGTAGGTTTAACATACCTTTTGTCCATGTATGAAAAACACTAATATAATTATATCGTCATGCTTTCCATTTTCTCGAGTTTTTAATTATTTACCGATACTTAGTAAATTAGTAATTAGCTCGATCTCAAAAAACTATGCATCCTCCTTTCTTTACGTAGGTAATTGTTGCCTAATTAAATTCGAATTGCACACTTCCTGTTTTTCACTATTCCGCACAATGTCGGTATGTATTCATGATTTTCATTAACATTCAACTAATTAAAGTGCAATGCTAGTTGGAAATGCACCGAAAAAAGTGGATGACAACATTCCATTTGCATTGTTTGGCAATGTTGTCGTTATATAGCAATTATATGCACATATTTGTTGATTATTGAAGCATTTGTTCTGAAAAAGAGAGAAAACTTTTTTTTCATGTAGTCAATTCTTTTGAGAGTATAATCTACACATAAGCCTAGGTCCTTTACTATAAATATTATATAATTCCCAATTTTTCTTACTAACCGTAGTGTATAAGCTGTAGTATCTAAGGTGTTTACTAACAAAATGGTTCCTATGTTGTTCCGAAATAAAATATTATTATTTTTTACTTCGAATGATTGTGTGTGTGTTTCACTATTAAAATGACTCTTTAACTTATATCTCATGTAATCTATAATTTATTATATAATACCGCGTTGGTGTGAAGTTGACAAAAATAATTACAATTAAGCCCTTTTGTTTATTCTATTGGTCTGTTTTCACATTGTTTAAGTTACCAAATTCTGATGTTAATTTTTGACCGGATCTGTGCAACGTTACGTTTTGTTGTGCAAATGTGTTTCTTGATAACTATATTGTTTTTACACTTGTATGTGATATTTTTTGATAAGACGAAATAGTTTTTTTAATATTTTTCTATGCCTCCTTTAATTTACAATAATCTTTCTCTTTCTTTTTTGGGGTATAGTAGAATTTGACTAATAAGGAACAATTTTAATGAGTGTTATAAATAATTTACATTGTTATCGTTTCCCAAATACATTATCTAAATTATAAATCAATCTAATCTTAATATATCCCGTCATTAATAAACAACCTCAATTGCACTAAATTAACATCGAACAACTATCTACGAATATTTAGCGAGGTGTGCCTACGCCTAAATATTTTATGTTAAAATTATTTCGCAAGCCGCCATTTTGAGACAATAACTGACAGTTGTGGCTGTATGGTTGTTACTTTGGCCTGTTTATTTTTACATGGCAAAAATAAAAGTAAATATGCGTAAAAATAAAAAATTACAGATTTTTTTCAACGGGATAGATTAAATTTTTGCTATTACTACAGGATAAATGTAAGAGACAAGTTTTTAATGACAACATTGAGACTTAGGCCTGGTTTAGACGATGCGATGAATATCGAGCGAGTTGCGGTACATTGCGGCACCGCGTGGCTATGTTGTCATAAGTGATAGATCATAGACGGCAATGTACTGCAACTTGCACGATATTTCTCGCATAATCTAAACCAGTCATTATTAGGCAAGAAATCTATATTTTAGACTTTTAAATTATATATTCGACCTCTAAATACCTAAAAACTGTTTATCATTTCAAGTATTATAACGGTGCGTATGATTCAGTGTCTCACAACAATAGTGATGTGACTGCATAATGAGGGACCTTGACACATGTTATGACATCCTAGTGTTGTGTGTAGATATTAGCACGTGTCAGAAATGCTGTATGTTGTTGCGTGATTGGGAGCGGTGGTATTGAAATTTCGGAAGAAAATAACTTGGGTTTTCCGTTAAGAGACACAATATTTAAACAATTATTGGTACCTAGTGGGTCTTTTGGTCAACAACAGCCGTTCGGAAACTAGGGTTTGATCTAATTAATGAAGCGGTAGTGAATGCAGTCAAATTCCTATTTAATCAACTATGAAAGAAATTGGAAATAAGGAACTGTTAAAAGCAACTCAGGTGTAAAATTACCCTAAAATATTTGAATACAAGTTTTAATTACACTAGTTACGAATTTCGACTTTTAATTATGTGTGATCTAACATGTGGGCCAACCCTATTCTAGAATAGATTTTAGTATCCAAATAAGAGTACTAAGTGCCAATAGTCATTGTCTTTTGTTAATTAATATCTGCTAATTGATTCTATCCTTGATTATATCGCACATAGCATGCGTACCACACATTAAGCCAAATACATACGGCCTTAAAAAACAATTGTTCAAAAATAATTACGTTTCGTTTATGGCGCGCTTTTTTTTTGACAACCTTGATCATGACATTGCGTGAAACGGAATGTGATTGACAGTTTTTTGTTATGTTGTAACTTGTAATTTGATTTTGGTTTAATGGGATCGATCTATAAATAAGATTGTTATTGCTTTTAATAATGAGGAAGTAATTCTTGGGTGTGGTCGGTATATTGGAATTTGTAATTGACTTTGGATGACAAAGAAAATGGCGGGTCGGGAATGACGCTGTCAAAGCGATGGAGGGAAAAAAAATTAATATTTTTTAATTGAAGTTTCATGTATTGGTAGTGAAGATATTGTGTAAATGGTTTTTGCATAGTTAACTTCAGCCTATTCGTTTGTCAAAAGATCTTGTGTTTGATCTAATAGGTAAACGGTTAGTACAATATGAGCAAAATTCTACAAAGACAGTATTTCGTTCAATTAATCGTAAATACTGCGGTAGATATTTACACTTACTATTATCATATCATTAATAAAGCAAAAAATAGTATGAATGCGTTCGCGTGTTTCTTTAATTTGTCAAATCACGCACGGGTATCTCAATTAAATACTTTTCCGTGACAATTTGACGTCATTATTGTTTCCCACATAAATGAGTCTACTTTATATCGATACTAAGTATTAATTAAATCAATTATATCTCATTATGTATCGTGGGATGTTTTTTTATAGTTTAATTATTAGTTATTGGTACTAATGTGTTTTGACACGTGCTTTTGTTATGTCGCCTTTTTTTGTAAATTTGGCGGGAAATATTAAAAATATACTTACAATGTTTTTACTAAAGATATTTTGGATACGATATACAAATTCTATAGTACGAATTGAAGGTAAAAACGTTGATATAAGGTTGACTCATATTAAATTATCTACAGCAAAAAAACTACATTAGTAATCAGAAAAAACACGCCCAACGTAATTTGATAGATTGATATATCAATTCGTAACAGATCATAAACCACATGGTTGACATTTTATACGCGGTTAAAGTTGCATTTGACGTGCCACAGATTATCAATGCTTAGTCATAGACAAATGGTAATGAGATTGAATTATCTCTTATTGTTTTGCAATAAGGTTTTAATGTTGAAATATTTTGATTTGCATGTTTTTGTTTATGAGTTGTAGGAAGGGAATTTGATTACTTAAGTTTACAATTAAGTTTTTGTTTTTGTAAGATGTGATAGCAAAGTAAAGTTGGGTTTAGTTTTAACCTTTTGCAAGTTAATTTTGGATACTTTAAAATCAACATTGGCTATAATGTAGATAAACATAAATTTTAATACATAAAGAATTAAATTGATTCAGTTTTTGTTGACAAAGGTGTTTGGAATCCAATATAAGTTAACATGAATATTAAAGATTTCTGATCTTACGTCATGAAATATAATAAAAAAAATCAGTTAAAAAAATAATGTGACACTTGTATTTAATAAACAAGTTTGTAAGATATAAGTTTAATGTCTCAACCTTGTCATACAAATTGTAATTACTAGTTACTTTTAATTGGATCAATATTGATGGCCAAAGAATAATATTTATGCGACTTTAAAGCCTTATATAGCAATTTATGATTAGGGTAAGCTTAGTTAATTAAAAGAGATACATTAATTATGATAAATATGTTATAAAGTTAAGATTAAGTTAGCAGTGACAACGAAACGTATTGCTTTTGGCTGTATAATTCACTTCCTTAGTCTGATGCTTATGTCAGATTTCGCGCCAAAATTTTATTGTCAATTATTTTTTGCAATAATTTATATAATTGATAAATAGTTATTTTAATGGTATTTTAAATGAATATCATTCAAAATTAAAATTGAACACAGATATTTTTAAATCACTGATGATTGAAAATCACTTTATCCCAATACGTTTTGTTATCACTGAAAGTTAGTAAATAAAACAATATTTACCAGGAATCTCATCGTGCACTTCTGTTTGACTGCTCGTGAGCTACTGAATACTGTTGTGTTGTTACAACGGTCTTTTATACTGAGTACAAGTCGTATAGTGTTATTGAAAGTGTAGCAAGTACCTGTTTGTACCGAAGGATTAGACTACGGATGAATGAGGTTGGCAAGGTCTCAAAAATGAAATTAAAAAAAAATAATTTTGACGTTTACCTTTCTTGGTGACGTTTTGAATTGAGAAACTTTTTTCAAAATGGTGCTGTAGTATGGCGATCAGTTGCTATTGTCTGCCTTTTAGAGACATATTGGTGCACATTGTAATATTATTTAACTTAGGTAATTTGTTACATGTGCATATAAAAAAGAGTTTGATGGATCTTACAATGTAAATTTATTTTATGTAGTTAAAGTAGTCATTACGTAAAGAAAAAAGTTCAGTAATTTTGAATTATAGAGTATTTTTTTATTGATTTGCAAACTAAGATTTTGATGTGGGATTTTTCTTCATGTAACTGATGTTTATAAGGTTATTGTTTTATGCTTCCTGAGTGATAAGTCTTTATTACCTTAGGCGTATGCTCAGCTACGGACAACGATAGGCTTGGTTAATTGATTGATTGAACTATTAAATATAATTAGGTATTTGCTGATCTCTTTTTTTATGGCCTATCTTTCTTTTCTCACTGTACCTAGATAAAGTTAAGGGCTTTCTAAAGATACAGGTCTCACATAGTTTGAGAAGTTTTTTTTTAATTTTGCCATTAGCATGAGTTTATACGATTTTCATTAATCTTGAATGGTTTTTTTTTAATAAACTTATTATTTCTGTCTCTCGCTTGCAGTAGAGGGAATATGAAACAATTTTTCTACTCCTCCTATTTACTTCTTCTGATTAATTTCGTTGCGGGTACAAAGGCAGTCAATTGTTTTGTGTCACACCTAGCTTTAGTGTCTCGGTAGTATACATTGGGTATCATTGTAGACCCTGGCTTACAGGAGTTGCAATGATGGTAAAGTGATCTTGTCCCAAAATAAAAATCTTGGTAGTATGCGGTGGCGCTAAGATTAAACTTAGTAAAGAGTTAGGTAATATAATTTCAGTCACTAATTTTGTTAGAATTTTATGGTGGTATAATGTAATAATCGTTGTTAAATTATTATTAATATTGTAAGGATGTGTGTATTGAACATTTCAAGATGGTCTTGTGGTTTACTGACTGAATTCGTCAGCTCAAAGTTACAAGTTGAAAAACTAAGATAATTTTAAAATAAGTCATATTAAAACTAGGGTTGATTATTCCTTTTTCGAGAAGCGTCGTTACTTAGACTTGACAATTTCATACATTTTAGAGATTCTATCAACTTTAAAGATTTTTACAATTTTGCTTTGCGAGATTTGCGAGGATTACTGCAGTTGTCCTGCGCTCAGGTTCCGGCAACTTCACCGGACTATGGGAAACCGTATATTTATAGTGTGTCTAGTTTATACAAAGTTGATACGACAGAGGGGCTTTTCTGCTTATACTAGATACCATTTTCAAGCTCTGTACCAAAAATCAATTAAATAGGAGCAGTAGTTTAGTAGCAAATGATTTTTTAAGATTTTGCTCCGTTTCAACACGATGTATCTTTCCTACCAGCTGATTATGTCTAAGCATTGACGCATGTCACAAGTAAATAAGTCAGTCAAATTTATTTACACAGGGTGGTTGCGTTTTATTCTAATTTGTAAGCTATTTAGTTTGTTTGAAAAAAATATTTTCTCATTTTCGGCGCTTTTTATTTTTATACCGTATCGAATTAATACTAAACACGTATAGTATACGTAGTGTAATTTAATGCCCCTCTGTCATATCAACTCTGTATGTATCAATTTAGAAATACATATGTATGTTAATCAGTTGTCTAGTTTTCATAATACAAGCTCTTCTTAGTTTGGGATCAAATAGCTGTGTGTGAGATGTCCCAAGGTATTTATTTTTATTTACTTGTAACATTTAGAAAAAGCCTTGTTACCTTGCGTTTCATCGAATATGGCTTGCGACTATATAATGGTACTACTTGGAAATCAACTCAATTTAAACCTACCTTTTGACATTAAGTCTAGTTAAGAATATTTTTCGACTGCCTCGTTGGCCTAGTGGGTCTAAGCGCGACTGCTACGCTAGAGGTCTTGGGTTCGATTCCAAAGTCGACCAAGGTGTTATTGGGGTTTTCCATGAAATTCTCAGCAGCAGGTCGGAGTTTGGATATGTGCCCGGTTAGTGGCAATAGGCTCGCCGAACTGTGGGTGTACATTGGTACACCTCTGCCTAACCCTTCGGGGATACAGGCGTGATGGTATGTTATGTTAACAATATTTTTCATATAAATATCCTATTTCTCTGCCTTTTTCCCTATAAAATAAGTAATGACATAAAACAGCTGATAAATTGACTTGCATTCCCGGAATATAATATTGATATGCGCTCACGTCATCCGCGGAAAGAATTTATTAATACGTTTATTGGTACTAAATACTCTATATAGGAGATATAAAGTTTAGATAGGACAGGATTCTGGTTATAAATATGAATACTAAAAAATTGGCTTGGTAACAAGTAAAGTAGTTAACCCGAAGTCACTAACTCAAGGGGCCCGATGCCGCTATTTTAAGTCAGTGAGTCGCGGGTTAAAAACTTTCCAGTGTACTTGTTATTGTGCCTAATTTTCGATTTCAGGCACAAAACATAGAAATAATTAATGTGATATCTGGCAAATCTTCTTCTTAGCAATGGCGCAAATAACTTCGAAATATTTATGCATCTACACTAATATTATAAAGAGGAAAACTTTGTTTGTTTGTAATGAATAGGCTCAAAAACTAATGGACCGATTTTAAAAATTCTTTCACCATTCGAAAGCTACATTATCCACGAGTAACATAGGCTAAATTTTATTTTGGAAAAAAATAGGGTTCCGTAAGATATTTGGGTTTTTCGGACACAAGGTGTAAAAATCAACCAGAAAAGTTTCATCGATGTTAGTGTCGGTGTCTGTGAATTGACCTGGGAATCATTTTGCTGACCGTCTCTTTCCTGGGTAGGCTTTTTGCAGCGGTAACCGACATCCACGCGGGCGGAGCCGCGGGCGACCGCTAGTTTAATATAAAAAAAATCCCAAGAGAGTTATACCTTTCCAAAGACAAAATCGGTTTAGTCATCTTTGAGTAATCGGGGAACATACCTACATACATTTGTTGGAGGTTGTGAAGGTTTGTGTCGACATTTCTTCTGTGGGTATCCCGTAAGAAAACTTAGAAAGAAGTGAGCTGAAAAAAATACGTTACATGTAAAAAAAGTTTTTTATTCTAGTCAGAAAAATAAAGATTCAGAAAAAATAATCTTTTCAAATTATGAAATAACAGACACCTCTAAACTTTACAAAGGCTATATAAATAGTGTTGATCACCAGGGCGGAGCAGGAAGCTTAATATAAGTATCAAATAAAAACACTGTCACAATGTGTACCGGCGTGTAAGGCGAGAGGTGTAGGCCGCGTGTCACACCGCAGCGAGCGTCGCTAATTTGTTAATTGTTACATTATATACATAGTGTGTTCGTTGTGGTTTTTTTTGAAAATGCCTTTTTCTACATTGGATAAATAGCATAATTTAAAGGATAGCCATAGACTAGCGACTCTACTCGCACATCGTCATTGGCTGTTCATGAATTTAGGTTTTTTTTTGGGTTTTCGAACATTTTTCATGTTTAGGAATATATTATCTTAACATAGCCTTTTAGACGGGCCTGTTGGTCTAGTGGTTAGTGTCCCTGACTGCTATACCGGAGGTCGTGGCTTCGATTCCCACCCAGGACAAATGTTTGTGTGATGAGCACGATCATTGGTTCTGGTTGTCTGGGTGTAATTTATCTATAATATGTATGTATTTAGGAATATATAAGTATGTTTATCGGTTGTCTGGTTACCATAACACAAGCTCTGCTTAGCTTGGGATCAGATAACCGTGTGTGAGTTGTCCCGGAATGTTATTATTATTATTATTATAGCTTACAATTAACAGTTTAGTAATGTTATGTTCGATATCTTATATTTGCTTTATACATTCAAAAATACAATAATATAATTTACCATCTCCCTTGCAACAACTGTCAAGTTGAAGAACAATATAAATTTTGTTATTTGATCGAAATTACAATATAATTCACCTCATGTTTGTCTTTATGCTAAAGTAGAGTAATCAAAGATATAATAAATATTTCTATGACGGTAATAAATCATTCATAATAGACAACTACAAAATAACATAACTACATATAAGAATTACTACAAATATGCGAAACTGTATTGTTGCGTCAACCATTTTCCTTTACTAGAATAAATCATCATTAAAATCTGCAACAAATCAAGAGGGCCTCGATTCAGCTATATCAAATGTATGTCAGTGGTCGGTCAGTGTACCCAATTTTCGTATTCAGATAAGCCCACAATAAAATCTCAGTGAACTCTCGAAGAGAATGATCGTAATGACAGTTAACAGAATGCCAATTATCGTAAAAATTACCAAATGAAGCAGGTCATTCGGTCAATTCAAGCAGCTCTTAAATAGCTGAATCGAGGCCATGTTCACCATGAATATTTACTCCACTTCAAATATTTTTTATTTTTTTTTAATATAGGCTATATATTAATTATATGGTCTTAAATTATTCATCGTTCTCACTACTACGACTGCTTACTATTAGTCAAATATTTATTTGAGACATGATACCATTAAATAATCTTCAATACGATGTTATACAATATACGAGGTAGGTAAATTAAATAATTAACTATACTGTTTAAAAACTATACAAAACAAAAAATATTTTCTATGTTTTTGTGTCCTTTCCCTGAATTTTAGTGGCTAAGCAAAATTTATATATTATTATTATTTAACTTATTAACGAAAGTTATTGCTCGAAACAAGTGGGCGAACTAAATTAACTACGCGTCGGTGTGATACGCGGAAAACCTCGCAAATAATTTAAGGGCAGCTGTTGGCGCGCAGTTTTATGTAATTTCATATTAATTCATTGGAGCGTACTGCCCAGTATTATATGGGCATAAAATGTGATCTCTTGTTACTTAGTTAGTTTATGGAGTTTTATTAATTTGTGCTAATTTAAACGATCAATTAAAGAAGTTTTTTCATTCGTTTTCTTGTAAATATGAAATCGCCAATCCGCAATGAGCAAGCGTGGTGATCAATGCTCGTGCCTTCTCTATATGGAAGAGGCCTGTGCCCAGCAGTGGGACGTTTGTAGGCTGGTATTATTGTTACTATTATGTTATAGGAGAAAAATGATGATCCATTTACTGGGGAATTTAATTCTGGGTTGAGCGGGGACTTTCCTGAATATTCAGTCAAATCCAATTTATTTGATAAATCCTGGTTTTGTAGTATTACATAATTATGGCCTTAAATGTAATATAGGTAATATTAAATATAATTAATGTTATGTTTTCATAGTAGGTATATACTTAGTGTAAAATTTTAAACTAATAAAGTGCGAGACGCATAATCATCTAAAGTTTGCCATAAAATAATTTAATATTATTTTCGTACAAGATTTAAAACAATGTGCTTTTATGTATAGTAATCGTTGTTATAGCAGCAATTGACACACTGTAAATTCCACCTTTACGGGTGTCAGACACACGGACAGCAAAGACCAATAGGTTCTATTCCTATCCTTGAGCTACGGTACCCTAAACCCTATATAGGACAGTTTTTTTTGGTAATTTAGTCTGAGAGTAAGATTTATCTTAAAAGTAGCTATTAAATCTTTTAAAATCATTGCTAATAGCTAGTATAATACCTATAAAGTACCTCTTAACTACCTATAGTGTTATCTACGCCCTAATGTCCGGTAGAATTTAACTTTTGTACTACCACGCCCGCACCCCGCAATCTGAGCCAGGTATTTCGTCAGTTTTCATTCTAGTCGACCTTCCAAAGCCGATTTGTACCTAGCCTTATACACTGCTGGCCAGAATTACTGTAACGCAGATTTTATAAAAATCCGGCGAAGCAGTCAAAGCGATCAGGCGGGATGTAGGAGGCCTCTAAAATTAAACCATTTTAGTAGCTGTAATTGGCAACTGTCGTGTATTGTGCTAATTGCTTGCAGGAATTTATGACGGTTTACATTAAATGGTAGTTAGATACTGTTCTGCTAGTATTTAGCAGATACTTGATTTCGCATGTGAAAAAAAAAGTATTTATTTATGATCTGAACTATAGATTAATCAGCATTATGTTCTCTTGTTTAAAGGGTGACGATGTCTTAAACTATAAAGCAACGGGTTTTCATAAAAAAAAACCCGTTGCTACTACTGTATAAATGACCTAATAATCACTAGACGATGTAAAAGCTGACCTATATGCAACATAACATAAGCCACAACTCCACAAGACGTGTGTATTTGTCTTGAAAAGTTTTAAAGTTACATAAACTCATAATCAAATAATTGGTGAGCCACTATATTTGGCCAGTTCTGTAAATCAGTTAAACAACATTCCGATATAGTCAGCGCCATTTCTTTTTGGGCATATCATTAAGACATTTACATGAAGTTCACCTTAATACTGTTTTACGAAGAAAGTTGATATATATCTAGTTTTGTTGAGGACGACTGGTGTCCTTTATAAAGGGTATATTCTTTTAGCCTTGTACATATAATTATGAAGATATACAAAAGGCAGAATAGTACAATACAACTATACTAAAATTAAATCTTACATAAATAAATAAAACTAACACGCGTCAAAAAACTCATCGTCATCCCTATCAATGGCGGGAAACGTGCCCAGAAGGTTGGCAGCATTGCCACGTTGAATGGCTAAAGCTAATTAAGCTAATTCTTTCTTATTTATGTAGTTCATGTCATATACATTGCGCATAGTATTTTCACCCCTAAGTATTTATTGGATTCATATCACTTTATCAAACCAGTTGTCGGTTTTAGTTGTTTACAAGTATGTACATATCTAACACAATCGGTTCTTTAAAGTTAGGTATTATTACTTTTTATTGTACGTCCAGTTCGATTTTTAACCGTCTTAGGGCCAATTCATGCTACATACAGGGTGTTACGAAACCCCTGTCCGATCCGTTAATGTGTTATTAGGTATCGATTTCTGATTACGAAAATGTGGAAAAAAAATGGAAAAAAAGAAAAAAAAATTATAACCTAAAAAAAAAAATCCTCAAAAGTCGAGAGAGAGTGTCGGCGTTGTCACAGATGATACCTAATTACCAAACAAAAGGCCCCCAAAAATACCGACGAAATTGGTGTTGTAGTTTTTGTTTTATTCTCAAATTTAGGGAATTTCGGGGCAAAAAATGGTTATTTCAAAATCCATTATTATTGTTTAAATGTCATGAATTTTCCAAATTTGATATTTTATTTGGGCATGTGATTGTGAACCCTCTATGACCCTTTCGGGTCGGAAAGGGGTTTCTTAACACCCTGTATAAAAGTGACTACATCAAATTCATCCTTAACACTAATGCTCGTATTTAAAATAGCGCGCATTCCTTTGATTGTAAAGAATTTTACTCTTCAAAAATCAGCAGTAGTAGATATAAACTGACCCTTATTTAAAACATTTGTTTTAACATCACCCACATGTCAATAACACATCCGGTATGTTACCCATTATATTTTGATCCGCCTCACCTATCAATAAAAACTATATTGATTCTATTTCGATCGTGTCTTTGACATTATCTGTGACAAAAAACGTGATTCGATAAGCGCCACTTTTTTGTCTATGCCCAAAAAGTTAATTGTGTTTACTAGCGATGTGACAAGAATTGAGTAGATCTAGATTGATGCCTAGGTAACTTATTTTTATATGTCTTTAATGATTTTTAGAATTCTTTTCAATGACTTTTTAAACATTTTTGTTTATAAATTAAGTTTGAAGTTAGGTATTGAAATTGATTTACAATTCAATATTTAAATCTAATACAACAACAAATTTTAGTATAGTTGTAAGTGTTTGTTGCTGTATTTGATTTAAGTATTGAATTGTTAATAAAATTATTATCAATAGGAAGGATAGGTATGAAAAGACTTAATTTAAAAGTCCGTTAGTCTACTCCTTTATACAATTTAGTATTTAAACTCCTTTTTTCTTTAGTATTTATATAAATAAATGCGTACAACATCACATACATTGCTCTGAACCCAAAGTAAGTAGCTAAAGCACTTGTGTTATGGAATTCAGAATCAACGAAGGTACCACAAACACCCAGACCCGAGACAATGTAGGAAAGTTGATTTCTACATTGACCCGACCGGGGATCGAACCCGGGACCTCAGAGCTAGCGACACCTTGACACCGGTGCGTACGCCACTTGACCACAGAGGTCGTCAAGTCGTCAAGTCTAGTATTTAAAATTTGTAATTATTCTGTACGTATGAGAATGATGTTTTTTTTTTCAGTTACCCTATTACAGGCGCTAAAGAAACGTTAAGATGATACTAGTAGCCTTATAACTTCGCATTGCATTATTTATTTTTAGCTTTCCTATGTGTCAATTTAAAATTACGTCCGGCGCGCCCCGCTTAGTCAACCTTGCTACCATCCTTATTGACTAGACAACCTCTACACAATTTGAGCTGTTCCTATGTTCTATAGCCTATAATAAATGTAATAAGTATAACGATTCAAAAGGCTAACGAAATCAAAAGTACAATCGGTTTAAAGAAATTTATTTCTCAAAAAGAACATACATTGTTCACTTAAATATGAGAAACTTAGCATAAAGAAAACTTAAGTTAACATTATTTGTCGTTCGAACAATCGAGTACAACATGTAGGTAGTGGTATATTATTGTTGGTCGGCCAAATACAACTTTAACCTATTTTTAAATATATTAATAGATGAAGAATCCCTTATGTCTTTTGGTAATTTATTGTAAATCTGCGCTCCTTCAAACTGAATAGTTCTTCTTCCGTATAAAGTTCTTACTGAAGGTAGTTCTATACTATCCCTAGTCCTAGCGTAGTAGTGGTATGTTTTACGTTTGAAATTGATTTGTGAGTGTATTTTATTCGTTAGGATTTTTTTAATTAGTATGCATGTGTGGTATACCAAGCTTATAATGAAAGTGCAAGAAAGCCAAAGTGGTTTGCCAAGATTGGCAGTCGGTACGGTCTACTTATTAAGCACCAATGCAAAACGGAAGTGTTTTAAGTTTGTCTGTCTTTGGTAACTTAACTCATAAGGCGTTTTTTTTGTTTGAAATCAAAATAGTTTAGCTAAAATTTATTAAGATTGGTCAGCTTTTTGAAATAAATGAACAATTGTCTAAAATTTGTTTGCCTTTGCTTCAATGACAACTACCTACTTATCTACTTACCTACGAATGAAAATAATTCCTGATTATGTATTGCCAACGGTTATGTATTTACACGTAAGACGGGAAGAGTCTCGTATTCCATACCGTCTTCAATCCCCACACAATAGGGATGATGACTAATTTTTATTTTTATGTCCATCTTTTAGATAAGAAAAAAATATTAGACACGTATTTTTTGTTTAGTCCCGTAAACAAAGAATTACGAAGATACAGCGAGTACAATTCTTGCGTGACGTCACGTTTGAGTACAAATTGTACCTAGCCGTGACGTCACAAGCCCCCACTCCTGAACTTTACAGCGGTTTATCTTCGTATTTTGTAATTTATTTGAGAAAAGAAAAAATATGTGTCTATTATATTTTGATTATCTAACTGGCGGACTAAATAAATTTTGACTTTTCATACCCAGTCATCTACCCTATTATATAAATGTACAAGTGTGTGTAAACGTTCAATGTCTGTTGATGATTCTAAAATTATCAGGTTTGTGCCATAAAGCAGTTTATGGCACAAACCTGATAAATGCTACCTCTAAGCACTTAACCTGCCAGTTGCATATTAAAATGTCATTGCTTCAGGAAGCCATAAACAAATGCACATGCACACACAAGAACATTTCAATATCATCTACAATCAGATCCGCTTACTCATACCCGAAAAACGCGGCAAAAATTACCATACAACAATTCGAAGCACATACACTGACATAATTTGTCCTGGTCACCTAGTAACGTGAACAGAATGACAATAATACTATACTTGCGATAAATGTATCACTTTCATTGTTGCAACCGTCACGTTGTGAAATCAGACGTTCTGTGAAACGTCCGGATGTGTTAACATGCAAATTCTTGTATTTGAATATTGGTGGGTTTGGCTTTACTTGTACATTTAAGGATTGTATATTAGTATAGAAAATTTGATTTTTATGCGAGATAATATGTATAGGTTTCCCTGAAAGTATGTATAAAAGGGTGATAGATCCATACTTTTTGTGACACCCTGTATAGTGTACCTATATGATACATTGATTGTATCACCAATATTTATTGGTTTTTTGTAATGCCAAGGGTCGAAAAAGTGATAGATTGCCACTACACTCTGTTACAGTAACTAACATAATTCAATTTATAAACAAACAAAAAATTTTTTCTTTCTTTCTTGCTAGATCCTTAACATTTTTCAGTTTCCTACAATACTTGTTTCTACATGGAAGTAGCGTGTCCTAAAAGAATATATACATTTTAAATCATGCACTATAATACTTATTATATCAAAATTCGTCGTAAAAACCATTACTCTAAATTGAAATAGAGTAATTACTCAAGAATGAAGTATGTAGACGGGAAGTGCTGCTAATGGCCGCTAAACGGTGCTGTTTCTATGTGTATGATATTAACCAATTATATTTATTGTTATAATGTTTGACGACCTCCGTGGTCGAGTGGCGTACGCACCGGTTTCATGGTGTCGCTAGCTCTGAGGTCCCGGGTTCGATCCCCGGACGGGTCAATGTAGAAACTCACTTTTCTACATTGTCTCGGGTCTGGGTGTTTGTGGTACCTTCGTTGTTTCTGAATTCCATAACACAAGTGCTTCAGCAACTTACTTTGGGTTCAGAGCAATGTATGTGATGTTGTCCGCATTTATTTATTTATATGCTTTGTGACTAGAATTTAAGCTGTAGAAGATTTAAAAGTGTACGTGGAAAAATCTTCCTGAGTGTGTTTTGTCTTGGAATTATCAGCCTATATTAGCGTCTAACCAGTCAGTGACAAAAAAATATCCTTCGAAAACAACAGCATTGTAGACTTGCTTGAAAATAAACTAGCCCATCATTGGGTTACTGCAGTTAAGCTGTTATTATAATCCTAAATGGTATCTGAAGAAAGCCTATCAAAAATAACACCCAGAGTCAGGTCTGGCTGGAGGCGTATTAGTAATGTCTCGCCAACTTAGTCCGGTAAAGCAGTAAAAGCCTCCATGAGACTAACGGCGGCAGCTCTGCACAAAAAATAACCAGACTCAGAAAAATATGGTAAATACCTAAATATTGATCTCAAATACAGATTAATTTGATCCGTAATCCATACAAGAGCAGTCCACTTGACATTGGTACTTAATTCTTCATCTAGTAAACGCTATACTTGGAACAAGACATTAGTAATATCTGCACAGTCCAGTTACAACCTGAATGATTTAATAACTAACTACCATAACAGTCAGTAAACGAAATGATTCCGTTGCTCTTGACATAGTCTTTGCGGTTACTGCTATGCCATTCACGGTCATGCCAAATGGCGTTATGTCAAGCCAAAATTTGATCGTGAACGTGATAACAGAGATTTAAGTTGTAAAATTGATTGACTTTCCCTCCATGTTAGCCCACCACGCATCTGGTGAATGAGCGAACCCATATCCATTTTGAGTTTAAATCGCGTTGAAACTTCGTTGGTGTGTGAACTTTGGTCTGTCATTTCATACCGGAAAATAAGGTAACTTTCGCTTCTATACTTATGAAATATATTGTGCCTCCGCTGTTTTAATTTACAGAGGTAAAATGTTCTGACCAACTGATGCTAAACAAAATGAAATCTGTAAATATGTGTAGGCAGGCATGTAAGATATTGGTACAGGAACATTAAGGAAACTGGCGTGATCGTGAATATACTCTGTGGCGTCACTCCATTTGACTCAAGCCATTCGAAGTACCACCAAATGGAGCTATCGTAAATGGACCTTTAAATACCAAACTCGTCTGCTGTCAATGTGACAGGTGAAACCAATCGTGCGTGAATTGTGCGCGTGAGTCGATACGCTTACGCCTCTATGATTGGAACTTTGTTTGACATTGTATTTTAATGCTTAAATACATAGGAATTTGTATCATTCGATTGATTCGAAATATTATCTGATTCTGGAGGTTATAAATTTTAGGGACTTGTATAGAATATCTAATACCTCTGATATTGAAAATTAATTTCATTGGCTGCACAGTGAACATATATTTGAATCGGTTAGGTATTTTATGTTGGAGTGGTACCAATTAACACTTTTTTATTTGTTGCAATGAAAGTTCTATCATATTTTTTTTATTCATATGTAGTCTTTTATTTTGTTTACATACTCGTATTAATTATCAATGTTAGCTTAAGGATGGTACGAATTGAAATTCCATTGCTGAGATGCTGCCTCCTGTCAGTTTTCGTAATAATAATTCCTTTTGCATATAGAATGTAATGGAACTAATTAACCTAAAATGTATCGTTTCTTATTAAATAAATGGATGCATAAGCGTCCATGTACCAGCAGAATTATTTTTATTCGTATTTATTTTGTTATTACTTTAATATTGATCTTATGTATGTCTTATAAATAAGAAACACAATGTTTTGAAATTTTGACGCCGTTTATGCTGGCCTAGTGAAAGGTTGCAGGATGACCTAGGTCTAGAGCTTCTGACAATCAGAACTATACCTAGGGGCTGTATAAAATTCGACGGGTTGCACTCCGGGAGTGCCGGCAGAAGTGAAAACTTGAATATTAACGTTGTGCATTTTTGATATTTTGGAATGCTGTCTACTCTCCATCCGTCTTACGAATTTTCGATCAGGTCACGTGTCCTGACGCGAGTTTAACACTTTTTACCCATTACAAAAAAAGTGTACGACACCGCTAAAGAAGTTTTCACTTCAAAAATATCTGTAATATCGTTTATTGTGATTTTATAGTTAGTTAGTTAGTTAGTTAGTATTTGTATTTTACACATATAATAATTGCTTAGAAAAATATCTTCTGTAACTAAGATTTTTGACCATTAGGTCCAAAATTTCAAATTGCACTTAACTTAATCCTTAATTATTTATGATATTAAGTTTAAAATTAATCGCAGTTCACCACTCGAGTTGTCGACGACGTATAGTTAACTTAAACCTTAATTATTGTACTGGAGTTATGCAGTAAGTTCACAATGGACCTTACCGGTTTAACTGGGACACAGCCAGTTAAGTTATTTACTTAGTTTTGAAGTTTGTGGTACAGTTAAAGTTCGTTTTGATTTTGGATGAATGAGTTAATGTTTAAAGATGGAGGCTAGTAATAATAAAAGGACCTTAAATATGGTCCTTTGGCTGAGCTATACATAAGATGTCGATTATAATTTCGAGGGATGATAATTTTATGACAATGAGCTGTATATATGAAGTTTAATAACTTTTTTGTTTGTCACTTCCAAATTCAGTGTTGA
Organism: Autographa pulchrina; assembly: GCA_905475315.1. Classification (NCBI taxonomy): domain Eukaryota; kingdom Metazoa; phylum Arthropoda; class Insecta; order Lepidoptera; family Noctuidae; genus Autographa; species Autographa pulchrina. Next base: position 5,090,283 of record FR997789.1, on the reverse strand, counting down.
TAATGTTTTTTCACATATTTTTTGCATTATATAAACCGCATGTGTAAGACATTATTTGATGTGTTTATAAAAAGCTTCAACAATAACTATAATAATCTTGCGCCACGCACATTTTATTACTGAATTAATTAATTACGTGTAACTTAGTAAATATAATATTTGTTTTTAAAAACAACAAATACCGCTATTCGGCCTTACTTTATAACAACACATTTTTACCGCAAATATTATGTAAGTTACTAAGGCAAGGTTAAAGTTACACAATTTCTAGTAAAAAAACATATGTATAACAAAAAAAAACAACTAATTTAACTAATTACTCCTCATTAATTTTTATAGTGTTTTAGTACGAGTTTGTGTAATACTTTAAATACTTAAAATATGTGAAATTGTTTTGAAATAAGGTTAAAAACTTGTTGTTTTCGGTTTTAGCTAAATGTTAATGCTTAGAAAGTAGCTTATTGACGACCTCCGTGGTCGAATGGCGTACGCACCGGTTTCAAGGTGTCGCTAGCTCTGAGGTCCCGGGTTCGATCCCCGGACGGGTCAATGTAGAAACAAACTTTTCTACATTGTCTCGGGTCTGGGTGTTTGTGGTACCTTCGTTGATTCTGAATTCCATAACACAAATACTTTAGCTACTTACTTTGGGTTCAGAGCACTGTATGTGATGTTGTCCGCATTTATTTATTATTATTATTTATTTATTTATTATTTATGCTTTAAAGATTTTCCCGTCAATAATTGATAAGACAAACGTAGAAAAGAACCGTGTCAATGAAATTTATATTGAACCTCCTCTGAGGGATATCCTATCGATGACATTTTTTTTTTTAATTTTCTCTTCAACTGCCTGATGTTCTTAACAAACATAAAAATACATACAGTTGAATTGCCTCTTCTTTTGGTTAAAAAAAGGCGAGGTTGACTGCCCTTCGTGAGAGTCTGTGTATGGCGTCTTAGCTTCTAAACAGATAAACCGAAATATGTCGGATTTATTTTCTGTTTGAAAGCTGATTTGATTGGATAGTTAATCACCTATTATACATTTTAGTTCAGTTAATTAAAAACATTGTGTTTAAACATTTGACGGAATTTTCTATATGGCATTAGTTTAAAGTTATAGACAGTTAGTTAAATGACCTATTTCTGTGATTGACGGCTACATTATTTTAGTTTGAGATAAAGGCGTTATGCAGTTTGGCGTGTTAGTCAGACAAAAGATAGTGACTAAATATGCAGTAGGTACATTAGGTTTTCTGTTAGCATACCTAGATTATAGTTAGATAGTTTTAGGTCAAATTCTTTGATGTTAAGCGCCGTAAACACAATGCATATTGTGCAATTACTTCAAACTAACACAGATGTATTATATATTAAGTAAATTTTTAGTTATAATTCTTACAAAAAAAAACCGACTTCAAAATAAGTCTTATATGGTTTGGATGGATCCCACTGTCATAACTGGACCAAATTAAAAAGGGACCTCACGGGAAGCACCACCTTAAAAAAAAATGAATCTTCAAAATCAGTTAACCCAGTCGCAAGTTCTGAGGTAACAAACATAAAAAAAAACGAATTGAAATCCTCCTCCTTTTTGAAGTCGGTTAAAAATAATGAAACATCACACGTGTGAAATGATATGTTTTAGTCAGTTAATATACGTAAGCAATTAATAATATTTTATTTTAACATTGGTTATTACGTTGTTTATTTTCGTTTTTTTTCTTGCGGGGGGAAACCTTCAGAAGGCACCCGGTCTTATGGGGATTTATAAGACCGGGGAGTGTGGGATTTTTACCGCACTAAAACCACCCCGTTGGTCACCATCAGCACATGAAAAGAGGCTTCTGTTACCTCTTAAAGAACAAACCAGAAGCCCCCTGTGCAACGCCTGTTAGAGCACATCCCTGGAAAGACTGTAAAGAGGTCTTCCCTGAGCCTCGCTTATGCACAGCAGCATTGACCAGTGCTGCTGTCTTCTCCGAGGACACTTGATGGGCGACAGAGTCCCCTCTCTGAGCACCCGTGGCCTCAAAGGCCCACCTTCGTCAGATGTTAAAGGTGGGTTTTCGGCGTATTAGACGCCTCCGAGACGATCACCTCCTCGGCGTCTTCTTCTCCGTGAAGGATCAGCTCTTTCTCGATTCCGCTCAGCGGTCTCTTTCTGTACCGTCACCGCTTCACAGAAAGAGGTCACTTCCCGCCAATTCTCCGGATAACGTTTTAAAAACCTACTTAACGTTTTTCTTTTCTTAGATACATAGGCTCGGGTTTATTTAGCAGTGTATTAATACAATAAGACAATAACCATTTTATTATTAATCTTATCTTACTGATCAAAGGCCTCGGTACAATTCCTCACTTAATTTCATATTTTATTATCCTTAAACGTCAACCCAAGCCTTATACAGATATTATATTAAAACATATCGCATAGCATTAAGATATTCACAATAATGATTAATGACTTCCATATGTGTGGGTTATGTAGCTTTTATTTATGATTTACTATATAAAGGTTACTATATCGTAGTAATTGTGTTAAAGTCAAGTTTGTTTCCTAGGAGATATAACATCTGTACTTTATGATTCATATAGGCGTTTTTTTTTTCTAGGATTTGTTAATTTTTCTTTATGAAACTTTTCGTCATATGACATAAGATGTGATAACAGTAATCGCAACTTATTAGATTAATACTTATTAATTGATATAAATTATAAAAACTATTGCCTCGTGCATCACTTAAGAACGGCTGGACCGATTTTGCTGTTTTCTTTTTATTGATGAAAGTAGAATAAGACAAGGTTTTTATTGACGAAAATGTGCGATAAATCTGCGGAAAAAACGGAAAATTTATTGTCTGTTTACAAAAACTGTCAGGTAGTTTAGGTATACTATAACTTTGGTAATTCTAAGGTAGCAGTTAATAAATGGTGTCAAGATTTGCAATAAAAATACCTAGCCTATACAAACGTTAAAAATAAAGAAACTTTTACTACCATGGTTTTCTTACCAAAAAAGCATGTTCAATTGAATTGCCCATCCATATTTAAACCTTTTTCGTGCACAAAAACATTTAATAATACAGCGACTTAAATTTTATGGCGTTCATAACGATTCGTTTCCTTACAGTTGTCAACAGTAAGACATTTAAGTTAAAACAGAGTTATTGATAACAATAAAAAATAACAGTTAAATAAATCGAGCAGCCTGTATAAAGATCGTTGTAAAGGTCAACAGGTATTATAATGTGTTGATGGAAATGTATCATACTGTATCATGTTGCTGTCAATTTTTGTAGTCGGACGTTTTGGAGTCTTTCAGGATTCTTTTTAGTTACTTATTTTTTTGGATGAAAGTAGCGTTTGATGTAAATTAGGTTTTGTCGTTGATATATTAGCTTCATCTTGGGTATTTTATCTATATATATAAAAATGAATCGCTAAATGTGTTGGTAAGCGCATAACTCAATAACGCCTGGACCAATTTGGCCAATTCTTTTTTTGTTGTGTTTGTTATTGTCAGGAAAAGGTTCTTATTAACGAAAAAGTTTGCAAAATTGCGCTGAAAGTTAGGAAATTGAAGAATACTCAACCACCAAATTAAGTAATCCTGGCTTTTGTTACGATAGTGATTTGTTGGATTCATCTCCACCCCTAATAATACAACGGCACGGGAACGGGACCTAGGTATTCACGCGGGTGAAACCGCGGGGAACAGCTAGTGTGTTTATAAGTTTGCAAAAATACTGGATATAAAATAGTCTTATGCTACAGATTTGTAATTTTAATTGTCCTTCTGCCTAATCAAATTAATTAATAGAAATATTTTTTTGTAACATACCACCTTATGTATTGTAGAACAAACTGGCCAAGTGCGATTCGGACTCGCGCACGAAGGGTTCCGTACCACCGTCGCATGAGAGCCCCCTTTAAATATTCATTTTATGTGGTTTTTAGTATTTGTTGTTATAGCGGCAACGGAAATACATCATTTGTTAAAATTTCAGCTTTCTAGCAATCACGGTTTATGAGATACAGACTGGAGACAGACAGACGGACAGACAGCGGAGTCTTAGTAATAGGGTAGGTTTTACCCTTTGGGTACGGAACCCTAAAAAGTACAAGTTTTAAAAATTGCACATCAATATTAACAATAAAATTATATGAAATAAACGTCTACTTTTCGTTTCAATAGCAGCCTATAAACATCCCACTGCTGGGCACAGGCCTCTTCCCATTTAGAGGAGGCACGAGCATTGATCTTCACGATTGCTCATTGCGGATTAGCGATTTGGCGCGTCTAATTATTTTTATTAAATTATTATCATATAGTAATTAATCGTCTTTTAATGACGACGTGTGAGATAATATATGTATTTCTTCTATGTGTTCTTTATCCTAAACTATTATGAGACCATGAACCGGAAGACGCAGCGTTGGCAGGCCTCCCACCAGGTGGACCGACGATATCGTCAAAGTTGCGGGCACCCGGTGGATGCAATTGGCGAGTTGTCGTTCATTGTGGCGTTGTTCAGCAGTGGACGTCTTCCGGCTGAAGATGATGATGATGATTATGAGGTCGGCCGAAAGCCTCAACTCAGCTACAAAGTCATTTAGCAGAATACTGTATTTTCATCAGGAAACATATACCTACCTATTTATCCCTGAAAATATATTAGTAACCCTCACATTTATCAGAAATATAGGTCAAGATTTGATGTAGGACCTAAATAAATAATCTATCTAAATACCTATAGGTATGATAAATGTTAATTGACGACCTCCGTGGTCGAGTGGCGTACGCACCGGTTTTCAAGGTGTCGCCAGCTCTGAGGTCCCGGGTTCGATCCCGGACGGGTCAATGTAGAAAACCATTTTCTATATTGTCTCGGGTCTGGATGTTTGTGATACCTTCGTTGTTTCTGAATTCCATAACACAAGTGCTTTAGCAACTTACTTTGGGTTCAGAGCAATGTATGTGATGTTGTCCGCATTTATTATTATTTAATTGAACAATTATTGTAAAATAAATAAAATGATATATCCTTACTAATATTATAAATGCGAAAGTTTGTTTGGATGTTTGTTACTCTTTCACGCAAAAACTACTGAATGGATTTTAATGAAACTTTACAATAATGTAGCTTATACATCGGAATAACACATAGGCTATAAGTTAAAAAGATAGTGTATGAATTGTCATTCGCGCGGGTGAAACCGCGGGGCACAGCAAGTCTATAATATCTTGGACTAAAAAGTGTTCATAATTGAAAAAACAAAAATATGATATTTCACTTATCTTTAAGAAATTCTCTGCATGTATTTACTGCACTTTATTTATTGATGATCTGATATTTTAAACTCCTGTAGCTTTATATTCATTAAACTCCACGTTTATTGAAAGTAAACAGTTGCAAACAGGCGCTTTCAAACCTCTGTAACTCCTAACTTTTGCCCGCCGCTTCGCTCGCTAACGACCCTAAATAAAATCTAACGTATGAAACTCGCCAATAACGAAACTCATCATCTTTAATTATTATTTGTGGTCGGCACAATGCGTATTCAGCTTCCATTCACCTCTACAACTCGTCATCTCAGCATTCTCACTCCTTTTATTCTCATATCATCTTCCACACAATCCATCTATCTCTTTTTCGGTCTTCTTCTATTTAATAACGAAACTGTCTATATAAAAAAGAGAAATTTTGAAAAGAAATTTAAACAGTTCCGTAGGTTTACCTCCTGCATCTAAAATTATGAATATTTCGAGTAGGTATTGCATTTTATGGTCTTTAAAAATAAATAAAACATACAAAACAGTATGAACGGTTCATTGGTGAAACACTTGATATTAATAAGATAACAGATATAGATATTTATAACTTCTAATTGCGGTCATATTTTTGATAATCAAATTAACTGCTTCACAAATACCGTGACTAAGATAAAGGTATTTGATAGTTACACCTTTTTTTGCATTATTATAAACCTGTCTTATTACTCATAAATTGTTTTATATATCAAAGTACGACCTTGTATGAGTTCAATACTTTACTATTTACAGTATTTTTTAAATTTGAGTAATTAAATATATAATAACTTTGGACGTATATTGGCTATAAAATAGTTATTGCTTGATGTATCACTTGGGTTTTTTACGGTTGAGTGTAATTATTTTTTTATGACTACGTGAGCTTTGGACTACAGGGCATTTTTTTTGTGTCTGGTTCTGTTATTAGTGTGTCATACTACACAGGTATCTTTAAGCATTTTATTAAAGTTGATAAAACTACTTGTTACCATTCAGTTAATATGTGATTAAGCTGACGTACTGACAGTCGATGGAGTAGAATTCTGACAGAATGGTGGCCAAGGACAGGGCGAAGAAGTCAGGGACGACCGAGAGCACGTTGGGTTGACGACATAGCCAAGGTAATGGGAACCACCTGGATGAGGGACGCGCAAGACAGAGAACAATGGCAGAAAAAAGGGGAGGCCTATACCCAGCAGTGGGTGATTCCGGGCTGATATGATGATGATGATGAAGCTGACGATATAGGTAATTATTTCATTTGCACTCTGGCAAAATAATTTGTAATTTAAAAGCGTTATTTTTTTGTTTTACAAAATCTTGTTGTATTTGATCTCCTATCATCTACTTACTCCTTTAGATAACTGATTATACATATAATTGTCAAAAGGATCCGTCTTCAAGGTAAAGAACATAATTATGGACAATTTCGAAATAAAAATATAATTAAAATCGATTTGCTATTTTAGGAGATATCACTTAACAAACAAAAATAAATGTCGAATTGAGAATCTCCTCTTTTTGAAGTCAGCTTTTTAATTTCACATAACGATCCTTTGGGTACTATCTATTTATTCAGGCAAACAAAATCACAGGGCACAGCTAGTATACTTTAACTGGCCTTCAACGATGTAATTTCAGAGAAAAATGGTAAATACTCTGACTCAGCATTATTATATATTTTTTGCGGATACTTATAAATGTCAAATATTTGTGACATACGGAAATGTCACTTAGCTTTTGCATTTGACACTGTTTATGTACCTATTGAGTATTTAGTTTAGGTCCCTTATTTTCTGGAGTAACTACTTACAGACCTATGTTTAACATGGTTTTTGGCTAGTGGCTTCGCCCGCGTGGGTGTTGATTATCGCGACAGAAAGTATCCTATCCTTTCTTGGAAGTTTAATCAAATTGGCTTAGTGGTTTAGCCGCGAAAACGTAATAGACAGAAAGCGTTACTTTTGCTTTCATATTAGTATGGATGATAGCTATTGCGAAATGCCAGGATATAATATCACGAAAAAAACAAAAACATAGTCTTCAAATTACCATATATTTCCGCCCACAAACACCTTCTTACCACACAGTCTTAACAAAAGTCGGGGTGAGTACGCCATGTTGGACAGCGGTGGCGTACTTCAAGATTGGCTGACCAACAACATGGCCGAACGCTGGCACGGCCACGTCATATCGGTACAGACCAATGGGAGCCGTGATCACGGGCTGAACCACCGCTGGCTTCGCGTTTAAGTTCTCAATAGCTTTTAAAGCGGGACTCTCAGCGGCATTAGCGCTTTCAGCGTTGGCAGTCTCAGCGCTCTCAATTTTGACTCCTTCTTCAGCTTTCGCGGGCTCTGCAGTTTTGACGGCAGCGTCGTTGTTCTCAGCTTTAGTTTCAGTCTGACCTTCTTGGCTGGCTGCCCCAGTTTGGGTGGCAACGCTGCTGTAAGAAGCTACATACGGGGAGTAGATAACTGGAGGAATGGGAGCCACAACAGGTGCGACGGGAAGTCCAGGGATGTATTGAACAGCGCCATTGACAGCGGATTTAGCTAGAAGAGGAGCATTGCTAGCTACAGCACCGTCAATCTGAGCTTCAGCGGTTTTCAGCGCATCAACTGCTTGCCATTTCTTATCTTCGCTTGACCAGAAAGCATCTAAATTGGTTTCTGTAGCCACTGAAGCTTCGGTTATAGCTTTCTCGTTGATGTTCTCGTTGGCTTGTTCAGCTAATTCTCTTGCTTTGTCAGCGGCTGCCTGAGCGGCGTCTTGGGCCTTGACCTGGGCATCGATGGCTGCGGCCTGGATGTCTCCGGGTGAGATTGTGGGGATGGCTTCTGGGACCACGACAGTTCTTAGGAGTGGGACTATCGCATGTGGTGCGAAGAGACCTGATGGTGCTGCTGCCGCGACGGCGAAGAGGGCGGATACAATCTGAAAATAGATAGAATTTTATGAGTAACTAAGTTTTGGCGTTCTATGATTGAAGTGAAATTAAGATGGGATTTAATGCGATTGTGTTATGTACTATGTAATTCATTGTACGATTTGCGAGGTTACAATCGTAGAAACTGCTCATCTGATTTCTTACTTACTTGTCAATTAAATATTACTAGGTTACCGTTATTTTTATTTTTTTAAATGCTAAATCGGGAGCAGTTTAGGGTAAATATTAGAATTACATAAATATTCAAGTAAATGTAACATACATGATATGTTGATACAGGTTGTAGCGTCACTAAATAATAGTCTTTTTTGCTCCAGTTTGCCTTGATAACTTAATTAAATTAGTTTTGTAGAAAGCGTCTAATGTTTTTAAGGTAATCAAGTCGCATACGTCAATTGCGTTTAATATAATATTTACAACGAAGTGATTTACTACCTATAATGTCCTATAATGCAAATGTTATTGGTCGAAATATGGTAGATATACTGAAGTAATTTGATCAGGACATACTCCTAAAATAATTTTATTTACAAATAATTGAATAAAAATTGAGATTCTTTTTTTGTGAATTTGATTGAACTAAAGACACACGTTCAGGCATTATTTTTTAATGACAATACCGATGTATGTTTTATATGTATTTTAGTACAAAATATTATATAATTTGCGATTGCTACCACGCAGTAAATAAAGTGTTTTTTACTGTATTTAATTAATTAACTTGTCACGAATATATTAGTATACATTAGAGGCTGTATCGAGTAGCTGATACACTTGCCATATTAGTGTAATTGCGCATAATATCAATATGGTAATTTCTTTGTTGGATGTATTTTTACATCGTTATTTAAATTTAAACTTTGTTTGTAATTCGGTGCTGTGGTATTTTGTTATGAATGTTTGTTGAACGATATAAGTACTTATAATGCGTTAGTACCTACAATATTCCATAAAACTGTATTTTTTTAATATAAATATTTTTACAAAAATATTAGAGGAAAGCGAAAGACAATCAATATAATAATTATAATCATTGTTTATCGAGAATTCTTGTAAATTAATCAATAACAATTAACTAAATTATTATTTTAACACGTCCGTCACGAATATCGGCATCGGCATGAATATTTCATTTCCAAATTCAGTTATTTTTAAGGAAAATTAAAGCAAATATGGATTAGTGTAAATAAATAAAAAAATCTTTACAATTTATAAATATGTGTTAAAGTTCTTTGTTAGACCACATGCTTATTATAATAATAATTTGAAAACATCATATTAAAAAATATTTGCTAATTGAAAAAAACTAAGAGAAATATTTATACCAAAACATTTTATCTAACCCCTTAAATTAACACTTAATAAAACTAAATTCGCAAACCCCACACCACAAAAAACCACTTTATAAAATACTTATTAAAACACACTAACCAGAACTCTCATCTTGATCTGTGGATGCTGCGGATGGCTACTGATGCCTCTGATCTCGGTTCGAACCTATTTATACGAGATACGGGCCTTATAGATCGACACGAGATGCTCAATAAGAAAAAATATTAATATCAAGTGACTTTTTTGAACGGGTTCCGTGAGAATTTTTGGGTTTTTCTTTCTTATTTTTTTGAGTTTATTTTTCAGTACTTATTTATTATTTTTTGTAGATTTTGTATTTAATGGGTAAGGTATTAATTTATTGTTTTATAATTGAGATATGTTTACAAGTTTTTGGAGGTGGGTGACGAAAATTTTTGGCGCTATTTTGACATGTAGTAAGCGGTACCCCTTACGACGTCAAATGTTTTAATTATTTACTTCTATCTTTTAATAAGCACAGCCTTTTCATAAAAGCTTTTAATGAGTTTTTAAAATGAATTTTCTTTTTTGTTTTCAAACTAGAAGAAAACCATTTAGAATAGCGTTGTTAGTTTGACATAAAATGCGTGCAATAAATAACAGCCCTGTCGAGATTCTTTTACATAAACTGTTTTCAATAAATAACTTGATGGTATTAAAATATGTGCTACCAGTCACGTTTTAGTAAAGGACAAATTAATGCTTTAGATATTTTCTAACAAAGAAAGATAATTAATCAGTTATTTTTTTGCACGTATTTAAGTGGAAAGAAGTCGTCTCTGCCTACCCCTTCAGGGAAGAGGCGTGATTATATGTATGTATGTGATTATAGTAATTGTGGCCTGGGTTGGGTCTGTTGATTTGGCACCGCGACTTTTCGGGTTGCAAGTAGAGACACAGTATTTACTTTACAGATGTTTTTTTACTATTTATCTTGTCCTACTCTTATTCTTCAGCCTAAATATTATTGATATTATAATGTAGAATAGCAACTCTTTTAGTTACTCATCATCATCCCCCTGCCCTGTTCCCAATTATTTGGGGTCGGCGCAATGCGTATTCAGCTTCTATTCATCTCTACAACTCGTCATCTCAGTATTCACTCCTTTCTTTCTCATATCACCTTTCACACAATCCATCTATCTCTTTTTTGGTCTTCCTCTGCATGTATACCCATCCACATTCATACTCATAACTCTTCAAAAACTCTTTTAGTTACTATTCCTTATTATAATACTAATACTAACTTTATGTTAAATTTATTTGTGCTATTCGCGCTTAAAATTCTTTAAATAAATATGACTGACTCCTAATATTACAGATATATTTTTAGACTACTCAACATTTTGTAATCGATTACATTGGTTTGTCGCATTTACAATAAACAGTACCATATACTACATTAAAAATCTTTACAACTTCAAAAAAGAAACAAACTTAAAAAACTCAAAATTGGTTTTTCCATTACACTATTAACGCACGGAACCCCAATCCGGGCGGTCAGACCAGGGCGCAAAGAATGCAGGAAGTGACTCTTGACAGGCTAAGCGCCATCTTGAATTTAACCTGTAATTTTCGTGTACAAAGTAGTTGCGTCATTGTCGTTATAATTATAATTATTTTTTATAATTACGCTCTTAAAGTTTGTTTGGGAGTTTTAGATATGTCGTAGTAAATAGTAGATTTTTCGGTATTTCTTTGGTCGTGGGATAAGCTAATTAGCGTTTATGCTTAATCGTTGTGTATCTATCTGTTAAGTTCGTTTTGTCCCACTGCTGGGCAAAGGCGTCCTTCTCCCTCTTTCACGCACTTCTGATCGTTATCAAGAAGTTTAATTTTTTCTTTCTCATAATCAGCTTTTCTATTTTGTTCTTATGTAGGTAACTAAATTAAATATTTTTTTTAAGTTATTTTCATAATTTGTAGAATTCTTAACTTTCAGACCGTCCGATAAATAATCATTCTATTTTAAACTTGAGTCCTGGCTATGTAGGTATGTTTATGAATATCACCAGGGGCCCGATTCCGCTATTTTAAGTCAGTGAGTGGTGGGTTAATAAACGTTCCAGTGTACTTGTTTTTGTGCCTAATTTTCGTATTTAGATAATTTTAGTTTAATGACAAATGTACACCTACTTGCCACTGTTGTCATTGTAGGATTGCAAGGGACTGTTTTTATCTGAATACGAAAATTAGGCACAATAACAAATACACTGGAACGTTTATTAACCCGCCCCTCACTGACTTAAAATAGCGGACTCGGGCCCCAGATAAACAGATGTGTTAAACTACATTTATCATCTTTTACTTGATTTATCAAAAGGAAAAAAAGCTCCTAAAGCGACTTATACTACATATACCTAAACTAAGCTTCTGAAGACACAAATAAATTATTCTTCGACATTGAAATAAGAATTTAATAAAACAAACAACTCTAGGCATGTAGGTGGATTTAATTGAAACCTATCTTAATTTAAAACCGACCTTTCCTTAGTATCTCGCTTCCAATTAAATCTTCATATAGACTCTCTGTAATTGGATCCCGCCTTTACGCGTTTTTTGAAAAATAAAAACCAATGTGGGTAGAGTTTTATTATTAACCGACTTCGAAAAGAAGGAGGTACTCAATTCGACTGTATTTTTTTTAAGTATGTTACTTAACTTTCGGCTGGGTGAAAAAAAAAGAATCATCAAAATCAGTTGATTTTGATGATTCTTTTTTTATTTGAAAGGTGGTGCTTCCCGTGTGGTCCAGTTATGACAGTGGGATCCATAAGAAAACCATATAAGACTTATTTTGAAGTCGGTTTTTTTTGTAAGAATTTTTTCGTAATTTCTTAAGATAGTCCGTGTGGTATAGATTATTTAAATTTATTTACCACTGCTGCGCTAAGAGGGGTGGGACAAACATTTGCGTGTGTGACAAATATTTGTTTTACGTCTCGTCTCTCGATGCTGTTTGTAAATGTGATTTGAATAAAATGCCTCGCGATACACGAGTTAGAATAAGAGGCTATTTATTATTATTAGATATTTATTTTATCATCGTTCCCACTGCAGGGCAAAGGTCTCTCTTTCTTTCTTCCAATTCTCCCAGCGGCATAAGAGGTTAACAAATTAAAAAAATATTACGCACTGATTGCTTCTTTATTAACAACATTGTCACACAAATTATGAATTCGGACAAAGCTGCGTCCATAAGCTAGTGAATATATAATTGAGAAATAGGCTCGATTCCCCTTATCATATAAAAATAAACCTGTCATCCTGTAATTTTTAATGCCAGGATATAAAATGCAATATCTATGCATACAATTATGAAGACATACTAAAAAACATACATGGATATGGACCTACACACAAGCATATTATAGACCTTTTTTTACTATAGAAATATGACGCATACATACATGCAGACATACAGACAGACATTTAGTTTTGTCTTCCTTTGTGGATTCTTTGTGCAGAACTCATTACCAGCATCTCGCATATCTGGACCGCTTTCTGGTAAATGTCAGCGGTGCAACAGTGCAGGTTTTTAGGGTTCCTTAGGAATATTCAAAATAATTTATTTAAAAAGAATAATTATATATTTTTATTACACATTAATAGATGAAAGAACCGATTACAATGAAATTTGTATGAGATCAAACAAATATTTTTTGAAACTGTTGATCAATTCCCGGAGATATCGCGTAACAAATTAAAAGAAGAAAAACATGCGGTCCAATTGATAACCTCTTCCTTTCGAATTGCTTGAATAAGCCAATAACTTACTATAATAATTAAAAAAGACCTTTGACTAATGTTTTCTTTGCTTCATTAATCTTGGATATTATTATTATTTATATTGCTTATACATATAAATAAGTATATATTGAAATAAAACTACTTTTTAGGGATTTTTGGCGGTTTATATTTAGATTTTAGGTCCCGACGTTTCTAACTAATTATTTGAGTTCCGACCTAATTAGTTAAAATATGAAGCTAGAACGAGCAACATCTACTGTCAAGACGAACGCCATCTCAGTCTGCCCGTGACCATGATACCTGCAAAGGTGTCGAAACGTCGGGACATAAAATCTAAATATAAACTGCGAAAAAATCCGTAAAAAGTAGTTTTATTTCAATGTCTAACATTCGCGTAAACCTAAGAAACCAATAAATAAGTATATACTTGTCATTTAGCCATAATTATACACCTTGCTGATAAAACCGCTATCTTAAATTGCAAAAATTCGCAACCATACATACGGAACCAGAGGCCGGATACATTTCATTCTTGGCTGTTTTTTTTTGCAATTGTTATAGATTTAAACTGCACCATTAATATAAATACTGCCGGAAAAGGGATATATATTAAGATTCAGTTGGACTTGCACTGTGCAAGTGTCCATGCTGCCCAGTAAAGTGCATCCGTTGCATCTTTTGTTGAAATGTATTTATGTTTAATTTGGGTGGGCTTCGCTGTAATTCCTATGTTTAAATAGCTGTTTTGACAACATAGGGTAGAGAATTTATTAATTTTACCAGAGCTAATTTTGGGTTAATTTCTGTTCAAATTATGCCTTATTCTTCGTATGTTTGGTTCTACTAAAGAAGCAATTTATGTAGACATCTGTCATGATCCATTCGTAGGTAATAATTAGATTACTGGACAATCTATAATTTTTTGTTGTTTGAACGCGCTAATCTGTTAAACTGCCTAATAGATTTGAGTATTTCTTTTGCATATACTAGCCCAGTTCTCGAAGAATATAAAACATTAATTTACTTGCCCTGAAGCAAGGCAAGTGAAACTGCTCGTCAAAGCTAGTGTCTCTATAAATTGTAGAAAATGAGCTACTCTGATGCATAAAACGTCCACCGTATATATCCTAGAAATAGTAAACATATTTATTTAAAACCCAAAAAAATATAAGGCCCACCACGATACCCTAAAAATAAGCAATAAACAAACTATGGTAATTAAAACTAATTTCTGGTACAAAAAAACAAATACCAAAGTAATAAATATGGTTTATACCGAAACTATAAAATTGCTCTCGATATTGTAATCATATTATAATGCTTCCTTATTGAAATTACCATTAGCTACAAACATTTTCAAGTGCCTACTGGTTTCAAGTAACGCCACGTGGTTTTCAAATGGTAGGTAAATAGATTACCAGTTTTGTTGGCAATTATTAAATGTCATGTACTGTTTACGCTGCCCGCTCACGTCCAACAATCGGTGGCCGATTTATAGTAATAAGTAAGACTAGCCTGCTTGCGACCACGGCCCGTGTAACCCGGTCGAAACGTCAAGCCTTCTCTCTTCTGTTCCTCAAAAGCCAAAGACAAACCTTCCTCTGTAAATTCACCATCCTCCTTATATTCATGAGATTATCTCTGACGAGCTGCTCCCTCGATAGCCACAAAGTGACGGACGTGGGCGTTGAGTCGACCACAAAAATCGGTCCTAAGAATCGGTGGAAAAAATCGGGCCGATTATCTGTGTCCTACAAAAAGTCTGACGTGGACGGGCAGCGTAATGTAAATCTAGAATTAGGTTAAGTAGAAATATTAAAGAAGTGTGGAATTAAAACGTTATTCTTGTGCTTTTAATATAAGCTGAAGAATAAAATCAAGGAAAAATAAGGAACGCATATTTAAGACCTGAAAAATAACAATTGATACTTTTCTTACATTATAGTGTATGTGTGACCTATTTAGTTAAGTATGTCATCGACTTTTTTGTAGAAACTAAAATAATTTCCAAATGGTACAACTAGCACACGGTCATCTTATCCCAAACTAGGGCAGAGCCTGTACTATGGTAACCAGACAACTGATAAACATGCTTAAGTATATATTTCTAAATGCAGATAAGAGAAAGAGATGGATGGATGGCTTATGTGAAAGATGATATGAGAAAGAAAGAAGTGAATGCTGAGATGACGATTAGTAGAGATGAATGGAAGATGAATACGCATTGCGCCGACCCCAAATAATTGGAAACAGGGCAGGGAGATGAGGATGATATTTCAAAATGCATATACAAAGATACATTAATTTCACTCAGACATAAAACCGATGATCATACTTACTCATCACAAAAATTGTCCTGAGTGGGAATGGACCCCATCACCTCCGGTTTGGCAAATTGTACCACATAATAATATTCAGTAAAAGTCTTTGTCCGATCACGAAGGTTCAAGTTCAACAGAAAGTAAGCGTCTGAAATCCGGTTTCAGCATAGAGTAAAACAAAATACTATAGAGTGCTCGGGCTAAGAATCCATTGCGCCGAGGGTAAGCAAATTTTGGCCGTGTGTAGTAAAATCAATAATAATACCGGCCTATAAACGTCCCATTGCTGGGCACAAGCCTCTTCCTATATAGAGAAGGCACGAGCATTGATCACCACGCTTGTTCACTGCGGGTTGGCGATTTCAGATCCTAATTTTGGAATCCAGGTCTACGTAGTATTTTCGTTTATTCATTTGCCATGAAACGACAGACGTTTATGTGAAAATATCAAAGTTACCGATATTGTATATGTTTTGAGATAGTTTTATTAAAACGGTACGCGCTGTTTTGATACAATTTTGACGAAGAAACTAGTTCATACTAGTGCTCACGGTTCATACCCTGATATGTGCACTCTGTAGTTCCTTATCTATCCTCTGAGGGTTTCAGACATTTACACCTTCCGCTTGCAGTGAAATGTTGAAGTTTATGAGGACTTGAATATATGGTGTTGATATTTAGGGTAGTAAAATTTGCATACAGATAGCCGAGTGGTGTGGCTCGATGTGATGTGGGTTCGATCCTGCATAAAAAATATATTATTAATTCACATATCCAATCCTCGATTTCATCCGAGTTAGTACCTAGTCACAACAAAGTAGTAACAGCTAACAAAGTAGCCCAAGTAACGAGTGAAAATTTTAAAGTCGGTCCAGTAGATAAGCCGGAACAAACAGACGGACAAAAATTATAAATTAGTGAATTTTAAATTACAAACAGACACTTCAATTTTATTGTTGTTTATATTGTTAGTGTACATCGTATAAGTTATATTTTCTCATAAAATCTAACCCTAATCTCTAATAGGTAATAATTATACTTGCACAACCACAGTTTCTGAGATATTATCATAAGATACACACAAACAAACTCGTTATGATTACTCATCACATCTTACTTTCCGTTGAACTTGACCGAGGATGCGCGGGCGCCGACCTCGACCGGTATTTGATGACGTAATGATGTTATAGTTAATCATAAGTGTGACGGATTGTCTGTCCGTCTTTACTTACGTACCGACTTGGAAATGAGGAGGTTCTTAATTTGACGGGTGTTTTTTTTGTTACGTGATTGTCACGCGATGTTTTCGGCAATTTTAATGCTATTTTAACTTTATTATCAAAAGGATGTACCTCAGAGGTATTCCCAAATACGAAAAGGATTATTTTTACATTTGTGTGAAAACAATAATATTAAAATAAAAATAAAATGATATATCATCACTACGCCCTCGCCATACAAAAATTGTTACTAGTTTGCAGTCGCGGCTCTGCCCGTGTGATGTTAATACACTGCAGTAATTAACCCATGTCCTTATTTAAAGTTCAAACTATCTCCATACCAAATTTTATCAAAATCGACTGAGTAGTTTAGCTTTGAAAGCGTTACAAACATATATACAGATTTACTTTCGCATTTATTATATTCGTATGGTCTTGAACTGTAAAGATGCGTTCGACGACCTCTCAGTGGCTTATGACGTAATTATACATGTGTTTGTATGTATGTACAGTTTTATTTTACTATGACATACTAAACATTGCAATTTGAACCTTATCGTCAAGGCATAAGAGTCAAATAACAGATGCGTTAATTGTATGTCTAGTTAGTCGCTTCAGATGTGTAGGATGACGTATGTAACTACAGTCAGCCGCAAAATTATATAAACATTTATACTGTGTTTTTTAATAAGAGAGATTTGACATTTTTGGAATATTAAAGTTCCGCTGGTCTTTAAGTAAAATAAATATCAGTTATTTACTTAAAGACCAGAATATATTCGCAAAACTAGTCGTAAAAAAAACTGGCCACATTATTTTGAAGTTCGACATTTTGCACTTATAAAATCTACGCCTTTTATTAAAAAACACAGCATAGCAAAGTTTATTTGATTTTCCCTTTAATTCTAGATTGGTATTGTATTTTTTTTCTTTTTCTTATCTAATCTTTAACTCTAATAAATCTAATTCTTAAAACAGTTCTATAATAAAATCATGAGATTATCCTTATTTTTGTGAGTAAAAAAATTTCGCTAAAATTTTACAATTCCGCTATATACACAAATATTTATGCTCCTGACTGTACATGTGATTGTATAATGATGTAAATGTCAGAGATTTATTGTATAGTGACGTTGCACTGTTAGATGATACAGATTTTTTTGTGGTTACAAACGGATTTATTTCTTGCGGTTAGACGTCTGAAACGAGAAATGATGATTATATTAAGGTTTGAATGATATTGTAATTATACAGGCACTCTATTTAATTATTCTTAGCGTATCCATCACATTCTTTTTTTTAACCGACTTCAAAAAAGGAGGAGGTACTCAATTTGACTGTATTTTTTTTATATTTCTTACCTCATAAATTTCGACTGGGTGAACCGAATTTGATAATTCTTTATTTTATTCAAAAGCTGGTGCTTCTAGCGTCAAGCGTGGTCCCATTTCAATTTAGTCTAGTTTTGACGGTGGGATCCATAAGAAATTAGTATATCTAAGACTTATTTTAAAGTCGCTTTTTGTAAGAATTATTTTTTATAAATTACTCTTACACCAAGTAATCTCAATCTGTATCGCGTTGGCTTTCATAAACATTGACATCACATACACAAAAACACCCAGACTTAGAAAAAGCATTTGTGGATACCACTAATGTTTGTCCCTCGCGGATATCGAACCCGCAGTACGTTTATTATTTTACTAGCGACCCGCCCCGGCTTTGCACGGGTGCAATGCTGATACTAAATATACTACATACAGATTATGCATGTATTATACATATAAACCTTCCTCTTGAATCACTCTATCTATTAACAAAAACCGCATCAAAATCCGTTGCGTAGTTTTAAAGATCTAAGCATACATAGGGACAGACAGCGGGAAGCGACTTTGCTTTATACTATGTAGTGATAGACGCCTATCTAAGTTCTATACATCATAATAAATATAGAATTATTACACATCATAATAAAAAAGTGTGTAAATTGTTTGTCAGTTATGTTGTTCAAATTATACTTAACAATAAAACTGAGCAATTTGTTTGTTAGCTTCAAACTATGCCTTGCGCCTTTTGATCGAAACCGAGCAACGGTGGTTGTGTGTATTGCAGATAAATTCATATCAGGCGTTAAAAATATACGTCTTACGAACCTGGCTAATCTTATAGGGCTAGCTATGTCCTGGCTAATCTTATAGGGCTAGCTATGTATAACATTTTGCACTATTTACTGTTATTCTGTTTACATAGCTCTTAGGCTAGTCAAATTGTTATTATTTATTGTCATATTAATATGAGACCTTCCAATATTAGACGACCTCCGTGGTCGAGTGGCGTACGCACCGGTTTCAAGGTGTCGCTAGCTCTGAGGTCCCGGGTTCGATCCCCGGACGGGTCAATGTAGAAACCAACTTTTCTACATTGTCCCGGGTCTGGGTGTTTGTGGTACCTTCGTTGTTTCTGAATTCAATAACACAAGTGCTTCAGCTACTTACTTTGGGTTCAGAGCAATGTATGTGATTTTATTTAATATTATCCCTCTTTAGTACAATACTATGTAGTTACTACATAAGTAGTATACACATTCTTTGTGATTTTAATACAAAACCAATTAATAGGGAAGGAAACCCAGGTTTTTATATATAATACTTTGGTCATGTGTGTTGATGAAGAGATATTTATCCTGCTTTGTAACAGGTACAGGCTGGAGTTATAATTGACTGGCTACAGCTCTTTCAGCGTGGCTCGCTTATCCTGATGAAACATAACTTACCCATAACCTTTCTTAAACTTTAAGCTAGTTCCTTTCAAAATTTCATCAAAAACAGTTTTGTTGTTTATGCGTAATAGCGTCACAGACATAGTGTCACAGAGTTACTTTCGCTTTTATAATATTAGTATGAAATAGTAATTGATGTAGAAATATTATTAAGACCACCGTCATCATTTCTTAGATTATAATCTCATCTAAACCAGAGCATTAGGTTCTATTACAGCCTATTGTAATGATTGCAATCAGCTTTCTATTTATCAGATGGACAATATAACTGGTTTGTGTTGCGTATTGAGAACTATATCATAATGTAGAAATAGATTTTACTCAGTATTGGCATCATTCTTAAAGTCTGGTGAAGTAGTCAATGCTTACGCGCAGGGTAACTGCATCGATCACTACCAAAAAATGGCGTCATTCTTTTGTTTGAAATAGGGATGATACTTACCATGTAGGTTGCATTTCATATCAAAATCTTCCACATTTTTTTAATAGATAATTTTATGAGGTTGAGTGATTGCGTTTATCATTAACGGTCTATGATCCTTGAATAAATAAATAATGAAAGTACTCAGTTGAGAGTAAGAGTGGAAATGTTGGCCATAGTAACTATATAACGAAAGGACGCAATCCCATCGTGTTTGGGCTTGCTTGCTTGATTCGTCTTCACAAACTTAATTCAATTCAATTCTTTAATGCATAACATAATGTTACATACTAATCCTAAATTACTTCAGGAGGTTTAATTTTTCGTATAAAACTTTTTTTTTCATATTCCATAACATTTTTTCCATAACATTGTTTACATTGACATTGCGAACAAATCCTGAATTATTTAAGAAGTCATTTTATTTATGATTTTTTGGATACCACCTAACTAATCTAACCGCATTTATTTAATAAGAATATACCATATAATTGAAGCTATATATTTTTAAAATCTAATGAAACAATATTAGCAATCATAAAGCAAATAACTAGGTAGTATTCTAGTTTGATTGTTGGTGTAACAATCCAATATGGCGGCGTATCTAGGATGTAGTTCAGACTAGACTAGAATGGTAGGCTAGTAAGGACGATTTCACAACGATACGCTAGAGAAGGCACGGCCGGATTTCATTTAAATATTAGTTTTGTCTAGCCTATAGTAATATTATAGAACGGGGATTAGCGCGTACATGCTTAAATACCTTTAGGGCTTGACGTTTCGACCGGGTTACACAGGCCGTGGTCGCAAGCAGACTCAGTTTAGCCTTTTTGAAGCTATGTTGGGGTCGGCTTCCAGTCTTACCGGATTCAGCTGAGTACTGTATTTTACAAGGATCAATATTGTAAAAACAAAATAGGGCCAATAGGCCTTAAACAGCTGCTTTAAATTATTTGACATTTTCAGTATTCAGCCAATTATGGTCTTACGTAGCCACAGATAAAGATATGAGAATATATTAAATTATAGTTACATTTGTCTAATCTAGATTAAGTTAAGTTTACTGTATTCTCTCTATAACTACACATTATAAAACAAATTCCCTCCGCGTCTGTCTGCCTGAACCCGATATACTCAAAAACTACCGAACGGATTTTTATAAGGTCTTTACGAACAGATAGTGTTTTAAAAGGAAGGTTTGTGTAAAAATTTCATTAATGTTTTATTTACCCAAGCGAAGACGGGGTAGGTCACTAGTTGTTTATATTAAATGTTCCTTTGGACATTGTAGACTCGTCCTTATAGCTTACCATTTGCCATTTAGTTGTATTTATATCTGCTTAGGTCCACTTGGACCGATTTCATAATACACATTGTTGTGGAAACTCAGTTTTATATAGAACAGTTATTTAATCTCCTACTCAGTATAAATCTCTTATACAAAATAAAAGTATCTATGTCAGTAACTTTTAAATATAAAAACGGGCCCAAATACTTTTTTTGTTAATATTGGCCAGAGCACTGTCATCATCATCATCATCATATCAGCCTGTTGCAGTCCACTGCTGGACATAGGCCTCCCCCAAGGAACGCCACAGCGCACGATCTCCGATCAGAACACTGTGATAAGTGTATTTTTTCAAGAAAGAAAATTAGAATGTTTTTTTATTTATATTCGATTAAAAATACTACATGGAATGTATCGACATTCTTTTGTTTTTTGACATCTCTTTTTGAGTTGAGAGTTCAACCGTAACGTAAAAAAATACTTACAAAAAAACCGACTTCAAAATAAAGTCTTATATGGTTTTCTTATGGATCCCATTGTCATAACTGGACCAAATTAAAAAGGGACCACACTATCGATTCAAATAAAAAAAGAATCATCAAAATCAGATCACCCAGTCGAAAGATCAAAAAAAGAACTAACATAAAAAAATACAGTCGAATTGAGTACCTCCTCCTTTTTGAAGTCGGCTAATAAGGTTATGTTATAACTGTCACTGTGTAACAATAACACAACTATCGTAATAATTATATTATTCTAAATAATTACATTCACACGAATTTACTTAAAAATCTATGAAATGAGTTCATTTCTCACATATAAGTATAATAACTTTATTTCGTCATACATTCTTGGGACATAGAATTTAATGATTCTTATTTTAGTTATTTTATATTCTAGACTCGTTTGAGCCTTTATTTGTGACCTAAAACCTGGAAAGTATATTAATTTGGTTCGAGTTTGAGAAAGTCTTTTAATACTTGAATTACTTGAAAAACATGGCTGACTTTTTGAAAGTAGTTTTTTGTTTTTTAAGTTAAAAATTCTTATGTAATAACTATGGCTTAAAATAATTTATGATTTTTATGTCTCGTCTATACTTCTTTGTTTAAATAAGTTTGGCTAAAAATAGACTAAAGTGCTTTAATTTAAATGAAATAAATATGTTGTTATAAACGTGTCTAATTAATTTAATACGGTGCCAGACAAAAGCGGAAGTTTAAAGTTTCCGACCAAGTAACCTTGATTCTACGTATAACTTATTAGTTGAAAAAAACTCACGGATTTAGAACGAGCCGATAGGTAAAAACCTTCATGTGTTTAAAAATAATAATTGACAGTTGTGGCTGTCAGGAAGTCGCCTTTGCCTATTTACGTTTTATTGCAAAGGTATTTCATTATAATGCCAACACAATGAGTAATAGACTGAAAGTGTCTTTGTAAGCTTTTAATGTTGGGATTAAATATGTAGCAATAAAATTATCGATGGTTTGTATATTTTGGCTAAAATTAATATTGAATGTTACTGTGTTAAGGTCGATGATTTTAAATATGTACTTGACATTTTAAATCGTGTTAAGCTACCATCATCTTGTATTTGTTTTCAATAATCGAGCAACTACCGATTTGTTTCAATCGATTATATTGTTACATGGTATAATCGGTTTCGTTATTGACTTAAGCACCGTTATGTTCGAGAATGAGCTTGAAATTGTAGTTTGTGAAGTGTTCGTGAAGGTCGTAAAAGAAAAGATATGCATAAAATTACTATTTCATTTATTCACACATCCTCGCCTCTGTTAGCCTGTTTTTTTATATAATTTATTTACAAAATCCGAAAAATTGAGTATTTGTTTTTGGTATCTAAATACTATCACAGTTTACCATGCGTGTCCGTGGAGTCCGTGGGCGTAAGCGACGGGGGCGGCGTGGGCGACCGCGAGGGGAGCGTGGGCGACGGCGTAGGACGCGTGCACCACGGGGGCGGGGTGGGACTGGGACAGGGACTGGCTGACCACGGTCTTGCTGGCGGCCAGAGCGGGCGCGGAGTAAGCCACGGCGGGGGCGGCGGCGTAGCCATGACCGGCATAGCCGTGACCGGCGTAAGCGGGAGCGGCGTAACCGTGCGCGGCGTAACCATGCGCGGCGTAGGCCACGGGGGCGGCGACCACGGGAGCGTGTCCTACCAACTGCTTGGCGAGCGTGGGTGCAACACCAGCGGCGGCACCGTCCAGCTGAGCTTCGGCGGTCTTGACGGCATCGACGGCTTGCCAAGAGTGGTCCTCAGCGGCGTTGATGGCCTGTCCGTGGAGCTCGGAGGCCTGGTCGTGGTATTCGCGGGCGGCGTCGGAAGCGGCGCGGACGTGGTCGGAAGCCTCAACGTGGGCTTCGATGGCGGCGCCAGCGATGTCTCCGGGAGAGATGGTGGGCAGGGCGGGCGCGGCGTGGGCCACGGCCAGGGGAGCGGCGTGGGCCACGGCGTACGGAGCCGCGTGGGCTACCGCCAGACCGGCGTGACCGATGAGGCCATGCCCGTAGGGGGAGGCCAGCAGACCGGAGGGCGCGGCTGCGGCGCAGGCGAGGACGGCGGCGACAATCTGCGAAACAAAGCCGATTAAAATCGATTACATCACAAACGAGCACCCATATCGATACATTGATATTTGCACCCGTGTCACATCACTAATCACGAACACTGAACTCGAAGCACTTAAATTCAAAATTAATTATTTATTAAATTATAATTAGTAAAGCACTAAAGAGTTGTAATGAAACTGAATGTTTCAACTAACCAGAACTCTCATCGTGCACTTCTGTGGTAGACTGCTCGAAGGCTACTGACTGATCTCAATTGGTCGCCGCTGGTTTTTATACCATTGCACGTTGCTTGTGCTCTGTACGTAAAAAAAGTAAGTGGTTCGCATTCAAGGGCGGGAAGGGTGTATAGGAAGCACAGCACATTTTTGACAGATAGATTTGTATGTCGAGGAAATGGCCGACAACTTTTTAAAATTGGAACGAGTCGAGAATGCGTTCGATTTAATTTTAATTACCAATCGAACAACTTTGACATTCGATATTTTATTATTTAAAACGAAATGTTGTTTTTCATAGACCGTATAACAAAATTAATTTTATTTTCGCTTTGTATTCAGTTAATCTATCTGATATCTAGATGTCCTTACAAACGTTTGGTAGAATCAAAGTTAGTTATAGGACTAAGATGATATTTTAAATGAAAGATGCGTCTTTTACGATGGTAATCTTATAATATTTAAGCTAACGTCATATATGCGCATAAAATGACCATTTTAATGAGGTTTTGATGAGATCTATTGCATTTATTTAAATATGTTTTATATTGCTATTCATATTTTTTTCTGCGCAATATTTTGATAACAAGTTGACAACACAAATTAATGTAGATATTTTATAATATAGAATTTGCGACTTAAAAATAATAAACATTAAGTTGTTTGTTTTAATGTATTATTTTCATACGTATTAATAACTATTCGTTATTTTTAAGGTGTTTGTGTATAATTCGTTTTTATTATGAGTATTCCGATTTTAGAATACGTTAGTTTCCGACACTTATAGAATGACCTAAACTGACAATAATCTTTGCTTGTCTATGTTTTTAACAATTTCTCTGTAATTTTGATATTTAGGTCAGCTTTTTAAATATATCAAATAAAAAAGTGGCATACATATCTTGTAGCTAGTATATTAATTTAAAAATTAAAGGTAAATAGTAGGAAATACCAGAAAAAAAAATCTGGTATTAAAACCTTTTTTGTGTAGTAACAGTTAAATATGAACCAAGAACAGTAATAGTTCATAATGAGTAGTTTTGAGATCATTGCCATGGGAGGTAATTAACACGCTTCGTTCAAGATTAAGCCATGTTGAAATAACTCAGTTAAAACAATGATAACTGGTGGAACATTAGTTAAATGGTTTATACGTAGACGGATACAGATGAATAAAGATAGGGCAGTTTGGAAGATTCCTTTGCCCGCAGAAATTATTTTATTTGTCTGTAGTTTTGGTATAGTGAACTAAAAATAGATCATTAATATAAAAGTATGTTTCAAACGAATGCTTTGATAAATAATATTTACAAGTCTATTTTCTAATATATTAATAATAATAATAATAAATTAGAATTCTATATTTATTAATTTAAAAATATTGTTCGCTGGAATAAATAAATACTATAAAAATATGGCAACATACAGATACGCTGGAAAAATAACACTTCCTTTGTAGTCTTTAAAAAAAAAAAACAAAATTCGATTTAGAGCTGTCAAAGTATAAAATTTTGACAGTTCGAAGTTGACATTTCTTTTTTTTTGTTACTCTATTAATTGAAATTACTTCTTTTTTGTTTCTCTATCATTTATCATTTTAATAGGTAATAATTCAATGTTATTACTTAGAATGTTAGTCGACCTATTGGCGACTGTGTAAGTCTGATGCTTTTGTTACTTATTTATATGTAATGTTGTATACAGAAGCTGTTTGTTTTCCTTTAATAAATAAATAAATTTAGTTATATTTGAAATAGAAACTAAACTAAATAGCATCAGAAACTAGTTTTAGTTAAGTTAGAATCCTGATTGTAACTGAGAGAGAGGGATTCTGTTACGTTTGTCCCCTGAACTTTACCTTAAGGTATATATTGACCTTATTTATTTGGCTGTTTTACTTAACTATGTGTAGAAGATATTTGTGGAAGCATTTGATATTTAGCGAGTTTGGTCATCCCTAGACAATTTTCATTGGCAACATTTTCATAATTAATCGAAACTTATTACTTTAACTTACTTTTGTATTATTTTGAATAACGAATATACGTGCCAATAAAATTCACCTAGATTGGCAAACATATATTATGTCTGTCTGTCATTTTGGATTCATTCTTAAAACGCTAGAAAAAACGATGTTGAATATAATGAAAGAGATGCGTGTTCATTTCCTGAGATATATGAAAAAAAAACTAAATTACGACTGATTTATTTTATTTCAACTTTGTAGTGTATGTTTATATTCACATGCTTACTCATGCCAATAAACATATCGTTTAACATACAAGTATCAACAACATAATACGTGTAAATGGGTATTTTAAAGCGGCAACATCATAAAATTATAATATTATGGAAATAAAGTCTTGTGAATGAACGAAATGACGAATATTGTGTAGTCCGAAATGAATGACAAAACGAACGATGGTTGTAGCGGGAAAGTTTAAAAAAAGAACTAATTTTCGCGCCAAATATTGCGCGGTAATTTGGAATTATTCTATTAACTGTCAAAAAGTGTATGCTTTATTTATTTGTATTTATGTATTTTTGTGTATGAAGTCTCGTATTGTACAGGAAAGTTCTTGAATTTTCTTGCAATGAGTAGATTAAAACCTGAAAAAAGTTTTTTTTTGTACCTATGGTTTTAATCATTCTTAGAGTAGCCTGTTTTAATAACACAATTTTTTCTGTAGGTATAGAAAAAAAACGAATTGCGCCTTAAATACTTCATTCAACAATAAAGTATTTTAACAACATGGAAATATTCATTCAAATGCATTCCTATTTATAACTGAGGTATTGCCTATTTAGGTATAAGTAATTAATTTACCAAAAATACTAAAGAGGAAATTAAAATAGGCTGTATAAATCGTTACCTTGGCCGACATTTTAATACTCATTGGAAAGTCACGTGGTTTTAATATAGATACATTGTATTACTATTGAATGAGTCATGTCTATGGTAGCAAGCTTTAAATCTATTAGGTAATAATGGCTAAGTCTAGTCACATTTACGGCTAGATTATATCGAGAATTATAAGTAGTATAAATATAAGGCTGATGATAAGAAAAGAAAATAATAAATGAGGACAACATCACATACATTGTTCTGAACCAAAATTAAGTAGCTAAAGCACTTGTGTTATGGAATTCAGAAACAACGAAGGAACCACAAACACCCAGTCCCGAGGCGATGTAGAAAAGTTGGTTTCTACATTGACTCGTCCGGGGATCGAACCCGGGACCTCAGAGCTAGCGACACCTGGAAACCGTTGCGTACGCCACTCGACCACGGAGGTCGTCATTAAAAAATAATAACAGAAATGTATTTACAGTTTATAGGAAATGATATATTTGATCATGTGATTGTTCTTTGTTTTTTAATTGTCTTAACTTTAGTGATACCTACCGTTATTGTTTTGTTCTAATGGTAATCAATAATATTGAAAAGTTAGTTGGTATATACCTAATGTCGATAAATAAATTCATGTTATTATTTTTAACTTTTTACATGAAATTCTGTAGATTTAGCACATCAAATTGCTACTGAATGCTGCCCCTTTTAAATTGGGCCCAAAGTAATAATTTTAATTATTGTTATTGTTATATAGTTTTAAATACTAGTCTAGACTTTCTAAATTATAACCTAGCCAGCAATCGTCCATTCTGATTTTAATTAACGGATCCAATTTGGAAATTGTTAAATATTTGCGATTACAATCTCTTTGAATTTTAATGTATGTTGTAATTGTTGTTGTCTCTATTATTTTGTTAAGCAAATTAACCGCGGTATGAGAATAGTAGAATTTATATACGGACACAAAGCATTTAGTAAAAAATAGGCGTATTAATAAATTTTTTGTTTGCAAAAAAATACAAGTGCCCTACAAAATTTGGTATTTTTTTTTTTTTAAATATGTAGATTATTTATTTTGCTTTGAGGAAACTAACAGTAACTTAACTAACAGTAGGTACCTAAAAATAGTATAGCCTTCTAAACTCAATTATCATATTAAAAGGTATTGCCAAAGATGACTGTCGGGCAAAGGAACGAACTTATTAACTTAGGGTCAACTACCTGCCTAGTTTTATATATAACACTAGTATTTTCCTTCGAGTTAGCCTGTACTTTAATATCAAACAAATCATTTGAACAAAACTATTTAAAGTCTTTGTAACACATAGATCTAATGAAAAAACAAAAAACGAGGTAGACATCGGTCTAGGTCGTCATCGTTGCATTAAAATTCGTAAAATGTTTGATCGTTTCCTCTGTGTCTGGTTAATTTACCTATAAAATGGACTATCTATACTTATAATAAATCTGTAGAAGTGAAAATTCTGTACATTGAAAATATCAAAAAAATTAATGGCGGGGGGTGTTACTAGACCATCACCGAAGCCAAAAGTGTGAAAAAAAAATTTTTGTCTGTCTGTCTGTCTGTTTGTTCAGGTATTACGCAAAAACTACCGGTTCGATTACGATGAAACTTGGTATAATTATTCTTTATTATCCTGGGCACCACACTGGGTAGTTTTTATCCCGGAAAAGTATAAACAATAGAAAACAAACTTAATTTTGCGGTTAAAAACTCATTGAAAAGACGTTTCGTCATCTACGCGAACGAAGTCGCAGGCACAGCTAGTTTAGAAATATATGAATAATATGAACATGTTTATCAGTTGTCTGTGTACATACTTGCGACTCCTAAACTAATAGCTCTTTACATTGCTCTATTAAAGAAAATACAGTACGGCCGGTGAGAGAATACGTTCTTGACACATGTCATTTGGTCTTGATTTGTGTGGGGAAATAAAACACCTTGTATAATTCATTGTAACCTGACATAATGATATAGTTTTGAATGATATTATTCGTTAATAGGTCAAACAGTGATAGTAATTTAATAATCCAGTCTATAACGTCCCACTGCTGGGCACAGGCCTCTTCCCATATAGAGAAGGCACGAGCATTTATCACCACGCTTGCTCTCTGCGGATTGGCGATTTCAGATCCCAAATTTTGGAATCCAGGTTTCCTCACGATGTTTTCCTTCACCGTTTGTCAGCAGTGTCTTAGAAAACGTAAGAAAGTATATATAACTTTGAAAAAGCCACATTGGTACTGGCCTGGGTTCGAACCTGCAACCTTGTGCATACAAATCCGTTCATTGAACCGCTAGGCCACCACGACATTTAATTTACTTGAAGAAATTTCTTCGCAACATTAAACTGGTACCTTCCTGTTGACCACGACCTGCCAGGAACGCATTCACTCAGCGGGCGTACCGTAGTTGCTTTTACAAGGAGGTTTGTTGATATCATAGACAATGACCATAGATAAAGCTCTAGGTCACAGACTAACCTTCTCATGGTTAGCCGCGAATCTGATTGTTACATTAATATGATACCGTAATGTTTTCGTGTAATAATGTCAACTCGATGGTAAGTGGGAGGCGTGCGAAACTTGGGCTGTCGTGGTGCGCGAGGTACGGTGGCCATGATGGTTTTGGACTAAGACTATTACTTTATATTACTGGGACTGTTACTATAGATTTGTAATATTTATTTACTGTTAAAGAACTTTAAATATGCTTTGTCGTAAGACAAATTATAGGGAAACTTATACCCATTACGTAAAACAAATGGATAAAATCTATAGGTAGGTACTTCTAAATTTACTTATTCAATTCCGTGATGATGTCTTTCAGAACTCAATTCTTTCTGTGTAAGCTAAGTATGTCTAGACTATGTGGATCATGTGCTTGGAATTTGACCAAAACCGGCTACTTTTTATTCTAAAGATAAGTAAACTAGAACATGCTATGAAAAATTATTAGTTTTACTATAACTAAGATCTATCTATTTATCTATTAAGCCCGTATAGTCCCACTGCAGGTCAAAAGCCTCTTTCTCCCTCTTCCATGCACAAGATGACAAATAGAATAGTTGGATGGATGTATTTTTCACGGTAATAAATACATTTTGTCCAAACTCCATCACATTTATGTTCACCCTATCTATACGGACTTACAAGCCTTATATATCAAGTAACGAAATCTCGCAATAGTTTCTACTGACCCACTGAGTCCTATCATTGTTATAAACATACCAATTTACACCCTAAAACCATGGGAATAAGGTTTATTTAAATTTACCTAATCCCAACCAAGTTCCCGTCACAGGGATTTCAACTTAAAGTCTTTGAGTTAAGGTGTGTTTTTGTGTGTGATATCAAAGTTCATGTTTCCAACTGTTGTAATTTACTAGTTTTAATATCTCCCAGAGTGCTTCAAGAGTCAGGTTATTCATATATTTGTTTGTGGTACTAAATTAGGTCAAAATCTAGATTTTATGGGTACTATAAAGTCGAGTTTTGGTCCTCGTGACTAATACTTTTCCTAGCTATGTCACGGTTGGCTTCCAGTTGGCTTTCAGTTGGATTCAGGTGAATACCGTATGTTACAGAGCGACTGCCTATCTGACCTCCACAGACCTTTTGCAGGATAACACATTATCCCATAGTTAGAATGGTTGTTAGACATAATGACTTAACGACTGCCAAAGATCAACGTATTAAAATATATCGATACTTTTTCATGTAGATAAATGTGTAACATGTTTTTTAACCGACTTCAAAAAAGGAGGAGGTACCTACTCAATTCTACTGTATTTTATTTTTATATGTTTGGTACCACAGAACTTTTGACTGGGTAAACCGATTTTGATGATTCTTTTTTTATTTGAAAGCTGGTGCTTCCCGTTTTGGTCCAGTTTTGATGGTGGGATCCATAAGAAATAAATGTAAGACTTATTTTGAAGTCGGGTTTTTTTGGTAGAATTATTCAGAATCAGCACTTCTCTAGAGGCTCTAATTCGTCGGTTTGGTCCTTGAATTGTACTATTTTTACAGGTATCTACGTTTTTCCTTTGTGATCTATCATCTTCTTTTTGATATATCAGCTTATATACCAATTTATTGCCAATCATAAATTGATGTTTGACATATTAGAGCAAAATAAAAATCTACTTTTTACAAGTTTCTGCCACGAAATCATCCACACAACATCTTACTCTATAAAACAGCAATAACGCATCTATTTATCAGTGAAAGAATTTAAAAAATAGGACGACCAGTTTCGAAGATAGTTACATGCAAATTCACAAACATTACCTCTACATTTTGTAGATTAACAACAGCATAAAAGGTTACAAATAAACTTCAGATATTTAGTTACAATGTAAATTCGACACCTTTACTTGTATTTAGTTTCATAGCATTAGGCGTAGGACTTCTTGTTTTACCATTTTGTAACATAACCAATATGTTCATGTACCAGTAATGATATAGAGCTGTAACGTTTCTTATAAGTAGGTGTCAAATAATAGAGATGATGACTAATTTTTTTTATTTCCATCATTTAGATAAAAAAATATTAGACACGTATTTTTTGTTTTGTCCCGTAAACGAATAATTATGAAGATACAGCGAGTACAATTCATGCGTGACGTCACGTCTAAGCACAAATTGTACCTAGCCGTGACATCACAAGCCCCCACTCCTGAACTTTAAAGCGGTTTATCTTCGTATTTATTATTGATTTGATAAAAGAAAAAATACGTGTCTATTATATTTTGATTATCTAAATGGCGGACTAAATAAATTTTGACTTTTCATACCCAGTCATCGACCCTATTGTTACGAAATATTAGAAATCAATTATTATATTAACTCATTTTGAGCTAAAATTTTGTAAACTGACTCTTTACCAGATGTGTTCTTCACCCCTTTTGGCTAGATATACCTCTTCGGTAACACCCTGTATAATCTACTTAGTTTAAATAATTTCTGAAAATCAGTTTATCATTTTGAAAGATATCAGCAATTTTCTGTTTATTTATTATCTAATTTTAAACTTATTGTTATTGTGTCAGGGGCTAAAAATAAGTCTAAGGCTAATACGGGACCGGGGTGTTTTTAGTCGGTGCAAGTCTGACATATCCCAACGCTGTGCCCTCAGCGTGGGTGGTTGAAATAATTAGAGTTTAGCCGGAAAAAAAAAATCAAAAGGGGTTAAAAATATGCATTTGTTTTTTTATGTAGACAGTATTTTGAACTGAATTATCTGCCACAATCAATAAAATCAATTTCTATATACAATCAAAGTTGTACCAATCAAAACAGATACAAATCTAATTTCGTAATAATTGATTAATTGATTTCAATCTTAAAATAACGTGTACCAATTTATAATTGTTTTAATTCTAATCCATTTTATTTTGATGTATTGTTAAATTGAATTCAAGCGGCAGTAAGTTGATGTTTTTAATTAAATTGATGATGGTAGGTATGTTCTAGTTAGTTTAGTTACATAAGCGAACTTTTATTTAAAGGAAAACTGAGTTCGTGTGGTCCTTTTTTTAAAAATAAGATACGTAGTAAGTACCTACGTTAGAAATAAATTAAAGAATGTACACAATTTTTAAGTTATTTATATCCACAAATTAATATTTAAAATAGTAATTAAACAGTGAAAAAATCAATAAAATATTTAAAGTTATAGGAAAAAAATGTTATAATTTATTAAAAACATACAAAAAGACACCATGATTGTATGTTGTCTAAAAATTTAAGGTTTACTATTTTTCAACCGCTGTTCCGCCTGCATCAATTTCTAATTAACTTCACTCCAAATTATATCAAAATCGGTCGTGTAGTTTAGCATTGAAAGCGTAACAGACAGATAAACAGTCTGACAGAGTTATAAAGATTAATAGCTTATTAAGTTAGCTAGACTGTCATAGATATCTTTGGTTAGACAGACACTCCGTCATTTCAACATATATAATAAGTGAGAACGGTCTGTCAAGGTGTGTTCTTTCGTAAGTAACGATATTTTGATTATATGTGTATACAAGGACTTTTCTTTGTGTGTTTTTGAGGTCAATACTCAAAATAGCTATTTATGAGAATTGATATTAATAGGCAGAAATCTAGAAATGTTACTGAAAATTTTGAACTGAAATAAAATTAAGATTGAACGAATCACGTAAAAAGTTCCCTTTATATTTATTACTAGATTTTTCTGCTTGAGTTGTGGTCGGTTATCGCTTCATAATGACTATGTCCTTACTTGGGATCTAAGCTTATTTTGGGCCAAGTTTCATTGAAATCGGTTCAGCGGTTTAGACATAAAAACGAGACAAACAGAAAGACAATTTTTCTTTCGCATTTTTAATTTATAGTGCTGATATGGATGCGACTATAACTTTCCTTTCAAAAATGAGTTAAAAATATCTCAACACTTAATTTGGCTGTTTAACGTGTTTTAACTGCCAAACAAAAAATTTCCCACAAAAAAATAGTAACAGATAGATTACTTGAAAAATGACAAAAGCTAATCTCTCGAAAATGAATATTTGAACGGGCAAACCCAGTACCAAAACGTAGTTAACATACCTTTCTTACTTAATACATCTTAGCCAAATGATTGTACCCGGTAGGCAAAACATTTGATTGATTGACGAAAATGCATTAAAACTTTTTGCTGAATACTCTTATAAACTGGTACAAGTTACTTCATGATTGTAGTAAATATCAACATGATTAACTTTACCTCATTTACTTTTTATTTACCTTGTTTAAATAAGTAAGGTTTCCACAAACATATTTAAGTAGGTTCTTCTTACACGGGGCTATGCAAGTCTCCGATGCACGACGACATTAGTTTCAAAGCGACGTATCGTTGTCGCCATACAAATATCTTGCTAAATAAATGCACATAATATATTAATCTATACTTTTAATAAATCTGTAGAAAGGTCAATTCTGTACATAATATTTACAATTCAATATGTACTTAAATCTAATACAAGAACAAACAAAGACTAAAATTAAATCTTATATAGATAAATAAAACTAACACGCGTCAAAATACTCATCGTCATCCCTGTCAATGGCGGGAAACGTGCCCAGAAGGCTGGCAGCATTGCCTCGTTGAATGGCTATGCCGATTCTCTGTGCAAGGAACAAACCAGCTCTCTGATCACGAGTAGAGTCTACCAAACGTTTTGACAGTTCTTTAAAAAGATTTCGTGCACTCGGACCCCATGACCCGAGCGTTTCAACCCCAAACGGCTCGAAAATATAATTACCCATTAGGTTATTATACTTTCGCCGTTTAAGGGTCTCCGCTGCTCCAGCAGCAGCTCCAGGAGAGGCCGCCGAACTTAAAACGTGGGATGGCGCAAGGGTGTCGACGCACGTTGCGTCCCACACCAAAGGCCGACCCAATTTCCAAGGCAACAATGACATACCGTCAGGTCTCTTACCATCGCTGCGCACCAAACCATTGGGTTCCAAAACAGCTGGTACACCGGCAATGACAAGATCACGACGAATAATGTCATTAATATTTGCGTGACGGGATATACGTCCTGCGCTCCTGAAATATATTTTTAAAATAACTATCAGGGGGTGATTAGTGATCGATACTGATGCCAAAAATGCAATCAGTAAAATTTTTGTCTGTCTGTCTGTCTGTATGTTCCTTATAGAAACAAAAACTACTCGACGGATTTTAACGAAACGTGGTACAATTATTCTTCATACTCCTGGGCAGGTTATAGTATGCTTTTCATCACGCTACAATCAATAGGAGCAGAGCAGTGAAGGGAAATGTTGGGAAAACGGGAGAAGTTATTCAATTTTTTAAGCTTCCGTCGCGTGTGTAGCCTTAATGGTTAAAGACTCATTGATAAGCTTCGTCATCCACGCGAACGAAGTTGCAAGCACAGCTAGTTTATGTAATAAAATCATATCATTTACGTCCTGTGGGAGATAGTTTCGCCATGTTATTACCAATTTTGTATAAAAAATCACCATCCAGCCCTTGTCATCCCACTGCTGGGTATGGCCCTCTCTATATAAACGACTTCGAAAACAATAGGTTCTCAATATATCTGTATGTTTTTCTTTACGTATATGTTTGCGAAATCTACAGCAATTATTAACCGACTGGAAAAAAGAAATGTCATCGATTTATAACCTATACTCAAAGATGGTTCCTAAAACTTCATAAAAAATAACCAGTTGTTTTTTTTTTTTGCTTGAAGTATTTTTTACATTTAAGCGAAAATAATTATTGCTTGTTATCCTCCCCATCCTGTGCCAGTCTCATACAGATTAAACTCAAAGTTTTGCTATATCGTACTACTCGTTATAAAACAGCTTAAGTTCTAGTCTAAATAAGACGTGAACTTTTTGGTTTAGATACATATCTCGAAGCCTTCCAGTCGAGATTATATCTGTAACAAATTACAATATAAGTTCACCATCCATTGTCTACATAGTCCAGTGAATGGTCATCACAAGAAATATTGAAAACAGAAGGTTTAACTTACATACAACAGCAAAAAAGGGCATCGTAACTTCGACACCTGGATTCACTGGTTTTTGTCATAAGATAAAATAGTTCATTATATTATACAACATGTTTATATCAATTATTAAATTAACGTATTTTGAGCTGAAATTTTGTAAACTTGCTCTATACCAGATGTACTCTTCACCCCTTTTGGATAGCTATACCCTTTAGGTAACACCCTGTATCATAGATTAGTTCCGAAAACCTTCGTTGCCTCAAGAAAATACAAATTATTTCTAGTTACAAGTTATAAGTATATGAGATCAATCTACACTAATATATATATATATATATATATATAATATTATATAATATTATAAAGAGGAAAACTTTGTTTGTTTGTAATGAATAGGCTCAAAAACTACCATACCGATTTTAAAAATTCTTTCACCATTCGAAAGCTACATTATCCACGAGTAACATAGGCTAAATTTTATTTTGAAAAAAAATAGGGGACCTTGTCTTTTCTGGGTAGGCTTTTTGCAGCGGTAACCGACATCCACGCGGGCGGAGCCGCGGGCGACCGCTAGTTAATAGATAAAGTAGTACCATCCGTGCTACTTAGTTTATCTTAAGGTGTTGCCAGTAAGCATAAACAGCTTGGGCCCGATTTAGGTATTAAAACGACTGAATTTAGAACATTTTTACGAAGTAACATATTTGCATAACTGATTTTTATAGACCAAATTTATGCTAAAAAGGAACAAAAACATTGATCTGCCAAAACATATACCCAAATTATGATATGGTTTGTTACCCTCAAAAGAGGTGTTTACAGGACTATTAAATATAGTTATATCGAGTTGTACTTCTGTGTATAGTGTTATATCTGCTCGTCACGCCCTCTGCCGTTCACTTAGACGTGAGGACACGACACACGGACGCTGAAAGTGAGAGCCTTATTATGCTGTGTGAAAGGTATTAGCCTTTTAAGGCTTTCTTGTAATTTAAAGTAGGTATAGATTTGCAGAAAGTTCGGTGACGATGATCTTGAAGGATATTCAAAGGGGGTATTTACTTGTTTTAAATACTTTATATACCAAATAAATAGGCACAAATCAGAAAATGTGCTACTTTTTATTATGATTTTAAAACACCCATTCATTATTCTGTAGGCTTATTTATGGCCTACGCAGACCGGGACGGCATGGCAAGGAATTTTGATTTTTACCAATGGACATTCAAACGTATTGATAAAGAAATACGACATAAATTGCTATGCTTTAAAATTATGCCGTGGCATCGACAGTATTTCATTGCACATTAGACAATGGACCGGTATCGCCAACGTAGAAGAACTTTTTCGTCTGGCGAGGGACAAGGAGAGATATGCGGAGTTGACGGCCAACCTCCAGTAGTGGAGAGGCACCGCAAGAAGAAGAAGAAGAATTTTAAAGCAAGGCAATCTATGTCGTATTTCCATAATAAAACGTTTGAATGTCCATTGGTAAAAAATTAAATCCTTTGCCATGCCGTTTGGCCTCTTAAAGTCATAAGTCTCAGAGTCAGCCTTTTGTCCTTAACTAACCTACCTATTAGTATAGTACAGTCTATAAAATACCTCTACCTAGCCCTTGAAGCCAGTCCTAATAATTTACAAACAGCAAATCGTAGGCAGCATGCGTCACGCTCTAATCAGAACCCATTCACTTCACCTGGTTCAATGGAGTACAATAACATTATTAATTAGGTCTGAATACAATAATGAGAACAAGATGGTTTCCCCAATAAATATATAATTTTGACATACCTACGCAACATTCCAAATTATTTTATATTTAAATATTTCCGGGGGATAAAAACTCTTCTCGTCCGAGAAAAACGTTCTTTTTTGTAACCTGCATGGACCCTTCACAAAGGTTTTGATTTATAAATGTTACTACTCAACTTCCCATTGACCTGAAATACTATATTTTCTTTTACATTAAAGATAAAGATAAAGATCATTTTATTTGTTGTAACATGAGTGTACATACACATAAGCATGCAAGATGTTAAAGTAATTATAATAAGAACAGTCATGTTTTGCCTCTACGGCGTACAAATATGTTTAAAACAAAACAATTAAATAATATAACAATATACAACAGCTCACACATCTCTTTTAAATAGTAAAATAATAAGTAGGACTTCCACATCAATACTTAAAACAATCTAAAATAACATAATTCCATTTCTATTAGCGTTAAACAATTTTTTTAAATGTAGTAATTAAGTGGTATAGCAGTTAGTGGTCAATGTTTTCAAGCAGAAAATCCTTAACATTATAATAGGCTTTAATTGCAAGGAAATCATTTAGTTTTTTCTTGAATATATTACTATTCTGTTCTCTCCAGAGTTTGTTGGGTATTTTATTGTATATTTTTGGGCCCATGCAGATTACGCTGTTGTTCATTAGAGCTGTTTTGGACTTATGTAGGCGAAGTTTATTGTTGTCACGTCTATTACGAACATTAGTTCTTCTTTTATTTTT
This sequence comes from Autographa pulchrina, assembly GCA_905475315.1. Lineage (NCBI taxonomy): Eukaryota > Metazoa > Arthropoda > Insecta > Lepidoptera > Noctuidae > Autographa > Autographa pulchrina. Next base: position 5,052,175 of record FR997789.1, on the reverse strand, counting down.
ATGGTTTTTCTTTTAGACTGACCAGCCTTAAATTTTGTTAGATCAATGCTTCATGCTAATTCGTTCTTTGTACCTTTATCAAACAATAATAACACTACACCTAACACACATCTGTATTTCTGTATGTTCATAAGACCATTTGGAACATCCGCTAACCTACAATCCACAGCTTCCGTCTGCCATAATCACTGCATTTCCACCCTCGTACCCCCCCCTCCCTCCCCGCTGCAGGCAGTACCCCCACCCCCCCCTTCCCTGAGACGCCTTTCACCCCGCATTCCTGACCAGGGCCAGCCGGACCTAATGATATAAGTTTTAACCTTGCTGGGACACTGCCTTCTAAAAAACAAGTTTATAAACACAATTGAAGACTAAAATACAATGGATTTTCAACTTTATGTCTAAGAAAATAAGATCGTAGAGGACTTTCTACGACTGCACTTGATAAGTTTGTTGTTATACTACTCTGATTGTTGTTATTTGCAGTCAGATTACAATGATTCGTTCGATTTTGAGTCTTAAAACCTTAACAATAAGAGTTGGTTGGTCGTTTGTGAGGTGAAGACAAAGTTGGTAATTATAAGGCTAAATTCAAATATATAATAAGGAAGCATGCAATGATTGATATAAGATCCGGCGTAACGTTTACGTGGAAATATTAATATTTATCGTAAAAAGGTCAAATAGACATTCTCTGTATAAAATACCGGTATTCAGCTGTATCCGGTGAGACTGGAAGCCGACCCCAACATAGCCTAGAAAAAGGCTCGGGAGAACAGCAATATTTACCACTGAAAAAGAACACATAACATACAACCACGCCTGTATCCCCGAAGGGTTAGGCAGAGGTGTACCAATGTACACCCACAGTTCGCCGGTATGTTTATGTCCCATGTAATAGGGGGCGAGCCTATTGCCACTAACCGGGCACAAATCCAAACTCCGACCTGCTACTGAGAATTTAATAGAAAAACCCAATAACACCTTGGTCGACTTGGGAACCGAACCCAAGACCTCTAGCGTAGCAGTCGCGCTTAGCACCACTAGGCCAACGAGGCAGTTCAGTAGTGCTATTCTGTAACATTATTTTCATGTCTCGACAGCGGAATCCGCGGTGAGATGTCAAATAAGTATTCTCGAATTTGAATTCTAAATCAAGGACAATTGGGTTCACTTTTGAAGTGAGCTTTATTGTCACTCAGGTGAAGCTCGATATCGAAATTATTTACAGTATAGACATACTGTTCTGAAAAAGAACGATATTATTTAATCATAAATGTCTAATTACAAGTTCTTTAACTTGCTGTGACCGGTTTCTTATGGGGAATATCATGACATTATTTGACATAAGATTTATTTAAACATTTTTTCTGAAACAATCAACGCTAGACGAAACTTTCAAAATTATCATATTTTCCGTCGATGTTTTCGTTAACAAAAGTTTTTGTCATAACTTCTTAGTAAAGAAGACACAACTATGTGATATATTATTTTGGACTCTATTACGCTGAATTTAAAAAAAAAAAAAACAACTTATTTTTTACTAATTCCTGGGGTATATCCAGGGCTCGAGAAAGGCCTGAAATAACGTCGTAAACAAACAAATATTTATCCAAGGACGTTTTAATATATGCACATGATTACACTCTCTATGACGTTTATTCAACCCTTACAAAACATGTCGAAAACTACCTGAATATGTATGAATGTTATATATGCGTACGCGCAGAAACAATGCTGTTATAGAGCTGTAAGAATTAAGTGGGCAATATAGAACGTTGCGTCACGGCTGCGCCTGGGCAGCGCGCGGTTGTCTCACGGCTAGGGTTGCCAGAAAGAGAAACTTACAATTATTTATTAAATAGAAAACAACTTTAAACAAAGGAACAAATACTCTGTAACTAAAATCACATAAAAGCAACGAATAAATTGAATCATCTTTACATAATGTAAAAGAAAGTCGTTTTGTTGTCTGTCCGCTTAGATCTTTAAACTGTGCAACAGATTTATAGACAATTTTAATCAGCAATAGATAGAGTGATTCGAGACGAATTCTTGTATGTACAATACATGCATATTATAGTACAGAAAAACCAAGAAATTCCGGATACCGTGCGAATCTGCAGCCCTAGTTAATTTATAAAAATCACGTAAATGCGTAGTACTGGGTGGCGCAAAAGTAAAGACCCTATTTGGTTCAGCTATAACATTTTTTCTAAATTAGAAAACTAGATTTAGATTTTTTTAAATGTATATTTGTGCCATTAAATTTCGTACCATTAGGATTTAAAGATGATGTCTTTTAAATGGTGACCTCCAGAGTTGATACACATTTGAGCCCTATTTATGACATTTTGCATAACTTGCCGTAACACTTCCTGCGATATGTTCGTTATTTCTTGACGAATGTTTTCTTTTAGAGCTGCCAGAGTCTGTGGCTTGTTCACATACACCCGAGATTTCAAAAAACCCCAAAGAAAGAAGTCTGGACTGGTCAGATCGGGTGATCTTGCAGGCCAAGGCAAATCGCCAAAACGAGAGATAACTCGGCCTGGAAAAGCGTCCCTCACTAAGTCCATAGTGTCGCGCGCTGTGTGTGCCGTAGCGCCGTCTTGTTGAAACCAGATGTGCTCCAGCCCCAATTCGTCCAAACTGGGTATCAAAAACTCACGTAACATGGTTCTGTAGCGTTCTCCAGTGACAGTAATCGCATTGCCTCCAGCGTCTTCGAAAAAATAGGGTCCGATCACTCTGTCAACACAGATGCCACACCATACAGTAACTTTTAGTGGGTGTAGAGGTGTTTCTTGAATAATGCGCGGATTATCAGTGCCCCAGAACCGAGTATTCTGCTTATTGACATGCCCTGAGAGATGGAAATGCGCTTCGTCACTCATAACCAATTTTGAAGGAAAATCATCCTCTTCAAGGTTGAGGTTTATGACGCGCTGGCAGTAATCTAGACGAGCTCGGTGGTCAGCAGGCAGCAGCTGATGAGTCATTTGAGTTTTATACGGGAACATCTTTAAGTCTTTCACCAAAATACGCTGCAGGGTCCGTCTGGAAATGCCCAATTGCGTGGCACGTCGCCTCGTTGATGTTTCTGGACACTCTTCCACATCTTCGCGCACAGCATCGATATTTTCAGCTGAACGGCCTGTTCTTGGTCTCCCAGACTTAGGTCTATCCAATGTTGAGCCAGTTGCTTCAAGGCGTGTGGCAAAGCGTCGAATTGTGCGACCAATCGGTGCCGGACGGTGGGGAAATCGTCGACGAAATTCACGTTGTGTTCTTATCACTGATGAATTATTCCGTAAGAACATTGACACAATTATTCCACGTTCTTGGGGAGTAAAACGGTCCATGTTTATTTTCAGTGTATTTTACATTTGTTCACTACACAATTTTCAACAACAGAATGACAGAAAATGTCATATAAAAAAAAAAAAAGTATTTTCTTTAGTGCCAGTACTTTTGCGCCACCCAGTATAAACTGATTTTTTATCTGTTTGAGGTCGACATAGATTATAGTAATATAATTCACGGGAATAAGCGCATACATGCATAAATTCCTTTTTTGGGACTTGACGTTTCATGCATAAATACTTTTTTTGGGGCTTGACGTTTCGACCGGGTTACACCGGCCGTGGTCGCAAGCAGACTGGAGATGCGGTGTCATCACGACATACTCGTAGATTATTTTTTAATCGTTCTTTACTTCCTAGCTAGAAAACCCTAACAATAGGTCACTAAGGTGATGACTTGATCGACTAGATGGGTTATGAAACACCTATTGTGAACTACAGAAGCATATTTAACTTGTTTCCGTCACGAGTTTAACCTATACACGGAATAGCAACTAAGAAGTGATTTTATATTTAACTGTAACTTATAATTTTAAATAGGTATATAAGGAAATAATGCAGTCTAGAAAAAAATATAAAATAGGTTCAAAACACAAAGATAATATGTTTACTGGTAGTGCCGCGCTGTGTCGATATCGATGAACTGCTTCGTTCATCATTTGTAGTTATATCGAAAAATTTAATTTGTGTGAAAGCCACTCATCTGTATGGGACTTACATAAAAGTGAGTTGCCTTTTTCTTCCCATTAAATAAAAGCAAATAAATTATTTTGCTATATACATAAATACATATATAAAATCACTTTTACACATTATTTTTAGGTCGCTGCAGTCTTTGCGCAGAAATTTCGATTCAAACTCAAGCTCATAGTCTCTTTCTTTTCCCCTCACTATATATTACATATTTTCGACAACCCTAAATTCTTCGCGTCTCAAGTGCAAGTTCGAGTGACGCAACACTCAGTGCGCGGGCGCAGGTTTTTTAACAACTTCATACCTAACCTCTGTCGCTCTACATCTTATTACGAAACTAGAGCCTTCTAAATTAACTGCTAATTATTATTGTCTGTTTTTTTATTTGTCTGACTAAGTCCATGATTTTAAGCATATTATGTCGGACTAGTTTTTTTTAAATAAAGGTTTATATCATAGATTTTTTTTTTCTTAGGCATTTAATAGAAAGGCGTATACAATCAAAATTTTTTCATGAAATGAGGAAGCTAACTGGAAAAAAAAATAATTGGCACACTATTTCAATTTTAGACCACGTTATAATTTTTTTTTTTTTTTTTTTCAAAATGTTGGTCGATCTTCCTATTAATGTTTCTAAAGTAAAGACATTTTAAAAGGACATCATCCATTTTGGTCCAAAGTCGAAAGTGCCGTCACCAAAAAAAATGTTATATTCTGACAGAGCTTGTCCTCCTGAGCATTTCTTAATACGGCACCAAAGTTGTAGCACCGCCGCCCGTGATTTTATTCAGGGTTAAAAATTCTGAATTTTCATACATTTTTCGATCACATACCACGATATTATCGATTGAATTAATTTCTAAGAGGACAGAGCTTGTCCTCCTAAGCATTTCTTAATATGGCACCAAAGCTTTCGCTTTCGTATTTGGACCAAAAATGTATAGAGAGTGGATGATGTCCTTTCTCGAACAAGGACTATTTTCTTCTTAACCCTCAAATTATTTTAACATGGAGGTCGCATAAACAGTAAATTTAACATAACCATTTTAGGTCATCAGTGATAGCTCTAAAAGTTAGTACACAATATAAGTGCTATGCCTATATTAGGTATCGCTTGAGAAATGCTAAGTAGTTCAAATTACTTTAAATTCTTTTTTGGTTTTGTATTCGTAAATGGAGAATGGAGATGTGTGTCTGAGTGCAAGTCGTGCAAAGATATTATAATGTATGTCGAGACATGTAGTATTAAGATAATGTAACAATTAGTTTACAAATTTACAAATTGGTAGTTAATTTTAGATAATTATCCTATCCTGATAGACAAAATATAGAATTACAATTGCCAAAACCAAATCTGACTAAATATTTTGTTAGCTAAATATAATATAAAATCGACGACCTCCGTGGTCGAGTGGCGTACGCACCGGTTTTCAAGGTGTCGCTAGCTCTGAGGTCCCGGGTTCGATCCCAGGACGAGTCAATGTAGAAACTCACTTTTCTACATTTCCTCGGGTCTGGGTGTTTGTGGTACCTTCGTTGCTTCTGAATTCCATAACACAAGTGCTAAATAGCTACTTACTTTGGGTTCAGAGCAATGTATGTGATGTTGTCCGCATTTATTTATTATTTATTTAATGTTTAAGTTTTCTTATACTTCCCAATTCCGTCCTTTACAAAAGTTGTGGGTCAATATATCGCTAAAATTCTTATAAACAAAATCATTTTTTTACAAAACTTGGTACCTTTATATTTTAAGTTTTAATCGGTAACAAGTACACTACATTTATATCATAATTTTAAACTTACCTCCAATATTCACATTTATGTTTTCGGTGAGACTTTTTCTACACAATAAATGTATTTTTTTAGCTAGCAATGTTCTTTAACTATGTCAAAATCTTAACAAATTGTCACAATTCCTACATTGCTACAAAATTACTATCATCTAGTGTTTACAAATTGCCTTATGAGAACTGGAACGATTCGCACGACATCTTAGTTCAATGATGAGAGTAAAGTTAGGTTAGGTAAGTATAGATTGGTTGGTCGCCTAATTACAACATCTTTATATGCAACTAACAGGTGATGTGACTTTAACGGAAAATGTTTTAATTACATCCTAAATAGAAAGTTTTTTTTTTATAAGGTTTTATTAAAATTTCATGTCCTTGTTTGGGGTTCAAATAGGACTAAATTACATTGAGAGCGGTTCAGCAGTTTAGGATTAAAAGCTTACTAAGAAACAAACGTATTATTTTCTTAAGTGGAATAACTACTAAATAATTTTAATGATGATGTCACACAACTTACTTAAATAACTTCTTATATACATTTTGTGAAAATAAAGAAAGGCTCTATATTCAGGAATATAACCGTATGCGTCTTTTGTATTTTCTTATTAGCCACAAGTGATACCAGTATTTTTATTGTCGTAATAAAATATATTTTTTTATTATGTGGGATACACAAAGGCATTTGTCAATTTAAATCGAGAAATCGTCGTATATCGATTAGAGATGCCCAATAATTATGATCATAATAAAAAATAGTAACTCAAACAAATTCAAGGTTATAACAGATCTAATCTATAACAAAGCATTTCAAAAATAATACTGATTTATAAATCATTGCTCGCCAAATTTGGTTCTCAAGCAATTACAACGGTTGCGATTTTATCTTATAATCGATTACACAAGCCGTTGTTAACCTTTGCATATCGATAAATTGGCACATCACTTATCTGTAGTGCGTTGAAAATTATAAATGCAAGTCCAATTGATGTTTTAATTAAGAATTTAGTGTTTTTCTTGGTTCAGTATTTAATCTATATTATGCTATTGTACATATGTTCTATAATGCTATGGTGTGTCTTTACGTAAGTAATTATATAAATAAATATATATTATTCACCGCAGAATTATGTCAGAAACTTGTTTATATTTCGATGCTAGAAGTTTTGAAAATGGCATAAGGGTACAGATTTGAATGTTTTTAGCAATTATTTGTTAACTGTTTAACCATACTATTCTATTCTTACTATATTTTTTATGTTGTCAATAAATGACTATAAAATATATACTCAATTTAGACTCTTTGCCAGACTCCAAAATGGTGGTTTAATTCTACTGTTAGCTATAGTCTTTTTATTTGATTATACTCAGTTACAATTCCATTTACAATCTGATAAAATATAGTTTGTCAAAGGAGTCATTTAAGAGGAAAGGGGAGCGGACATACTTTTGAAAATTCGGTTTTTGAAGAAAGTATTGCTGTCGCTCTAATTCCCCCCGCCCTCTAATTCGTGCGATAAGGACAATAATCTGTGCCTCTATTTTTTCCTTTTTTCAATAATCGTTGCCAAATTTGAAAAAAACGCCTCTGAAAACTGCGATCAAAATCGGCACTTTTGAGAAGGTTCTAGTTTCTTTAAATAAAACTTATTTTAAAAAAGGAAAAAATAGTGGCATAGATCTAGTTCATATTTATATTACTGCAAAAAATCATAGCCCTAAGTTCAGAAACCAGCGAGAAAACAGACGAGAACGTTTGTATGGAGAAAAGTCCACTCCCCTTTCCTCTTAACATCACACCATGAAGCAGGATACAGGATACAGCTAATATAAAATTAATTAAGTACGTCATAAGTGCACCTTGGATAGTCCGTAACCACCTTTCATTTTTAATACCACAAAAAAACCAGTCTTAAAACACGATCCAGTTATTACGTGTAAAGTATTTAACTGTCAAACTTGTTTAATATCACCTACTTGATTGATTACTGTAGAATTATTAAAGTTTTGTGAGGTCCAATTACTTTATCTGCGCCATTGGTATTACCGCCCTTTTCTTAGGCGTTATACATCTATAAGAGATGATTTTAAAATCAGAAGAAAATCAGGAAATTAAAAGCAATATAGATCTGAACACTGATTCGCGTTAGTTTTATTACGTTACTAGCTGTGCCAGCGACTTCGTTCGCGTGGATGACGAAACTTATCAATGAATGACGAACTTATTACTATTGATTGTAGCGTGATGAAAAGTATACTATAACCAGAACCTGCCCAGGAGTATGAAGAATATTTGTACCAAGTTTCGTTAAAATCCGTCGAGTAGTTTTTGTTTCTATAAGGCACATACAGACAGACAGACAGATAAAAATTTTACTGATTGCATTTTTGGCATCGATCACTAATCACCCCCTGATAGTTATTTTGAAAATATATTTCATGTACAGAATTGACCTCTCTACAGATTTATTACAAGTATAGATTTAATAAGTATCGATAGCGATTCTGTCGCTACTTTACACCTTTAAGTAATAGGGCAGTACGAGATTTATATTATTTATTGAAGAGGAACAATTCTCTCATACATTTTTTCATTGGTTATCTCGAACCGTTTAGGTACTCAGCGCACGCAACGCAGCTTCCAAATATCAATATTTTTTTCCGTTTTTTGAATTTTTTGCAACATTGCTGCTTCGCTCCTATTGGTCGCAGCGTGACATTATATATCCTAAAGCCTTCCTCGATAAAATGAACTATCCAACACGACAATAACTTTTCAATTCGAACCAGTTGTTTCCGAGATTAGCGCGTTCAAACAAACAAACTTTTCAGCTTTATAATATAAAAATAGATTACTTGATATATTTATGTTACACGACAAGGCAATTTATTGACAGCTACAGGTTTCCTATTTTTTACAAGTAATTGTAAATACTGCTTTATTTTTCATGTATTCCTATTTTTACCCGACTGCCAAGAAGGGTTATGTTTTTCGCGCGTATCTTGTATGTATGTATGAATGTATGTGTGTAATATTCTTTATTACCTCATATCTTCGAAACGGCCGAATGGATTTCAATAATTAGGGTATCGTTGGATTCGTATCGAATACCCAAGTGTTCTTAGATATGTCACGCCAAACAAAAACCAACATGGCGGCCACGAGGTGCCATAGATTGAGGTAAAAAAAAATTAAAAAAAATTGTTTGCTACAATATGGGTATCAAATTAAAGGGCTTGTAACGAGGATTCCAAAATGGTATATCATTAACGTATAAAAAAAATACTACGTGAAAAATTGTTCTTTATCCAAACTAAATACATACTGGAATGCCGTACGCTAGGTGAATTTATTATGATTTTAACTAAAAAGTGTTAAATAAAAAATAAATAAATTTAAAAAAAAAAAAAACCCGACTGCATAAAAAACACTTTAAATAAAAACTGAAAAGTAAAAAACAAGTTCTATAAGTCTAGAAGTGTAGATAGCAATGTGACTGTAACAGTCGGGACCCATTAAATAAGCTAGACTAAAATCATTCATTATGGGTCCCGACTGTGACAGTAACATTGCTATCTACACTTCTAGACTTATAGAACTTGTTTTTTACTTTTCAGTTTTTATTTAAAGTGTTTTTTATGCAGTCGGGTTTTTTTATTTTTTACTAAATATCTTACATAATTTTATTTTAATTGTTGTTTTAATTTATTAATTATATACCTACTGGCAAGACTTGGAGACCATGTCGCGAAGTAACATTTCGTATGTTCACGTACATTCTCAATAAGGTTTTAAACGAATATAGTCACTAATTAAATAATAACCACCGACCAGTGGCGTGCATTGCATATAGGCAAAAAGGCAGTGCCTACCTGCAAAATCCCAACTAACTATCTTTAAATATAACAATTTATATAAAATAAATCAGTCAACACTCATCATACATAATCATTAAATTACAGATACTAAAACTTGTATGTGTATCCAAACATTTCAATAACAAACAAATCAATAATGACGTCACATATGTCACATTCAAATTCATTCAATACTCAACGACGAAGTAGGCTATTCAAAAACTGCCTAGTTTCCACTCACACATTCAAACAAAATCTCCTTATCCATATACGCACGCACACTTCAAAAACAGAAAATAATACACCGCCATCTTGAGTTTTTATTATACGACATAAACGAAAACCTCTTTTTGCAAAGCGTAATGCTCTGACATTTGACATTCGTAATTTTTTACACCTACAGTAAGCATGCTTACCTGCCAATAAACAAGATTCTTCATTATTTCTTTCTCCCATTCATTCTACTGTCATATCCGTTTTGGAGCAAAAGTCTTTTGGGTCGTTCATCGAACTTGTCAATTCTTATTCCAATTATTAGTGTATTTTAAATGAAACTTGCGTTTTAAAATACTAATAACTTGTAAATTAATTATCAGAATATTATTTAGTTACTTATTGATGTTTATTATATTTAGTTTCAATTAACATTTTTATTGTTTTACTTCTGTGTTGCAACTTGGTCGTTTTTCGATATTTATTATCTGTGGCAGATTGTTTATTAAGTTTTTGATAGTTCGCGCGCGTGTTTTCGTCTTGTCTTTCGTAACTAGTTTCTATTTATTGTGATTTTGTGAAGTGGCTGTAGTTTAAGAAACAGGAGCATTAATAAACCGCTATGTGTATGAATGTTAAGATTGTGGCGAAAATGAAATATGTTTGGATAGCATACGTGCGTAATTACAAACTTACAATACAAACCCAAATCAGATGGAGTTTGTTGACAAAACTTTAAAGGTAAGGCTCATAATAATATTAACTCAAAATGTTAGAAACTATCGCCTGACTAGCGGTGTGCTGCTGGACGAACTGTTCTTTTTGTGTTATTCGTCGTTTCTTGATTGTTAAATACGAAATTGTTGTGTGAATTGATACCTACGAGAACAACTACGACAAAAACATATTGTTGTTGTGGATGATGATATTAAGTGATTGTTTTTAGTTAAAATCTTAATAAAAATGGGAGTAAATTAAACATACAAGTTAATAGTACCTAGTTGGCACATTCAATAATACGTCTGATTCTTTTTTTCTATGTAATACATAGAAAAAAAGGTAGGTAATGTTGATCTCGAATGGTCATATTGACTATGGCTCAATATATTTACTATTATTTAGGTTCGGTTTCGAACCCTTATTAAGAATAATACACAAATAAAAGTCCTCAATCATAAGCTGACCGTTTGCTCGTCGCGAGTCCCGAGTCGCGGAGTCGGCTGCTGTTCGCAGTTAGTTTTACTAAGATTATTTTATACAAACTTATACCAACAAGTTGAAATAGTGATTCAATCAGAAATTGGTCGCGAGCTGCGCGCGTGCATTTTAAATTGTATCTTGCAGCGCGCGTACTGCTCGCGAACAGTTCGGAGACGGCGTTATTTGCACCATCGACCTATGCGAGAGTTTCGCGGAGGAGGCGCACTAACATATTGCAGTACCTAACTGCAGGCGCGAGCAGCGCATTCGGTGCGCGTTCGTCAGACCTGAACGCACTTTGTGATCCACAAAAATAATGCTTGTTCCATTTTTTGGGAGTACATTTGCGTATTTACGGTAAAGTTGCTCCATGTACGAGTGCCTACCATGGCCGAAAACCAATGCACGCCACTGCCACCGACAATGTCACCTGCAAGTGGGTGTCTTGTAGGTGGCTACTTTCTTAAAGAACAAGGTCATGCACTGGTTCCTAGGGATGGGAAAAGTGATATCGATATGTTTTTATTTACTTTCGTTTTTTTGACACAAAGTTATAACTAGCGGCGATAATGAAATCTAGGTGAAAACGTTATTAATTATTCTATTCGAGATTGATTTAAAAGGTTATTAGAAGCGACATAAACCTTCTAGAGTCGTTTCAACGCATAGAAATAAAATAGAGTGAGAAGCTTTTTAATATTAGGATTAGTTTTAAGTGAACTAATGGTAACATTTTGTAATTTCCATTAGCAATTAAATAACGTCTGGAGCAAGGTAGGTAACACATTTTTTACGGAAAACTTAAGCTATTCTAATATGAGCTGCGTGTCAAAATTTTTACTCATTGATAAAACAATCTGTCAGTTTTCATAATATCGACATTATCCACCTTTAACGTCCCATCACTATCAACGCCCCGCGGTCAGGCGACAACCCGTCATTTCACTGAAGGCGGTCAAGTATTATACACTTGACTTCATGTAATACTGGTTCACATTGCTAAGTATCAGGATATTGGTAACTATTCTGTAAAGAATAAGCCTAACTTATTATAAAAGCCCAATAAAGTTAAAGTAATCACCATCATCAATACATATTCTAATTTTTATGTAAAACTAGTTGACCCGACAGACTTCGTACTGCCTCAATCTATATACTTATAATAAATCTGTAAAATTGAAAATTCTGTACATTGAAAATATCAAAAAAATAAATGGCGGGGGGTGTTACTAGACCGAAACCGAAAACAAAAGTGTGAAAAAAAAAAATTGTCTGTTTGTTCAGGTATCACGCAAAAACTACCTACCGGTTCGATTACGATGAAACTTGGTATAATTATTCTTTATTATCCTGGGCACCATACTGGGTAGTTTTTATTCCGGAAAAGTATAAGCAATAAAAAACTAATTTTGCGGTTAAAAACTCATTGATAAGTTTCGTCATCCACGCGAACGAAGTCGCAGGCACAGCTAGTCGATAAATAAAAGCCTAAACTATTGGTTAAGGTTTACGCGAATGTTAGACATTGAAATAAAACTACTTTTTAGGGATTTTTTCGCGGTTTATATTTAGATTTTAGGTCCTTATAGCATGTACGCGCGTACGCATACCGCTGACGTGTGACGCATGCGCGTAATAGCTGGTAATGTCAAGGCGTGGCGCGCATTTTATTATATTTGGTATTGTATCATGATTTATTTGCTACCTTATATTTAAAAGGTATTTTCTTTGTTCTTGTGGGATAGTTATATTAAACGTTAAGCAAGAATTTCTTAGGCGGTTTCCGTAAATTGATGAATGAATTGAACGTATTTAAATATGAATAAAAATATTTAATTGTAACGTAACGTTTCATGACCGCCTTTTTTTTTTGGTTTATAAGAAATAAAAACATTTCGATTTTGATTCTATTTTATTATTCTCATCTTAGAGGCATACATTTTCATTTTATAAAAATCGGAATATAAGATACTCAGAGTTGTAATACAAGCTGCTTTATGTAATACATACTCACTATGTAATAAATACTTATCTACTAGTTCCTTAATGACTAACCAGAAAACATTCTCAACTTTTTATTTTCTCAATTTGTTTTAGTAATGAAAAAAGTTTATTCAAATTGTTGTTTTAGTAATGTTCTAATTTCTTAAATATTGTATAATTTTGTATTCTATAATATTTGTAAGCCTCACCATAGACAAAACATAGCGCTTTGTACACCTATTTGTAATGTTTGTATTTTTGTTGTCAACTTATTAACCTATGTTTTACAAATAATAAAATGATTATGACTAGGTATATGATTATCCTGTACCTTTATCAGTCAATAAATAAATGAATAAGTTTATAGCGTTTGTATCTGTACGAAATACTCAAAAAGTGTAAATAGTTTGAATTCCCAGCGGATTCTGATCGGGTATAAACGTATTCACAGCACGACCTCACTGACTGGGCCAAGGGTAACATAACTGCGGCTATCATTAAGTAATTGTTCTATTTTACTTGCTCTATATACGTAAGAATACTTAAACAATACAAAAAGGTATTCGGAGGTAATTAGAATATTGAATTTGTACAAACTCAGGTCGACTTGGAGAGGATATCAAATAATACTATTGGATTACAGTCCACTGAATTTAATTAATTATAAGTAATCACAATAGGGGCGCTGCTGTCGCTTGCAAAACGCTCAACAAAACAAACATTTGACAACTTACTTATAGATACTCGTGTAACGAAACCATTGCGCGATCTAATTCGACGACACCGCCATCTAGGGACCAAAAAGTGGAACTTTCTAGTTATGATAAATTAGTCGTTTTAAGATCGCGCCATGGTTTCATCTGTTACTCGAACATACCGCCCACCAAGGACATACTGCCTAATGTCCTTCACATCCGCCCACCGTACCAAATGAATTTTTAAATATACTGGACCGAACATGTATGCCATTGGTGAGATATGCAATATGTACAACCCATAGTTTAAAATAAAATAACAATGAATAATTAGCATTATGTTCTTAATTAAATACACTATTTAGTTACAGGCAAAAGGCATATTTTTGAAGTTGCCCTTTTTATAACAGATGATTTTGTTCGTATAGATACAACCCTTGTAATACCGTCAATGCCAGGATGTTTTTCCTGTATCCTACCTAGCAACCACTTGCCGGGGGGTAAATCATCCTCCTTCACTAGTACCACTTCACCGATCGAAGGTTCTGGGTTTTTATAAGCCCATTTATGCCTCTGCAAAATTGGTGAAGATAGTCGTGTGACCAACGTCGCCAGAAATCCTGAGTCATTCTCTGATGAAGTTGCCATCGTTGTAAAGTATTTACATTTAAGCTTTCATAATTGCTATCTGGTGGAACAACAAGTGACTCACCAACCAGAAAATGACCCGGAGTTAAAATAATTAACTTTTCTTGGTCTTCTACAAAAGATAATGGCCTCGAATTTAGGCATGCCTCAATTTGAGCCAGTACTGTAGTGATCTCTTCAAAGGTAAGTGTCGTATTACCTATCACCCTTTTTAGGTGATGTTTCGTAGATTTTATACCTGCCTCCCAAAGGCCTCCGAAGTTGGGAGAATGCGGAGGTATAAAATGCCACTCCGTACCATTGTTGGCCAGTTCTTCCGCCAGTTCAGGATTCAAGCCAGATTTTTCCAAATTGAACAAATGCGACAATTCCTTAGCAGCTCCCACAAAATTAGTGCCATTGTCGCTATGTAATTCTGAGCAACGACCACGTCTAGCAACAAACCGTTTGAAAGCAGTCAGAAAACCCCTTGTGATCAAGTCGCTGACGGCTTCCAAGTGAACAGCCCGGGTGGCCATACAAATGAATAAGGCGATGTATCCCTTATACGACTTGTTTCCCCGTCCTTTTGAAACTCTAATACTTATGGGACCAGCATAATCCACACCGCTACACAAAAATGGTTTATTCGGTGTTACCCTTGCCGAAGGCAATTGTCCCATAAGTTGTGTCCTCAATTTGGCCGTATAACGAGCACACTTCACACAATTTCTAACGTATTTTTTAACCACGAGCTTCACTCCAATAATCCAATACTTGGCCCTCAAGTAGGTGATCATTAATTGCGGCCCACCGTGCAGAGTTTTAGCATGAGCATCAGCTATCAACAATCCAGTAAGAAAAGACTCCTTTGGGATTAAAATTGGATGTACTCTATCAAAACCTAACTGTGACATTTCAAGCCTTTCTCCCACTCTGAGAAGTCCCTTAGAATCTTGAAATATATTTAAAGATTGTAAGATTCCCTTTTTCTTACTTATTTTGTTATTCTTTAGTTCTTCTAATTCATTAGAAAATGCTTCGTCTTGACACTTTCTTATACATATCTCTGTTGTCTCATCTAATTCCTGTTTGGACAAGTGTTTTGACTTTATGCTACGCCTTTGATAACTTACGAACCTGCGACAATAAGATAAAACTCGGATCATTCTCGACAACGAAGAAAACCTATTCCAAAAACTCTCGTCAAACGTAGTAGTCACTTTAACTTCTTCTAAACGAGTAACGAGATGTTTGGGTCTTCTATACTCAATCGTCTGTTTATCTAAGAAGTCTGGGCCATTCCACCACAAATCAGTACTACTGAGTTCTGAAGGCAAGATACCGCGCGAGGCGCAATCTGCTGGATTCTCCTTAGATGTTACATGAGCCCAATGATGCATATCCAATGTGGTTAAAATATCTGAGACCCGATTGCCCACAAAGGTTTTCCACCGACATGGATGACAGTTTAACCAAGCCAAAACTACTTCACTGTCAGTCCACGCATGCCAATCACTCTTTGGTATGGACATAACCTCTCCTACTTCTGCTATAAGTTTTGTTAAAAGAACCGCCCCGCAGAGTTCCAGCCTAGGAATGGACACCTGTTTTATGGGTGCCACCCTTGTTTTGGCGGTGACTAGGGAAACGTGAACTTTTTCTAAATTATCCACCACTCTAAGGTAAACAACTGCTGAGTAAGCTAGCTTGGATGCATCAGAAAATCCATGTAGCTCTACCTTTACGTTACTAGAACTAGTGTATAACCATCGAGGGATTCTAATCTGAACTAAAGAAGCCAAACTGTGATGGTAAGTATCCCATTCTTGTAGCAAATTGCTTGGGACCTGTTGATCCCATTCCAATCCAGCTAACCACAGCTTCTGTATAATTATTTTAGCTAGAATTATGCTGGGCGCTAACCATCCCAGAGGGTCAAACAAACGCGTTATGTCGGAGATAATTTTTCTTTTAGTTACAGGTGCAGCCAGCGGCGGGAGCTTCAGCGAGTATTGGAAGACATCATCGCCCGAGTTCCAGGTGAGTCCTAGTATTTTTGTAATATTGTCCATTTTTATTTTTAATTCCTCATCCTTATATTCGTTATCATTTCTTATTTCGTTTAATAATTGTTTACTACTGCTCATCCACTTCTGTAACTTAAATCCACCCTTACTTAAAGTATCACTAATCCCTTTGTATAATTTTAACCCTTCTTCTATATTTTCAGCTCCGGTCATTAAGTCATCCACATAGAAGTCGTTAAGAATGATTTTCTTTATCTCTGGATTATCTTCACACTCATCATAAGCTACTTGGTGTAGAGCACGAACAGCCAAGTATGGTGCTGATGCTGTACCGAAAGTCACTGTAATCAGTTCATAGTCTTCAACTTTCTTTTCAGGGCTATCTCTCCACAAAATACGCTGTAATAGTGTATCTTCCCTGTCCACCAAGACTTGACGGTACATTTTTATTATATCAGCCACCAAACATATTGGATGAGACCTCCAGCGCATAATGATATGGCGCAGCTTTGCCTGCAAGGTTGGACCAACTAATAAATGATCATTAAGTGACAACCCTTTTGATCCCTTACAGGAGGCATCAAATACAACTCGCACCTTGGTCGTATCTCTGTCTTCCCGGACAACCGCATGATGAGGTAAATATATACTTTTTTTATTACTCCCATTATCCTTTTTTACTCTTTCCATATGCTCTAATTCTAGGTATTCATCTATGACCTTTCTATAATCTTGCTTTAATTTTTCATTTCTCTTTAATTTTACTTCTAACCCCATCAGTCTTTTTTCAGCTATAGCTTTGGATTCACCATGCTTGCCTATCAACTCCGCATCACGTAATGGTAATCTGACGATATACCTTCCCTCCTTATTACGCTTAGTGGTAGTTGTAAACAACTGTTCACATTGTCTCTCCTCCTCCGTAAGCATCTTTTTCGTTCCAGATGGTTCAGCCTCTAATTCCCAGAATTTTTTAAGCATTTCATCATCTTGAACATGTGAGTGCATCACAGTAATATTCTGTGAGTGTATCTGAGAATCAGTATCTACTTCCACAGCACCCGACAGTATCCATCCTAATGCAGTTCCCTGCGCCAGAAGTGTTCCACTTGCGTTTCTCTTCACCCCGTCCCGAATAACTTGGCTATAGACGTCAGCACCCAATAAAATATCTATTTTATTAGGCCTGAAATATTCTGGATCAGCCAATTCGCTATCAGGTAAGTCAATCCATTCTACTCTGGCTATCTTACTAGATGGAAGAAGGGCTGTAACTGACTTCAGAACATAAGCCTTGACCTGCAGTTGGAACTCTGGATCAACCCTGGACGCAATCGTGACAACTACTATGGATGTTGAAGTAGCACTTTTCTGTCCACCCACACCCAACACCGTGTGTTTTGAAGGTATTTTCTTCAAACCTAAATACTGGACCATAGATTCCGTTACAAATGACCCCTGAGAACCCTGATCCAGCAACGCCCTAACAACACGGTAAGTACCATGCTTCGACTCAGCCTTCAATAAAGCTGTTGTTAATAGAACAGTTTTCCTGTTCTTTCCTGTCGCAAGACATGATACTACGGAATTTTCCTCCGCTTGCGCGGCCACATCTTTAACATCATTCGCACTGGATGACGTTCCCTTGCGAACAACACTACTACCCTCACCAATATCCGACCCAGAAACACCTGTAGGGTGTAATAATGAATGGTGGCGGCGTCTACACACGCGGCACCTGAGAGTGTTTTTGCAGAATCTTGCAGAGTGGTTGCTATTTAGGCATACAAAACAAAGATTCTTATTTGCCACAATGTTTCGACGGCTTTCATTCGTCTCCTTACAAAATTTCGGACACGATACAATTTTGTGGTCGTTAGCAGAGCAAAATGAGCAACATAAATTATTTTTATCCTTTATAACATGAAAGGACTGGGAACCTTTAGGATTTTTATCTACCCTGCTATCAAGACTTTCCAAGCCTCTAAATCGGCTAGTTAAAAATTCCTTAAATTCCTGATAGGTAGGCAAATTTTCAGTGGTTTCTGAAGCTACTTTCAATTCCCAAGCCTTTCTCGTCTCCTTATCCAATTTGGCACTGATTATGTGAATTACTAGTATGTCCCAAGAATTAATATCTATCCCCAAGTTCTTAAGCGATTCTAAACAATCCGTCGTAGTATTAATTAACCTTTTAATATCAACTGCTGACTCTACTAGTAAGACTCTTTGATTAAATAAACGCTTTAAAATGCCGTTGGATAAGAATCTTTTATTGTTGAACATTGATTCTAGCTTTTCCCAACTTGCTTTGTAATTATCAGATGTGACACTAACATTTCTTAACAAGTGCTCTGCTTCTCCCGTTAAGTATCCCTTAAGGTAATACATCTTTTGCACATCGTCCAAACCTTTGTTGTTGTGTATTAATCCTACAAATAGATCTCGAAATGTCTGCCATTCTAAATATTTACCTGTAAACATAGGAATTTTAACTTCCGGTAGTTTAAAATTGGAAGTCTGTTTATTACCGCTTTCTGAACTAGCTTGAACAATAACAGAACTTTTTGACTTTGACAACATTTCTTTGAGATCGCTTTTGAAATTTACGTACATCTCTTCAACCTCATCATATACACAATCTTTGTGATAAGCAGAACTAGATAGTTCCGACTTTTTAATTTCACTAATGATTCTTACATGTGTATTATAAAACATCAGCCACTGTTGCTCTAAATTTTCTAAGCGTGTCTCAATGTAGGACGCAGTAAGACGATCTTTAGGTGATTTCTTGAAGTTCGTCCTGGCTTTGACTATTTTAGACCTGATGTCATCCTGAAGATCGTTTAATGCTTCCATTTTGATACGATACAATCAATAAAAACAAACAACAGTAAATGGAATAACAAGAAGTAACAATCGTAACTTACTTAAACTCTATTATACATTAATGTCCACTAAACTTTGAAACTTTGACGACCGGTCACACAATGTTATTCACACTAAGTCCCAGAAATTGCATAAAATTTTACAAGTGTTTTACACTTCAATTTCTGACCAAAATCGGGCATAGGTTCCCCGTTTCAACCACATTTACTTAAAATTAGCACAAGTCTAAATAAGCATTACAAATGACAAAGTTTATTTAGTTGACTGAGTTTAAAGTTCAAACTGTAAATTACTTCCAAGTTATTTTCTTCTTTATAATAAGGTTGAAAATTGTACTCACGATATTATTTTCTTACTTAACTCACAACCACTGCATACACCTCCCTTGCGACTCCTCCGGATGCTGCTTCAAGATCTGGCTGCGCTGCGCCAGCTCCCAGCTCCACCCGGTTCCACCTCCAACTCTTGAGCACTCCTCACTTGGTGCCCGTTGAAGGGGCTGCTCTGGACAGCGATCCACTGCCCAGTAATGCCGCGAAGGGTGGTAATCACTACCACCACCGGTGACTACCAAAAACACTCGCGACCTAATCCGGCTCGAAGGACCATGTACAAACTCAGGTCGACTTGGAGAGGATATCAAATAATACTATTGGATTACAGTCCACTGAATTTAATTAATTATAAGTAATCACAATAGGGGCGCTGCTGTCGCTTGCAAAACGCTCAACAAAACAAACATTTGACAACTTACTTATAGATACTCGTGTAACGAAACCATTGCGCGATCTAATTCGACGACACCGCCATCTAGGGACCAAAAAGTGGAACTTTCTAGTTATGATAAATTAGTCGTTTTAAGATCGCGCCATGGTTTCATCTGTTACTCGAACAGAATTCGAAATGGCATCTACTTTGTCCTATCGCTATAGACACTCCTGGCATTAGAAAATCAAAGACGAATAATATTTTTTTAAAAGACTTTAATAATAAATCTTTTTTGATCTGAATATGACCTACCGAAATTACAAAATTTCATCAAAATTAAAGACTCAGTTTTGCGATTAAATAACAAATCAAGTTTATTATTAATATAATCGAAGCCATAAATAATATTTTTTACAATAATAGAGTAAATTAAACACTAGAATACCTTATTCTTTTTAGATTTAGTTTTGTACCGTTTAAACCTCTTTAAATTATACAAATAAGTGCCTACTTATAGTTAACTGCGGAAATCATCAATTCAAATCGTTAACAAATAAGAAATTAATTCAAACAATAAACTTATTTTTAGGGCTATTTACTTTATTTTGGCTTTTTATGTTTTAACATAAATTATCGACGATATAATAAACCTGTTTATTAAATTAGTTAAAACAATACCCTTCCTTATTTATTGGTTAAGTGCGTATATTGTACATACATATTAATTACTAATTAAATCAACGTTAAAATTAACCGTTCCGGATTATTATAATTATATGTTTATTTCCGTGTCTTCGTAATTTATTACTTTTCCTTATGTATTTGTAAATAAAAAATACAAAAAATAAAGCTTTACAATTTCTTGGTAGTGCTTAGCGATACTATTTTATTTGTTGTAGGTACCTATTACAGAACAAAATCCTAATTTGTATTTATCTTTAAACAAAATAAGCTTACCTAAATTATTTAAGTTAGTTAACTTTTAACATAATCCAATCTACTTCTTTTCTCCATTCTAATATAAATGCATAAGTAAGTATGTTTGTCTGTTACGCTTTAACTCCTAACCCACACAACCGTTTTTTTATAAAACTTTGTATGTGGCTTAAACTCCAGGATAGGATATAGATTTTTTTTCGCTTAGCAACATTCTTGCAGACAGAGTCACGGGCAAAAGCTAGCACTACATACCTACTAGTCTTAAATACGCAATACAGTATTAAGATAAATAAGTTATTAACATTTCGACTAACTTTAAGCGGAAGCGGAAATCGAGTGTTGGTAATTCACGATTTGGAATAATTATAGACTAAAATAATAATTAAAATGGCGTTTTATTACCTACCGTGTAAGTCAGAGTCAGTATATTACGTCATTACTTAAAAAGGTAAAAACAATATATTTTCGACATATTATTAGGACGATTTTGCATTAATTATAGAAAATATTTTTTAAGATTTTTATATTACGATTTAGATATTAATGTATAAAAACAATACTTACTGATCTTTACTACCTATCTCGTATGTATTAAACTGTATTTGTTAAAATGCCTTATAATCTAAATATGACCTACCAAAATTACAAAATTTTATCAAAATAACTTCAGTAATTTACGCTTTGAAATAACAAATCAAGTTCCTAATAACAAATATATCCAACAAACCACATTAATACAGTAAATACACATTCTCGCAGATTGCAACACCCAGGAATCACGCGGCGACTGCCAACCCACTAACCGTTGCGACATAGGTACTTACAATGTTTAGTACCGCGGAAGTCTTTCAGAACTGTAGTAACGCCATCTGTAATTGTGTTGCAAAACTGTTTTATTTATGACTCGGTAGATGAAGTTATTTAGACGCTTTTAGCTCCTAAAAGGATTGGCCGATTTGGATAAGGTATTTTTTTTGTGATAGATATAATATGGTATGTGATCTATATTCATTTACTTTTATTTGTGAAGATACACATACTATCTTAAAAAATATATATATTCGCGTCGACTTAAAAATCTACTTCGTGTTTTCGTCGGTTAAAAAAACAAAAAAATAATTCAAATTATTACCTTTAGCTGGCTGCTCCTCTCGCTCGGATGCCGTTTATAACAGAAAAAGTAGCCTATGTCTTTACTTAGTTTTCAAGCTATCTACCTATCAATTTTTATCAAAATTGGACATGTGGTTTAGCAGTGAAAGCGTAACACACAGACATATTGTTCTTTTGCATTCATAATATTGGTATAATAAGTATAAAAATATGAATGGCAGTCCGGTCGATAGTTGTTTGACATTTGTAGATATATTTTAATGTATATCATTACGACTATTTCCCCGAAAGGGATCGACACAACTCACAAGTGTTCTATTGCAGCACATTGGATATTTCATAAGCAATACAAATTGTTGTTCTAAGAAAATTACCGTAATCGGGCCTAAACCAAATTAGTCTTGACTCTTGACATATCTTAGAAAGTTTATAAGAACATTTCGCAAATTTCCACTTATAACAGATGCAAAAAAAAATAGTTTATAACCTATAGTAATGTTTATAGAACGGGGATTAGCGCGTACATGCTTAAATACCTTTAGGGCTTGACGTTTCGACCGGGTTACGCAGGCCGTGGTCGCAAGCAGACTCTGTGCAGTGTCTGCTTAAACCTAGATTAGATAGGGGTAATGGAAACGGGAACTCGGCAGGTAAAACCGCGGTATGCTGCTAGTTTACTTCTTTATCTAAAGAAAGCATTTTCTTGTGTGTTTGTATGCGCTCACGACAGGTCCTAACATAACATACCATCACGCCTGTATCCCCGAAGGGTTAGGCAGAGCTGTACCAATCTACAACCACAGTTCGCCGGTATTCCTGGTCAAAAGAAAGATGTAACTGTAATGTTGCGAATCATCATCATCATCATAATATAGCAGTCCACTACTGAACATAGGCCTCCCCTGCACGCCACTTAGTTCTATCCTCGGCTTCTCGCATCCAGCTCCTGCCAGCCGTCTTGCGCAAATCGCCAATGTTGCGAATAATTTACTACAAATAGATTACTATCATCTGTTAACGAACGTTCAGAACTATATATAATATATAATAATATTCCGGGACAACTCACACACGGTTATCTGATCCCAAAGCTAAGCAGAGCTTGTGTTATGGTAACCAGACAACTGATAAACATACTTATATATTTCTAAATACATACATATTATAGATAAATTACACCCAGACAACCAGAACAATTGATCGTGCTCATCACACAAACATTTGTCCTGGGTGGGAATCGAACCCACGATCTCCGGTATAGCAGTCAGGGTCACTAACCACTAGACCAACAGGCCCGTCATGCCATATCATTTTGCCAGGTTAAAATGAATAACACGGTGTTACCCGTTACCAATCAAGACCACCTGACATGTGTCAGGAACGCATTCTCTCAGTGGCCGGACTATAAACAGCTTAACAGACATTGAAACGTAGGTTTAACCTATATATCTACAGTTAACATTGTTTGATACATTTTCCTCATTTCTCAGGCATAGTTAAGTGCAAGGTCGATTACTTTAAATGTAACTTATTCAGTAATTATAAGTTTAACAATCTTTTGTTTAGCATTTTATGAGTCAGTACATACAGGGTTACATAGTTTAAGGTATTCAAATTTTTAAAGCATATGAGATGCAATTGCATAAAAGTGTGAAAGAAACAAGAGATAATTTAAGAAAAAAAAATATCTGAACTCATTCTAGTGATACAGTAAACCATATGTCAAAAACTGCGGAACCGATTTTGATAAACCTAGCATTGATTTCTGCAGATTAAAAGTTATTTATGTCATAAAAAAAATATGGAATACCTACCTGTTATTTTGGTGACAGACACATTATAGGCAAATGTACCTACATATAGAAAAACACCACGTTTATCAATTAGTCATGTAGTAAATATTCTACGCAGCATACAGGTATCAGGTACATTATTGACATACATCATAATATGGGCTAAATTAACCCTTATCAAATAAGTCTAATATAATAAGATATTTCCTACTTTTGCAACCATTCCACTAGACTTATTAGTATAAGATCCCGTTAAGAACGACCTTCACCGAGATGCTTATTTAATAAAACGTATTTTATATTTAATTTAATATGTCAATAAATATAATGCATATGGGTTGCCTAGCAAATTTCAGTCCAGAGTATATTTAATTAATAATTAAAAAAATATATTTTTTTAGTATATTTTGAGTATATTTAATTAATAATTAAAAAAATATATTTTTTTAATTATTAATTAAATATATGTTTATATTAAATAAAACACAAGTCTCTTCTACAACACAACAAACACAAGTCTCTTCTCTCTATCCTTATTACTTATTGACGACGTCCGTGGTCGAGTGGCGTACGCACCGGTTTCAAGGTGTCGCTAGCTCTGAGGTTCTCTGAGGCTCAATGTAGAAACTCACTTTTCTACATTGCCTCGGGTCTGGGTGTTTGTGGTACCTTCGTTACCATAACACAAGTGCTTTACAGCTACTTACTTTGGGTTCAGAGCAATGTATGTGATGTTGTCCACATTTATTATTATTATTTATTTAATATAATACTTAATACCATTCTGTAAATGCCCCACTTCTGGGCACAGGCCTCTTCGTTTATAGAGACGAAACGAGCATTATTCACCACGCTTGCTCACTTGCAGGTGATATTAGATTTCCTCACAACATTTTCCGTCACCGATTGCCAGTGACTTAAAATATGTAAACTTTCCTACATTGTCCCGGGTCTGGGTGTTTGTGGTACCTTCGTTGTTTCTGAATTCCATAACACAAGTGCTTCAGCTACTTACTTTGGGTTCAGAGCAATGTATGTGATGTTGTCCGCATTTATTTATTTATCTCAACCCTTTCTCCCCTTGTTCCAGATGAAGCCACCCAGAACAAGAGACAGCGTCCCCGCGACATCTCCCTGGCGGAGCCACCCCACACCATGGAGATCGCCCAGATCCTCATCTCGCTGCTGCACGCCTGGGGCCTCGATCCAGATCTGGATAGGGTCTGCGAGTCCAAGCTGGGGCTGTTGAGGCCTATGGTAAGAAGCTAACAGTTTTTTTATTTTATATGACTCGTATTAGGATTATTTAACATAAATGTACTTCACTGTACACCACTGAGATAGGGAAAATATTTTTTGGTATCGATCTACAATTGACGAAGATATCGCGTCCTACACATACAAAAAAAAACCTAGCTATGTATTACCTTTCTTTAGTAGTCGGTTAAGAAGACCAGGGAACATTATACGTGGCGGGTTGTTAACTTAACTCAAACATCATTTAATTGTGACTACCAGTGCCCCGCGATTTCACTCACGTTTGTTGTCATTCCCGGAAGAATCATGTTTTTATGTTTCATTATGTTTATTTAGAATCTATTCGAGGTGGTCACGAATCTAACAAATCAAAGATAATCAAAATCGGTCTACCATTACTTAATTATTATCCCATGTTCTTTTCCATAAAGATTTACACTTGGAACAAATAATTATTATTCATAATGACTAATAACATTCAATACCATTTAAAATAACAAAAAGGTAAGGCAACAACGACAACTCGTTACTAAGTCATTTATTTCTCCTCACGCAATACACTTTTAACATACGTTGAGGTATCTAAACAACTAGATATAGTTAAATTTTACAGTCCAGTATATGTGAGGAGCTGGTGTCTGAAGTAGGTTGAACCCTGTATTACAGATCACCAGGTCCCCACCCCACAGATTTATAGATTTACAATTTGTTTGCTATGACGTTGTATGATATATTGCAGTCAGAGATTTATATAAGTATATTTTAATTTTATCATAATTTTAACCTTGTGTTAGATTGTAATCAAATATAAAAGTATATAGATTGTTATAAAAAAAAGACCAAAACGTTACTTACCATTTACCTCCACCCCCAGGTGCCAGTCTGCTTCGGCGTGGTCTCCCGCCACGGCCACATGGCGGTCCAGCTCCCGACCTGGCTCGGCAGCTGGGCGGATGCCTGCGCGTCTGCCCCCGATGACCCGCTGCTGGTGACCTCAGAACTACCGCCTGAATTGCTGCGGCAGGAGAAGCTGACCAGGTATGTTAAATGCGTTGAATGTGTAGAAAGGCTGAAAATGGAAAAGATATGGATGGATTTTGTCAAAGATTATATTATTAAAGAAAAGGAGTCAATCTGTGGGATAGAAAAAAATATATGCTTGATTAAATGACATTGCATCGACTGCAACAATATTATTGAACTTATTGTTTATTATGGATAAAGTGTGTAGTTTTTCTTAAGTTGAAGCGTTTCTAATGTTTAAACATAAAGCTTATATTGCGATTTTCAGGGCATGTCTAGGGTAGACAAGGAAACGTCATCTCGTGACCATACTCTTAATAAAAGTATAAGTAGTCGGTAAACTATAAAATTTTATTTTATAGTCCAAGCAATCCATTCCCTAAAAAATATTTATATTCTTATCTGTACACCACAAAAGAAAGATACAGCATTAAATGAAGTAAAGTAAATAATTCATCCTCATTTTGTTACCTCTTTGTTCTAGGCTGTTCTCATCAAAACTCCACTGGGAGTTATCTACCACCCTCACTACCAACCACCTGCTCTCCATAGTGGCGCTGGCCAACACGCTCATGTCGATGAGCAATGCCAGCTTCGTGCCCGAGCAGGAGGTCATAAGGAGGCTGCACAGGTGATGGAGATAGTTGCTTTGAATGTCTATGTGTGGTATCGTAGCTCGAAAACAGGTGAACCGATTATGATGCGGGATCTTTATGATAGGAGGATAGCAGATGGTTGCATCGCACTGTGTATCGAATATCAAGCAGGGCTGTTCATTCCTGGTTATTTACACTTCGTTTTGTTGTCCCTTTCTTGCAACTTTGCGTTTCACAGCCTTCAGTCTATGCCATTACAATCGGTATTTTTGACTTCCAAACTCATAGAAATCGACTGATATAGGTCTTATCATATCAGGCCTACGTACGACTTTTAGCTTTATGCATTATTCCATACATAAGCATAGATGCTTTTAGCCCTAACATGTCTCTACGGGGCATTGGGGTTAAACAATCTACGCCCTTGACATGTATCTTAGGGGAAGTTAGTCCTAACGTCCCTAACAAGTCTATAAGGGACTTTGTCACTAAAACTGGCACTATTCGCCGTGCCGTCCATAAACCTCTTGGGCACCCCTTGCCCCGAACGTACACCAGAAGCTCGTCGTATCTTAAGGGCGTTTTAATTCTAACGTCTCTAACATGCCTCTTAGGGGCGTTAGCTCTAAAACTAGCATTAATCGGTGCACAAGTCTAACTGTGTCGGCACCCTTTGCCCCAGACCGTCCATCTTGAAAGCTTGTCGTATCTTAAGGGCGTTTTAGTCCTAACGCCCCTAGCAACTGTCTTAGGGTCTGAAACTTTTTGGTGCATAAGTCTAACTGTGTCGGCACCCCTTGCCCCAGACCGTCCACCAGGAGCTCGTCGTCGTGGGCGGCGGACGAGGAACGCGAGGAGCAGCTTGCGGCGCAGCAGGCGCACATCAAGCAGGGCTGGTCGCTGCTAGCCACGCTGCACTGCGTGCTGCTGCCTGATAAGGTCGTCGCTGCTGGTAAGCCAAATATGTATTTAGTTACGAATAGTAATTACTTGTGTGGTCGAGTGGCGTACACACCGGTTTATAAGGTATCACAGCTCTAAGGTCTCGAGTTCGATTACCGGATAGGGTATAAATAGTTCACTAATAATGAGGCTTCTAAATAAGTATTTAAATCTCCACATTTTGTTGCGATATCAGACAGCAAGGGACCACGTATACACTTAGATAACGTCTTATCTTATGGTGCTTGTAACTCCAAATCTATAATATTAACTCAAATTTTTAGGTGCTAAGAGCTTCAAGCGTCCACAAGTAGAGATGTTAGCTCGACGCTGGCAGCACCACTGTCTGGAGGTGAGGGAGGCTGCACAGGCTCTGCTACTTGCTGAGCTCGGCAGGTAAGATTCTTTGGAGTTGTTATTACATTAAAGAAATAATGCCTACTGAAACCTTAAGCAGAACAAATGATAAATAATAAAATAACCGTCAGGCGATATAGCACTCGTTTTATCGAAAAATATTTTCTTATTTCTTTTATTTGAAATACACAACAAATACGATTTAATAGAAATAGGAGAGAACAAGAATTTGAAATTATTTCCAAAAACGAGTTAAGTCTTAACTGCACTTAAATGATAATATTGATTTGCTATAAATTGGACTCAAATATACATACATAAACGTCCTTAATTAAAATACTCTTTATCTACATACATTTTTAAACATATTAATACCTATATTTTCGTTTGTCTTATTCACAGACTCGGTCCCAAAGGCCGTAAGACATTGGTAGACAACTGGGCGCAGTTCCTGCCTCTATATACCCACACCGAGAGCATTAACCCTCACGCTGCGCAGAAGGAACCCGCTGAGAAGCTGGTCGTTAATGTGAGTTAACCCTACGACGCTGACCTATTCATAAAATCAGTTAAAAAATTGGTAAAGATGTATTTTTTAATTAGTACCTACTGGTTTAAAATAAAAAAGACAGAATTAGAAAAAGTAAAATGTTGTAGGCCACCACTAAAATAACATTCTTGACTGATTTTTACTTGTTATAATGCCACAGGGTCTTTAAATATTTAAATATAATAGTTTCAGTAGTTTGGTGTTAAAAAAATAAGCTGAAAAACTCGCCAAGCATGTTGTGGAACTGTGTATTTAGTACTTAAATTTTTTTTTTCATGATTCTCTTCTGTTTAATTTGCATTTTATCTACATCAATTTTATTTACCATTAAAGAAACCCCCTCCATCTCTTACAGCAAGAAGAAGAGTTTGAAGAGGAAGAAGAGGAGATAGTCCGCAAGCCGTCCTCCCTCGCCGAGCTCAAGCGGAAGCAGACCACAGCCGTAGTGCTGCTCGGCGTTATAGGCGCGGAGTTCGGCCAAGACATCACTAGTGAAGGTTAGATAGACCATAGATAAGTAAGGAAATAGAGTACGCACATCAGAGTATGAACTGTAGCTGTTTAAACTAGTTTCGCCGTAAAAATTGTGTCTAGACAGAGTACGTCATTTCAATAAAACTCCTATCGATATTTTCGCATAAAAGTCTGTTGTTGCACGGGAAATAACTTGAATCAGTAAACGACTGTTCTATATACGGCCAAATATTTTCTTACGCTTGCCACAGTGAGCTATTAACGATACGCGCACTCTACGGTTTTATGTTTTTACTCTTAGTTTAACATATTTACGCTATATAATAAAATAATGCTACTTATTGCCGATGATAAACATTACTCAGCTGTAAAGCGCCGTTAAGGTTGATGCTGTCTTTGTCTAAAGAAGCGACGGATAGACATTTAAGAGAACAGCGCGGATATTCCGCCGTACAAACGCTCTCGCCTGTTTGCTCGCTGGGTTATGAACTTAAAGCAATTATTTTATTTAGTTTTATTTATATATCCTAAATATAAACTAGTTTTTAGGCATTTTTTGAAGGTTCTAGTTACATTGGGGTATAACCCAATGTAACTAGAACCCTCAAAAAATGCCTATTTCAGTCGCTGGTTTTAGAGGCGTAGTGTACAAATTTGTCAACAATTTATGAAATAAAGAAAATCATCAAGGCATGATATAATCTTCTTTAATCGGTATATAAAATTATATATTGGAAGAGGAACCAGGCGAAAGCCAAATATATCTAGAAGACTTTAAAAAATACTTACACCTACTTAATACTGTTTGATAACAATATAATATATCTTCAATGCCATATTCTAGCATTTTCCTTCATTGCCCTCTTCGATCAACAATACAACAACAGTAACTAGTTATCGGGTCACGTACAAAATCAAAGCTAAACAATGTGAAATGTCCGCTTGTATATACAACCTATACAGTTACATTTGTTTACCAACGAATTGAAAAAAAGTCATAATGATAATAATAATCCAGCCTTTAAACGTCCCACTGCTGGGCACAGGCCTCTTCCGATATAGAGAAGGCACGAGCATTGATCACCACGCTTGCTCTCTGCGGATTGGCGATTTCAGATCTCAAATTTTGGAATCCAGGTTTCCTCACGATGTTTTCCTTCACCGTTTGTCAGAAGTGTCTTAGAATAATTAAGAAAGTACATATAACTTTGAAAAAGTCACATTGGTACTTGCTCGAACCTGCAACCTTGTGCATACAAATCCGTTCATTGAACCGCTAGGCCACCACGACACAAACACAAAAAAGTCATTAATCAGTTTTAAATTCAACCTAATTAACTAATTACAACCATGACACCCAGTAATAAAGTCACAAATCGTCAAATTATTATAATTATTTTACGATCATACATGTCAAGCGAACTAAACAAAATAAGAGGTCACGTCGTCAGGTGAGCTGTTATTTATCGAGACGTTTTCTTTGCGCAGACACGATCTAGCTGTTGTATTGTTGATCGAAGATTGCCATAATTAAGCATTTTCTTTGCAACTAATATAAAAGCTAGCTTATTGATTTGCGTATGATTTCGCTTGTTTTAGGCGCAGCTGGTAACAAGCGGCGCAAAGATGGAGATAGTCGCAAGAGTTCCGTCGTTGAAGGTAGGTCTTGTGCGATTATAGACCGTAATACTAGGGTCTTATGGTCTATACTCCTGTGTTCATTGGTGTATTTAGTTGGTGGGCTGTTGAAGAATTTTATTGCTTTATTTGTTATAAATGTGTATGTGATTTCATTTTGTTTTTTGATATTTATTAATTAAACATACATTTATTCTTAATTACAAACTTAATCGGCACTAAAAACCTTAAAAAAGAACTTTCAAGTCTATCCAAATTAATTATTATTATTAACCAATAACATTCATTATTGTTAATAATAGTGGTAAACATGTTTTTAACATTGATAATGTTTTAATATTACAGTAATATGTTAATACACATTATTGTAGATATAAAAATTTACCGGTTGAACTGTAATTAACTTTTTAAGACGCCCTTAATTTTATTTAAACGCCTTCAAAACTTGTAGTTACCTATTTCGTTACTGTACACCAAAACCATCTCTTTTAAATACCAAAAACTACTTTTTTTCTTTCAGGATTCACCCTAAGTTCCTCCAACAACCTAGCTCGTCTGACAGCGCTAGCGCTCACCCATCTCCTGCTGTCCTCGGCGTGTCCCCGCTTGCCCGCGCACACGCCGCTGCGTCGCGCCGCTGTGGACCTCCTAGGAAGGGGATTCACTGTATGGGAGCCTTATTTGGATGTCAGCCATGTTTTACTTGGTATGTATGAAATATTCTGCAGGGTGTGGCATTATTTATTCCACACCAAAGACCAGACCGATAAACCGATTTATCTTAAATAATAAATTGCACCTCATAGTGCGGCGACAAGTTGTAATAATTTGTTGGCAAAAAAATTAATATCAATTATTTCACAACTAATTTCGAGCTAAAATTTTTGTAAACTGACTCTAAACAACAAATACTCTTGACCCCTTTTAGATAGATATACCCTTTCAGAAACACGTTGTATAACAACAAAAACTATTCCTCACAAAAATAATCAATGTAAACCCTAGTTGGATCACACAACTTGCAACCTTATGCACACAGATTCACATGTATTATCATAAATAATTGCTTGGTCGCAGGTTTGCTAGAGATGTGCTGTGACGCGGACAAGCTGGTCCCGTCGATGACGTACGGTCTGCCGCTCACGCCGCAGGCTGACTCCTGCCGCACTGCGCGACATGCGCTCACACTTATTGCCACTGCCAGGTCAGTTACATACAGCTGGTATTTATACTACAAAGTTACAATGGCGTTAAAGATTTTTTAATTTATGGTAACCTTAAAATTATAATATTTTGATTGTATGAAACAAAGTCGATTCTCTTTACAATATTAACCGATTTCAAAAAACGAGGAGGTACTCAAGTCGACTGTATTTTTTTTTTTGTAAGTTTAATTCTTTTAAACTACCGTACTCAATACTCAATGGACTTAAATTGCGGTTCTCAAAAATAAATATAGAGTCATTCAAGGGGATGGTTTATAATATAGAATTAATGCATAATATATAGAAAATTGCACTCGTGCGAAGGCGTTAGAATAATATAATAAAAGGTATATAATGTATTGTTTAAATATTCATCGTATTCATGTTATTCATTTAGTTTGAATTTGTTTCAGAACTTTGTAAAAAAATGCACTATTCACTTACAACTGCTAGGTAAAACAAAAAAAAATGCGATTTTTAGCCCACCGCTAGTCATATATTTGAACTGTTTATAAAGTTGAAAGATAAAATAATAATAATAATAATAATGTCGTTATGTTAATTATGTCGCCGTCGTCTCGTTAGTGTAATCCAGGTCCCGTTAAAAAGTATAAATAACAAAACGAAATATTATGTAAATAAATAGAACCAAACCATTTTTGAGACTGAAAAAATATTACTTTTGCTTGTCAAAATATTTGTCATGTACTGCAAAATACTTGTTACAGCGTAATCTATATGTCGCAACACGAACCTAAAATGGCGACATGAATCTACGTAACCATTTTGTTCATGATTGTACCTGTCATTTAG
Source organism: Autographa pulchrina (assembly GCA_905475315.1). NCBI lineage: Eukaryota > Metazoa > Arthropoda > Insecta > Lepidoptera > Noctuidae > Autographa > Autographa pulchrina. The sequence continues at coordinate 5,019,424 of FR997789.1, read as the reverse complement.
GATAGTCGTTAGATGGCGCTACCACTCGTATGAACTTTAGTTCTCCTTTGTACTACTAGATGTCACTGTGCTAGTGACGTCATGTTTCTGAATGGCGGTGTTAAGATTTTCCGCGACTGAACGACCCGACTTAGTTTCTCCTCAATAGTTATCGCTTCTCGGCCTTTTGGCTAAGATCAAAGTGTAGTATCTGTTCTTTTCAGCTTAATATCTGAAAGTTCCCTCACTGAGGGACCAGTATATTAAACTGATTTTTGTAAACTGACGGGATGTACGGGGCTCGCTCCACTCCCGTCACGGGTCGGCCCGGCATTGCAGTGCCGCCGGGATCGGCCCACATAAAACCTATGGATATTAATATAAAAATATATTATAGTCTCGTTAGTCGCAATGGATGCATAACGACTGATTCCATGAACTGTTTCATGGACTTTTTAGTTACGCCTACGAATTTATAATATAACGGAAACAATAATTCACTATATTATTAAAATAACAATACGCCAACAGTACTATCTATACTTTGTCTCATTCTTCACACCATGATTTATAATCACTTAATTTTATATACCTACAAGTAGGTACCTACCTAGCTGCTAGACTTAACCCTAATCTTGCTCAGCAGTTAGCCCTTCAGAGTTCTTCACTTGATAATCAATTTCCTAATTACAGATTTCCAACCCTAAAATGATAATCCTATTGGTTTCTTAGGTTTACGCGAATGTTAGACATTGAAATAAAACTACTTTTTACGGATTTTTTCGCGGTTTATATTTAGATTTTAGGTCCCGACGTTTCGACACCTTTGCAGGTATCATGGTCACGGGCAGACTGAGATGGCGTTCGTCTTGACAGTAGATGTTGCTCGTTCTACCTTCATATTTTAACTGAACCCGTGACCATGATACCTGCAAAGGTGTCGAAACGTCGGGACCTAAAATCTAAATATAAACCGCGAAAAAATCCGTAAAAAGTAGTTTTATTTCAATGATAATGCTAGTTTTATTCAAGTAGTTTCCGACCAAATGGATAATAATCACCCCTTACATCTTGAGTTCATCAAATATTCAAATTAACCCTAATTTGTCGTTAACCTCTTAGGACAGCGACTTTTGAGTTGATAACGGGTATTTAAGACCTCAGTTATAAGTCTCGAGTAGACTCTTGATTTTTTATAAGACTTACAACGAGTGGGTGCTTCGCAAAGCGATTTAATTGAAATTCTTTGAGATAAGGGGACTTTTTTAATTAACTTAGATTCATGGACACTTACCTAATTTATGAGATTTCTTGATTATGCATTTTTTATTTAATTCCAAACATTTTCATATTTGTCCGCCTTTTAAACCTTCCCTGGGCTTCCACAAATAATTCAATACCAAAATTAGTCAAATCGGTCCAGCCGCTCTCGAGTTTTAGCGAGACTAACGAACAGCAATTCATTTTTATATACCTATACATATAGATAGATGATAAATACATTTACTTTATTTGTACCCAGGCCCGCTGCCTTCATAACCACAATGGCGCGCGAGGTAGCGCGGTGCGCGGCGGCGGCTCAGTCCGGCCAGCCGTCAGCAGCCTACCTCGCGCTGCAGAAGGGCAGGGCCGAGGTGTTGCGGGGAATCGAACTCCTTATCGATAGGATGCATAACGAAGTCGCTGAGCTGTTGGTCGAGGTATGTGTAAAGTGGGGTTATTTGTACCAAAAAAAAGGTATGGGGTCCAAAATACAAAGATTAGATTTTTGGGTGCCGTAAAAAGGAAGGTGGGTCAAGAAATAGGCACCTTTGGACCCTAATAATGGAGGGATTAGAAGAAAAAAAAACGGTTTTTGAACTAAATTCTATGGACCTCCAGATATAAAGCGATGGGGTCAAAGTGTAGGGACTCGGCACTGGACCAGTATCGACTCCAGATGAGGTTGAAAAAAGAGTTAAATTTTTTGTCAGATGGATATTCCTAATGATTTGATGATTTTCTTACTGGCCATATAGCTGCAATACACAGGTATTTATAAATCTTAGTCAGACGCCGTTTATTTACTGATTTCTTGTAACAAATTGTTTTTAAAATAAAATAGGTACACCTGTCTAACATTCATAATTTCCAGGTGATGGATATAATCCTGCACTGCGTTGACCAGTCGCACCTCAAGAGCAAGGGTCTGAACGAGGTGTTCCCGGCCATCTGCCGGTACAACCAAGTTTCGCACTGTCCGGCTACTAGGAGGATTGCAGGTATGTCTTAATATATTATTAAGTCGTCTTAATACATAATATTCTAGTTAATAATCACTAAGTATTGATGACAAATTAACGACAAACTTTATATGGAAAGCAAATCAGAAAAATTGGAACCACTTGGATACCTGGAAGAAAATGTTATATGCAATAAGGTCGCCTCTGATTTATACTGTACCGATTTTATGTAATTTTCCAGATATTTGTTTCCTTATTTATGTCCCGATAGTTAACGATGTTGGTTTTTTATGTCAGCCTTCCAAAATAATATTTACATACCACCACCCCAGTCCCCACCATAGCCTAAAAAGTACGTCAAGCCAGTGGTGCCATTCGTGGATCACACGAATATGTGTTGCAAGCACAACATAAAACGACCCTCGCTGTGGTAATTGGCTTCTTGACCCCTGGGGAATCAAATGCTGTATATTGTTTTTAGCTAGGTATTTTGTGTAGTTTTTCTATATCTGTGTAATACACCCCCAGTTGGCAGTCACACGGGCCAGCTAGCCATGTACGAGCTCCGGGCCGGCCGCTGTCAGTCGCTCGCCGCACACAGCGGCCCTGTCACCGCGTGCGCCTTCAGCCCCGACGGCCGCTACCTCGTGTCTTACGCCACCGCCGACAACAGGCTGTCCTTCTGGCAGAGCACGGCCGGTGAGTGTAGACCCCACACTGTGCCTTCAGACCTTACACTGTGTGTATACATCCCACACTATGCATTTAGACCACTCTTCATCTCTTGTCTTAAGACCCCACACCAGACCATGTCTATAGACCCCACACCAGACCATGTCTATAGACCCCACACCAGACCATGTCTATAGACCCCACACCAGACCATGTCTATAGACCCCACACTAGACCATGTCATCATTATGTAGGATTTCAGAACAGTGTCATCTAATCATCACCCCATCTTCCCAGGTATGTTCGGCCTAGGAGCCGCTCAAACTCGCTGCGTGAAGTGCTACAGCACCGCCCCCATGGCGGACGTCGCCCGCCTCAACCCCGCGCGCCTCGCCCGCCTCGTCTGGACCAACTCCAGGACTGTTACTCTTATGCTGGCTGATGGGTCGGAAACCAGGTTCAATGTGTAATGAGTAGGAGATAGGTGTGTTGTGGCAGTCACTCCATGAAAAATACAGTCGCTTTATGTATTTATAGGTATTCAGATGAAGCATGTGAGATTTTAGGCCGACCACAACATAGCTTGGGTTATTTTAGCGAAAGCTAGACAGAAGAGTTTTTAATGATTTTTGAGATACAATAATAATGATATAAACGTTTTAAGTTACCAGCTGTTTCTTTTTTAAGTTGTCCCACTATTTTGAGCTAAGTGCCCCTCGGTGGGTGCCAATAATCGATGTAATTTCGGACTGGAAAAGTTCCACTGCAAATCCTCTTTTATACATATGTATATGATTTTATGTATTGACACAAAGAACATGTTGTATTTCTGAAAAAAATAAACTACTTATGTAATTATTTAAATTATTTTTAGTGTCCTTATTATTTAGTATATCAGTTATAACGAATTACGAATATTCATGTAAATGCTTTGAATCAGTCAAGTTTAATTTATTAAAACGTTGATGTTTCTTAAGCTGTATCAATTAAGCTTATGAAAGAACTTGTTTAAAAACTTATTGAACTTTAAATTGTACTATTTAAAAGTGATTAAAATGTATTTTCTAGTAAATATAAAATTATTGTGAACATGTTAATATGTAGTTGAATAATCATAGTTATGTAAAATAACGAATATTTAAGGGCCGAAATATAAAACTAGTTTTAATTCTACTTAATGTGAAAAATAATATGCTTATATTTATTCCAAAATGTATAAAAGATTATGCTTAAACAGCATAGTCAGCTTTCCAAAAGGTTGTTAGGTCACTTGCATTTTATTTTGTTATCTTATTATAATAATTGTTTAAAACACGATATGAAGTATTATTGTAATATTGATGTTATTATTTATTGTAAGTCACTTGTAATCAATGTTATTCAATAAATGTTATGAACGAATTCTGTGTATTTTTGCTTTTTAATTAATAGTTATCATATCTACTCAAGTTATGAAATAATCATACGTAGGAATAAACCTGTGTCAATTAAATAATCACATGACAAGGAGGCAATAAAACATATAATTTATTAAGAAAATTAAACTCTTTATTTATTTATTTTTCGGCTTACTTTACAGCTGCTTTCATGGCACATGCTAAACTAACGGCTTACTTAGCATGTTATCGGAATACCAACTACCTTCTTCAGTTTTAAACTGATTTGTAATCATATCCTGATATAACAGGATCAGTCCGTCTTATTCCCAGTTAACAACTCTTTGGATCACTGGTTTCTAACAAAAACACAAGGAAACCATTATAAAGGCACAAAGTTATATTTAAACTTACAATTAAATGAGAAAACTTATACATGTAAAGAGAAATTTGTTATATCAACAGAAATGTAATTTACACATAAAACTTCAATGAAATTTATATGGGTCCACCGCTGGGCTTCGATTCAGCTATTTTAAATACATGTCAGTGGTCGGTCAGCGTACTTGTCATTGTGCCTAATTTTCGTTTTCAGATAAGCCTACCATAAAATCTCATTGAACTCTCGAAGAGAATGATCGTAATGACCAATTAATGACCAAATGAAGCAATTCAGTCAATTCAAGCAACTCTTAAATAGCTGAATAGAGGCCCAGAGGTACACATACCCATTGATGACAAAAATCGATCCACAATATTCGAGGCACAAACTTATAAAAAATCCTTCTTTTCAAGTCGGTTAAACAGACGTAATAATATTAAAAATAATGTCAAAAGTAGATAGTCTAGCCTACATATAAAAAAGAAAACAAAAAAAATGTGTTCTTTATTTTCACATGAATTGAAAAGCTTTTTTAAACGACTTTAACACACAATAAAAAAAGCAAAAAAACACCAGCCTATAAACGTCCCACTGCTGGGCACAGGCCTCTTCCCATGAGAAGGCACGAGTATTGATCACCACGCTTGCTCTATGCAGATTGGCGATTTCTGATATAATATTAATTAAGTGAGATAGAAAAACATATTTTTTTTTATCGATACTTCGGCAAGATCATTATTTAACCTTTTGAACGCCACGGTCGTGTATAGACGACAAAAGAAAACGTGATTATTTATTTTGTACTTAAAAAAATTCGTTTTCTTGTCGTCTATACCCGACCGTAGCGTGTTTTGGGCACGTTTTCGTTTGTCGTCTATACACGACCGTGGCGTTCGAAAGATTAATTTACCCACTATAATATACAGGAGGGTGTTAAGAAAACCCTGTCCGATCCGTGAAGGTATTGTTAGGCATCGATAACTGATTCCATTAATGTAAAAAAAATAGGAAAAAAATTATAACCAAAATGGTGTTGTAATTGTTGTTTTAATCTCAAATTTAGGGTATTTTGCGGCAAAAAATGGTTATTTCAAAATTCTGATGTTACTATCATAAATATTCAAAATTTAATATTTTATTTGGGCATGTGATTGTGATACCTATAACACCATTTCGGGTCGGACAGGGTTTTCTTAACACCTGTATAGTGGGTATAGTACATTTATTTATAAGTAATAGCACTTCAGATTTGTCCGGTAGATTTGTTTCACAATTCCTTAGCTTAATTAGACTTAAATCAAATACAGCTTGGCACTTATGTTAAGTTTCTTACATTACTTATTTTGTACCAACATTTACAAACTTTATCTTATTATATTATAACAAACATAAGTTATAATACTGACATCTAATGCAAAATCACAAGATTTCTTATAATTATTACAACAAATAAGAATGCAATAGGCAATATTATGTTAAATTTTATTTGGAACTAGCTGCACCAGAAGTAGCACTGCCACGTTAAATAAAAAAAGTTTTTAAGTCAAAAATCTTCCAAAGCGTCGTTGAGAGAGTTGAAAAGATAAATGCATATGAATAAACACTTACTCTCTTTATGGCGCAGTCGGGTAAAAACTGTTCTTTTATAACCATATGGTTTAAGAACAATTAAACAGATTTTTTAACTAGTAGTAAATATTGGAAAAGTTGCCCGGGAAATTTGTAAATACGGAAACAACTGGAAATTACTTTGAATAGGATACATAGCCCTATTAAGAAATCAAAGTTTGACACGTATTGGTGTCAACTTGTAATGTAAAGAACATAAAAATAAGATATAAATTTAATTTTAATTTTAATCCTTAATTTTTGGCTATTTTCTGATGCCTTTAGAAATTTCTAAGAGTATCGTGTAATGACCACATTTACGTACCTACTAATAAGATTGATACTGGCTTGAAAAAAAATGAACAAAAAAGCGGCTGAATTTAAATGAAAGAAACAACCCTTAAATAATATACTTGTATATTTATTTTGTACTTAAAAAATTTCGTTTTCTTGTCGTCTATACCCGACCATGGCGTGTTTTGGGCACGTTTTCTTTTGTCGTCTATACACGACCGTGGCGTTCAAAAGGTTAATGTATTTAAGAGAGCAAAACCCTTTTATAAATAATTTTTTACTTGCAATTTGCTATAATGGTCATAGCAACTTCTGTCAGAGTCGTGTACAGTCTTAAAGGCACTAAGTCAAAGTTAGTAACATAACCAATATCATATAATATTCTTCCAAATCTCGACATGATAAATAAAAAAATAAATTTATTTTTTTCGATTAACGGTATTTTTTTAAAGAGAAAATGAAGTCAAACCAAAATTGTCCACCACCTTTTTATATAACTTTTCTTGATTAGAGATTATTTATAGTAAATAGTTATTATTCTGTAATTATTTCCCACCTACCTCTCGACTTAGGAGCAGTCGGTAAAGCAGAATTTTCGATGTTATTTGCGTAGGCTTTACCTGGTAGTGAAAGAAATTATAAAATACAGAAATAATTTGGGACATTTTGAAGAATACATCACAAAAGAATGCAATATAAATAACACTTAATGGAAACTCATTATTATTTATTTTTTATTACATATCTTATAATCGTATATTTTTTGGAGGAAGTTTGAAAGTAGCGCCCGTGAATGAAAAGATGAGAGGTCGTTTGTCGTGGTATGGATGGACATGTTATGAGGAGGGATGAAAGTCACGTAACTAGACGAGTTATGAGTATGAACGTGAATGGGTATACATGTACAGGAAGACCAAAAAAGAGATGGAAGGATTGTGTGAAAGATGATGAGAAAGAAAGGAGTGAATGCTGAGATGACGAGTTGTAGATATGAATGGAAGCTGAATACGCATTGCACCGACCACAAATATCACCCCGACAAAAAATAAATAATTACGTAAGTAAGGTAAACATCCGTAGATGAATACCCAGAGTAACATATTATTGTTGGTGCAAACTGTACAAGCGCATCGATTGCGCGCAGCTCGGTTACCAGGGTATTATTAGTGTAGTACTTAATATTGGGAAACGAGCTTTCTGCGTGACATCTATCATCTGACATACTTCATCCACCTAACCATCCATCCCTTCTCTTACATTCAACGTAGCGAAGCGGCTCTCCGTGGGACGTTTTTCGCCCCCACGAAAAACGAGACGTGATGGGTGGCGACCCACATCGCCGCCATTTTTTGTTAATAAAATTATTTTTATGATTATCAATTGCGTTCTTGCGGGATAAATAAGCGGCAGGAAATATTGGAAAAGTTGCCTGGGAAAAATACATAAGTTACCCATTTCACATAGGTTTCAAAACAGGCAGTTTCCAGAGCAGATAAAGGGAACGTTACATTATTATGGATACATAAGACCATAATGCCAACATAGAATATCTATTTTCAGACGAAAGCACGTATTAACCAGTGAAAATTAATCCAACCAAAATGGTTATAAAACCAATATCATTTGGTTAAAAAATACTTTGAAACAGTCTGGATGTTACCTACTGATAACCGAAATTAGAATCGAATAATACGTCGCGTCACTATTACCGGAATAACGAACAACACTAGAGAGCGATGTGTCATGGCGGCGCGTGCGATTCTCGTTGTAGTAGTCTATTGCATTATATAACTTAATAATAATCATTATGGCGTCGCTGGCCTTTAAAAGTAATGTAACGTTGAATAAATTATTATGATAATATTATATTGTAAAGTTTAAAGAATCAGTGGTTTCCTTTTACACTGCTTAATAACTACATATGCAAACCACCTAAACTGTATGGGTTACCTAAGATACACAAATCGAACGCCCCGCTACGTCCTATTGTAAGCTAAATCGACACACCAACTTACAGATTGGCTCAACACGTCGCGGAAATACTCTCACCACTTAGAGGCAACACGACAGTGTTTGTGAAGGATTCATACCATTTTGTCAATGAGATTACACATCTACGTCTACATGACAATGAAGTAATGGTTAATTCAATCAGTTTAGATGCCTGTTACTATAGGAATACCATTCCTCTGTCATCACAAATTGATCGCACCTACATTCTAACGGATACCTGAAGCCGATATAGAAATAAATATTTTCCATATTTTAACACAATTAATTAAAGACGGACGACGCCGCCGAGGCCCAGGAGGATGTTGCAGGACGAACTACAGTCGTACTGCGAGGGTTGGTTCGAGGTGGCTCGAGACAGAAAAATATGGAAAGATTTGGGGGAGGCCTTTGCCCAGCAGCGGGACAACGTAGGCCAATAAACAAAAAAAAAAACACAAAAAACCATAAAAAAAACTATTGAGTTTGGGCATAACGATTACGTTTCCCATTACATACTTTTTCTTGGAAACTGAGAATTATTTATTTTAATAGCTTGTGAGTCGGCGCCTTAATAAATATAGGTAGAAAGGAACTCCTTATTTCTTAAGAAATTTCTGCCAGCAAATCTGCAATAGAGTTAAAAAGATACTGACATAGTTTGTTTAACATATTGGAAAAGTTTTTTGTTTTTGTTTTGGTGGCGCCGACTCAAAATAAGTTTATAAATAAAACAGCAATATAGAAATCAGCTTTGCAGACAAAGCGACCGCTTGATAAAGGGGCTAAGCAGAAGCGCTGTATATCCGGTCATAAGGATAACCGAATACAGCCGAAGGAGCAGGTCGACAAGGATGGCTTTATCATGGTACAGAAGAAGAACAAGAAGCCAACCCAAAACAAGGGCACCGCACCGACCGGGCGACGCTGTTCGTGTCCAGGCTGCAAAACTCTACAAAGGCCGAGGAGATTATAGAGTACATCAAGATCAAGAATTTAATTTCCTTTGTGGTAAAAGTGCCGACTGAGCATCTTTCATATTTCACTTCTCCGGAATTCTGGCCGAGGGGCGTTATTTTCCGCCGATTTCGTGGCCAGATACCCGACACCGCGCGATACACGACGCCGACGTTGCAAAATTAATATTAATCGTGTATAATTTTAGTATTTAAGTTTATATAGTTTAATTGTTTATGTATAGTCTACACTAATATTATAAAGAGGAAAGATTTGATTGTTTGTTTGAAATGAATAGGCTCCGAAACTACTTGACCGATTTGAAAAATTCTTTCACTGTTGGGAAGCTACACTATCTCCGGTGAACATAGGCTATAGAAAATTTTCAAAAAAGTTAGGGATCCATACTAAAACCTCAATAATGTAAACCAAGGTGTGAAAAAATTATCAAAAAACTTTCTTGCGTCGCGTGCGCTGCGAAAACTATTGATTATAGAATTATAGAACAAAATAATGTGTAGTACATTATTTTGTTCTATAATTATCTTGTCTTTGTAGAACATATAATTATCTACAAAACGTGTCGCGACAGCATATGTCTAACTATTACAGTTAGGTCACAATAAGAGATATTTTATTAAAAATAATATTATTGAAAGGACGCCGCTAGAAAAGGCTCTTTATTTGTTACTTGGTATTGATCCTTATCGAAATAAATTACTTCATAGTCAGGACTGCTTCAATACCTTTATGTAACTTTTTGAATTATTCACTTTGGACATTCCCTTCGAAAGATATCACGAGTTTAAAATATAAGAATTAGAAAAAAGTCGCGTGATTGTCGCTTACTCTGCTCGGCTAACTATGCGATTTAAGCATCACTGAGGAACGGGTGTGTCTATACTAATATTAGCGTAATAGTAGTAACAACACAGAAACCTTCAATCCTAACTTTAAAATAATGTGTTAAATACCCGCGCGAAGCCGGGACGGGCCGCTAGTATTTTATATTTTGTTATTTTTGTATAGTATATTGAATTTTAATATGGGCCTTTGTTGCCTAAATCAAATAAAAAAATATTAGAAAATATTGGTGTCTGACCGAAATTTCGGTTTCGGTTTCAGCCATAGGTTCGGTTTCGGCCAAAAAACAGCCGGACTTCTCGGCCGCGCCCAAACTTACATCGTATTAAGTGAAACGAGTTGCAATGATGAGTATGATTTCCTCTGGCTCTTAAGACTACCTCCAAATGATTAAGAAAACCGACCCCCAATTTCTGAAACGTAAATCAACTCGAAAATTGGTCAATCAACTATCAAACATCATTTTAAGTTCTGTGAAGTTTTATCCTTACTAATATTATAAATGTGAAAGTTTGTTTGGATGTTTGTTACTCTTTCACGCCAAAACTACTGAATGGATTTTAATGAAACTTTGCAATGATATAGTTTATGTATCAGAATAACACATAGGCAAATAAAAATAACACATATGTAAAGATAGTGTGTGAGTTGTCCAAAATATAGCATATTTACGCGGGTGAAATCGCGGGGTACAGCTAGTTTTTTTATATAAGCTTTAATTTTAGTATAGTTGTGGGTGTTTGTTGTTATATTAGATTTAAGTATTGAATTCAATTCTTTATTGCATACCATAATGTTACATAGGTGGTCAATACAGTAAGTTCACTTCCATTATGGACCCTGTCGGGCACAGCAAAAGTAGGAGAGAGGAGGAATTAGCTAATTATTTTATGTATTATGATATATTTTAATATTATATATTGCGCTCTGTAATTGGATTTTTGTCTTTTTAATTGTCTTTTGGTCAAATCACAGTTGTAATTTTTGATTTGACAGATTAAGTTGACCAGCCTTTTAGAAACCGGGGGCGATAGTCCGAAAGTTAAGATGGCCGGTTAATTATGAATCTGAGTGTATTATAAAGAGGTAAAGGTTTTTAAACAAAATTAGTAATAAGTTATTAGATTCGACAAACCAAATATCTCGCTAAAGAACCCAAATTCCTAACTAGGATTTTTCGCGAGGCTATTGAGATTAAAAATCACCCTAATTTCAATAGAGAAGATGCCTGGAAGATATCACCTACTTGGGACCCAATAATACATAAACTTAAGGCCAAACCCAAGAGCAGCGCTGCAAGACATCAAGACACTGTGAGCTCATATTGCGTAGGTCGGAACTCAAGTAATTAACTAAAATATGAAGGTAGAACGAGCAAAATACTGTCAAGACAAACGCTATCTCAGTCTGCCCGTGACCATGATACCTGCAAAGTTATCGAAACATCGGGACCTAAAATCTAAAAATAAACCGCGACAAAATCCGTAAAAAGTAGTTTTATTTCTTTGTCTAACATTCGCGTAAACCTAAGAAACCAATAAGAGGTAAAGGTTCTGAGTTAGTGGGAGTAATCTCTTGATCCACTGGACCCACTAAATGAACTATCCAATACAAAAATATTTTGCAATTTGCATCAGCAGTTCCTAAGTTCAGCATTTATTAATTATAATATTAGTATAAATTAAAATGCAAATCAGATTACCCTGAAAAAGGTAATTAATATATATAAAAATAATATGAACGTCGAATTGAGAACCTCCTCTTCGTCAATTTTAAATATTAACGGGTAGTTTTATAACAAATTATAAGATATGAAAGACTATTCGCGTTTATACGAAAAACTAATATCATCCTGCAAATTATCGTCACTATCGCTATCAAGAAAAGTGTTAACGTAATTAACTTTATTACAATTAACATCAGAATCTTTGTCAGACGACACGTCTATACTTTCTACATCATAGACAATCCATTTATTTAACTCATTCTTTCTGGTAAGTGTCAACCAATTTCTAGCCAGAACTTTAAATAATTTTACTTGTATGTACTGCCCTTTATTTGAATGATAAGATTTACGGGGATCAATAACCCCGTACAACTCGAAATTAAACTCATATTTCGTATCATTGGCTTCAGCAGAAAACATAATATGTCTCTCTTGAATTTTAATTTCGTAATTATCGACAATTAGTTTTATTTTTATAGTCACTGTGTTTGAATTTTGACGCCATAGTAATCTTGGTTTACTGGTTTGTTCAGAATTCTGTGATATTAATACATTTTCGGTTATTTTAAGATCTGTATTTTCGTTATTTAGTTTTTCATCTAAATTTTTGGAGGATGTTTTTTCAGTATCATTTTTCTGTGATACTACATTGTTGGTTAATTTGCAATCTATATTTTCTTCATTTAGTGTTGCGTCTGAATTCTTGATCGTAGATTTTTCGGTATCATTAGGTTTTATTTCAGAGATTTCTTTAACAGCAACTACTTCGGAAATAGGTACTGAACCAAAATTGCCGAGACTGTCAGTAACAAAATCAAAACTGTCAAAACTATCATCCGAGTCAACCAACGGAACCGACCTTAGAACATTATTAGGTAATTTCTTTACCAACTGAAAACTGTCGTTATCATCATTAAAAAGAGGTTTTGACTGATCTGTTTCTACATCAGAATCTGTATCAGACCCTTTTGATTCTCTTGTAAATTGAATATTATCTAAATAATACATTTCATCAGTCTCTTCGGCTAAGTTTTTATCAATCATTACCTGATTTATAATAACATCCTCATCCTCAGAATAAGTGTCAATTAAAACTACTCCGTACTTATGACCTTCAGTGAATTCAGCTTTTTCTTTCGTGAAATATTTAGTATACAAATGCTTGAGTTTATCGACTGAGTCATAGCAATTGTCAGCGAAGAAATTGGTGCTGAAATCCGTCCAGTCATCACCTACTGGCTGTATACCTGTTAATTTACATTCGATAGCTTGGTATGGTAGTAAATTGATAAAATGCTCAGTTATTGGCCTTAATTTCTTGATTGGAATTTCTCTCCAATCCGCTTGGTCTACGAAGAAGCAACTGACTTTACTATCGTCGATAACTTTGTCTACCCTCGCTCTTTCATATGTAGAATCGTCTGGAAACTCAGCTAAAACAATATCACCTACATTTACGCTTTCTAGTGGTTCGGGCCCATCACCTATATACTTTTGTATATCTTTAATCAATGTAGTCAAACACCTTTCAAATTTGATGGGTCTTACAAAGAATTCACATGGATTTTTAGCTGACATAAAGAAAACAGATGAAAACGTATCGCTTTCTAAATGAGCCCATCTACCTTTAGGCAATATTTTTGCCGGTTTAGGTACATCAATTATAAGTTCTTCTTCTTTTACATCTGGACCAGTATTATTACACAATTTCTTTAAAGTATTTAAATGATTAGGATTATCTACAGCATGCCCATCTAATAATTCTTTTCGGAAGTCATTTTTAACTACTATTTCGTCTAACGAAGACAAATCCTGACAGACTTCTACATTATCAACGAATATATAGTTCCCTATGACTAGATTAATTTGTCCTCTTAAATAAACATCGTTGTTTTCACCAGTGATCCCTTTTAATTTATTCTTAGCCAGTTTAGAGAATGTAACGTCCTTATCTTGCGGCATTAAATTAGCCATTATAACGATCACTACATGAGTTTCAAAGGACTTAAGATCATCAGGTAAATGGTATAACTGTACGTCTCTTGTAGTTTCATACCTCTCTTCATCAATTAATTTAATTAGTACTAAAAATGGTTGTCCTTGGGCAGTAGTTTTTAAAATTTTCATGACTTGACAACGGACAAAAAAATTCTGTTTTACGGTAACTGCGCAAACATCTCCAACTACAGGTGTTCCGTGAAGGCGCCTATTAGATTCTTTACTATAATACTTTCCCATTTTGATAGAAAGCAAGCTGTATGTTTGTGGGTACTTAATAGTGTTATTCTTGTTGGTACTAATACTAATTCTAGCTGAGTAGTATACAGCAGAATGGTAGTGTAATATTTGGAAGGTTATAGTCCCCTCTCTTGGCAACCAAGCCTTTGGTTCATCATAATCTTGGAACACAGCATGCCTATCATTACAATTCCAAAAGTCAGGACATTTACCTAACGATAAAAGATTTTTGCATATAGAAACTAAATTTTGAGCTTTCTTAAGATCTTTTTCAGATAGTACGCTAGTACTTATCTCGTCTAAAAGAGGTGGAATATCATTTGAGCATCGCTTAATAAAATGTAGTATTTTCGGTAACTGTTCAATATTAGTATCGTCGATTAACAACTTAATTTTTACGGGACTTTCTTCGTCTTTGAATATCGAGGGATAATTGTCGTTTAGAACTGAAAATCTTTTACAGAACATGGAGAATAAGGACGGTAACGAATAGTGTATTAAATAGAATGCGTCGGTTACGTTTAAATGGGTTAAATTGCCGTCACAACATATTAATATAGGCCCTGATACTGGTTCGACATATTCGTTTAAGGTTTTACCTAACTTGTACAAATTGTGTACTGTCATAGAACTATTACATGCAAAAGTAACGTATTTCAATTTAGTTAAAGCGTTGTCTAAAGTTTCAACTTCGTCATCCGATCTACAAACGATGACAGTTTTCATAGATCTATCCGTATCATTTAAAAACTGTATGACCGAGTCTAATTTCTTTTCTGTAACACAAAACTCAACTGAAGTTGCGACTTTGGAATATAAGACACATTCCTCGAACGCGCTGATACATACCACAGAATCCGGTGCCTTTCGGGCTAGTGGTAACATGAAATCGCACCAAATTCGAGACACAACAATGTATTGTACCTTCAACTCCTTATTTGCGCGACTTTTGACAAGATCCCTGACTTTTAATAGACAAAACTTAAGCTCACTAGGATAAACCTGAGACATATGTTCACAATCATCTATAACGAATGTCGATAAATTCCGAAGGTCTAAACTAAAATCTTCTTGAATCAAACGAACGAGCAATGTAGGGGTACAAATCAAAAGATCACACCCATTTAAAAGAGCCGTCGTAATTTTAATATCATCTACACCGGCGTAACAAGCGAAAATTTTAGCGCTATGCAACAACATCTTACATGCACTTTCAACGGCTGCAACGGAGTGTGAGGTCGCACATACAATTATAACACTAAGCCCAATAATATTTCCATTGCAATTTTTGTAGTCATTAACTAAGCGACTGACTGCAGGTAGATATCCCATAGTTTTTCCACTATTACAGGGACCAATCAAAAACAAACTGTGACCTCTAAGTATAGTAGACCAAGATACCGTTTGGGGTCTCATCGGTTCTGTTACAGACATATTACGTAGTGTTACATGAATGTCTTTACCAAACGGTATGTCTCTTAAATTATTTACCGTTTGAATGCGATTATTCTTCTTAGTATGTACCATGAGAACTGGACTAACTAACTTATCTACGAATATGGATACACTGCCATATAGATTTTTAAATGGGTTGACATGCGGTTTATTTTCCTCTACAAAGTTTTGTGGTTCGGTTTCAATGGTTTTCTTAGTTTTCGTGTTAGTTAAACTTAGTTTTAATTCTAATGCTGTAACACTTTCGGTGTCTGAATCTAAATCGACCTTAGAACTATCTTTATCAGATGTGGATGATAGACTATCATTAATGTTAGATATTTTGTCTTCTAGATACCTTATTTTGCGTTTCATTGCACTTAAGGTTTCTGATTTGGTGTTAACTTCACTTTTTTTCATATTATCATCAATCATTGCATATTTGGATTTAATTTTCTTTAGTATATCTAAGTTGGTTATTTTAACGTTTACCTCTGAGTCCGTTTTTGAGTATATATCTTCTATTTTCGTTTGAGGTTCCTTCTGTTTATCTTCTGCAGCCTTCTTTACTGGTTCTTCCTCTTCTTGGGCCATTTTCTCATGTAAAGAGAATTCTTGAGGCTTGAGGCCAGCGGGACCAAATCCTATGTATGTAACTTCTTTTTTCTGAGGATTGGTCTTCCTTTGCTTTTTACCTTAAATAAAAAAATATATATTTTATAGATATGTTGAATACAGTTGAATTTTGTGAAAATATAATTATGCACACATTAAAAACTAACAAGAATCTAACTAGAATAAGAACATTATTGATTATTTTTGTCTATTTCATATAAATATATATAATAAAATTGCAGAATCTTTCATTACAGTTTTAAAACATACACAAAAACTGTTAGTTGTTTGTGTAGTATAATGCTGTAAGTATAAGTTGATTACCAAATAATAAGTGTATGTCCAAAACATTACATACCTTTTGGACTAAAATTATTATCATTTTCTTTGACAAATTTGTCTATTACTTTATCCTGAGTCTTAATAACTGGAGTCTTCGGAGGACCAGAATCAGTTGTGTCACGATTTTGTGCTTTTAATATATCTAATTTCTTTCTTAATGATGCGCTAAGAAGACTAGGACGAGGCGTGTGACGAGAGGTCGCTCTTCCAGCGGAATCCTCATCCACATCCTTACAAAGCTTTAAATCGTTCATTTTATTCGACAAAAGCGTACTAACATTACGGTTTTCACCCTCAAAATTACCAGATATGATCACTGATTCTAATTGTTGAGCCTCCTGGAGAATTACAGTCTGATTATTCAATGCATTCAACCATACATTCTTAGGAATATTTAGTGTGTAACAAGATCTTTTGATGTTCTTAATAACTTCTTGCTTTGTTACGTAGTTCAGCTTTGCGTTTAGGTTGTTGTCTCGTAACTCTTGGTGGAAAAGGCTTTCATCTTCGATAGCAAACCGAGATTCGATGAGCTCTTCACATAGACTGACCAATTTACCGCATTTCAATTGCATTATCAGGTCTCCATACTTGTGAGTCGTGTCATCAAAAATGGAGGATCTGAAACAAAAATAAAAAAATTGTATTGTAGATAGTAAAAAATATATTGTAAAATAATAAAATTGTAGGTACTGAGTACTGGTCCAGAAGAATATAATTTAAATGCTGTTATGTAAGAAAAATTACGTCATAATTTCTTGGACATCTTCATTAGTTGCATATTATAATAAAACTATATAAACAGTGAATCACATAATACATAAATTTATTTCTCTGTAGTTTAATGATAACAACAATGGCCATGTTGTTGAAAAAATACACTGAGATAAAGGCATATCCTGATCAGAAAATAAAAGTGTTTTAAACTTTCAATAATCATTTAACATAGTTGCGTTTTTTGCTTTATGTAAAACTATACATTTACACACAAAAAAAAACCTCTGTTTGCAGTAATTTGAGGTAACAAGAACATAGTATGTATCAGATTTCAAACATTGAAATTAACTTACTTTTTGTCCAAGTAGGTAGGAGAAAACCAAACTTTGGAAGCTTCCAGGAATATTCTTTTCATAACGAAAACTGCAGCCGGCATCCACTGTTCGCATTGCTCAGTTTTCACGACACAATCTATCTCAATAGTCACATTTTGAGGCAAAATCCCGTATATACCTATTTGTTCAAAGTGAACTTTACTTTCTTCTTCCTTGTTTTTTACTAAAACCCATATCAAATATGGATTAATATAATGCAAAACTTTTACTTCATAGCGATCAGACCCCATTTTTCAGTATTTTTTTTGTAGTTCATGAGATATGGATACAAAACGAAATTCAAACTAGAAAAAACTCGCACCGGTCACCAACAATGAACAAAAAAAACTTTTCTTAAACTTTCAAGTTTCAATAAAAAATGTGTGCACCATAGAGAAAAGTAAATAAGTAGGGTAATGTGCACACTGCACATAGGGATGGCGATCTGAAATCGAACGAAGAATCGATTTTTGGAGCCAAAAAGATCGATTTTTTTAATTCGATATGTTGTATTGAATCGATTCGGTGAATCGCTTTTTCACCCTTGAAAATCGACGTTCGTTTTTTTTTTACCATAAAACTACAATTAATTGAATGTATTCGTATTATAAAAGTGCTGCCGGTTAAAGAATTCATTATTCTAAAACTCGCGAGATAGCTACCTATATGTTTAGATTCCTTCGCGTTTTCGATTTTTTCGATCATGATCGATTTGATCGATTTTTTTTGTATCTGCGTCTGGACTGACATTACTTACGTCATCGACATTTATTTTTGGTATTTCATTTGTTTATTGTTGATTGATTGAATTACCTGATTTTACTGATAAGAGATCGTTAAATTATAATATGTATCTTGTTTTTAATAAAATAGATTTATATTACATTATAAACGAAAATTTGAATAAAAGATCGATTTTTCGGAAATAGACCTTATAGACCTCGATTTTTTTGTGAATCGATTCACTAGGTCACGATTAGAATCGATTTAAAAATCGATCTTTTTCGGGAAGAATCGCCATCCCTAACTGCACACCACAGAATACTAATGAACCTACTTATTACTTTTCTCTATGCTAATATGCTAATGAACACTCTTATACTCTGACAACTTAGAGAAATTACTAAAGCATAGAGGGAGCGAACAAAATAGACACAAATTACGATGAATCTAAGCTCCTCTCTCTTATGGTGCAGATTATATATATAAAAGAGACAAACATATATGGACTCATATATGCTTAAAGCTAAATGGACGCTCCGAAATTGTCAAACGGTCATCTTTGGTCTCTTACTACACGACCAATTAAAAGAGCACATAGTTGCTTATTAGAACCTTTTCTACACGGTAAATTGTACAAAGTATTTGATTTTGTCGTATCATACGTTGTGAATGTCAGTCGTTGCTGGTCATTGTTTATTTTACAAATTATATTATTTTTTAGCATAATATAAGCAACTTGATTGTGTACAAAAGGTGCAAAGGACAGATAAATAAGCGTTTAATATGGCTTGTTTTGTTTTATCGTGTAAATCATATGCATCTCGGAAAGATATCAATGAATATGTAAGCGTTCAACGGTAAGTGTTTTTTTTGCAATTTTCTAATAATATCATGCGTATCTTTTGTATGCGATCACTTATAACATACACATTAGATTGATACTGATCCCTTCAGACTATCTTTTTTACTAATTATATCGTGTAAGCGAATTAATCTTTAAAAAAGTAATTTGTTTATTTGAGAGGTTATGTTATGCTAGTGAAGTAGATATTTTTCATCGATATTATTCGATACGATAATGTCTTTTTATTTTACAGAATGCCTCCAAATGATAGAAAAACTGGTGTAAAGTGCTTACAAGAGCCAGAAATTGTTGGACTAAGCATAGACGTAAAAAAATGTCTTCGTCTCAGCCCCGAATAACAGAATAACTACAAAGACATCGTGAACGACACTTCACGGTACTCACGCGGGTACAACGCGGTGAACAGATAGATTATAAAAAAAAATGTTTATTTTATTGTTTTTATTTATTAAAAATTTACTAAAGTTATGTATTTTTCGACTTTTAGTCCCAGTTTCTGAAGGCCGATCAACATAAAGCCATTCATATATGAAATGTTTCATAACAAGTTCTGTGATTGGCTGAGTTGTGTTGCAATAAATCTTTTTGTCAACCCATTACGTATTTGTTTTATTTTAAACCCTTGATAATTCGTAAATTTGAGACCAAATTTATCTTGATGCCTTGGTGATGTATGTTTTATAAAGATGTAAAATGAAAATAATGTACATTAAATTCAATAGAAGTACATTTTCTGTCAAGAACTAAATTTATTTCGATACCTCTACCAAATACGGCACATCACTATCGAGGCAAAAATAGTGGACAATATTGCTGCACGCAACCCTTATAACTATATATCTATCCTTGTTTTTCACAGTGAATGGGTCATAGGTTAAAAGAGTACAACTATAGTAAAATTTGACGCTCCCTCTATGCTTTAGTAATTTCTCTAAGTCTGACAACGACGTCAACGACTAAAGGAAGTTAAATGTACTTAGAATGTGATTTATTTTATGAGATTAGGCGGGAACTACAACAAATTGTCAATGCTAAAAGAAAATGGAAAATAAACAGATTTTATCAGAACTTCTTAACCAAAGAAATTTATTAATATCATTGTTTTTAACCATTAAACTATGTAGTTATTTCGTTAATTTATAGATTACTTGATTACTTGTAAGGAAATCCGTTTCATAACTATCAATTTATTTACTATTCTGCCTTGCCCCTGCAGGGCAAAGGCCTTCCTTTTCTTTTTTCACGCAATTCTGTCTTGTGCTAGAAAAAGCCCGTCCTTATA
Organism: Autographa pulchrina; assembly: GCA_905475315.1. NCBI lineage: Eukaryota > Metazoa > Arthropoda > Insecta > Lepidoptera > Noctuidae > Autographa > Autographa pulchrina. Next base: position 4,998,765 of record FR997789.1, on the reverse strand, counting down.
CTGTATTAACTGTATACAGTACATTGTCATATACTTGGGCAAAATAGTATTATTTTTCTTGTAATATGACATCAGTAGATGGCTTGAATTTAGGGAAGGTACGTATTTACGCGACCAGGTTTTTACACCAGGTATTTGCTTCCAAGTACGTACACCAGGTACCGACCCGAAATACTTGCAAGACTTCAAAGTATTTTATACGGCTACTCGGACTACTACTGATTTGTCTTTGCAAGTATTTATATGTGAACGCGATTGTGCTTCTTATTTATAAGTAGTCACGGTTCAATTTCCTATGCAAGTATTTTTTCTTCCAACAGGGCTTGGATTAAATAAAAGTAGAAACTTTCGTCTTTATGTAGGTATTTATTTGAAAACGCCATTGTGCTCCTTATTCATAGGAAGTCACGGTTCAATTTCCTATGCAGATAGAAAATACTTGAAAGTATTCTGAGCCCTGGTTTTAGGACCTGGTTTCTTATGATAGACTTACTTGAAAGCCCTGGTACTCGATTTTGCAAGTATGACCCATGACTATTGTATATCTAACATTATTGGGTAGAATAAATATTTATAAAAGTAAGACACGGAAATTCGTCCGTCGATTAATCACACAGTGATAAATGGTTTACGATTTATTTACTTCAAAAATCATTTGTTCGCGGTGCAAATAAGGGGTCGATCTTGAGCCCTTCGGTCCCTTCGGTCTGTGTGTGTGGCTCTTAATGTATAAAAAAATGATTTCTGACTGAAACAAAATCGATAAAATATGAACGCAATAATTTTCAAATTGTCATTGTCACTGCGATGAAACGTCAGATTCTTGTCAAACTTATGTCAAGTCGGCAATGAATTCGTGGCCAATACAAATTGTGGCTTAAATTAATAATTAAATCGCTTCATTAATGTTAAATTTAACCTAGCGCGTACGAAATTATCTGGTGAGTATTCTGTTCATGTAAATTTACTAAGTTACACATTAGGTATGATGAAAAAATGACAATTTTTTGCGCATTGCTTAGTGTAACATTACAACAAATATGTTTACAGCTATGAGTCTTGTTGTCCTTAAGGTTTATTGTTTAATATCATGTATATTACAATGGAAGTATATTAGTTGCAGTTATATTTCCATTCCAATGTTCTCAATTTATATCAAGTGCGTGATAAGCTGCCATTGCTGACACTATTTAGTATACATTTTATATTTCTTGTCGAACCAAATTAGTTTAATCAATAGGAGTTGTTAGTCATAGGTTTGTAAAATAATTAATTAGTTTTACAAAAGTTAGTGTAGCACTCCCTCTAGAGTATATCATATATACAATGCATAATATGTGTTTATGCTGATAAAAATATTAAAGTTATGCTCTTGTATTTTATCCTCTTTAATACAATGACTATATAATTTACTAGTGCATATTCCACGGAGGGGTCGCCATATGTTTTAGAAATGTTCACCCATCCACGGACCAACCGCGGCGAGCGCGGCTTAACCTGTGTTATCGGTCAAACCGTACGGCTTACACCTAGCCACGCGCCCCTCGACACTTATTTATACATTGTATAAAAAAAGCGTATCTATTAACCCTGATGCAAAAAGAGGGAAGATGCAAGTTTAATGTGTCCGTCTCTCTGTCTGGCATTATAGCTCCTAAACTAATGGACTGGTTATGATACTTTTTTTGTTGGCAGCTGATCTTATTAAAAAGGTTCTAAGCAATAATTTATCAAGAATATTCTAGTTAGAAAGTTATCAGAATATTTTAAAAATACTTGATTTCTGTCTTGTATTTTCATACTATACTTATTAAACCCTATCGTTATATTTTCCAGATAAAAATGGGTGTTGCTATAAGCAAATACTCCGAGTTGTCGTCCAATGAGTTACTGATGAAGTTCTGTTCGTCTGAGGCTGTATGTCCTAATGACCCGTTCTGGAATCAGTTGCTGGCGTTCAATATTAATCCACCTTCAAGCGCGTAAGTTTATAAATTTATTTCTCTATTAGTATGTTGTCGTGGCCTAGCGGTTCAATGAACCAATTTGTATGCACAAGGTTGCAGTTTTGAACCCAGGCAAGTACAAATGTGGCTTTTTCAAGTTATATGTACCTTCTTAATTATTCTAAGACACTTCAAACAAACAAGAAGTAAAACATTGTGAGGAAACCTGGATACCAAAATTTGGGATCTGAAATCGCCAATCCGCAGGGAGCAAGCATGGTGCTTAATGCTTGTGCCTTCTCTATAGGGGAAGACGCCTGTGCCCAGCAGTGGGACGTTTATGGGCTGGATTATTATTATTAGTAAAATATTAGTCTGTAGGCGCAAATGGGCCCCTGACAACTAAACAAAAAATATAATTACAGGTAAATAATTTACGAAAGCCCAGTAAAATTATAATTAGATTATTTATTGTCTACAAATCATTATCTTACTTGTGGGAAAAGGCTACAGATAATATTTTAAGATGTATTTTCTAGTAAAAGGGTTTTTATTCTAAAAATTATATCGGCGTCTACCAGTTATCTATACGACAGCTGGCTAGATCCACTACAGGTACGCGACCCCGGACTGCCCTATCTGTTGCTGTCACATTCATTGTACCTCTGTGATGGTAGCATCCTATAACCCGTCCTACCTTGTTATCCTTTCCAACGTATCCTTTCCAAGGTATCCTTTCCCAATTCCTTATTCCGGAGAAACGCAATTGATAATCATAAAAATAATTTAACTATCCAAAATGGCGGCGATGTGGTTCGCCAGATCACGTCTCGTTTCTCGCGGGGAAGGGGAATTGGTAGCAAGTGGAAAGAAGTGGTCTCTGCCTACCCCGAGAGAAAGAGGCGTAATTTCATTGTATGTATGTAATTTCATTGTAGGAAATTCTTAACTTATACCTTCCTGTTGACCACGGCCTGTCAGAAGGTCATTCTCTCAGCGGCCGTACTGTAGCTTATGTTAACCTATGAGTAGTCGCAAAATTCGAGGCCATTTAGCCAATAAACCGCAAAACATTTGTTCGAGAGTTTCAGTTCTTTTATTAGTTTTTTCTTATCAGAGGGAAATAAATTTTACTTAACCATACATGTATAGCAAATGTTATCAGCAATTGGTTTCCGATAATTATCTAAAACTATTAGTTAGTGTTCTTAGGGAAGTTTGGAAATACATGTTTTTTTTTCGTGTTCCTGGTTGTGTAAATTGGTTTATCTATTAATCGCTGATCATTGAAACGCTTGAAAACGTTTTCTTTTAACTGTAGTTAAAAATAGTTAATAGCATATATTTTTTTGTCTGTCTGTTTGTTCTGGCTAATCTCTGAAATTGCTGCACAGTATAATACGGGGATTTCACTCGCATATACTTAATGTTATAAGGAGTAATTTGCACTAATTTAATTTATTTTAAAAGTGTATTTTGTAACTCGAGTACATCCGCGGGGCACAGCTAGTCTTAAATATATCTCACTATAGTTAAATTGTTATTGCTTGTGTAAAGATGTATTTTTCTCTGTTTTGTTTTGCATAACATAGTACTTGTTATGCAAGTACTATGTTCTACTTTTTATGTATTTTTATTAAAATAATTTTAAGATGTTTGATATATGATTTTCAGTGTTTTTGCCTGTTATTATTTATAAAAACATAGGCTGAGCTGCTCGTGATCCTTAGGATTTAATAAAATAGAGTTATATAACAGATATTTTTATACTTTATCACCTGGGTAGCCTTTTCCCAACTATGTTGGGGTCGGCTTCCAGACTTACCGGATTCAGCTGAATACCGTATGTTACATGGAGCGACTGCCAGTGACCTCCACAACCCATTTTAACTGGGTAAACAGTATCCTATACTAAAACTGGTTGATTTTTATATTTGTTATAACTAAATTATTATTTTTCTATATTCCAGTGAAGAGCAATTAATGTTCGACGGCAGCGCTGAGGCTTTGCTCCAGAAGTTTCTGCAGAACAACCCGCAGACCGGCAACCTGGGTTCCCTCGTGCAAGTGTTCATCACTCGAGCCACTGAGCTACTTGCGGCGCCGAACAGTGACAAGTAAGTGGATTTATACCTTATGTTGGTAGTAATAAAGTACGTTATTGTTTGGAAAACTGATTTTGAGATTGGATGTTTTATTGTGTGTTTGTTCGTTATGGCGTTGCGCGGTGCCTTTATATGAACTGAACGGATATGAACCGACCCTTAGGGTGCTTGGTTGGGCGTCCTTTATTTAATAATTTTGACGTTTAATTAGTGCTACTATGTAGCCTAATTAAAATAAATGATTTTTGATTTTGCTAGGATGTTGTTTTGGAATTCTTCAATAATATTGCCTGAGTACAGCTAGTACTACATATTACATTCACAATCGTGAGAAGTTATGAATGCCGAAAATCATACTTACCTTTAAATACCTTAGCTTATTTATAATATTGTTCCGCTCTTGTACTCTTGCCGTCGGTCCACAATTCTTGCGCATATTTATAAGACCTTTATACGTCGTGGAACACAAAAAAAAAATTGTCTATCGGACAAAATGTACCATTTACCGTGGTTGCCGTGCGAAAGTTTCCCGAAAACCAATGGATGACTTCCGACTTCCCTATTCGTCGGTTTTCGTGTTTACAGTACCTTCGTTATCTCCATAATAAAAGTGATTAAAGTAATGTATGTTATGTTATCGACTTTTATTTATTACCTATTTGTTTAATGGAGCTTTGACATACCGCCAAATACATATTTTTGTAGGTACTTCATGTCACATTATTTATGTCATAGAACAATATTTAAAGGGATGAAAGACGATGAAAATTTACCATGCTTTCATACATAGCATAAATAAAACCATGTTTTAAATAAATTCATGTCTTTTACACAAGTCTTTTGTTCTTTACCAACTTTTTGCAAGTTTTACGCTTTAATCTTATAATAATCTATACTTATAATAAATCTGTATAAGCGAAAATTCTGTACATTGAAAATATAAAAAAAAAATGGCGAGGGGTGTTACTAGACCGACACCAAACCCAAAAGTATGAAAAAAAAATTTTTTGTCTGTCTGTTTGTTCAGGTATCACGCAAAAACTACCGGTTCGATAACGATGAAACTTGGTATAATTATTCTTTATCCTGGGCACCACACTGGGTAGTTTTTATCCCGTAAAAGTATAAACAATAAAAAACATAACCCTTCTTGGCAGTCGGGTAAAAACAAACTTAATTTTGCGGTTAAAAACTCATTGATGAGTTTCGTAATCCACGCGAACGAAGTCGCAGGCACAGCTAGTAATAGGTAAATAAAACAACAATTAAATCAATAATTTTATTTATTTGGACTCACCCTAAAATTAATAATATGTTATATGTGGTACATCTTAGCGTGTGTTTCGGAAAGCACGTTAAACAGTAGGTCACGGCTGGCATACATAAATCTTTGGCAGTCGTTAAGTCAATTCTGACAACCAGTCTTACTATGGGATACTGTGTTTCCCAGTAAAATGGGTTGTGGAGGTCAGATAGGCAGTCGCTCCATGTAAAATACGGTATTCAGCTGAATCCGGTAAGACTGGTAGCCGACCCAAACATAGTTGGGAAAAGGCTCGGGAGATGATGATGATGTGGTACATCTTAACCTGATCTAGTTTTATTGTAGGCTTTGAGTATTTTGCGGCGAGGAAGAAATGTGGCCGATACGAATCCTGTAAATTAATAAACATAATAATTAAATATATGCTAGTATTTTTTAACCCAACACAAACATAAGAGTTATAAGTTTTTGTTTGACTGTCTGTGGCAACGAATCTCTTAAATGAATAGCCCAATTATAGTGCGATTTGTTGTTTCAAAGCTGACGTAATAGAGATTGTTCCTAGCTGTTTTTTATGTAGATCCGTTCAGTATTTTAAAAGTTATCTTCAATTTTCTAAAGTTGTTAATTTAAGAATGTCATGGTTACATCTTTTTTATTTATATTTAAATAATATATAAGATACACAAAAACGTAAATCATTTAAGTTTTATTAAATTATCTAGAGATGTTTTTATAACACTAGTATTCACAATATATATTCACCCACACATACATACATAAAAAACAATAATATATATAATTAAATAAAAAAATACACTTACTGCCTTGATTTATCATTGAAAAAAGAATAAAAAAGGTTAATAAAACAAATAAAATAATAAAAGACTTCATATTACACAAGCGTTAAGTCACAAATCCAAAATAATATGTATGTCTGCGGATGTTTTTCGTATCACCTTGTAATTTAAATAACAGGTTATTATTTCTAAATATTAATAACACTTAGCATAAAAAAAACTGGTCAAGTGCGAGTCGGACTCGCGCACCGAGGGTTCCGCACAAACCTGTAGGTATCTATTTCTTTTGATTGCGTTAACATGAAAGTTTGATTTTGTTACAGCTTAAAGGTATTATAGACCTAAGTATTTGATATGAATTTCAATTTAATACCTCTACGCGTTCATGAGAAAAGTAGTATAACTTTAAAATTTTCATTTTTTTTTATTTTGTGAAAACTAAAAATTTTAGGTTTCGCAATTTTTCCTTTATCTGTACTTTAAGAAGTTACTTTGTACCAAATTTCAAGATTCTAAGTTCACAGGAAGTACCCTGTAGGTTTTGATTTGCAAAATGCGAAAATTTGCAGCATAAACGGCTGTATCTTTTGATTGCTTTGAAGTTTGATTTTTTCACAGCTCCAACTTCCAAGGGACAGTAGACTTGAGTATTAGATATAAATTTCAGTTTGATACCTCCACGAGTTCCTGAGAAAAACAGTCTTGACAGACGGACGGACGGACAACGATGTGATCCTATAAGGGTTCCGTTTTTTCCTTTTGAGGTACGGAACCCTAAAAACAGATTATCACATTCATATAATAAATCTGTCATTTCCTTGAATAAAAAATTTGTAATACATTAACATAAATAAATATTGCTTTAGTAATTAATCCAAACTGAAATCTAATGGAGGCCTTTCTGTCTGTCTGTTGCATCGTAACTTCTAAAGGAATGGACCGATTATGATGCGCAGGGGCTACTTGTTATTATGCCTAATTTTCGTATTCAGATAAGCCTACAATGACCAGTCAGTGGCAGTCCTACAGTGACAAGTGGCAAGTAGGTGTACATTTGTCATTAAACTAAAATTATCTGAATACGAAAATAAGGTAAGTATAATGATAAGTACACTGGAACGTTCATTAACCTGCCACCCACTGACTTTAAAATAGCGGAATTGGTCCCCTGGACAAATTGTTCTTCTGCTCAGTGACTCACCTAAATGCTTCTTCGTTTCTCAAAACTTTACTGTTTGACAGAGCCGTCTGTTTTTGGTATGCGGAATAACTATAAAAACATTCTGAACGGGATATAGTTTTTAGTGTCATACTTCTACAGGGTGCTAAGAAAACCCTGAGCGATCTGAAAGGGTGATATAGGTTCCACAATCACATGCCCAAATTAAATATTAAATTTGGATTTTTGGCCGCGAAATGCCCTAAATTTAAGATTAAAACAATAATTACAGCACCATTTTCGTCTGTAGTATATGCGGCCATTTGTTTGATCATTTGGCCAGCCCCTGTGACGACGCCGACACTCTCTCTCGCCTTATGAGTAAAAAATTTTTATTCAGATTATAATTTTCTTTTCAATTTTTTTACGTTAATGGTATCAGTTATCGATAAGTACCTAACAACACCTTTACGGATCGGGAAGGGTTTTCTTAACAAATCTTGTTTTCTGTCTGTACAACTTTATTGACGACCTCCGTGGTCGAGTGGCGTACGCACCGGTTTCAAGGTGTCGCTAGCTTTAAGGTCCCGGGTTCGATCCCCGGACGGGTCAATGTAGAAACCAACTTTTCTACATTGTCCCGTGTCCGGGTGTTTGTGGTACCTTCGTTGTTTCTGAATTCCATAACACTAGTGCTTCAGCTACTTACTTTGGGTTCAGAGCAATGTATGTGATGTTGTCCGCATTTATTTATTATAGCTGATCCCCGCGACTTCGTCCGCGTCAATTTCTGTTATTATGACCGCGATTAAGAAGTTTAAAAAAAAAGTATTTCTGCGTACCTAAATGATAATTTTAGTTAATATTATGTTGATAAAACTCTGTAGCAAATAATTGGCAATAATGCATTAATTTCGACCAAATGATTACCTTAAAAAAGGTTATAGTGAGTCAATCTTAAAAGATAGACATATACTGTCGCAGACATTTTTTTAGATCATTTAAAGAGAAACAATTCTTTCATACATATATTTTGGGTAGCTCGAACCGTTTACGCAGCGCACGCAACGGAAGCTTTCAAGTATGAATATTTTTCCCCGTTTTTGTGACATTTGTCACTGCTGCTTAGCTCCTATTGGTCGCAGCGTAATGTTATATATCCTAAAGCCTTCCTCGATAAATGGACTATCTAACACAAAAAGATTTTTTCAATTCTAACCAGTAGTTCCTGAGATTAGCGCGTTCAACCAAACAAACAAACAAACAAACAAACTCTTCAGCTTTATAATATTAGTATAGATTTTTTTTCCCGGAACTGCCATGGTTCTGAATTGGTCTAGTCTTGATTGTAGTTGTAATATGTTATATTTGGTACATATTTTTATACACTACTGTAAATTCCCTTTAATTTGCCACTTGAAAGAAATCCGAGTTTCAAAACACCTGTAAATAAATAAATAAAATTATAAAAAAATTGCTCGTGAATTTTTGGTCTCAAAAAGCGGGTTGTCTGTCTGTGGCATCGTATATTCATTAAAAAAAATACATCTTTCGTCCATATCATTAAATTATATTATAGAACTTAATTGTGCCTATAAGTCTTTATTTTTATAGAACTTTTCAACATGTTTACGTACACACAAATATATAAAGTTTGGCTTATAAATAATTAAAAACAAAACAAAAAACACTTACTGTCACTTTGAATTACTGAATAAATCATAAAAACGGTTAATAAAACAAATATAATGTAAGGCTTCATGATTACACAAGCGTTTAGACACAAATTCTAAATAGGTATGTCTGCGAATACTTTTGTTTCGTCTTATTAATATAAATAACAGGTTATCCTATTAAATACGTCGGTTCCGTGCGTAAAAAAACGCGATTCATTAGCATAAAAAATATAGGTAGCCATCTGTTATTGATATGTGAAACTATTCATTGGAAAAGTCCTTGGGACAACGCCATCTATTATTCATCGTATGAAACTAGAGAATTAATTAAAGTGCAATGTATCCGCACTAAAATATAAGTGTAAATATCTGTCTGGGTAGCTATTACGTTTTCACGGCTGAAAACAACCATACAATTTGGTAAACAGCAAGAAAGTGACATCTGACGGGCCTGTTGGTGTAGTGGTTAATGACCCTGACTGCTAAACTGAGGTCGTGGGTTTGATTCCCACAGCACAAATCTTTTTTATAATGAGCATGATCATTTGTTCTGTGTCTGGGTGTAGTTTATCTATAATTCATATGTATTTAGAAATATATAAGTATGTTTATCAGTTGTTTGGTGACATGGTACAGGCTCAGCCTATTTTGGGATCAGATGACGGTGTGTGAGTTGTCCTAGTATACAGAGTTGATATGACAGAGGGGCATTAAATTACACTACGTATACGTGTTTAGTATAAATTCGATACAGTATAAAAATAAAAATCGCCAAAAATGAGAAAATATTTTTTTCAAACAAACTTAATAGCTTACAAATTAGAATAAAACGCAACCACCCTGTGTAAATAAATTTGACTGACTTACTTACTTGTGACATGCGTCAATGCTTAGACATAATCAGCTGTTAGGAAAGATACATCGTGTTGTAACGATGCAAAATCTTAAAAAATCATTTGCGACTAAACTACTGCTCCTATTTAATTGATTTTTGGTACAGAGCTTGAAAATGGTATCTAGTATAGGCAGTTTAAAGAAAAGCCTCTCTGTCGTATGCGTATCCACTTTGTATGACTTTTATGTTGGTAATACATATAGATTATTTTCACTTGATCCACATAGGCGAAGTCGTGGAAGAACTAGTACTTGTATTGCATTTTATTTGTGTCATACTTACGAGGTAACAATTTCGATATTCAGCTGAATCCGGTGAGACTGGAAGCCGACCCCAGCATAGGAAAAAGTGTGCGCAGGATATTATGTCAATAGTTTTGCTTTGTCTAATAATGGAGATGAATAGTATATAATGGAAATCACATTAAGTAAAAAAAAAACTACTTTAGGTAAGAAAAACATCGATTTTGAGGAAAATTAGATAGGACGACTTCTGAGGTATACACTATCGATGAAAAATATAATTTTTGAAATCGGTCTGCAATTGAAGTAGGTAGAATGGTACCACGTAACATACATACAAAAAATAATACGAATTGAGAACCTCCCCTTTTTTAAGTAGTTTGATAAATAGTTGATATATATTATTAAGGAAGAATTTAAAGTGATACCTATATCTTATACCATCTTTTGCAATATTAATTAGTGGAACTTATCAATAATATAGACCAGCGCGATCAATTTTTTAACTTCGATTAACGATCAAGTGTTGATTGAGTAGCGATCTAGTAAAAATCTAGAAGCGATCGGGAAGCATTCAAGTAGCAATCGGGTAGCGATTGATCAGCGATCGATTAGCGATTGAGTAGACATCGCTCTATCTACAGCGGTAACATATTTTTCTTGTAATAATATCATTGGTATAAATATAAAAAAATAGACATAATATACTAAAATAGATAACAGTAATAATACTAGACACAGATTACACGGAAATGCGACGCATGCTCAGCTTATGACGTCATTATCGCGACTTGTTATAATAATGTATCACAAAGGATATAGTTTATTTATAGAATCTTTATGCTATGTATTGCATACTGAAGAAGACGGAAAAAGAGATGGATGGATTTTATGAAAGATGATATGAGGAAGGAGTGAAGCTGAGATGACGAGTAGTAGAGATGAATGGTAGGTGAATGCGCATTGCACCGATCACAAATAAATGGGAACAGGGCAGGGAGATGACGATGTATTGCATAAGATAACTAGCTGTGCCTCGCGGGTTTCCTTGATTTTCTCCCAACGTATGTAAAGTAAAATTAAATAGCCTTTCTAGAAAATTGGGCTATCAAATGCAGAAAAATGCTTTTATGGCAAGGCATTTTTTTTTGTAAAATAATTGATGCAAAAAAATTAAAATCCATTATTTAAGTAACTCATTTTGAGCTGAAATTTTGAAAACTGACTCTTTACCTGATGTACTCTTCACACCTTTTGGATAGATATACCCTTTCCGTAACACCCTGCATATTGAATAATTAATAGCAGTAGAATATAGATGTCTTTTTTGTATGAAAAGTATGAAGATATATGGAAAAACTGATGTGACTCATTAACCCTTTCAGACCTGAATTATTTTTTTTCATCCGATGGATTTGGTAAATTCCATGTGTCTAAAGTATAATAAGGTGACTATAAAAAAAATAAAAAAAAATATTTTTGCCTTAAACTTTTCGGGAAAATCTAATTTTTCTTAATGTGCACAAATGTGGACTCCCGTCCTACATAGTAATAAGAATAAGGTATGCAAAGATTTTCTGAAATTAAATAATATTAATTTAGAAACATTTTTATTACAAAATTATAAATGAATTAACATAGTTAAAATCTTTCTATGAAATAAAATAAACATTTATTAGTTTTTTGGTATAATCAGTCATTGGCACAAATACAAAAACACAGTAAGAACAATAATTAGAAAAAAAAAAAATATTTATGTGTGGAAGGCCAAGAAGCAATTCTTGTCTTTAGTTAGGCATAAATGAACTTTGCACTTTATGCATTTGACACGGGATTTTCCCTTGCATCCCACCATTTTACACCTAGTCCCAGTTCCATCGTCATGTGTAGGGAAATGCCCAACACCGTCACGAGTTATTTCAGCTGCTGGGCGAATCTCTCCTGGCCTTCTTGGTATAATTTGCATCATTGAGCTACTACTGCTACTTGGTCGACCTCTTTTGGCGATAGAAAATTTATCTTGTAGCACCAAACTGTCAGCCAAACGACGACGAAAGTAAAGCAAAGTAAGCCTTTGCTTTTTTGGTGTGCCTAATAAGTCGTTATCCATTTGGTATTCTCGATATGCCTGAACAACTGCCAGATCCGATGCATGAAATATCATACGCAGTGTCCATTTTTTTGATTTTATAAATGTTCTGTAATAGCTCATAAGTTGATCTAATAAATCAACGCCACCCATTGCATGATTATAGCGCTTTACGACCTCAGGTCGCTCAACCTCAATATATCGCTTATCTTTTTTACACCATCTCTTTACTAAGTCCTTTTCACCTATACCAACAAAATTGGAAGCCAGATGGGTAATCTTATTGTCCAACCACTTTACAACAGTTACATCTCCGTCTCTGCTACATACTTCTTGAGAAAAACCCCTAGGCTTCTTATTTGTTTCCTTGTCACTTAAAAACGGTGGTTTAACAAATCTGTTAACACGAGCTGTGCATGCGGCCATAATACCCTTTTGTTTTAGGATTTGTAGTAAATGGTATGATGAAAAATAATTGTCAAAGTAAAGCTCATGACCCTGGCTTTCTCCGATTCTCTTTGCGAGATGTACAACTATCGAGGCACCATAGCCAATCTTTTTTGCGATATTGCTATCAAGTTCTGGAGAGGAGGTCTGGTAAAGAAGAAAATCATAGGCTTGGCCATGTTTTCCACATAAAAAAAAGATTTTGAGACCCCATGGACAAGGTTTTCCTTTTATATATTGTTTGGCTACATGTTTTCCGGTGAAAGGAACCATCTGTTCATCAACGCAAAGTTGTTGCTCAAGTGGTAACTCTAAGCATCGATTCCTGACAGCATCATAAATGGGTCTCACTTTGTGAAACACATCTTTGCAATCAGCCGGAATTTTCGTGTTGTCAACAAGATGTAAATTATTCCGTAATTCAAAAAAACGGTCCCTTGTCATATTAGCTGTGAACAAGGGAATGCTAATGTTTGTCTCCCAGAACATTTTCAAACAAGGGTAACTAAATATACCTGTGGCTAAATGTAATCCAAATAAAACCTCTAATTCTCCTGTACTAGTAACTTTGAATGTATGCTTGTTCGACTGAGCGGCATATAAGTTAGTCATATCTGCCATGACACTGAATAACTGTTTTGGGACATATCTATAATAATAATCTATTGGGGCTTTAACTATCGGATCTAGAGATATTGGTGGAAGCCAACCTGATGGTATAGTATTTACCAATTGTCTGTGTCTCCATGCAATCCTCTGTTTTGGTGTGAGGTCCTGTAAAATATCTTCAGTTGTGGAAGGTATTTCTGGTTGAGTCTCCGATATATCACGGGAGTTGACTGAATTTTCTGGTTCCTGATCAGGGACGCCGTCATACAATTCGCTAGGTCCTTCATCGTCATCAGATTCAGGAGGAAATAACTCCCTTTGGTTTTGGTGAATGACATCTGCGCCAACTCTAGCAGCTAAGGGTGCTGGACGAATTGAATCTCCATAATTATCTTCGTCATCCGATGATAACAACAAGTCAGAAAGCTCTCCTTCATATAATGCTTGTAACGCCTCCGGTGAGAACATATTGGTGTTTTTGCATCTGAAAATATAAGTAAACAATATCATAATTAATTTTATATATTTATCTTAGTAACATAATTAGCAAAACGTTAAAAATATAAACAAAACATATTTTCGTAAAAAACCGTTAACAATGAAAAAAAAACTCAGTTGAATCCTGATGGGAATAATTGAGCACAAATATAAAAATGTAGATTACCAATATAAGGTGATAAAAAAACACACAAATATTACGTTACACATGACCCCAATAATATAAGATATCCGTTTATAATTTTTCCAGATGATTTCTTGCATGTATTTATATTTTGTTGAAATAAAATAAAGAGCTCACCTGTACAGTTCAAATTACGCACGGTCGCTGGTCGCAACTTGTCGAAAAACGCTAGAATATGCTAAGAGATGGCGTTAGTAGTACTAAATTGAGTAGTTTATAAGTGAACAAATGAATACAACCGTTTTCAATCGGAAAGGTTGAGAGTTTAATATTTATTTTTTAAATTATATCTTATGTCTACAATTGTGCACGCCAGTTTTGAAAGGGTTAATGCCGTTTGCGTACTTAGATTTACTGACACTTGTCATAACTTTTTACGCCCCCATTTGTATTACGTCATTCGTCACACACTCACAATCACATAAAACCTTAGATGATAAATAACAAATAACAGAGTGTGCATATCAGGGTATGAACCGTGAGCACTAGTATGAACTGGTTTTGTCGTAAAATAGTATCAAAGTAGAGCGCGCTGTTATAATACAACTATCTCAAAACCTAATAATACCCGAATTACATATATATTTTCGAATAAACTTTTGTCATTGCACGAAAAATAACTTAAATCAGTAAACGAATGCACTACATATAGCTAAAAATGTGCTTATGTTCAAAGTACTTCGGAGCAATGGACTTTTAGCGTTACTCTATCGTTTTAACTATTTTATACTCTATGTATATAGACCATAGAACGGAGAAAAAACAAAAGCGTCATCAAATATTTAAATGAACATTACAAAATAATTTAATTCTTTATTTTAACATTACGTCTCACGGTAGCTTCATACATAATAATATTAATTGTTTTTGTTGAGTCACTTTTAACACAGCACTGGTCGTTTTATCTTGTCGTTTGGTTAGTTGTTACTGTACTTTCGCTGGATACAGATCTGTAGAGAGCTTGGATTTTCTTCGACGATAATCCAAAGTTGTCGTCTATCGTGAAACCTGAAAAGAAAAATGGAAAAATGTAGAAGAGAATAATGTTAATCATTTTTCATAATTTTGAATGTGGTCAGTCATCTAGTGGTTAGTGACCCTGACTGTTCAATATGAGGTCGTGGGATTGATTTCCATATAGGACATGGCCTGTTAGTCTAGGGGTTAGTGACCCTGACTACTAAATCGAATAATCTGAATAATAATACCAGCCTATAAACATCTCACTGCTGGGCACATGCCTCTTCCTATATAGAGAAGGCACGAGCTTTGATCACCACGCTTGCTCATTGCGGGCGATTTCAGATTCAAATTTTTGGAATCCAGGTTTCCTCACGATTTTTTTGTTTACCGTGTGTCAGAAGTTTCTTAGAATAATAAAGAACATCTAGTTATACAGGGTGTCCGGTAAAGAATCCGACAAACTGTGGTGGTTGATACCTCAGGTGAGGACCTACCAAATCTACACAACATATGTTCCGCTAGTTACAATCGTTTTACGGAAATTTCAGGATTTGCTACCTTGCATCAAACGAAAAGTCTGACGTTGTAACTTAAAGCCCGTAACTTTTCGCGTAACATATGTTGTGTTAATTTGGTAGGTCCTGATCTGAGGTATCAACGACCACAGTTTGTCGGATTTTTTACCGGACATCCTGTATAAATTACGCTTTGACTATTGTCTGGACCCTACCAGGGGTGGTGCAAGTTTTTCATCATACTATCTTTTTCTCAAACGTTTTGTAAACATAAGAAAAGAAGGCAATTTGTGTACAAAGAAATCAAATGTTTTATTTCAATGTGATTATACTTTGATTGTAATGTGTTTTGTGCATCAAATAAATAAATAAATAAAATAAATCCACGCGTGGGAAAAACTGTTACGTGTAAGAGGAATTTTACACCAATTTAAGTCTAGGTTTACTTTGTGTTTACATACATACCACCACGCCTGTATCCCCGAAGGGTTAGGCAGAGGCGTACCAATGTACACCCACAGTTCGCCGGTATGTTTAGGTCCCATGTAATAGGGGGCTAGCCTATTGCCACTAACCGGGCACAAATCCAAACTCCGACCTGCTACTGAGAATTTCATAGAAAAACCCAATAACAACTTAGTCGACTTGGGAATCGAACCCAAGACCTCTAGCGTAGCAGTCCCGCTTAGAACCACTAGGCCAACGAGGCAGTCCAGGCATACACTTTGTGTATGTAATGTAAAATTAGTGATATCACACACAAGAACTATTCCCTAGCAGAAGTCATTTATAAAAAAGGTGTTACTTAAACTGCTAACGTTGACTCACAGTATTATAAAACTCTAGTACTTGAATGCTTAAATGACTATGATTCAGTAATTTTAACACGTATGTTTGCTACAATTTTCCCTTTATTTCTTACTCATTTACGGGATGTCCTCAATAACAGATCTAGCTGTTTCTTGGTATGGCTAATATTTAACGTGACTGAAGACCTTTAACAATACATATTATCTATAGTAGACCATCAACATCGAACCCTCACATATAATAATAATATTCCGGGACAACTTACACACGGTTATCTGATCCCAAGCTAAGCAGAGCTTGTGTTATGGTAACCAGACAACTGATACACATAATTATATATTTCTAAATACATACATATTATAGATAAATTACACCCAAACACAAAACAAATGATCGTGCTCATCACATAAAGATTTGTCCTGGGTGGGAATCGTACTCACGACCTCCGGTATAGCAGTCAGGGTCACTAACCACTAGACCAACAGGCCCGTCTCATATCTCATGGGAATGTGGTGCCTGTCCCAAGATATGGCACATCTTTTGTCCTGCACTACTACTTGCAGTCTTCAGGACGTGTCCATCACGTCCAGCGACAGAGCCAGCCAGATAACATCTTATTTTGGTATGGTATGTCTTTATTGTGTATAATAAACAAAATACAATTATAAAAATAGGCCCTACAAAACCGTATAAACGGTTTGTCTGTAGGTGCGTATATACATCTTTTAGCAAGACTTAGTAGGATGCGGACGTTTAAAAGTTGAATCTTTTACTAGGAAAGAAGAAGAGTGGACTATGTATTTACTCAGTCCTACACTAGATAGCCCGCGAAGACTGTACGTTGACCACTGACTAACTATTAAAATAGTTCGGGTATAGGCCTAAAATCATCTTTTTATCCTTTCTTGTTTTCCGCCTTTTTCTAACACTAACAATATCCATTAAGTAAACTGAAAGACACTGTCTATGTAGAAGGTTATTATTTATGTAATACATTTTCAGAATTTTGTTTATTTTCTTACAAGCGTTTGTTTACTTCATTATATTTTTCGTATTAGGTACATAATACGAAAATAATTCGCCTGTATCAACAGTGTTAATATAATAATGAGATCATAAGCACTAAATACCAAAATAAACAAATTCTTAAGAGTAATTGGGAGACAAATGTAAGTGAATCATCGCCATTTCAATCCTTCACCTTTTGATAATCTTTCAAAAGATAATTATCCACTGTACACAGCAGTTGGCACAAAAACATTGTTGCCTATGCCAATTAAAAAAGTCAATTGTAGATTTGACAGCGTCAAAAATGACAGTTTTCAAATGTCAAACATCTGACATCCGGAAGAAAACAAAGCCTTGAATGAATGAAAGCGAGTGAATGAAACGAATGAGATCGTCATTCATAGCGTCATGTTTCTTTGTTTGCATGTGTAATGCAATTTAATTACGACAGAAGAATATCAAAAAATTGTAAAGCAATGCATTCTACTGCTTTAACATGATGCATATTAAAAACAAATACTATGCAAAATGATAACATTAATATCTAACGTAATTCCACATTTATATGCTAAAACATAAAACCTCTTTCGTTTGGCAATCTACCAAAGAGGTAACAGACTGGTAAACCTCATTGCCTAAGAGCTACCTTATATGGAATTTAAATGTAGTTTTATCGCCCACCAGGCCAATAGCACTAGTATAACATATTAGGTAATATCAAGTCATGGAACTAGAAATATAAAAACAAAAATCAATAATATTAATAACGATTTCGTCTTTGAACTTAACAAAGTTCAAAGGCGAAATGTTACGCAAAAACTGTGAGGAATAATATAAAGAAACTAAACTACCGTATGACCTTTGTACTTATACATAAACTTTACATAATATACAAGAGTTAAAAAATATAAAAATATGCGTAAATAAGTAAATACCTGCAGGCAACTTCAATCGTCGAGCAGAAGCGAAAACAAGGAACAAAAATATTATAAATATTATATTAATCTTCATTATCACAGATGCGTCTACCGAGCAAGAAAATCAACTTCACTGTGTGGCGAGTTTTAATGTTAATGATATGCTCGAGTCATAGTACATTTAAAATACAGAAGTCCAACTATTCGTCTCGCGAACGAAGTTGAATGAAACTGGTTTTCTTTTCATTGTTTTCAATACTCAATACATTTATTGCATTCCACAATGTGAACTTAGGTGGTAGGTACATTAGTATATACATTAGTTTTGGATCATTGTGGGCCCTGTCGGGCATAACAATATAAAGAAAATTACAAAATAAAGAATTAGGAGGAGGGCTATAATTATAAATATTTACAATTTTTATATTAATCATTTATTAATTATTAAAATGTTTTGTATTGTTTTGAGTTAAATATAAATAGAAATGAAGGCTTTTTGACTGTCTTTTTAATATACTTAAACTTGCTATAATAAGCTTTTATTTAATTTGCTATGTATGTTTTGTTAGGTCAAATCTTAGGTCGTTTCTGGCCATCCGTTTGGACTGCAATTTTGTATACATTTTCAGCTTTGATTTAAATACAATATAAGATAGGTATGAAACCTTTTTGTCTTTTTTTTTGTATTTTATTTTTAAAAGAAGGTCATGTTGTCCGCATATTACGTGATGTGTTTGCAACATGTGAACAAATTGTAGTTTACTGTAGGTAGTTTACTATTCTCAGCAGGGATCACTGCAAAACATGCCTCTTCCGCTGAGAGAATGCGTTCCTGACAGGTCAAGGTCAACAAAAAGATACAACTTTAATGTGGCGAAGAATTTACTACAAATAAATTAATATCACTTATTTGTCTTATAAACTAATAGTATCATTCTAAACTATATAGTTATGCCAGGTTACGATGAATAAATATAACACGGTTTTTTATTTCCTCATACAAATCTAGACCAACTGACATGTGTCAGGAACGTATTCTCTCAGCGGTCGGAGTATACCTTGTTGTCTTATAAAAATGTTTTTCGATTTGCTGTTCTGAAATATTTACAGAAAAAAAATTAGTCTTTCCCAGTTATACTTACACAATAATTATTAAGATATCTTCTTTCTTTATCAGTACCTAGTAATTAAGCAAGTAAACTTTTTGCAACAAAGACCACAATAATTAGAATTGTCTTCTGCAAATTAATTAGTTTTAAATCTGTGTATAAAGCGACGCAAACCTCTTTTATCGTCTTTAGTAATCGTTAGAATTATGTTCTGCAATTAATTCTAAAGCTCTTTATACATGAAGCGACGCAAGTCTGCGATACCCGACGACATTCATGTGTCTACAGCCATACAAACTCATAGAGGTTCGTACATAGACGGGCATTTGTTCTTGTGGCTATGGACCCTGACTGCTGAACCGGATGTCGTAGGTTCGATTCCCACCCAGTAAAATCTTTGTGTAATGAGCATGATCATTTTGATCATTTTTAATTAGAAATATTATATTTCTAAATATAAAAATATAGATATCAAAATTATAATTTAAAAATATATAAAAATTGTCTGGTTACCATGGTCTCTGCCTAGTTTGGGATCTGTATGTCTATTCTGTAAATAATTTCGATATCGAGCTTCACCTTAGTGACAATAAAGCTCACTTCAAAAGTGAACCCAATTGGCCTTGATTTAGAATTCAAATTCCAGAATACGTATTTGACACCTCACCGCGGATTCCGCTGTCGAGACATGAAAATAATGTTACAGAATAGCACTACAGATGACCGTGTGTGATTTATCCCAGTATATTATTGTATGTATGCTGATTGAAGTTTGTGCACACGTCGTAGCCTAAAGTCGTCGGGTATCGGCGACTTGAGTCGCCTAGTGTGTAGACGGCCTAAGAAATGAGGTCAATAAAGTTAATAATATTAAAACGGGATTTATGATATCTTGTGCCGTTGCTTACATTTATATGTGAATGTACCGATAGCCGAGTGATAACGGGGTCAATAAGCAATTTCTACTGCGTGGAGGGTTATAAGTTCGATTTCCGTATAGGAAAAATATTGTGGTTTAAAAAAATGCTATCTTTGTAGTACTTTGTACCTATTTAGTTATTGTTGATCTGTTGTCCTTTTTCTATAATATTATAAAGGCCAAAGTTTGTGTGTACTTCTTGTGTGGAGGTAGCTGATCTGGATTGACATATAGGCTGAAAAACTGGTTGGCCTAAAGTACATTGAATTTGGTTAGTAAAGATAGGATTATATGCAATTGCACTTTTGCATCTGCATATTTGGTAAAATCAACTCCAATACACCTTAATTTTAAACCCCAAAAAGAGGGGTGGTTAAAAAAAAAGTATAAACAATAGAAACCAAACTTAATTTTGCGGTTAAAAACTCATTGATAAGTTTCGTCATCCACGCGAACGAAGTCGCTGGCACAGCTAGTATCGTAATAAAATATCACATACTAACAATTGCATACTAATCACATATTACTATACTACCGCAATAAGGATAAAATGTTTTTTAATACTAGTAAATAATTATAAAAGTAACGGTGACCCGGGTGCTAAATAGGGATTTATTGTTCATTAGCTGTGCCTGCGACTTCGTTCGCGTGAATGACGAAACTTATCAATGAGTTTTTAACCGCAAAATTAAGTTTGTTTTTTACTTTTCCGGGATAAAAACTACCCAGTGTGGTGCCCAGGATAATAAAGAATAATTATACCAAGTTTCATTGTAATCGAACCGGTAGTTTTTGCGTGATACCTGAACAAACAGACAGACAAAAATGTTGTTTTTCACACTTTTTGTTTCGGTTTCGGTCAAGTAACACCCCCCGCCATTTATTTTTTTGATATTTTCAATGTACAGAATTTTCACTTCTACAGATTTATTATAAGTATAGATATCTAAGATTTCTTATAATAATTATGACGTAATTTTTGTTGTACCTAGAAATCCCTAAACATTTCGACTGGGGGCATTTTAATGAGATATGTTTTTTCTTAAGGCAACTTAAGAAAAAACATTTCTAATTAAAATTTCAATGTCGGAGATCTACGTTTTTGATAATTTTTAATAAGAAGGCGCTGTTTATGAAATACTTTTTGGGAATAGGACTAACCCAGATAGCCAGAGCTTGCTTTGACTGCTGCATCAAACTTTCGAGCGAATAGGGGATCCAGCCAGATTAATAGAAATTTTAATTTTGACGACCTCCTTGGTCGAATGGCGTACGCACCGATTTTCAAGGTCTAAGGTCCCGGGTTCGATCCCCGGACGGGTCAGTGTAGATTTTTTTTTCTAAATTGCCCCGGGTCCGGGTAGCGTATTGCCATAATGTATACTAGCACAGACAGGAGTTGCTCTGTAATCGCACGCAATATGCTCTTGTAGCTAGAGAGCATACTGCATATCAGTACAGAGACAGACTGAAATAAAATACACTTTGCTCTAATCCGTGAGAGCAAAACACATACGAGTACAGACAATTTGGCTGCCGTGGTATGTACAATGGTATGCTTCAGTGTGAGCAAACTACATGCGAGTGCAGAGCAAACACAATCTGTCTCTTTCGCACCAAAGATAGATAGGTACATTTGTTTTTTAAATTTTCATTTGACAAAAAACGTTTGACAAAATTATACTTGATAAATTTATTATTTTAGAAACTATTGTTTGACAAACTACTCATTCACTCAGACAAAATATTCATAAAAAAAACATTGTATGCCAAATCATTAATTTACAAAATTATATTTGATAAATGTATTATTTTACAAACTATTGTTTGATAAACAACTCATTAGACAATATATTCACAAAAAAAACATTGTATGCTAAATCATTAATTTAACCTTCGACTTAGTATAGAACCGACATAGACCCAGAAATCCATTGCTTGGTTAGGTTCGACTTTGTGACAGAGATCAATAGGTTAGGTTAGGTTAGATTTTTTGACCTTGCAACAGAGCGAGCGAAGCGAGCGACGACATATGTAATTCAAAATTTATCTTTAGTAACGATTTCGTGCTATTTGTAGATAACATCTATCAGCTGGTAGATGTTGGTTTAATAACATAATATGTCAAACGTTGTTTGTCAAATGAAAATTTGTCATTTGTTTTTGTCAAACAACAGTGAACCACAAACAATAACACGGTCACATTTTGCTTTAGACATATGCGAACAAACCGTATACTTATACAGACTGGTCTGTAGTCATACGTAGTTTGCTTTAAAAATATGCAAGCAAACTGTATACTTATACAGACTGGTCTGTAGTCATACGTAGTTTGCTTTAGAGTTTTGTTATTTTTAAGAGCACAAAGTGATCGAGTACAGACTATGGGTGTCTGTACTGATATACACAATGGCAATACGCGTCCGGGTAATAATGGTAGCTTCGTTGTTTCTGAATTCCATAACGCAAGTGCTTTAGATACTCACTTTTTTTTTCAGAGCAATGTGTGTGATGTCTGCATTTATTTATACCTACTTAAGTTTTTTAGCAATGACGTAAAAAAGATAAAAGCAAATAGAGGGCTCGAAATTGCCTGAAAATAGTGGAACTTTGAGGTCGATTTTAAGGTCTAGCGCGGTAATTTCTGCCTGTTAACTATTATATTCGTCGACTACTCAGCGCCTGAATATAAGTGTAAGCAAAGTTGCGGGCCGAAAGGAGTATTATAATGAAGTAAAGTCAACATACTATTTACGATAATACAACAATAAAAACTATAATACAAAACTATAACTACAGGGGGTGCCTTAGTGAATGTTGCTGACGCAGTTATTTTTTCCTATTGCTCTGGCTGGAGGCCTTAAGGTCCTCGCCAAAAGCACATGAGTAGATAAATACTCATGTGCCAAAAGTCCGGTGAAGCAGTCAGAGCCTGCGCTCAGGCTAACTGCAAAGATCTCTTCTTGCTCTTTTACAAGCTTTAATACACTTGCAGTGTTCTTATTTTTCTGATAATATTATTCAAGTTAGTAAACTATTTTTTTATGATGCAGAGTTATGTTAGTTCGGTTGGATTTAATAAAAGCTCGTTCTTATTTAGTTTTTATATTTAGTAGTTTTAACATAAAGTTGTGTAGGTATTAATAATTTTGATTTCGAGAATTGTAGGCTTTTTTGATCTGTGCTGCGGTCAGCCCCAAATTATGATGTAGATTTTCTGAAATAGACATCAGTTTCAGATTAACTAGTAATCTATACGTCGTCTGTTTGTTTAGGTCGTTTAAACTACTCAACAGACTTCAATGCCGTTTTCAGTAAAATATAGAGTGATTCAAGAGAAAGGTTCATATGTGTAATAAATGAGTGTTACAAAAAGTGTTGTTTGAAAAGCCGAGAAATTCCGAATAGTTTGCAAAGCCTGGGCTTGTTGTTACTACGGATATAAGAACCTTTTTACACAGTTTCGACGGGCCTGTTGGTCTAGTGGTTAGTGACCCTGACTGCTATACCGGAGGTCGTGGGTTCGATTCCCACCCAGGACAAATCTTTGTGTGATGAGCACGATCATTTGTTCTGTGTCTGGGTGTAATTTATCTATTATATGTATGTATTTAGAAATATATAAGTATGTTTATCAGTTGTCTGGTTACCATAACACAAGCTCTGCTTAGCTTGGGATCAGATAACCGTGTGTAAGTTGTCCCGGAATATTATTATTATTATTACAGTAAATCGGCTGTAGTGGTCATATAGGTAATCGCTTTATTAAATGCAAATAGTTTATTGATGTTGGTCTTTCACGTTCTGTAAAAGTCTTCTCTAAAGAATTTTATTCAGCCGCTGATATATTATAAAGTGTGTCTCATTAATCGTTGTTTTTTGTGTTGTTATGTGTCTCTTGGTGGATCAGTACTACCGTTAAACAATTACGGTTATAGTATTGTAATTTGAGGTATTATTTATATGTTTCTTAATTTCTAGTGTAAATTTTATGCTAAGTTGCTAACAGATTTATGAGCTTCAATTTATATTGCCAATGTCCAGCTGTGGACCGCAATAGGCCAAATTGATTGATCACCCGATCCCATCGTCCCGAATAATTACTGTCGTAGCAGGAAACACAAACTTTTCGCCGTTCCCGCTTGTCGCACTGTGGCTCGTGCTAATTCACCTATACCGAGGTCACTTGCCGCGCTCAACGCTCTCTTGGACGGTACAGATTGTGATATTTTTTACGATGAATGGAAGAAAATCTTGTCTGTGTGTCTGAAGTACTGTGAGAAGTCAGTGTGATAGTCGTGTCCTTAATTAGTGTAATTGGCCTGCGGCCGTTCTAATTAAGTAAATAAATAAATAAATCACCACGCTTACTCAAGGCAAAAAACACGATGCCATAATTTTAAATCCATGAGTAGTTATTACATTTAGTTAGGTACTTACTACACACTGTTTTTATCTCGTTTTAAATAATTCCTGTCGCAGAACTGCTGGCAGAAATTTCTGCAGAAGCAGTATATTAACCATTTCGCTGTCCCGTGAGTCACATATGAACATTTCCATTGTTTAATTATTGTGTCTACTGGCGGGACAGTTAAGTTGTTATATATGATCACGCATTACATTAACACCCTGTATTATAGTTACAAAAAATATAAATAAATACCTTTAAGTGTTGTATTAGAAGCAGCCATCACGAAAAATAAAAACAATATATATAAAATCTTCATTTTAAATGTCACACGTCCGTTTGTATAGAATATCGCTCACTCGACTAAGTAGCAGGAAAATCTTGATAATTAAAGTTCTGGTTTTATTTTATAGGCCAAGAGGCAAGAGCAGTTTGATATATGACTGGAATATGAGTGATTTTAATTAATTATTAAGTCATAGTAATCAACTTGATTTATGATAAAAATAATATAAAATATCGGAGGTTTGATAGGGAAAAAAAACTAATTATGTGTTTGTATCTACCGCTATTCGTAAACAAATATGTCGGCTATTGAGGACTGTGAAATGTAATATCAACAGGAGCATCTGCACGTGCATAATGCATATTCCCGATGTCGGCTGTCCTGAGCCGATAAATACAATCTTGTAATGTATTTTAAAATCTGTCTTTCCCTTTTTCTCTGCTGGACAAAGATCTCTTCTCATTCTAAGAAGGAACGAGTATTAATCAAAACGGTTGCTCAATAATAATACCAGCTTTTAAACGTCCCACTGTTAGGCATTAAGAAGCAGAGGAAAGCATAGGAAAGCACGAGCATTGATTACCACGCTTTCTCATTGCGGATTGGTGATTTCAGACATCAATTTTATGATCCAGGTTTTTTGTGGGTTTGCTGTATATTATTCCATGTTTTGTTTTGGAATCTAGATTGCCTCACTATGTTTTCTTTCACTGATAAAATATTTATTAGGTATAAATAGATTTTATAATTATATTTTTTGTTCTTCAAATTAGACCAATTAGAATAATTAGATGAATTTAGTAAACAGACTTCTGTCTCTCCAACTATATTGTAAACTTTGTGGTTACTTGGGAAATACCGTATATATTTAGGTTTCTTAATACATTACGCATTATTGTACGAAGTGCGACAAAGGACATCATCCATTTTAGTCCAAAATTCGAAGGCCGGCCAAAAAAAAAAAATGTTATATTCTGACAGAGCTTGTCCTCCTAATCATTTCTATATATAGCACCTAACCTGTAGCACCGCTGCACGTGATTTTATCCAGGGTTAAAAATTCTGAATTTTCATACATTTTTCGATCACAAACCACGATATTATCGATTAAATGAATTTCTAAGAGGGTAGAGCTTGTCCTCCTAAGCACTTTCGAATTTGGACCAAAAATGTAGGTATAGAGATTGGATGATGTCCTTTTGTATTTTTTACTTATATCTATTGCTCAAGATCAAAAACAAAGTTAGTTTTAATGAAGTCTTAATTAGGTACGTCAAGTAAATAAAACAAAAGACGTGATTAAGTGAAAAAAAGAAAAAAATATATTAGCTCATTTTCAGCACAAAAAATCCATGGTCTTTATGATCCATACCCTATCTATACTAAAGATTCGTCAAATTCGTTTCAGTGGTTTAGCCCTGCAAGTACCAGACAGACTGACAGAAAGATAGTTTCTTTCGCACTTATATTATTATTACAAGGTATCTTTTCGATAAATATATCTTTTCTTCTATCTTTTTTTCTTTCTTTCTTTTCTTTTAAGAATGAAGAATAACTACGAAAGGATATTTTGATGAAAGTTACATTTGGTCGTAGTAAAATCTATATATCTATACTTATAATAAATCTGTAGAAGTGAAAATTCTGTACATTGAAAATATCGAAAAAATAAATACCCCCCCGTATTACTAGACCGACACCGAACCGAAAAGGGTAAAAAAAAAAATTTTTGTCTGTCTGTCTGTTTGTTCAGGTATCACGCAAAAACTACCGGTTCGATTACGATGAAACTTGGTATAATTATTATTTATTATCCTGGGCACCACACTGGGTAATTTTTATCCCGGAAAGTATTAACAATAAAAAACAAACTTAATTTTGCGATTAAAAACTCATTGATAAGTTTCGTCATCCACGCGAACGAAGTCGCAGGCACAGCTAGTATTAAATAAAAATAAGTTTTTGTACACTTTATCGGTAGAATATGTATAATTGAAGAATAATTCAACTATTCCTAGTGTGGGATTTATTTTTAAATGGAAAAAGAAAAAAGTCTGTTTTTTTTTTTTCTAAATAATAGAGTTTATTTCAACCAAATTGATTTCTATTGTTGCTTGACCTGTATAATGAGGCGATTTTCGATCGCGGCAGGTATCCTCCAGCAGGCTTCCGTGTTATTTTTAACGTGTGTAAATTGGTACCTGAAACAAAATACAATCATGAATACTGCTGAACGTAACATTCCATTGGAATCGAATTAAAAATAATCCTTGACCCTTTTTTTTACCGGGAAAATTCCCATGGACTTCTTCCGCCCTGGGTAAGGCGGAGGGGTATGCCGGACTCTTACCGGCTAAAACCAACGGAGTGCTTCACCCTTCCCTTATGCTAAAGATCTGGCGGGAAAGGAATGCAAACTACCGCGATATCTATACTTATAATAAATCTGTAGAAGTGAAAATTCTGTACATTGAAAATATCAAAAAAAATAAATGGCGGGGGGTGTTACTAGACCGACAACGAACCCAAAAGTGTGAAAACAAAATTTTTTGTCTGTCTGTCTGTCTGTTTGTTCAGGTATCACGCAAAAACTACCGGTTCGATTACGATGAAACTTGGTATAATTATTCTTTATTATCCTGGGCACCACACTGGGTAGTTTTTATCCCGGAAAACAAACTTAATTTTTCGGTTAAAAACTCATTGATAAGTTTCGTCATCCACGCGAACGAAGTCGCAGGCACAGGTAGTCCTAAATAATATCCTGGGACAACTCATACACGGACATCTGATCCCAAACTAGACAGTGCCTGTATGTCTTACCAGACGACTGATAAACATACTTATATATTTCAAAATGCATGCATGTTATAGATAAATTACACCGAGACACAGAACAAATAATCGTGCTTATCACACGAAGATTTGTCCTGGGTGGGAATCGAACCCACGGTTACCGGTTCTTGTGGTTTTATACAACAGCCGTGACGGGGCTTTTTATCCCGATATTTGATAAGCAAGGGAACGAGATCTATGGTCTGGCTACTTAGAGAATGCGTTTCTGATGACACATGTCAGTTGGTCTCGATTTGTATAGGGAAATGGAACCGTGTTATACTATTCATTGTAACCCGCGTCGACATAATAATTTTTAAATGATATTATTCGTTTATAAGACAAATCAGTGATAGTAATTTATGTTGAGTAAATTCTTCGCCAAATTAAATTTATATCGTCCTGTTGAGAGAATGCGTTCCTGACAGTTGGTGGATCTGTCAGGAACGCATTCTATCACCGGCCGGAACATAAGTGGGCAGGTACAACTAATGACATTTTTCATATTTAAATCTTTAACTTAATATCATCATGACTCATAAGTGTCGTAAATGTCTTGTTCGCGCCACTGGCAACACCGGTGAAATGCGAACCCCGCGAGCCACGTGTTCGCGTCACTGGCAACATTCGGTGCGATGCGAACCCCGCGAGGCGCCCACATCGCCGCGTCGTCGCCGACGCTGCGCCAGAGCTACACAACCGTGGGATCGTGCGCACGCATCTTAGTCATATAATAATATATCGAGACACGCGCGCGACTAGCCCTATAAGCCCTAGTCTACCTTTGTAATAAAGTACAGTGCAGAATTATTATATTAAACCTGTTAGTAGCTTCAATAGTGGTTTAATTGGTGGCTCTCATCATCATCCATAAACATTTGGCGACCGTGACAGTCTAGCTTACTTCGTTTCTACTTAAGTACTTAATAAAGAGGAAAACTCTGCAAGTAAACAAGGATTTTTTATTTTGATTTGTATTTTTTGCAACTTAGCATTAAGTACTTGTTCTAAGTATGTACAGTCACGAGCAAAAATATGTATGCACTCTCCAATTTTTTACTGATTTTCCCTTAAATCCTATACATCAGCCACTTTAAAGAAATAATGAACGTGCTTTGGAATTATGAACCTTAATTCAATGACTAACAGTTCAGTTTCCATCACATTCAAATTACTTTTAGGCCCTTTTCGGTAATATTTGTCATTCTAAAATGAACTTAAACACATGTTGTCAAAGTTGATAATTGCGTAATTAGTAATAACGTTTAATTCTCTTTCCAGATTGGCTTTAGTATAGATTGGTATTATAAGACGAGTAAGAAATTATTGAAAACAATTCCTTAATCATGTACATATTTTTCTTATTAAGATAACATAACATACCATCACGCCTGTATCCCCGAAGGGTTAGGCAGAGGTGTACCAATGTACACCCACAGTTCGCCGGTATGTTTAGGTCCCATGTAATAGGGGGCGAGCCTATTGCCACTAACCGAGCACAAATCCAAACTCCGACCTACTATTGAGTATTTCATAAAAAATCTAGCGTAGCAGTCGCGCTTAGAACCACTAGGCCAACGAGGCAGTCTTATTAAGATTCAATACAAAAACATCGATTTTGTTTAATAATTTCGCTATGTGTATATACATACATGTACATGTACATTTTTTTTTGCTTGTGACTGTATTTGCGTGTTTCGGTCGCCGGTACAAAAACAATTAAATGAAATATCATAGTGGAAAAATGGGTGCCTTTATTAATATCGGCTATTTCTTCCAGGCAGCCATTATGTTGGGCAAAATATCAAATTGAAAAAACTAATAAGCTATTGAACTATGTCATACGAAGATCTTTGGCAGTCGTTAAGTCAATTCTGACAACCAGTCTTACTATGGGATACTGTGTTTCCCAGTAAAATGGGTTCTGGAGGTCAGATAGGCAGTCGCTCCTTGTAAAATACGGTATTCAGCTGAATCCGGTAAGACTGGAAGCCGACCCCAACATAGTTGGGAATAGGCTAGGCAGATGATGATGAATAAGCTATTGAACTACTACTATTTAATATTTAAAACCTAAAAAAATATATAAAGCAATAAAAAGACACAATTAGTACTTGTGGAATTTCGTGAATAGTGATAATTTTAAGAAGAGTCTTACAATTTTCACTGTCCACGCGGCACTGGTGAATATTTAAAATCGGTCATTGGATACAGATAAAGAAAAATACTAGTTTAAATGAAATAGTACAAAATATGAATGTATTATGATCCGGAAATATAGGTATTTTATCCTTTTTAGGGTTCCGTACCCAAAGGGTAAAACGGGACCCAATACTAAGACTCCGCTGTCTGTCTGTCCGTCTGTCTGTCTCCAGGCTGTATCTCATAAACCGTGATAGCTAGAAAGCTGAAATTTTCACAAATGATGTATTTTCGTTGCCGCTATAGCAACAAATAGTAAAAACCACATAAAATGAATATTTAAGGGGGGCTCTCATACGACGGTGGTACGGAACCCTTCGTGCGCGAGTCCGACTCGCACTTGGCCAGTTTTATTGCAAAGGTTTTAAAAGTTAGGAGGGAAGTTACCTTCCGCCTAGCCTTTAAGAAACAATGTTGGATCTACTTTTAGTATCTACATCATCATTTGAAAACTAGTTTATTATATATAGAGATATTATTATTATTATATAGAGTAAATAAACTAATTACCAAAACCCACTGGTGACTACTTGTCAGAACTTGGCAAAAAAATATGCTAATTTACACCAAAAATGTAATAACAACATTATTATAATATCACCATTAAATTTAACTATGAAAATTGTTAATTGAAGAAATACCACAGCAGTATCTAAGGTCTTTTATTGAAGAACAATTTCAAATAATTACTGACTATAAATATATTAATGAAAACTTAAACTGTACTCAAAGATTCCTTAGATACAGGCGTGGTATTTCAAACACTATTACAAACAAAATAAATATTAACAAATTACCTGAATTCTTTCTACGCCCGTACTGGGCGAAAGCGAGCGCGAATAACATTAAAAATAAGTAAAATATCTTCATGTTGTGTGTTCCTAGAGTACTAGTACTGTATTGAGCCGAGAAATATTTTCCTTGTTTTTAAATAGCACAAAATAGGCTGTTTTCACACTATCCGACACGGTATCGGTATCGGACGTCTTAATTTTCGTACATTTACTTGCCCCCTCGTATTGTGTCGGAGTCCGATAAAGATATCGTTTCGGGTAATGTGAAAACAGTCTCTGTCTTGAGTATATGAAAATTACGAATCTGATATCGGACCGGATAGTGTGAAAAACAGGTATACGTTTCATACATTTACTTGCCCCCGAAAGGGCCATGGAGCAAGCCATGCTCGGCATCAATCTATTAAACCAAATTCGTAACACTGAAATCCGCCACTGGACAAAAGTGTTCGACGTCGGGGACCGGGCGATACGACTCAAATGGAGTTGGGTAGGACACCTAGCTTGACGTACTGACAGTCGATGGAGTCGAATGGTAACTGAATGGTGGCCAAGGACAGGACGAAGGAGTCAGGGGCGACCGAGAGCACGTTGGGTTGAAGACAGCCAAGATAATAGGAGCCACCTGGATGAGGGACGCGCAAACCAGACAACTAATATGATGATGAATGAATCATCATGACTTGCCCCCGAAAAAGTTATGAGTATGACTGGGAATGGGTATACATGTAGAGGAAGATCGAAAAAGAGATGGAAGAATTGTGTGAAAAATGATTTGAGAAAAAAGGAGTGAATGCTGAAATAACGAGTAGGAAAGATTAATGGAAGCTGAATACGCATTGCGACGACCACAAATAATTGGGAACAGGGCAGGGAGATGATGATGATGATTTGCCCCCGATATAGAATCGGATACCGATATCGTGTCGGATATGTAAAAAGTCCTACATAAACTTGTATGGTAATTTTATTGCGCAACTTTTAATAAGGGTTCTGTTATGGTTTTTCGCTGTTGGAATTTTAATGTCGGATGCGTAGTGCTTGATAGTACGTATTTAATCATTATAATTAATTATGTACTGATTTGTTTATTGTAAACTGCGTATTATAGCTTAAATCCAATTTTATATAATTATCTCAAAAGTTTAGGACAAGTACTAGTGTTTATATTGTTATTGACGTAATATCTATTTAATTTTAAGATTAAACAAAAGCCACTAATAGCTATATATGAATAAGTATTATGTTTATGTATTATCTTATAAAATATATAGCGACTAAGTCTTAGCATATAAAACATGATATTTGATTTGTTGAGTTTGTCTCAACCCTAAATATTAGAATGACTATAAAAACATCGTAAAATTTCACAAAAAAAAATAGATGCGGAACGTGTTCTTCCGCGGGTGAGACCACGAGGCACAGCTAGTTTAAATTAAAAAGAAAAAATACATTAGGTAAATTTAATGATTTTATTTATTAAAACATACAGACGAGTAAAATACATCAAAAGAAATACAACGGCATTATACAATAACATGTTCTGTATCCCAGACTCTTAATACAAGATGATTTATATGATGATACCGGAGGTCGTGGGTTCGATTCCCACCCAGGACAAATGTTTGTGTGATGAGCACGATCATTTGTTCTGGTTGTCTGGGTGTAATTTATCTATAATATGTATGTATTTAAAAATATATAAGTATGTTTATCAGTTGTCTGGTTACCATAACAAAAGCTCTGCTTAGCTTGGGATCAGATAACCGTGTGTGAGTTGTCCCGGAACATTATTATTATTAAATAGCTTATAATTTTTCTCGAGAATTGATTTATATATATTATTTTTCTAATCCTTCTGGAACTTTCCGAGATTACCGAGTATATACTATATAATTTAGTCTAGATAAATCCCAGTAGAAAGGAGGTCTAGACCTAGAAATGCCTTTTTTACCGTCCCATAATAATTATTTGTTCATTAGGCAATTGATATTGGCCGAATACTAATGAAATTATTGGCAGTATTCGGCGCAAACTCTTCTAAAGAAGTTTTCCTAGTTTATTTATTTAATTAAATAAATAATTATGTCATTATTCTGGCTTGAAATGTCCCAATATGTGTTAGATATAATATTTTTTTTATACAGGGTGTTAAGAAACCCCTGTCTGACCCGTGAAGGTGTTATAATTATCGATATCTACCAAAAAAATGAAAAAAAAATTATAACCAAAATTTTTTTTTTCTCAAAAGTTGAGTGAGATATTCGGCGTCGTCACAGATGCTACCTAATTACTAAACAAAAGACTCCCAAAATACCGATGAAATTGGTGCAGTAGTTTTTGTTTTAATCTCTAGAGAATTTCGAGGCAAAAAATGGTCATTTTAAAATCCATTATTATTGTTTCTATTATGATTTTTCCAAATTCGATATTTTATTTGGGCATGTGATTGTGAACCCTATATCACCCTTTCGGGTCGGACAGGGTTTTCTTAACACCCTGTATATACCATACAATACAAAAGACCACTACCATAATTTAGAATGAATCGACTTCCTAAAGTAATTCGCTTATTGTTTTGCCTTATTAAGATTGTTAGCGACGCACTAAGTCGAGGTTCGAACCCCGCAGGGGGGTGCTCTTAGTAAACGTTGTTGACTTAGTTAGTTTTTTCTATGGCTCTGGCTGGAGGCCAATTACAAATGTACCTAGGTTTTCTTTTTTCGTTTTTCTTTCAGTCTGTTTATTTAAAATGCTTATGACGCCTCTTATTTAAGTTTATATTGCTGGTTTGAAATACAAATAAGGAGGATAGAGGTAGAAGTCCTCCCGTTGCAGCTGGGTTCAAATCGGGAACTGAAACAAATTGAGAGACTTTTGTTTTAAAACTGTTTTAGTTTTTAGTTTACAAAAACTTGGGATTTTGTTTGTCGTGGTTGTGTTCAAATATAAATTTGAGTTGAGTTAACAAATTTTAATTATACATTTGTTTAACAGTTTAACAGTTGTTTCGGCCGTTCTATGTGAAATAAATAAAATAAAAATAAAATATTAACAATTTGACTGTCCCGCCAGGAATGTTCATATTTGACTCATTACACAGCGGAGTGGTTAAATTGGTGGCTACCAATACACGTTAAAAACATTAATTTATTTGTGTGAAAAAATGTGCCAACATAAAACGGTGCAATATGAGAAAATTATAATTCATTTTGTTTTAACCGGTTCTTTTTAAACTTTTAACTTTGTAAGGCATGCTAACTGGTTCTGTTTTGCAAGATAAAATTATATTAATAAAAGTGATAATTTTAATATTTTAGACTATTCAATAGCAAATATATTGGGGTATATGAATAATTCATTTTTTTACATTTAACACAAGTTTATTAGCTTCTCATATGACTATGTAAACGAGCAAGATTGGCAATTTAAATTGACATATTTTCAGATTTCCGATTAAGCTGAAATTTTTCATACACTTTTAATGATAACAATGTATGGTTAGCACAACAAACATGTTTTATAATCTTAAACCATTTTACTAGTTTACATACCTGGTTTATTTCTAATTTGAGCGGCGACCAACATAAAAAATAAAACGAAAATGTATAGAACCTTCATGGTTGTGTCTTTCTGTAGTGAAGCTACCAAAGTATGGTCTAACATTTACATCTTATACTTTTAACTAGCCCCTCTTATACTTGAGTTTAGATTACACAACACTCAAAATTCTGTATGGGCTTGTAAACTATTGTATAATATTGTTCCGAATTGAAATGTTAATTTGTATAGATGATTAAGTGCCAATTTTATAGAGGCTGATCTTTTTTAAACACCTCACGAAAAAATAAGTTTCACCTGTTAGTCTGTTTATTTGAGCGTCTGTGTGTCTGTCTGCGGCGTCTTAGCTCCTAAACGAATGGACCGTATACTTATTACTTAACTACCAATTAAGGGTTATATTTTTCGTCATGTTTGTAAATATTTCATCTTAAAAAAACCTTTTACATATAAATAAATAAATAAATGCGGACAACATCACATACATTGTTCTGAACCCAAAGTAAGTTGCTAAAGCACTTGTGTTATGGAATTCAGATACAACGACGGTACCACAAACACCCAGACCCGAGACAATGTAGAAATGTGATTTTCTACATTGACCCGTCCGGGGATCGAACCCGGGACCTCAGAGCTAGCGACACCTTGAAACCGGTGCGTACGGCACTCGACCACGGAGGTCGTCAATTTGTTCTAAAAATCTTCTAAACGGCTGAATAGATTTCGATGGGTATGGTTAATTTAAATAGAACACTTGATAGGTCTATATCAGAATATTTTATGTTCAAAATAAAATATTTTACCATAAAATAGCTACCATTTAAAACATTCTGTATAAGCGCCATTGCATAATAGCGATATGTTATTTGATTTTGTATTATCGAATTAAAATTTTGCTCTTATGTTTTTGGCTTATTTTACTTATAAGGACATCAATCAATGTTATATGGATATTCTTTGATAACGGTTATTTTTTAATAACATATCCGCAGTTGTTTTTCCCGGTCAAAAGTACCTACCTATTCAAACAATTATAATTAAAAAAAAAAATCGCGTCGAATTGAGAACCTCCTCCGTTTTCGTCGGTTAAAAAATAGATGATATTGTTCAACAAAGAGTATTTAATAACCTTTAAACTATCGCACTGCATGTTTATAGTAATATTATAGAACGGGGATTAGCGCGTACATACTTAAATACCTTTAGGGCTTGACGTTTCGACCGGATTACATAGGCCGTGGTCTCAAGCAGACTCTGTTCTTGCGACCACGGCATGTACGCGCTAATTCCCGTTATATAATATTACTATAAAGAGTATTTATTAAAAAAACTGGCCAAGTGCGAGTCGGACTCGCGCACGAAGGGTTCCGTACCACCGTCGTATGAGAGCCCCCTTAAATATTCATTTTATGTGGTTTTTAGTAATTTTAGTATTTGTTGTTATAGCAGCAACGGAAATACATCATTTGTGAAAATTTCAGCTTTCTAGCTATCACGGTTTATGAGATACAGCCTGGAGACAGACAGACGGACAGACAGACAGCGGAGTCTTAGTAATAGGGTCCCGTTTTACCCTTTGGGTACGGAACCCTTTAAAAAGAACGATATAAGCCAATTACATTTATTCATAAAGGATACACAATACATATATTAATTAATGCAATAAGATTAAAAAAACAAGTGCTTTAACCAACTGTTTCACTTATTCCTTCCTTACTAATATTATAAATGCGAAAGTTTGTTTGGATGTATGGATGTTTGTTACTCTTTCACGTAAAAACTATTGAATGGATTTTAATGAAACTTTACAATAATGTAGGTTATACATCGGAATAACACATAGGCTATAATTTATAAAGATAGTGTATGAATTGTCAATCACGCGGGGGAAACCGCGTAGCAAAACTTGGAATTAATATTTTTACATAACAATCCTAGCCAATGTATTTAAATCAATATTAATATATCAAATTGTAATGGATTTGCAATGTCTTATTCTTTAATATTTCTTCCAGTAATATATAGCAGTGAATATGACTCGTAAGATATACTAAGAAATAAACCAAGCCTTTGTTGTCATTTTCCATCTTAAACAAGAATCATAAGGAAAATTGTTAAAAAACGTGTATTTTCACATACCAAGCACAGTTCAATGACATTATAATAGTCAAGGCACGCAAGGTTTGTTATTTTTAGGGTTCCGTAGCGAAATGATGAAAAAAACGGAACCCTTATTGATTCGTCATGTCTGTCTGCCTGTCTGTCTGCCCGTCCGTATGTCACAGCCACTTTTTTCCGAAACTATAAGAACTATACTGTTGCTGTATTTTTTTTTTCTTCATACCTATACTTTATATGTATGGGTAGGTCTTTAAAATTGATATTGAGGTTTGCAAGTTTTTTTTTTCTAAACTGAATAGTTTCCGCGGGAGACACTTCCAAAGTGGTAAAATGTCCCCCCCCCCCCCCTGTAACTTCGAAAATAAGAAAAGGATAAAACTATGTACATTACCATGCAATCTTCCACCGAAAATTGGTTTGAACGAGGTCTAGTAATTTGTTTTTTTTATTACGTCATAAATCGTAAACCGCAATTTACTTTTCATTCAATCAACTCCAATATACGGTACGGAACCCTTCCTGCGCGAGTCCGACTCGCACTTGACCGGTTTTTTATTACATACTAGCGGTGCCTCGCTGTTTCACTCGTAAGTAGTCCTATCCCAATGCTTTTATAGTTGTTCTGCTATTCGGGGTGGAGACCAATATGAATCAAAGATCATGAAAATCGGTTCACCCGTTCTTGAGTTATAAATGGTGTAACTAAGTTGTCTTTGTTTTATATAATTAGGTATGTGTATGTTATGTTAGCTGGGGATTAGGGTAGATGTTAATTTTTATTAATCTTATATATAAAATTCTCGTGTCACAATGTTATTTACCATACTCCTCCGAAACGGCTTGACCGATTTTTATGAAATTTTATATGCAGATTCAGTAGGTCTGAGAATCGGCTACTATCTATTTTTCATACCCCTAAGTGGTAGTAGGTAGGTAGTAGGCAGGTAGGTAGTAGGCAGGTACGTAGTAGGTAGGTAGTAGGCAGGTGCTAGGTAGAAAAAATTGCATTGCAACGCATACAGGTACAGCTAGTATTTTATACTTTACTTTTTCTTTGACTAGACGTCTGTCATGAAGTCCCGACTTTGTATATTTTGTCCACAACTGTGACGGCACCAGCTCACCACTCTAAAACTTTTATTGGCTTTATGTACTTAGATTTAATAGATTTAATATAATTACGAAATAAAAAACTTACTATCAAAATATTTTTCTTACCTCTGGCATCCTACTTTTGAAATATTTGTAACATTTTCTGCTTAGATGAATAAATGCTTCCCAACATATACGTTAGCCAATTTATAGGCTCTTAAAGCACTTATATTTAATCATTTAAATGATAAGAATTTGAATCCCAATGCTGGGCATAATCTCCAATTAGTTCATGTTTACTAGGCGCCACCTCGAATTAGTTCTTGCGTTAAATAACCAGGTCATCATAATTATGTTATTATAGTATTTACATTAAATATTAATCTTTCTGTCAATCTAATCGAGTTAACATAACTTACTTGTATCTAAGCGACCTTATTGCTATGGAAATAAAGGTGATGACAACCTTTATTTCCATAGCAATAAGGTCGCTTTTGGAATTGCTTTGTCGGTTATTCGGTCAACCGCTTTTGGCATCTTAATCGATACAGGAAATTATATAATACTGACAAGTAAAAGAAATATGATATAATAATTATTTATTTATTTTTAAATTATAATATTATACAGTGTGGATGTTTTAGGCAAATTTCGGAAATGGGTGAAAGAAAAAAAATCTTAAAGATGTCTCAAAACATATACGATACCTAAGACTATTTTCTGAAGGTTTTTGGTAAATTAATAAATTTAAAAATATTATGACACGCCTCTCTATAAAATTGCGTATATTTTTTGTGTTTCTGTTTCAAGCTGAAATTTGTAGGAAAGGGCCCCCACACAAAACTGCGATGCGATGCGATGCGAATTCGCATCGCAGGAACTTCTAGTAAATAAAGTTCAAAATGGAACGCGAGCTCGCAGAATTTTGCGATGCGATGCGAATTCGCAGTTATGTGTGCGAGCCCAAAACCATCAAGATTGTTTACGTTTATAATATAATAATAATCCAGCCTATAAACGTCCCACTGCTGGGCACAGGCCTCTTCCCATATAAAGAAGGCACGAGCACTGATCACCACACTTGCTCATTTGCGGATTGGCGATTTCAGATCCCAATTTTGGAATCCAGGTTTCCTCACGATGTTTTCCTTCACCGTTTGTCAGAAGTGACTTAGAATAATTAAGAAAGTACATATAACTTTGAAAAGTTACATTGGTACTTGCCCGGGTTCGAACCTGCAACCTCGTGCACACAAATCCGTTCATTGAACCGCTAGGCCACCACGACATGTTTACGTTTAGTTTACTAAAACCGGTGTTTATGAAATAATAAATAATTTTGGTGCTATATTATATCTGAGTAACATAGGCTATCTTGCAGTGCTGTTGCAAAAGACAGAAGCAGGTCATATATTTGCGGACTTCGATATACATACTTTGGTTGACTGGTAGAGAATGCCTTTTGGCATTAATTCTGACTATGTACCTAAGGCTAAGGCCGCACTACGGCTAAACCGCCGCGGATTTTAACCGCCTGATTTTGTGAGTAAAGGAAGCTAATGGAAGCGGCCGCACTGACGGTTATTTTCCGCGATTTTTTTACCGTAGTGTGTGCGTCGTAGTGTTGCGTTTTCACGGTTTACCGCTTGCGGAAAAACCGTAGTGCGGCCTTAGCCTAATAGTGCATGAAACAAATAAATAAACTACCTTTATCAGGGGCACCCATTACCAAAACTACGATTGAAAGGACAACAAAAATTAAAAATGACAACTTCATTTTGTTAATTTTTGTGACCGCCAATCGAACTATGTTCGCGAATTACCCAGCCCATCATCTTATATACTGCACAACGTATGTATTAATTATATTATAGTACTTCTATGGGACAAGGAAAATGCCGTTTTCCTTGTAGACCATCTTGCTTATAATAATAATGAAAATTAAATGAGATGTTTATACTTGACTCAGTACCCTTAAGGCAAAAGAAGCGTCAGTCGTTCGGGAGCAAGATGGGTCGACGACATAGTTAAAGTCTCGGTTCGAGTCTGGATGAGGCTGGCTTAAGACCGTAGAAAATGGCACTAAAAAGGGGAGGCCTATGCCCAGCAGTGGGAGGACAAGGGCTGTGGATGATGATGATGATGAAGTAATAACTTTTACACTATCGCGCTGCATGTGTATAGTAATATTATAGAACGGGGATTAGCGCGTACATGCATAAATACCTTTAGGGCTTGACGTTTCGACCGGGTTACTTCGGCCTTGGTCGCAAGCAGACTTTGAATGAGATGATGAAGTACCCTTAATCGACAATGTACCCGTGATCGAGCTAGCTTGTTTTTTCATATTAAATGGCGTAGTTATTTAAAGTGGCAATGCTGCCAGCATTTTGGTATTTTTAAATATTTTGACAGTATGTAGTTAACTACAATAAGTATTGTACTTAATAATGGTTAAGTCTTCGTCTTCTTGAAATATAAATTGATATTAGAATAGAAAAACACATCTTTAGGTTCGTAATGTTTTATTTTAAAATTAAGCAAACGTAATAAAATTCTTGAAAATATTTATTCTCATCTTGCTTTTTTAATGATTTCTCCTACCTCTGGTATTGCTTCAGATTTCCCGTAAAAGTTGTACATGTTGATACAGTAAATCTTTTTCGAACCGACTTATAAAAGGAGGAGGTTCTCAATTCGACTGCTTTTCTTTTTTTAATGTTGCCAGATAACTTTGAACCACCTCATGGTTTTGTCTGGCTAGTATTTGATGTAGAATTATAAAGCCTTAAAAGTCTTGAAGATGGCAGCACTTTCATGCCTCGTTTTGAAATAGGAAAAAGAATTTAAAATATATAATTTCTTTCTTAATTAATCCAAAAAGAGGAGGTCCTCAATTTGACGGTATGTTTTTTGTATGTTTGTTACGCGATGTTTTCGGCAATTGTGGATTGATAACAAAACAAAATTTGAAGAAAGATTAAGCCGTGTTCTATGTTATGTCAGAGCTGGTCCTTTTAATAATACTTATAGTTTTATATACAAGTAATATGTAATAATAATGAATAATTAAAAACCCATCAACAACAATATGGAAAATACTTAAGTTAAAAACTAAGAGGAAGTTGGAAAATCGAGTAAATACTAAAAACTCCCATATTTAAATAAAAAACCCAAAAAAAAAAACCGTTTACCTATAAGACTATTATATTATAATATGTTTTAAGTAAGTATACATGTGAAAAACTTACGAATTTGTAGTTTTGTAGCCGCTCCAACAAATAACAAAAATAAAATATAAAACCACTGCATTTTGCACTGCACTAGTCTTACTATACGTGTCTAATAATTATGGGGATTTCTGTTCTTGAGTTTTAATATAAGCAAAGCAGAAATGTTTTATTTATTAATGATTCATACTAATATATTGTTATTCAGCTTGCAAAGGGATTTTACCTTACTAGAGAGACAGTAGTAATTACGTCTGTAATTGGGTAGATGACTAAAGTACCCGTCACGAGAAGCTATAAATTTTGTAAACACACATTCAGGGGTTTGCAATCTTTGGGTAAAATAAAATAAAAACAGTTTTGTACTATTTTTTTACAGGGATATAATTATATTAACACACACATCTAATTACTGTCTTCAGACAATTCTGAATATTCTGTTCCTAAAATTCATACACTCATTCTACATTCATTTTTGACGCAATCAGTCAAATAAACACAATATACCTTTTGAGGTTCTTTTCGTGGCGAAATAATTTCCTTGGACGTACTGGGTCCTGGATCCATAGGTAGTAAAAAAATAACAATTCCTTGTACAATAATTAACAATAACAAACAATATAACCTAATTCGCGAAAACACTACAAACAAACAGACGCATTCAAAACTCGAAAGAGACAACGTCAGCGTGAATTTACTTCAAAATCTTGGCCCAAATGTTTACGTTCCATGAATCAGATGCGTTCCAGTGCCACAAAACCTTAGACGACAGCGCTTTATATCGCTAAAATATAACCCGATCAAGTAAAATTGCTCATTAGTTTCGTATAACACGTACGTCACTTTGACTTTATTGAATTTGGGATTATTTGTTGTTGATTAAATTGTCGCTACGTAACTTGGTAGAAGTTCTTTATTTACAAAAATTATAGCTTCTCGTGACGGGCACTTTAGGTATGAAAAGTCAAAATTTATTTAGTCCGCCATTTAGATAAACAAAATATAATAGAATAGACACGTATTTCTTCTTTTAACCAATCAATAAAAAATACGAAGATAAACCGCTTTAAAGTTTAGGAGTGGGGGCTTGTGACGTCACGGGTAGGTAAAATTTATGCTTAGACGTGAAGTCGCACAAAAATTGTACTCGCTGCATCTTCATAATTCTTTGTTTACGGGACAACAGAAAAATACGTGTCTAAAATTTTTTTACTATATAAAAGATGCACATAAAATTAAAAATAGTCATCATCCGTATTATGTCTTCACAATAGCGCAGATTCTTAATATCCAAACTTATTTTAGGACTAGCTGTGGCCTGCGGTTTCACTGGCTCTAGTTCAGTCTCCCTAAAAAATTAAAAAAAGAGGTTTAGCTACGCTTTATATCATTAGTTATCTGCGAGTCTCTTCTTCAAAATCAGTCCAGCCGTTTCGGAGATTAGCCGGAACAAACAGACCGATAAACTATTTAAGAATTGTTTTTTTTTTTATTTATGTGCCATATATACTCTTTCATCAACCACGCGGGTGTAGCCGCAGGAAACAGTATAACGCCTATATTATTTGTATTCGCTAAAATGCTGGTGGCAACATAGTTGCCACTGCCCTACAAAGGGTTAATAATGAGACGCAGAATGGTCCTTCGAAGAAATACCGTAATATTCAAGGCTTTAACTCTTAAGACATTATGTAACACTATGTTTTACCATTCTTAAAATTTGGTTCAGTTTGAAATCGCTAGAATACGCGCCAATTTTCACTTATCAAGTGCTTAGATAGCAAGCACTGATAGATCAAATGTCAAGTGATTAAAACATGTGATTTGCTGTACTGTAATTAAACCCGCTTTCTTAAACGACTCATATGAGTTAAGCCATGTATTCACTGAGAAACAGTGTTTTAAATACAGTTTCTGATAGGGATAGATGTTTCTAGGAACAATGTTTAGTCGGTTCTGTAGGTAACGGTTAGTGACACTGACTGCTGAACCGGAGGTCGTGGGTTCGATTCCTAACCAGGACAAATCTTTGTGTGATGAGCATGATCATTTGTTCTGTGTCTGGCTGTTATTTATCTATAAAAAGTATGTATTTGGAAATATATAAACTGTTAAGAAAACCCTGTCCGATCCGTTAAGGTGTGTTAGGTATCGATAACTGATACCATTAATGTAAAAATAAATTGGAAAATAGAAAAAAAATATACAACATAGGTATATTTTTTTTTTTTTCTCAAAAGGCGAGAGAGATTCACAGGTGCTGCCAA
Organism: Autographa pulchrina; assembly: GCA_905475315.1. Lineage (NCBI taxonomy): Eukaryota > Metazoa > Arthropoda > Insecta > Lepidoptera > Noctuidae > Autographa > Autographa pulchrina. Next base: position 4,955,814 of record FR997789.1, on the reverse strand, counting down.
ACGATCAAAGAAAACGCCGCCGAATAATACCGATGAAAATGGTGTTGTAATTATTGTTTTAATCTCAAATTTAGGGAATTTCGTGTCAAAAAATAGTTTTTCAAAGTTTATTATTATTGATACTATCATGAATATTCCAAATTTAATATTTCATTTGGGCATGTGATTGTGAATCCTATATCACCCTTTCGGGTCGGACAGGATTTTCTTAACACCCTGTATAAGCATGTTTATCAGTTGTCTAGTTACCACGTACAAGCTCTGCTTAGTTTGGGATCAGATGACCGTGTGTGAGTTGTCCCAAGATATAATTACTATTACTACACCTTGTAACGCTCTTCACGCCAACACTTATAACGATTACTCGAATATTCGTCGTAGCTCGCTAATGTAACCGCAGCATTACAAAAATATGAAAAAAAAGAAGAACAACATATTGTATATACATGGTTTATATACATTTAGTTTATTATCGTAAGTATATAAAGGTTAGCAGTTATGACCACAAGCGTTATTTGTCACATTATATGGTAGTAATCACCTTTACACAGTGAAAACTAAAAATGAAGTTATTTATTTTCATATTTACAATCATTTTGTTTGCGGTTTATACTAAATCAAGTGAACCAGGTGAGAAATAAGAAAATCTAATTTGAATATTATGGAAATATATAGGTATTCCATTTGCAATCTGAAACGGTGTTTGTAAAATCCATTGAAAAAAATTATAATTAAAAAAAATAAAAAACACGCCTGCCATGTCAAAAAAAATTAAAAACAAGTCAAATATTTGCAGTCGGGGGCCCTGCAGACCTGTAATGAATTGTTCCAAGTAACCGTCCCCCGACTGCAAAAATTTGACTTGTTTTTAATTTTTTTTGACATGGCAGGCGTGTTTTTTATTTTTTTTTATTATAATTTTTTTAATAAATACCTTTTAGTGAACAACAAAACAACATGACAACACAAAAAAAAATATCGTTCGGAATCCTTTGCAGGCGATTTTGACTCACACTTGACCATTTTTTAATGTCCACATAGCCTATGTCACTCGGGATAACTCAAAGATTCTAATGATACCACAAACATTGAAATCGGTCAAGCCTTTTAGAAGTTATGGTGGAATAAAGAAACTCACAAACATACATACATACATACATGAACCCTGAAAACATAACACTCCTTTTTGGGCAGTCGTGTAATAAAATGTTAAACACTAGTGAAAAGGACACATACTATACCAAGTTTTAATTTTAGGGGAGAATGATTTGACGGCGAATTCAGAAAATCTACAGGCTCCGGGTCTAAAATGCCAGGCAACCAGCGATGGGGGTATACAATGCAGGTCTTATCCAGAAAATGATTGGGTGCCATTATTAAGTCCATCGCATATAAAAGTTCTGTACGACAAACCAATACCGGCGGCATATCGAAGATATTTTTAACAATGGGCACCTTAGTATGGTAACTATACCCAAGTTGTACAGAAACAAAATAAGGTGAAATAGACAGATTAATTTATATAGTATGAGTCGCATGAATGTGGGTATAGTCTGAAGTTACGCAAGAGAAGAGTGTCTGGAATGATATGGGGATTGCATTGTGACATTGTTATTTGATCTACTAATGTTTAATACCGCAATAAAAATAAAAAAAGTACATGAAATTAAAAGTGGGATATAACTTAACAATGTAAATCTAGTTTGGTTTATGTACCTACACGTTTTCACTAGATGGGCAAAATATCATACGAGGTGCAGTAAAATGGAGTCTAAGAATTGTAGATAAATTTGTATAATCAAATAAACTATAAGTATGTGTATTTTTTTATTTGAAATCCCAGTTTTAACTTTACTTACTTGCGTATGTTAAAAAATTACAGATAAATATTACAAGTTACAAGTTGTAAAATATTACAGATAACACACAATATGCCTTTGGCCTGCAGTTGTCAATATTGTAAACACCTGCTTTTTGTTGAAGTTGGTTAAAAAACATGCATTTGTACACAATTTAACATCCTAACTAGGTACTATGAAAATATAATAAAATATGAAAAAAATCGTGTTTTTTTTACAATTTCTTATTTTTAATTATATTTAAACTTACTTTTATATATTCATCATTGAATGTATTTATACAAATCCATATTATAAAACCAGATACTCGGCACAAGTTTTGAGAAAACAAAATTTCTACTTATGTTTAAATGTAATTTGAAAAAATAATTTGCAAGAAAAAACAGGTTTTTATTCAAAAAGCTCTGCTTATTTTTAAGGTTATTTTCATGGAATACTCAAAGTCAAAGTCAAAAAGTCAAAGTCAAAGATCTTTATTGTGAGACAGTGGTTACAAAGGTGTTATTAAATTATTTTGGTGTGCATCTTCACTGCTCCACCATATAAGGCGTACAATATTATAATTTGTGTTAGCTTAGATCTAAGTTTATGTGTTATACAAAAGAGCAATTTTAATTGAAATAGAGCTATATTTTGCATCAAAACATAAAAACCAGTTTGGCACTAACCTATCACGAGTCTGTCGGACAAAAATTCATGTGTTGTATAATATGGTCGATTTATCAAGAATTCACTTAATTTTTTCTTAAAAAATTTAATGTTTTCAGTTTCTCTTATTTGTTTAGGAAGTTTATTGTAAATTCGTGAAGACATTCCGAAGAAACTTTTAAAAAGTAGAGCTGTTTTTGAGGGCATATTAGTTATTTTGTCGGCATGTCGACGGGAGTACAGATTACCAAACTTTTCCTTGTTGGTTTTAACGAATATAGCGACCTCATAGATGTAGAGCGCAGGAAAGATTAAAATCTTAAGCTTTTTAAAATATGGCATACAGCTATCTGGGGCACGTATGCCACAAACAGCTCTAAGACATTTCTTTTGCGCCCTAAAAGCGAGTTCCCTGTCTGTAGCATTCCCCCAATAAATTAGTCCATATCTAAGCGTAGACGTTACATAGGCATGATACTCGAGAGTTTTTTGTACAAATATAACTTGTTTTTTTATTCTTAGTAAAAACTGGTAACTGGCCCATATATTTTTTTGGTCGTTTTTTAAACGGTTTACGTACTTCATAAGAACAAGAACGTTTAACAAAACCAGTTAAAGCAGTTTTAAAAATAGGTATTCTCCTAAACATATGCCTCAAAGTATGACGACCTCCGTGGTCGAGTGGCGTACGCACCGGTTTTCAAGGTGTCGCCAGCTCTGAGGTCCCGGGTTCGATCCCCGGACGGGTCAATGTAGAAAACCACTTGTCTACATTGTCCCGGGTCTGGGTGTTTGTGGTACCTTCGTTGTTTCTGAATTCCATAACACAAGTGCTTTAGCAACTTACTTTGGGTTCAGAGCAATGTATGTGATGTTGTCCGCATTTATTTATTTTTTATTTATTTATTTAAAGTAATAGTTATTTTGATACGAATGCCGTATTTATGCTAGCTACCCCGTCCTCAACAAGTGGTTTAAGAATTTCAAAACAATTCAATAAGTTTTGTTTCTTAATTTTCTTTTATAAAAACATTGTGACGGGCCTGTTGGTCTAGTGGTTAGTGACCCTGACTGCTATACCGGAGATCGTGGGTTCGATTCCCACCCAGGACAAATGTTTGTGTGATGAGCACGATCATTTGTTCTGGTTGTCTGGGTGTAATTTATCTATAATATGTATGTATTTAGAAATATATAAGTATGTTTATCAGTTGTCTGGTTACCATAACACAAGCTCTGCTTAGCTTGGGATCAGATAACCGTGTGTGAGTTGTCCCGGAATATTTTTTATATTATATTGTCCTTACAGTAATGGCTCATTTTCAACGGTCGTTATAAAGCAGGCGGTCTCATGTACGGGATAACGACAATGAAATTGTGCCAGTCGTTACCCAGCATGCGGGCTGCCCCGCACGCAGCCTAACAACCAATAACCTAGCAACGAATGACACGCACGCGGGCTAGCAACCAATGAAAGTCATCGGTTGGAGCTTTAACAAAATCTCCCGCACCCCGAATATGGGCCCCAACGACGCGCATGCGGTCCCTGTGGCATGCTTTATAGAAATCTCCCGCACCCCGAATACGGGCCCCAACGACGCGCATGCGGTCCCTGTGGCATGCTTTATAGAAATCTCCCGCACCCCGAATACGGGCCCCAACAACGCGCATGCGGTCCCTGTGGCATGCTTTTTAGAAATCTCCCGCACCCCGAATACGGGCCCCAACGACGCGCATGCGGTCCCTGTGGCATGCTTTATAGAAATCTCCCGCACCCCGAATACGGGCCCCAACGACGCGCATGCGGTCCCTGTGGCATGCTTTATAGAAATCTCCCGCACCCCGAATACGGGCCCCAACGCCGCGCATGCGGTCCCTGTGGCATGCTTTATAGAAATCTCCCGCACCCCGAATACGGGCCCCAACGCCGCGCATGCGGTCCCTGTGGCATGCTTTATAGAAATCTCCCGCACCCCGAATACGGGCCCCAACGCCGCGCATGCGGTCCCTGTGGCATGCTTTATAGAAATCTCCCGCACCCCGAATACGGGCCCCAACGCCGCGCATGCGGTCCCTGTGGCATGCTTTATAGAAATCTCCCGCACCCCGAATACGGGCTCTTATAAACTAGTAAAAATGAGCCATAAGGAACTTAAAAAAGCAAGAAAAAAATATCAGATTTCGCACACTTATTTGGAAGATGACTAAGACAAATCGGGACTTATTAATATTTTTTTTTTATATAAAAATGAATTTACGTTTATTAGTCCCACAAAAACTGGAGAACGGTTGTATCGGTTTGCTGGTTTAAATTAGTTTTGAAATAGTAGAAATCCTGTCTGTGGCAGCGTAGCTCCTAAACGAATAGAATGATTGTGATGCGATTTCTGCCGTGTGATAGAGATGGTTATATCACCTAAATCTGTTTCGGTTTTGAAAGATATACCTAAGCAATTTTCGATTTGTTTGTATGTATATGATGTTTTAATTCGTCTGTGTTTTTTTTGTCTGTATGTTATGCGATATCTACGGCAATTGTGGACCGATTTCAAATTTCGTTAACACTGTATAACTCGTCGTCCCATATAAAAATTATTTTATCAAAATCGTTCCAGTACTTTACACTTTCCAGTGCTTTTTATTAAAGGCAGGTTTTTTTACCTTTACATGCAATACATTATTATTATTATCTAAACAATTGTTTTCCATTGTCCACAGTGTGATGCTAGCATGGCAGACGTTCAACGCCCTCTTCGTGATCCGCGCGGTCAGCAAGTATTTGGTGGAGATGGTGCCTGAATACGAGCTCTGCAGGCATTTAGATGTACAGGCCGAAAGGAGGGTAGGCAATGGACCCGTTGATACAAGAGAGGAACCTACGGTAAATCTTTTTAACACATCTGGGACAACTCACACACGGTCATCTGATCCCAAACTAAGCAGAGTTTGTGCTATGGTGACCAGACAACTGATAAACATACTTATATATTTCTAAAAACACACATATTATAGATAAACTACACCCAATATCTAATCTATACGAATAAATAAAATTTAAGTGAATGTTTGTTATTTCAAATTTACAGCTTTTCATGAAATGCATCAGAAAGCATAAGGTTGTGTCTGTCTGATAGGTTCCAGCTAATCTCTAAAATGGCTGGATTTTATGCGGACACTAAGTAATCTTTACTTGTCTATCTATCTATCTTGTCTATAATCTACGTGTGTGTAATCTGTACTTAGTGTCCGCCCTTTTGAAGTTTCTATAAAAGTTATCTTTTGAAACCTAGAAATTGCCATGTTTAACGTATTTCTTTATCCCCCAGACCCCACAAGAAGCAGCATCGCCTTTGCCGGTTTCGACCCCTGATTTAGAAGTTCATACATCTCCAAAACTGATGGGCAACGAGAGTCGAGTGGAGATGCTCATTGATGCCTTAATAGGCATTATTATTGATGTTCCTGTCACGTAAGTAATAACTTCAAAATCAAAATTAAAATTAATCAAATTTAAATATGCGAATTATTACAGCTAAATGCAGACCAATGCTCATTCTATCCCACACACTACTACATTATTAAAAAAAAAAAATGGTGTGGTGTCGTTTGATGTAAATCGACCATTACAATTATAATATATCATTGTTATTCTATAATATATCTATTTCTTCTTATCGTGTCGATTGCAATGTATCTATATTGCGTTGGCCTAAAATTCTGCTGCAAGAATTGCATTGTCAGTAGCTTTTTACCCTGAGTTTGTTTTGTCATTTCTTCTCAGGGTAGTCGGTTAGGATATGTCGACTTCATCTAGCTTAGGAAGACATTGTAAATGTGATTTATATAGTCTTACTTGCAAGAACAAACTATTTCATTTCATTTATTTCATTAAATCGTCCATCGTGCTGGTGTAAGGGCACGAAGGACAAGATGAAAGGTGTAGGATACAGCTTATTATTATTTTTCTTGTTTTTTGCAGCGACAACACATACTACCTACATTTGGAATGTATCAACACAATATTAGTGCTCATGTCGGTGTATATGTTTGCCGGAGTCCATGGACAGACGCGGCTGGTCGATACCTCCTTAATATACAGGTAAGATATATAAACAATTATATGTATATACCATATAGTAAAAAACAAAATAATTCAAAATATAAATTAGAGTGCGCATCACTAATACCTCATTGCGCCGGGCGTAAGCCATTTTTTGGCTGTATAATATACTATATTATAGTACATTAGTTTATAGATTTTTTTCCTTGCAACGACAGACGCTTCTTCGAATAAATCGATGATTCCGATATTGTTAGGGTAATATTAGGTAATATAGTTTAATTTAATGAGATAGCTTTGATTTTTTTTTTTATGACGTAACTAGTTTATACTCTCGCTCACGGTTCGTACCCTGATATGCGCACTCTGTAGCTTCTTATCTATCTTCTAGAGTACAAGAAGGGGTTGTTTAATAAACTATTTTTTTTGTATTTTTATTCATGTTTTAGGACCCTTTTCCAAGGCCGCTACGGCATGCACGCGCCTTTGCTCGTCAAGACTCTGCTGAGCAACCTGTGCGGCATGCTCGCCGCGCCGCCGAGCATGTTCGGTGCTCACGCTGGAGGCGGCAGCCTGCTGATCAACTTCGCCTGTAAGTGTCACACGACCTATCCCACAGCTGGGCAAGCTCGTGAGGACTCTGCTGGTCAAAGCTCAACTGATTCTAGATATTCTGAGCTTTTTCCTACTTTGAAACTTGTAAATTCATCATTATTATTTTAGGTAGAATCTATTTAATTTTGAAAGATGGTACTATAACTTTTTATTTAATTTTGTTAAAAATATACTCCTACATTAAAACTTTCACACTTGACGCACTAAAGCATCAACGGTTGAGTATTAAAGGTAGAATATTTTTCTTTATACTTGTTCTGGCGTTACGCGACCGATAATACCGTAAATCTTTCGTTTACAATCAACGGATGATGCGTTAGTGCGTCAAGTGTGAAAGGTTCAATGTTTTATTATGTATTATACAGCAGAACTGGCGTTACGCGACCGCTATTTAAGACGAAATTTCCGTTGGATATGAACCGACCCTTATATCTTTCACAGCCGGTCTCTGGAACATGATAACCTTCAACTCGTCATCCCGGCCGACCATCTACACACAGCCGCCGCTAGACCGGCAGGAGTTGAAGGAGAGAGTGAAGAGGGAACATCCCTTAGCCAACCAGTCGTGTCTCCTGCTGTTGACGCTCGCCAACCACTGTATGAACGATGACAACCTGTATAGGAATGCGTTGCTATGCTGTGAGGATACCGCAGGTTAAATATTAAATGAATAATATCTACATAATAAATAATCCAGCCTATAAACGTCCCACTGCTGGGCGCAGGCCTCTTCCCATCGAAGGCACGAGCATTAATCACCACGCTTGCTCACTTGCGGATTGGCGATTTCAGATCCCAAATTTTGGAATCCAGGTTTCCTCACGATGTTTTCCTTCAGCGTTTGTCAGAAGTGTCTTAGAATAATTAAGAAAGTACATATAACTTTGATAAAGCACATAATATCCCCATAATATCTTGGGTAAACTAGCGCACGGCCAACTGATCCCAAACTAGGTACAGCCTGTACTGTGGTAACCAGACAACTGCTAAGGCCCATTTTCACAAACTTCAATTACCAATAAAAAAACGGCTTCGCAGTTTTATAAATAAAGTAATAATGTAATAGAGTTATAAATCTATGTATGTTTCTTGAAAATAGTCCTTTTTAAAGTCAAGCCCTTCCTAAAAGTTATTTTGGTTAAATTTTTCACCATTATGTGAAATATATGACTTAAAATAATAATTACTAAGAAAGTAGGTCCTTTTTTTAACTAACAAAACTTCTAATATACCTATTTGATGTTCACAGAAACATCAGCCCCTACACCCCAAAGAGAATCAAATGGGGGTCCACAATTGACCCCACCTAGGATCGACATGGCCGCTGTAAGTAAACTATGTGTTATTATTATTATTATTATAGTATTATTAACTTGTAGACTAGTTAGTTAGTTAATAATACTTCAGATTATCATGAAATAATATATATAAGCACGGTGATTCTTATATTATACGCGCTTAATTATAGAGTCCATTGTTTTACTATAATTATATTATATTTTATAGCCACTTTCTCCAAGTCGATCTTATTCATATCTTGATAAAACTTTTTTCGATTATATATCAATAGTAAATATAATTTAGTCTTATTACTAAAGCGTCATATTTCACAAATTAATTCATGTGTTATAAATAACTATTTTATCTTTATTCACAGCTCCACAAAGCCATTTGCGCGACGGCGGGATGTGAGCATTCAACACTACTGCTATATCTAATGCTGCACTCCTGCACAGCGTATAAGAGGCATATAAGTAATGTGGAGAAAATTGATCAGTTGGTGAGTGATTATATTTAGTTTTATATTTACTAGTAGTTGTATTTAGTAGTAGTATGTTTATATTTATTTATTTATTTACTAGGTATACAACTACGGCCAACAGCATATCATATATTGTGTACAAAATTAAAACAGGAATAACAACATTTCTTACACGCCTATTATACATATTTAGTTAAAGGTAAAACAAATTACGGTTTCGCAAGAAATAAGCTTGTCTCTCATTGGTGGAAATTGACAGATAGGCTTCATGACAACCAAACCTAGAGATTTCTAATTCGCAAAAACCCTTATTATATGATTAAAGAAAGGGTTTCGCACGCGTAGCTTATTACACACTAACTGAAACTATGGGTGAGCAAAATGTTGTTCAAAGAAATCGTGTCTGTGTACATATTCGCCAGATAAATTGAGAAGACCATAAAATATTATCGAAAAGGTACCTTATTGTATGACCTGATTTATTTATTTGTCCACAGATAGTGCCAATCCTACAAGTTTTGTACAACGCTCCCGACAACAACTCGCATCACATTTACATGTCTCTAATTGTCCTGCTTATATTAACTGAAGACGAGGCGCTCATCAAAGGCGTGCATTTAATTGTGAGTATTTATATCTGGGGGCACGGCAGTGCCCCAGCCAAGTCTCGAGCAAAACGGGCACGGCCGTACCATTCTTTTCTCGAAGCGTTTCGCGGCTATTTCACCCCCCCTGTATCATCGATACGGACAAAGCTAGGGGTTTAGATTTTCGATGACCTAGAGTAAGTATTAAAACAAGCTCAGCCTCAAAATTACATGACATTTGAACCAATAGTTTACGAGTTATGAGCGATCAAAGTTACACCATTTTGTCACTCACTGACTCACTCACTGACCGATCATCAAAAATCTAAGGTACTTCTAGCAAACTTAGAACCTTCAAATTTGGCACCAAGATAGGTTTTTAGCTTAACAATAAGATACAAATATAAAACAGCATATTTGGAGGAGTTGCAAGTAAATAATAAATAATATCAGGACACCTTAACCGACAGTCGGTATCATCCAAGATCAGTGAACTGCACATGCACTATGGCGCATGTTTAGTCCACAGTGATCTCAAATTCCAATCAGTTACAAAATCATGTCCATAATACCTACATATAATATATAAATTCAACGGTATTTGCACGTAATTACAAGGAGCAAACGACCTTTAACTTGTGCTCATGGCCAAGTCGCTGTTATTGTAATGTAAACAAAACTATTGATATAGTCACAAAATATTGATTTATTATTACAAATTAAGTTGAACAGGACTTGGCTCCTATGCGATCTCAAAACTTTTTACGATGGAAGAATTGCATAGAGAGACTTGGCTTTTTTTTACATTGAATGTTTTTGGTGGGATAACATTATAACTAAACTTTATTTCTTATTCAAGAAAATAGATACTAATCATTATTACAGGACTACTTATTTTTAGCAAAACCATCAATTAATAAAATGTTATAAGTTGGTCCGCAAGTAAAATTTTAGCTAATTATTATTAACTGAGATCATTTTTTTTGTTACTAAATATTTAGTTGGGTGATAAGGGTTGGTTCCAAGGGTCGTAACTGATGATATGATGTTTTATTATATATATTTGTCTGCTCTGGCGTTACCTAACGCATTTTCCGTTAGATATGAACCGACCCTAACATCATGGTCTTATTGAAAGACTCTTAACTTATGAGACTATATGATAATTTATTATATTTAATTTCCAGATGCTAAAGAACTTAACGTGGTACACGGAGCGCGCCATCTCAGAGATATCGCTCGGCGGTCTCATGGTGTTGGTGCTACTGCGAGCGCTTCAGTACAACATGGCGCGCGTGCGAGACAAGTATCTCCACACCAACTGTTTGGCCGCCATCGCTAACATGAGCAGTAAGTACTTATACAACCTAAACTAACTTAACGTGACCTAACGTAACATGATTACATGAGCGGTAAGTACGATGCAAGTAAAATATGTATGCACTAAGCAATTTTAATTGTTTATTTTTCGATTCTATATTTGTATTGTAACACATATTATGAAGAAATTATTTAAAATAGTTTCTCAATCATGTAGCAACAAGACGGCGAGATCTGCCTCGACAAGTTACATCAGCTGTATAGTACTGTTTGAGTAAAAATGCCATAATTAAATGCATATTTTCATTTTACAGGTGAATTCAGGAACTTACATCCATACGTAGCCCAAAGACTAGTCTCACTATTCGAAACATTAACAAAACGAAGAGCAAGACTTTGCAGTGAAATCGAAGGTGAGTACATACTAATAATAAAAAATAAAGGTGGAAAACAAAAACATCAAGGTAAGAGTGGAAGCCGGCCCCAACATAATTTAGAAAAAAGCTATGTAGAAGATGAAATGTGGACAACATCACATACATTGCTCTGAACCCAGACCCGACACGATGTAGAAAAGTGTTTGAATACAATAACCCGTCCGGGGTTCAAACCCGAGACAGAGCAGACAGGGCTAGCGACACCTTCACAACACTTGACTACAGAGGACTTTATTAAGTAAATAACCAACGTTTAATTAATACAAATTATAAGAGTTTGTTTTTTTTTTTAGGATATATGATTGTCTAGTAGAAATACATATTTTTATACAAAATTTAATGTTTCAGGAGGTGATATCAATAGTTTAGAATTACCACATCACGCTGAAGAAAAAACAGAAGAAATTGTAAGTACACATTATGATTACATAAAATAATAACTATGAATTAAAAGTTTAGGAAAATTCAAAACATCTAATAGATTTTCATAAGTTATAGCGAAAAACTATCTCGAACAGGTCAGCCAAAAAACCGCATCGCAATAGGCCTATTGGTTTAGGAGCTACGATGCCACGACCAAACAGGGCGACATGTCAATTGATGTCAAGCTTATAAATGATATTCGTCAGGGATTAGAAAGTTATTTTACTTCTGTCCACATTCGCCCAAGTCTCATACAATATCATTGTCTGACCCTTATTCATAGTATATACTTTTCTTTTCCCAGATGGATCACATAAGCGTCCTCGACGAGGTCCTACGCATGCTGCTCGAGATCATAAACTCGTGCGTCGCTCACCAGCTGAGCAACAACCTGAACGTCGTGTACGCTCTGCTGCACAAGAGGCATCTATTCCAGCAGCACCACCACCAACATCCAGTGGCGCAGAATATTGATATGGTTCTTATTATAATGATTTTTTATTTTTATCAAAGAATAATAACTAATGAAAGTTTTCCATCGATATCTCAGTCGTTACAACGAATGCGGCATGACCCACACGTGGTCTTACAGCGGCAAACATACATAGCCTAGCAACGATTGGAACGTATCTAGCAAATAGTTAAAGTTATTGGTTATTGCTTTTAATATGGTTTTAAATAACTAAATATATCCATTGGACAGCACCAGGGAGCAAAACTGTCTAATCTTTTTACAAATATAATTCATATTCATTGTTAAAATTGCGAAAATATAATTACTCTATCTCCTCTTTGGTGTTACTTATAATTGAACTGATTTGTAAATATAAATAGGCGTTTTACTACTCAATAACAGTACATAGAATAGGTTAAGCCGCGCTCGCCGCGGTTGGTCCGTGGATGGGTGACCATTTCCGAACATATCGAGACCCCTCCGTGCCTCGGATAGCACGTTAAGCCGTAGGTCCCGACTATCATACTATGATCGTTGGCAGTCGTTAAGTCAATTCTGACAACCAGTCTTACCATGAAATACTGTGTTAATGTTAATACCCAGTAAAGTGGATTGTGGAGGTCAGATAGGCAGTCGCTCCATGTAAAATACGGTATTCAGCTGAATCCGGTAAGACTGGTAGCCGACCTCAACATAGTTGGGTAAAGGCTCGGTAGATGATGAACAGTACATAGAATACAAAATAAATAATAAGAACTACATGATTACTATTTAACACTTACAGGTGATAGGCTACTTCTCGACGCGTCTGCAGCGGGTGCAAGAAGGCGCGGGCGGAGACCTCGGCGTGACCGAGGTGCTCGCCTGCATCAAGAAGGGCGCTGAGCAGTGGTCCAGCGATAGGCTAAAGGTATATATTTATATGCAATGTATATTTTTTCTTTTCTGCTCTTAGGTTTACGGGGCTTTGGTTTACTCTTCTTCGGTTTCTTAGGTTTACGCGAATGTTAGACATTGAAATAAAACTACTTTTTACGGATTCTGTCGCAGTTTTTTTAGGTACCGACATTTCGACACCTTTGCGGGTAGCATGGTCACGGGCATGGTGGCGGTCGTCTTGACAGTAGATGTTGCTCGTTCTACCATCTACATCTATGTCTTTAGGTCGAGAACTAAGACTTTTCCATCTTAGCATTTTCAGAGAAAACAAACATAATGAAACATTCATATTATTGTCTTTATTAGCGCTTAAACGGAATGCTGAAGCGTTACATGCTCAGAATTTTTAAATAAAACGGAAATTACAAACTATAAAATACATCAAATAATTTCTACCACTTACATTTGCCCTACCCAACGATTTATATCATCATCTCCCGAGCCTTTGGGGTCGGCTACCAGTCTTACCGGATTCAGCTGAATACCGTATTTTACATGGAGCAACTGCCTATCTGGCCTCCACAACCCATTTTACTGGGAATCACAGTATCCTATATATACATATATCCTATACCTAACGATTTATATATTACTGCGAATATATCATGTAAAAATAGTTCATGTAAGGTTCTATAATATTTTGAAAATATGGAACTAGTTTCTTTATATTAGTATTATTACTAAAGAGACCATAACCTACCCTAATATTTTGTGTATTCTGCTATTTACGCCTGTTCATTTATTAATATAAGCCGATATAATCTGACACAATAAATACAGCGCTACAGTAAAATTTCTTAAACTCCTGTACAGATTTATTATAAATAATATCAACTAAAAAAACCCGTATTTCTTCCAGAAATTCCCCGACCTAAAATTCCGGTACGTCGAAGAAGACCGACCCGAAGAGTTCTTCACTCCCTACGTGTGGGGTCTCGTGAATTCCTGCGGTGGTGTCTACTGGGCGAGCGAGGGCGGGGCGAGAGCGTTAGACCTACTGGCTTGCTGATCGCCAGATAACAGGAGGAACTGTGTGGACGTTTTAAAGACTGTCTTGTGTGCATGGATTAGGTTTTGAACTCTAAATAAATAAATGTGAACATGACATACATTGCCCTGAATCCAAAGCACCTGTATTATGGAATGGACAACGAAGTTTTTTAAACTGAAAATAATAATGGCATTTTGGTGTCATAAGCAAAACAAAATTAGTTTACAGTAATATGATTTAACGGAATTAGCGCAACACATGTAAAAATTCTCGTTTTTGGGCAAGCTGACTGCTTGTGACCACGGAAATTATGGAGCGCGATAGTTCAAAAGTTAGTTCCCAAATTAGTTTACATAAAATTATGAAATGTACCTAACTCTCTTAATGTTTTTAATTGGAATATAATATGTGCTTAACCGAAGTCTTTTTCTGTCTAAGCCTCGATCTGTACTTGTCTTCCAGTCTCACCAGATACAACTGAATACCAGTATTTAACAAATATATATAAATATAAATGTGCATACAAACTTTTAATAGTAGATTAATTTGATACTGCTTTTTTCTGTTATTATTTTGATTTTAAAACCGAAACTTAAATATCACAGACTAAACTACATCTGTATATAAGTCCTGATGACACGTGACTGTAATGACATTATACAGAATGTTCACTAAGTAATAACTTACTTGATAACTTATATTTAAATATAAAAATTTTCACTGTCCATATTATACAAAGAAGTCAAACAATTGAAATGTTAATATGGGACAGGGAAAAAATCAAAAACCTATGTCAATGAAATAAAATACTTAAAAAATACAGTTTCTAAATATAACTTGTGTTATGTCCATCAGATAGATAATTGAGAAATATTAGAAATTTTCTTTTTTTTTAAAGTAATGTAAAAGTTACTATGATACCTTTATTGATTTAAAGAATCACGGTTTTTGACGTAGCAAACTCCTTAACTTTAATTCAATTCTTAACACGTTGCCCGTCCAGAGTATTTTGGTTAGTAGCCGTGACGTCCAATTTTTTTGTTCGGCTAAACTGTTTCATTTTATGTACATATGAAGTACATGCAAGTGCTTTTCAAAAAAACTTTTTTAAAACAACTAAAATACTGAATTTCAGGCATGCATTAGTTTTAATGCACAGACGTGCATTATATGCATTACATTTAATTAATTAATTAGATCACTACACGACACTGGCAGAAATAACTGTGAGGCTGCTGTGGGTTGCCAAAATCAAAAGAAAAAAAAATAATTAATTACATTACATAACATGTAATGCATGGACGTCACAGATGGAGCAAAAATGCATTATATATAATGCACGGACAGGCAACGTGTTAAGTTTTTTGTGTTTAAAACTTTTTTGATTATCTAACCGACTGTCAATTTTTTAATTATGCCCTTTTACCGTGAACTTCCTAATCAAAGTCAAACCAATATGGCGGACTGTCAAATAGTATTTTGATTGGCGCCAATTAAAGCGTGTCATGACCAAAAAGATGTTTGAAATGTGATCTTTGTACTTTAAATACTAATTTGTACTATTTCACAAAACTATAATAATGTCTACGTATAAGACAAATAGTATAACTACCATTTACCTAATAAGTTTTCGAGGGTAGAAGTTGTTTTGTTTTAAATCTTTGATTACCCTACATGAAAGGGTTTTTATATTATAAATTATTATTCTTTCCTTTACATTTTAATATATAATGATACTGTGTAAATTAACTTATCTTAATTGTGTATTGTGCATATCGTTGTTATTTTTTATTTAACTTTGGATTGTGCTGACTACAGTTATAGTACTAAATTTATGCCTTTTGGATAGTCTTGTGTTGATAAGAAGTGAAATTAACTCTTCTATAAAGATCAGGACATGAAGTTTTTCAATGATTAATCTCAAAGAATAATCATTGATGCAAATGAAGTTTTCTTAACACATTTATTTTAATTTTTTAGTGCAGTTTAATAATGAAAATCTAAATATAGCTTATATTGTGAAGCAGCTATGAATAACAGTTAAAACGACTTCCTTCTTTAATTTCGTACTCTTATTCTAAAATTGCGCGGTATATTTTTACGTTTTAACAGCTCTTTGGCATCCATTAAAATATTTAACAATGATATGCACATTTAACGAATAAACGGTCGAAACCGTTGTCACTATGTCGTATTACAAGTAGTGAATAAACGCAATATAGGTTAGTGAACAATCAATAAATAATTTATATTTAATTAAAATGTGTTTTATTGTTAATCATCTCCCTCTTTATTACGCTTTAAGTAGCTTTTTTACAAACAAAAAAGGACCATATACGCAATGTAGATGCCCATATATAATACCTAACAATAAAAGTAGCAATAGCAATCTTTGATGAACACAAAAAAAAATCATTCATACCGTAGCAAATATAAACATAAGCTTGATATCTACGTATAATAATAATTCACTTAGTAAGTTATATTGTAATTGTTATAAAAATGAAATGTATAAAACAGGACTTACCAAGAATATTTTCGTTATTATAATGAAACATTACATGGTAGGTAAGACTTGCAGTATAATCACGAATAATTAAACACTAGAAACATATGTTTATTCAGATTATTATTTTCTATAATTTAATGATAAACTCAGAAACATTAACATCGAAGTTCACAAATTGTGTCAAGCGAGGGTCCTTTTTTTTAATCTTTCCCGCCAACATAGTAACATAGACAACAAAACGTATCGTGTATATTTTCCATATCGATTTCCTTGTTGTTATTTTTCCTTAATAATAACGTAATATCTATAAGTGTTTGCTGAAGATACATATTGGAGATAAAAACTATTATGTTCAATATATTTAAGTAGTCAAAACAAAATATAAAAAAAACACATAGTAAAAAAAAGTATAGACAATTCTTACTTCTTTCTGATTCAAAATCAAATCAATGGACAATCAAGAAGTGTTTTGTTGTGAACCAAGTGAACGAAGTGCGTAAACAATACTTACATTTAGAACAAAAATAATTATCTATTACTGTGGAAATTATGAACTAAATTAATTAGAGAAATAATGTAGACCCTTATATTTAGTGGTGTAATTAATTGTGGCATTAAACTGCATTCTTTTGCGACATAAACTGGACTAAACCTTTTTGGTAAGTGCAATACAATTATTTTATTTTACTTTTAAGCTGTATTGATTAAATTGAAATTTCGTATTTCTTTTATTTTAAGCTATGTGTTGTATCTTTCAGCTTAAGTAGGTACCTACTGTATTTATCTTAATTAACTTAAGGCTATTGTACTGTGGCGTGTCGTTTTTGTTTTATTGATATTTTTATTAGTACCTAATTGTTTTTTAATTAATAATTGTTGTTCTTGGGTATAATATATTATGAGTTTCTTCTCTAAGTATCGCTATTTACCTCTAAATTGTGTTGTATATTAAATAAGGGTAGATAGGTAGTATTAATCAATTTTTAGTAGTAGACTTTTTTTTTAATTATAATTCTTTAACAATTCTTTTTAACTCTACAGAAAATGTAAGAAAACAAGAATATGACCACTAATGAACAGAAAAAATATTTTTATTCATGAATTTATTTAAATGTAAATAAATCCTATTTATTTCAACCCAAATACATGTTATTTTTTGTAAAATGTAGTGCAGATCTTCAATATATCACTATCACAAAATAGTAGTTCTTGTTTGTTTTTTTTAAAGCAATAAATGGTTTATGATTTCATGTATTGATTTTTTTTATCTATTCTGGCAGTTTGGATCTAGGTATGTACCATAATATGATTTGGAAGATTTTATTCATCTTTTGGAATATTAACTAAGTTGAATATCAATATAAATTAAACCTTAAACTCGCTGAATCTTCTGACAATAACCGAAATCTTTAAAGTCTTGGCAACATTGTCTTTGCCTATTTAGTTACCAACTATATTATTAAATTGTCCCACTGTATATCTTAGAGGTTAATTAAAAGGTTAGGTAATGATTTGCAATATAATTTACTGATACAAAAAAAATATAGAAATAAGGGATGCAAGGAAATATTCATTTATTTATGAATTTCAATTAAAAGTTTGCGGACAACATCACATACATTGTTCTGAACCCAAAGTAAGTTGCTAAAGCACTTGTGTCATAGAATTCAGATACAACGAAGGTACCACAAACACCCAGGCCCGAGGCAATGTAGAAAAGGGATTTTCTACATTGACCCATCCGGGGATCGAACCCGGGACCTCAGAGCTAGCGACACCTTGAAACCGGTGCGTACGCCACTCGACCACGGAGGTCGTCAAATTTATGACATGAATATTGTGACAATAATAGTGGCCTCTTAGTGTCCCAGGGCTGGGGACAGGCCTCTTCCTATAGAGAAGAATCAAGGAATTATTATATTTCTGTGTTATAAAGTATTAAATATACATATAACCCAATTACTCAGTGATTGTTTACTATGCCCTTAATCCGGTAGGCCAAGAAAATATTATAACAATGTTAGTAGCTATTCTTCTGAGGTTTATTTAAAAAAAAATTATAAAAAATTTATAAAACAATAAATTTAATAGCATATTATTATAATGCATTTTTAAGTAGATTCTAAAAGAGATCTTCCACTTCGTGTTGGTTAAGATTTTAGTGAAACCATATAAATATTAAATATCTGTGGGTATATCTTCCCACAGCAAGGCGCCTATTTACTACCATTCCAAGAAGTAAGAACATTTGCATATACGAAAATTAAGGTCTAAATCCATAAAAAATAATGCACACACTCAGTTTCTAAGGCACACCACCACATTATGAAAAAGTCATAAAACTTCAAAGAAATTGATTGATTTAAAAAAATAATTGTATATACGACGAGTGCTTTACCTACTTTTGGCTTAGAGCTATTTAGTAATATTATTGAACGGGGATTAGCGCGTACATGTTTAAATACCTTTAGGGCTTGACGTTTCGACCGGGTTACACAGGCCGTGGTCGCAAGCAGAGTCTGCTTGCGACCACGGCCTGTCCCTGTGTCTAATCCCCGTTCTATAATATTACTATAAACATGCAGCGCGGTAGTTTAAAAGTTATTAAAGCTATTTAATTTATTCATTTTAAACATTGTAGCAAGCATTGAAGCATTTAAAAGCTATGTAGATGATGTTGTCCATATATATTTTTTCATTTATTTATACCAAGCCCTCCTCTAATATACTATACTATGCAGTAATAACATAATACTTTAATTACTGTAAGTACATACTTCACTGCTTTCATGCAACTGAAAGGAATTCGACCTGATATGTAATCATTGCATGTCCATTTAATTAAAACAATTAGTTAATGAATTAATGCCCAATAGTTTAAGGTTTTAATTAGACCTTTCAGTTTGTTTGTTTAATTAATTACGAGTAATTAGCGCTGCGGTTATGGAAAAGGCTTTTGACTGCACAAGTTACAGTTCTAGTCAATTTTTTTATCAAGTTTTTTTTTTTCACTTTTAAGTAACAAAAACGCAGACCCGACTGCAAAAAGTTCATGTCATAACTTTATTAACCCGGCTGAATGAGTAATTTCCTCAGACAAATGGATTGCTGACGAGTCGAGGCCAGCGTTGTCTGTGGCACAGATTGATGAATTGAACATGACTTGAAATTGAATAAAACCTGTGCTCTTACTATGAGCTTTTATAACAGGAATATTGCCGTTGTGTAAGTAAGACGCCGCTACGCGCTGTGTAGAGCGCCGTCTCGCTTTCACAATGAGTAGAAAAGGTAAGTCTGGCTTTTAAATCTCATGGTACAGGCACTGATAATATTGTACTGCAGCCACTGCAGGGCAGTTTTATAAACGGACTTCAAGTTCAAGGCTATTTAAAAGTGAAGTTAGTCCCTATAAATTTACATAAAATCTACGCATATGAACTTTCTTAGTTATGCTAAGCCAGATTCAGGACAATAAATCAGGACAATTTTACCGCGGAAAGTTTATCCTGATTTGCGAAAGGTTGATAAATTTTCGGTCCTTTTCTGGATGAGAACTGGCTTTTTTACAACAATTCTTATTATTTCTGGAATCTGTTCAATAAAAATATAACACTTATTGCTCTATCTACAGGTAGATTTACACAATAATTCATATCATACGTATGTATATGACAATATTTCTATGGTTCATATTCTATGTAGGATAATCATCATTCCGTTATTGACTCGCTTACCTTATAAGCTTATCGACAATATTAAACAGTTTGTAGACTTCACATTAGAAACTGCTATGATACCAATAAGTTGGCCCTTTAAATTCATTTCATAGTTCCTTTTCATTTCGTTAAGTAAGTTCTCCTATTCAATGTTTAGGTAGGTACAAGGTTTGTAAGTATGTACTTATAGCGGCTAGTTATTAGTTTCTGTGAGAAACTTCAAGTTTCCCTGCGCCTGAAGATGGTTTTTAGTCTCCGAATTGTATAGATTTCAGAGTAAGGAACAGTCCAACAAAAGATTGCAAACATTCGCACTTATTCGTTCGTCGTTAAAATATAACATATTAGCGTAAAAAGGCAATGATAAATAAGACATTATTTCAAAGTGCATGCCGTATGTATGTAAGGTGTTTTATTTACCTATGTACTTTGGCGTTGGACGGTAGGTGCCATAATCGTCAACTCAATTATTTATCCATTGACCCGCTTCCGACGAAGCCTCATAAATTCTTCCGACGTTACAAACTCTTATTTGGACTGGAACACAATATGAATCCTAATTGAAGCCATTTATCACATTACCATTTTATTTAGTCAACGTTTCCCGCCATATTTTCGTGCAGTGAGTGGCGCGAAATGGAACGCGCGGACCGTGCGTTATTTTTTTTAATTATTCTTTTTTTCGTGTAAAGAGTTCGTGTAATCTAGGTTGTATATTGTCGAAAGTTGATGAATTGGTGTTATTTTTATGAACTTGGACTTGTTTTTAAGTGTTTACGTTTAAGGCGGGAAAGTGTTCCGTGAAATATGGTTGAATTCTTGTGTTGAAAGTTTAGTGAAGTTAATAAACAAATTCTGTGAACGAACTAATTGTTTCTGACCGATATTTGTAATTTAAAGTGTTGGCTCTTTAGTTGTTTAAGTATTGTCGCTATGGGGTATCTGTTGGTATAATTATTTAATGTAATTTACCTTTATAAGCATTATATTCAGGAATTAGTTGACTTATTCCTTCTAGAACTTATTGTCAATGTTCTAAGGTGTTCATATGTGTACGTACGTGTCCTAACTAAAAGTTTAACATTGACTAATCTAGAATTGCAGCCTTTAGCTTATTAACACCTTATTTAACATACTAATTAAAATACCGTAATTATTGCAAAAAAACCGTAACTAAGTACGTTCCAGTGTCATCTCATAGCTCTCGAATGTATTTGATCTGTTTCGCGATAAGTTTGTCAATATACCACTTGTACAGCTGGCCGCAAGGGTAAAGAAAAACATAATGGCAACTATCATTCGTACTGCAATTTGAAATAAAACTGCAATGATATCAAAATGTTACCATTGATGTTTATCTGATGATACTAAAGTTTCGCCAAGCGTGGTTTCCTGTCGCTGTGAATGTACCAGAAAATTATATGTTTAGGATGTTTGGGCATTATTTACCTAGTTAACATACCAGCTTTGCCAACTTATTTATTAACGAAGTACATAATTAACATAGGTGTTAATATCATCCTGCTCTTCGTTTTGCTGGCATAGATAGTATAGATGCTGAATTCGTAAAATAATGAACACATATTTTTCTATATTTTATAGTTATCATACCTACAGTTTTTTTTTAATAAAATGCAACCGTTTTTTTTTTATTTTACGAGGAAAAGGGGTGTCTCCATTGGAAAATATATGTTATCTTTCCTTCTTCGGATCAATCGCGGAAAAACCGACTTATCCTAACATTATAAGGACTTTTTCTGCACACGAGACTTTAGATTAAGAAACGCGTTCCTATGTACGAACCGCTATGGTAAATATGGCGGTAGTTTACTTGTATATTATGTAAGTACAAAGCTACTGTTTGATATTATTATTATTATAGTATAGAATAGATTTGTCAGCTGCGGTCTCGGTATCACATCCTGCGGCGTGCAGCTTTTATTGCGCTGCGGTTACTTTATTATTACATCACCCAATCACAGTATGTTGTGGAAAATGTTGAGTTTTAATAAAAAGCTTTTATGTTAAAACTCGTACATTTTACGAAGTGACTAACTGTATCATATACCTGCTTCTGTTTTAAATTGAACCACTTATAGATATAACTTGTTAATAATGGGTACATTTTTGACAAAAATTAAATCCGCTGTGTTTAATAAAAAACAAGGCCTTTAACAATAATTCTTACAAACAAAACGACTTCAAAATAAGTCTTATATTTATTTCTTATGGATCCCTTTGTCAAAACTGGACCAAAATGTAATGTATGTTCGTTCACCCAGTCAAAAGCATAGAGAAAAGTAAATAAGTAGGGTAGTCAAAAGTTCTGCGGTAACAAACCTTACGTACCTCCTCCTTTTGTGAAGTATTATAGGTAACATCATAAGTGAACAAGTTTCTTCTCTATGGTCTGGTTTAAAGATTAAGGGAATATCAGTCTTTAATTCTTGTAGATCTTGAAGTCAGTAAGCATATGATGTTATTTAGTAGTAAAATAAATAATTCTAGTAGTAACCATAAAAAAGATAGTTACGAACTTCAAGGCTCAAGCATCATTACAAAAATTGAAATATCAGATTATAAAATCGTTCTAACTGTTCAAACAGCAAAAAAATATAAATACTAACAATGCAAATGCTTTCAAACATATTATTTATAAACCGATCCTCCTATTACGTGTCTATCTTGAATTCTCAGACGTGAAAAAAGAAATAGTCGCAAAGGGTCGACGCACCCGAATTGGCGGGCAGCCAGCGATGCACTGCTCTGCTTGCAAACTTGACGCTAGAGATGTGCTGGGCTGAAAAGATTGCGCTAACTTAGCACAAAATCTTGAGCTTGACTTCGTAAAAAAGTTGGCTCGGCTCAGTTTATTTATTCAATGGGTCTCAATAGTGTTGGTTCGAAACCAAAACCAGAAAATTGGTTTTTGAAAAGTGAATACGAAAATATTAATCGATTTTTCTGTTATTTTTGATGCTAAGTATTTTGTCAGTTTAAAAGGTTATATGCGATGATAGTTTTTATATTTAAAAGTCATACAGCCAAGTTTTGTTTATATTCATATAGGCAGGGACTGCCTTGTTACTTCTTTCAGAGACTAGCTAACGAGCTTTTATTATACCATTTTTGCGCAATTTTGATCTAATCAAAACTCCCAGTTATCACAAGATATTTTGCTGAGTTACCCATCTCTACTGGCCTTTACAGCTCGTCTAGCCGTAGACAATAAACATCGAAACATTAATTCTGACTTCTAATTTTGAATTGAGGTTTTCTACTTCTGTTTGCATTTACTGGCTATTGCAACATGACAGTTCTCTATTACATTTTTGGCGCGAAATAGAATGCAACCATAGATAATGTACTTAGGCTTTATAATTATAGTTTCTGAACAAAAGTTACGTCTTGGCGGGGACACTACCGTGGCCCCCAGATGTATAGTACCTAAATATAAAGAATTAGTGATGGTTTCTATTTATACTAAATTAATATTATGTCTATTCTATAATATGCTAAAGGATGCCGACGAAATATTTGTTACTAAATAAAAGGCTTTGATTGGTTTTATAAAACAGTCGTGTCGTTTAATTCATTTCTTGTGCAATTTGTCATATGTTTTAAACAATACGATACTTAAAAATAACGCAGTTCTAATTACAACAATAGAAATATTGAATATCAAATAAAACCGATTCAAAAGGTTAAAATGTGATACCATAGACTAAAATTACGCTGTTTACTTCGTTGTGAGTTGACTTAAGTATAACTTTATATGAGTACCTACTTTTATATATTATTTTATGAAATAACTTTCTAACTCTAGTATGAGTTATGCAAAGTTCACTTGTTTCTACATCAGCCAATGTCATGAAGGAGCATGGCCAGCCATTTTTTTACTTCTTTATTTATAGGCAAAAAGGCCTGCTTCCCATCCTTGCGCTCTTCTCCTTTTTATTTTTTTTTCTTGTTGATTTTTGGTGGGTATATCCGTATTCTACTACTTGTAAGTTTTTTCGGGGCTTCATCGTCGAATTTAGTCAATTTAAACATAATAACTCAGTAAATCTTAATACCATCCCGATTATAATTTTAATATTAATGGCATCCATTAACTATAGCGTTAGAATAAAACTAAGCTGATCAATTTGTCTTGTCATAAAGGTGTTGCAGGATGTGCCAGCCATGACAAATGTCTATGACCCACTTTGGAAATTAACTATAGAGTATTTTAGAATTTTGTTATTATAATTTGTCTTTCTACTGCAGTCTCTTGATAAATACAGATGATTTGGATGATTTATTAAATTATATATTTTCTACTAATTTCTTTTGATTTATAGTCCGGTAAGAGTACCAACCCATTATTTTTTTAAATTTTACCCATATTCTTGCTTGTTGTTAAAAAAGAAGGTACCGTCTGTCATAAGGCTAGATCTTTTCTGTTGCGACCAAATCTCAGAATTTTTAATACGATTCATATTTTTTATTTAACAGGGTTAGCTATATCTTGACTTTTCTGAGACATCTTCTGTTACACAGTATTCTAATTTTCCAACCAAAACAACATGTATGCTACAGTGGACTCATTTCGACATGTTTTATCATGCAGTACACCGATGCGAACATTTAGACCTAACGATTAGTCGTGAGTCGTGACATAACTGCCGAGTCGTATAATAAAAAAGCTTTGATGCTCTATTCTAGTTTGCTTTCTTGTAATATATGTATCAGGATCATTGAAATCATAAGTAAAAACAGAGGTTTTTTTTGGTGTCTAACACGAAGCGTAACATTTTACTACTTTTAACTTATCTACACTAATTCGATAATGACTGGAGTTTGTAAGTGGGAGGTAATCTTCTTATGGCCGATTTACACAAAACAAGCGAATGGTCATTCTATCAAATCTATCTATCCCCACCCACCCTATCAAATTTTATAAGAATTTCAAAGGGCTTGAGGGGTAAGGCTAGAATGAGCATTCGTTCGTTTGGTGCAAATCGGCCTTAGAAGATAATTATGAGATTTCCAACAATCTTTCGTTCATAAAATTTGGCGTTAAGTAAGCCATCTTCCGTTTGGTTTTTGTATGGTATTAAGATACTTCAAAACTCGTGTCTGACTGATTAAAACACTAAATGTATCATTCGGCACTCATTGCCAAAAACTCCGGTAAGAAGCGACGACAAACTGAATTATGGTAGTATACGCAAAATTTTCCGATAAATGACCGTTTTTCATGTTTTGTATTCGAGTTAATTTTCACAGCGAATAGCTGAATAAACTATGAAAATAAGACAAATCTCTAAAAACAAAGAAAATAAGAGAAAATTTGCGGTGTAGGTACAGCTAGCTAACATGGAAATACGTGCGGGTTAAATAAATATCAGGTAGGTATATTTTGTAGACCAGAGACAAAAACCGTGACCATGATACCTGCAAAGGTGTCGAAACGTCGGGACTTAAAATCTAAATACAAACCGCGATAAAATCCGTAAAAGTAGTTTTATTTCAATTTATTTCAGAGACAAAAACTTTTTAATAATCATGTTACTAAGGTGTTTTTACGGTTATATAAAAAAAAACAAGCACTATCTATTTTTTTTAATTATTGATGTGCGAAATATTTTGCAACAAAAAAGTCAAGTAGCTTATGAAAAACATTTCACAGTCTGAAACTATTTAAAAAATCTGACATAAAATAAAATGCTCTTACTCAATGCTCTTTCAAGGATATAAATAAGTAACACCGGAAGGTATGTAACAATTCACAATAAATGTTCTGGTCGGAAGTACCGAGGTTTATTTCCATTGTCTTTGGATTCTCTGAAGGGAAATGATATCCCATGAGGTCATGGGATATTGACAGGTACCTTTGCAAATGTATGTATGTATACAAAGGAGTTGCAATTTTGATACCAACTCGGTACAATATATGTATTTTTATAATTTTAACTAGGTATGTGTCCTAAGTCTGGATATGTTTGTGGTTATTACTGTAAAATCGAGGGTCAAATAAATTCAGTAGGTATGTCGCTGGCATGTTTTCAATTATGACTCTTAACATAAAAAAATAGTGTAAAAATCGGAAAATGAGACGCAAAACGTAAAAAAACATACTTCTTAGTGCTTTTCCTTTTCTTCAATTTTTATTTTATTATATTGAAGGCACGCAATCTAAATGTAATTTAGCTAAATAAATATACCTAAAAAATCATAAAACGGCAATTATTATGCGATTGGAATCTTTTCTTCAAAGCTCAGCATAAGCCAAGCTTATTCAGTTTATCCTAATTCCTCGCATATACTGTATCAAACATTTCATAGCGTACTATAATTAAACACATGACTTCCCCGAAAAGCTTGTATTTTCTAACAACCCACAGGTCAGTTGCCGCGGACGATTTCTAAACGACTGACGTCTTACAGGACTCAAAACTAGAGCTTGAATACAAATACGGTTATTGTTTCTTTTTAAATTCGAAATTTGAAAACATTCGGCTGTTTGCGGCCAGGAATAGCGCTTGCGCGGTTCTATTTTTGTGGTTTACGGTTTTCTGTGTTGGTACCGGTTTTGTGAAGTAAATGTGTTGTTAGTGATTTGTTTACGTTGTGATTTTTGGATGTTTGTTTAGGTTTTTGTGTATGAAATATGTAGACTTTGTTATGTACTAGTACTAAAAAAATCTGTGTCGTTTATAGATGAATGTACTAACAAAATATGTTGATAAACCTGTTATTTACAAACATCTTGGGCGTTGGATACATTATAATGTTAAGTTAAAATGCTAAATTATAATGTAAGGTATACCTTCTACTGTTTTGGCGCGTTAAATATTCTCAAAAAATAACTAAAATGTAGTATTCAATTATTACCTTAAACAATATAACAAACATGTCCCTAACGAAAATGTACTGAATAAATAAAAAGCCATCGAAAATGGAACGGGAATAGCTTTTCAAAATGGAACACTTGTCATTTCGACAGCGCGGGAAAGTAAAACCGCCATAAAATGAACTTTAGCTACATACAAAATAAATACATAATGAGATCATCTAAAATTGGTTACTTTGACGTTTACTCGGAATAAATGCATTGAGAATTTATAGCGGCTAAAAGTCGCATGCCCAAAGACTTTGACGGTTTGCTTAGCTATGGTTCATTTGTACGCTTTTCTTAAGATGAAAGAAAATCTTATAATTAGTTCTGCAAACTATTAGGACCATTTTTAGAATCCCCTTTGAAAGACTTTTGTTGTGTAAAGATTTACTTACTTATTTGAATACTTAACTACAAAAGGGGAGATTTTAAGTGCAAGGCACTTCTTATTCTGTCCAAGCCTGGTCTTGATTTCATGTACCTAATAGAAGATTTAGGCAAAAAAAGAAATGTATAAAATCTTTTTCCTTTTCTAAACTCTTATGAGTACCTAGATATTTTTATTTATGAACTACGGAAAAACAGTTGTAAAATGTTGTACTCATTTAAGAATAATTTGGAGTTATGTAATTGAATTTAAAAGAGATAAGGACTTAACTATAGATTCTATTATTTCTAATTTGAAAAGTGACGTTTAAGGTGTTTTTTTTAAATATAATTGTTAGCCACCATTTTGTCAAGAAAATAGATAGACCCCATTCCTAAAAGCATTCTCTAGAATCCATTACGTTGATTGACCATGGTAGATAACCTTATCTTTATAGAAACCACTATGGTTTAACGAAATTACTGCGGTAATCTATACCTAAAAGTAAAGTATGGAGTAATAGTACCAATCCACAAAAGTTTATGATTAACACCGATAGAAAAGAAAGTAGAAACATAAAAACATACCATAGTTTGTATTTATAATCTGGGAGGTGTGTAAATTTTAATTTTTATGATTTATACATATTTACATGTGAGGCTTGAAAAAAAGGCCGAAAATACAAATTTAAAATTAAAAATGCACCATAAACAGATCATATTATTTTTTCCTAATAATGCCAGCCTACAAACGTTCACAACGAGCACAAGCCTTTTATAGAGAAGGAACGAGCATTGATCAAAAGCTTAATCAATTTGTGCATTAAAAAAAATTGAGTTGATGTTACTTTCTCCTTAAGTTGAAGTCTGTACAAAACACTGCATCTATCTGTCAGTGACAGTATGTCAGTATATAACCTCAAAATTCTAATCCGCCGCGAAATATTTACAAATGGAGGCGCGTTAGAATTATCCACGTACCGGTGACTTGTGTTATTTCTGTCATTTCCTCATTCTTATCTGGTGGCTGGACACTTGGACGATGCCCAAGCGTTGCATCACATTCGATATTATTGTTTACTTTTATACGATTATGACATCTTTTTTTTTTAATATGGCGTCTTTTTGACAGTTACCTACATAATTACAAAAAATGTAGGACAACTGATGAAACTAGATTTTTAATAGAGTTTGATTAAAAGTAACGATTCCCAATGAACAAACCCGTTAATATACCTAGTCCAAAACTAGCAAAGCTTCCTTCTTCTGAAAGCTATATTGGGGTCTATTGGGGTCTGCGTCCATTCTCACAGGATTCAGCTGAATACTGTATTTTACATGGAGCGATGGAGCGAAATAAAGCTTATATTTTACTAGAGATCAATAAAAAGATGTGCCATAGAAATTGGCCGATATTTTGTTTAACTTCAAAGCTAGTTAGCCGTAGACATTTGGACGTTACCCAAACAGTGGTGCACTACGATGACGTAAGATTTGTTTATTTTTGTTGAACTAGTAAGTTTTGGCTGATAATAGATTGTTTTTTATTTAAATTGGTTTTCAACTTTTTTTAGCTCATGTTTTAACGAGAACAACGATTTTCCTGCTTGATTCACTGGGGCGGTGAGAGTTTAATACTAAAAGAAAGTCTGGTGGCATAGGTACCTTAACTATTTCTATACCTAAGGCTACCAATAGCTAGTGTAATAAATATTGTCCTTATTATACCACTGCAGGGCAAAGACCTGTCTCTCAATTTTGACGCATTTCTGGCCTATGCTAGTTTCTTGCTTGTAGGTATGTAAGTACTGTAAAACATTTGAAATTTGCCCAACAAGGCAATCTCTATTAGTAGACATTAAATGACCGACCTTGGGTCTTAAATCGAAATCGTGCGCTCTTAGAAACAGCAGAAGACGTATGTCAAAAAGAAAGTTATTATGTTTTGAGTTAAAACTCGCATCCTTTGTACTGCCTATCCCACTAGCGAGCAGTCGTGAAAGACCAGTACATTTCATCAAAGTATCTTCACTTCGCCAGCTCGTCAAGCATTTCAATCTCTGCGTATTTCTTCATTTAGACCGCACTGAGTCACCGCACTGCATCTAAAAATATTCACACTTGCCCTTTTCTGTTTTTGTTTATTTTAAATTCGTTGATTTTGAGTATAATAGATACTTTATTACGACTAGAAAATATAAATAGTTAATAATCAGATATAAAATAAAATTACAAATAGTACCTTTTCTTATTTAAGACCGCGAAAAATCTGTCGCCCACTTATTTTTAAGTGGTGATAAAGTAGGGATGCTATCACCTTAAATTAACACAATGTCATTTAATTTGGCAGTATAACTATAATAAATTGTTAATAAATAAAATTAATTATGGCTGTATAACATTAATTGAATTGCTTACGAGTTGTGATAATCACGCTTAAATAAATTGTCTGACCGTAAAATTTTAATGTGTGTATATTATCCTAAAGATAATTTATAATAGGTACATATTTTTTGTTAAAGTAGCTTCTCAGTTTATTAAGAAAATATAGAAATTAAAGATTAAAAGCTTCTAAACATTTAACTATAACTAGCTATATCTCTATCTATTCTAAACATTTAATAATCGAGAGACTGACAAACGATTTATCAAGTTCGTATTACATTCCTAGAAAAGTATCGAGTTGATGCATCAAGATCATCACTATGTAATTCACACCCAAAGGGCAGTCTACAGAATCGTTATAATTTCAATCTCAGAAGAGATGTACCAAAATAAATGGACTCTGCATTTCTCGTGTTGTGCATCTATTTTTTTTTTGCGTCTAATTTCGTCGACGGCGCATGCCCAGTACGAGCGCGCACGGCCCAACGCGCGCTTCGAAACATCATTTTAATTCATAGATTAAGATTTAACATCAGCCATTTTGGTAAATATTT
Organism: Autographa pulchrina; assembly: GCA_905475315.1. Lineage (NCBI taxonomy): Eukaryota > Metazoa > Arthropoda > Insecta > Lepidoptera > Noctuidae > Autographa > Autographa pulchrina. Next base: position 4,925,306 of record FR997789.1, on the reverse strand, counting down.
TTAAGAATAATTGAACAATTTGTAAATAAAACTTTAATTCGCTTTTGTGTTTAACTGTTTTTGTGATATAATTACTAATTTAGTGGTTAATTATGTTTGTTTTTAGAGCCTAAAAGAGTCCTGTATCGGTCAGAAGTATGCGTGACTTTGCGTGCGGTCAGTGCGTTTTTGAATAAAAACTTTTAAGTGCCATAGATACGATTTAAAAACAAAGTGTTTGACAGTGCTAGTGACGTATGATAACTTTAGAAAAAAATGGGGAAGAAGAAAAAAAATAGCGGGAAAAAGCGAGGAAATCGATTCTTCAGATGGATAAGAAGGTAACAATAATTAAAAGTGTTTTGTTTGTGTGTAATTAACAATTAATAAAAATAAAATAAAATGTAATATAATAACAGAAATGTGTTTGTTTTCTTTGTTGTTTTTATGTTGACTATTTTTGGAGCCATTTTATTGTTCAAAATAAACATTTAATGTTTCTAATTTTAGTAAAATATTTAACAATGCATGGATTTGTGCTAATGGAGAGTATAATATACCTAAAATAACTTATATAAACATATGTGATAAAGGTACATTTTTGTCCGCCATTATTTAAAATAATCGACTTAAATAGAAAGTTGCCCGTAATCGCCCGATAGATGCCGTTAGCAGTAGCTGTTCTAAACACGTTCCATGAAATACTGGCGATGTACATCGCCTAAGCTCCCTATGTTTTAAAACGCTTTAAGCAAAGCCTAATTTGTGTCTTCTTCTTTTCGTCTCGATGGTAGATTTGAATTAAAGTACATAAGCCCAGTATGTTGCGACATTAATGGCGGCATCGTTAGCGTGCTTTAAGTCATATAGACTGTGGAAGATTGAAATTATTTCTGAAGATTTTTAATTACAAATATTAAATCTACTAGTTATTTCTTCAAATTTGATGATATTATTTATCGTCCAGAATTACCTAAGGTATCTTACTTTTACGTTTAAAAGTGAAGGTTTGAACCTGTAAAATTAAGATTTAATTACCAATAATATATTTTCCATCCAGGTACCTATAAACAGTGTTACTTTCTAATAGTTAAGTACATGTACCTATTGTGTCGTAAGCATGGTAGGTTCATTGGTCAATAGCTATTTCCTTGAAAGGTATTTGTTCATCCGCGTATATGGCCATTCGCGGAAATGCAATCGTTTAAGTTTCTTGCTATTTAAATAGTTACATCTTTGTATACTTTGCTGCTATGTCTTGAAACAAGCTTTTTTTGGACTTTTTTGATTTTGGGAAGTAGTTCAAGTACCTACCTATCTAAATGCTAATACTTTCACAAAACTGAAAATCTTTGTTAGGTTTTGTAATTATTGTTTTATGAATAAAGTAGAATATAATATACGGTGATTATAATAGATAGTTCATAATATCTAAGCCCGACATTAACAATAAATACAATAGATGATTTTTTTAACTACTTTCAAGAAAAATCCCTAGACATAACTTCTGTGACGCAGACGTCCAACTAAGTTCTAGGCGAAAAAACTACATTAAATTATTTATTATCTATGAATTGAATTGAATGTTATTAATTTTCAGTATTAGCGGTAGAAATAATCTAGGTTCCTATACAAGATGCTAGGGAAATTTGACAGTTCACACGCAAAATTGGATAAAAAATATTAACTCATTTTGAGCTAAAATTTTGTGAACCGACTCTATACCAGGGGCCCGAGTCTGCTATTTACATTTGCTTGAATCGTCTGAGTGGGTGGGGTTAGTGGGACCATTTTACGAAAATTGGCATTCTACTAACTGTCAAAACGTCACAATTGGCCATTGGAACGATTGAGCCGCGAGTTGAGTGAATATGACCGATGGCCGGTACAATTTCGTATTCCGCTATTTTTTGACAGCAGTTGCATCATATCTATGGCTAAACATTTTTATTTTTTATAGACAATGTGTCAATTTCAACGAAAACTTTCCTTTTTTAAAACATAATTATCCTTATTTACAAGTTTTTAATAGAAATTACATATTGTATGGGCTTTTACAATTAATTAGTATTTAAAAAACAATTAATACAATTTTTTGCAACATAAAAACGATTATTAATAATTAGTGCCAATCGGTGTTGCCTATTAATAATTACAAAATGTTTGATACTTTTATTTTTAATTTAAATTGACAACACCGCGTCCCACTCATGCCACTCATGACTGATTGTTGTTGGCTTAACTGAATACGAAAATTAGGCACATATTGGGTTGACACTATCATCCCACTATGATCATAGTAACACGGAGTGTAAATAGCAGACTCGGGCCCCTGATGTACCGTTCACCCCTTTTGGATAGATATACCCTTTCGGTAACACCCTGTATTGTTTCTGAAGCATGCTGTACAAGGCATGTTAAGCTTGTTATCGATTTGAAGAAAAAAGGAGTGTGAACTATATTTGTCAAGTCTATTATTATTTCAACACCGGACATAGTTCCTTATCTTTCACTTGTTGTCCGATAGTAAATACATTGAACTTTTAAGTTTGATATTGTTTTTAAATTATGTTGATTAAGTTTTATATTAGTAAAACTTTGGATAGTTAAAATAGCGGACCATATGGTCTACTTTATAGTTTTATTAGAATTCTTCTATAGATTTAAAAAATATTTTCTATCTAGCCTTGTTTTTTCTCAAGCTGTAGTGGGGTCGGCTTCCAGTCTTACCGGATTCAGCTGAACACTACATTTTACACATGGAGCGACTGCCTATCTGACTACAACCCATGTTACTAGGTTACACAGTATCTGTGACTAAACCATTGCATACCCAAAAAAGCAGTACAATAATAATATAACATTCCGGGACAACTAATACACGGTTATCTGATCCCAAGCTATGCAGAGCTTGTGTTCTGGTAACCAGACAACTGATAAACATACTTATATATTTCTAAACACTTACATATCATGTATAAATTACACCGAGACAGAACAAGATATGAAGAAAGAATCAAAACTAGAGCAATAGTATGTTCTACTTACATAACCCATTATAACCTAAAAACCTCTATAACAGTTATAATAGACCAATAAAAATATCATATTCCATAATAAATAACACCAAATGCGTTATTATCACGATTTTTCATCGCAGTACCAAACTTTTGATGGCGAGTTTCCAACAGAACCAGTTTTCAGTTAATTTATTGTAGCTTGTAGTATTTGAGTTTAACCCAATTTGAAATTTTAAGTCAGTTTCAATTTCAATCGCTGTCACTGTGGCGAAGTTGTCAACAGCCTCGGACACCACGGCCTATCATGTAGCCGTAGCGCGGGCCGCATGGCGCGGCATGCGAATATAAATGACATTATTCGACGAGCTCTTGTCGCCGTCGGCGTTCCGGCTGTACTCGAACCTAATGGCCTGGCACGCGACGACGGCAAGAGACCGGACGGCATGTCTTTGTTCCCGTGGAAGGTGGGTAGGCCTTTAGTGTGGGACGCTACTTGCGTCGATACTCTTGCGCCATCCCATCTTCCTAGTACGTCGTGCTGTGCTGGCGCTGCTGCTACGGCTGCTGAGAACCTCAAGCGGCGGAAATATACCAACCTAGTTGGAAGTTATTTATTCGAGCCGTTTGGGGTTGAGACCCTTGGTCCGTGGGGTCCGAGTGCACACAGATTTTTTAAAGATTTATCCAAACGCCTGGTTGACACTTCGCGTGACCCAAAGGCTGGCTTCTACCTAGGTCAGCGAATAAGCATTGCCATACAACGTGGCAATTCTGCCAGCCTTTTGGGCACACTCCCAGTCGACAGCGATGTGGATGAATTTTTTGATGCCTTGTTTTAGTTCTTAGTTTCATTTAGTTTATAATTCTTTGGCTTAGTTTTTATAATATTGTAAATATTTTAAGTTTAATTCCATTAATAAAGTAATACCATATGCCCTGTTTCAATTGTGACTGAAATGCTAACTGGCTTGAAGAGGCTTAAATTAAAAAGTTATATAGAATCAAGCTGCAATAGCTTTTTATGGTAGTTAGTATGCTATTGTATGCAGCCTAAACTTTTAGGTTGTTAGGCATTGACAACCCAGATAGTAATGAAAATATGATACGCCAAGAGAAGAATAAAAAAGTTTAGATTATACATATTTTAATACGTTTTGATTTGACTATTTATCTACCCGAGAAATAAAAGAATATAGGCTGACTTTTTGAACTCCTGGCATCTATCTCTGTTATAAATTCTGCTATTTAAAAATAAACATAAGAATCAAAAGTAATCTGTTCTTCTTCCTTGTCGGGATCACTCTTGACAGAGTGGTCGTGGTCATCACTTCAGGTGTTGGTGGCAAGCTTTACAACACGTAATCTGTACATTGCGATCAAATAAATGTTTTAAACAGGTAACAATTAGGTAGGTTAGGTATCTGGTTTACGTAGGCGGCCCTCAGTGGGCCAGATTGCTAAACCGATGGATTTTCGACTACCCACACATCCACAAGTTTTGGATATTAAAGGACATTGACCAGACTAGTCTTGGCTTATTTGAGAAAAACAAATGAACTTGTATATTCACAGAAGATAAAATAAATGCTGAGTAAATAGAAATAGTCATGCATTGTTCCATCTATTTTTTACTTTTGCATTAGGTAATTTATTTCAATGTATCTATTAATAAGAAATGATACAAAGTACACATTGCACAAACTAAGGGCCCATTCCTATTCTGATATTCTGTACATTAATATAGTTGGTATCACATTATTCTATATTAAAATTTTATATTGAGTTTACTTGTATACGTTACCCCGATCACTCACATGCGAACCTTCGCACGCCTTACGAAAGTTTGCGCGCAAAGAGAGTCAGCCAGTAATCAACATACACAGACGACCTGTCGATCGCTCTTGCGCGTCAATGCCGTCCGTTTGCTTACTTTTTGTTTTCTCGAAACAATCGAACAGCTTAAAGTATTATGTGTGTACTTAGAAGTATATACGATATCATAACTTTTAAACTATCGCGCCGCATGTTTATAGTAATAGTATAGAGCGGGGATTAGCGCGTACATCTGGGCCAACATACTCTAATTTCAATCTACTATCGACACGAAAAGAAGAAGAAGCGCGTACCTACTTGCTTAAATACCTTTAGGGCTTGACGTTTCGACCGGGTTACACAGGCAGCGGTCGCAAGCAGAGTGCTGTCTGCTATCATGCTGTCGTTGCTTGCAGTAGTCGATACCAACTGCTTCAAGCAGTCTGTGTAAAAATCTTCGCCTTATTTTGCGAATGTTTCTCACTATAGTTCGGCCGCTGAGAGAATGCGTTCCTGACACACGTCAATTGGTCTTGATTTTTATAAGGAAATAAAAAACGCTGTTATAGTTCATTGTTACCTGGCATAATTAATAGCTTTGAATGAAATTATTCGTTTCTAGGACAAATGAGTGATAGTAATTTATTTATAGTAAATAATTCTCCACATTTAATTTTTATGTTCCTGTTGACCACGACCTGTCGGGAACGCATTCTCTCAGCAGTAATGACAGTTAGTTAATCTGTGGTCTGCGCGCCAATTACAAGAGTGGTCAATGGGTTAGGAATGTGGTGAGCTGAGCATTTATACTCGTTGACCCTAACTCAGCTGGATGAGCTTTCATTGAGCAAGTTGTTAAGTAAAGGTATTTATTACATCTGTGTATGAAACACTGGATATGGTACCTAGTTGTTAGTGATATATTTATTTAACCATGTTTTAGTAATGGAACGGTAGTTTTTCATAGCGTTTTTGTCGTAAACAATAGGATAATTGATGACATATAAATGTAATAAGGAATCGATCCTTTAGTACCTACTGGATCTATCGCGTTACAAATGTACAAGACAAAACATTGAAAACCACCTGTTTTTGAAGTCGGTTACATAAGAAAGACGAAGCTCTGCGCTGCAAAATAAATAAACATTTATTTTTGAATTCATCTGTTATTTATTTTTAATCTTTAAGTTATTGTTTAGACAACAATCAGGCACAGGTTTACCCCATTAGTACAAAGGTAAAACATAGAAAGTTAAGACACTTTAAATGGGTAGTAAAGTTAAATCAATTTTCGTGTAAACGGATGCCTAAACATTGTTCACTACCATACATAGTAAAAACATCCACTCACGACATTTGTACAGTACATTAAACAGCAGGCGTGTCAAACTATGTCAGTGCACATATTAAACGTCAGTTATGACAGGTCGTCAGACCATAGACTAAACCGCACAGAAATATAATTTCTAGGTTATACAGAGCTTAACAAATTACGTAGTACCGACAGGCATTTTCTACGCTTCCTCGAATAAAAACTAAGCAATTTTCCGCTTCAATTCTCTAATAAATGTTCGAAAATTATATCGTGGCATACTAATGAAATGGCGTTTTGAATCATTATGTAAATGTGGTGGATTAGTGTGTTAATGTACCATCACACGATCGTTATAAAAGGGATGTCGTTGCACTATATATTTTACGGAAGAAATTGTATAAAAAGTCGTATGTGAGGCGAGATTATTAGATATCAATTCGAAATACCTGTGTTTATGTTTGCATTAATTATACAAACAAAAGTAGGTACCTATTACAACAGTTAAAATTCTCGATATTGCTTCTTGCGCTACAATAGGCATCTGCCTTTCATTATTTAAACAGACATTGATCTATCATTCAGTAAGAGTACAACGGAAATCGAGTTATGTCAAAATTTCATCATCTGTTAATGTCACATATAAAACCTATATACAAAATATTCGCAATGACAAACCTCCTTGCTATTTCAAGTTGCGCCTCCTTCCGCTTCGCCGACGTATATTCAAATTACCATTGAATCGTCTCGGCCGGTAGGACAGCAGCACAATGCAATGACATAAGACGACTAATTCACTATTGTGCCACAATTCAGGAGTATAAACGTATTATTTCGGAGTTAGGGCTGTGAGAGGAAATAGCCATATCTGTCAAAACGAGAAATCGATGGTATCAACGAACAAGATTGGCTTTAGGTATAAGAACGCATTTACTGTAACACTCAACTTTAGTTTTGATTTTGCAGGGATAGGATAGGTATCACCTAATCATTATGAACATATTTCTAAACCCAAGTTTACACAGATCTTTATAAACGAAATAATAACATGTAGATTTTATTTTATGAATAAGTTCTGTCTTGAATGAGATACTGGATTATACTGACAAAGCATATTTTTTTTTAGCTTTTAAGCTCCATAAAACGCTGTGTATTAAGAGACCAGTTACATGGGGCAGCCCTATATATATAAGTTAATTAATCTTTACTCTACTTGACTATGGGCGGGTTATAATGATGACGTCCTGTGCAGTTTGATATCGGATCGTCACGCCCTATCAATTTATTGACGAATAGCATAATCTAAAGTCTTTTTAGATACATTTATTAAAACAGCAATGTTAAATCTTGCATTTTTCGAGAAACTTCCATAAATTGTAAGAACCTGTGACTGTTAACCTGTAGCTGATTGACTATTGTAGTTTCTTTACCTAACCTTGGTCAAAACTGACCGTCTAGCAGAGTCGAAATGATATGTCACTTGGTCTTGATTTGTATGGGGAAATAAAAATCCGTGTTGTTATTATTCATTTTTACGTTGCTTAATGATATAATTTTGAATGATATATTCTTTTATAGGACAAACTAGCTGTACCCGGCATGCGTTGCAATGCATTTTTTTTTACCTAGCACCTGCATACTACCTACCTACCTACTACCACTTAGGGGTATGAAAAATAGATCGGTCAAGCCGTTTCGGAGGAGTATGGTAACTAACATTGTGACACGAGAATTTTATATATAAGATAAGTGATGGTAACTTATTTGTTGTAATTCTTTGCAACATTAAATTTTTATCTTTCTGTAGACGACGACTTGTCAGGATCGCATTCACTTAGCAGCCGTACTGTAGTATGTCTCTTGGCTAGTAGCTGTCGACGTTTCATCTCCACTTGCACAATAACTTCCTAAAAATAGAAGCAAAACAAGCTATACTGACCTATATAGCTAATTGGGCTGACAGCTTAAACGTTCTGGCAGGATATGACGTATTGTCTAACGATTTTTTTCTTCCGCACTCGTTCGTTATTAGCTAACGATCGCTTCTAGTGATGTGCTATGGAACGATTCAAATTCTTTTATTTGTAGAACATAGGTAATACAAAGATGTTACAATAAAAAGTATATAACAAACTGAGAACCTCCTTTTTTTGAAGTCGGTTAAAAAGAGCGCTATGTCTTGCCGTTGAAGGCGTACAAATATTAGTTAAAACTAATTGTCTATAATTAAGGATATAAAGAAAGATGAATTTGTTACAAGATTAATACGATCAATATATTTGCGGAAATGCTTGTGGACGAATTGGTATGTTAGATTAAAAAGTTAAGTGATATTTTAATAACAATAAACACTTACAGCTATACTAAAATTAAAACTTATATAAATAAATAAAACTAACACGCGGCAAAAAAATCCTCTTCATCCTTGTTCAGTGAAGTTTATCATGTGTTTTTAAAATATTGATTTCGACAATCATTTATATGTTTAGCTTTTGTCACTTAAACAATATTTCAAGCAACTTTTACAAACAAAAATATATCGAAATGTTATCAGTGTTTACTTCCAAAAGAGTAAAGATACCAGTCTTATTGATTACAGCTATAATAGCAGATTTATATATAGCTTCTGCCTATCTTAATTCTATAATATAGGGAATAATCCAAAATTTATTTTAACCGTTTTGGTCATAATTTTAGGAACTTGTGAATTGTCAAAGATCAACACATCAGAACCAGGGCCATTGGCCATTAAAGTGCTTTTCAAGGTACGGAAAGAGACCTTAGATTCCTTAATAGCTTATTAAATAGACCTTCAAGATTAATGCACTCGTTATCCATAAACGAGTAAATTAACAGTTTCCTGAGCGAACAGACCTTTTATTAAATCAGCTTAGCGCTTATTCGCGGTAACTGTTTTTAAATATGTACATATATTGTTCGTAATATCTGCGCAGTGTATTATGTGTCATTCTTGATACAGTAATATAAATACATGAATTAGCTATGTAAATTAAGAGTAGTAGCAATCTTGATTATAAAAAAAAACAGACAGCGGAAATTCAATGTAATAATTATATAATTAATCAATATTCATGGATACTTTCTGTTTAATTACTACATTAAGAGAAACATCATTGACGTTCTTAAGTCCGAATATAACAGAACGATAATTATATAAAATATAGTGTTAATTTCAGTCATAAAATAGTCAGACTATAAAAGCATGGCTCAAGATTACTAAGAAGAAAAGCATTCACACTCACATCGTTACTCTTAAATAAACTAAATCCTTGCTACTAAAATTAACATACATAAACAATTCTACAGAAACGAAAATAAAAGCTAAAATAAAGAGTTTCTCCTAACATCTGTTATGGGAGAGTCATCACATAGGGGCACGTGCCATCGTACAGTACAACATAAACATACCGTTCAGTCTGTAATCCCTCTCTTTAACTCCTATACCACTTTACACCTAATTTAAAACTTAAACAACTACTTTCAATTATAACGAAACCATCGCTCCGTCAATTCGACTCGAAACTCTTAATCTTGATTTACAGCAAGCGTTGGATACGGTGCGCTTCGATGTTAACGTTACTTTTAACAGGTCGAGCGGGCCTTGATACCTCAATTTCGAATACGCGTCATACGCTCGTAACGCCTACGGCAAGCGGACGCGGCGCTCGCGCACACAACTTGTAAACTCGAAGAGAAATTGTTAGTAGTCCCTCAGGGACCTATATTAGGACCTTTACTACATCATATCAGTTTCCAGTGATTGTGTCAATAATTTTGAATGTACTTTTTGTGTGTAATTTAATATCTTTGATACACTTTCTCAAGTGAGATCGGTTTCCCACGGGTTTTAAGTGTTATTCGAGTGAGAACTTTGTGTTAAGAAATGATTTGATGTTCTCACAAAATGAATGAAATGTGTAAGTACTAGATTAAGTTTGGATTTTTGTGAGGCATTGTAAAGGTTCAAAAAACTTTATGTGCTTTTACAATGAGATTTCAACTTTATGTTCTTATTGATACGGTTGTTTACAGCTTGATTTCTAATATGATGAATCATTGACTTCGTTAGACATAGTGAAATTTCTTTCATTAATTCCGTTCAAGGTTCGAGAGATTTATTTTTAAGGTCAAATGTGTGTCTATAATGTTTTTTAGATTTTTAATTTCAGTTTTAAAATAGCAAATTGAATGAAAAATAATTTGATTATTATTCTTAAATGCTGTGATATTTTATGAGTTGAATCTGTGTTTCTAATCTTTTATCTTGATAAGAAATAATGTAACTCACAGCGTGTGATTACGTGAAGATATTTTGTATTACGCCTACTGTTTGCTTTAGTTCAATGTATGTTTGATAGGCCTGTACCTAAGTGTCAAAATATTTTAGTTTTAATTGTTTTGATACTTTTGATACCTAGCTTACAAAATATTGATACTAACTTAAACATTTTTGTTTATATATAAGGTGCTATAAAAATATCTGCCACGGCTTTAATGGGAGGTAGTATTGTGTTTATAGATTACAATAGTGAAGAACTTTCGTACCCCGGAACAGTTAATTAAATTTGAGAGACTAAAATAGTTAAATTAACGTTGACTCTATTCTGCGTAACGTGGTTCACTACGCGCAATGTGACGCTTCGTCAATGAAAACAACTGAGCTATCTCTTTCCATCTTTTCTGTAAATGAAAACTGTAATCAGCTGACTAGTTCGTCACTACATAATCTACTAGGTACGCAATAATACGCAGGCATACAAGTGTTTTAAAAGTGCAACTACTTACACGGGATGGTTTTATACTAATAAATCAATTCAAATTTATACGTTATTTTTTTTGTATAAAAAAAAAATGAAACATAATCAATAATTTATCTTTACTATTGTAATCTATAAACACAATACTACCTCCCATTAAAGCCGTGGCAGATGTTTTTATAGCACCTTATATAATAATAATAATATTCCGGGACAGCTTACACACGGTTATCTGATCCCAAGCTAAGCAGAGCTTGTGTTATGGTAACCAGACAACTGATAAACATACTTATATATTTCTAAATACATACATATTATAGATAAATTACACCCAGACAACCAGAACAAATGATCGTGCTCATCACACAAACATTTGTCCTGGGTGGGAATCGAACCCACGACCTCCGGTATAGCAGTCAGGGTCACTAACCACTAGACCAACAGGCTCGTCAACTTCAAATTATGAAATGTTAACCGGTTCAATCAAATAAAATAATTAATTTACTTATTACATAATACAAGTTAACGTTAATATTAATTTAATAGAAAATATGCAAATAATTACATAAAATCTGAACTAGATTTTATAAATGGCAATTCTATGCAAAAATTTATCGATGCCAGTTTTTTTCTAATACTTAGATCACTTAAAACGTATTTATTCAGACCAATAAGAAAAAAACGCCCATAAATTAGAAATAATTAATTACATATTTCCGGTGTCAGAACAGTAAAAATATACACTTTCCCTGATTTTTTTCTAGGCTAGCATTCTTGGGACTTAATAGCAGAATCTGGTAAAATCTAGTCGCTAATTTACATTTCCACAATTGATACATTGTTCTTAATCGCAATACCTAGGTATTGTCAAACTCATGTCAGTTTGACGTAATGCCTTAGAGTATAGATAACAAACTAAAGAGTGAGCCTATCAGTGTATGAACCGTGAGCACTAGTATGAACTAGTTTTATCGTAAATTTTGTATCAAGACGGAGCGCGCCGTTTTAATAAAACTATCTAAAACCCTAATATTATCCTAACAATGTCGAAACCATCGATATTTTCGCATATAAGTCTGTCGTTGCGCGAAAAATAACTTTAAATCAGTAAACGAATGTACTAGATACAGACAAAAAGTGCTCTCGCTTGGCGCGAAGGAAAACTAGCGATACTATCGGTCTATAGTTATCTATAGTCTAAGCGTAATGCCTACAACTTGTCAAAGCGTTTCAAAATCCTTTTCTTAGCCTTATTCTGCAATAGTTGCTTAGTTCGCATTAGAATTGAGGTGACATACATCTTCAGTGCTTATTCTCATGCAAACCTTGGGAATTTACTGAAAGATGTAACAATACTGGTGTTTATAAGTTGTAGAAATCTAGAGCGTTATTGTGAAAATCTTTTGCAAAACCATCTTCATACTAAACGTTAGTTTCACGTCACCGTTTCTGTATCATAGTTACATATATGTAGGCGCTTCGCTATTTCTAGTGTTAAGAAACGTGAAAAGGAACTGCTGAAACATGACAAGCGGGTTGACGTTTCTTGACACTGACGCAACTCCGGGCTTTTGCTCGCGGCCGTCGGATGAAGAGGAATCTGGTGGCTCCGCATTGAAGCAAAACGTGTTCGGTGGAGTGTCGCTGTTATTAATTCTCCTCGCCCGCCTACCCACGATAGCTCGGCAATCGCAATTAACGATGATGATAACCAAGTTTCTACATCAGAAGTGGGATAAAGAGGGCTTGATTTATAGGAGAATAGCCGTACGAGATTTTAAGCGTCGCACGTCTGGTAGCTGATTGAGTCCGATCCAGATGGGAAAGGCATTGCAACTGACGTGGCCCTAAATAAAAGAAGTATTGCTTGCGAAGTTTGCTAGATCTTTGCTGCAACAAGATTACGTCGATGACATTCTACGCTTTCAAGTTGGTGTTAAAGACACCGCGAGTGAGGCGGCCATGCGCTTTTGGAACATCATCGAACGCATTCCGCGGATGGAAATGCCTGAAGATGTTACGACGGGATTCGCCGTGAGCTCATCGTCATTCATCAAGGAGCAACTTGACTACATCATCCGGTGATCTAGTTTCTTTTGTTTTAAGTAGTTGAGAGTAGTGTGGTTGAAAAATGGGGCTGGCCTTAACTGGGTCGATGCCTCTGATCAGATCACGTTTTCCCATGGGGTTTGTAGCGTAGTTGATCGCTTGGGCTGGCCTGAATCGGGTCGACGCCCACGGTCAAACTGCGAGTTCTTCGGTGTGAGCTGGGTGGCTATAGATTGGTATGGAAACGGCCTATGTGGGTCGACGTTCCAACCGGTTGATTGCAACAGCTGTGTGTGACTGGTGGAAGGGACGCTGACAGGTAGTCCGGTCTATCGCACCATGCGAGTTGGTGGGTAGTCGAAGGGACGCTTGGTCAGTAGTCCGCCCAGTGTGTTTCATTCTGATGTGAGGGGTAAAGACTGGTGGAAGGGACGCTGACAGGTAGTCCGGTCTATCGCACCATGTGAGTTGGTGGGTAGTCGAAGGGACGCCTGGTCAGTAGTCCGCCCAGTGTGTTTCATTCAGATGTGAGGGGTAAAGACTGGTGGAAGGGACGCTGACAGGTAGTCCGGTCTATCGCACCATGCGAGTTGGTGGGTAGTCGAAGGGACGCTTGGTCAGTAGTCCGCCCAGTGTGTTTCATTTAGATGTGAGGGGTAAAGATAGAAGTCCATGGTGTCATAAATGGGTAGCTAGTCAGGGATGGACGAGCATGCCCAGACGGGTACTACAGACTTGTATTTGGTTGCAGATAACTCGAAGCGAGAGCAGTCGCACGAGGACGTGCGAATGTCAGTCTGGCCGTGTAGGCGCTTCGCTATTTCTAGTGTTAAGAAACGTGAAAAGGAACTGCTGAAACATGACAAGCGGGTTGACGTTTCTTGACACTGACGCAACTCCGGGCTTTTGCTCGCGGCCGTCGGATGAAGAGGAATCTGGTGGCTCCGCATTGAAGCAAAACGTGTTCGGTGGAGTGTCGCTGTTATTAATTCTCCTCGCCCGCCTACCCACGATAGCTCGGCAATCGCAATTAACGATGATGATAACCAAGTTTCTACATATAGGTATTTATTAACACAAACAGGATTTCATTATTAACAGAAACAAAAAGTTTTTTTTTTATTCTAAGGATAGCAGAAAGAAAATGGCACTCGACTTTTACTATAGAAAAAGAAAATAGGTTAAAATTGAAATCTGCGTCTGCTGTATTTTATATCATTAAGTTTATTTAGTTTCGTTAACTCAAATCTACCAAGTTTTGTTTTAATTATGATTAACAGGTAAATCGAAATGATCTTTAACAGCAGATAAATTAAAAACATGACGTGACCACGGAAAACCTCGACAAACAAAGAACGTTGTTTTATAAATCAAACATATAATTTGTATCGTCCGAATTCGTTAAAATTATTATGTTAATCTCATTCCTTGTATGATTTTAATTTGATTAACAAGTTTTTGTTACTTTAGTCTCTTGAATAACAGTGTATTGACTTGACTAATTTATTCTTAATATGCAATGGCGTTGATGTATTTTCTGCAGTTAAGTTGGTATATTTAACAACATTTTTACTACTTTTAGATATACTTTGGCTTTTATACCATCATAATAAAGGCGCCATTTTCTTGTATTTAAAGGCAGTTTCTTAACGTAGGCTTTAACAACCCGTTAAATTATTACGATTGGACATACAAACGGACATACAGCTCAAACACATAAGTAACTTCTTTTTGGGCTTCACCGCAGTCGGCTAAAATGAAGCCAATGCGAAAAAGGAAGTAAGATGTCATTTATATAAACTTTCCTAATAGACCTTTTTGATATACCTACAAGAAAAAAAAAACAAAAGACTTCACATCCGGGCATCCGTATGAGTAGGTACCTAGGTATAATCGTTTAGCCAAACTAAACGGTTAGTTAAAGAATAATACAAAATATTTAATCTGTTCTCTATCATAACATAAGTCATTAGTCGATGTTACGTGAAAGGTTATTTCAAAATATTAGACGATATGTTTGCTAAGCTATTATAGCTCTTATTGTTATTAAAATAATGGTCTTTAGGCTTAATTATTAATGGTAATATAGGCTGTAGAAGTTTTTATGTGTGATTTGTGAATGCAGTCGCACTCTTCATTCCTTCACTCTCGTAGACCGATGGAACGGATGACACGACCAGAGAGAAATCAGGCGTAAATCCGCGTAAAACACATAATCTCATCCTTCATTTTTCCACTCTGAACTACCTTTATTTTATTTTATATAGGACTTATCTTAATATAACTAATTCAACTGCAAATTATCATTAATCGGTCTAACATTTATTCAATCAAAAGAATAAAAAAAACTCTAGAATTCATTTCACTCTTCTTTTGAATTCCGATATTTTGAAAAGATATCCTAACCTTCTAATGTGTAAACTTAGCTTTATTTTAAATCTAATCAAAGTAAATTTCTAATGACTGGACTCAAGAAAACTTATATGCAATCAGTTTTACAGTATGTAGCTAATATTAATGTCATTATTGGAAAGTAAACAAGCTCACAAGAATGGGATCCAATGTCGACTTTCTATTAACGTTCATATTGAATCAAAGATGGCTTCGATGTCATAATAAATGAATTAACCTATTATTTTTTAACGAATTAACCTTTCTATTATCACGTAAAAGGGAATGTATAATAAAAAAAACTCTGTATAATAAATGTCAGAAAATAAGCTTTTAACTTCTAATAAAATTTGTATAGAGAAGACAGTCGCATTCGTATGATGCGAGACTGTAAGCTTACTCTTTATATTTAAAAACAAAATTAATATAGTTTAAAAAAACTAAAAAACACGCTTTTTAAGTACTTCTAACCAAAAAAGTGAAAAATAATTCCTAATGTAGAAATTGGTAATGAACAAAAAACACTAGTATTATTGTGAAAAAGCGCGGGTTGCTCGATAGACGAAAAATATGGCACAGATCGCCCCACGCTTTTTCACAATAATACTAGTGTTTTTTGTTTCAGCAATAGATAGAGTGATTCAAGAGAAAGGTTTATATTATGAATAATACACATACATTTGACGACCTCCGTGGTCGAGTGGCGTACGCACCGGTTTCAAGGTGTCGCTAGCTCTGAGGTCCCGGGTTCGATCCCCGGTCGGTTCAATGTAGAAATCAACTTTCCTTCATTGTCTCGGGTCTGGGTGTTTGTGGTACCTTCGTTGTTTCTGAATTCCATAACACAAGTGCTTTAGCTACTTACTTTGGGTTCAGAGCAATGTATGTGATGTTGTCCGCATTCATTATTTATTTATTTATTTATTAATACAAACATTATAGTAAAGAAAAGCACGTAACCACGACGTGTGGCCATTAGTATAATAAGATCATTCCTTATAATTTTCTTACATAGGTATAGTAAATAAATAAAGTAATTCAATATTATATTTTAATGGTACAAAAATTCTTAAGACCGACAACATTCTTATTTTATTAACAAAACCGTAATTCCTGTTCAATTGGCCTAATCGTTTCACAATTGGCCACCAAATTAAATTAGCGCCATGTTTGGAAGTAATTGTAGGTCAACACGAAAATGTCTGCGTGCTTTATTTATTTATGTTTTCCTTGCGTTAGTCAGTAGTTTCTTAGAATGGTCTTATAATAAAGAATAGTATAACAATACAATATATTATAGTAGGTATCGGGTCAAAGGATTTTAGTTCATTTTTAGGTTATGTTTGTGCCTATTGTTTATTTATGAAACATAATTTAATCCTAAAAGTAAAAGTTCGTTATATAGTAAAATTTTTGCTTACCTATACATATTACAATAAGCAATTAAGTCTTTAACTTTGGTAGGTACTCGTAATTTAAAGTTTACTTGTTATTTCTTCATCTATTTTACCAAATTTTCCCCGAACAATTTAAATAATATCAATGTCGTCTAAAGCTAACAATAAAACCAAACTATTTAACAAATGATAGAATCTAAAAAAACTAAGCTGAAACATTATGCCTTTAAATATTAAGCTGAAAGATTTATTCCATAATAAAAAAAAAAACACAAAAAGTATCCACACGGACAAAATAGAGAACAGAAAACAGTAACAATTAAAAAAGCAATTACATTCGTCATAAATATAAAACACAAAAATCATCTTAATCAAAAATCTTGATTCATCTAAATTAAACACTTTGTACCGTTTTATAACCTGTGCGCAAAAAAAAACATATCAACAATCTATGGTCAGTCATTCACCTGAACGTCAAATTGCTAGACGTACAGCCGTTTGCGAGAGTGATTTGAACATATTATTACTATGTATGAAAATATCACGAATTTACTTTATGTATTATAGAATTTTTACTAGGTAGGAGTCTGTTCTAGTATGAAAAAATTGTAGTAACCAGTACAAAGAATGAAGTCAACAATAACACAATAATCGTAATTAATAATATTTTATACACTTGATAATTTGTAGTGTGTATTGACGATGCAGCGATGTCATATTGCTTTTTTGCTGTACTGTACCCAAATCGTAATTGTTTATAATTTGTGCGTTAATATTTGATGGCAATAAGCTTTACTCTGAATGGAAAATCATAGATCACTACAAAAAATTTCTTTGCGCCCCATTTAAAAATAAATGTTCGTTGGATTTTCGTACCTATGTATATCATGCAACCTATTGCTATTATAGTAATATAATAATTTTGTTTAACGCCGCGCTGTGCAATTTAACTATTGTTAACATTACGAAAAATAACCTCAAAAAAATTAACGAGTTTGAATCTGTAACATTTTCTCGTCGTCTGTACCTACATAGTTCTTCGACCTCAAACAAAGTAACCAGCATTGTTGCCACATGAGTAGATAAACGGAACAGAGGCAAAGCTTCTTAAGAACGTGCAAAATTGTTACCTATTTTGTTAGGGTTGTCACAATAGGTGAAGACAAATCAAACAAAACGTTTTTTAAATAGTTTTAATAGTCAGTATAATAGAATATATAATAGTATGATAGAATAGTTTACAAATTACTTACTCTAAGAATTTTCATTTTATAATTTTTGTTTTTTTTAAATAAAAAATACCTACCGTGTTGTACAAATTACTCTCTTCTTATTATAAAAAGGATCATACAATAAAATAAAGGTACTTGCTTGAAAAAGTAATAACCAAATATTTACTTACCTAATTGTACTCCTTGGGATAGTTAAAGTATGATATATTTTTGTTTTCTCTATTATTATTCATACACACGGTACAATAAACAACCATTATTATTAATATAATACCACGTTTTTACAACTAAACTTATAAAAACTTAAACTTGCAACTAACAAAACAAACAGCGTGCGTCGGATTGACCCTTAGATTGTACACTGGCTGTGCCAGCGTAAACTGGTTTTTTCCAGTCTCGCCGCGTATGTGACAAGCGGCCAGTGGTCACGCACACATGCCCCGCGCGCTTGTGTGCGTGCAACCGATTCGAGCGGTTGTTCGAAGCTTTGCCTCTGTTCCGTTTATCTACTCATGTGTTGTTGCTTAGGATTAGGTAATAACAATATCGTGGGAGACTAATAATACGACGATACGTAATTATTTACTGCCTTTCTCCAACTAATGTCTACATAATTACGCAACTTAAAATATTACATGATGTTTTAGAGGAACGTAAAAATTCCCAAGAGAAATTTTAAATAGATTACAGAAGCTCTTTCTTACTGTGCCCATATTATTATTAAGTTCTAAAAACCATATTATGTTTTCGCATAGAAATAGGGGTACTGGAAGGGCATCTGGTACTTAAATAATAATATTAGCTAGCTACGTAAAACGTATCTCCGCCATTTTGAATTGTAGTGACGATGTCAGTTTGACAGCTATGCGACAGTGACTTTAAGCATTCTTGTCGCCTTGACCGAATTCTATCACAAATTAAAAGTTTTTTTTTAAAGTTCCTCAAATAATATCAAAGCAATCAACCGCGGAAATTCAAAACACATGCAAATATATTGTTAAACGTGCTACACTTAAATAAAGAAGTAGAAAGCCGCAATATTTAACATTTAACGGTCAATTAGAACAATAGGTATCGAGAGTATGCAATAAGGAATCGATATAAATCGATTATATAACACTTTTTCGCTTTTAATCGCTTCCTATTGCACAAGTTTTAAATCGATTTAGTTATGTAGGTATTATCTTAACGGTGTTTTCATATGTTATTACGGTCATTCCATAATTTTAGTGGTAAAATTTGCAATACTTACGAATGAGAAATGTCTTTCGTAAACAGCGTAAAATCATAAATTAAAATTAACTATCGAGTTTTTAATACTTTTATGATCATGTCATTCGGATATTAGGTAATCTTTGTATGAATAAATCTTATATATAAAATTCTCGTGTCACAATGTTAGTTACCATACTCCTCCGAAAAGCTTGACCGATTTTTATGAAGTTTTATATGCATATTCAGTAGGTCTGAGAATCGGCTACTATCTATTTTTCTTACCCCTAAGTGGTAGTGGGTAGGTAGTAGGCAGGTGCTAGGTAGAAAAAATTGCATTGCAACGCATGCCGGGTACAGCTAGTAACTTTATAATAATAAATATACAAATGCAAACATTAGCTAGATACACTTTTGAATCACTGTAGCTGGTCCATAGTTACAAGACGAAATATAAATATACGAATCAATCAAAAATCATTTTGCGGTTGTCATTCGATCGATACTGTTATGACATAACCGTTAGAAATAATAGTTATATTTATTACTGTGTACCGGTAGAGGCGGTAGATACATACTGATACATAATACAACTATGACCTATGACCACAGACTAAATAAGTACTGACTTTTATTTTTAGTATTCTGTGTTTTTAATTACGTAGATTTGACAAGTCCAAATGTCATACTCTAAAATAATTAGGCAGTTTTTTTTTCAGAGTGCCATCTTGATTCTATTTTATTTATTTGAGGACTGTTTTACGCATAATATGTATTTACTAGTTTATCAATAAATATCAATAGCGGAACCTCAACATATGTGAAATGGAAAAAACATGTGACACTAGAAATGTCAAATCTTCGTCTCTAGCATAGACTTTAGATATACTATAGACCGCTAGTATCGCTAGTTTCCCTTTGTGCCAAGCGAGAGCACTTTTTCAGCTGTATCTAGTACATTCGTTTACTGATTTAAGTTATTTTTGCGCAACGATAGACTTATATGCGAAAATATCGATGGTTTCGACATTGTACGGATAATAATAATATAAGGGTTTTAGATAGTTTAACTAAAACGGCGCGCTCCGTCTTGACTCTTGATACAATATTTACGACAAAACTAGTTCATACTTACTAGTGCTTACGATTCGTACCTTGATAGGCTCACTCTTTAATTTCTTATCTATACTCGACAGGTCTCTCTACAGGTCTCTAATAAAGAACACAGCAAAGGTATTAATATTCAGATAAAAAATAATTTTATCCCTTAAAATGTAGCTCAGCCTTTAAAGCGTGTACTTAATCTATATTCCAAGCTATGTCTTGGTTAACCGTAAAACTAATGGAGCATAATAATAAACAATTGGAATAGTTTCACGCACGCATGGTATCCCCAAGCGAGACCGGATGAAAATGTCAGTTTTATTAATTGTCATATTATTGCCGTTATGTTTTTTGATTGATAAGTTAGTAGGTATTGGTATTAATGTGAATGGTAATAATAGGCTATTTCTACTTTTCTCTATGGGCTATTTCTAAGCCGAATAGAGAAGAGGAAGTTCCCAATTAAAAAAGTTTTTTTTTTTTATTTTTTTTTGGCACTGCTACGGAATACATTCGATGTCGTCCCACATATAAAAGTCGATTGCTTACTCGTGTCATCGATAATGTTATGAACTTATGTTTGATTAGTTCAATATAACTCACCTATTTTAATTTTTATATAGGTAAACTTATGTCTTACGATGTAGTCTTAAAGTTTCGAAAACACTGATTCGATTTTAACTTGACAGACTTGTAGATTTTGCTTATTGCTAAGGTTTCCATAATGTACCGCATTAATTGTTTTATGTTAAAAATAGATATGTTTTGAAGTACCAAGTATAATAGTTTTTTTTTATATGAGAGTTCAGGTGTTGCTAGGTGTAAAAAGCGGTATCCCGAAATGTCCCGAATCAATTACGGGGACGAGTCACGGAAATTCAACTCGTTTTAGAGATTCATTTGTTTCCATGTCTATCTAGTTCTAGGCAAGCTGTGCGATATGTCTAATGTATAACAGTTAACAGTATCGTTAATGAAGCGTATTGATGAGGCGTTGCAGTAGTGATGGGATAGTATCGATAAAATTTGAGTGCGGTGGTTATAAATGACTAGTCAATTTTTAAGTTTTAACATTGTATCATATTAGTTGTGATTGCACAAAGTACCTACATTATTTAAATAGACATTAAGATGGCAAAAAAAAACATTTTTTTAATAAGAAGTTATGTTTTCAATGATAAGGATAATAATGATATTAGGTACTTACTTAAATATTTATTTCCGTTCAAGGAAGGGATAATATTACCTTATCTGCGTTGCACATTATTTAACTGAATATTAATAATACCTGAAATACAAAACTCGACACATTAATCTTCTTAAATGTTCATATAGAACCCTATCGATAGCTAGCCCAGCAACAGTCTATTTATCGATATCAGCACCGCACAACACTAGCTGTCCCGTTGGGCGGTCAGATCGCAAATTGCTGTGTTACACGCGAAAGACCTCAATGACCAAGCGGTTCACAAGCTTATGACCAACATACACGATTATAAAAGTAAAACAGTACATACATTTTATGTAAACCATCACGCTTTAAGTTTTTGACAAGTAAAAATGCAATTTATTTTCTTAGCTGTCAAATATCTCAAAATATTGTGTTCGTCATTGGAGAAGAATTTGTAAGGCACGCATTTCTAAAAGCAGTAGTGTTTTATTCCACTGACTTGGTGTGTAATGTGAATCAATTACTTTTTTTTAATTCTCTTATACAATACCTACTAGTTTGATTCACAGTCCAATATATGTAGATCACATATTTTACCCCTTAAAACTAAATAAATAAATGCGGACAACATCACATACATTGCTCTGAACCCAAAGTAAGTTGCTAAAGCACTTGTGTTATGGAATTCAGAAACAACGAAGGTACCACTCACACCCAGACCCGAGACAATGTAGAAAAGTGTGTTTCTACATTGACTCGTCCGGGGATCGAACCCGGGACCTCAGAGCTAGCGACACCTTGAAAGCGGTGCGTACGCCACTCGACCACGGAAGTCGTCAAAACGGTTTATATCGAATGGTTTAAAATTACGAAAGAAAACTCATTTCATTCATAACAATTCGGACAAGCAATACTTCTCGTTTCTTTTCGCCTATAAAATAATATAAATTAGGTATCAACCTACTTAAATAATTCTCACGCTACATAACCTTGTAAAATCAATCAATATCGGAAAGTATATCAATACAATATGTAATGTTCTTCGCCTGAGAACTGTAACAAGTAACGCCATCTGTCGGGTATTTCACGAAACAGTCTTACAATCTGAAACGTTTTGAGTGTTTGATAGATACTCGTATAATACATTAAAATTAATAATGAACGTAGAATTCTACAACTAGAACTTAGAATCAGAAAACCAACATTTGGTTATTTGGTATTTAATCGGTTAATCTATCTATAAATAATTATGTTATTATTAAATATTATAGTTCTTGGCGGCGTCCGTCTTTCTGAACGCTATTAACTCAAAACTATGGATAAAATTAATTAATTTTATGTCTATCTGTGCGAAGCCAGGGCGGGTCGAGTTCTAAAATAATCCAATCGTCACTAATAAATGAACATAGGTACTAGGGGGGCAAATTTCGGGCTATCCTTGTCAATTTTCATTATGACCCGTTCATTCGTTTAGCCATTACTCTACAGTCTGTGCGAAAAGAGAGAAAAGAGAACCATCGTGGAACTGTTGGCGCTGCAGTGCTTAATTACCGTATTTTTCTAGTTATAAACACTGTAGTTTTACTATTTCTAGTGCTCTGTAAAATCTGGATATTTATAAAATTATGTTAAAACCTAATAATAATATATCAGATGCCATCTTCATAATTCTATTATGGAATGGTATATATCATGATGTTATTGTAGTTCCGTTTTACGCTATGACGGTTCCCTTTTCGCACAGTTTACAAGGTAGCAAACAAACAATATTCCCAAATAAAAAAGTAAACAGTTAAAGTAACTTGCAATGCAATATAACACCATAAATGTATACTTAGAAAGGTAACGGAGGGCGTGTTACTCCGTACCTTATACCAAAACGGTTCAATATTATAAAAATGTATAAACAACAAGCATTTGATCACGAATAGGTCGTTTTTTGATCCTTGATTCTGTTTTATCAATTTTTTCTTAGGTAAATAGCAATGAGTTAAGAAATTTCGCTTCCAGGTAATCTTAAAAAGATGGTATGTCATATACAAAAGTGATTTTATACATGAGAGTTAAAATGAACTCTTTTTTTTTACGATTCCAACGCCTATGCAATGTTATTCAAGTTCTTTTTTTTTTACAACGCTAGTAGCGCCATCTATTATTGTAAGAAGAAAATGGATGTTCTCTATTAGTTAACTATTGCTTCGATTGTTTTGAATTATATATCGGTCAAATGGATCAAAAGATTTTTATTGTAGAATATTAAGCAAACCAAGGTTTGACTAACTAAGGTCAATACATATTTCTGTCTAAAAAGGATAAATAATGCTATTTAACTTGCTGATATAAAATTTGATTTCTTTTCGTTCTTATTTCCACTCTTATTTACATAATTATATAACTGAAATAAAATTACTTTAGGCAGAATAACCTTAAACCATTTCTGAACGTTGTTTTACCCTACTCTGTTTGATAGAGTTCATCGACCTTCCTAATTAAAAACGATGTCAGATCATAGATATTCTTTATGTATGTATTTCTTTTTATTTACACGTAAGTAAGTTTTGTGTATTTCTGTGCTTGCTTTTGTTTTATACTAATTTACCTACTTTTAAGGCCTGATAAAGACGATGTGAGAAATGTCACGCATTTTTTATACATTGCTGGGCTGCGTTTCTTTGAAACCGTAAGGAATCGATCATAGACGTTAATGTAACGCAACTCGCATGATATTTCTCGCATGGACTACATAAACTTTAACCCTGATTTCTGAAAAGCTGATAGGTAAAAAAAGTACTATTAAGTATTATTTGGTTCAACATAAATTGAATGCTTTTCAGAACCCAGTGGAAATGGGATCATTAATTTTATTTTTGGCAATATTTGATTAAAAAGAAGCTTTTGGGGTAACTTTTAAATAATTGTTATTTTATTGACTTTCATTGGTTATTCAAAATTCACGGCTTTAATGCACTAAGCATAACCCAATAACGCTGAATAACACGAAATTGTTTATATTACTATTGCATCGATCTGCTTTTCCATGTCATGACAAATGTTCCAAAAAATCTTAATTATTTGTAAGACCTAAATCTTTTCTCACCCCCAAAAAACATTTTATTTACACTTTATTTGAACCCTAGTTATTACTAGTTAAAATATTATAATATTCTTAATTAAAATATAGGTTTAGTCGACAAATGTCAGATTCTAGAAATGTCAGACGAGTTTAAAACGCCAGATTCTATGAATGCCAGATTCTAAAAAAGCCAGATTCTGCAAATGTCAGATTCTATAAAAGCCAGATTCTTATAATGCCAGATTCTACAAATGTCAGATTCTTATAATGTCACATTTTTGTTACAATTGTAATTTAAAGTGTATATTCAATCACAATTCATGGCGTGAAATGTAAAAGAACCTAAGGTATGTTATATTTATACGTTTTTTATTTTCATAACACTGATTTAGGGAACTTATTAAATGAAAATATAATTGAATATATTTAAACTATTGAAAGAAAACAACAAACTTTTGAAATTAGTTAAATTTTATACACGCACTTTAAATTACAATTGTAACAAAAATGTGACATTATAAGAATCTGACATTTGTAGAATCTGGCATTATAAGAATCTGGCTTTTATAGAATCTGACATTTGCAGAATCTGGCTTTTATAGAATCTGGCATTCATAGAATCTGGCGTTTTAAACTCGTCTGACATTTCTAGAATCTGACATTTGTCGACTAAACCAAAATATACAACTCTTTTATTTTAAAGATATCAATAGACCTAATGTAAATTACAAGTATATATCATCATATTATCTCCTCAAATTTTGGAACATTCGTCCCACCAAACAATAGAGAACCACGTTTTGACTCGCACTATCTCTTTCCAGCGATCTACCGGACGAGGAGGACAAGAAATCGCCTGTCCTACTCCTAGGCGTCAACAAGATATCAGACTCACCTTCCTGCATCAGGCGAAGGTCCATAGAACCCCACACTTCAGGATCCATCCGGTTCTTCAGACCTCTAAAGTCGAAATACACCAGGGGACTCCAAGATGATGAGAGACTCGAGAAAATCAGGCAGGACCTACTAGTCCACAAAAGCAAACCAGACACATACATTCCCAAAGACCATGAGATATCCTTGGAGCCAGAGGAAAGATGCCTAAAGCTCAACTGCGTCGGAAACTGCATCTGTGACAGAAAGAAGAGCTCGACGAGAGGCTCCTTCTCTTTCCAACGACCCGAACCGGGCACGAACCATTACGAGCCTGAACCCAAAGACTTTTCTGAAAACGACATCGAATTTAAGTACACCGAACACATTCCTCATTCTCAGCCCTCGAGTAGCAAGCAGAGCTACAATGTCACGCCAAAATCGACGGAAAGGAGACATTTTCTCTTAGCAAACCTTAACGAAAGGTTCCGGAAAACTTTGAGCTTAGATTCTAGAAAGATCGAGACGAACCGCGTACCTTTGAGCCTACCAAAAGAACAACGCCCCAAATCACTAGTAAACACGAGCAATATTTGTGTCCAATATAAAACAGGGGATCCTTTTGTACCTCCAAATTTCAGTAAAGCTCAACAACCAAAGAAGAAACGCAAATCATTTTTCTCGCTCGATACTTTCTTCGATTCGAAAAAGTCTGACACATCTTCAATAGATGACTATTGCTCCTCAAAATACAAACGCTTTGAACTAGAAAGTGATGATTCTCCACTCTTCAAAAGGGATAACAATGAAGTTAAGACTCCAGATCTGCTAAACCTTCCTGTAATAATAGATTCAGTGAGAAAAAAGCAATCAGATACAAGGAGACAATTGGAAAAGTTAGAAAATCATTACTACAAGAATATTCATAAGCAAACTGTCATTGACGCGGTTCCTAAAGACGCAACTAACATACAAAGCACAAGTGGGCACACAAACCATCTTTTCTTCGATGAAGACGTAGAATATATCGAGCCTATTCTCAGCACGTTTACGAGTCAAAGCACGCTCATTTTAGACAAAAATGCTCCTGACTCTCCTAACCATTTGAAACCTGATTCCATTTTGACTATAAATACTGATGAAACGGACATAAGACTGCCTAGTTCGACTGTTTCTCCTAAATCGAATGTTGATGATTTTGACAGCATAGGAGCTTATGAAATTGAGGTTAAGGAATCTGATCTGGTTAAGGTAGCTAAAGATTTGACAGTAAAAGTAATGGATAAATCTGTGGATTCTATTGGCAGTTGCTCCCTAGACGTCGACGCTAGTACAGACTTTTCAGGTAAATAAGTGTTTTAAATGTGTTTGGCTTTAATTGTTGTAGTTAGCTATGTGTGTATGCACACAGCACGCAATCATCTTTAATTATTCTTTAAATGTCACTACGGCATTATAAAGTATTGCCGCAAAGTTATTTCGAAAATAATTGTCAATTTAAAAGTTGTTAGCGTATTCAAAAAATTCAATTATTTAACCGTTAACATTGCTGTAATGACTTGGCTCTCGTTCAAATTGATTAATATGAGTATATTTTTTTTAATGAGATGCCATTCATTATTGTTTCAAACTACTACCAATAAAAAAGACAGTAAATAGGAAAAATTATCGATACATAATATAATTAATTGTTTTATTTATGGCATGAAATTGGCATTTTCTTTTCTATTTTTAATATACTATATAATATATTATAAGTGATCATAAAGTTACATTTATTTATAGTTTTTTTATTTCCATTGCTTTACTTTCTTCTTTTAATTATTTACTTTATTAATAAATATCTTCATTATTATCTTTCATCTGTGTTTTCTTTTCCTTTTTGTGGAGTGATTGTGTTTTTTTCATCATTTTGTATGCTATATTGTCTTTGCTATTGTGTATCGTGAATTTGTGACGTGTCGTACTTTAAGCTTTTAGTTGTGTGATTTTTATGGATTGTTTTCTAATTATACTCGTTAAACTTCATATTTTACTAGGTTTAATTTGTCACCAGTAATTAGAAAATGCTTGTAATATAAATACTTAGATATCTACCTACTTATGTAGGTATTCCTAAAATATATGTTTTCGTTCAAACTCGACATTTCTCAGGATTAGTTTCTGTATATGTATATGCGGATTGGCCCATAAATCTTGGTGAAGAACGTCTTTATTTTTAGAAACACAAGCTTTGGTTTAGTATTTTCACAAGAAGTGTAAATGTTGTGTTAAATGTCTAAGTAGGGTGATGATTCGTTGTGTAAAACTGAACGTTAAGCGCGCGAAATTTATTTTAAAATAAGTTATTGTAACTTTAAAGCATACATAGTCTTTATTAATGAAAGTTTTTTATCATTACAAATCTACTATGTGATATGTCCTCTCGTACGGTGTAACAACTAACAATTAAGCTCGTCTTACCTTCTAGGGATTAAACATTTTACATTAGTCATTGAAAGCCGTCTCAAAGCAGAAGTAGATATAAATATTCTGATGCTGACTGAACGTTTGATTGATAAATATAAACGACAGTAAAACACCTTACCTGTTTATAAAATTCCATTAATCTAGGTCATGCATAGAAATCGCTAACAATGCAGATTGCAAAATGCAACTCACAAACAAAAAGACAATCGGATACCCGTACACATATGGATAATCTATGTATCGACCTCGTTTCTGCCCACGCACGACTTTTAGTTCGGTCATTGCCGTCATATTGCTTATGAATACGCACCTAAACACACCTGAGATAAATTATTTCGCAAATTTTTACCACCGAACCTATAAACGGTTTTGTGAATTACTAAATCTGTAACTCGCCGACCGTGAAACGAAACGGTGCGGACTGGCCGCAAACGGGTGTGCGTCGACTCGAGGAAAAAAAATAAAAACGGTGACATTTCTTTGTGAACTGATGTCATAAAATAGTTAGTGAAAAATTATTTGAGGTGTATTTAATATTATTGTTAAAAGTTGGTAAATAAAACGTTCTAAATATTGTGTGTTCTTTAAAAGTGTCTAAAAAGCGATTGGTAAGTTTTTCAGCCGGTTTTCAATGTCAAAAAGGTATTCTAAAGAAATACTTTTACCGTACTTTTAGAAGAGTTAAATAAAGTTGAAAATTAATTAATTCCTTAACCTTTGTAGCTAATATGTGTGTCGTAGTTTTTATAGAAATGCTTGTACGTTGATGACTAATGCTATTATTTTAATAGTTTACTGTAAAACGAATCACGGTTCTATTTTTTTCTGCATGATCCCATATCCTTATTGTTATTTTTGATTATTAATAATACCTTATAAACTTTACTATCAGGCTTAAAATAAGTAAATGTACTATAAATTGCTTCTCATTGACCATATAAACAATGAAATCACTGTAGCAAACTTATTCTACAAAAGTTAAAAAGGTAAATTCTCTGAAGTCATAAACAATTTAGTTTTTTTTTTAGATGCATATATAATGTATTACAATTCCTATTCTCAGGTATGGTCTGATTGAAACTTTTTCTCCAATTACAACACCTACTAATTATATTGTCCCCAAAGTATTATATAATTAAATACGAGTATATTGCTTACATGATGTCTGCATACATTATATGTTATCTTAAATGTATTATTGCACTTTGGCAGAGATAAAAGAAATTAACATTATCTATTATGAGAATGCTATCTAAAGGTTAATACCTAATGCAGTAGGAAAACACCAAAAATATCTCTTATGGTTTTAAAATAAGTGCCGTTAACAATAGAACAAATAGATCAGGAAATATGTTATTTAAAACATGGTACCTATATTTTATGCACAAGAAATGATTAATAATGTCTTAATTCAGTTTAATAAATAATGGTACACACATATTACACAAGTATTTATCTAAACATAATTTGGAAATGATTTCTTTTTAACCGACTTTAAAAAAAAGGAGGAGGTTCTCAATTCGGATGTTTGTATGTTTTTAAGCTTTATATAGACACATCGTCATCTGTCCATCAAAAAATATACTATTCCATTTAAACTTTATGTATGTCCATCACAAAACTGTTATGAGACACCATACCATATTAAAAAATAACCCTTATAGGATCACTTAGTTGTCTATCTATCAGGATTGTTTAGATCAAGCCAAGCCATTAAGTAAGGTATTACCAATTGATATACTCGACGACCTCCGTGGTCGAGTGGCGTACGCACCGGTTTCAAGGTGTCGTTAGCTCTGAGGTCCCGGGTTCGATCCCCGGACGGGTCAATGTAGAAAATCACATTTCTACATTGTCTCGGGTCTGGGTGTTTGTGGTACCTTCGTTGTATCTGAATTCCATAACACAAGTGCTTTAGCTACTTACTTTGGGTTCAGAACAATGTATGTGATGTTGTCCGCATTATTTATTTATTATACTGACACAAATCTCAATATTTTCTAGTACCTATAATTATAAGATTATGTAATATCAAGAACTATGTCAATAGTTATTGCCGAGACTAATTTTCCTTGTAACAAATAACCTATTGATTTGTTACTTTTACTTTCAAATATTCACTTTTCAAAGTCATTTGTCATAAGTGTTAAAACTTGCGTCATTAGGTAAACATGGCATTTGAGTAACGCTTTATTTAGTTGTTAAATATTCTCAAGGGGATCTAGTAGATATACTAGGCCTTTCTTCTTAACATAGTCTAAGTAGGTATGTTGAAATTATATCTATGAAATATATGACAGTCTATTTCTCGAAGAACACTATTTTTTTTTTGCCTACTTTACATTTTGTCGCCTTTTTCTCTTCTCTCTTTCATATATATTTTTCTGCCTCATTGATTTTTGGATTTTTTGGACATAGAATTGCAGAATCAAGAAATCTTACAGCTGATTCTCTTTCTTTGTTAAGATTTCTCTTTCTTCGCCATATAGAGGCTATCATGGATACAACAATGCTTTTAAACTACCCTAGAAATCATGCATTTACATAATCTTCAGAATGTCATATCCCACTGTTGGGCACTGTTGGGCAGAAGATGATAGTACACAGGATAAGGAAATAATTGGCTAGGGACAGAGAATCAACAAAGGGAGGCCCGGGCATGTCATCTTCTTTTTTTAAATGAAAATAATAATATGCTAAACAGTACCTCGATAAATGTGTCTATAAGACAGTAAAAGGTTTACCCTGACCTTAACAATATTTTATTAATTACACGATGACAAATATCCTTCCAAATATATTGACATCTCCGACAAAAATTTAGCATTCAACACAGCATTCTTACACCACAAATGTTTTTGCAACATCTTAGGAAACAAACAAACATAAAGAAATTGTTTGCATACATATTGACTGTAACATATGAGTCAGACTGTAGGCGGCTCTCTGACCGCTTGGCTTACTAATATGGAAGTTGTGGGCCAATTATATAGGGAATTATAAAGCAGGTGGACTATTTAATGTTTTAATTATGTGAATAGGACAGTTGGAGGTGTAAGTCTTGTTCTTGGATTGAGATTACATTGTATAGTTTTTTCTTTGAACTTAATTGTTGAGTATTTTAGAAAAAAAAAATGTGCAGGTATCAATTGAATAATTGAATTAACCCTTTCCCTGTCCTGTGAGTCACATATGAACATTTTTATTGTATAACTATTGTGTCTACTGGCGGGACAGTTTTAACCTGTTAAGAGTAATGGTCAATTATTAAGGTAACAAGCATATAAAATATAAATATTAAAATGTCATGATAAATTAATAGGTCTACATAAAGAATGTTTTCATTATAATACCTAGTGAAGAGAAAAAA
The DNA here is from genome assembly GCA_905475315.1 of Autographa pulchrina. Lineage (NCBI taxonomy): Eukaryota > Metazoa > Arthropoda > Insecta > Lepidoptera > Noctuidae > Autographa > Autographa pulchrina. The sequence goes on along the minus strand of FR997789.1, from coordinate 4,894,064 downwards.
ATAGAACAAAATAAACAAAAGAAGAGGGAATGATACAAAATTCAAAGGTCCGGCTTAAACTGGGTAAAATACTTTACAAGCAAAAAAAAAAATTATCCTACAGGGCTATTAACCCCCACATAACATAATATCTGACACACATAAGCATTTAACAAAACCACTTGACATTTACATTGCATCATTGATAATACAATCCTTCTTATCATGGATATAACTGATTAGATACTAAACATGCTGCCTGGTAATTACAGTCTCTCTCATTTTCTTTTTTATTTAATAGCTTTTGAAAATAGAATGTGTCATTATTACCTCCTTTTTAGCTCTTGTGAGTGGTTTAAGAAGTTTATAGGTTTTGTGACAACCTCTTTAGAAATTTTCTGTTGATTTTTTATCTGTGGATTATAGCAATGGATGTTTTGTGTTAGAGTTTGGTGCCTTGTTGTTATTATCGTTATGAATTGTGTGTATATGTTGTTATTAGTTCAGAATAGATTTATTGATATTTCTCATGATATGCTTGGTTCTATAGATAGGTATAGTTTGTGTGTTTTCTCATAATAAAAGGTTTGAAAAAAAGAAGGATGTTTTGTTCATTTATTTATGTATAGGTCACCAAATGCATATATAACCTAATTTAGGTGCCCGTTAAAAGTGGAATTGTTAGAATTTTTTGATGTATATGCTTTAAATTAAAGTTGTCAAGCTATAAACAACCACATCATTATATTCATAATTAAATAAATGTTATATAATACCAATATAATTAGCTCCTGAGGTCTTAATTACAAAAAAAAACTTTAAATCATTGTATAACATAATTGATAATGTGGATAAACAAACTTCATCATTATAATTCTAGGTGTTCAGCTTGTAATCCAAACGAATTTATTTCATATTTTTCAATGGAAATTGTTTCCTTATTCCAGATACCACATCCGGAAGTTTGAATCTCCTGACGCCGTCGTCCACGACCAGTAGGATCCGTGACTTCACCTCGCGGCTGCAAGAGCGAGCGGCCTCCAACCTCCAGCCCAACTACCTCGCCAGCCCGACCCCCGTGGCGACTCCCGTCAGGACCCCAGAAGACACCACCCCCACCCCCAGGAAACCCTACGAGAATCTCCTCAAACCACCCCCAAAAGTTCATGTAGACGCATCAAGTCACAGATCAAGAGGTCACCACAAAAAAAGGGACGACATCCCACATAAAAAACCAAGCTATTTAAACCTCGCTTGCTCCGTCAACGGGTACACGAATCTAACTACCTATGACTCGAAGTTAAGACAGGATATCAACAAAAGTCGAGAAGCTTCCCCCATAAGACCGATCACACATACTTACCAATACAGAAGTGAAAATAACTCCCTTCTCGTACCAGTTCCGGTCAGCGCCAACAAACTGCTGGTCCCGACATTCGGGCCCCATGATACTCGTGCCGATTTGACACAGAAAGCGCCTACCAAGGCGCACACCGATCCATATCTAGCTACGTCACCCTTTAATGTCTACATGGCTGCGGAAAATAAGCAGTTGAAGAACGACTTTTTAGGCAACATGACGACTACAAGCCGTCCCTACATATCTAGCGAAAGCAAGAATTTCGCGACTTCGATGCTCCATAAAACCGATGAAGTCGATAATGCGAAGGAAATTACTTTTAAATCGAGTTATTCGGAAACGAATTTTAGGAAGACTGTCACTTCTAATGGTAAGGATAGCAGATTCACTTCTGAATCTTACACCATCTCATCAAATGGGGTCTCGAAGAGAGTAGAGATAACGAAGGAGAATGGAGAAAAGCTGACGAGTCCTATGAAGAGCTTTATACAGCAGAGAGTCGAGAGGCTGTACGGCCCTGGGGCTTTAGCGCAAGGGTTCTTCAACCAGAAGCGCCACAAGCTCAAGAGCTCCAGCGAGGATGACGAACCTAAAGTCCTCACGGAAAAGTCCTTAAACACTCCCGAAAGACTACCCAGGAAACTGGAAGAAGTAGAGAAAGTCTGCACCAGTCCAAACGGAGATATGGACTCGAGTGTGTCTCTACCAGTCCTCAGGCATTTGAGGCCAGAATTCCGCGCCCAATTGCCTATTCTATCGCCAAAGAAGTGTGTGAAAGACCTGTCTCCCCAGAAAATTGAAGAAGACATTCCTAAGGTGGAAAAGACTGAATTGAAGGAAAATGATAGTAGTGCAGTGTCGGTAACAAATGGTATTTCTGTGATAAAGATTGATGGTGAAGTGAGTGAGGAGCCAGTGGTGTGTAGTGTAAATGGTGTGAAGGAAGAGGTGAAGGATGCTCATTACTTCCTGGATCTTGAGAAGAAGGAGACGGAGAGGTTGCTGGCTTTGTCCGCTACTGCTGAGAAGGAGTTGGAGGATTTACAGGTAATGTACCATTATCTATATTATTTATTTGTTCTCCAAGCAGGTTTATTTATATATTCTTTAGATCTGAAAGTATTATAAAAATAACATAATATATTATTCTCACTTTACTAAACAAGATTTTGCTTGAAAGTGAGGATAAGTTTCTATTTAATTTTGACCTCAAGGTTTATTTAATTTGCAGCTTAGCTCCTAGCACATATTTGTACACCCACATATATTTCTTAAATCTGAGTATTTGAGTGTATAATAGTAATGTATTAACGACTTAATATATAGGAGAAAACCCTGTTAAGACATTTTAATTAACAACATCCTAAGAGTCTAATAAATCCATAGATTAAGGCCTTGGTTTTGGAAATGACCTTAACATATAATTGTTTTAACCTTCCACGCATTTGGCGCATCTAATTGATTTGTTCTGTTTCTATTTTGTATACCAAACTAGGTAGAATAGTGTAGGGTTGCCTAGCTTAACATAAATGAGAGGTAATCGAAATAATAAAACAAAACTACGATATGTTCGGTATAACCGGATTATTTTCTAGCTCTAACTGCCTATTGACACGAACATAACAGTATTACTAGAATTGAAAAAGAAACATTAGTTTTCTAGGAGTTATACTGTATATTTATATTCAAGAAACTCCTAAGAAGCGTGCCAATCCTAAAACGATTTTCCCGTGTGTAAATTTAATCCGAAACTTGATTCATTAAATATTGTATTTTAATCACCAAGCCATTATGTTAAAAGAGCCATCGAATTTCTATACTGAGTTCTTTGGGTGACCATTTATAAACATACCGAGACCCCACCGTGCCTAGGAAAGCACGTTACACCTTCGGTCCCAACTGTCATACGTTGGTCTTTGGCATTCGTTTAGTCAAATTCTGGCAACCTATCTTACTATGGGATACTGTGTTACCCAGTAAAATGGGTTGTGGAGGTCAGATAAGCAATCGCCACGCAAAATACGGTATTCAGCTGAATCCGGTGAGGCTGTAAGCCGACCCCAATATAATTGGGAAACGTCTAGGAAGATGTCTTAAAACTTATAATCTAGTTTTAATACATAGGTAGACAGCCCTAAAAAATGATGGGTTTGTAAAGGATCCACCCATGCTATTATATTTATTTGATGAACCGTGACTTTTTGTTTTATTTGTATCGAATTCCATCGCTAATCTATCTCAGATTTGCGATGACTCAAAGACTGTATATTTATTACTAGCTGATCCCCGCGACTTCGTCCGCGTCAATTTCTGTTATTATGACAGCGATTAAGAAGTTAAAAAAAAAAGTATTTCTGCGTAAATGATAATTTTAGTTAATATTATGTTGATAAAACTCTGTAGCAAATAATTGGGAAAAAAGCATTAATTTCGACCAAATGATTACCTTAAAAAAGTTTATAGTGAGTCAATCTTAAAAGATAGACATATACTGTTGCAGACATTTTTTTAGATCATTTAAAGAGGAACAATTCTTTCATACATATATTTTGGGTAACTCGAACCGTTTACGCAGCGCACGCAACGGAAGCTTTCAAGTATGAATATTTTTCCCCGTTTTTGTGACATTTTTCACTGCTGCTTCGCTCCTATTGGTCGCAGCGTAATGTTATATATCCTAAAGCCTTCCTCGATAAATGGACTATCTAACACAAAAAGATTTATTCAATTCTAACCAGTAGCTCCTGAGATTAGCGCGTTCAACCAAACAAACAAACAAACAAACTCTTCAGCTTTATAATATTAGTATAGATATTATGTATGTATGTTAAAAAAATATGTTTTGCTAACAATATTAGGCGTTAGTATCGTGGGGATAAGACTGACTTTCAATAAAATATTTAAGTTAGCAATGATGCAAACAACATGTTGGCAATTTATTGCATTGACTTTGCCTCAAATTTAAATTCGGTCATCAACTTTTTAAATAAAAATTGAACTTAGAGATTTTATATATGTTTATATTATACAGGATTCCCTAGTATTAAACTAAATGAAATAGATTAATGAGATTACAATAATACAATACATTTAAACAAATATTTCCTTATTTTGTAAATTAATTTAATTATTAACATGTTTATATTGAAATTTTAACATTGATAACATATAATATAATCAAGGATGGTCTGACCTTATGTTGAATTTGTCAATACCTAATTATAATATTTATATAGTGATAAATAACTCTGGCATATATGTCAAAGATGTTTTCACAGGTGTATAGATTCCTATTAACTTGTTTTTATACCTACATATTTTTGGAACTGGTCTGTAGAGGAATATGTAGAATAATGATATTCGACGACCTCCATGATTCAGTGGCATTCACAAGTTTTACAAGGTGTCTCTAGCTCGAGGTCCCGGACTCGATCCCTGGACACATCAATGTAGAAAACTACGTTATTGACCATCTAATAATCATATCTTCTATCAAATAACTTCTCAAACGAATATAGGGCGATTTTTAAAGCAGAATTATCATTTACAGAAGATATTTCAGTGCACCAGTGTGTGAAAGCAGTTGCGTCTATTTTATATATAATATTTCATTTATTCACTCTCAAACTTCGATGGGGTAGACAACACGACCAGAGAGAGATCAGGTGCAGAAGCAACTGCTGTACTTGCTTTTCGAAGCACAGAGGTCATTTATCATATAATTTTGGTACCTATACATATTAAGAAGAATTGTGAAACGTTTCCAGAATCGAGAAGACATCAGCGAGGAGGTTCTTGGCTTCCTCCGCTCTGCCTCAGGGAAGGCAAGGCTGTTAGCTACACAGAAGATGCAGCAATTCGAAGGTAGGTTCATTTTTAACCCCCGCCCCAAATGACGTCATAATTTTGACACGTCTGTCTGAGGCGTAGCTCCTTAACGAAGGGTCCGATTGTGATGCCGTTTTTATTGTATGAAAGCTGCTGGATCGAGATGGTAGTTAGCTATAATTTGCGAAGATCTGTTCATATTTTAAAATATATTAGTATTTTACTAAAATTATTCGGGTGTTTCCTAAATTATTTATTTATATGTATTTGCTTATTTCATAATATTTTGACGGTGGTCGGTGACACACCGGTTTTGAAAATGTCGCCAGCTAAGTTCGGTTCGATCCCGGACACGTAAATGTAGAAAAATCGGTTTTCTGTTGTCTCTGATTTCATGACGATAACTTTAGCTAATTATTTTGGTTCAGAGCAATGTATGTGAATTGTGATGTTGTCCACATTTATTATTTATCAACTCCATTGTTTACTGTTTATAAACATGTCATTCGTATAGTGATTGATGAAACAATATTATTGTTGTACAAGGTTGTTTATTTTTTAATATTTCATGTAGGACACGGTTTTTTTTTTTATTTATACCGTCGTAATTTGCTTTACACTACATATTCTTAATTCTAGGTACTATTTTCGCTATTAAACAATCCACTAGGTTCATTAGTCTCGCATGTGGTCTATCTGTCGATTTCCACAGTTCGATTTCCAGTTGTCTCCCATTTGTGGAAATAGACAGACCACATGAATTTATATCTTATTAATTAGGGGCAGTAGTTTAATTTTATAATTTGATTTTCCAACTAGTCCTCATAAAGCGTCATGACTTTTCTTCGTTCCCACAGTGCTTTATGATCATTTAACATAACAGCCAATACATCTATTTAGCTATGGTGGTCTTTCTGTGATTGTGTATCTGAACGATTTTCAGGAGAAATTGGGGTTGTCTCCATTTTTTAAACTCTTAATTTCGAACGGATAATTTACCTAGCACTCCAATTGTGGCCTAACATGTTGATTCATATATTATAGCTTCTATTTTTGATCATCCACATATACATTTCTATGGAATAATTTAAAAAATAAATGTATCTTTCAGTCTTAGCGCGTACTAATATACCTACCATGAATTTGCAGGTCTCTGCTACAACAATATCAACGAGCGTCTGGACGAGCCGTTCCCGACCACTGTGGAGGACCTGCAGGGCTTCTGGGACATGGTGTGTCTGCAGGTCAACAACGTGGACGCTCTGTACCAGCAGATCGCGCAGCTCAAGGCTAACGACTGGCAGGAGGTAACGATTTATTATTTTATTTATTAGCTTTATTTAATCCCTTACATGAGTATTGTTGTGTGTACTTATTTATTTATTTGTTAGTAATGTTAGTTTTGTACTTAAACAAGGTTAGTATTATTAGGTGTAAGGGCCGCCTATTGCGGTGAAAGCCTCCTCCAAATCATTCCAGATGTCTCTGTCTTTAGCATGTCTGGGCCATAAGTTTCCAGCTATTTGTACGATGTCGTCACTCCATCTTTTAGAAGGTCTACCCTTCCTTCTTTTTTTATTTCTTGGGTACCAAGTTGAAATTATTTGTGACCATCTTTCATCCATAGCTCTCTGAATATGGCCTGCCCATTTCCATTTTAATGTTAGAACCTGTTTAATCGCATCTCTCGCCTTTGTTCTTTTTCTTATGAGAGAACTTTTGACTCTGTCTTTCAGTTTGATATTCATGTAGCTCCGTTCTATTCCTCTTTGGCAACTTCTGATTTTATCAATGAGTGATTTTTTGAGCGACCACGTCTGGCATGCGTAGGTAAGAATCGGTGTGAGGCAGATGTTCATCGCTTTCGTTTTCAGTCTTGTCGGTATGGGACCTTTGAAAATTTCCTTCATAGCCCAGTACTTGCTCCACGTATTCTTCACTCTACGATCGATTTCTTTTTCTGTACAGGCTTTTGTTGCGATTAGATGTCCAAGGTAAACATATTCTGTGACATATTCTATGTGTTTAGACTGTATGGATATAGGTATTTCTTCACGATTGGTCATAATTTTTGTTTTTTCCCAGTTAATATGTAGCCCTACGGTCTCACTGTGACGACTAAGGGACTCTATCATATGGTTCAGTGTTTGGGAATTTTCTGCCAGCAGTACTATGTCATCCGCAAACCTGAGATGGGATAGGTATTTGCCATTGATGTTTATTCCTATATCACTCCAATCGAGATTTCGGAATATGGATTCTAGGACTGCGATGAAAAGTTTTGGAGAGAGTGGATCGCCTTGCTTTACCCCCCTCTCGACTTGAAAAGTTGGTCCTCTTGTATCCAGACGTACTCTTGTTGTACTTCTCGAGTAAATCGCTTTGATCATGTCTATGTAATCGTGATCTAGCCCTTGCTGGATTAAAGCCCGCCATATGGAGTCATGTGAAATTGAGTCGAAAGCTTTCGAGTAATCTATAAAAGCCACGTATAAGGGGAGGTCGTATTCCATATACCGTTCGATGATAATTTTCAGTGTGTGTATGTGGTCATTAGTAGAGAAATTTTTCATGAAACCTGCTTGCTCTATAGGCTGATTCTCGTCAATTTTTGTTGTTACACGTCTTAGTAGGGTTGATGCAAATAATTTATACAGGCAGGATATAAGACTGATGGGTCTGTAGTTGGATATCAGTTTGGGGTCTCCTTTTTTATACAGTAGAGCTATTTCCGAGCATGTCCATGCGTCTGGTAGTTCCTTTAATGATAGGATACGGTTAAAGAGGTTAGTGAGTGGTTTTATTAGCTTTTCTTTCTCAGCTTTTATCATTTCGTTGGATACTCCGTCAGGTCCTGGGCTCTTTCCTGTTTTTAGTTTTTCTATAGATATCTCTATCTCGCTTTCCAAGAAAGGTGGTACTGTTTCCTGGGCTGGTTTGTAATTTTTAGCCAGTGGTTTCACTAGACTTTTATCTGCACATGTGTATAAGTTTTTGTAAAACTGCGTAGCTATCGCCATTAGGTCTTTCCTGTGTGTGACGGTGTTTCCTAAGGCATTTTGTAGTTGTGTCATGACATGTTTGGTAGTGTCTAACCTTTTATAAGCCTTTTTTATTCCGCCTGTTTCTTCTATGAATTTGCTAATTGTATCGAGTCTTCTCTTTTTAATGCTTTGTTTTATTTTTTTGTGTATTGTCTTGTACAGTTTACTCAGTCTTTTCTTTTCTTGTCTCGTTTTGTTTTTCTTGTTTTTTAATATGTGTTTTTCGTTTTTTAATGTTTCTATTTCTTCTGTTATAATTTCTTTATTTCTTTTTCAGTTGTGTCTTTTGTTTGTTTTTTGTAGCTTTTTAGTAAATATGTTTCTATTTTATTGTTGAGTTGGTACACGGTGTCGTTTTCGCAGTCAGACAAGCATAATAGATCTTCATTTTCCATTTCTTTATCGGTATGTACTTTTCCTAGAAAACGAGCCCGAGATTTTTTATTTTCTTCTATACACAGAGTAATTCTAAGCATTCTATGGTCACTAGGGTGTTGCAATTTACTTATCACTTTTACGTTTTGTATCATTTTTGTGACATTTGTAGCTATAAAGTCGATTTCGTTTTTCGATTTTTCATCAGGTGTTCGCCAAGTCCACCGTAGCTTGTTAGACTTATTGAAAATTGTATTAGAAATTTTAAGGTTGTATTGCAAACAGAAATTTATGAACATTTCTCCTCTATCGTTCCTTTTTCCGTAGCCGTAGCTTCCCATTACTAACTCTTCATTTTCTTTTGGGCATCCTATTTTTGCGTTCATGTCTCCCAGGAAGATTATTTTGCTTGTGCATTTATTCATAGCTCTGTCAAGATCGGCGTAGAAATTTTCCATTTCTTCTTCACTGGCTCTTGTAGTAGGAGCATAGGCTTGGATTATAGAGAATTTCTATCCATTTATGCTTACTTGTAATACAGCAGCTCTCTCGGATACTGCGATGAAATCGTGTACTTCTGTATTGCGTTGTTTTCTTACTAGGAATCCAATCCCTTTTTCTCCTTTTGTTTCCCCATAGTAGTACAAAAGATATCTTCCCCTGTCTTCAATTTTATAACCTTGTCTTCTCACTTCAGCTATACCGATAATATCCCAATTGATTTGCGATATCGCGTATTCCAATTCGACTACTCTTGCTTCACTTGCTAATGATCTGAGATTGAATGTAGATATATAGTATTTTTTTTTTAGGTTTGGAGGGTGGTCGTCTACAACCCCCGCGGTGACGAGCCGTTCTGGGGGAGGATATGTGGGTTTCGTGTTTTTCTTTAAAATATTTGGTTTGTGTTTTATTTTAGAGGGTGCAGTGTTTCTGGTTTTCTGGAGTGACGGTCTTAATCGCTATTCATCTGAATCGTTTGAGGAGTATAGGATTTCCCCGTCCACATATTTTTTAGTTGTTCCGGTTGGACTGACGTTTTGTTTGGTAAGGAAATTCTCCAAAGAGCTCTGACTTTTTCCCATTCTATTCAATTGAGTTTTATTCTTTTTTATTGCTTGATGTTGTGCGGGAATTTTATCTGAACCTAATATCTGGTGGGGAGGGGTTATTTCTAGCTCTCTCTTTTTCCTAGATTTTTCTGTTTCGGTTTTGTTTGTTCTTCCTTCTTCTCTTTTGTTACTGTTTTTAATGTGTAGATCTCGAACAATAAGTTTGTCGTATCGCAGGTAGGCTATTTTTCCGGCTTCCTTCTCTTGTTTTAATTGTTCTTGTAACTCTTTCCGCACTTCCAGAATTTGGGGTGGGAAATCCTCTTTCATGTAAATAGTGCCCGACTTTATATTTTTCTTGCTTTTCAAAATTGTGACCTTCCTGCCATACGTTGTAAAAGTTACGACGATGGGTCTTACTTTATCTTTCAGGTATTTGCCCATCCTGCGGACCATCTCTAATTCATTTTTTTCACAATCCACATTTAGCTCGTCTTTTAGAGTTTGTAACACGGTTCCTTCCAACTCGTGGTAAGATTTTTCGCCTTCCTCCACCCCGAAGAATATGACATTTCTCTGCCTAATGTGTTTTTCTATGGCGATAATTCTTTTGTCATGTTTGGAGTTAGTTTCCTTAATTTGTTCGAGTTCCCCGTGTAATAAGTTAAAATTTTGATCTATTTTATCATTTATTTTGCTCGTGATACTTGTCTCTAAATTAAGCAGCGATTTTTCTGTGTCTCGTTTGATGTCTAATCTCAATTCTTTTAAAAGTTTTTCTATTTCCGACATGGTGGCGCCCTCTGTTAGAACAACGTCGTACTATACACAATAGTTATCGATTCTATGGTGTGTACTGGTGCCCTCTTTGTGTAAGTATGCTTTGCAAGTAATTTCTCCCAGCGTGGACAGATGTCGCTCGTCCTAGCGACTTCTTACTGTTTAGTTGGTCCGCTAGATGTCGCTATCTTCTACGTTTTTTATCGATTTTTGTGCTATGGATGACTAAGAATAATTTGGTTTATAGGTTATGTTTGCACTTTTTCAGATTTTTCTGTGTGATTTCAAACGGAAAGTCTATTTCTTTGTTAATAGTCACTAAAAAAACAATGTTCACACGATTTTTAGAACACAACCGGCTAATGTTTCTTCTATAATGTCACAGTCATTCACAACTTCACCTCACTTTATTTTTTTGTATTCCACTTTGTTTTTGGAGCTATTTTAAGTTGTTTTCACTTGTAGTCAGGGTTTTCACTGTTCGGCACTGTTTCAGCACTATGTTGTCCTTTTTCTTGCCGTATTTATATTTTTAAAACTTTAAGATCTACTAACGTTTATACAAGGGTATAAACGTTAGTAGATCTAGGAGGTAACGATAATACATCTAAATGATATATTATATAGGGGGCTAGAGAAATGCGTGGTGTTATAAGCCCATAGAAATGAATGAAACATAGTCTCATCTACCGAGCCTTTTCCCAAGCTATGTTGGGGTAGGCTACCAGTCTTACCGGATTCAGGTGAATACCGTATTTCATATGGAGCGACTGCCTATCTGACCTCCACAACCCATTTTACTGGGGAACACAGTATCCCATGGAAGACTGGTTGTCAGAATTGACTTAACGACTGCCAAAGATGTTCGTATGACAGTCGGGACCTACGGCTTAACGTGCTTTCCGAAACACGGAGGCGTCTCGGTAGCAAGTCAAACATGGCTGAAGCAAACAAAAGCCGGTGGACCACTATTTACGCCACACCCTGTATATTACAGATAGAGACCCCCAGTGAAGCCCAATATACTCAAAAAAATGTTATATGTTCCAGATAGCGACCCCCGTGAAGCCTACATCGACAACAGCAGCCTCCCCCGTCCGTCGCGCGCGCGTCACGCCGCAGATCAAGAACGAGAAGGCGCGACTCGCCGCTGAGAAGCGAGAGGCCGATAGGAAGGCTATGTTGGAGCATCGGAGGTGGTTATACTGTTTAATTAAATATTTATACACACAAAAGAGAAAAAATTATGGTCAGTGACTTTTCTTAACAAATATTCAATGTGACATGTGAGAACACAGGTCAACCCCAACAACTTTGTCATCTTAGAACTAGTCTCAGCTGAAATCCATAATTTTTACAAACTTATGCAGTTGCATATTTTTATATAATCAGTGACCCTAGCGATGTATATAGCCTAGCTAAAGGTATGTATAATAGTATGTTATACATGTAAGTAATACAAATAAACCTTTTTCTAGAATCTATTTATTGCTTAATATCTGGTGAGTAGTTAAAAAGATCTAAGCGAATAGACAGCGGTAGCGACTTCATTTTATACTATGTAAAGATGTAGTAAAATTTTGTTTTTGTAATATCTTCTTCTTAGCATCTTGTTTCACCATTTCAACCCAGAATCGCCCGCGTTTCCGTATATGCCTCCCCATCTTTGAGCCATTATTTTTCGTCCTACACCTCCAAGCGAGGTCTAGGGTATCATCAAGCCAAAGTTTATTTCGTCGTTTTTTTTTATTCTTGCTAAATTATGAAGTGTATGTGTTACAGACGCGTGGCGCGCGAGCGACAGCTGGCGGCCCGCGCGGCTCCCGGCACCAGCAGCGACCTCACGCAACACATGGGGATCGAAGGCAGCCAGGTGTGTACCTAATACCATGCTATCCCACTGCTGGACTAAATGACATCCCTATATAGCTTTAAACTGAGCCACCTCGGTAAAGTAAGTAGTGGACTAAGTATTTGTTAACCGAAGCTGTTTCACTGCTGAGTAAACTAAATCCCTATTTTGGTATGTTACTATATGACGGGCTTCGAACCAAACCTCACGATGTATGTTTTATATAAATTGTGGAGTGTATAGGCTAACATTATAAAATAAACAGCTATTCAGTCTATATGGTTAAAGTAAAAGCCATAATATAAAATGTCAGAAAAGACTTGAAGAAGGGACACGATTCACCTGTAATAAATAGTAGGTTTAAGTTCTCCTATATTATAGTATATCCTTGGAAAGCGATGTTTAATCTTGTATTTTTTGTGTCTATACATACATTATTAAAACATATAAATCCCTTATAAAACATAAATCCCTTATTTCAGGAGGTAGAAATATTCGTGGGCAAGACAGCGAAGCCCTCTAAAGTGGCGCCGAAAGGAGACTGCATGAGCGCCGAAAGGTCTGAAGACTCAATCGTCGAGGAGAGTTGATTGACTTAATTACTACACAAATATCTACTGAACTTTACTTTTAACTGCTTTATATATGTACTATATACTTAAAAAAAAACTGAATTATACATGTGATTGATTTTGTACAATGATTTATATGATAACTCAGTAAGTTGTAGTTGTTTATTGCGTTTTAAGTGCCCGTTAAACGATCAAGCTTGTTAAAGTAGATAATATTATATAATATCTTGGGACATAACACACGGCCATCTGATCCCATACTAGGCAGAGCTTGTACTATAGTACCCAAACTGATAAACACCTTATAATTCTAAATACATTCATAATTTTAAATAACACCCAGACACAGAACAAATGATCGTGCTCATCACACAAAGGTTTGTCCAGGTGGGAATCGAACCACAACCTCCGGTATAACAGTCAGGGTCACTAACCATTAGACCAACAGGCCAATAGTGACAACCAGCTTGATCGTTTACCAAACGCTTTATAAAAATAGTAAGACATAATATTTAATTATTTACCAACAATTTTATGATAGTACAGTTTGCAACACTGGTATTAATGAGACACTGAAAACGACCTTATTACTAAAATTTGTTAAAAAATATACTATGAATGTGCTATAGATGTTTCTAAAGTCATTGTACAAAATCATTTCAATTAAGTGTTTGTCCTTTGAGTTGATGGTCAGACTACGGACAATAGGGAAATATGCCAAGCTATTTTATGTGCTTAATTCGCGAATTTGTTACACTTTAACTCGGGAAAATATGACATTAGCTGTGCGGTGTCATCTGCGTAAGTACCTATTTTCCGTTCCCGATATTTTAAAGGTATTCTGTTATACAGGGAAAGACGAATCCAACAAATCAAAGATCATGAAAATTAGTCCACTCGTTCATGAGTTAAAATTGTTTTTTTTATTAGCCTACGTTGTCCCACTGCTGGGCAAAGGCCTCTCCCAAATCCTTCCATATTTCTCTGTCTCGAGCCACCTCGAACCAACCCTCGCAGTACGACTGTAGGTCGTCCTGCCAGCTCCTGGGCCGGCCTCATTGGTGTTACTAACCCGAATTTGTTTTACATATTAAGAGTTGAATAAAAATGAAATATTACATAATGACTAGCTGTACCCGGTATGCGTTGCAATGCATTTTTTTCTACCTAGCACCTGCCCACTACCTACCCACTACCACTTAGGGGTATGAAAAATAGATAGTAGCCGATTCTCAGACCTACAGAATATGCATATAAAATTTCATAAAAATCGGTCAAGCCGTTTCGGAGGAGTATGGTAACTAACATTGTGACATGAGAATTTTATATATAAGATTTATAAACTGAAATAGTATTTAATGTTTATTGTTTAAACAAAATTGGTGATTTGTGTATATTCCCTATTGTCTGTGGTTTATTTAAAGCCTAAATAAATTATACAATGCTTGTTGTATGTATAAAGCTTCCCGGTATACTATTTATTGTTGTCCTATAAATGTTTATATATTTAATGTTTTTATAAGGTTTAAAAATTATGTATTCACTGTACTATAACTGACTGTGGAATTCACTCGTTAAAATTATATAAATGGAAACAGTATCTATAAAATAATATATTGATCTATAAAAATATGGAAATACCTTATATGGGTGTTATTATATTTATGTGCCCCGTCGCAGAACATGGCACACCTTTTGTCCTGCCCGTCCTGCATTACCACCTGCACTCTCCAGGATGTGATGGAGGCCAGCGACCAAGCCATCCAGGTTGCATCTTTTTGGTCAGATAAAATTTTAAAGTTGGATCTTTGACTTGAGAAGAAGAAGAATTATATTTATTTTGAGACCATAGTCTCGATTGCAAAAATATAGCTTATGTTCTTATTTATTACTAAATATAGAAACAGAAAAAAAATTGAATAGATCTATACAAACAGAGTTGTCTTTTATATCTAATGGTGGACATTTATAACTTATCATAGATTGTTTTAACTACTACAGATAGGTTTATGACACTTAAGTCAGAATTCTATCTCGAGTAGAAAAAGATATCTACGGATAAGTTATCAAAATCCAATGTAACATTTGATGGATTTAATGCTTCATTGTATGAAATAGCGTTAAAACATAAGTTTAGTAGATAATTTTGTTATACAAAAAATGTGTGAAATAACCGGAATGTATGGGTTTGTATGTAATTTAAAAATAATGAAATTATGATACTCAAGCACTGTAGGAATATAGAATCGTATTATTTTATCATAAACAATATTCTATTGTTTTTTTTTATAATTTTCACTTATTTAGTTTACAGTTTTAATTGAATTGTAATTTTTATGTAAAATTATTTTAGATGCAACAAAATTATGGAGGGTACAGAATTTAAATAAATTATGAATTACTTTTTATTTTATCCTTTTATTTTTTTTTCTTTTAAAAACATATCGATTAAAATTGTAAATTGTTATATCAATTACTTGCTGACTAACAAACAATGCAGTAAACACAGATTTTATGTCATTTATAAAAAATCTAAAATTATTTAATACGATTTTACACATTCCTATTTATTTAAACCATGTAACAATTTACCGGCGCATTTTCGCTACTAATTCTTAACATAAACGTCTAAATTGAATCGGTCTTTTGAAAGAGACAAGAAATAATTATGTAGCCGTCTCTCTCACAACACACTTGAACCGAATTAAGCATTATATTAACAGCATATTCAAGTAAATTTCATTTTGTGACTTATCGGTATTGCTATAAGGTTCAAATTCACAGCATAACACATCAATTATAACCTATGTTATATATAGAGCACGCTTTAAAACAAAAGTCGCTTATTTAAGCATAATTACACTAACGAAATAGAATATTCTAGAAAGCATAACTCCGAAATGAAAATATCCGGAGATAGGAATTTGACAGTTTGGAAGTAGCCTTATGTCAAACTTCAATCTTTAGTTAGAAATCGTGAGTTTATTAACAACTGTACTATGCTACCAGTAAATCAAAATCAAGACAGGGTAGTTGTTAATTTCGGCCGTGATAATATCACTGCTCAATAGATTATATTTTTTCTGTTAAGTAAAATTTATAAAAATATATGGTGTTGATATCATCATCTCCCGAGCCTTTTCCCAACTATGTTGGGGTCGGCTACCAGTCTTACCGGATTCAGCTGAATATAGTATTTTACATGGAGCGACTGCCTATATGGTGTTGATAACAAACAGTAAATAAACTATTGGTTTTCAAATTTCTCGATGTTTTCGGAGGTTAATATGGTCAACATAATTTAACATTAAAAATTATGCTTTTAATATCACATGTTATCCTTCAGTTAAATAACATGGAATTTTTAGATTGTGTAACGAAAATCGTTGTCAGATTGCTTAAAAAAGACAGTATACCAGCTATTAAAAATATCACTTATTTACCTACATACTATATAATGTACTGAAATTAAAACAAAAATATAAGGGTCATTTGATTCTTTATTTATTACTGTTATTAAAATTATATGGTCTATGCAGCTTTGAAGGTGTCCAATGAGTTAAAAATGACACAAATACTACCCTTAAAAAATAATATCGAATTGTAGCTTTATCTACTTACTTATAATTATTCAAATATCTTGCTTAAAGGCTTATGAGCACAGAGATAATTAAAATAATGAATTTAATACGTCGTAACATTTCGCAACAATATGGCGGTGAACAAAATATTATCGATTTGTCGTTATACGCCGTTTGCGGAATATAAATAAGTTTAAGACCTTTGATTATATAATGTCTAGATGGACTGTCAAGTGCGCGCAGACCCGTCAAAAAATTACAACCAAATTTGGTTGTTAAGTACTTTCCCGCAATTCCCGCCAACCAGTACAGATCGTGCCGCTTTCGTGTCACTACGTTTTACGCGCTCTAAGGAATAACCACATAACAGCGATAAGATGACAGTATGTGCTTTTAAAGTGTGCCGGAATTATAAAGGAAGGCTAAAAAATACCAAACACATCACCTAGAAAGTAGACAAGACACCAAGAAACTTCATATTTATTTTAGTTTTTTTTTATGATTACCAAATTACGCCATATTTTATCAGTGTTGCCAGTTTCTGTTTCTTATTGGGAAATTATAAGTCTAGCCACAAAATTATTATTTGGACAAGTGATTAAACTTCTAATTTTATAACTAAGCAACGGGAAAATGACATAGCCTCTAATAAAATAATTCGTATCTATTACAACGCCCACTAAATATTCTATAGAAAGCGTCAAGTAAAGATCATCAATTATTGTGACTTGTCCTTCTTATTTATGCATTGCCACCTAATTTACTAACTCGGCCTCGGATTTTACATCTCGTCACCATTTTACGTTTTACAGCTTCAACGCAATGTCCTCATAAAAATATAATTCAAGCTTCTCCAGAAAGCATAATTTATTATAACTTAGCATGTAAAATAATACATCATATTCTTTTATCGTGAAAATAGCCACTGCATGATTTGGCGCGAGTACGCGAGACGACAGCGACAGCGGCCCCGACTCCAAATTATTTTTAACTTTTTAGTGCTTTTATCGATTTTTTTGGGGTCGGTTTTTTTTTGCAAAAAAAAAATATATGTTTATTTTTAGTGACATATTTTAAATCTTAGATAATATGGGTAGGCCTTCAGCTGACACCCTTTCATCATCCTCATGATAATTTCCGTCAAACGAAATCCACTTCTACGCATCTCACATCCAACGAATTCCCGCTACATTCACGAGGTCATCTTGGCTTCATCATCAGATCTGATAGTAGAATGGTTCTTATTGAACTTAAATGCTTCACTTGTTGTAGAAAATACCAAAATCGCTGTACGTTTTCCTATAAAATTTAAAGAGTTCCCTCGATTTCGCCAAAATTCCATCATCAGATCCCGACTTGGTGACTATGGGACCATTTGGGAAGTATACCCTTTCCAAGAAAGAAAAAATATTTCAAATCGGTTGGAAAGCAACGGAGTTATGCGCGAAAAAACATAAAAAAAAAATACAAACATCCGAATTGAGAACCTCCTCCTTTTTTTAAACTCGGTTAAAAATAAAGTCTTTTATTTTGTCTCTCCTCAATAGCTTCTGATAATATTAGTGGCCAATATACCGACTATTTGATGACATTTTTAGCAAAATTTTGACGATCAATTAATATGGGATGAGTTACATTTTAAAAGTACTGAGTTAAAAAGTTAGAAGCTAAATAAATATATTTTTTGATGTCATTTAATAGTATTTTAGAAGTTTACTGTTAGAATGCATGCTACAAATTTAGATGCTAAAAAATAATCATTATGCTGAGTTGTATTTAGAGTGGTTTACATAGAAGATAACTAGTGGCTAAGATAGTATTATTTAGATGCTCGTTAATTGTGGCTGACTTAGTAATTTAGAAGGCAACATACATTTTTGGGGGCGAATAATGATATTAAAAAGAAGCCTGTTTAAATAGCACCCTTTCTTATTCTCCCATTTTTTAGGGTAAATTTTTTGGTTTATCATTACGTTTATAAAATTTCGTTGATGTACTTCGAACGATCGCCTGTAATTAAAACTCATTCCTAATTAACGAGATGTGATCTTTCATTTCAAATTTCAAAATCCTAACTGCTCAAAATATTGTACTAACTTAGTTGATTTAATACTCTATTCAAACACACAAATCTATTTTTTTTTGTTTATTTAAAAAAGTAACTACTTAATAAAAATACACTTAAACTGAATAATACCACATAAGTACATAAAACTAAAATATTTTTTATTATTATAAATTAGTCTTTATTTAATGTGATTCATGGGAGAATTTGTAATAGCTGGTAACACACACTTGAAATTGTGGTCTTGTTTTTTTTTTATGATTGTAGGGCGACGCTCCATCTAGACATTATATAATCAAAGTTTAAGACATGAAAAGTCGTCTAAAATGTCCAATTAAAAGAATTTCTTAAAATATATGCTTGAAAATGTTAGTGATAATTTTTAAGCAAATATTTGTGAACGGAAATAGATTTAGTGTATCACTATTTTGATATGAAATTAAATATTGCTTGCATAAGTTGCTGTAAAATGCCTAAAAATGTATGTTGTGAATTACGGATTGATGAAACAAATGCTCATCGCTACTTACTCAATTTAACACCGATATAAGATACGAAGAAAAACTTCAGATTCAAAAAATATCGTCGGAACTGTCAAAAAAACGGGCGGGAAAATAATTTTCTGTTTTTTTTTTTTGTAAAGCAAGGCCATATTGTTTATGGTAGTCTTTCAATAGTAAGTGTTTTTGCGGTATTCGTTTAGAAACATAACATTTTTTTTTCCAGCAATAGATGTAAGCAATTTTGTGAAGGATGTATGAAGGCTGTTTAAGGTAAACTATAATTAATGTTACTCGGATGTTTTGTTATGTTGTATGTTTGTTAGATTGGTTTGTTAATGATTTTGTGGATGTTGAAATGATTTAGTAGTAGACGATGCTATGTGAGTTAGTTATTTAGCTGTGTAAG